>OX465595.1:413248269-414498269 GCA_950022295.1 Bromus sterilis | reverse complement strand
GAAGCCAGCAATGCATTCACAGACTTGAAGAAGACCCTCTCTACCCCACCAATCTTGGCGATGCCTAAAGAAAGGGAAAAGTTGTATCTCTACATAGCAGCACGCAGCAGCGTCGTGAGCATAGTGCTTGTCGTCGAGCGTGCAGAAGAAGGCAAAATCCAGAGCATCCAAAGACCAATTTATTACCTGAGCACGCTACTCACGAAGCCACAGCAGCGGTACCCACATTACCAGAAGCTCCTGCTCGCCATCATCATGACCTCCAGGAAAGTATCGCACTACTTTGACGAACACTCCATCACAATCGTGAGCAGTGCACCACTCGCGGACATCCTCAACAATTCCGGCGCGACCGGTCGAGTCGCCGAGTGGAACATGGAGCTCAGCCCGCGAGACCTACAGTTCAAACACCCAATAGCAATCAAAGCCCAAGTACTCCCAGACTTCCTGGTCGAGTGGGCAGAAGTCCAAACACCAGGGCCCCTAGACTTTTCCAACTCATGGACGATGTACTTTGATGGATCCAAAAGACAGCAAGGAGCCGGAGCAGGCGTCGTCCTAGTATCCCCCAAAGGAACGAAGCTCAAATACATCCTCCAGATCAACTTCAGCAATGCCTCCAACAATGAAGCAGAATACGAGGCACTACTCCACGGCATGCGCATGGCAAAAACTTGCGGCGCCACTCGCCTAGCGATCTATGGCGACTCCAACCTCGTCGTCCAACAGGCGATGAGAGACTGTAACGCAGTCGCAGATAACATGGCAGCCTACCAGAAGCTCTACAACGCTCTAGAGGGAGGTTTCGACGGTTGTGAACTCAACTACATCCCCGGATCAAATAACACAGAAGCCGACGAACTCGCGAACATCGGATCGACTCGAAGACCAATACCACCAGGCGTTTTCCTCGAGAGCATCAATCAGAGATCAAAAAAAGCAAAACCAGCGGAGCCCAAAGCAGTCGCAGAAGAAGACGACACAAATGAGCCAGCGCAGGTGGCAGCAATGAGCGCAGCTGACGCTACAAACAGCCAAGCGATAGAAGTTGAAGCACCAGCGGTACTCGAAGACCCGTCCTGGGCAAGACCTTTTCTTCGGTTCCTAACCGAAGGCACCCTACCACAAGACGTTGCAGAAGCCCGACGCATCAGTTGACGATCCAAAGCATTCACAGTAATCAACAGGAAGCTCTACAAGCGCAGCATCTCCCAGGTCCTACAAAAGTGCATAGACGAGGAAGACGGCAAAGCCCTACTACTAGAGATCCACGAAGGCACCTGCGGACATCATGCCAGCAGTCGAGCACTCGTGGAAAAAGCCTTTCGGGCAGGATTCTACTGGCCGACCGCCATGAGAAATGCAGAGGATATCATACGGCGTTGCATCGCCTGCCAAAAATTCGCCAGCAGGCCACACGCCCCAGCATCTGAACTCAAAACCATACCGTTATCATGGCCATTCGTCACATGGGGACTCAACATGGTAGGCCCACTCAAGAAATCCTCAAAAGGAGGAAGAACACACCTACCGGTCGCAGTCGACAAGTTCACCAAATGGATCAAAGCAGTACCAATCACCAGCTCAACAGCCCTCACGGCAGTCAACTTCATCAAATCAATCATCTTCAGATTTGGAGTACCACACAACATCATCACAGACAATGGTACCAACTTCACGGCAGCAGAGTTCCAAAACTTCTGTCAATAGTTGGGCATCAAAATCAACTACGCATCAGTCACACACCCGCAGTCTAATGGCCAAGTGGAAAAAGCAAACGGCTTAGTATGCGGGGGATTAAAGAAGCGGCTCCTAGCACCGCTCGAACAGGCCGCAGGGAACTGGATAGAGGAGCTCCCCGCAGTCCTATGGAGCCTACGCACCACCCCAAACAGCTCAACCCAGTATACGCCTTTATTTTTGGTATACGGGGCAGAAGAAGTGCTACCGCACGACCTAAAATTCGGAGCACCCAGAATCTCAGGGTACGAAGAGGAAGCGGCAGAAGAAGCACGAGACACAACCCTCACAAAATCTGAAGGATACCAAGACAAGCTGCGCACCTATCAAAGCAGTCGCCTACGGACCAGATCATTCAATAAAGGAGATCTCGTGCTACGACTAATACAGGAAAAAGTGCACAAACTTGCCCCTCAATGGGAAGGGCCGTTCATCATCTCGGAAGTCATAGGAGGAGGAGCATACAGATTGAAGAATCCGAAGACCAACGAGGGCGTGGGAAATCCATGGAACGTAGAAAACTTGCGTCTGTTCCACCCATAGTCCTCTAGACACTATCAAGACATCAGCGGCAGCACCGATCGGCAACTCATGTAAAATTCGAAGGAATAAAACAATGTTGCCTACAAACATCCTAAAAGCACTCGGGGGCTCGAGCCTAGAACTCCCCCCGAGAGACGCTATCTTCGCAAACGCGACTTTTACCTACAAGCACTCGGGGGCTCGAGCCTAGAACTCCCCCCCCCCGAGAGACGCTATCTTCGCAAACGCGACTTTTACCTACAAGCACTCGGGGGCTCGAGCCTAGAACTCCCCCCGAGAGACGCTATCTTCGCAAACGCGTCTTTTACCTACAAGCACTCGGGGGGCTCGAGCCTAGAAGTCACCCCCAGAGACGCTATCCTCGCAAACGCGACTTTTAACCGACAAGCACTCAGAGGCTCGAGCCTAAAACTCCCCCGAGAGACACTACCCTCGCTGGAAAAGCGACCCTGCCTACAACCATCGGGAGGCCAAAAACGCAAGACCCTAGCCAACAACAAAAGCTCAGGCACAAGAAAGCTGCATAAAAAACGCACGATTCCTTAGTCTTCACCCGATCGCAAGCAATCGCCTAAAGACTCGGGGGCTACTCCCATCGGGAGCGCTGACGCGCACCCGATCCGAACTTAGAAAAATTCAAAGACAACCACAAACCAGTGAGACAAAAAATTGTAAAGTCTGCGCTTGATTCTGCAAATCAAACGCAGCCTCGGGGTCTACTCCCATCGGGAGCGCTGGCGCGCACCCGAGAAGACATTCTCATTACAAAGGAGTCGAAGACATTCTCATTACAAAGGAGTCGAGGACTTTCTCATTACAAATAAGTCAAAACGACAGTTTGTCGCTACAGAAGGACCTGTGGAACTGCAAGACGGGCTACTGATGGCTTCTCGCCCTTCGTTGGTGAGCCCCAAGTGGAAGGCGTGATGTAGCACAACAGCAAGTTTCCCTCGGTGAAGATACCAAGGCTTGTCTCCAGTAGGACTCCAAAGATGATAAGTAGGTGTCAGCGGCGCGAATGACGTGGACATGCACACAGACACAGATAACTTTGTTCCCAACGAAGTTCAGAGAGGTTGTCAATCTCTCCGGTCTTGTTGTTCACAAAGGGTAAAACACAAGGGATAATGATAGCAATTGAAAGTAAAAAGCAGAAAAGTAAAGATAGCGTGGAAACAGTAATAAGGATATGGACCGGGATACGTGATGTTCGCTAGTGATGTCTCTCTCCCAAAAGACGATAAAACTGCTATGCGAGGTAAACAAATTACAGAAGGGCAATTGACAGGATTATGAACACACCGCAATGCTAACTATGCTACAAAAGAAGGGAAGAGGCTCAAAAGCACGGGCAGTACGCCAAAATAAGTAGACCGTAATCCAACTGCATCTACTACTAATCATCCACCTTGAGATATCTATCCAGAACATCTCGCTGGTATTAAGTTGCGAACCCCACCCAAAGTGTAAACCCAAAGCAACAGACAACTGCATTAAAAAGAACTTTGCGTAAAGTAAACAATCCTTGCAACCGCGGTTACAAGCACCGTTGTTTTCCCCTTGTGGCAACAACACGTCCCCTAGACTCATGTTTCTGTCACTCAAGCGTGTCATCGGGGAGTACTAGTGTGGATCTCTCAAAAGGATAGTAGTGTTGCCCCTTTCTCTCTTTTTATTTCTTTTTTCTCTTTTTTCTATTTTTTTGTATTTTTTGTGGCCTCAATGGCTCTTTCTATTTAACTCTCATTTGTCCTCTTTGGGATCTTTTATTGTGTCCACTTTGGGATCTTTTCCTCACTTAAGGGCAACACTATTTTACAAGAAGGTAAAGGAAATCTTTCACACTTTACAAGGTACTCAAAATCATGAAGAAGATGTAACTATCATGATGTATTCAATGTATGTCGCTGCCAGTGTAGCAGGAACATCTATGACATGAAGATCAAGTCATGAAGAGGTGGATGTTGCATGGCAATATATCTCGGAAAGGCTATGGAAATGCCTTGATAGGTAGGTATGGTGGCTGTTTTGAGGAAAGATATAAGGAGGCTTATGATGACAGAGCGTATCATGCCAAGGGTTTGGATGTACCGGCGAAGGTGGACACCAACTCTCGGAGTGAGAAGAAGGCAATGCACGACAGGGGAGAGGCTAGCAAAATATGGGAAGGTGGAAGTGTCAACTTTCAATACTTACATTAGTCCGAATAACTCATGCACTTATTATCGGTAACTCTCAATATAATAAGGAGGTTCACAAAGAGACAAATACCCCGAGGAGGAGTGTATGGGGGTTTGGTTATCCTTGTGCATCCTCGACTCATGGTACGTGAGTGTTCTCTAATATTCGATCCCTCCAAAGATTAGTGATCCATCTAGTAGCTAGAGTTCTCAACTAGTTTTGTAGGTTTTGAAAATACACACGGATTGCCCAAAATACGACACCTATCACTAATAGGCTAGATCTCTTGACACCAAAAGTTCAAACATTACTCACACCAATACCTCAAAACTATTGCAAGTTACTACTAGAATTAAATAGCAACCTCAATTACCTACTTTCAAGACAAGACACAACTCAGTGCAACAACCAACTCTCTTTAACAAGATAAACATGAAAACTAAAAAGAGTTCCAGCAACAGACTAAACAAAAGCCAAGGCTCTTGCTAAAGACAAACTAAGACTAAAACTAAACATGGCAGTAGCTATGAAAAGATAAAGAACACACAACAGCAAAAAGATAAGCAGGAAAAATCCTATGATGTGTTCTAGATTTTGAAAGTGGAGCGTGTTTCTCTCCCACACAAAGTAAGACGGGGTCTAACTTGTTATGAACAACAAGCAAAGCTAAAGAAAACTAAAAATAAAACCTAAGAGCGAGACGCTCCAAGCATAGCACATAACGCATGAAGTGATAAAAATATAGTGAGACGAAGGACGAACTGATGATTGTTGATGGAGAAGGGGATGCACGGGGGCATCCCCAAGCTTAGACGCTTGAGTCTCCTTGAATATTTGTTGGGGATGCATGGGGGCATCCCCAAGCTTGAGCGCTTGACACTCCTGGATCTTCTTTCATCATCTTCCATCGCACACTTGAAAACTCCCTTCATACATAACTCATCATAAGCTGATTAGAGAGGTTAGTATCCTTAATAAATAATTTTCCCCACTGGATATAAAGATATTCTTGAAGATCTACTGTTTCTAAAGAGTGCCAAAAAGTTTTTGCAAAGAAAAAGCAAGCTTAAGGTTTGCAAAAGTTAGGAGAGACAAAACATGGCAGAATCTGTGAAAAACAGAACAGCAGGTAGTAAAGAATTTTTTAGGGGCACTTCTGCAACTCAAATCAAAAAACTCAGAACATACAGAAGTTTCACAATTGTATAGATCATGATGTCAAAACAATTCAGATCAAAAAGATGATCTGGTGATTTGATTAGAATTTTTCTGTCAAGGGACAGAATCTGTTTTCTGGACAACACGTCACAACTTTTGCTTCCCTTACCATAAGAGGCTATAACTTGGCACAAAGCTGAACAATAAAGATACAATGATGTTGCTACAGTAGTAACAAACATCAATACACAACAAAAAGCAAAAAGAAACCTAAATTCGTTGCGGGCTGCCTCCCGAAAGCGGTTCTTTAGAGCCATTAGCTAGGCTTAAAGATTATAAAAGATGCTCTCACAAGAGAATGGGAATTTTAGCAAAAGAGAGCATCAAGAAGCAAATTTGAAACACATTTAAGCCTAACCCACTTCCTATTCATAGGCATATTGTAAGAAAATAAATCAAAGAAGCACAAAGTGACATGCATAGGAAGGTGGAACAAGAACAACTTCGAAAGTTTCAGTTTAGAGAGAGGCGTTTTTGTCGCATGGAAGTTTCTATGACCAAACTTTCCTCTCTCAAAGTAATTTTCAGTAATATCATGAACAACATCAAGAATATAACTATCATATAAATCATATTGTTCATGACCTACAAGCACACGTGTATTTTTTTCAACACGGTTTTTAGGATCATAAGATAAATGCAATCCATCACATTGAGCTTTGATAAGAGGAAAATTCTCCGGAGTTGGAGATTTTAAAAGGATAATAGGACACTCAAGTGTGGGTGCAATAGCAAAAATTTCATGCTTAACATGAGGAACTATAGCAAGTTCATCTCCGTAAGCATCATCCATAGTGGCATCACGGCCATAAGCATAGAAGGCATGAATTTCATCAAAAAGGGATATTTCAAAAGAATCCATAGGATCATAATACTCATATAAGGTGACAGTCAAAGAGTTACTCTCATTAGAAGGTAGACATGGATGGCTCCATTCTTCCTCCTTTTGTTCGTCACTCTCCTCCTCTTCTTCATCCAAAGAGCTTTCAGGTTTAGTAATTTCTTCTTCTATAGAGTCCTGCAAAACATTAGTCTCTTCCTTTTGGGGAGAGATTCTCTCAAGATGATCAGTGATATAATAATTTGCATCATAATTTTCCAAACAATAGTTAAGTATAGCAAGACTCTCAGATTTGTAAGGGGCTTCATCAATATTTTCAAGAAAAGAAGTAATTTCATAGGCACCCTTAAAAGCAACAAATTCTTCTATTTGTTTTGCATCATAAAAATCATAATTTCCCTTAGCATAAGAAGCTAAGGTTTCATCCTCATTGTACTCACATTGAAAAGCAAGGTGTTTGTGCCTCATAAAGCAACAAGATTCATCCCTGCAGAAAGATATATTATATATTGAGCACAAGTTTTTAGCATACTCATACGATAGATGTATGAGTCTCCATAAGTGTATCCCTTTTTGAGACAAGAGGTATTCCTTGTAATATTCTTGTTGATCCTCGGTGAATCCTCCATGCCAATAAGATCTAGTTTCAAAGAAGTTAGACATTGATTGGCAAGTAAGGAACTAGACATACTATATTTTTTTTGATTTTTGATACAAGACACAAAGATAGAAACTGAAAGGTAAACTAACAAGACTAAAAAAACAAAGGTAAAGGGTAGTGTGCAACTCCCCTATCTTAGCACTCGGAGTCCCCGGCAACAGCGCCAGAAATTCGCTTGATGGCTTCTCGCCCTTCGTTGGTGAGCCCCAAGTGGAAGGCGTGATGTAGCACAACAGCAAGTTTCCCTCGGTGAAGATACCAAGGTTTGTCTCCAGTAGGACTCCAAAGATGATAAGTAGGTGTCAGCGGCGCGACTGACGTGGACCTGCACACAGACACATATAACTTTGTTCCCAACGAAGTTCAGAGAGGTTGTCAATCTCTCCGGTCTTGTTGTTCACAAAGGGTAAAACACAAGGGATAATGATAGCAATTGAAAGTAAAAAGCAGAAAAGTAAAGATAGCGTGGAAACAGTAATAAGGATATGGACCGGGATACGTGATGTTCGCTAGTGATGTCTCTCTCCCAAAAGACGATAAAACTGCTATGCGAGGTAAACAAATTACAGAAGGGCAATTGACAGGATTATGAACGCACCGCAATGCTAACTATGCTACAAAAGAAGGGAAGAGGCTCAAAAGCACGGGCAGTACGCCAAAATAAGTAGACCGTAATCCAACTGCATCTACTACTAATCATCCACCTTGAGATATCTATCCAGAACATCTCGCTGGTATTAAGTTGCGAGCCCCACCCAAAGTGTAAACCCAAAGCAACATACAACTGCATTAAAAAGAACTTTGCGTAAAGTAAAAAATCCTTGCAACCGTGGTTACAAGCACCGTTGTTTTCCCCCTTGTGGCAACAACACCTCCCCTAGACTCATGTTTCTGTCACTCAA
The DNA here is from genome assembly GCA_950022295.1 of Bromus sterilis. Classification (NCBI taxonomy): domain Eukaryota; kingdom Viridiplantae; phylum Streptophyta; class Magnoliopsida; order Poales; family Poaceae; genus Bromus; species Bromus sterilis. Next base: position 414,490,183 of record OX465595.1, on the reverse strand, counting down.
GCGTGTCATCACGGGGCATGAACCCACAATCGAGCATAACGTTCCCTCTTGGAGTCACTACCTACTACTTGGCCAAAGCAATAAACAGCAACGGAGAACATGCAAGAATTACTTAGGAACAAAAATATAAGAGATAAAAACCAACTATATTACTCTATCACAATCTGAACATAATCTCATAATCCATCAGATCCCATCAAACTCAGCATAGCAATAGCAGAAAGATTACAAAAGTGCCTCGACCATGTAGGGCAGCTCACGAGGTCTAAACCATGAAGAACAAAGAGGGGAGGAGAACATCACATAACTACTGATCACGGACCCATGGTCCAAGGAAAACTACTCACGAGACATCCGGGGAGCATCCATGGTGGAGAGGAGACTCCCGGAGGTCAATCCTCCCTCCGGCAGGGTGTCGGGAAGAGGTCTTCTGGTGCTCCCGATCTTGGAAGTGCGGCGACGGCGGAACAGAGGCGAGTTTGCGAAATAGGGTTCTGTCTTCGGAGTTTCCCCGTGACGGAGAATAAATAGGCGAAGGGGGGAAGCCAGAGGTGGACCAGGGGCCCCAGGCGCCCCCTGGCGCGGCCAGGGGTGGGGCCGCGCCGGGTGGCCGCCTGGGCCCCCTGGCTCCCCTTTGGCCCCTCTCGGGCTCTTCGCGAAGCTTCCTTCACGCTGATTTTTTATCTGAATTTTCCCGAATTTTTCTGGCACTTTTTATATGGGGGAAAACTGAAATAGAAAAACAGCAGAAAACAAGAACTGGCACTGGGGTGCACTGAGTTAATAGGTTAGTCCAAATATGATCAAAAGTGTATGAAAGTGTATCTAGATCATAGCAATATCACACAAAACATGCATGGAGCAAGCAGAAATTATAGATACGTTTTGGACGTATCAGCTACATACAACTTCTACATGTGTTCTCATGCTGAGATAATTGGCACTTTCGTGCCACCACCTGACGGGCATCACCACAGACAAAGTAGCAACTCAACCGGTGAAGAAGAAGCTCGCCGTCCTCCAGTTCTACAAGGTCGCCGCCTGCCAGTTCTACAAGGTGCCTCGCTGACGAGGGGGTGACCCCACGACTCCCACTAATGGGCCTACCCGATGTCATTGAAGGCCCACGGAGCTACCGCCGAATTCACCTTGGCCCGCTAGATGGCACCGACATTGGGAGTCCTCGACTGACAAGGAAGGTGCAGGGACTTGCCGTACAAGCTAGGGTTAGATTTCCTATAATTATAGATTGATTCCCCGAGACCTGGTCTACTATATAAAGGCCAGGAGGGGCGACGCATAAAGGGGACATCACCTGTAACCCTAGCCTAGAGCGCATCTGCCTTGGCATCCCTATAACTTCTCTACAATCAATATATCGAGCAGGAAGTGTATCCTCCTGTTTGCCGACGAGCTTATCGTCCAACCTGTGTCTTCTCCGACTAGCCCAGGGTCCCTAACCATGGGACTTGCCGGGGCCGATCCTCGACAATTGGCGCCGACCGTGGGGACTACACAGGTTGGGAACGCGATCTCGGCGGTCTCACTATCATCAACGCTCGCCAGCTCGAAGATTCAGGCGAGATCCAATCTATTCGAGTCCCTAGGGTTCACGGCCCACCTCCCGGCCCTGAAGCCAGTCTTCACGGATCTGCAGTCCGGCGTCGATCTGATCTTCGGAGAATACCGGATCTACATCAACCACTGGGGAAGTCTCCGCCTAACCAACGACGTTCAAGAACCTACAGCAGCAGCCGAGGCAGACGTCACCTGCACGGCCAACGCACCGACCAATAGCAGCCGAGCACTCGGCACCGAGCATCATAGCACCCGCCGTCCCTCGGACAGGCCCCTAGCATGGAGAAGCACCGACGCGCAAGCCAGCGGAGGAGCGACCGGAACACCCTCGCAAGTGTTCATGGCGGAAGTCAACGCACCACCACCAGGAATCAACGGGCAAGTTGAAAACCCGAGTGCTCCGCGGGACATGCAGAATACCAGCGGAGCAGCAGGACCCGCCAAGGAAGCCCGGATGGTCGTGCAACTGGGCGATCCAGGAAGCATACCAACAAAAGTCCCAGCGGGACAGGCACCTGGCAACCAAGCAAGTGACCTGCAGCCAAGGCAGCCGCTCGGCCCGAGCGCCCAGCCACCAGGAGGCGGACAACAGGCCACAGCCGCCAAGAAAGCCGCACCACCAAAAGAGAAAATCATTTTACCCAAGGAAACCATAGCGATGGTACAGGAAGCGGTCAAATTCGGCAGGATGCTGCCAAGAAACGCCACAAGAGACGAACTAAGAGCGTACACTAAATTAGCGGGAGAACAGACGCAACGCTGGCGCCAGGCCATGGAAGCGCAGGAAAGAGAAGAACTCGAGAGGAAAAGCAGTCGCCGTTCCCCTACCCGCGACAGATCAAAAGTCAACAACCTACGGAAATCGGAAAGGGAGAGAGTGATCCGCAAGCTCGACGACGACTTCAAACTAGAAGAGGATGACGGCGACGAGGAGCCCCTCACACCAGCGGAGGCACTCATAAGCGCCCAGGACTACCTATCTCGTGCCCGGACAAGCTCTAAAGGGAAATCAGACCGCTACACCTCAATCGCCCTACAAATAATGAAGGACGCCATCGACAACTCAGCACCCAAAAACCCCAGCACCAGGCGGCAGGCCCGCGAGCGGACACCAGACAGGGAACCTAGCGACCCTGACGACGACGACAATAACGATGACGACGACGACGACAGGCGCGGGAACCCAAACAGGGGCAGAAGGCGCAACGACGGCGACGACAGCCGCGCACACCGCAGCACTCGGCGAGACGCACGTGACGACATCACCCAGAGCAGAGTCAACCGCGGCAGGCGGCGACGCGCGGCGCGCGAAGAATACTCCGACGAGGAAGCTTCCGAAGAAGAAGCCGAGCCATGCGGAGCACTATGCTTCACCCGAACCGTGCGCGAGACACGCATACCAAACGGATTTAAGCTCAACTCGACGACACTAAAGTACAACGGACTTGAAGAACCAGAGGCATGGCTTGAAGACTACTTAACTGCGGTCAAATTCCAGCGCGGAACCAACATCACAGCAATGCAGTACATACAGTTGATGCTCGAGGGCTCCGCGCGGCACTGGCTCAAAAACCTACGGCGCGGGTCCATCAGCTCCTGGAGACAGTTCCACGCCGCTTTCATCGAGAATTTCAAGTCAACCTACAAACGGCCGGCATCACTCGAGGAGCTGCGAGCGTGCAAGCAAGGAACAAGGGAGATCCTGAGGGCGTACATCCAGCGGTGGACGATCCTCAAAAACTCCGCAGAAGACATATCAGACGAGAGCGCAATCGACGCTTTCAGAAGAGGCTTACAACGCATTGAGTTCAAGGAGCAGCTGGGGCAAATGAAAGTCCGTACACTCGCAAAACTACTGGAACTAGCCAACAGCTGGGCAGACGGCGAAGACTCCGTCCGTAATGAAACTGAAACCTTCACAGCTCGATCAGAGCACGAATACGACTACAACGGAGACAGAGGAGGCGATAGAAGGAGGAAACGGCCAAGGCGTCAATTCTACGACGACCGAGGACCCGACATGGTTGCTGCCGGCTTCCCAAACGACCGAAACAGGCAACGACGCGACGACAACAGACAGCCAAACAGAGAGAACCCGGAAGACGAGCCTCAATCGCAGAAACGCGAATGGTGGCCAAAGCAACCGCGGGACGGCACACGAGCGCCTAGAACGGCAAAAGAGCAGCTCGACAGCCCATGCACCATACATGGATTCAGAAACGAGCGAGGAGAAATAAGATCATCCCACACCCTCAGGAACTATAGAAGCTTCAACGAGCTAGCGGATGAGAAGTACCGCCCCACGGCCCCTGCAGGGCAACCTCTCGCAAGCATAGCAATCGGGCCAGTCGCCCACAACGCGCCACCAGCCCCTCCGTTGCCGACGAGGCAGGTGGCCTCCATCCAAGAGAGACAAAGGACACCGGATGAAGACCAGTACCCAGAAGCTCACGGAAGAATTTATATGATACAAGAAGGAAGTCCCTCCAACCGTCAGCAGAAGCAAGTAACTAGACAAGTCTTCCTAGCGACATCCGCACACCCAGCGGTCCCAGAATACCTGCGCGGGTCGGAAACAGAGATAACCTTTTCCCGAGACGACCACCCACCAGTCGTCCCCCGACCAGGACACGCGGCACTAGTACTAGAGGCGCGGATCGGGAACTACGACATGTCCCGCGTGTTCATGGACGGCGGCAGCGGAATCAACATCATATTCACCCGAACACTCGACGACATGTTGATCCAAAGCAACGCCCTGAAGCCCTCAGGAACGACTTTCCACGGGATCGTACCAGGCAAAGCGGTTTATCCCATGGGAAGAATAAGCCTGGAAGTGGTCTTCGGGTACGCAACCAACTTTCGCAAAGAGATATTGGACTTCGAGGTGGTCGACTGGAAGTCGCAATACCACGCAATCCTCGGGCGACCAGCCTTCGCCCGCTTCATGGTTGTACCTCATTACGCCTACCTCAAGCTGAAAATGCCAGGGCCACATGGTGTCATTACAATCAATGGAAGCTTTGTCAGATCCGACAGATGCGACAAGGAATTCCACAAATTAGCAGAAGCCTTCATAACTCATCAAAACGACGTCACCACAGGAGCCACAGAAGAAAACCTCCCGTAGACGATGAACCAGCAGATGAACACAAGCGCCAGGCAACAAAGCTACCGGCCATCAAGGCCACTTACAGCAGATAAAAGGTATCCGTCTTCAACGGAACCTCCCTCCCTTTATTTTTTCCAGACTTACTGTATGAGACAATAGGGAAAAGCGATTCAAGTATCCCCTACAAAAACAAACTCCGGCACTCGGGGGCTCGCCAAAGCAGCCACCCCTCGAGTCGTCTCCCGCAATCGCGGCACAAAAACAAACTCCGGCACTCGGGGGCTTGCCGAAGCAGCCACCCCTCGAGTCGTCTCCCGCAATCGCGGCACAAAAATAAACTCCGGCACTCGGGGGCTCGCCGAAGCAGCCACCCCTCGAGTCGTCTCCCGCAATCGCGGCACAAAAAACAAACTCCGGCACTCGGGGGCTCGCCGAAGCAGCCACCCCTCGAGTCGTCTCCCGCAATCGCGGCACAAAAATAAACCCCAGCACTCGGGGGCTCGCCGAAGCAGCCACCCCTCGAGTCGCCTCCCGCAATCGCGGCACAAAAATAAACCCCGGCACTCGGGGGCTCGCCGAAGCAGCCACCCCTCGAGTCGCCTCCCGCAATCGCGGCACAAAAATAAACCCCGGCACTCGGGGGCTCGCCGAAGCAGCCACCCCTCGAGTCATCTCCCGCAGTCGCGGCGCAAAAAAAAATCCGGCACTCGGGGGCTCGCCGAAGCAGCCACCCCTCGAGTCGTCTCCCGCAGTCGCGGCACAAAAATAAACTCCGGCACTCGGGGGCTCGCCGAAGCAGCCACCCCTCGAGTCGCCTCCCGCAATCGCGGCACAAAAATAAACCCCGGCACTCGGGGGCTCGCCGAAGCAGCCACCCCTCGAGTCGTCTCCCGCAATCGCGGCACAAAAATAAACTCCGGCACTCGGGGGCTCGCCGAAGCAGCCACCCCTCGAGTCGTCTCCCGCAATCGCGGCACAAAAATAAACTCCGGCACTCGGGGGATCGCCGAAACAGCCACCCCCCGAGTCGTCTCCCGCAGTCGCGGTACAAGAACAAAATTCGGCACTCGGGGGCTCGCCGAAGCAGTCACCCCTCGAGTCGTCTCCCGCAATCACGGAACAAAAATAACTTCAGCATTCGGGGGTAACAGTCCCTCCCCAAGCCATCTCCCACAGAGCACATTCAGGCAAGGGAGGAAGACACAAACAAAACAATTAAGGCTCCTGCTTGGCCATAATATGAGCGCCTAAACTACGGTCGCTCTCTTCAACGATGCGCGCTACAACACGACCTGCAAGTTCGTCAACGCCTGCATAATGACCGTCCATCGATTGAGCCCTACCACCCGGAGGACCCCGTACAACCTCTCCGAGATCTACACCAGGCCAGTGACTATGGACCAAACCTAAAGCAACTCGAGCTCCCGCTCGAATCAAGTGGTCCGTCACGCGACGCAGCTCGGCAGGTTGGGTAAAGAATCGGCAAAGCGTCTCAAGCCTGGAAGGAACAACTGCCAACGGATAAAACTGGGCATGAATGCCACCCAGCACCCGCTGGCAGTACCTCAACGCCAACGGAACCTGCTCGACGCGAAGACGCAGCAAAGCAAAAGAACGAGCGCGGGCCCCATCCGCCCAAAAGGGGTTCCTGGCTCGCACAATAGGATCTTCCAAGCGCGACATCTCAGAATGCACGGCCGCCTCCTCATCTCGGGACCTCCCCGCCAAGACTTCGCCAAAGAAACAACAACCACAGTCAAGACTAAAACACGAGGAGGACTCGCAGAATCAAGCAAAAGCAAAACTCACCCCGCAGAGCATCAGCTAGACTGGCAACCCACGAAGCAAGATCGTCAATCATAGCCTTGGCACGCTCTCGTCGAGACCGATGGACAGCCACAGAAGCCTTCAGCTGCACAATCTCCCGCTCGGCATTCCTCAACCGCAAGCAAACAGACTCGTAGGCACCCTCGCGAGCGTCATCCTTCAATGAATTCCAAGGACAAAGAACACCCGGAGCGGCCTACCGCAAACAAAAGCACAGGCATCAAACACCAGAAGGGACAAGCTAAGCAAAGATAGATAAAGACAGCCGACAAGCAACAGTCACAGCAGAATCGCGCATTACAGATGAAGTCTCAAACAATAATACTACTGCCCCCTCCCTCGCCCACGGTAGGATTAATCTGGGCGTCCACAGCCTTTTGCAGCAGAAGAGCAAGCTGATCAGTACGCCCAAGCAGCTCCGGCGAGTAGCCCGGGATGGTCTCAACCAAGGATTCGTCAATAGAAATCCCGTGCCCCATAAGGACAGCAAGAGCTGTAGTTGAGCCACTCACCAAGCTGTCAGCAACCAACTCCCCCACGCGCTTCCCCTCCGGGCCAAACGCAACCACGAGAGCATCCAGGCCCTCGGGCACCTTCGAAGCATCCGTCATCAGGTGCTCATGAACATGGCGAAGAAGATCAGAGGCACGACTACAAACACCCTCGACAGCAGCAACAGCACTCGCAAGAGCATCCGCAACCCCCTTCAGAACGCCAGACCCCGAGGCAGCAACTTCGACCGGCTTCAAACCTGCAGTAGCTGCCAACAAGCACTGGAACGTCAACAAAAAGGAGACAAATGTAACAGAAGGAAAAGCACAGGACCCACACTTACAAGTAAGTCGGTCCGCCAGCGCTCGAAGGCGTTCCCCCTCCGCCAACTCCATCTGCTCATGTGCCCCCTCAGCTTGACGAAGGCGAACGACCTCCTCATGCTGCTCGTGCAGCTCCACCTCTTTTGAAGACAAAGCTTCCTGCAAGTGGGAAGCAGTTCGATAAACCTTGTCGGCCCACTTCTCGGCCGCCCGGCGACGACCTGACATGCATCCAACCACAAGGAAAAAGTCAGCGCAATAAAACGTGGAAAAGCTCCACTCCAAACAGCCCAAGAAGAAGACGCACCATCCATGGTAGTTAACACATCCTGGGCAGAATCATGAGACCTTTGCCACCGTTCAGCATCAATGATCAGGCGCTCACAGTGTTGGAAGACAGGCTGCAAACAAACGTCAAAGCGCAGTAAGGAAAATGAGACTGTAAGCAACCGCACGCGCTTGCTCACAGCCTCGGGGGCTACTCCCATCGGGAGCACTGTCGTGCTCCCAATGAAAAAGAACACAAAGTAGAAGCCTACCATAGCGGAAAAACGGTCAAAGGCACGAATTTTATCTTCAGCTGCAAGATCGAAGCGACCAAAGAAAGGAGGACCCAGCTCGGCAGATTTAACGTCAGAAGCCCCACCAACAGGCGCACCCAAAGAAGGCGCGACAAGGACGGCACCCGGCTCCGCGGCAGTCGCCGGAGGGGAAGACCGACCAACAGGAGTAGCAGGGACATCATGACAATGAAAAGCTGCCGAGTCTATCGACTTCAGATCCACGGTGGCCGCACTGTTACTCGAAGCAGCCGGAAGAGTCGCAACACTACAAACCAGCCATCAGATACAGAAGCAAGACGCAAACAATGTACAAAACCAAGGAAAACACTTACCCACTCTGCGCAGGGCGAGCGCGCCACAGCCGGTTTCTCTTTGGAGCCGCAGGCGCAGAAGGCGGATCAGCAGCTGGAGCTACAGGAGCAGCAGTATCACGATCCCCAAAACTGCCGGGGCAGGACCGCTTCACACGAAAAGGCCCTGAATCCTCGTTGTCCCCAGATTCAATAATCATGGGCCTTATCCCGGTGGACCGAGCAACGCCTTCGGCAGCAGAAGCATTAGGTTCCTCAAGGATATCAGCATCCTCCGGTTGAGGAGGATTACGCAGCACAGGGTCATGTCCCTACAACACGCAGTAAAAACAACAGTCAGCAGATAAGCAACCGCACAAACACAGGCAAAGCGACGCGGTCACAAACCTGAGGAGGAGGGTTTTCAGCAGAGTATGGGCGCGCAAGCTGCATCTCAGAGTCACTCGAGTACTTGGTCACCCATTGGAGTCGGGTGAGAAGCTCGCCAGACTCGAAATCTTCAGGCGAGCACCTGGTCGGGTCAGCATGACCCAGATACTGCCACATAGGAGAGGCACGATGTTGCAGCGGCTGAACTCTCCTCCCCACGAAAACAGAGATAAGCTCCCCACCAGACAATTCATCCTTCAGCAAAGAAATCCTATCTAGATAGGGAGTCAGCTCAGTTGATTCCGCAGCAGTCAGCGAATGAGACCAAGATGCCTGCCTCACTACTCGAGCGGCTGGATTAAAAGGAGCAAGGCCAAAACGCTGGCCGATCACACAGCGGTCTCTCAGATAAAACCAGCCCCGCCGCCACCCGCTAACCGAGTCGATCTTCTCCATATCAAAATATGAGTCTTTATCCCCAATGAAGATGCTCATCCGACCCACAGCATACTCGGAGTTGGTCCTCTTCACACTAAAAAGACGCCTCCAGAGCCCCCAATGCGGGTATATACCCAGGAATGCCTCGCACAAAGTAATAAAACAGGCAATGTGCAAAACCCCGTTCGGGGTCAAATCGTGCAATTGGATGCGATAGGAGTACAACAGGCCCCGCACAAATGGATGCAGTGGAAGAGCAAACCCACGGGGGAAGTAAGATTGGAAGCATACCCGCTCATCTGACGCAGGAGCAGGGATCGGCTCATCCCCCGGCAAACGCGCCTCACCCTCGACCACTACGCCATCGGCAACCAGACGTGCCAGATCTGAAGCATCAAAGGTCGATGGTTCCCAACCACCAGACATCTTGATTGGTTCCGCAGCAGCACGAGAACGTTTGGTCATAGAGGTCGAGGAGGAATCAAAGCAGAGGAAGAGGAAGAACTCGAGAACTGGAGAAGGCAAGAAGAAGACAGGGAAAGCAACGGCTGAGTAAAAACCTAAGTCTACCCAGCCGCAAACTTATTTAACCCCAGAGCCTAGCACAGAGGATCGCCGTTAACCCCTGCTACCTAGTAAACGTGGCACGATCCCACGAGGGGCGCAATGCATGGAAGGCTCAACCGGCGCAGTAACAACACCGCGCACGACGCACGAAAAAAGAGGACCATAATCGCACAATGCAAAAATTTATGTGGGACCACACCAGGTCGTTTCCTACGGCAGGCTACAGTGGTCAAAAACAGCAGAAGACCACGCCAACATCTTGTCACAGGCAAAGCGTATCAGGTACGCTACCGACGCCTAAAGATTTTATCAGATCTTTTTCCAACAAAGCAAAAAAAATCTCACTCCCATCGGGAGGAGCCCATCTCGAGAGTCACCAGGTGCTCACTCATTTGAAGATCAACAAGGTGCTCGAGTGATCACTCGCACGCACTAGAGTTACAGGTGCTCCCTCACCTATGGACCCACAAGGTGCTCGAGTAACCACTCGCACCCTTGAGAGTTTCGGGTGCTCCCTCACCTCTGAAATAAATTCAAAACAGCTTTCGAGTAATTACTCGCAGAAGGATTCCTCGCCTGAGCACTCGAAACAAGCTCCGCGAGTGAGATGAGTGAACAGCTCACTTGATGATTTGTTCCAAGTGGGTGAAATGCTATAAGGCTCCGCGCCTCAAAAACACACCTATTCCTGGAACCACGACACACTGTGCCCAGATGCCACGCAAGATTAGCGTGTAGGTAAGACCCCGCTGCGAAGTTCGGCCGGGCTGGGACTTGCCAAAGAGCGATTTCACTCCCAACCTTTCCATGCGCTGCGCATGAAGTATAAAGCCGGGAGGACGCGCCTTAGGCTACGCAACCAACTGGCGGCAAATGAACACCGTAAGACCTGAAGCGACCGGACTTTTGCTATGCTCCAGTATTCCAAACTCATGTCGAGGGACATGAGTTTGATTGGGCAATCGCGGTATTTGCCACTAGCGCAATTCACTAAGGCTCGATCCGTCGACTCCTTGGGCCCTTTCTGCTTAGCATCCCTCGAAACAGGTTTTGTCATGGCCACCATGCTGCCAGCGACCGCGGGTGTACCGCGCATATAAGCCACGGACGTATGAAGACGAACTCAAGTCCCTGCGCGACTCTTCGAGTCCCCCAGGCACTCGGGGGCTACTGACGAGGGGGTGACCCCACGACTCCCACTAATGGGCCTACCCGGTGTCATTGAAGGCCCATGGAGCTACCGCCGGATTCACCTTGGGCCGCTAGATGGCACCGACATTGGGAGTCCTCGACTGACAAGGAAGGTGCAGGGACTTGCCGTACAAGCTAGGGTTAGATTTCCTATAATTATAGATTGATTCCCCGAGACCTGGTCTACTATATAAAGGCCAGGAGGGGCGACGCATAAAGGGGACATCACCTGTAACCCTAGCCTAGAGCGCATCTGCCTTGGCATCCCTGTAACTTCTCTACAATCAATATATCGAGCAGGAAGTGTATCCTCCTGTTTGCCGACGAGCTTATCGTCCAACCTGTGTCTTCGCCGACTAGCCCAGGGTCCCTAACCATGGGACTTGCCGGGGCCGATCCTCGACACTCGCCTACTGACGCAACCGCTTGACGACTGGTTTGACGTCCAGTTCTTCCCTAGAACTTGAAGAGCAAACACCATCGCCTGAGGGATCAGCTGAAGATGAAGACACGGGAGAAGCAGGCGAACCACCACTCGAGCCATCCGAACCGCTGCTGCTTGTCTCCCCATAGTATGAATCCAGACGGTTACCACCAGCATCAAATGCACATATAATAACAGTATGTTCGCCGTCAAAGCGACAGCAAAGACTGTCTCCACTGCGCAGACTCAGCCGACGAGAAAACGTCCTCCAGCCAGAACCAAGAAAGATCAAGGATGAAGCATCAACTTCCAGCTCCACCCAAGAAGAAGAACGAGAGCTCCCGTGAAGACGGAGCCAGAAACCCCTCAAGTTACGCTCAAAAGCAATGGAGGCAAACGAAAAGGGAAGAGGAATCCGGGCAGTATCCCGGCTAAGAACACGCAAAAGAAAGTCATAGCGCCAAAAACCCTCCTCCATGGAGGAAGAGGAAGAAGGCACCAACGTGGTACCATGGCGTCCACCTCGTGAAGAACGAGGTGTGCGGCCACCACGACCATGACGGCCACGACTTCGCCCAGCCAAACCTCCACCACGCTTGGGCGCCATATGAAGAAGAAGAAGAAGAAGAAGAAGAAAAAGATGCGAAGAATGGATGCCAAGGACGGGCAACCAAAGGAAGCATTTATAGCTCAATCCATGGGCAAACGAGGAAAAACACACAGAAGCCCAGGCGGCATCATCATTGCATCAAAGACCGCCAGGCCGGGCATTACGAATTCCAAGGAAAAGATGCATTCACACGGTCAGCATTATTTATAGGACGCGTCAAATCTCGCTTGTTTCCCATACAAGTCTCGGAAACCCAACAGGCCACAGGTTGCACGACGTCCAAATTATCATCATGAAGGTCCAGAAGACGTGATGGATCAAAAAAATCAATCATCATCATACGTCATCAAGCAGCAGGACAATGCATGTCAGCACGGCATCTAAAGAGGGGCGGATCAAGACACAAACTGTTGGTCAAAAACCAAAAGATTCCAAAAGCCAGCTATACGTCCAAATTTTCTGACTCTACAATTTTTTTACTCCCATCGGGAGTACCTTTATTCGAGTTCGGGCGCTCCCTCACCCAGAAGGCAAAGATGTGCTCGAGTGATCACTCGCACCAACAGAAACAACATATTCTCAGAGTTCGGGTGCTCCCTCACCCCAAAGAGCAGAAAAGCATTCGAGTGACCACTCGCAGAAAAAGACTCAACAATTCAGCAAAACTGACTTACTCGCACACTCGACAGCATTCCGAGTGGGTGCTATCTTATTTTCCTCGCTTGAGTTCGCTACAAACTCCGCCAGTGACGGTTAAAACAGCTCACTTGATTGTTTACTCCAAGTGGGTGCATCGCTAATAAGGCTCCGTGCCTCAAAAAAAACAAATTATGCCTGGGCTGCGTGTCAGAACCCTCTGTTAGGTAATGTGCTAGGATCAAAGTCATCTTGCATCATGTTAAAATTTTCAAAAGAAGTCATTGAAATCAAATTCAAAAGCAAAATGGGAGAAGGAACACCCCCCAGATGAATTAATTCAAAAGGCCAGATAAAAATCTTCTCCAAAAATTCATGTTTGATTTTTGAAAAGTCTTGTAAATGAGTGTGATCACATATCAAGTGATGTGGGACCCACCCCATGCTCATGGATTTTTCAAATATTCAAACAGTGCCTTGGAATTAATCAAAAACCCCTATTTGATTTAAAGTTCAAATAATTTGAATTTTAAAAATGTTCAAACTTTACAAGTGGTTAGCCTAGTATTTTGTGGAGCCACGTAAAAAGTTTCACCATTTAATAAAATGGTTTGCTATTTTATTTAGCAAAACCAAAACAAAGACAGAAAAGAAATTAGAAAAGAAATAAGAAAAAGGGGCTCACCAGGAAGCAGCCCAACTTAACCCCCCCAGCCTCCTTCCGGCCCAGCCCCGCCCACCTAGCTCTTGTCGTCTACCTCCACGACGGCAAGCAGCTCGGTGGTCGGCATGCCTAGGCCGCCGACGTGCCTGGCCACCTCCTGCTTGCTCCCGTCCACGTAGTCGCGTCTGGAGACGTCCTGGAGCACGCCGCACCCATTCCCCCCCTCTGGAGACGCCCACACCCTCTCTCTCGCCAAGCTCGACGGAGACCCGAGCGCCGCCGTCACCATGCCGTGAAGAACTCGTGGCCACCGTCGTCCCCGAGCCGCGCCACCGTGTCCAGAAGAACCGCAGCAGACGTCTTCGCCGTTCCCCCCAGTAAATCGAGCCCGAGCGCCTCAGCAGACGACGCCAGCTTCGTCTTCAAGCTCCGGCCGCCGGGGAGCTCCATCGTCGATTGCTCCGCCGCCCAAGCCTCTCCGGCCTCGCCATCACTTCCAGGAGCACCAGGGTGAGCTTCTGCTTCGCCCAAACTATCTCGTGGCCGCCCCCTTCCTCCCTATCGCGATCCTCCATGGATCCCGAGCTCACTCGCCGCCATGGTCGACGCAGCGTAGCCTCTCGTGCCCCTGGCGTTGCCTTAGTACGCGCGTTTGGCTCCTGGTTCCTCTAGACTTCGAACGCGCCAAGTCCCAGCTCAAGCCGTGCCCCCTAGCCTCGTCTACGACCTCACCGGTTCTCTGCTTCCGCCGGAGTAGTTGCCGCCGTCCCTCTGGACCTCCCCGTGAACCCCAGATGCATCCATTCGACGCGGGGGAGCATGAGCTGCGTGCTGGTGCCTTCCCCGTAGCCTCCCGTGCCCCGCAACGCTTTCCGGCGAGTCGCCGCCGCGTCTGGTGACGCCGGCGTTTACCCGCCGGCAGCCTGTGACGTGGCCGCAATTAACTTAACCCTAACCCCTCACTAACAGTCACTGACAGTGGCCCCAAGGCCACTTAATCCACCCTGGTTAGTTAAAACTAACTGGTTAGTTAACCCAGTCACTGACAAAGTGACCCCACACGTCAGCCCCCCCTGACGTCACTGTGACATCAGGCTGATGCAGTAAATCGAATAAGTGAATTATATAAATCCAGAAAAAGGCTGAAACTTTGGAAATTCATAAGAAATTCATATTAACTCCAAATTTAACAAATAATATATGAAAAATGATCAGGAGAAAATAATCTATCCAAATATCCAACTTTCAACCATGTTTGAGTTGAATTTAAAATGTGACCAGTAGCATTTGATATTTGTATTAAATGGAATTAAATCAAATTCATTTCAAATGCTTTTGCAATTTGAACCATAGCAACATACCACATTATACTTGAACTTCAGAGGCATATCATACACATTTCAAAATGGTTTAACTTGATCAAACAATGTCATATGCAATTTGGCTAAATTGGAAATCATATGTGGAGTTTAAATTTGCAATTCAATTGCAAATACCCCATTTAAGTGGAATTACTTCACACATCAAAGCATATACATCAAGTTTTAACCTTCAACCATGTGATTGTGCATTGTATTTACTTTGCTACCTTGTTTGTTGTTTATCGAGTAGAGGTGGAACCGGAACAGGAGGCAGCCCCCTTCGTTGAAGACCCTGAACCCGAACCTCGTCAGCAAGGCAAGCAAACCCCCATTGATCATGTCGATAAAATCCCACTTCCCTCTCATGTCTCGCTTATGCATTGTATAGGATGATTACCATACTACGTTTCTACCGCATAGATGAACCCATTCCTTTGCATGACCTATCTTTTGTCACAGTAGTAAGCAAACCACAATCCTAGAAAATGTAGGAGTTGATTGATATCATGTGGCCCCTGCAATTGTTACTGCTTATTGCATGCTTAGAGTGATACAATGATGTTACTGTTATGTGAGTCGGGATGGTAGTGATCATGTTGATGATGGTGGAAATGTGTTGGTGAATCTACCCTAATACAAGGTGAACGATGAGAGGTTGTGTAGGAGTACACAGTGGGTTGTCTCGTTGAACACCGCCCTAAGTCCGAGTTCTTGTGTGGTGATCCAAGATGAAGAGTACAACCACACATTGGGCTCACTGACCCCTCTCAACCTATTAACTCATCCCTTTTGATGTCCAGATGTCGCAGTAGTTCGGAGTTCTGGTAGGTTTGTGGCCTGGCTGCTAAGTGAGAGAACGGCTCAACCGAGACCGGCTTATGCACCACGCACACATCATCTGGGTCCACTTTGGTAAACCGGCCGGGTTCACGATAGTGGTAGCCAACCCAGGTAGGGGCTTTCTTGAACTAGTTCGGCTATGAGGTAACAATTATGGTGAGCATCCTCGCTGACACCCCTTGAATGGTGTCGAGATCAAAGGCGGTAACTGATGATCATGTGTGTGTAGCGGTACACCCCTGCAGGGTTAACAAAACTATTCGAATAGCCGCGTCTGCGGTTAAGGACTGCTTGGAAAGCTTAGCTTGATTATTAGACAACTTGAACTGGATACTTATAAAACTTACCAAGATAAGCGTGAGTGCTATGGTGTGCTTTCTCGTGGGGAAGTCGAGGAAGGCACCATAGTGGTGTAATTGGTTGGAGAATGTAGTGGACTCGTGTACGCTTCTTACCTCAAGTCTGGTACTCGTAGTTCAGGACTAGCCAAGTCAAAGCTGGCACTTCTGCAAGTGAAACCCCACCTCCCTTTACCTTGATACATGTGCATGAGTAGTATAGCTCCTATGTAAGTCTTGCTGAGTACGACGTTGTACTCAGTTTGCTTATTCTATGTTTTAGATGAACCCACTGACCCCGAAGGTGGCTTCTTCATCGAACTCGACGACTGAAGACCAAGCTAGTGTAGTCCCATTCAGACGACTGGTTCCCTCGTGGAGGGCTTGTGTTTAAATAAGGCTTCTTAAGCCATTTGTTAAACTTGTATGTACTCAGACCTACTTTGCTTCCGCTTGTCTGTTGTAATGTTGGATCACATGCTTGTGATCTCTGTGTGCACTCTGTGATAGTTATCAATAAAGTGTATACTTTGTAGAGAATTGCAATGATACCTGCTGTTCATACAAGGCATGTGTGCTGCGTGTATGTTTATAACATGCATGTCTTTGTATGGGTTTTCGAGACGTTAGTTGTGATCTGGCTGGCGGTCTTTTATACACCAAGTGGCCCTTAGATTAGCGCAGCTTGGGGCATCGTGATGCGATTGTTCGTGACTCCGTCACGAGCACACTTTGATGTATGATCGAGCCCGCCCTAGACCCCGACTAAGTGATCGGGCTGGAGTAAGTCTATGTAAGGGTTATAATACAATCGATAGTATGGTTGAGGCGACTTGTCTATGAGTATGGGAGTTCACCACCCATATCATTTAGACTTGTGTGCGGACGATGAGGACCCATTTCAGTTGATCATCCGGTCTGGATGGGATGCCCCTCACGTTCGATGCTTTCTGAGAACGTTCTGTGCTTGGCCTTGTCTGCTTAGACAAGTGGGTACGGTTCTCGTCTCTCCATATGATTGTGTTGTAGCGATTCTTGCATACGCTAACCCCGGGTCCCGACACTGCGACACACTGTGTAAGGCCCGATATGCGGTACTGTTCCAGATCTAGGTGTTTCCACCCAGATCCGGGGACGAAGCACATATCGGTCCCACCGCGACATATGACAAAGCCATATGCCCCGGATTTACAACATGATATCACAACATTACAGATACAGGATACAACATCTCATACAATCGGCATACAGCTGCCTCAAATACAATACAACAGCGGAAGGTACATGTCTGAGTACAGACTACAATCGAAAGCCTACTGGCAAAGAGAAAAACATCGATCCCATAACCACACGGGTCCAGGCCCTCCGCCGGGATCCGCCTAACTATTCGTCGTCGAGTCTCCACGTGAAACGTCGATCAGGTACCTGTTGTCGATCAAGAACCCAGAAAAGAGTTTGGGGGTAGTATCATGAGTACAGAGGTACTCAGCATCCAACTGTAGTGGTCAATTGACCCAGCAAGGACTTCATCACTCGTCATTCTAGGACAACTAGTAGTTAACGGTAAGGATGTGGTAAGTGGTGAGGTTGCTTCTGCACTAGCATTATGAAGTGGCTAACGATCTAGAGAGTATGGTAAGAAGCCAAGCATTCGATGAGGAATCGCCTCCAACAAGTCTTGCTATCAACTAATTACGCAAACATAACACCTATCCTATCCTTGTCCTCCTCTTCGCATCCCGACGAAGAAGAAGCAGTCAAGGCACACACACACGTTGATCAAGTTATATTAAGATTATCTCAGTTGTTGTTGTCTATGAACAAGGAGTAGGTCTCAAGTCGTCCATAACCGTGGACACGGCTTCTCGAAAAGATTTAACCCTGCAGGGGTGTACCAACTGCCCATTACGAGGCTCCGCACACACGTCCATCTCTCTCAGTTGCTACCCATTATAGGCAACCATTTTATGATTTAGTTCCAAGAGATCCGAAACGACAGGTCCCTCTAACTAACAACGAACAAATCCGGGTGGCCCCCGGTGAGTCGACATCCATCTCAGGAGCCGGCCGCGCTCTCGATCTGGTCTCAACCTTCTGTCGTAGGTTTGGATAGCCGGTTAATCACACATGGGACACCGGGTCCTCAGCCGGACAAGGTGGGCCAGCAAGGGAACTAAGTCCTCACTGGTCCAGGTTGGTTTGTAAACAACTGGCGGCCGACCAGCACACACACGGTTTCAAATGGTAAATCAGCTTGGGCCACCACTGGAAATGTTTGAAGCTAGGTAGGTAAGAAAAGGGGACCCCATAAAATCCCACACGCGGTTAGGCACGCTCAGTCTTAAAACCAATACCCGGAACTCGGATCCTAGGTGACTCGAATGGAACAAAGCGTCGGGGCGGGATAGCCTAGACCTTCCATCCTTCGTCGAATATAGTCAACATTATAATAACCATATCATCAACAACAATATAATAATGTGATATCCCAACCCAAAGAGTAACAGGGTAACATCGTAGCGTCCTAAGCATGCATACTAAGCAGGGGCTGAGCAACGAGCAATAGTAACATAGCAGTACAAGGTTTGCTGGGAGGGGACATGGCTGTATCGGTTTGAAAGAGGTTGTAAACATGTGGTAGGATCAAACATCGAACCTAACCTAGACTAGCATGCAAACCGCTGGTTGAAATAGAATGGATCGTAAGTAATGCATAGTCCTTGCCTGTTGATAAGTCGGGTTCCGAAGGTGTAGTTGATCGCAAGCTCGCATCGTCTCCGAGAGGTACCCACGGAAGCACACAAGACGGAAAACACTGGAAAGCAATCAACGAGCAAGCATCTATTACTACGAGGCAAACACGAGGAAGCATCAACAAGAAGGCAACACGAGACAAAACACAACATCGCACCTACCGTCGAGAGCGGTTACTAACAGTTTAAGTGGGGTATCGGTCACACACGACGAATACCGCACGTTTAGGGTGGTTCAAGTTGCTTAACTACAGGTGAGCAAAGGTTGTTAATATGGCAAAGCACACAAACATGGAAAGAGGTGAAGCATATATAAACTATCTAATCTAGTCATTTTAAGTGGGGGTAAAACCTACACATGGCAACTATTGCAGACCCCACGATATTTATTGCATTTGGTACTGTTTTGCCCTAAACAATATTTTATTATTTTTATTAGCAAGCAAGAACAGCAAAAACACAATCTACATGCAATTCTAGTCAAGTTACTTATAAGAAACATTTTAAACAGAGCAACGGTGAAAAAGTTATGGCAGTTACAGTTTACAGTGGCAGGCAATTGTAATTAGCAGGTAAACAACATATAAACAAAGTCAAACATGGCAACAAACAATATTTTAATAATCTACGCGCAAAACGGAGCAACTTTCATGTAGAAAGCGTCTCCATCGGAGCTACCGGTGAAAAGTTATAAGCACCGCAAAGAAACTAATACAATCTGCCTCAACAATAAATAAACTCCTAGAAAAAAAAACTACTCAGGCCGAAACTAGACTACTGGACCCAACAGAAAACAAAAGAAAAAAAACAAAAGGGGGGCGCCTCACCTTGGGCCGTGGCCCAAGTGGCCTGGTGAGGGGGACTGCGGCCTGGCTGGGCCGTGGCTGGCCTAGGCCGCCTGGGCGCGCGAGGCCCACGTGTGCAGCAGCGGTTGGAGCCAGCCAGGTCGTCCCGATCCCTATCGGGAGAGACCGCGGCGGCGCTGGCCTGGCTGCCCGGCCGACCGCTGGCGAGGGAGGCCCACAGGAGGGCGGAGCAGGCGCGGAACGGGAAAGGCGCGGCGGATCCGGGCCCGATGTGGCCGCCGGCGTGGAGGAAAAGGAGGCGTCCGGCGAGCTCGACGTGCAGCCGTGGTGGGCGAGCTTCACGGCGGCTCCCATGGCGCGAGGCGGACTGCGGACAGAGGGGAAAGAGGTGAGGAGGAGGGACAGAGGAGAGGCGCAGGCAGAGGGCGCGACAACGACCTACAGGAGGGGCTCGCCGCGGTGGTGCGGCGTCTAGCCGGCGGCAGCGCGCTACGGCCGAAGACGACGCGACGTAGGCGCTCGGGAGGACGACTTCCACGGGCAGGGGAGGAGGGAGCTCGGGCTGGGGAGATTCGTCTGGTGACGTGGCGACGTGGGAGCGGTTCGATCCGGATCCGATGGCGCGGATCGGGGGATCTGGGTGAGGATTAGGTGGCTGCTGAAAACGAGGTGGGAGGCGGCTAGGGTTTCCATAATAGGCTGTGTAGCGCTGCTATTTATAACAGATGGGTGTTTGGGGAGGCTTTCGGGCCACAAAATGACCCGTTTCGGGTCCGATTTTCGGGTGGGCTAGAATCCGAAGATAAGCGGGGAATCCGGGGGTCCAGCTAAAGGCACGCGCGGCATTTTGTAAATACGCCCCTCGGACTTATACCGGCTACTATGCCTGGCACATCCGAACGTTCACCTACCTGACGAAGTCGGTCACGCGCGAAATTTGAAACACAGAATCGCCACACTGTAAGCACATCGTCTACAACGTTTCACGCCCTACCGAAACGACGATTAACTCCCGATAAAATAACCCATCTAAATATAAATGGGGTTTTTTTCGCACCGATGGTTATGGCTGGTCCTGTGCGGGTTTTCGCAACGGTGATAGGGTGAAACCCGGTGTCGCAAAGGTCGAGTGTCAGGGTGGCAAGGGTCGGTCTCCGTCCGATACAAGATAAGAGTGGGAAAAAATAATCGTCGATCAATAAATCGGGGATGAAAACAGCGCAAACAAATCAGGCAATCAAACAATTCACGCCGAAAACAATTTTTTTAATTTTTGTGAAAACTGGGCTGTTACAATACAACACCACCAACAAGGGATCTCGTCCCGAGATCCAGGACGATTCGGGGGAGAGGGGGGAAGAGAAAAGAGAGTCGACGATTCTTCAACACCACCAACAAGGGACTCTGCTCCATGTCGACGTCGAACTTCTGTCGAGATAAAATTCCGCAGAGAGACGGCAACGTCGGAAAATGAAACCATCAGTGTCAAGAGGGAGAACGACAGCTAAAACCTGGTCAAAGGGATAGTGCTTTTCGACGCAAGTCGTGAAAACACTGGGCAAAAGGATGGATGGCAACGGGTGACCAAGATGTAAACCAGAGTTGGAAGAACTAAAGGTACTACAGGATTCCCCAACCTGAGATCGGAATCGAGACAATACTTCCCAAGCAAAGCATTTTAACGGTTCCGAAACTCGACACCTCGAGATCCTAGAGTTTTGAAGGGGATAAGACGAGAATAAAACACTTACGACACTTGTCCTGACCAGAGCAACGGTAAGGAGTAAAAAGATCCTACTCTCCGATAACTAACTTAGTAACTACAAAATAGTTTTTGTCTAGACTCGACTTCGGCCAGAGAAGGGATCCTACGGTCGGTAAGGCTCTGATACCAAGTTGTAAGGCCCGATATGCGGTACTGTTCCAGATCTAGGTGTTTCCACCCAGATCCGGGGACGAAGCACATATCGGTCCCACCGCGACATATGACAAAGCCATATGCCCCGGATTTCCAACATGTTATCACAGCATTACAGATACAGGATACAACATCTCATACAATCGGCATACAACTGCCTCAAATACAATACAACAGCGGAAGGTACATCTCTGAGTACAGATTACAATCGAAAGCCTACTGGCAAAGAGAAAAACATCGATCCCATAACCACACGGGTCCAGGCCCTCCGCCGGGATCCGCCTAACTAGTCGTCGTCGAGTCTCCACGTGAAACGTCGATCACCGTACCTTTTGTCGATCAAGAACCCTGAAAAGAGTTTGGGGGTAGTATCATGAGTACAGAGGTACTCAACATCCAACTGTAGTGGTCAACTGACCCAGCAAGGACTTCATCACTCGTCATTCTAGGACAACTAGTAGTTTACGGTAAGGATGTGGTAAGTGGTGAGGTTGCTGCCGCACTAGCATTATGAAGTGGCTAGCGATCTAGAGAGTAAGGTAAGAAGCCAAGCATTCGATGAGGAATCGCCTCCAACAAGTCTCGCTATCAACTAATTACGCAAACATAACACCTATCCTATCCTTGTCCTCCTCTTCGCATCCCGACGAAGAAGAAGCAGTCAAGGCACACACACACGTTGATCAAGTTATATTAAGATTATCTCAGTTGTTGTTGTCTATGAACAAGGAGTAGGTCTCAAGTCGTCCATAACCGTGGACATGACTTCTCGAAAAGATTTAACCCTGCAGGGGTGTACCAACTGCCCATTACGAGGCTCCGCACGCACGTCCATCTCTCTCAGTTGCTACCCATTATAGGCAACCATTTTATGATTTAGTTCCAAGAGATCCGAAACGACAGGTCCCTCTAACTAACAACGAACAAATCCGGGTGGCCCCCGGTGAGTCGACATCCATCTCAGGAGCCGGCCGCGCTCTCGATCTGGTCTCAACCGTCTGTCGCAGGTTTGGATAGCCGGTTAATCACACATGGGACACCGGGTCCTCAGCCGGACAAGGTGGGCCAGCAAGGGAACTAAGTCCTCACTGGTCCAGGTTGGTTTGTAAACAACTGGCGGCCGACCAGCACACACACGGTTTCAAATGGTAAATCAGCTTGGGCCACCACTAGAAATGTTTGAAGCTAGGTAGGTAAGGAAAGGGGACCCCATAAAATCCCACACGCGGTTAGGCACGCTCAGTCATAAAACCAATACCCGGAACTCGGATCCTAGGTGACTCGAATGGAACAAAGCGTCGTGGCCGGATAGCCTAGACCTTCCATCCTTCGTCGAATATAGTCAACATTATAATAACCATATCATCAACAACAATATAATAATGTGATATCCCAACCCAAAGAGTAACATGGTAACATCGTAGCGTCCTAAGCATGCATACTAAGCAGGGGCTGAGCAACGAGCAATAGTAACATAGCAGTACAAGGTTTGCTGGGAGGGGACATGGCTGTATCGGTTTGAAAGAGGCTGTAAACATGTGGTAGGATCAAACATCGAACCTAACCTAGACTAGCATGCAAACCGCTGGTTGAAATAGAATGGATCGTAAGTAATGCATAGTCCTTGCCTGTTGATAAGTCGGGTTCCGAAGGTGTAGTTGATCGCAAGCTCGCATCGTCTCCGAGAGGTACCCGCGGAAGCACACAAGACGGAAAACACTGGAAAGCAATCAACGAGCAAGAATCTATTACTACGAGGCAAACACGAGCAAGCATCACCAAGAAGGCAACACGAGACAAAACACAACATCGCACCTACCGTCGAGAGCGGTTACTAACAGTTTAAGTGGGGTATCGGTCACACACGACGACTACCGCATGTTTACGGTCGTTCAAGTTGCTTAGCTACAGGTGAGCAAAGGTTGTTAACATGGCAAAGCACACAAACATGGAAAGAGGTGAAGCATATATAAACTATCTAATCTAGTCATTTTAAGTGGGGGTAAAACCTATACATGGCAACTATTGCGGACCCCACGATATTTATTGCATTTGGTACTGTTTTGCCCTAAACAATATTTTATTGTTTTTATTAGCAAGCAAGAACAGCAAAAACACAATCTACATGCAATTCTAGTCAAGTTACTTATAAGAAACATTTTAAACAGAGCAACGGTTAAAAAGTTATGGCAATTACAGTTTACAGTGGCAGGAAATTGTAATTAGCAGGTAAACAACATGTAAACAAAGTCAAACATGGCAACAAACAACATTTTAATAATCTATGCGCAAAACGGAGCAACTTTCATGTAGAAAGCGTCTCCATCGGAGCTACCGGTGAAAAGTTATAAGCACCGCAAAAAAACTAATACAATCTTCCTCAAAAATAAATAAACTCCTAGAAAAAAAAACTACTCGGGCCGAAACTAGACTACTGGGCCCAACAGAAAAGGAAAGAAAAAAAACAAAAGGGGGCGCCTCACCTTGGGCCGTGGCCCAAGTGGCCTGGTGAGGGGGGCTGCGGCCTGGCTGGGCCTGGGCCGCCTGGGCGCGCGAGGCCCACGTGGGCAGCAGCGGTTGGAGCCAGCCAGGTCGTCCCGATCCCGATCGGGAGAGACCGCGGCGGCGCTGGCCTGGCTGCCCGGCCGACCGCCGGCGAGGGAGGGCCACAGGAGGGCGGAGCAGGCGCGGAACGGGAGAGGCGCGGCGGATCCGGGCCCGATGTGGCCGCCGGCGTGGAGGAAAAGGAGGCGTCCGGCGAGCTCGACGTGCAGCCGTGGTGGGCGAGCTTCACGGCGGCTCCCATGGCGCGAGGCGGACTGCGGATAGAGGGGAAAGAGGTGAGGAGGAGGGACAGAGGAGAGGCGCAGGCAGAGGGCGCGACGACGACCTACAGGAGGGGCTCGCCGCGGTGGTGCGGCGTCTAGCCCGCGGCAGCGCGCTACGGCCGGAGACGACGAGACGGAGGCGCTCGGGAGGACGACTTCCACGGGCAGGGGAGGAGGGAGCTCGGACTGGGGAGATTCGTCTGGTGACGTGGCGACGTGGGAGCGGTTCGATCCATATCCGATGGCGCAGATCGGGGGATCTGGATCAGGGTTTGGATTGGATGGCTGCTGAAAACGAGGTGGGAGGCGGCTAGGGTTTCCATAATAGGTTGTGTAGCCCTGCTATTTATAGCAGGTGGGTGTTTGGGGAGGCTTCCGGGCCACAAAATGACCCGTTTCGGGTCCGATTTTCGGGTGGGCTAGAATCCGAAGATAAGCAGGGAATCCGGGGGTCCTGCTAAAGGCACGCGCGGCATTTTGTAAATACGCCCCTCGGACTTATACCGGCTACTATGCCTGGCACATCCGAACGTTCACCTACCCGACGAAGTCGGACACGCGCGAAATTTGAAACACAGCATCGCCACACTGTAAGCACGTACGTCGTCTACAACGTTTCACGCCCTACCGAAACGACGATTAATTCCTGATAAAATAACCCATCTAAATATAAATGGGGTTTTTTCCGCACCGATGGTTATGGCTGGTCCTGTGCGGGTTTTCGCAATGGTGATAGGGTGAAATCCGGTGTCGCAAAGGTCGAGTGTCAGGGTGGCAAGGGTCGGTCTCCGTCCGATACGAGATAAGAGGGGGAAAAAATAATCGTCGATCGATAAATCGGGGATGCAAACACCGCAAACAAATCAGGCAATCAAACAATTCACGCCGAAAACAATTTTTTTTAATTTTTGTGAAAACTGGGTTGTTACACACTGTACCCAGATGCCACGCAAGCTGAGCGTTTAGGTAAGACCCCGCTGCGAAGAACGGCCGGGCCGGGACTTGCCGCAGAGCGATTTCACTCCCGACCTTTTCCATGCGCTCGCATGATAGAAAGAGCCGAGCGGACGCGCTCAGGCTATGTGCTTAGACTGGCAGCAATTGATCCTATAAGACCTGCAGCGGCATGACTTTTCTTGACACCAGTGTTCCAATTTCACGTCGAGGGACGTGGGCTTGATTGGGCTACTGCGGTATTTGTCACTAGCACAATTCACCAAGGCTCGACCAGTCGACTCCTTGGGCCCTTTCAGCTTAGCATTCCCTCGAAACAGATATTGTCATGGTTCAAAACTGCCAGCGACTCGTGGTGATACCACGCTTAAAACAATAAGGCGCAGATGAATTCGACTCCATGCGCGACTCTTCGAGTCCCCTAGGCACTCGGGGGCTACCGACGAGGGGGTGACCTGATACGTCCCAAACGTATCTATAATTTCTGCTTGCTCCATGCATGTTTTGTGTGAATTTTCCATGTTTTGCTTGAACTTTCATACACTTTTGAACCTATTTGGACTAACCTATTAACTCAGTGCACCCAGTTGCCAGTTTCTGTTTTCTGCTGTTTTTGTATTTCAGGTTTTCCGGCCATTAAAAGTGCTCCAAAAATTCCGGGAAAAATATATAAAAAATCAGCGCAACAGAAGCTTCCGGAATCACCAAGAGAGGGAAGGGGGGCCACCACCAGGAAGCCAGGAGGGCAGGTGGCGCGGCCCCACCCTGGGCCGCGCCAGGGACCCTCCTGACTGCCTTGTGGGTCCCCTCGACGCCCCCCTTCGCCTATATTTACCCCTCGGGGTGGAAACCCCTAATACGGACTCCTCTTTCGTGATCTCGCCTCTGTTCCGTCGTTGCCGCCGTTTCTAGATCGGGGTTGCCTGGAGAAGCTGCTCCGGCACCCTGCCGGGAGAAGCTACCCCCTTCGGGAGACCCTCCATAGCCATGGACGCCTCCCGTATGTACCGTGAGTAGTTTTCCTTGGACCATGGGTCCGTGACCAGTAGCTATGTGATCTATCTCTCCCCCTTTTGTGCTTCCACTTTCGAGTCCTCATGAGCTTCTTCACATGATCGAGGCATCTATGTAATTTCTGCTGTTGCTATGCTGAGTTTGTTGGGATTTGATGGATTATGAGACTATGTTCAGATTGTGATGAGTAATATATTTGGTTCTTCTCTTTTATATTTTGTTCTTGAGTAAATTCTTGCATGTTCTCCGTTGCGGTATTTGCTTTGGCCAAGTATTTTATTTGCAACTCCAAGAGAGAGCGTTATGCTCGATTGTGGGTTCAGCCCCTTGATGTCTAGCTTGAGTGACGGAAACATGAGACTAGGGGATGTGTTGTTTCCACCAGGAATAAAACAACGGTGCTTGTACCTGCTGGTGCAAGGATCGTTTACTTTACGTAAAGTTCTTTTAATGCAGTTGTCTGTTGCTTTGAGTTTACACTTTGGGTGGGATTCGCAACTTAATACCAGCGAGATGTTCTGGATAGAAATCTCAAGGTGGATGATTCGTAGTAGATGCAGATGGATTTCGGTCTACTTACCTTGGCGTACTGCCCATTGCTTTTGAGCCCTTCCTTTCTTTGCAACATAGTTAGCATTGTGGTGCCTTCATAATCCTGTCAATTGCCCAACTGTGATTTGTTTACCTCGCTAGCACTTTTATCGTCTTTTGGGAGAGAGACATCACTAGTGAAAATCACGGGACCCTGGTCCATCTTCACATTATTGTTCACACCCTCAATTTACTTTCAGCTTTTACTTTCCTTTGCACCTTTTATCTCTTGCGTTGATCCTTTGTAAAACGACAAGGCCGGAGGAATTGACAACTCCTCTGTACTCGTTGGGAGCAATTTGTTGCTGTGTGCAGGTCCAGGACAACACCCTAGTCAGGAAGCAATTTCTGGCGACGTTGCCACCTACTTGTATCTCCTGAGTCCTACTGGTTCGATAACCTTGGTATCTTCACCGAGGGAAACTTGCTGCTGCACTGCATCTCAAACCTTCCACTTGGGGTAACCAACGAGGGGCGAGAAGCCATCAAGCGAATTTCTGGCGCCGTTGCCGGGGACTCAAGTCTACAAGATAGGGGAGTTGCACACTATATTTTACCTTTGCTTTTTAGTCTCGTTAGTTTACCTTTCAGTTTTTACTTTTGTGTCCTTAATCAAAAATACCAAAAATACCTGCTGCTACTATGGGTTCCAATGAAAACACTAAGTTGTGTGACTTCACTAGTCACAACAACAGTGACTTTATCTGCACTCCTATTGCTCCACCTGCCACTTCAGCACCTTCTTATGAGATTAAACCTGCTCTGCTTAACCTTGTCATGAAAGATCAATTCTCAGGAGCAGGAGAAGATGCTGCCTTGCACCTAAACAACTTTATCGAGCTCTACGACATGCAGAAGTACAAGGAAGTGGATGGAGACATCGTCAAGCTGAAGCTTTTTCCTTTCTCTTTGAGAGGAAGAGCCAAGGATTGGATACAATCTTTGCCCAAGAACAGTATCGATTCTTGGAGTAAATGCAAAGATGCTTTTATAGGGAAGTATTATCCCCCTGCTAAAATTATTCAATTGCGGAGTAACATTATGAATTTCAGGCAATTGGATAATGAACATGTTGCCCAGGCTTGGGAACGTATGAAGACGCTTGTCAAGAACTGCCCCACACATGGACTGACTACCTGGATGGTTATCCAGACTTTTTATGCAGGCTTGAACTTCACCTCGCGGAACCTGTTAGATTTGGCCGCGGGAGGAACTTTTATGTCAACCATGCTTGGTGCTGCCACAAAGCTACTTGATGAGATGATGCTGAACTACTCGCAATGGCACACCGAGAGATCTCCAACCGGTAAGAAGGTAAACTCTATCGAGGAGATCTCCTCTTTAAATGAAAAGGTTGGCCTTATCATGTCTCTACTTACCAAGCAACCTTCTATTGATCCTCAAGATGTTCCTTTAAATTATTTGGTTGCTCAGGAGCAAGTAGATGTTAATTTTGTCTCTAGAAACAACTTCAAAAATAATGCTTATAGGAGTAACTTTGGTAGCAACAATCCTAGGCCTTTCCCATCCAACAACTATGGGAACAATACTTATCCTACCACCAGAAACTCCACTTCAGAACTAGAGACCTTGCTCAAAGACTTTATCACTACCCAGAAAGCCTTCAACAAGAGTGTGGAGGAGAAATTAGATAAATTAGATAATCTTTGTTTGAAGGTAGACAACTTAGCCCTTGATGTTGAGATGTTAAAAATTAGAACCTCTCCCCTTGAGGAGAGTAAGGTCACTCCTATTAATGCTATCCAGTTACAAATCAATGAAAATATTAGGATGATGGCTAAACTCAAAGAGAGATGGGCTAGAGAAAAGGAGGAAGAAGAGAGAATTAAGAGCCTTCCTACCTACCACACAGTAGCCACTATCCAAGTAGTTGAGGATGTCCAAACTGTTAGCACCCATCACACCCCTAGTCCCACTGGACCTATCAATGGTGATGCTACCACCTCAACCATAGATGAAGAAACCTCTATGAACATAGAGGCTTTCAAACAAGTGAGCTTAAATGATATCACTACCTCCTTGAAAGATAGTAGTGACCTAGACTTTGACAACTGCACTTTACCTGAAGTTATTGGTTTCCTACACAAGATGTCTAGAGACCCCCACACTAGCACACTCAATCTTGCCTTCACAGAGCATATCACCAATGCTCTAATCAAAGTTAGGGAGGAGAAGCTTAGACTAGAAGCCTTCATACCTAGGAAGCTAGAAGATGGTTGGGATCCTATGATAAAAATCAAATTTAATAACTTCTCTTGTTATGCTCTTTGTGATGTTGGAGCAAGTACCTCTGTTATGCCCAAAAGAATGTATGATATGCTTGAATTGAAACCTTTTGATCCTTGTTCTTTTGGTGTTCGTCTTTTTGATTCTTTCGTAAAGAAACCTTTGGGGAAGATCGACGATGTTCTTATCATTGTCAATGACAATTATGTTCCCGTTGATTTCACTATTATGGACATTGAGTGTGAGCCCTCTTGTCCAATTATTTTGGGACGTCCTTTTCTTTGCACAGTTGGTGCTATCATTGACATGAAAGAGAGAACTATCAAATTCCAATTCCCTCTCAAGAAAGGGATGTAACATTTCCCTAGGAAAAAGATTAAGTTACCTTTTGAGTCCGTCACACGGGATAGTTATTCTCTTGAAAAGACTTGATCTTCTGCTTTAAGCCTAGCTAATGGCTCTAAAGAAGCGCTTTCGGGAGGCAGCCCGCAACGAATTTAGGTTTTTCTTTTTTCTTTTGTTCTGTTCTTAGTGGTCTTGATGATTGTTACTACTGTAGAAACATCATTGTATCTTTACTTTTCAAGCTTTGTGCCAAGTTTAGCCTCATACGGCAAGGGAAGTAAAAGTTGTGACATGCTGTCCAGAAAACAGATTCTGTCCTCGTGACTAGAAAAATCAGAGAAAAATCCCAGCTCATCTTTTTGAGCTGAATTTTTTACACAGAGTGCTCTATACAATTACGAAACTTCCGTATGTTCTGAGTTTTGTTTATTTGAGTTGCAGAAGTACCCCTAAAAAATTCGTTTCTATCTGCTGTTCTGTTTTTCACAGATTCTGCCACGTTTTGTCTCTCTTCACTTTTGCAAACCTTAAGCTTGCTTTTTATTTGCAAAAACCTTTTGTAAATCTTGGGAAACAGTAGCTCTTCCTGGAAATCTTTATTTGCAGTAGAGGAAAATTATTTTATTAGGGTACTAACCTCTCTAATCGGCCTACAATGAGTTATGTATGAAGGGAGTTTTCAAGTGCGCGATGGAGGATGATGAAAGAAGATTCAGGAGGGTCAAACTCTCAAGCTTGGGGATGCCCATGTGCACCCCCAATAAATATTCAAGGAGACTCAAGCGTCTAAGCTTGGGGATGCCCCCGTGCATCCCCTTCTTCATCAACAATTATCATTTCGTCTCTCGTTGCACTATATTTTTATCACTTCATGCATTATGTGCTATTCTTGGAGCGTCTTGCTCTTAGGTTTTGTTTTTAATTTTATTTTGCTTTTTTTGCTGTAGTAACAAGTTAGACCCCAACTTACTCTTTTGTGTGGGAGAGATTCACGCTCCGCTTGAACTAGAACTCCTCATAGGATTTGCGTGCTTATTCTTTTAGCTGTGAGTTGTTCTTTTTCTTTTCTTAGCTGATGTTCTGTTTAGTTGTAGTGCTTTAGTTTTTCTAGAGCTTTTCTTTTTGTCTTAGGTTGAACTTTCTATAGGTTGCATGTTTTATCTTGTTAGAGAGTTTGCCTGTTGCACTGAGTTCTGTGTCTTGACTGAAAGTAGGTAGTTAAAGTTGTTGTTCTCTTTGTAGTAGTAACTTGCAATAGTTTTGAGGTATTGACTAGAGTAATGTTTGAACTTATGGTGTCAAGAGCTCTTGCCTATTAGTGATAGATGTCGTATTTTGGGAAATCCTTGTGTTTTTCAAAAACCAAACACCCCTGTTGAGAACTCTAGCTACTAGATGGATCACTAACCTCTGGAGGGTTCGAATATTAGAGTACACTCACGTACCATGAGTCGAGGATGCGTAAGGATAACCAAACCCCCATACACTTCTCCTCGGGGTACCTGTCTCTTTGTGAACCTCCTGATTAGATTGAGAGTTACCGATAATAAGTGCATGACTTCTTCGGACTAATGTGAGTATTCGAAAGTTGACACTTCCACCCACCTATACTTTTTCTAGCCTCTTCGGTACCGTGCATTGCCCTTTCTCACCTCGAGAGTTGGCGCATACTTCGCCGGTGCATCCAAACCCTTGGCACGATACGCTCTGTCATCATAAGCCTCCTTCTATATTTCCTCAAAACAGCCACCATACCTACCTACAAGGCATTTCCATAGCCTTTCTGAGATACATTGCCATGCAACATCCACCTTCTCATGACTTGATCTTCATGTCATACATGCTACTTGCTTGATCGATGAGCCGCATGCTAGTTGGGCCTTGCCCTAATCATTGCTACATGACGCGCTAGTATCATTGCATATCCTGCTATCCTGGCAGAAGCATACATTTTCATCATGATAGTTACGTTTTCTTTACGTGAGTACCTTTGTAAAGTGTGAAAGATCACCTATATTCTTGTAAAATATAGAGTATTGCCCCTAAATTGAGGAAAAGATCCCAAAGAGGACAAAATCAAAAGATCCCAAAGAGGACAAATGAGAGTTAAATAGAAAGAGCCATTGAGGCCACCAAAAAAATAAAAAATAAAGAGAAAAACAGAAGAAAAAAATAAAAAGAGAGAAGGGGGCATACTACTATTCCTTTTGAGAGATCCACACTAGTACTTAATCTCCTATCCCTTGTACTCCATAGAGATCATCATTCATGCATATAGCTATGTGGGGACCCTTCACACTATAGAACTTGGCTTGTATATTCCAATGATGAGCCTCCTCAAACGAGCTCTAGGTCTTCTTGAGCAAGCAAGTTATATGCACCCCCACTAGTTCCCTTGGAGAGCTTTTATCTCACATGTGCATCCGTTGTATGGCAATCCCTACTCCTCACATCATATCTATCATATGGCCTTCTCTCGCCTATGATTGTCCTCATTGATGTGAGCCTTTCACACCCTTTTTGTCTTCCTCCTCCACCTTCTTTCTGTTTCGCCTTTTAGGTGTCAACTTTCTTGCTCACGCTCATCCATTGCATGAGTGCTCAAAATATCGAAAGGGAGTGGATCAGTTTGACTTGTACCTGGCTAGTGGTCTGGGGACGAGTCCAGATAAGAATCCAAAGGAGACCAAGTGTGAAGCTTTAGTAGATAGTTGTTCTCAACAACCTTATTTTTTTCTCTCGTATTTCCCTATCCCTTGCTTGCACGCAAACACCATCTGGAGACATTCGAGTCACGGACAGTGAGAGATCTTGCACCTTTTGTTCTTTTGCTGCTTGTGTCAATGCTAATATAGACTCTTGCTTGTTAAGACTTGAATTGAATTGCATGCTTTGATTGCTTTACTTAAAAGTACTTTTATGGTTGTGTGGCATGTCACCACAGAAATTATGCTTGTTATCATTTACCTACTCGAGGACGAGCAGGAATTAAGCTTGGGGATGTTGATACGTCCCAAACGTATCTATAATTTCTGCTTGCTCCATGCATGTTTGTGCGACTTTGCCATGTTTTGCTTGAACTTTCATACACTTTTGAACCTATTTGGACTAACCTATTAACTCAGCGCACCCAGCTGTCAGTTTCTGTTTTCTGCTGTTTTTGTATTTCAGGTTTTCCGGCCATTAAAAGTGCTCCAAAAATTCCGGGAAAAATATATAAAAAATCAGCGCAACAGAAGCTTCCGGAATCACCGAGAGAGGGAAGGGGGGCCACCACCAGGCAGCCAGGAGGGCAGGTGGCGCGGCCCCACCCTGGGCTGCGCCAAGGACCCTCCTGACTGCCTCGTGGGTCCCCTCGACGCCCCCTTCGCCTATATTTACCCCTCGGGGTGGAAACCCCTAATACGGACTCCTCTTTCGCGATCTCGCCTCTGTTCCGCCGCCGCCGCCGTTTCTAGATCGGGGCTGCCTGGAGAAGCTGCTCCGGCACCCTGCCGGGAGAAGCTATCCCCTCCGGGAGACCCTCCATAGCCATGGACACCTTCTGTATGTACCGTGAGTAGTTTTCCTTGGACCATGGGTCCATGACCAATAGCTATGTGATCTATCTCTCCCCATTTTGTGCTTCCACTTTTGAGTCCTCGTGAGCTTCCTCACATGATCGAGGCATCTATGTAATTTCTGCTATTGTTATGCTGAGTTTGTTGGGATCTGATGGATTATGAGACTATGTTCAGATTGTGATGAGTAATATATTTGGTTCTTCTCTTTTATATTTTGTTATTGAGTAAATTCTTGCATGTTCTCCATTGCGGTATTTGCTTTGGCCAAGTATTTTATTTGCAACTCCAAGAGAGAGCGTTATGCTCGATTGTGGGTTCAGCCCCTTGATGTCTAGCTTGAGTGACAGAAACATGAGACTAGGGGATGTGTTGTTGCCACCAGGGATAAAACAACAGTGCTTGTACCTGCGGGTGCAAGGATTGTTTACATTACGCAAAGTTCTTTTAATGCAGTTGTCTGTTGCTTTGAGTTTACACTTTGGGTGGGATTCACAACTTAATACCAGCGAGATGTTCTGGATAGATATCTCAAGGTGGATGGTTCGTAGTAGATGCAGATGGATTTCGGTCTACTTACCTTGGCGTACTGCCCATTGCTTTTGAGCCCTTCCTTTCTTTGCAGCATAGTTAGCATTGCGGTGCCTTCATAATCCTGTCAATTGCCCAACTGTGATTTGTTTACCTCGCTAGCACTTTTATCATCTTTTGGGAGAGAGACATCACTAGTGAAAATCACGGGACCCTGGTCCATCTTCACATTATTGTTCACACCCTCAATTTACTTTCAGCTTTTACTTTCCTTTGCACCTTTTATCTCTTGCGTTGATCCTTTGTAAAACGACAAGGCCGGAGGAATTGACAACATCTCTGTACTCGTTGGGAGCAAAGTTATTTGTTGCTGTGTGCAGGTCCACGACAACACCCTAGTCAGGAAGCAATTTCTGGCGACGTTGCCACCTACTTGTATCTGCTGAGTCCTACTAGTTCGATAACCTTGGTATCTTCACCGAGGGAAACTTGCTGATGCACTGCATCTCAAACCTTCCACTTGGGGTAACCAACGAGGGGCGAGAAGCCATCATGACCAAACGACTCCTACGTGTGAGGCTACCTGGTGCGTATGAAGACATAAGGCCCACTGGGAAGCTACGACAAGCCCACGATTGGCCCAACCAAGCACCGACGTAGGAGTCCGCGACTAACATGGAAGGTGCAACTTGGCGTACAAGGCAGGACTAGAATTAGGTAACTACCTATGCAACCTAGCACGGACTCCCCGAGAGCTAGACTAGTATATAAAGGCTGGGAGGGGAGACGCCTAAATCATCTCAATACGCATCTACTCATCCTAGCCTTGCGAGAACTCGCCTTGGCCTCCACTGTAATCGCCCCCTCACGTAATAATATCGAGCAGGAAGTGATTCTCATGTTAGCCGACGAGTATCGTCCAACCTGTGCCGTCTCTATGACTAACCCAGGGTCCCTGACCATGGTATTTGCCGGGTTTGATCCCCGTCAGTTTGCTTCTACTCTTTTGAGTGGTTGTGTACGATCTGTACAGGGGTCAGGAGCTCCACATTTCCTCTGAATACCTGCTGATCTGCATCTAACAACTTGTACAAGATTCCATATTATACAACAATAGAATCCAAAATAGGCTTAAGGATTCAAATTTCTGCATAATTTTCTGTAGCTTAAGTGCTGAAGAGTCCATGTTCAAGTGTGCTGATTTTGCACTATTGAAATTGGTAGGAGTAGGTGAGAGCTGCCTTGTACAAGTAATTAGTTACAGAATCATGTTTCTGTTAATTATATAGTCAGCAATTGAGAGGCACTATATATGCATTTGTGATGATAAACATATGCAAGATCTAGAATGGCATATGTGACGCCCCCAAAATCAGACCGTGTACAGTAATCATACACACAGGGTACACGACTGAGATTAGGGTGCCACGGTGATAATATCACAGCACAACACTAAACACAAAAGGATAAACAAATATATTACAATAGAGGGGGTCACGCGGACCCGAATATATAAGTAATACAAGCCATAATATCTGAGTACAGACATAGTTAGTCAAGTTTTTCCTTAAGAAGGCTAGCACAAATCACATCAGAGATACGGAACGAAAAGGCGAGGCCTCCTGCCTGGGATCCATCGAACTACTCCTGGTCAACGGGGAACTCGACGTCGTAGTAGGCACCTCCGGGGTACTCCTGCTCCTGAGCTCCAACGTCGGCTGCAGCGGCCGATCAGGCAAAACAGTAAAGGAAATAAAGCAGGTGAGTATCTAGTATACCCGCGAGTCTTACGTCCGCTACTAAGCATTATGCATTGTATCAACGGAAAGAAGAGGCTGTATATAGTGGACTGAAAGACAGAAATTCAGAGCAAGGGTAAGAAGCTAGGCCTATCGAAGACTAGCATCTTCCGACGATGTCTTGCAGCATGAGGTAAGAATCAGCCAACAGTTTAATATAGAGCATAAAGTAACAATGCAGCAGAAGTTGCTGCAGCATTGTATAATAATAAGTTGTAATAATTAACAATGCCTCCGAGTTCACCTCCTCGACATCCCCGCGAGGAAGAAAACCCGGAACCATACAGTTTAATAATAACAGTTTCTAGTGGTAAGATCCAGCTTCAGCATAAAGCGTCCTGTTACCGTGGACACGGCTATTCGAATAGATTAATCTTCCCTGCAGGGGTGCACTTGTGTTACGCTACACGCACGGACCTCCAGGGTGGCGGGAACCTTGTTAGGGAACGCTCCACCGAGGCTATCCGACACTTCATAACCCATCTTTCAAACTCAACAGAGAGGCCATCCGCCGGTCTAAATCCTAAGTACGCCGGGCCTTGGACCCCAACCCGAACGTACTCCTGCACGGTGCGTGGCTGGCCGGTGAAGTTAAAGCAAATCCAAATAAGACACCACCGCGCGAGCAAATAAGACAACACCACTTCCCGGCGCAGGCCGCGGTACTGCTGACGTCTGAAGAGTCCTCGGACGACACTACGAAGCAGAGGAGCCCATAACTCGTAATTCCCACGGGTAGGTAGTGCGTACATGGCATATAGCCAACTCAAGACATTCACTGAACCATTTAGCATTTTAATTAACCTGCGTGACAACCGTTATCGTTGTCTTGACTTAACCGACCCGCGGACAACGACAGCAACCAGGAACACCAGTACATCGGTGCCTGCCCTGTCGTCCCACCAAGTCACTACGGTTACCAACAAGGTGAACCGTCTCCTTACCTTGTCTCGCGTGTGCTCCTGGAGGAGCTCGACTTTCGGGGTTGGTAACTCTCGCGGCCAACGATCAGGGGCCAAGCACACCGGTACACTGGTCGTGCCCTCCCTGTTGTCTCGTCGCAATACCTCTCGCGGGCACCGTTGGGTCGCCCGACTTCTTACCTGAAGGACAACC
This sequence comes from Bromus sterilis, assembly GCA_950022295.1. NCBI lineage: Eukaryota > Viridiplantae > Streptophyta > Magnoliopsida > Poales > Poaceae > Bromus > Bromus sterilis. The sequence goes on along the minus strand of OX465595.1, from coordinate 414,454,077 downwards.
GTTTACAGGACCCTATGGCGGTAAGACAAAGTCAGCCTCGAGTGGAGTACAAGGATTACTCATTGATAGCTCACACTTGAGGTGACTAGGCATAACCCAGATAGGCGCCTTTGAACGGTGTCTGCATTGTACCGTACCTGTGTAGTTATAATATTTGTACCCGCATTCACCCCCCTGAGTGATCACGGCCCTCTATCTAATCCTAGCTAACAATGTGCAGGGCTCACTGCTGAATAAGGCATAATAATAATAATAATAGGCAGCATAGGATAAAAGAGGTACATCAAGGGGCGACAAAAACAGGCTATGCAATTGAATAGGATTGTAACATAGCAGCAGCAGTAACAATGCCTAGTGCAAGAAATGTACGGAAAGATAGGCGATATCTGGGGAAGAGAATGGCTCTGCTTGCTTGCAAGCTCGACGGTAGTAGTAGGGTCGTCGATGACGTAGTCGTACTCAGCAGCGGTGTAGTCGACAGCAGCAGCGGGGTCTACCGAAGATTACGGGGGGGAGGAAACAGTAAATACACAGCAATAATATACAAACATATGCATGACAGGATAGATGAAATGTTATCGGTGTTCTAACGCAGTGCAATGCAATATGCTCGGAGCGGGAATTCATCTGAGGATGAACTTCCGGCTCCGGGTGATTACCGGACAGGGTGTTCGGAGGGGAAGGATCAAGCCGGAGGTGTCGTGATTACCGGACAAACATAAGGGGGGTGTATCCGTGTTAGTTGAACCATTCCGGACAACTTTCGTGTTCGGAATAAATTCAACCGGGCACTCTAACAGTACCGGACCATTTATCGGACTGCCGGTCCGGAGGGGAACGGATCGATGTTTGTTGTGACAGAGGGGGGTGATAGGCATACGGATAGCGTATTCATATTCGTTGTATTTTTCTGATCAACTTTCATGTATAAAGTTTTTGAATCCGAGTTACGGTTTAAAAGTTATTAAATTTCAAAGTTTAAATCAATTTAAAAGATTTTCTGGATTTCTTTTATTATTTATTAAACATTATCCAAAACACTATCCATAACATTATCCAGAACAGTGCTGACATGTGGGACCCACATGTCAGCCTCTGTTATTTATAAAACATATAATTAAATTGGAAAATTTACCCTGGACCCACATGTCATACACTGTTATCTAATAATCAAATTTAATAACTTAAATACCCAGTGGGGCCCAGGTGTCATTGAGACATCTGTTTAATTAACAGAATAATTAAACTAGAGAGTTAATCAAGGGGGGTTGGCCCCACATGTAAGTGTCACATGGGGGGGTTATTATTATCATGTTTCTAATCCCTCTGGTTATCTGTAAATAGGAAATTAAGGGGGGGCGCCCTGGCCCACTGTCATGGAGACAGAGGGGAGTCTCCACGGCGCCACGCCATGCCACGGCGAGGCCAGGGGACGCCGGCGAGGTCCATCAGCCGGCTCCGGCGGACAATCTCAGCGGCGACGGGGTGGAATCGAACGGGACGACCTCCCCTCACCCATCTGTGGCATCAACGCAACCCAGAACTGAACACACCGACGGCGACACGCACATCCGCGGCGGCCAGAGCACGGCATCGACGGGCAGGCAGCTACGGGCATGGGGGAGGAGAGGGGAAAGGTCAGGGGAGACCGCGCGCTCACCGGGAGGGAACTGGTGCAGGCGGAATAGCCGGGGGAGGCCGGAGTGGAGCTCCACGGCGACAATGGCGCGGCGGCTGGGGGAGGAAGAAGCTGTCGATTGCGCGAGCTCGGAGCGTTTCGACGTCGATTAACTGCGGGGGAAGACGAGGACGTCCACCAGCAGGCTCCTGGACAAGCTCCACCACGCCGGGAAGCACGATGGCCACGGCGGCTACGATGACGCGACCATGGCGGGCTCGGGCCGTGCGGGAGGAAGAGGAGGAGATGGGATCCTGCGAGGGGAGGGAGGGCTAGGGTCCAGGGGGGGCTTATCCGCACCGAGGGAGCAGGTGAGGGAGGAGGGGGAGCAGGTGAGGTGGGGGCATGGCGTGCGTGTCCTCTGCCCCCATCCATGGCGACAGTGGAACAGGGGAGGGAGGGTACGGGGCAGGTAGGGGATGAAGGGGGGGCCCGGGTGGGCCGGCTGGTGGCCCAGGGAGATGGGCTTCGCCCATGGGGGGGGTTAGCTAGGTCTTTTTTTTATTTTTTTATTTTCTGATATTTTCTGTTGGCATTTATCTTGATCACCATGGCATTTTATAAAATGTGTTAGGTGTCCCAATATTAGTATAACATTATATATCAGTGCCACAAAAGTTTTTGAAGCAAAATAAAATCATTAGATATTTATTTTAAATATTAAATGCCCAAAGTAGGGGTTTTAACCTACTGTTTGAATTGTTTGGAATTTCCTACCACTTCAAAAATTACCAAAGTTGTTCCAACATGATTGTAATGATTTTAGGCAATTTACAAAAATAGTTCCATGATTTTTGGAACAACTTTATTTGAGCACTTTTGTTTTAATTTCCATTTAAAGTAGTTTCAACTAGGGTTTGATTTCATGATGAGCAAGATGCATTGGGCTTTGGGGATTTGATCCCCAACCAGCATGGTTTGAAAAGAGCAGAAGCAAAGTTTGATTAAGAACAGGGGATAACAGTGATTAACAAACAATGATAGTCAACAGTGATGATGATTACTGTTACAGGCATCTGAGGGTGTTACAGCATACCTCCTATACATTTATATATTTTGACTGTCATACTCTACTTGTTGCATGCTGGTTATGTGTGTTTCTATCTAATTAAATGTAGATGAGTTATCTTAAATAAAAAGTGTGCAAGCAAACTAGTAGTAGTACAATTGGTATAACTGTATCAAAACAATGATCTCTCTCGGGCTGGCGGCCGACGGCAGGGCAAGCAGGGGCTAATAATTTGTTTGTATTCTCTTCAATAGGCAGCGCGGCCGGCGGCAGGGCAAGGGCAAGCAGCAGCCACCGGCGGCCTCCTCCAGCATTCAACCTCTTCAACGGGCACTTACTTGTTTCCAAGGTACACATATCATCCATAGGAATATTGATTTATTTCTGAAATATGTAGGAATTTCTTGCAGAAATTAAATTTTGGATATGTCTTTAGATGGGCAATCAAACAAATTTGTTAATTTGGGCTGCTGCTGCTTATGTTTGGATGGTCATGGTTGTGGTTGTTATTCGGTCTAGAAAAAGAAAAGGAAGAGCACGACCACTAATTAGCTATGCACCAATTGATGAAAGAGATAGGATGCGTATGGAGTATCTGAATAACAAAATCTGGAGGGATGAGACTACTTGCAGAAACATGCTTAGGCTAGGTAAAGGAGCATTTTTCGGATTTGTCATGTCTTCAGGGAACGCCATCTGCTTGAAGATACTATACACTTGTCTATTGAGGAGCAGGTTGCAATGTTCCTCAACACAATTGGCCACAATCTGAGAACTAGGTTAGTTGCCACAAATTTCGATAGGTCAACTGAAACTACAAGCAGATATTTCAACTTAGTATTGCATGCTATTGGTGAGTTGCGAGATGAATACATCAAGCCACCTTCCCTGGATATTGCTCCTCAAATTTCAGGCAACCATCGGTGGGATCCATATTTTAAGGTAAGATGGGTAGGAAATAGATGTGGTATTTTGGTACCTCTAGGATTACTAGGTTGCTAATTGGGTATATTGTTGATGAATTAGGATTGCATTGGAGCAATTGATGGTACCCACGTGAGGTGTTCTGTGCCTAAGGCCATGGAGCCAACTTTTCGTGGTAGAAAGTCTTTCACTTCACAAAATGTTTTGGCTGCAGTAGATTTTGATGGGAGGTTCACATATGTGTTGGCTGGTTGGGAGGGCACATCTCATGATGCAACAGTGTTAAAAGATGCATTAGAAAGACCTAATGGCCTACATGTACCAACAGGTAAAACTAATAAAATTGTGTCAATTTGCTATGTAGATGACAAATAAGTACCTAGCTAATTAATGATATGTTGTAGGTAAATATTACTTAGTTGATGTTGGCTACGGGGCTAAGCCTGGATTCCTGCCTCCCTTTCGCAATACAAGATACCATCAAGTTGACAATGCACATGAATTGTATAACCTTAGGCACTCTTCACTTCGCATAAAGGTTGAGTGTGCATTTGGTTCTCTTAAGAGGAGATTCAAAGTCCTTGATGAGGCCAAGCCCTTTCACCCATACCCTAAGCAAGTTGACGTTGTTCAAGCATGCTGCATTATACATAATTGGATGTTGACTGATGGGGCTGATGATATCTTCATAAAAGCACAAAATGAACAATCCGAAGCACAAAATGACCCACCTGAAGCCCCAACGTATGTTGTACATGCTAAAACTACACGAGGCCAAGCTAGAGAACATCAAGCCACCGTTAATCTTAGGAATAATATAGCCAATGCAATGTGGGAAGGGAGGGAACAATACCTTGCCAATCAACATGCTTAGTCCGGTTTGTGTAACATTTAGAATATATTTCTGTAATATTCTGAACAATCTATGTAATGCTTAGTCTAGTTTGTTATTTCAAAGTATTTCTATAATGTTCTTTTGAACAATATATCTTTGTAATATTTTGAACAAGGTTGCAATGGATGAGGTAGGTTCAGAGGGTAGGTCAGTGGTGTCTTGGACTTCTTCCATGTCAACTTTCATGTTGAAGCACATGTGTGCACTTGTGGATGGCGGTGCAAGGATATCTACAGGATTTAAGATGATGCACTACAATGGTTGTGCAAGGGCATTGAATGAACACTTCCGCCAATCTTTGACTAGATCGCAGATTAGCAGCCATCATAGAGTTATTAAGAAGAAGTTTGCCAAGATCAGCAAAATCAAAGAGACGGTCAGTGGTGCACAGTGGGATGATGAAACATGCACCATAAGGCTGGAGCATGAGATGGCTTTAAACTATATTGCGGTATGTTTTATTACTTGCTGAAATTGTTGTTATAGTTGCTGGAATTCATGTATTGCTTGCTGAAATTGTTGTTATAGTTGCTGGAATTCATTTATTGCTTGCTGAAATTGTTGTATTGCTTGCTGGAATTGCTGGAATTGCTGTTAGAGTTGCTGGAATTGCTGTTATAGTTGCTGGAATTGCTGTTAGAGTTGCTAGAATTGCTATTTTAGTTGCTGAAATTATTGTTTAGTTGCTGAAATTGATGTATTGCTTGCTAAAATTGTTGTTAGAGTTGCTGGAGTTGCTATTTTAGTTGCTGAAATTGTTGTTTTGGTTGCTGAAATTGTTAATTTAGTTGCTGAAATTGTTGTTTTAGTTGCTGGAATTGTTGTTATAGTTGCTGGAATAGTTGTTTACTTGCTGGAATAGTTGTTTTATTTTCTATTCTTTCATATTCTTGTTGTTTACATGTTAATTTCAAAAGCACAGGGATGCAGCTGAGTTCATCAACAAACCAATAGAGAATTATCGAGAGATGCAAATCATATATGGTGACCGCTTGGCAACCGGGAAGTATGCTAAAGGGTCAAGCGAACCTATTGGGATTTCTGCAACCTCAATGAACTGTGATGAGGAAGATGAAGAGAACAATGAAGGGACCTCTGCCACAAAGCCAACAAAGATAAAAAGAAGTATCCTAATGAAGAAGAAGGCCTCATTTCCATTCTTGGTCGTGTAGGATCTGAGCTTGCGGCTGCCATCATCACAGCTGCTGAGAAGTCTGCCCCTCAACCACCTCTTGATGAAATCCCTGATGACTTGTATGATACTTTGCTTGGTATGGAAGGCTTTAGTGAGGCTCAAATTGCTCGCTATTTTGCCTTTCTGGTTGAGAATCCTAAAAGTGCCAAAGCTTTCATGAAGATGGGACGCACATGTCAGTAGACTTGGATGGCTAGGTACATCAACAAAGAATGTAAAGATTAGATAAGGTTGAGTGAGCGTCGAACATTATGTGTGTCAAATGATCTTACGTGTGTCGAATGATCTTATGTGTGTTGAACCTTTTATGTATTGAACGAATATGTGTGTCACACCTTATGTGTGTCAAATGATCTTGTGTGTCGAAACATTCGTTGCTAATTTGTTTTGAATGATCTTATTATGTGTTGAATTATCTTACCAACTGGTATATATTCAGTTACTAATCTGTTTTGGTTTGAATTTACTTGAAGGGATCTTATTGTATCCTTGTACAGATTTTAAATAATAAGGAAACTGTATTCCCACGTTTTCTGGTTCGCTCTATCAACCAAACACGAAAATTCGTTTGAACCATTCACTCGGATTCCACCAACCAAACACGAGAGTGGTTTGTTCCATTCACTCTAACTGAGGCAACCAAACACGAAACTCGATTCGCTCCAACCAACCAACCAAACACTTGGGTGAATGGGGTGGCCCGGCAAATTCTGGTTCACCCCAACCCATGCAGTCTGAACCATCAACCAAACACACCCTTAAGCGCCGGTTCAGACCGCAGCCATCTAATCTCCGCGATTTAACGGTCCAGATTTACGCGTATCCCTTCGTTTTTTACTGCAAAATTTGCAGTACCTTTGCAACATTTACGGTACATTTGCAACATTTGCGGTATATGGATGCAACATTTTTTATTTTTGGTATTTTTTACAGAAAAAAATTATGGTAACAAATTTTAATCGCTGGTGCTAACATTTTTACTATCGATTGCAACTTTTTTGGTACATAGATGCAACAAAAATTTATTGTGTGCATTTTTTTTCTTTTTTTTCACTGTTGCAATAAAAAAATTACGTACCATATTTATCATCAATTCGTGGCAGCAAATTTAATCTATGCTTGTAGCTTTTTTTATAATGATTGCAACAAAATTCGGGACCCATCATCATCGATCACACTTCATTTTTTTGTAGCAAAAATCAATAGTAACATTTTCATATCATGCTACCAAATGAATGCGCTTAGCACTAAAATACTATTAAATACATCCGCTTAGCAAAAAGTAACATAGATCAATATAATAATATTAGTATAATAATAATACAGATAGTAGAATTTTATACTACGGTTGCAACATTTATCATGTGCCAGATGCAACAAAAGCGGGAAAGTGGAGACAAATGGGCTTGGACTGACTGGCGCGTAGGCTTTGGCCGGTCGGCCGGTCACCAACATTAACCAAAAAAATAACGTGTCGACAGTAGATGCGACAGGATTCGTGCGGGCGATCGAATGCGCGAAGAAGCGTCGCGCGAGGTGCTTCGCCAGCGAGTAGTCGCTCTATATGGTTTAGGAAATGCTAAAATGGTTGTAGGGTGCTAATAGCAGCAGCGCAACTAATAGTTAGTTATTTGCAGTTCCATGGTGCTGATAGCTGCTTTGTTTAATAGTGTTAGATGATAGAGGAGGAACGGTTCTTCCTCAGTAATTGTCCGCATATTTGATATTCGTTACAGATCGGGCTCTTGCCCATTTAACCCGCGCGGAACACACATGCCGCACTCACACACACATTGACTACGATGGCCCACGCTCTAGCTTATGCGACACGCCAGTGGCGCGGCCCTCAACCTCTTCCTTCTCGATGATTGGTGGGTTCAAGGTGGCAGCCGTGACAGACTCCCCTTCTTGATGATTGGTGGGTTCAGGGTGGCACCAACTTGACTCCAAGCCGGTGAAGTAGGAAACCGCTATTGAAGGGTGATTGGGTCTTTCCTTGTTTCGGCAGATGTATATAGGCATTAAGCATTGCCCCCCTAGTCGCAGCCGAACCAAATACTCCCGACAAGTAGCATGGTTTATGGGTAGGCCATCATGATCCCGCGGGAGCTATGTGTCAAATGTATCGAGACCTAATGCGTCACATCTACAACGTGATATTACTAGGGCGGTCTAATACTGTAACTCTACGCGATTTCTTTTCTTGTGTGTTTTTATTAGTTTTTCACGATTTTACATCGGTTTTCTTTGTTTATTTCATTGGTTCATTTTTTTCTTTTTTCATTTCATTCAACGCATGTTTGTTTTGCATTTGAAGTTTTTCAAATATATGTTTGATGTCTATACATTCATGCACATCATACATTTTTCATATACATTTAATTTTTGTTTATATATTTAACATTTTAAAAAATACACGTTTTTAACTTTTTTGAGTATGCTCATTTTTTAAAAAATTAAAATGCATTGGAGGTCCTAAAAGTTTTTCCAGTGTGTCAAGTAGGTTCTAAAAGTTTTCAATCGTTCACCATGGGTCCTATATGTGTATTTTACCAACAATTTTTAGGCCATACTTGGCACACGTGGAATACTTTTAGGATACGCGGTGAATAACTTACACACATTTAGGACCCGCGGTGAACGATTTTAGACTTTTAAGACCTATTTAACACACTTGGAATACTTTCAGGGCCTTCGGTGTATTTTACTCTTTTGAAATATACGATTAAACATTTTGTTGAATGCTATGAAACATTTTTGTAAATTATATGAAGATTTTCTTTAAATTGTAATTTTTTAAATGTTAAATGTATATATTTTTTAAATGCAACTATTTTAAAATGTAACGTATGAATGGTGCAAAATAATTTTAAAATTGTATGAACATTTATTACATTGTATATAAACATAAATTATTTATAATGTGTGGACATTTTTTAAATGTTACTCCCTCCGATTCATAATAAGTGTCGGTCATCTAGTACAAAGTTTATACTAGCTTAATACAAAATAAGCGACATTTATTAGGGAACGGAGGGTGACGAGGATCAGTCTCGATAAATTCCATGGTTAGGAACTTTGTGTTTGATCGTAAAAGAAGAAGTGTAAGGTTGGCGATCTCGTCGGTTAACGGGAGACAATGATTACCCAGGTTCAGGACCCTCGATCGGTAAAACACCTACTTCCTGCTCGGTGTATTATATGGTGGAGGCAATTACAGTGGAGGATCCGGCGAGATTGTTCTAACCAGAGGTATTGCGATGAATAGTCGATTCCCCTGGACGTCCCCTCTCACAGTCTTGATATACTAGGCTACCTCTCGAGGAGTGCGTCTGCGTTTACATAGGGAGTTGCCTAATCTATCTAGTATTGGTGACCACGTCTTGGACTCCATGTCGGTGCAGTCACCGATGCTTCGGGTGTGCTGATTTTGAGCCTTCCGAAGCTTCTAGTGGGCCACCGGTCTTGACACGCACCAGATACCCTTATGTTGAGGAGTCGTGGGGTATCCCCTCGTCGGATATATTTTTAATGATACAAACATTTTACTGAAATTGAGAAAATCATTTTATTACATAGCATAAACATATAAAAATGCAGTGATAACACTTCAAAAAATATAAATAAAAAATATGTGTAACGTTAGTATGACAAGAGCATACATCATCATAACTCCTCCACCTGACAAAAAAACACATGGCTACTAGGCCAGCCCACTATCGGAGGCGAGCTCATCAGCGCAAAAGCCCGCAGGCAGCATAGCGCGCGCTGCCCTCTCATTTCAGGCCCACCAACGTTGAGCTGAAGTTTCAAAAAAAACTTTGAGCTGAAAATTTTACACATAAACACGCTGAGGAAAAGACACAACAGAATAGGGGTATTCATCTAAAAATAGAATTGTTTCTAAAAAATATAAAAGATATACCTCACACACAAAATAGGACAAGAGGGATTGGATATTCTCCACACACAAAAAAGAGGGATTGGATTTCCCAAAAAATGAAAGCAGTGAACAGAGGATAAAAAGCTGAAACGAACTGTGACCAAACACGTAAACTGTGCTGTGAATCAACATGTGGTTGAGTTGGTTAGGTGGATGGTTGTATCCCCAGCCCATCAGAGTTCAAATCCCAGATTTGACAATGGTGCTCGCATTTTTCTGGATTTATTCCAGGGCTTTCGGTGATGCGCTTTCAGTGGGAGGAGACGTTCCCGTCGAAGACGAGGTGGTTGCTTCGTTAATCTCAAAATGATGTATCGGCTCAGTATTGCGAAGATGCTCATAGGGGTAGGATGTGCGTGTGTGCGTCATAGGGGTGATTGTATACTCGTGTATGTGAGCGTCAGAGTTGTACTGTGTTTAAAAAAAACACGTAAACTGTGCTTCCCCGGGGAAAAAAGCACGTAAACCGCGGTGGCATTGATCTCAAAAAAAAAATCCGGTTTATCCAGACGATCCCTTTTGACCGATGCCTGCGCGCATGCATGCATGTGCAATAATGCTCGCTCCACCGCACGCAGCAGACACCGATCCAGTCAAACACTCACGAACGTGACGAGCTAGGTGCTGCGCGATGCATGGAGCACCGTTAATTAATCAATTAATTAAGCAGCTAAATACCCTTAGACAAAATTAAGCAGCTAAAAGACTAGGTTTCGACCCTAGCAAGCAAACAAACGCTCCGTGACAAGGTCCTCTTATTGCGCCATTTGCCCGACCTGGTGATGCCACAGCTTACTTACACTTACAGCCCCTCCACTAACCATCCGATCCTCCGTGCCATCATTGGATTGTGGATCAGTTTGTGCTTCAGATAATCAGATCATGCATGCACACAGAGCATCAGTTTTCCCTCTCCGCAAAACTTCATGGGACAACAAGTTGATTAAATATAATTGGTCGTTGGATTAAATAAAGGGCATGCGGATGAGAGGTCTTTCATATCATGGGACTAGTAGACCCGCGGCGCAGCAACAGCAACATCGCAACGCCTGAAAGCAGGACACACGGCTAACGTGTCAACCTAGAGGGCGCCTCCCTCTCCCCATCGACCAACCGACGCTAGCTAGCTACGTAGCTTCACGTGCCGTACGCCCTCGATCGACACGACACGACACTGGTCATCATCAACAACCGATAGTGTGATCGATGTTGCTTGGAGTGGAGATCGACCGATTCATCCATACGAGTGCAGTCGGTGAGTTCTTTTTTGGCTTCTTAGCCATGTTTGGTCTACACTAGCAAATGCTTCACTAGATCAACTGGAGAAGAAGTGAACTTCGGTCGGAAGCTTGCCGTAACAGTTAGGCAGCCATCTTGCTCTCATGTGGTTTTCTTTAATTCACGGTAATAATCAACGGCACATATTATTACTGTACACTTCCCATCCTTCCAATCCAACGAGTTTGATCAGAGGAACTAGCTAGAAAAGCTATGCCTACGTGAACCTCCTTGGCTAGGGTTTGATGCGGGGGTCACGAGTCGGTGGCCAAGCTGATGATGCTGACTGACTTGTCACTGGGTTGTCCCGCTTTCTGTCCCGCGACTTGCGCTTCCGTCCTAGACAGACTTCCCGCCCACTTTTCGCGTGATCCTTTCCCCACTAAGCTAGCTAGTGTGATCGAGGATGCTGGAGCTGGACTAGCTAAAAGCTAATGGCTCCACTTGCGCCGTGGCCGAGCACGATCGAAATGGTGATGCATTGCATTCAACGGCCCTTAACGTGTCTAAACTAAAAACAAACATGGACCGACGTGCAGCGGTGCCAGACCTTCTGTACTTGCACTGAAAACCATGATGAACACTCAAAACTTCTCCGCAAATCCTCGTAAAAGTTGGCTGTTTATGTGTCACCCTTGGGTGATTAAGCATTTTGTGTGAAATTCTCAAATTAAAAAACATCTTGTGAGAGAAATGGCATGACGTTGCTTGGATAACATCATCTCTACTTCTCTAGCATATCCTTTAAACTTCGTTCGCTAAAAAGAAGTTTACAGGATCCTCTAACATTTTACACAACAACAAAAAAAAGGATCCTCTAACATTTTTAGAGGATGAAACATGCGATGACAAAACTGATCCGCAAAAGCAGTCCCTTAAATCTAAAACGGAATTCCGTTACAAACTAGCACAACCTACATATCTTTATTGCCGCGCGGTGTCTTCGTCGATGTCGAGGTAGAATAGGGACGCAGATTTGCGCTGGCCCAGAGTGAGCACCTCCTGATGGCGAGACGCTACGGAACTCTCGGCTCATCAGCCTCCAAGGCCTTTTTCAGTGTGAGGATATTCGCCAAGGCCCCATGGTCGCGTTGCACATGCGGCGGCACGACCCTGTCGAGCTTCACGAACCCGGCCCAGCGATCCATGCCGCTGCTCTGAGACAACCGGTCGCGATCTCGCGCTTGACGCGACCACTAAGGCTCGACATTGTGAGTCGGCAGCGGCGAAGGCGGAGCAACCACCAGACGGTTACGGGAGCTCCCCCGCCTCGGCGTCGTATACGCAGCGGGTTGACACAGCCTAGGGCGGTGGCGCGGCTTCAACAGCGGCACTCTTCCTTGTCCATCGGCACAGATCCGTAGACTACCATTGGCTCCACCAACCATGGATCTCACGACATGACGCTACGATCGCTATGGATTGCTCGCCGAAATAAAGCGACGGGGGAGAATAGGAGGCGGTGGAGAGGATACGGGTGGGAAACCCTGTCCTTCTTCCAGTGTGCTACATATAGCATACGATTGGCCAATATACGGATCGCTCGTAAAAAAATATGAACCTCATACGTCATTAGGGATCTGCTCAGGTGCGTTTTAGTGAAAAACCTTAAACCGATCGATATTTTTCGGGCCGGGTACGTTATTCGGGATCTGCTATAGATGCTCTAATTAAGGAGCACTTTATTTGAAGGTTTTGGTATTTAGATCAAATTGAACGACTCAAATTTATCAGTCATATGGGTGCGTGGTGGGTCGCGCCACCTACTGGATTGTGACTGTGCTGCACTTCGAGGGCTGTAACTTTTGCATGCAAACTCGGATTGGGATAATTCAAATATCAAAATCAATCGCCTCGACGAGATGAACACAATTCATGTACTCCTTCCGATTCAAATTAATTGACACACACTTAGTATATTTTTTTACTAGAGTTGTGCTAAGTGTGCGTCAATTAATATGGATCGAAGGGAGTAGAACAATCCTCATTTGGGGCAATCTTATATACATTTATGGTTGTACTAAAAATTGGTGTCAACAGTTTTATTAAATCTGGTTTTATATGTTGATCAATTCACTGGTCCATTCAATTCTAGAAATGATAATCATCACATTGTATACGTTGGACGCGATGCCGTGTTGTATCATAGAATAGAGGATGTCTATATTTAAACTTTTGTGCTATTTATAAATTAACTTATGGATGAATTGTGTTATATTTTATAATTATTTTTGAGTGGTGTGGCTTTAAAAAACCGAATAGACTTTTAGGGGATATGACATATGAGTGATGAAAGTGCCCTAAGAAAGATATTATAGGTCCAATTATAGATGCTCTTATATGATTGAAAAATTGTTATACTTACAAATTCAATGATTCAGTTTTGTATCACATAACCCACCTCTCAAATCGATGGTCAAATTTACACCTCGAAACACGAGTGCATTACATAAACTAGGACGGAGAAAATATCAGCTATTTTGGCGTCAAACTCTAAATAAAGTGAATGAATCGAGGGGTCAATGGCAGACTCCATCTTGGTGATGCACTCTCTTTTTTTCTTTTTCGAAACGGTGTTGGTGATGCACTCTGGCTGCCAACTATTCGATGTGCATATCGAAGCTGCCCCCACCCACACCGCCGCACAAACATAGGTCTCAGTATATATCACCGTCGTTATCGACGGTTCATAAGACAAAGACACGAATAGAGGCAGCGAGTAGGTTAATTCCTTTCACTCGCAAAGAAAAAACTATAGGTTCCGACATGCTGAGGGACACAGCACAGCGATTGATCTGACCATGCCACCGGGCCCCAGTTTACAGTGAAAGGCGACTCAACATTCGCCTCGATATGATTGGGCTCAGATGAAGCTTCAGCAGAACGACATGGTTAGTTTGAGATAAACATTCACTTGGAGGATTTTGCAGGAAATAAAGATCCCTGTTTAGCGTTAGGAACGACATTGTAGCCACGATAAATTTTCAGAGATGGCAAGCCAAACTGGGAGCTGAAGCTGATAACTTCGTTTTCAGTTATCTTTTCTTGCATCACGATTCACGGGCTCGCAGCTTGAGTTGACACGGCTCAGCCAGTTCGCGGGCGATGGAGCGCGGTCGTGCGAACCGGTCCAGATCGAGCGGGTGCGCACATGCTGGCTGCTTCAGTCTATCCCATATCCGTTGTTACTTGCGTATGTACCTTCTTTTAACTAGTATTTTTCAGTTCCAAAAATGACTGCACGTTCGATTATCTATCTCAAAATCAACAACTATCTGTTGTCGTATACTCTACATTTTTTTAACTGTGAGTACATCCGTATACGTTGACGCGAGATCGATGAACCGGTCAAGGGGCCAAAGCTTATGTACAGTTTTTTTTTCTTTTGCGGTGGGCTTATGTACAGCATATACGAGACTTGACTTTGCTTCTACGTGAACGAATTATAGCGAGGCGTGCGACGTACGATTACGAAATGCGTACATAGGCATGAGCACCTCCGGGATTCAAATATGAGAGCAGCAAGGTCGCTGCGCGCTTTTCTCTCTCCCTGGCCGACGTTGACGGCCTATCCATCCATCCACCGCGTCATGTCATGTGCTCCCTGGTACAGTACCTACGCACTACTCGCTTGCTGTTTTGTTCGAGTCGAAGATGTACAGGTGCATGCACAGATGCTGACCTGCCTATGCATTATGCACCGGCTTGTTCAGTTTCGTGGCCACCGATACATAATTAAGGATCCTTTGGACCGATCGTTCACGCGCGCGGCCGGTCGGCGTAACTCCACTGCCGGGAGTGGTCGAGCTCGAGCATGGCACGAGCGCTGCGCCGCGGACGGGCACGGGCACGGGCACGCACGTACTCCTATCGTATGCACCAGACGAGAGGTACTCGTAGCTTAGCTACCTGGTAGATTATTTGTGTGATCGATTATTGAACAAGACTCCTCCATTCTTTCCTTCTTTAACTGCGAAAAAGAACCGAAAAACGCATTTGCATCCATGGTGTATAAACAAAGATCAGTTGGTGCGGCGGGATATATGTATTTGCCACGCATGGACATCAGATCGCGTAGGCACGATGGGTTCAAACGACGATGGATGAGTTCAGGCGACGTCTCTTTGGCCAAGTCATGCGCGCACACGCGCACGCATGGACCTGGACCTCAGACCCGGACCGTGTCAAAATAAAACCAGGGCGTCGAGGTTAACGTTTCTCGATTATGATACTATCCATTGGATCGCCGTCGCGATCGATCAAGCGTGCGTCCACGACATTCCTGGATGCTTCTACGTAACATGCGAACCTGCGCCGATCGATCCCCGCATGCATGCGCACCGTGATTTCACACTTTTTTGTGTGTTCTTAGACGAGAAACACGGTTCCAAGTTGCTGTACAGCTCAAAACTGAGAACTACGTACCAGCTGATCAGAGTTACCCTGGACATACAAAAATGATTCGGAACTTGTTACTAGGAGGAGTAGTCTTATTCTTCTGGGTGTTGTTTAATCGAAACTTTCTCCGAGAGACCGAGACCGTGTGGTAACTTCTCCGGCACTGCAAATTATTGCCACCACGTGCGCGGGTGAGGCAACACACTGATTCCGCCAACTATCTGTGTCGCCGCCTATAGCTCGATCCATCCATCGCCGGCGGCGCACACACATAAATCATGGCGTTCAGCGGATCCTGGTTATTAAAAGATTGCTGAAAATACATGCAAGATATTGGTCACCAGAAGAAAAAAAAGGCGTACGCAAGAGCGAGCATAGAAATCACATTACATTATCATTGCCACCACCAGCCTCCCGGTGACCTCGCCGCCGGAGACCACCGCCGGCTAGAAGTAATTAACAAGCTAAGCCAAGCGATGCTAGTCTCCTAGCCTAATTTTGAATTATCACCGCGCCTAGCAGCGACGCCGTCGGGCCACGGCAGCAGCTTGCTTGCTTTGCTGGGCAGTGGGCACTAGCCTTTGTCTCCACGCCTGCGACGTCACCTGCTGGTTCGGTTCGGACACATCGCGTGGCCCGGCCACCGCGTGTGCCTCGCGATTCGGGGAAAGAGGGAGGCGTCGCGCCGGATAAGATTTGGTGGGGGCCGAGACGGTGCGGTGCGGCGCGGGGCCCGCCTGGCCGGTGTCCGGAGAGAGAGGGCCGCACGTCCGCCCGCGAGCCGCCACGTGGAGCGGGTCGTCCGGCACGGACCCGGACGGGACGGCCGTTTGCTGTTGCCGGAACTCTTCCCAGTAATGATGGTTCGTGGGAAAAAAACCCGAGGAAATTGTCTGAAAGCCCCAAGATTGAAAGGAACGGCATTTTTCAGAAAAAGGATAAGGAAACATAAAGAATGGTGGTATTGTGAGGGGAACGCGTCCTATGATGATGCAGACCATTTTATGCAGGAAAAACGTCATGGATTGTTTTAACTTGTTTTTCTTGACGATATATTTTTCGTGCCATGGAACAACAATCGTTTTAACTCGTTTTATGCATGAGCTGTCGTCATATGAGTTGTTTAGTACTACCTCCGATCCATAATAAGTGTCGCAGATTTATCTGCGACACTTATTATGGATCGGAGGGAGTAGTAGTTTCTTTCTATATTTTGTTCAAAAATTAGTTTTTTTCTATATTTTTTTAATGAACCGCGTTTTACCATATTTTATAAAAAGATACTGAGCATTAATATTGGATTTCTTTCTAAATATTGTGTACTAATGCTTTGTCCTTTCATCATTCTCTGTTTTTCTAATGAACCGTGTTTTCCATATTTAATATAAATATATTCTACATTAATGATGATATTCTTTCTAAATATTGTGTATTAATGCACCGCTCTTCCTTATCATATATTTTTTGTACATCGAGCAAGACTCGTCGAATGGAAATTCAAGATTCATCAATCTTTTACTATGCGAATCAACATGTGGTTGAGTTGGTTAGAGGGACACTAGTATCTCCAGTCCATCAGAGTTCAAATTCCAGATTTGACATTGGTGCTCGTATTTTTCTGTATTTAATCTAGGCCTTTCGGCGATGTATTTTCAATGAGAGGAGACGTTTCCGTCGAAAACGAGGTGGTGTCTTCGTTAATTTCAATATGATGTGCCGGCTCAGTATTGCGAATATGCTCATAGAAGTAGGATGTACGTGTATGCGTTCATATGGGTGAGTGCATACTCGTGTATGCGAAGTCTGCGTTGTATTGTGTTCTAAAAAAAATCGATCTCTTACTATTGTATGGTTGCTAAACATTATCTTCCTTATACAGATTGATATAAGATCCATTGAATTAAAACACAATGCTTAACTGACTGATTTCACACTTACATGTCATGTTATTATTCTCTTTGTACAAAGATGCATTATGTATACAACCATAAGTGACTTTGGGCATACAAGGCCAGACTTTGAAAAAGGTTTACCTTGAAACCTTGAGCTCAAGCCCGGCCCGATCGAATTAAACCAAACACACTTTTTATTTTACAAATTATTTTAATTATTTACATGAGGTGTTGTCATACATGGTGCATGTTATCGCCTTACATGTTCCCTTAGAAAAAATGTTTTAACCCATCTTATGCGTGAGTTATCGTTATACATGGTGTGTGTGTGTGTGCACATTTATCTGGTTTTATGTCATAACGCTATAGGTGTTTAACTTATTTCTATATATTGTTAATAAGTTGTATTTGCTAGATTGATATGCTCACGTCCGTTTATTATTGAAAAAATTACTTACCTGACGCGGGAAGATATTGTGTATTAATAGTGTTTTTTCTTCTTCTAAATGGTGTGAATAAATGTCTTGCCTTTCCACGTCCGTTAATTATTGTAAAATTACTTATCTGACGCAGAAATATATTGTGTATTAATAGTGATTTCTTCTTCTTCTAAATGGTGTGAATAAATGTCTTGCCTTTCCATGTCCTTCTTTATACATCGAACTTCCATATCTTTCTTCCTACAGTGGACCAGATATGTTGAATGCAAATTTAGCATCTGTGATCTCTTAATATCGTATCATCGCGATATCTGTTCCATTTATGCGGTATGATGTTAGAGCCATAATTTTTAATAGCATACTGGTAATTGAATCAGTGCTTTTTGGTTTGTAATATTAAGAATAAATTCCCCATCCTTCGATATCCTTCTTCTTATATTAGAAAAAAAGCTTTGAATGAAAATTTAGCATTCGATGATCTTTTAATATCATATCACCGCTAAACATTCCCACCCTTATATGTGCTACGATGTTAAAACCATAATTTTAAAAGGGACAATTGATCGATGTGACTGTTGGTTCGGGTTTTCATGGAACAGGCCGCTAGTTCATTGGTTCATGTTAGGTTATTTTACCAAAATTTTAAAATGGTTATTTTTTTTTCTCTTATTGAACAACAAGATGAAATTTGTAAAGGTGGTAACTACGTAAATGTTAGATTTCACCCCACCACCCATGGAAAGCCTGGTTCAATTGGTTTTCACTGGTTCATGGAAGAACACTTAGCTTTAGAAACCGCTAGGATCATTAATTTTATGTTTTATTTTTATTTTGACTGACAAATCCAACTTTTAGACTGTGGTTAGAGCTATTGGATTGAAACTCATCGCTTAATTAAGCGGCATCACTATGGTTCTTATTGTTTTTATACAAATACATATTATTTATATAATTGTAAGGTATTGTGTTTTACAAAAAACTAAAATGCATCAAAGGTCCTAAAATTATATAAGGTGTACCATATTAGCCCTAAAACATAAAAAATGCATATTTGAGTCCAAAAAAACTGCAGGTGGTCCATCTCCGGTTCCAAATAGCCTAGAAACTGTTTGACCATTGCCACGTCGACATGGAACCCACTAGGTACAATCGAATAGAAGACCACCTTGCACAAACAACCCTAGTAGATCTCTTCTTCTCAGTAGTGGTCCCTCTCATCTTTCCCCCACACACAAATTCTCCTAACTCTTGAGGTAGTTGGGGTCTACGATGACGCATAAGTCGTTGGGGAAGTCACAAACGCGGTCCCTAATGGTCAAGGAGGCACAACACTACGTGACAATGGTGTATCTTCGTCAGGGACCTCCCTAGTGGCACCGAGCTCGCCTGCCGACATGGAATCGATGTCATGGTCGGAGAGCTTTGACGCTGCCTCCTTCAACTCGCGTTGTTACCTTCATATTTACCTCCATTGGCACAGACTTTACCACCAATAATGGTCGGAGCCACGGAGTTGACGATGACATCACGCTAGCCGAACGGGAGATGAGTACCTCAACAACATTACATTCTTTTCGGATTCCCCTTGACATAGTCCACCTCTTGGCCATGCTCACCTTCTTCCTCCGCTGAGTTAGCCTCACCACCACCATATCATCGACACGATCAAACCCGACAAGGTTTCCACCACTCCCTACCTCCTCTTCTTAAGGGGAAACAAGAGATATATGATAAGTGAGAACGATATTTGTACCAAGGGTGTTTATGCAAAATGTTTCTCTATTCAGTTGTCCTTGTAGGGCCTATATCGAAGTGGCAATGGTCAACATGCCACCCTAGCGGGTCAAATGTTGTCTGGGATGCTTAGTGCAGAAG
Organism: Bromus sterilis; assembly: GCA_950022295.1. NCBI lineage: Eukaryota > Viridiplantae > Streptophyta > Magnoliopsida > Poales > Poaceae > Bromus > Bromus sterilis. The sequence continues at coordinate 414,434,550 of OX465595.1, read as the reverse complement.
ATGAACCACTTACAAACTTTGTGACCCAAATATGTAGTTTCGAAGTTTTGGGACTTACTTGATACATCTCAAATATTTTTAGGGCCTTTGATGTATTTTACTCTTTATAAAACCATCCTCTTCGTTTGTTCGGAAAAGGCCCAAACAGGTCGTTGATGTCAGATCCAACTCCACCGTTCCTACCAGCTCCACCCACCCGGCGTCCCACTGGCATCAGTTACCACCACATAACTGCACATTTCTTCCTCCCCATCGCCATTACCTCTCTGTCTCGCTTTCTCGTTTTAGCTCAAATAGCCATATGACTCTCTACTCGTAGAGGAGATAGCTCCATGGCTTTGATATATCGACGTCCGCCATCGACCGCCCTCTTGCGCAGATCAGGGTTTCGAGATCACGATGCAAAAGGTTAGGCCACCCTCTCTTGTAGATCTAGGGTTTGGGGATATGTCAACGATGTATGTGGCTAGCGCGGATCCACACCTAGATCCAAAGATCTACAATCAGTATATAGCAGGTGACCCACATATCCTGCTAGATCTGGCAACCAATGAGTTTTGTCAGCGATTCGCCGTTGAGATCAACAAGGGGGGGAGGGAAGGGATGAATTCACAAGAACTTGTGCAAAAAAGGCATTTCAAACATCATGATTTTCGCCTGCCTATGTTTTGAGTTCAAGGGTTTGCCATTAGTTCAGAGAGAATGGATCCGCAAGAGGTTGGTTTGCGCCCCTTTCATCATCGTTGGTTTCGAATCTTTAGAAGCACTATCATCAGCGTATATATTAAAAATGTACAATACCAAGGTTGCACCTTCTATCGGTTTGTTAAGATGGGCACACTTGCTATTGTACATTTTTAACATCCCGTTAGATGTGGAGGTGCAAAACTAATCCATGGCGGCTCAAATCGGCATCTTCAACTCTGTCCGTCTCTCAACTATTATCGGTCTTCTCCGTCTTGTGTTTTCGAAAGGTATGTTTTCTTCATCTTCATATTTTATATAGTACAACACACCATCATGTACTAATTTTCAATTTTTTGTACACCAATCATCCAACATCCAATTCCACATATATAATCCTGGAAAAACCATATCCATAGAAAGACACCATGCTGCTGATTAGCAATTTCATCTTTTTTAGTGCACCACTAGGGTGTCATGGTACAATTTTCACACTCACCTGCCACCGTCATCACGGAGTACGTCAAACACAAGTCGCAAAGATTAAAGTTAATCACACACACACACAAAGTCAGAGAGAAGTTGTTAACGATGTTGCCTGAAAGAATTTTTCTCCATTTATTATTTTTGATGAACGGGTAAAACGATATTTATCGCCACGGAACGGAAGGGGAGGGAGGGGAGGGAGGAAGCGAGCAGGCAGGCAGCGACCAAACCAAACAGAGGAGACACAGTCGCGATACAAAAACAAAGAGAGAGAGAGAGAGAGAGAGAGAGGGAGGAAGAAGAGAGAGAAGGCGCGTGAGCGTGAGAGAAAACAAGGAAGGAAAGAAAAAAAGGGAAAAATATTAAGCGAGGAGAGGGAAGACAAGCAAGAGGAGGAAGAGCAACAAAAATAGGAGTCGGAGGCGACGAGAGAGGGAGGAGGCGGAGGGAGCAGGCGACGAGGGGAGGAGAGGGAGATAATTTTTCGTTGCGTCGGGGGGGAATAAGGGGAGGCGACGAGGGGGGGATCGCGTCGGAATTCCGGCGAATCGGCGGGATCCGGCCGGGATCTGCGCGGCGGATGAGGGGCCGGCACCATGAAATGGTCGACATTGCTCAGTAAGGTCGTCTTCCCCGCCCAGCACCACCCGCCTCCGCCGCCGACGCCCCCGGAGTCCCCGCTCCGCGGCCAGCAGAGCGACCAGGCCGACCCCGCCACCCCGCGCCTCAGCTTCGCCTCCGCCAGCGACGAAGGCGGCGCGTTCGACGGGAACTCGCCCTCCTCCAGGTGGGTCGGAAATCTCACCCCCGCCGCCCTGATTCCGTTGACGCCCCGACGCGATCCTGCCCGCCCGCGCGCGCGTCTTTGCGGCCCCAGCAATGGCCCTCGGATTCGGATTTCGTGGGTTTCGATCGCGGATGGATGCTCGTTCCCCCCCTTCCTCTCCATGCGTTCCCTCTGCAGATTCTGTTGGTAGATGCGGGATTGGACGTTAGATTGGCGTTTTTTTTACTGTCGGATTGATTTCCCTAATCGCGTTTCTAGCTCAAGCTTACGATATAGCTGCAGTTTTTCCCCCTTTGATTTCGTCTTGCTCATGTGTGTGCCGTCGGGTGAAATGGTGTTGGGTGGTTGGTTAGCTGCGTGGTCAATTCATGGATTCCGATGCGCTGTACTCTGCCCTCCTGCTTCTCGTTTTCTTATGCGTTCCATAGAATTATTACAGGGCCAGCTTGGTTTTACACATTCCTTTCAGTACAGATATTGTAATGTTTAGTTACTGGGATCTAGTACGGCTTGATAAATTGGAATGCTCACATTTCTGATGCCGCGGGATTAAGATGGCGTGTAACACTCTTTAACATACCGTTCAACCTTTTGCTAGTAACCGTGTGAGACTACCTGTGTGAAGTCACCTGCTAGATTTGAATGCTCTTTGCTAGAATCATCTTGTTTAGGGTTATGCTCAAGCATGAACTGCTTAATTCATATTTTGATTTTTTTTTGAGAAATGCTATTTTCCACTGTAAATAGGTACACTGTCTATATAAGCTGGGTGCTAACACATTCTGCAAGTATGTGAATGGAGCACATATGTAACTACCATCATATTGATATTCCAGTAGGAAGTTAGCATTCTCTGTGACCCATTCTAGATCATGGTCAGTTAATATTGGATCGACAATTCGTAATAAAATGAAAGTTGCCACCATAATCACTACTGAGTTATGTAATGGGTCTGGTTTGAAACCATGCATATATGTCCTATGCAAAGAACCAATTATACGATTAATTGATTATAAGTCTTATTCTTTTGTATATGTGTCATTCCTTGGTCAGGAAATGGACGTTCTCTATTTTTTCTGTTGTTCCTTTTGCCATTGCTCTATTGTCTGTTGAACACCCTTAAGCTACCAAGTAAGATGAATCTTTTTTGCACTTTCAGTACTAGTGAGTTCTTGCCAGTCTCATTCCTTACCTGAATGGCCACTAGATAATCTATTGGTAATGGATGAATAGTCTGTACTATGCGAAAAAGGGATAACATTAGGACGTGCAGAGCGTATACCTGATATAATAGTCCACTCTTTTACCTGTTTGATTTACCTTTATTTAACCTCTGCAGGTAACATGTGTGTGCATGCATAGTGCCACACTCACGCATTGTATGATTCTCATGCATGATATTACATTAAAACGATGAAAGAAACATTGCAGTCCTTCATTTTAAATATTGTTGAGGGCTGAGGCATTTGATTCTGCTATTTGAAGTGAATGATGAAATTCTTCTGCAGAAGTTACATGGTTTACACTTTATACTCTCATTCTTAATATTCTTCCTCTTGTAATTGCAGGGGAAAATATGAACTGCAGACAGACTTCAGGAGGTTCTGGGAAGAATTCCGTTCTTCCAGCTCTGAAAAGGTATCTTGGCCCTTCCAATTTGTTGCCATAAGCCAACAACATTTTACTATTTGCTTCTTAGACTAACACTTGTCTTTTGATTTTTCCTGCACAGGAGAAAGAAAGGGCCTTAAATTTGGCAGTAGATGTCTTCTGTAGGCTAGTGAAGCAGCAGTCTAGTGTAGCTCAATTAGTTACAAAGTATGACTTCCTATACTTCCACTCTTTCAGATACTGTTAGCACATTGCTTTATTGTTAACGGACTCGTATATATTCTCCATGCAAAAAATCTTCGCGCGTATCCTTTTGTTGATACCTTGTCTCATAATTACTACAGGTTAGTAGAAGCACATGTTTTTGCTTTTGTTATTGGAAGGGCTTTTGTCACTGATGTGGAGAAACTAAGAATCCACAGCAAAGGAAGATCCTTGCATGTTGATGATGTTATCGGCTTCTTTTCTGAGATCACAGAGGTTTGTCCTTATTATGTTTATTTGTATGGTGCAATTTCCAGACTTCAGGTAACCATACACTGTCTGATAACTCGTTTCCATGATCCAGCTTGGCATATGTCCAGGTTCAAACTTGTTATATGCAATTGAAGTTCTTGTGACAGAGGTTTGTCCAGTTACCCTTGTTAACATCTTGAGATACTGTTTTCCATTTATATATTATTTTTTCTGCATCGCGTGTTCATATGACGTTTAGTTTTGACAGTAACTCATACATCAGTATGTGTAAGGTTTTAATAGCTAATGCTAGGTGGTGCAAATTTTATTGCAAGAAACGCTTGTTTGTTGATATATAAGCCACAAGATTATAACCCCATATCACATCAAATAATTTTAACTTTGTAATGCTATTACACAGCTGCTAATAGTGTGTTTATTTCCGTTTGCGATGATGTTTTCATCAGTACAATCTATTGTTACCTTGCCCGCTCTACCAGTGCATTGTCCAAACTATCTGGAGATTTAAATTAATTTTAAACATCCCAAGTGAAAAGAGCACTTCATTGCTATTGCAAACCTTATCAAAACAGTCCTAATTATTGTTGTACTGTATAGCACTGCTTCATTATTTGCCAAGGAAAATTCCTTCTAATGTTTGCCTGTGGATGTGTCAAAGGGATCATAGGTCACTAGAATGTTGCTAATGTTTGGTGTTATATTGCTGTTGCCATGTGCAAGCGGATAGATCAGTGTAGCATACATCACTTTTAGTTTTCTGTGCTTCCATTTTCAACTTCTGTAGTGCATTGAAATTGAAGCATGAATTACATAGTATGAAGAAGGAAGAGCATATGCTTTTCTGATTAAAGAAAACTTAGCAAGAATAAGGTCTTGCGCAGCTGATGTCTGGTGTTTCAAATTCAAGATGCAACAGCATTCACCAACTTCTCAGAGTAACACACATTTTAATGTTTATTTCTTGGTTACAGACTATCGATAAGCAGCCTCTGTTGGACTCTGGTATTTTGTGCTGCCTTATATATATCCTCAATTCCCTACTGAGTTCTGATGAATCCGGCAAAAAATCCTCACGTGCTGGTGGAGAAGGATCAGCAAGTGGGAAGAATAAAGATTGGGGTCCTTTGCAATCTCGGCGGCTTGAGGTAATCATACTCGTCTGTTTCTCATAGAAAGAGGACTTCCTTTGCAAGATTTCATAGTTGTTGACATACTTTGAGGCAAAATCGTATTCCTAGCTTGTTAACATTTCTTTGGTTGCACTTTGGATATTTGTCCTCTTCAATCTCCATCTGATTACTACAAGCTTCAGTTTTATGTTCAAATATGCGATATGTATATCCTATTTATTACTTTGCCATGGCTAATTTTGTTTTTGACTTCATTTCTTGTTTTTGTTCCACGAAGATTGAGGGAAGTGTAGTGCATATAATGAAGGCACTAGCGAGCCATTCATCTGCTGCACCAAGTTTAATTGAAGACGACGCTCTACAACTTCTTTTCCACATGGTTGCAAATTGTTCTGTATCTGTATTTTCTCAGTTCAAGGAGGGTCTTGTTCCTCTTCACACAATTCAGCTTCATCGCCATGCGATGCAGGTAAGTTGATATGATGCAGCGTTATCTATGGATGTTCCTGTCAGATGACAAGTTACTAAATATATTAAGTTCATAACCAAACAGGTTCTCAGTCTTCTTCTCGCAAATGACAATGGGACTTCTGCAAAGTACATAAGGAAGCATCACTTGGTACTTATTTTTTATCTCTTCCCTGCTAATGGAAACACATCTTAGTTTTATTGTTCTGTTGTTAGGGGTTGTTTTATTTGGTAGGTAAAATGGCTCCTTGACACCAAGCACCATGTGACAATGTGTCCTCAGACATCTAGTCTTGATTTAAGCTATCTCTCCCTAGATGTAACCTGCTGTTTGTGCTGATACTTCATGGCAACTGATAGAACTCTGAAGAGCACAGATACTTTATCAAAACATCTATAATATTTAATTTAGATAGTTACTTTTTTGGGCGTGTGTGTGAGTGTGCGCGACTGGAACATTCATTTTTTTACAAATATTGCTAAGTCTTGTTGACCCATTGTTAATTATGCCTTTTAGATTAAAGTACTCCTTATGGCCGTGAAAGATTTCAATCCTCAAAGTGGTGATGCTGCTTACACCATCGGCATTGTGGATTTGTTACTGGAATGCGTTGAGCTCTCTTATAGGCCTGGTAAATCAATAGACTTTTGCCATTCATACGTGTTTCTTCCCAGAAGTTATGGTTTGATTCAAAATTCTTGTTGCTTACGTATTATATACGTCCAGTCTTGAGCGCTAATATTATGATGTTCCGTCTAACTTGCAGAGGCTGGATCCATTAGGCTCAGGGAAGACATACACAATGCTCATGGTTACCAGTTCCTTGTCCAGTTTGCACTCACTCTATGCAGCTTACACAAAATTCAGGCTCACCAATCCTTGTCCAAGATAGTATATGAAGAGCGTGGATCGGATGCTTCCCACGGATTAGAACAGGATACATTCTCATGTGATCTTTCACCTCAGCTGTCCAGGTTGCTTGACGTTCTTGTAAATTTGTCGCAAACTGGTCCATCTGAAGATTTTGTTGGTAAAAGTATGAAATCTTCTCATGGGAAGGGAACAGGTCACAGCAGAAGCCGAACTTCATCTGCTGACAAGTTTGCAGATGACATTTTGGAAATGAGCAGTCCCAAGGTAAAAGATCTTGAAGCTATTCAGATGCTGCAGGACATTTTTCTTAAGGCAGACAACTTAGAAGTACAAGCTGAAGTTCTCAATAGAATGTTCAAGATTTTCTCGAGCCATCTCGAAAACTACAAGCTATGTCAGCAACTGCGAACTGTCCCTCTTTTTATTCTAAACATGGGCGGTTTCCCTGCAGCACTTCAAGAGGTCATCTTAAAAATTTTAGAGTATGCAGTCACTGTTGTAAACTGCATTCCAGAGCAGGAGTTATTGTCACTCTGTTGCTTACTACAACAACCAATTTCTACCAGTCTTAAGCATACTGTACTGTCTTTCTTTGTAAAGCTCCTGTCCTTTGATCAGCAGTACAAAAAAGTTCTCAGAGAAGTGGGAGTTCTGGGGGCATTGTTAGATGACTTGAAACAAAACAAGCTTTTCTCTGGAGATGAGCAGCAAAGCAAGATCTTTTACTCTCCGGAGAGTAGGTCTGAAACAGAAGATTTTCAGGATACCATGGACAACAAAGACTCCATTCTTTCACCGAAGTTAATGGCTTCTGGTTCCACAAAATTTCCCATGTTCGATGATGAAGGGACACTTACTGTTGCTTGGGATTGCCTCTTTTATCTGCTGAAGAGAGCTGAGACTAACCAACAGTCTTTCCGATCTTCCAATGGAGTCAACACCATTCTTCCTTTTTTGATATCAGAAAGCCACAGATCTGGCGTGTTACGACTACTGTCATGCTTGATAATTGAAGATTCTCTTCAGGTTTGTGTTCTTACCTTACTCTCCTATGAAAATAACTCATTTTTCATCTGGAATCATCATCATACTTTTGGGTCCTAGGTTTTTTGGGCCCAAGTGGAGCATCCATGCAAGTTTAAGTGCCTATGCTTTCCATAGGACTTGTTGGTTTCAGTTGTGCTAAATAAGTGACCCTTATCATCTTGCCAGGTGAACTGTGATTTCTTTAACATGTGTAAACCTTGCTCTTTTTCAGGCTCATCCTGAAGAAATAGGATCACTGATTGAGATCTTGAAGAGTGGGATGGTATCAACTTCACTGGGTTCTCAGCACAAGCTTGACAATGATGCTAAGTGTGATACATTCGGAGCTTTGTGGCGTATTCTTGGGGCAAACAGTTCCGCACAAAGAATTTTCGGAGAAGCCACTGGATTTTCTCTTCTACTTACGACGCTTCATAGTTTCCAGAATGAAGGTGAAAATGAGGAGACTGAACCATCATTGTTGACTCACATGAAGATCTTTGGTTTTCTAATGCGAGCTATGACAGCTGCGGTATGCAACAATGCTGTTAATAGGATAAGGCTGCATACAATTCTGTCGTCGCACACTTTCTATGATCTTCTCTCTGAATCTAGGCTGCTTTGTGTGGATTGCGAAAAGCAAGTTATCTTACTTCTGCTTGAGCTTGCACTTGAAATTGTTCTTCCTCCTACCAGCAACCTGCAGGTAGAGAGCATCTCATCAGAAACCTCAGAGGACGAACCATGTTTCTTGTCCGCAACCTCGTTTGGACTTTCAAAGCTTGATGGGGAACGTGTTTATAATGCTAGTGCTGTTGTCGTATTGATCCGCTCCTTGCTAACATTTACGCCTAAAGTTCAACTTGAGTTGCTGAAATTCATTGAGAAACTAGCAAATGCTGGTCCCTTCAACCAGGAGAATTTAACTTCTGTTGGTATGGACAAAGTTTCTTGTTACCCTTTCTTTTCTCATTACTCTAGTGGCCAAGAGTCCCTTATATTTCTGTTGCCCTTTTCGTTATACAGGATGTGTTGGTCTTCTACTGGAGACAATCAACCCATTTTTGGAGGGTTCCTCTCCTATTCTCAATCATGCTTTGAGGATTATTGAAGTGCTAGGTGCCTATAGGTCAGTTATATTCCATGAAATTCCATTGCTGTTCTCATGGCACTAGCTCCTATCCTTTGATTCTGTCTTACACGTATTTTTTCGGTCAGGTTGTCTTCTTCTGAACTAAGACTTCTGGTGAGGTATATACTTCAGCTGAAAGTGAAGCGTTCAGGTCATCTTTTTGTTAATATGATGGACAAGCTAATTCAAATGGAAGATATCAGACAAGGAGATGTTTCTCTAGCCCCTTTCATCGAAATGGACATGAGCAAAGCTGGCCATGCATCCATTCAGGTTTCATTAGGGGAAAGGACATGGCCACCTGTTTCTGGATACTCTTTTGTTTGTTGGTTCCAGTTTAGAAACTTCTTCAGAAGCCATTCCAAGGAAACAGAAAAACCATCAAAAGGGGCTTATGGTAAAAGGAGTGCACAAGTTTTGCGCATCTTTTCTGTGGGTACAGTGGATGATGCCAACAGTTTGTATGCAGAACTTTATCTTAATGACAATGGTGTTTTTACTATAGCAACAAGCAATTCGAGTTCATTGTCATTTCCTGGTATTGAAATGGTGGAGGGAAAATGGCATCATCTTGCAGTTGTTCATAGCAAACCAAATGCATTAGCTGGCCTTTTTCAAGCTAGTGTGGCAAGCATTTACCTTGATGGAAAGCTGAGGCACACTGGCAAGCTTGGATACTCGCCGTCCCCATTTGGTAAATCGTTGCAAGTAACACTTGGTACACCTGCTATCCGTGGCAAAGTTTCTGACCTATCATGGCAGCTCCGCTGTTGTTATCTTTTCGAGGAAGTCTTGACACCGGGTAGCATTTGTTTCATGTATATTCTTGGACAAGGTTACCGGGGATTGTTCCAGGACACTGATCTTCTGAGATTTGTCCCTAACCGGGCCTGTGGTGGGGAGGTAATGGCGATTCTTGATTCACTTGAAGTGGAAGTAAATGCATCTTCAAGCAACCAGCGCATAGATAGTTCAGTGAAACAAGTGAGTTCTAGACTTGAGAGCAGTGGAATAGTATGGGATATGGAAAGGTTAAGAAATCTCTCGTTGCAATTGTCTGGGAGAAAGCTAATATTTGCATTTGATGGAACATCATCAGATGCTTTTCGAGCATCTGGGACTCTTTCCTTGCTTAACCTTGTTGATCCAACTTCTGCTGCTGCATCCCCCATAGGAGGTGCGTGAACCTCCTCCAGTTATTTAATTTATGTTTTGTCTTTCTCGATTGGTTGGAGTTTGTCAAGATTGAATTAATTAGCTCTTCATATTGACAGGTATACCACGATACGGACGTCTGAGTGGTGATGTTTATGTGTGTAATCAATGCACAATCGGTGACACTGTTCAAACTGTTGGAGGAATGCCTGTTGTGCTTGCTCTTGTTGAGGCTGCTGAGAGTAAGGATATGCTGCATATGGCACTGGAATTGCTTGCATTATCTCTTCAACAGGGCCATCAAAATATGAAAGACATGCAGGCCTTGAGGGGCTATCATCTTCTCGCACTTTTTCTGCACAGGAGAATGTCACTGTTTGATATGCAATCTCTTGATATCTTCTTCCGCATCGCTGCCTGTGAGGCATCGTTTCCTGAGCCACAGAAATCAAATATAAACCGAACACCAAGCTTTGCATCTGGAATCTCCCCAGATGCCAGTCTTGATGATCTTAGCCTACCCAAGTTTGGCGATGATCTGTCTTCTGGTGGATCACATGGAGATCTAGATGATTTTTCAGCTCAAAAAGATTCATTCAGCCATCTGTCTGAGCTGGAAAATGCTGACTTAGCTGGTGAGACTTCTGAGTTCATAGTTTTGTCAAATGCTGATATGGTTGAACATGTTCTGTTGGACTGGACTATATGGGTTGCTGCTCCTATATCAGTACAAATAACCCTTCTTGGGTTTCTTGAGAGGATGGTATCAATGCATTGGTTTAGGAATCACAACCTCACAATATTGCGTCGAATTAATCTTGTGCAGCATCTTCTTGTTACTTTACAACGTGGGGATGTTGAAATTCCTGTGCTGGAAAAGCTAGTCGTGCTGCTCGGTGTCATCTTGGAGGATGGTTTTCTAGCTTCTGAGTTGGAACTTGTTGTAAGATTCATAATCATGACATTTGATCCCCCGGAACTTACAACAAACCGCCAGATCGTCCGGGAGGCTATGGGAAAGCATATTATTGTGAGGAACATGTTACTAGAAATGCTCATTGATCTACAAGTTACCATAAACGCTGAAGAGTTACTGGAGCAATGGCATAAAGTTGTTTCATCTAGATTGGTCACATATTTCCTTGATGAAGCTGTGCATCCGACAAGTATGAGATGGATCACAACTCTATTAGGAGTTTGCCTTACATCATCTCCTACATTTGCTCTGAAATTCCGTACAAGTGGTGGTTTCCAAGGGCTGAATCATGTGCTTCCAAGCTTTTATGATTCTCCTGAAATATATTATATAATCTTCTGTTTGATTTTTGGGAAACCAGTTTATCCTCGAGTTCCGGAGGTCCGCATGCTTGATTTCCATGCTCTTATGCCCAGTGATGGAAACTATGGAGAACTGAAGTTTGTGGATCTATTGGATACTGTTATTGCAATGGCAAAAGCTACATTTGATTCATTTATTACGAAGTCTATGCTTGCACATCAGAATAACAGTCTTTCACACCTTAATGGCACCTTGGTTGCGGATCTTGTGGAGGCAACATCAGACATGGGAGGAGATCTTCAAGGGGAAGCTCTGATGCATAAGACATATGCGGCAAGGTTAATGGCTGGTGAAGCAGCAGCACCTGCTGTTGCTACTTCAATATTGCGGTTCATGGTTGATTTGGCAAAAACGTGCCCACCATTCTCTGCTGTTTGCAGGCGACATGAATTCCTAGAAAGTTGTATTGATCTATATTTCTCTTGCGCAAGGTTTGTATGATGTGCATATATCAAATTACTTGGTGTTCTAGATGTTCAAACTGACCCTTCCTTTTGTTCTGCAGGTCTGATTGTGCATTGAAGATGGCGAAAGATCTAACAACTGCAGCAACAGATGAAAAGAACATGAATGATGATGACAATGAAAGTTCACCACAGAATCAGGAACAATCTGCCAAAACTTTGAGTGCTGCAAGTTTTCCTCAGGAGCATAAAAGTACTAGCTCAGGAAGTACTGACATGCAGAACTCTTCTGATAATGGTGAAGTAAAAGCAGATAGCTCTCCCAGTGAGGAGCTCAGCACCAAGTTTCTAAATGGAGAAACAAGCCAAGTGTTTCGCAATGCTCATGATAAAGGACATTTATCAGCTGTTAGATCAAATGGCATTGCCGATTCTCACCAACCATCTGATTCACCCAGCTCAGTCTCTGTGATTAACATTGGATCCCCTGTTTTATCTGAGAGATCGACTCATAAACAAGCAAGCACCCCTACTGCGTCTCCCATGGCCCCATTCACTTCTTGGGCCGGTAGCTCAGGATCATATACTGATGGTAGACACCTAACAGCCTCTCCATCCATGTCTTCAACTATATCTGCGTTGGACCTTGATTCATCTCCTGATCTGAAGACAAGCATTCAGGGATCACCTGCGGTGAATACATTTTTCCCGATCAGTTCCAAACTTTTGCTTGACATAGATGATGTAGGTTATGGAGGTGGCCCTTGCTCTGCAGGAGCTACTGCTGTTCTTGATTTCATTGCTCAAATCCTTGCTGATATTATCTCAGAACAGCTCAAAGCAACACTCTTTATTGAGAGCATTCTCGAGTCTGTGCCTTTGTTTGTAGATGTTGATTCTGCTTTGGTTTTTCAAGGCTTGTGTCTAAGCAGACTGATGAACTTCCTTGAAAGAAAACTCTTACTTGATGATGAAGAAGATGGGAAGAAACTCGACAAGACTCGCTGGTCTGTCAACTTGGAACCACTTTGCTGGCTGATTGTTGACCGTGTATACATTGGCTGCTTTCCAACCCCAGTTGGTGTACTACGAACGCTAGAGTTCTTGATGTCCATGTTGCAGCTTGCCAATCAAGATGGCCGTATTGAAGATGCAGTACCTTCAGGTAAAGGTATTTTATCCATTGCCCGAGGAACCAGGCAACTTGACCCGTACATCCATGCCATATTGAAGAATACAAACCGTCTGATAATGTACTGTTTCCTGCCAACATTCCTTAAGAATCTTGGGGAGGACGACCTTCTGGCAAATCTGGCTTTTCTAACGGAAACAGGGAGAAATTTAGCTTCAAAACCTCCCCAAGAAGAATATTCTGTCGATATTTGTACCATTCTTCAGCTTTTGATTGCCAATAAGAGACTGATTCTATGCCCAAGCAATGTTGATAATGATCTAATGTGTTGTTTCTGCATCAATCTGATGGCACTTCTTCGTGACAAGAGATCAACTGCTCAAAACTTTGCAGTGGATTTACTTAAGTACCTGGTAGTGCATCGACGTCCATCTCTCGAGGACCTGCTTGTTTGTAAGCCTAACCAGGGGCAACAAACAGACATCCTGCATGGAGGGCTTGATAAATTACTGACTGGGAGTACATCAGTGTTCTTTGAGTGGCTCCAGAATTCTCAGCAAACAATTAGTAAAGTGTTAGACCAGTGTGCTTTAATAATGTGGGTTCAGTACATTACTGGGTCAGCAAAATTTCCTGGGGTGAGAATAAAAGGCATGGAAGTCAGGCGCAAGAAAGAGATGGGACGGAAATCACGAGAAATCATGAAACTAGATGCCAGACACTGGGAGCAGATAAATGAACGGAGGTATAATCTTGATTTGGTTCGTGATGTGATGTCCACAGAGCTAAGAGCAATTCGCCAAGACAAATATGGGTGGATATTGCATGGAGAAAGTGAGTGGCAGAGCCAAGTTCAACAGCTTGTACATGAAAGAGGTATTTTCCCCATTCGTCAAGTATCCACGGAACCTGCATGGCAGCTATGTGCTGTTGAAGGACCATATAGAATGCGGAAGAAACTTGAAAACTCCAAATTTAAGATAGATACTATTCAGAATGTTCTAACTAGCAACCTTGGGTTTGATGATGTTACTAGAGCCAAGAAAGAGGATGGAGACATGATGACATCTGGGTCAGATACAATGTCGGGCTTGAATCTGTTGACCTATGACACTGAACAGAGGGAACTCGATGCTGCTGATTTTGCATCTTTCAAAGATGATGATGACATATTCAAAGGAGGAAGCACAACATCGCCTCCAATTGGCTGGACTGATGATAAAAGCAGCATTAATGAGCAGAGTCTTCACTCTGCCAACGATTTTGGAGCAAAATCAAGTTCCTTTTCTTATCACATGTCAGAGAGTGTCCAAGGTAAGTCTGACTTTAATTCACCAAGACAGCCACTTTCAGTTAAAGGTACTGATACGAGAACCTCAGAGGACAAATCAGAAAAGGAGTTGCTTGACAATGGAGAATATCTTATCAGACCTTATCTGGAACCTTCTGAAAAGATCAGGCATAAGTACAACTGTGAACGTGTTGCTGGTCTTGACAAGCATGATGGTATATTTCTAATTGGGGAGCTTTGCTTATACATTATTGAGAACTTCTACATTGATGATGCCAACTGTGTTTGTGAAAAGGGCGATCAAGATGAGCTCTCTGTTATCGATCAGGCTTTAGGTGTGAAAAAGGATATAATGGGAAGCATTGATTCCCAGCAGAAATCACCTTCACCATGGGGTGCAACTGCAAAGAACTCACTTGGTGGTAGAGCATGGGCATATAATGGAGGTGCTTGGGGTAAGGAAAATCTTTGCAATAGCAGCAACCTTCCTCATCCATGGCATATGTGGAAGCTTGATAGTGTCCATGAGCTCCTGAAACGTGAATATCAGCTTCGACCTGTTGCAATCGAGATTTTCAGCATGGATGGGTGTAACGAGCTTCTAGTTTTCCACAAAAAGGAGAGGGAGGAAGTTTTCAGAACTCTGATTGCCATGAACCTCCCACGGAATAGCATGTTTGTATTCTTAATCCTTTGCAGTTATATACACAGTTAATTCTATGCACACTTGCTTATTGTTAAGATTTGATCATCTCTTAGTTCTTACTTGTGATAACAAATGAAATGATTTCCGGACAATGAATTAAGATTTTGTAGGAACTATTCCAGCTACAATGGCATGTAAGACATATGTTTATTCATGTTCAATTGTATTGGTTGCTAATTTCGCTGCCCACTTTATTTTGCAGTGTTCAGTATTTAGGCCTGTAGGTTAGATCCCCAGACAGAGGGTCATAACTGGTTAGTGTGTTTCATTGCCTAGTATGGTAGGTTTATGTTCATCAGAACTGTAGAACTTGATTGAGCTAGAAACTGGATAGCGTTTTCCACCAAATATCCCTACAAATCAAATTATGTTTTTAGTGGTGTGTTTCCTAGAAAACATGAGACGTAGGCCGAGCCAGTCAGCTGCGAATACATGTAAATTTATGAAATCCGAGTTCTTATTAGGCAGATTTCGCTCGGTTCCTATGTTTCACTGGAGCTGTTTGCTATCAATTTTTCTTCCTCAATGGTCTCTTGTACTCCCTCCGTAAACTAATATAAGATGTTTTAGATCACTAGTTTAGTTGTCTAAAACATCTTATATTAGTTTACAGAGGGAGTAGTTAATAGCTCAGGAGGCAGTGAAAGGATTTTATCTTCACTGTTTTATGAACGATCTGAACTTGTATGATTTGGCATTTTAATATTTTCACTTGGTACTTTTACTTATCGTTAGGATGTTTGACTAAAGGAACTTGAAAATAATACAAAAAAACATGGTTTTCCACAGGTTGGACACGACAATATCGGCTTCCTCGCAGGATAGCGGTGAGGGGAGCCGCCTTTTCAAAGTTATGGCAAAATCATTTTCCAAAAGATGGCAAAGTGGAGAAATTACCAACTTCCAGTATCTCATGCATCTAAATACACTTGCTGGTCGGGGGTATAGCGACCTTACACAGTACCCAGTATTTCCATGGGTTCTTGCAGATTATGAGAGTGATCACTTAGATCTGAGTAACCCACGGAGCTTCCGTAAGCTTGATAAACCAATGGGATGTCAAACAGAGGGAGGAGAAGAGGAATTCCGTAAGAGGTTTGTTTCATGTAACACTATTAGAAATGCCTCTTTGTTCTTTCCTTTTCTTCATGCTTCCCAACATCACCCTCTTCCGTTACTTTCAGATATGAGAGCTGGGATGACCCTGATGTTCCAAAATTCCATTATGGTTCTCATTATTCAAGTGCTGGGATTGTTCTTTTCTATCTTCTAAGGTTGCCTCCATTCAGCATGGAAAACCAGAAACTGCAGGGTGGACAATTTGACCATGCAGACAGGTTGTTCAACAGTGTGAAAGATACATGGTCAAGTGCTGCTGGTAAGAGCAACACATCAGATGTGAAAGAGCTCATTCCTGAGTTCTATTATCTGCCAGAGTTTTTGGAGAACCAGTTTAATCTGGACTTGGGGGAGAAACAATCAGGAGAGAAGGTATTACTTTCACAGAAATGCACTACTCTTTGTGCTGGGTGTAATGCTGATGCTCTAACCAAGGCTCAGCTTTTTGAGCCAAGCATCTAAACTTTGTGAATAATGCTCTCAGGTCGGTGATGTTGTTTTGCCACCTTGGGCCATGGGCAGCACCAGAGAATTTATCAGGAAGCACCGGGAAGCTCTGGAATCAGACTATGTATCTGAGAATCTGCATCACTGGATTGATCTTATTTTTGGATATAAGCAGAGAGGAAAGGTATATAGCATCTCAGTCTCATGTATCCTTTCCCCTAGTCCTAGTGGTGCTGCCGTTTCCATCATTATGACAGCACATACTACCTACGTTCCATATTAACTGTCGCTGAAACGGATGTATCGATGTATTTCAATGCTAGATACATCCATTTGAGCGACAGTTAATATGGAACGGAGGGAGTATATGTTTGATATAGATTTGCGTTTTTCATGGTCCCTGCGATGTAGTTTTGACCATTGATTTCTATTGTGCTTTGTCCCATGTCTATAGAAAACCTTTTTATATGTTTGTGGACAGTATTGTGATGTTAAACATAGGGAGTGGCATATAAAGTGAAACAATAGGCATATTTATGTTAATCCACTTTCACATTTCACTTTTGTAACCTTCACTCTTGTTCATTTTTGTTATTGAGAAAAGATACCAAAGGGCATTATGTCTGATCATTATCAAGAAACACAGTAGCCAGGACAATCACTCTTATTCATTGGTTGCATTTGTAATGGCTATTTCTTTTTGTGTATGGCAGGCAGCTGAAGATGCCGTCAATGTTTTCTATCACTACACATATGAAGGCAATGTTGACATAGATGCAGTATCAGATCCTACCATGAAGGCTTCGATACTGGCACAGATCAATCACTTCGGCCAGACTCCCAAACAGTTATTCCAGAAAGCCCATCCACAGCGACGGACTGACAGGAAAGTTCCTCCTCATCCTCTACGGTACAGCACCTATCTTACACACCAAGAGATCCGCAAGACATCATCGTCAGTGTCCCAGATCGTGACCTACAATGACAAGATCCTAATTGCTTCAGCGAACAGCTTGCTCAAGCCAGTTACTTATAGTGAGTACATCTCATGGGGATTTCCTGACCGCAGCTTGAGAATATTGACATATGATCAGGATAGACTTCAATCAACACATGAGAATCTTCATGGTGGTAGTCAAATTCAGTGCACTGGAGTGAGCCATGATGGCAACATTCTCACCACAGGTGGTGATGACGGAGTAGTTGCAGTATGGAGATTTGTTAAAGATGGCATTCGTCGTCTCCTGAGGATGGAGAAAGCCCTGTGTGCTCACACTGCCAAAATAACATGTATCTATGTTAGCCAGCCTTACTCGTTGATAGTCTCAGGTTCTGATGATTGTTCCGTCATCTTGTGGGACCTGACAGGCCTGGTCTTTGTGAAGCAGCTGCCTAAGTTCCCAACATCAGTGTCCGCGTTACATGTGAACAACCTCACTGGTGAGATTCTGACTGGTGCTGGTGTTCTTTTTGCTGTTTGGAGCGTCAACGGAGACTGTCTTGCTGTGGTGAACACCTCTCAGCTTCCTTCTGATCTCATCTTATCTGTGGCGAGCACTACACACTCAGACTGGCAGGATACAAACTGGTATGTGACAGGCCATCAAAGTGGTGCTGTGAAGGTATGGAAGATGGTGCACTGCACGTCTGATGAGGCAGCAAACAACAAAAACAAATCCCCGATAACCACCTATGGAGGGCCGAGCTTGAATGTCCAGACACTGGAATACAGGCTAATTCTTCAGAAGGTTCTCAAATCACACAAGCACCCAGTGACTGCCCTTTGTATACCGCCTGACCTGAAGCAGCTTCTGAGCGGGGATTCCAATGGTCATTTGTTTTCTTGGTCACTGAAAGATGACAGCTTCAAGGGCTCATAGCGATGGAGAAATCAGGATTCACCTGCACATATCAGAAACATTGATTAAAGTATATCTGACAAGCATCTGCTTGTGTTGACATCAAAGAGCACAGGGTTGGCCTTGGCTTGCAGAAACGTGCTACATGAGGACCCTTGACCCCTGGCTGTCCGGCATCGGAGGATAGGCCAAACACAACAGAAAGATATTGAAATGGGGGAAGAAGTGGAAGAGACGATCGAGGGTGTCGTCGTGCTGACAATATAATCTTGTACTGTGCATTATGTGCTGGTTCTACCTCCTGCTCTCGGTTTTGTTTTGGTCAGGAGAAAGAGTTCCATGTGGGGTAGGAGCCAGTGTTTTGTAAAGTGTGTGTATAGGATGTAGGATGCTTTGGTGGTGGTGGTGGTGGTGGAACGATGACGATGATGATGTTGTACTCTCTATGGTTTTTTTTTGGGGGATGGATGTAAGGGGAGGGAATGGAGTGTAGGTTCCTTTTTGTTCTTTCAACTTGACCCCTCAGAAGTGGTGGTGTTCATTCATTGACTGGGTGTAATTTGAGCACCCTTCTGATTACTCCAGTTGAGTTCATTGCGCATGCAGGCTCCCTCCGTTCCAAAATACCCCCTCTGTAAACTAATACAAGATGTTTTAGATTACTATAGTAGTGATCTAAAACGTCTTATATTAATTTACGGAGGGAGTATATTTGAATTAATGGGTTTGTTCTAAATCGCTTATTGAGGTTTGATAGTAGTGATTTGAAATGTCTTATATTAATTTATGGAGGGAGTATAGTATATTTTAAGTTATGAGTTTGTTCTAAGTCACTATGGAGGGAGTATAGTATATTTTAAGTTATGAGTTTGTTCTAAGTCACTTATTTAGGTTTGACCATGTTTGTAGAAACATATACGAGCTTTCATGTTTGGCAATGGTGGAGAAGCTTGGGGAGAAGATTAGGGTCCAAGGAGGAAAAAGGGGGAGTATAAATACCCCCCCCCCCCACCCAGATCTAGCCGTTGCCCACGGGGGACCCCGAGCACCCGGAGTAAAGACCCCGGGCACCCGGAGTGGTCAGAGGCGAAAAGGCCAAACCCCACAGGAAACCTGGCACCCGGGGTGCTCAGAGAGGAAACCAGGAGGACCGGGCACCCGGGGTGGTCAGAGGGGATCTTCTCCTCCCGGGTGTAACAACCCGGAAATTCCACCCTAATTAAATTTTTTGTTTGTTGCATTATTTTGTTGATTGCCAGAATTGTTTGTAGTATTTGCTTCGCTGATTTATTAATCGGTGAATATACCCCCTCTTTCTCGTATCGGATGCGTGACTAAACCTTTTTCCCAAACGACACACGACCTTTGCGACACCGGGTTCACCCGAGCACCGTCGTGACCTCCGGCACAAGACCAGCCATCGCCATCGGAACGAAAAAAACCCATTTAATAATTAAATGAGATATTTTATTGGGCGCCGGAAAACATTCTCAGAACGATATCGAAGTGAGGTACGACTGACGGGCTCGCTGTGCTGAGCGCGTGGTTCGAGAGTTCGCCCGAATCGAAGGTCATATGGACTCCCGGCGGTCAGAAACGTGGAGTACCGGACGCGAGAGAGAAGACCCAGGGGTATTTGCGTAAACCTGCCATTTAGGCCAGCCTATATAAAGACTACCACTCCCCCTAGCCTTTCTAGGGTTTCCCCTAATACAAAATTTGCAGCCACCCCCTCCACCTTGCCCAAATCTGCTCCAAAACAGTCCCAATTCCGAAACCTTAGCTCCCAGCCGGATTTGGACCGTCAGATCGCAGATCGGAGCGTCCAGGAGCTGCCACGTCACCCCAAAGGGGATCCAGCAACCTCCCAGCCAAAACCGGGCCGCGCCGGGCCCAACCGCCGCCAGTCCCGCTAGGGCGCCGATCCGGGCCGCCGCCTCGCCGCGCTGCCCGTGGAGTGCTCGCCGCCGCGCCACCCATCTCCGGCGAGCCACCGCCCGTGGCCTCCCTCTCCTTTCCCCGCGCCCCTCCTCCTCACCTCACCGGCGCGCTCACCTCCTCCCTCCCTCACCTGCAGGTCGCAGCCGTGCCACCACCCACCATGGACTGCGAGAGGGAGCTCGCCTGAGCCGCGGACCGGCCGCCTCCTCCCTCGGCTCCGATGACTCGCCCGTGGCCACCTCGCCATCCTCCTGCCCCCTCCTCGTCCGGATCCGGCGAGGGGACGGCTGGATCCGCCGCCCCCGCCTGCCACGCCGCCCGGTGGCCGCCGCTCGTTGCTGGTGTAGGGCGCCGCCGCCGCCCGCTCGACCAGGCAGCTGGGCCGGCACCGGTGGCCATCCAGCCGCCTCCGTGGGCCGGCCAAGGCCCAACCTAGCACAACCCTCCGGCCTCCCTCTCGCCCAAGGGCGTTCCCCTGCTATCCAGCGCCCGCCGCCGCAGACGGGCCTTGACCCGTGTGGTTATGGGGATCGATAATTTTTTCTTTGCCACTAGGCAATTGATTGTAGTTTGTAATCAGACATGTATCTTCCGCTGATGTAATGTATTAAGGAAGTTGTATGCCGATTGTATGTGATTATGTATCCTTGTAGCTGTAATGTTGTGATATCATGCTGGAAATCCGGGGCATATAACATCATCATATGTCGTGGTGGGACCAATATGTACTTCGTCCCCGGATTTGGATGGAAACATCTAGATCTGGAACAGTACCGCATATCGGGCCTTACAACTTGGTATCAGAGGTTTACCGACCGTAGGATCCCTTCCCTAGCCGAAGTTGAGTCTAGATAAAAATTATTTTGTAGTTACTAAGATAGTTATCGGAGACTAGGAATCTTTTTACTCCTTATCGTTGCTCTGGTCAGGACAAGTGTCGTAAGTTCTTTAAATCTCGACTTATCCCCTTTCAAACTTTAGGATCTCGAGTAAGTGGAGTTTCAGAACCGTTACAATGCCTTGATTGCAGCGTATTGTCTCGATTCCGATCTCAGGTTTGGGAATTCATGTAGTACCTTTAGCGTCTCCGACTCCGAATAACATCTTGGTCGTCTGTTGACTTCAGTCCTCTTGCCCAGTATCCTCATGATTTCAGTGAGAATGCTTCCCTTGATCTTCGATTTCAACTATCGTCTTTCTTTTTCGTCTCCCGATGGTTCCGTTCTTCGACGTCGCCATCTCTCTGCGGAAAGTTTCCCAACGAAAGGTCATCGGGGACATGGAGCAGAGTCCCTTGTTGGTGGTGTTGAAGATTGTCGACTCTCTTTTCTCTCCCCTCCTCTCCCCCGGATCGTCCTGGATCTCGGGATGAGATCCCTTGTTGGTGGTGTTGTATTGTAACAGCCCGGAAGTTCCACCCTAATTAAAATTTTTGTTTGTTGCATTATTTTGTTGATTGCCAGAATTGTTTGTAGTATTTGCTTCGCTGATTTATTAATCAGTGAATATTTCTCCCCCTCTTTCTCGTATCAGATGCGTGACTAAACCTTTTTCCCAAACGACACACGACCTTTGCGACATCGGGTTCACCCGAGCACCGTCGTGACCTCCGGCACAAGACCAGCCATCGCCATCGGAACGAAAAACCCCATAATAATTAAATGGGTTATTTTATTGGGCGCCGGAAAATATTCTCGGAACGGTATCGAAGTGAGGTACGACTGACGGGCTCGCCGCGCTGAGCACGTGGTTCGAGATTTCACCCGAATCGAAGGTCGTATGGACTCCAGGCGGTCAGAAACGTGGAGTACCGGACGCGAGAGAGAAGACCAGGGGGTATTTGCGTAAACCTGTCATTCATGCCAGCCTATATAAAGACTACCACTCCCCATAGCCTTTCTAGGGTTTCCCCTAACACAAAATTTGCAGCCACCCCCTCGACTTTGCCCAAATCTGCTCCAAAACAACCAATCCTGAAACCCTAGCTCCCAGCCGGATTTGGACCGTCAGATCGCAGATCGGAGCTACCACATCACCCCAAAGGGGATCCAGCAACCTCCCAGCCAGAACTGGGCTGCGTCGGGCTAGGGCGCCGATCCGGGCCGCCGCCACGCCGCGCTGCCCGTGGAGTGCTCGCCGCCGCGCCACCCATCTCGGGCGAGTCGCTGATACACGAGATAACTTCTCGTCCCTCATTGGTTACCCCAAGTGAAAGGTGAGATGTAGCGTAGTAGCAAGTTTCCCTTAGCGAATATGCTAAGGTTTAAAGTATCGAACCCATAGGACTCTTGGGTCGACAAGTAGGTGGTTCGGCAAGTGAGGTGCCGTTTGAAGATAATCACTTGCTTCTCCTGGACCTGCACACACACAGATAAATTTGCTCCCAACGAGTTCAGAGGAGTTGTCAATTCCTCCGGCCTTGTTGTTTACAAAGGATAAAACACACGGGATAATAATGATAGTGATAGCAACTGAAAAGTAAATTGATAGTGTAAACAGTGGTGGAGGTATGGACCTGGATCTCATGATGTTCACTAGTGATGTCTCTCTCCCAAAAGACGATAAAACAACCATGCGAGGTAAACAAATTACAGCTGGGCAATTGACATGATTATGTGCGCAAACCAATGCTAATTATGCAAAACAGAAAGGAAGAGGCTCAAAAGAACGGGCGGTACGCCAAGACAAGTAGACCGAAATCCATCTGCATCTACCCACTAATCATCCACCTTGAGATATCTATCCAGAACATCTCGCTGGTATTAAGTTGTGAATCCCACCCAAAGTGTAAACTCAAAGCAACGAACAACTGCATTAAAGAACTTTGCGTAAAGTAAACAATCCTTGCACCCACAAGTACAAGCACCATTGTTTTCCCCCTTGTGGCAACAACACATCCCCTAGACTCATGTTTCTTTCACTCAAGCTAGTCATCGGGGGGCATGAACCCACAATCATGCATAACGCTCCCTCTTGGAGTCAGTACCTACTACTTGTCCAAAGCAATAAACATCAACGGAGAACATGCAAGAGTTACTCAAGAACATAAATATAAAAGAAGAGAATCAAATATATAACTCAATCACAATCTTAACATAATCTCATAATCCATCGGATCCCAACAAACTCAACATAGCAACAGCAGAAAGATTTACATATGTGCCTCGATCATGTAGGGCAGCTCACGAGGTCTAAGCCATGAAGAACAAAGAGGGGAGGAGAACATCACATAGCTACTGATCATGGACCCATGGTCCAAGGTGGACTACTCACGGTTCATCCGGGAAGCATCCATGGTGGTGGAGAAGCTCCCGGAGGTGATTCCTCCCTCCGGCAGGGTGCCGGGAAGAGGTCTTCTGGTGCTCCCGATCTTGGAAGCGCGGCGGCGGCGGAACAGAGGGGATCGCGAAAAAGGGTTCTGCCCCCGAGGGTTTCTCGTCACGGGGAATAAATAGGCGAAAGGGGGCAGCCAGAGGTGGGCGAGGGGCTCCAGGCGCCCCCCTGGCGCGGCCAGGGGCCTGGCCGCGCCCTCTGGCCGCCTGGTTCCCCTGGCTCCCCTCTGGCCCCTCCTGGGCTCTTCGCGAAGCTTCCGGTACGCTGATTTTTCCTATATTTTTCCCGGAATTTTTCGGGTACTTTTAATAAGGGGGAAACCTGAAATAGAAAAACAGCAGAAAACAAGAACTGGCACTGGGGTGCACTGAGTTAATAGGTTAGTCCAAATATGATCAAAAGTGTATGGAAGTTCATCAATATCATAGCAATATCACACAAAAGAGGCATGGAGCAAGCAGAAATTATAGATACGTTTTGGACGTATCAACATCCCCAAGCTTAATTCCTGCTCGTCCTCGAGTAGGTAAATGATAGCAAGCATAATTTCTGTGGTGACATGCTAACAACCATATAAGAACTTTGTAAGTAAAGTAATAAAAGCATGCAATCCAATTCAAGTCATAACAGGCAAGAGTCTATATCTAGTATTGAAACAAGCAACATAAGAACATAAAGTTCATCAATATCATAGCAATATCACACAAAAGAGGCATGGAGCAAGCAGAAATTATAGATACGTTTTGGACGTATCAACATCCCCAAGCTTAATTCCTGCTCGTCCTCGAGTAGGTAAATGATAACAAGTATAATTTCTGTGGTGACATGCTAACAACCATATAAGAACTTTGTAAGTAAAGTAATCAAAGCATGCAATTCAATTCAAGTCATAACAGGCAAGAGTCTATATCTAGTATTGAAACAAGCAACATAAGAACATAAAGGTGCAAGAGCTCTCGCTGTCCGTGACTCAAATGTCTCCAAATGGTGTTTGCGTGCAAGAAAGAGGATAGGGATATACGAGAAAAATTATTTTTATTGTTGAGAACTCAATCTACTAAGGTGTCACACTAGGTATTCCTTGGAATCTTATCTTGACTCATCCCCAGACCACTAGCCAGGTACAAGTCAAAATGATCCACTCCTTTTCGACATTTTGAGCACTCATGCAATGGATGAGCGTAAGCAAGAAAGTTTACACTTAGGATGACAAAGAGAGAATATGGGGAGGAGGAAGACAAAAAAGGTGTGAAAGGCTCACATCAATGAGGACAATCATAGGCGAGAGAAAGCCAAATGATAGATATGATGTGAGGAGTAGGGATTGCCATGCAGCGGATGCACATATGAGCTAAAAGCTCTCCAATGGAACTAGTGGGGGTGCATCCAACTTGCTTGCTCAAGAAGACCTAGAGCTCATTTGAGGAGGCTCATCATTGGAATATACAAGCGAAGTTCTATAGTGTGAGGGTCCCCACATAGTTATATGCATGAATGATGATCTCTATGGAGTACAAGATACAAGATGGAGTACGAGTGTGGATCTTCTCAAAAAGAATAGTAGTGTGCCCCTTCTCTTTTTTTTTCTTTCTCTTTTTTTCTATTTTTTGGTGGCCTCAATGGCTCTTTCTATTTAACTCTCATTTGTCCTCTTTGGGATCTTTTAATTTGTCCACTTTGGGATCTTTTCCTCACTTCGGGTCAACACTCTATATATTACAAAAAGTATAGAAGATCTTTCACACTTTACAAAGTACTCGAATCATAAAGAAAATGTAAATATCATGATGTATGCAAATGTATGTCTCTGTCAGTGTAGCAGGATATGCAATGATACTAGCGCGTCATGTAGCAATGATTAGGGCAAGGCCCAACTAGTATGCGACTCATCGATCAAGCAAGTAGCATGTATGTCATGATGATCAAGTCATGAGAAGATGGATGTCGCATGGCAATGTATCTCGGAAAGGCTATGGAAATGCCTTGATAGGTAGGTATGGTGGCTGTTTTGAGGAAGGATATAAAGAGGCTTATGATGACAGAGCGTATCATGCCAAGGGTTTGGATGTACCGTCGAAGGTGGACGCTAACTCTCGGAGTGAGAAGAAAGCAATGCACGACATAGGGAAGGCTAGCAAAATATGGGAAGGTGGAAGTGTCAACTTTCGAATACTCACATTAGTCCAAAGAACTCGTGCACTTATTATCGGTAAATCTCAATCTAATAAGGAGGTTCACAAAGAGACAAGTACCCCGAGGAGGAGTGTATGGGGGTTTGGTTATCCTTGCGCATCCTCGACTCATGGTACGTGAGTGTACTCTAATATTCGACCCCTCAGAAGAGTAGTGATCCAACTAGTAGCTAGAGTTCTCAACTAATTTGTAGGTTTTTCAAAATAAACACGGATTGCCCAAAATACGACATCTATCACTAATAGGCTAAGGCTCTTGACACCAAAATTCCAAACATTACTCAAAGCAATACTTCAAAACTTTTGCAAGTTACTACTACAAAAAGAATAGCAACCTCAATTTCCTACTTCAAGTCAAGACACAAAACTCAGTGCAACAGGAAAACTCTCTAAACAAGATAAACATGAAAAATCAAGAGAGTTCCAGCAACAAACTAAACAAAATCTCTTAAAAAGATAAACATGGAAGCTATGAGCAAAGCATGACAACAGCTACAGAAAGATAAAGAACAAACACAACAAAGATAAGCAGGAAAAAGTCCTATGTTGTGTTCTAAATTTTGGAAGTGGAGCGTGTTTCTCTCCCACACAAAGAAAGCTTGGTTCTAACTTTTTATGAACAGCAAGCAAAGCTAAAGAAAACTAAAAACAAAACCTAAGAGCGAGACGCTCCAAGAATAGCACATAACGCATGAAGTGATAAAAATATAGTGAAACGAGAGACGAACTGATAATTGTCGATGGAGAAGGGGATGCACGGGGGCATCCCCAAGCTTAGACGCTTGAGTCTCCTTGAATATTTCTTGGGGATGCGTGGGGGCATCCCCAAGCTTGAACGCTTGACACTTCTTAATCTTCTTTCATCATCTTCGCTCGCACACTTGAAAACTCCCTTCATACATAACTCATCATAATCTGATTAGCAAGGTTAGTACCCATAATAAAATAATTTTTTATCTACTGTAAATAAAGATAACCTTGAAGAGATACTGTTTCTCAAGATTTCCAACAAGTTTTTGCAAAGAAAAAGCAAGCTTAAGATTTGCAAAACGAAGAAAAGGCAAAACAGGACAGGATCTGTGAAAAACAGACCAGAGGGTAAAAACGAATTTTTTAGGGGTACTTCTGCAACTCAAATATAAAAACTCAGAACATACGAAAGTTTAGTAATTGTATAGAGCACGCTGTGTAAAAAATTCATCTCAAAAAGATGAACTGGGATTTTCTATGATTTATCTAGTCACGAGGACAAAATCTGTTTTCTGGACAACATGTCACAACTTTCACTCCCCTTGTCGTATGAGGCTATAAAAGGCACAAAGCTTGAAAAGTAAAGATACAATGATGTTGCTACAGTAGTAACAATCATCAAGACCACTAAAAACAGAAGAAAAACAAAAAGGAAAACCTAAATTCGTTGCGGGCTGCCTCCCGAAAGCGCTTCTTTAAAGCCATTAGCTAGGCTTAATGCAAATAGATCAAGTCTTTTCAAGAAAATAACTAGCCCGTGTGACGAACTCGAAAGGCAACTTAATCTTTTTCCTAGGGAAGTGTTCCATCCCTTTCTTGAGAGGGAATTTGAATTTTATAATCCCTTCTTTCATATCAATAACAGCACCTACGGTGCGAAGAAAAGGACGTCCCAAAATAATTGGACAAGAAGGTTCACATTCAATGTCCACAATAGTAAAATCAACGGGAACATAGTTGTCATTGACAATGATAAGAACATCATCTATCTTCCCCAAAGGTTTCTTTACGGAAGAATCGACGAGACGAACACCAAAAGAACAAGCATCAAAAGGTTTCAACTCAAATATATCATACATTCTTTTGGGCATAACAGAGATACTAGCTCCAAGATCACATAAAGCAAAGCAAGAAAAGTTATTCAACTTAATTTTAATCATAGGATCCCAACCATCTTCTAGCTTTCTAGGTATAGAGGCTTCTAACCTAAGCCTCTCCTCCCTAGTTTTGATGAGAGCATTGGTAATATGCTCCGTGAAGGCAAGATTAAGTGTGCTAGTGTGGGGGTCTCTAGACATCTTGTGAAGGAAACAAATAACTTCAGAAAGAGTGCAATTATCAAAATCAAGGTCACTACTATCCAGTAGAGTAGTAGTGGTGTCCTTTAGGCTCACTTGTTTGGTAGCTTCTATAGTTATAGGAATTTGTTCTTCTACGGTTGAGGTCATAGCATCACCATTAATAGGTCCTATGGGACTAGGGGTGCATTGGGTGCTAAGAGTTTGGATATCCTCAACCACTTGGATAGTAGCAACAGTATGGTGTGTAGGAAGGCTCTTAATTCTATCTTCTTCCTCCTTTTCTCTAGCCCATCTCTCTTTGAGTTTAGCCATCATCCTAATGTTTTCATTAATTTGCAATTGGATAGCATTCATAGGAGTGACCTTCCTCTCCTCAAGGGGAGAAGTTCTAATTTTAAGAAATTCTACTTCATGGGCTAAATTGTCTACCTTCGACGAGAGGGTATCTAGTTTTTCCTCTACATTCTTGTTGAAGGCTTTTTGGGTAGTGATAAAGTCTTTAAGCATACTCTCTAATTCAGAAGTGGAGTTTTTGGTATTAGGATAAGTGTTGTTATTCCCATAGTTGTTGGAGGGGAACGGTCTAGGATTGCTACCAAAGTTACTCCTATAAGCATTGTTGTTGAAGTTGTCTCTAGAGATAAAGTTCACATGTACTTGATCCTGAGCAATCAAAGAATTTAAAGGAACATTTTGAGGATCAATAGGAGATTGCTTGGTAAGTAAAGACATGATCAAGTCAACTTTTTCATTTAGGGAGGAGATCTCCTCGACAGAGTTTACCTTCCTACCTGTTGGAGCTCTTTCGGTGTGCCATTGGGAATAATTGGTCGTTATTTCATCGAGAAGTTTTGTGGCAGCACCAAGTGTAGTTGACATAAAGGTTCCTCCCGCAGCCGAATCTAACAAGTTCCGCGAGGTAAAGTTCAAGCCTGCATAAAAAGTTTGGATAACCATCCAAGTAGTCAAACCATGCGTAGGGCAATTCTTAACAAGAGATTTCATGCATTCCCAAGCTTGGGCAACGTGTTCATTATCCAATTGTTTAAAATTCATAATAAAGCTCCTCAACTGGATAATCTTAGCAGGGGGGTAGTACTTACCGATAAAAGAATCCTTGCACTTATCCCAAGAATCTATGCTATTCTTAGGCAAGGATTGAAACCAGATTTTAGCTTCATCCCTCAAAGAGAAAGGAAAAAGCTTAAGCTTAACAATATCACCATCTACTTCTTTGTACTTTTGCATATCACAAAGCTCAATAAAATTATTTAAATGCAAAGCAGGATCATCTCTAGCACCAGAGAATTGATATTTCATAACAAGGTTCAGCAAGAAGGTGCTGAAGTAGAAGGTGCTGAAGTAGAAGGTGTAGCAATAGGAGTGCAGATAAAGTCACTATCGTTGTGACTAGTGAAGTCACGCAACTTGGTGTTTTCAGAGGAACCCATAGTAGCAGCAGGCAAGATAACTATTTTTTTGATTTTTGTTAAAAGACACTAAAGCAAAAACTGAAAGGTAAACTAACAAGACTAAAAAGCAAAGATAAAATATAGTGTGCAACTCCCCTATCTTGAAGAGTGGAGTCCCCGGCAACGGCGCCAGAAATTTGGCGGTTGGCGGGACCACTCTTTTGCTGCGCGTCGGAATCCCCGGCAACGGCGCCAGAAATTTGCTTGATACACGAGATAACTTCTCGTCCCTCGTTGGTTACCCCAAGTGGAAGGTGAGATGTAGCGTAGCAGCAAGTTTCCCTTAGCGAAGATGCTAAGGTTTAAAGTATCGAACCCGTAGGACTCCTGGGTCGACAAGTAGGTGGTTCGGCAAGTGAGGTGCCGTTTGAAGATAATCACTTGCTTCTCCTGGACCTGCACACACACAGATAACTTTGCTCCCAACGAGTTCAGAGGAGTTGTCAATTCCTCCGGCCTTGTTGTTTACAAAGGATAAAACGCACGGGATAATAATGACAGTGATAGCAACTGGAAAGTAAATTGATAGTGTAAATAGTGGTGGAGGTATGGAACTGGATCTCATGATGTTCACTAGTGATGTCTCTCTCCCAAAAGACGATAAAACAGCCATGCGAGGTAAACAAATTACAGCTGGGAAATTGACAGGATTATGTGCGCAAACCAATGCTAATTATGCAAAACAGAAAGGAAGAGGCTCAAAAGCATGGGCGGTACGCCAAGACAAGTAGACCGAAATCCATCTGCATCTACCCACTAATCATCCACCTTGAGATATCTATCCAGAACATCTCGCTGGTATTAAGTTGCGAATCCCACCCAAAGTGTAAACTCAAAGCAACGGACAACTGCATTAAAGAACTTTGCGTAAAGTAAACAATCCTTGCACCCGCAAGTACAAGCACCGTTGTTTTCCACCTTGTGGCAACAATACATCCCCTAGACTCATGTTTCTGTCACTCAAGCTAGTCATCGGGGGGCATGAACCCACAATCATGCATAACGCTCCCTCTTGGAGTCACTACCTACTACTTGGCCAAAGCAATAAACAACAACGGAGAACATGCAAGAGTTACTCAAGAACATAAATATAAAAGAAGAGAATCAAATATATAACTCAATCACAATCTTAACATAATCTCATAATCCATCGGATCCCAACAAACTCAACATAGCAACAACAGAAAGATTTACATATGTGCCTCGATCATGTAGGGCAGCTTACGAGGTCTAAGCCATGAAGAACAAAGAGGGGAGGAGAACATCACATAGCTACTGATCATGGACCCATGGTCCAAGGTGGACTACTCACGGTTCATCCGGGAAGCATCCATGGTGGTGGAGAAGCTCCCGGAGGTGATTCCTCCCTCCGGCAGGGTGCCGGGAAGAGGTCTTCTAGTGCTCCCGATCTTGGAAGCGCGGCGGCGGCGGAACAGAGGAGAGATCGCGTAAAAGGGTTCTCTCCCCGAGGGTTTCTCGTCACGGGGAATAAATATGCGAAAGGGGGAAGCCAGAGGTGGGCCAGGGGCTCCAGGGCCGCGCCAGGGGCCTGGCCGCCCCCTCTGGCCGCCTGGCTCCCTTCTGGCCCCTCCTGGGCTCTTCGCGAAGCTTCCGGTACGCTGATTTTTCCTATATTTTTCCTGGAATTTTTCTGGTACTTTTAATAAGGGGAAACCTGAAATAGAAAAACAGCAGAAAACAGGAACTGGCACTGGGGTGCACTGAGTTAATAGGTTAGTCCAAATATGATCAAAAGTGTATGGAAGTTCATCAATATCATAGCAATATCACACAAAAGAGGCATGGAGCAAGCAGAAATTATAGATACGTTTTGGACGTATCAGCCGCCGCCCGTGGCCTCCCTCTCCTTTCCCCGCACCCCTCCTCCTCACCTCACCGGCGCGCTCATCTCCTCCCTACCTCACCTGCAGGTCGCAGCCGAGTCACCACCCGCCATGGCCGGCGAGAGGGAGCTCGCCTGAGCCGCGGACCGGCCGCCTCCTCCCTCGGCTCCGATGACTCACCCGTGGCCACCTCGCCATCCTGTTGCCCCCTCCTCGTCCGGATCCGGCGAGGGGCCGGCTGGATCCGCCACCCCCGCCTGCCACGCCGCCCGGTGGCCGCTGCTCGTCGCCGGTGTAGGGCGCCGCCGTCGCCCGCTCGACCAGGCAGCTGAGCCTGCATCGGTGGCCAGCCAGCTGCCTCCGAGGGCCGGCCAAGGCCCAGCCCAGCACGGCCCTCCAGCCTCCCTCTCGCCCAAGGGCGACCCCCTGCTATCCAGCGCCCGCCGCTGCAGATGGTCCTGGACCCGTGTGGTTATGGGGATCGATGATTTTCTCTTTGCCACTAGGAAATTGATTGTAGTATGTACTCAGACATGTATCTTCCGCTGATGTAATGTATTAAGGCAGTTGTATGCCGATTGTATGAGATGATGTATCCTTGTAGCTGTAATGTTGTGATATCATGCTGGAAATCTGGGGCATATGACATCGTCATATGTCGCGGTGGGACCGATATGTGCTTCGTCCCCGGATCTGGATGGAAACATCTAGATCTGGAACAGTACCGCATATCGGGCCTTACACCGGGCACCCGGAGATCCAGGACCCCGGGCACCCGGGGTGCTCAGGGAGGATTGGGACCTCTCACCTTCCTGACCCCTCGAAATGGATATCGACGAACCCGCAACGGCCCCCACTAACCCTAAACATCGCGACCCCCCTTGATAGTGCAACACTTCCTATGACTCAAAAGTAACCAAAAAAAATCTTCCGAGTCCGAAAGAACGCCGTCTTTTCCTTTTTGGATAGAGAGGGGGCACCAACGTCCTTAGACGCCACTGAGAACCCAATGTCCTGAGATAAACTAGATAGCTGACATTAGTCGTCGCAAATCGTATTGTAATCAATACCAAAACCGCAATCAGGGGCAATTACACTTTCAATCTCCCCCTTTTTGGTGCATTGATCACAATACGACTTACACATGAAAAATAAATATAAAGCGATAAATTACATTAAAGCCATGACACGTTATTAATCTATAGAGCTCCCCCTTGTCGTGTGCATATTTAGAAATATGTGACAGACCCATTCCACACACAAGGAGTATCCCCATATATTAAGAACAAAGGTGCAACTATGGGAAAGAAGGTGAATAAAAGTAGTTGCACAAACTAGTTTATGACCAAGAGAAATAAGCAAGGGTGCAAGGGGTCACAAACTAGAGATGAGAGAGATAGAAAAATCTTAGTGAGATGCAATGAAAAAAAACTATGTGACAAGCACGTAAACATGAACACGACAGACTCACGAAGATACTAGAAGCACATCTCACACCAAGGTCCAACACATAAAGTATGACATAATAAAAACACACCAAGCACAAACTCAACCCTACTAGAAAAATTCTCCCCCTTTGGCATCAAACACCAAAAAGGGGAAAGCGCGATGCTACCGGAAGATCTAGACAAGGGGAGGGCCGCTGGCAGCATCATCATCCTCATCCTCAGGAATATAGACCATGCACGGGTTGGGATATTCAATCGCCACGTTTTCACGATCCTCAGACCCGGCAGGCTGAGGCCCGCCTGTCTCAAGAGCCCTGGAAGCTTTCTTCTCACGAAGAACCTTCTTGCGGTAGTTCAGTTCCCGCACCTGACGTTGAGAGTTGGATCGACACATCTTGAAAAGATTGTTGAACCCCTGGAAGAACATGTTGTTCTCCTTCTTTGAGAAGGAAGGAGAAGACATCACCGTGTGAGCAACATCCGCAGGGTCCACCTCAGGTGCACCTCGAGAGGAGGAAGCACCGGTAGCAGCAGACGAGTGAGCATGCTTGGCCTTGGGCTTCTTGCCAGTCAGATGAACCAAATTGGGATGGACCCGAGGCTTGAACTTCGTGTTGTGCAAGGGTAGAGCAATGGGAAATTGACGCAGAAGCTTGTCGCGGTCTGGATACTTGCGCTCAATCAGCGCCTGAATGAATGGAGAAAAATCAGAAGCCTTCTTCTCATACACACATGCTCGCATCTCCTCAATCATGAAGTCCAAAACATCAATCTTGGTCTTCTCATGAGAATAGACCAAGAGATCAATAGCAATGCCCCAGAACTCATCAAAAGAACTAGACTTGGGAGATAGAGACACCCGAAAGATGTGACGAAGAGCATGATATAGAGGAATCATCCCTCAAGTGTGACCAATAGTGGCTGTGCTGGTATAGGCAAAGGCAAGCGCCTGCTTGGTGTGGCTGTGCTGGAAAACAGTAGCATACCCATCGACCGGCTCAGGGAAGAATGAGTAACCAGTGATCTCTGCCAGATCAGCCATAGAACCTTTGAGAACCTTGTTGCCCGAGCGCCACGTGAACGACCGAGCAGAATCATTGTAAAAGTACATCGTAGCATAGAACTGGAGAATGATATCCTCATTGTAAGTCCTGTTGAATGACACAAACGGAATCAACCCCATGGCCTCCAAGACACCATATACCTCGGGTAAGTGCACAGGATCCTTGATGTACTCAAGATCCAAATCACAGTGTGGAGAAATCTTGACCTTCATAGTCTTGAGAATCTCAGAAAATGTGTGCTGCTGAAAAATATTGTGGAACCTCCAGTCCACCTCATCATGGGCTGCATCATATGGGTAGATATTCCGCAGCTTGCGGTACTCTGGCTTGGGAAACTTGTTCAAATCGTCAACAGTATCAATGTTGAACTCATTATCAGGCTCTTCTTCTTCTTCCTCTTCCTCTTCCCCAATCTCACCAGCACTTGGCTCATTAGCCACATAGACGTCATCCTCAACATCATCACTGCTGGACCCCTCAACAACGGGATCACGAACAACCGAGCGCTTAGCACGGCCCTGAGGAGCAGAGGAGCTAGTGCCACGTTCGTGACGAACAAATTGTCCCTTTCCAGCAACATCACGATGCTTCTTAGCACGACGATCGCCAACAGTCCCTCCTGAGTCATCTATCAACAAGCAATGGACGAGAGATGAGTGCAAGAGTCCATGCAAAAAAAACAAGAAAGGAAAAATGCAAACTGGAGTTGCTAAACCTGGGGACCCCGGGTGCCCAGAGTATATGGATCGGGTGCCCGGGGTACACAGGACACCTCCAGGTAGAGCCCGGGTGCCTGGGGTCTAAGGACCGAGTGCCCAGTGTAGCTACAGCAGGAGACCGGGTGCCCGGGGTAATGGCGGGCGCTCGGTTTCAGATCCAGGGCACAAACGACCTCTACAACACATCTCACTATCTAATAGAAATCCTATCACGCGCCTAGTCAATTTGCTCATCTAATAATGCAGTGAAAGGATCATTTGACCCAAAGGGAGAAAGGGGGCAACAAATTACCGGAGGATCCTGCCATGGCGACGATGAGGAGCTCCGGAGAGGATCTCCGGGGGCTCAGAGGGCTCCAGACGGCGAGTGGCGCGGAGGAGCGCGAGGAGGCGACGACGGCGCACCGTGGGGCGTGGGGAAAATGAAAGGGAAACCCTGACTCCCCACGGCCATGATACTCTCTACTCGTTGGTTACCCCAAGTGGAAGGTGAGATGTAGCGTAGCAGCAAGTTTCCCTTGGTGAAGATACATGGGTTGAGAGTGTCGACCAGTAGGACTCCGATAGTGATAAGTAGGTGGTTCGGAAAGTGGTGCGCCGTCTGAAAAGAATCACTTGCTTCTCCTGGACCTGCACACGACACAAATAACTTTGCTCCCAACGAGTACAGAGTGGTTTTCAATCTCTCCGGCCTTGTTGTTCACAAAGGATCAAACGCAAGAGATAAAAGGTAATAATGATAGTAGCTAGAAATTAAAAGTAGGAAAATAAAAGAGCGTGTAAACAATGATGAGAATATGGACCGGGGTCCCATGATGTTCACTAGTGATGTCTCTCTCCCAAAAGACGATAAGACTGCTATGCGAGGTAAACAAATCACAGCTGGGCAATGGACAAGATTAAAAATGCACCGTGATGCTAACTATGCTACAAAGAAAGGAAGAGGCTCAAAAGCATGGGCGGTACGCCAAAATAAGTAGACCGAAATCCAACTGCATCTACTACTAATCATCCACCTTGAGATATCTATCCAGAACATATTGCTGGTATTAAGTTGCGAGCCCCACCCAAAGTGTAAACCCAAAGCAACAGACAACTGCATTAAAAGAACTTTGCGTAAAGTAAACAATCCTTGCAACCGCGGTTACAAGCACCGTTGTTTTCCCCCTTGTGGAAAAAACACATCCCCTAGACTCATGTTTCTGTCACTCAAGCTAGTCATTAGGGGGCATGAACCCACAACTGAGCATAACGTTCGCTCTTGGAGTCACTACCTACTACTTGGCCAAAGTAATAAACAACAATGAAGAACATGCAAGAATTACTCAAGAACAAAAATATAAAAGATAAAAACCAAATATATTACTCTATCACAAACTTAACATAGTCTCATAATCCATCAGATCCCAGCAAACTCAGCATAGCAACAGCAGAAAGAATTACATATGTGCCTTGATCATGTAGGGCAGCTCACAAGGTCTAATCCATGAAGAACAAAGATGGGAGGATAACATCACATAGCTACTGATCATGCACCCATGGTCCAAGGTAGAGTACTCACGGGTCATCCGGGAAGCTTGAATGGTGGAGGAGAAGCTCCCGGAGGTCAATCCTCCCTCCGGCAGGGTGCCGGGAAGAGGTCTGCTGGCGCTCCCGATCTTAGAAGCGCAGCGGCGGAACAGAGGCGAGATCATGAAAAAGGGTTATGTTTTCGGAAGTTCCTCGTCACGGAGAATATATAGGAGAAGGGGGGCAGCCAGGGGGGCCACCAGGGGTCCAGGCGGCCCCCCTAGCGCGACCCCACCCTAGGGCGTGCCGGGAGGGCACCTGGGCGCCTGGTGGTGGCCCTCTGACCCTACTTTGGCTCTTCCAAAAGCTTCCGGTATGCTGATTTCTTATTGTATTTTTCCCGAATTTTTGGAGCACTTTTAATATGGGGGAAACCTGAAATAGAAAAACAACAGAAAACAGGAACTAGCACTGGGGTGCACTGAGTTAATAGGTTAGTCAAAATCAAAAGTGTATGAAAGTGTATCTAGATCATAGCAATATCACACAAAACATGCATGGAGCAAGCAGAAATTATAGATACGTTTGGGACGTATCACTTGTCCATGCTCATCTTGCTTGTTCTTGAAAATCCAGTTGGTTCCTGTGATATTATGATTTTCCTTGGGTCTTGCAACAAGTGATCACACTTCATTACGAGTAAAATTGTTGAGTTCTTCATGCATAGCTTCTACCCACTCCAGATCATCAAGAGCTTCTTATACCTTAAGGGGCTCAATACAAGAGACAAACGAGTGATGTTCACAAAAGTGTGCCAAACGTTTACGAGTAGTTACCCCTTTTGTGACGCTTCGAAAAATATTGTCGGTGGAGTGTTGAAGCATTTGAAGTCTCAATGCTGTTTTTTTGTCTCTTCTTTTCAAGTTCTTTTTCACTTGGTTTAATTCTTCGTGGAGAAACTTGAACTTGTTTTTGCTTAGTTTGTGGAGAGACATTTTCTTGCACTTGATCTTGACCACTTTCTTGAGCTTGATCTTGGGCCTCAATGATAGGCTCATCACCATTAGGTTGAGCTTGCCCTCGATCTTGCTCGGGATCTTGAGGGACCTCATCTTGTTCTTGGATAGGTGCTTGTGCTCCCGAAGCATCTTGTCCTTGTGGTGGAGATGATGACTTCGCTTGAGGAGGTTCCTCAAGAGGGGCTCTTACTCCTTCTTTGATTACTTGGACTTGGGGTGTTTCTTGTGGAAGAATGTGTCCTATCCCCATGGTCCTTATAACTTGAGAAGGAGCCTCATCACCTACAACACTTGGAACAATTTTGTTGGCTTGGGAGCCGTTGTCCTCATCAAACTCCACATTCTATGATTCCTCAATACATCCCATGGATTTATTGAGAACTCGATACGAATGAGAGTTTGATGCATATCCAACAAATATCCCCTCATATGTTTTAGCCTCAAATTTAGATAACCGTATTTTCTTGTTGAGAATGAAAAACTTCAACTGAATACTCGGAAGTACTTGACATTTGGCTTCTTCCAGGTTAAGATATCATACGGTGTCTTATTCTTGAGCTTGCGGAGATATAGTCTATTAGAGGCATGACACGCGGTGTTGATGGCTTCGCCCCAAAGCTTGTATGGATACTTGTACTCGTCAAGCATTGTCCTTGCCATCTCAATAAGAGTCCTATTCTTCCTCTCCGCAACACCATTTTGTTGAGGAGTGTCGGCTGCGTAATATTGATGTTTGATCCCCTCATCACTCAATAACTCATCCATTGAACTCGGTACCATTGTCACTTCGAATAGCCTTTGACGGGGATCAACCCCGGCAAATCCCATAGTCAGGGACCCTGGGTTAGTCATGAGAGGCACAGGTTGGACGATAGCTCATCGGCTAACAGGAGGAGACGTTCCTGCTCGATATTATTGCTTGGAGATGCGATTACAGGGAAGGCCAAGGCTAGTGCGCACAAGGCTAGGGTTACAGATTGTGTATTGGCCGATCTCGACGTCTCCCCTCCCAGCCCTTATATACTAGGCTGGGTCTCGGGGAACCCGTCTTGGATTACAGATGAGGTTTCCTAACCCTAATCTTGTACTGCACGACACGTTTGCACCTTCCTTATGACTCGCAGACTCTTACGTCGGTGCTACTAGTGGGCCAAGGCTGGGCCCGGGCGGCATCTTTGTGGGCCTTCTGTCTTCGGGTACACCGGGTAGGCCCATCCATAGGAGTCGTGGGGTCACCCCCTCATCAGTAGCCCCCGAGTGCCTGGGGGACTCGAAGAGTTGCGCAGGGAATCGAGTCCTTTCTTGCGTCATTTTGATGTATGCACGGTTGATACGTCCAAAATGCATCACTATTTTATATTGTAATTTCATCCTATTCATTGATATATTCCACTTTAAAGTATTGTTCTGATGTTGTTTTAGCTTGTTTTACACAGTTTACAACTTTCCGGTGCGGAAGCAGCAGAACCAGAATTCAGCGGTGAAAAGTGGACACCAAGTTGCTTAATCAGATCAAGTCCAAATGCGATGAAAATTTTCGGGGAGTGTTTTTATGAAGATTGACTGGGGATCACCGAGGATGGAGGTAATGGGACCCACCAGGCAGCCAGAAGGGTGCCTGGCGCGGCCCCCCTCCTGGCCGCGCCAGGCACCCTCCTGGATGCCTGGTGGCCCCCCTCGGTGCCCCCTCTCGCGGAAACCCTAAAGAGAGAAGAATTTCCGTGTTTCGCCGCCGCCACGGGGCGTAAACCTACAGAGGAGAAAAGCCATCTCCGGCGGGCAGATTCCGCCTGGGAGATCACCTCCCGGAAGGGGAGATCATCTCCATCATCATCATCACGGGCATCATCGAGATCATCATCAACATCATCCCCAACATCAGCACCATCTCCATCTCCATCCCATCTCATCTCACAATTGCAACTTGTGTTGTAATCCGTACTATCTATCCTCTCTACTCTGTTGGTGTTGATTACTACTTTGTGGTGAATGCTATTGAGTTTTTTTGGAGAAATATCATTGTGTCCATATTGTTTGCCACCCATCTATCACCTCTGATCATGATCTCTTTTATGTCTTGTGAGTAGTTACTTTAGTTCTTGAGAACATGGGAGAAGTATAGTTGTTAGTAGTCATATGATGTTGAAGTGTGATGTGTTGTTTGATACTTAAGTTGTGTTGTTATTTCTCTAGTGGTGTTATGTGAGTCGAACACTTAACACTTCACCTTTCATGGTCCTAGAGGAATACATTGTGCACAAAGGATGCTTATGGTGGGTTTCCGGAGTGACAGAAACCTGAACCCCAGTTCGCACACTTTTGCACAAGGGAGTTATGGATCCTTGATCGTAATGCTTTGGTTAGGCTTATGCCTTAATTACTACCTTGTATTTGCGGATGCTTGCAAGGTGTGTAATCATAAGAGTACACTTATCTTAGTCTAGAAGGTGTACTAGCATTTATCCACCCACCAACACTTATCAACACAATACATATTACTTGGCGGAGTATGGTGAAAGTAACTTGGCTATCTCTCCCATGTGTTCTCGAGAACGCTTTAGCTTTTATAAGTTTAGTTCCTAGGCTTATCCTTGTGGAAGGATTGGGCCACTTGCTACTCCTCAGTTACCCTGTTTACTTTGCTTGTCTTTTACTTTTCTGCTGCTTAAACCAAAACCCCCTAAATATTTACCTTTGAGTGTGCGCAGCCTTTCCTTATCCAGTGTCACTTATCAGCACCTTCTGCTCCTCGTTGGGTTCGACACTCTTATTTATCGAAAATCTACAATTGATCCCCTAGACTTGTGGGTTATCAAGAATCGTTTATTGGCGCGGTTAACAGGGGAGGCAATCCCACTAAACCTATTAACTTCACCGCCATCAAGGAGCTTTTCTGCTGCCGTTGCCGGGGAGTGTAGCGCTATTGGTAACTGAAGCCGGTAAGGAAACCTTTATTTTCTGTTGTTACCTTCAGTCCTTATGGACTCTTCTACTGTTGGTTCGTTGTTGGTGAGGAGCCGCCCCACGACTGTGGTGGTCACTCCTAACCCTACTGAAATTGTTCCCTATAAAGTACCAACTGGTATTATTGAGTATGTCTTGGCTAATCGTTATACAGGAGAAGGACATCCGGGAGAACACCTGCTATATTTATCACAATTATGTTCTTTATTTGAGCTTGCAGGTGTAACAATGGAGTTCATCATGAAGAAACTATTCTCCGTATCACTCAAAGATAAAGCTTCAGATTGGTATAAGCTACTCGATAACTCTGATCTGCTTGAAGGCCAGAGCTTATGTCTCTCTTTTATGCAAACTATTCTCCGTATCACTCAAAGATGAAATTCACCAAGACAGGAACTACATCTACAACTTTTGGTCTCGCGACGGAGAGAGCATCGCTCAAGCTTGGGGGAGACTGAAGTCCCTGATGCTCAAATGCCCAAACCATGAGCTCCCCAAGAAATTATACTTACAAATTTTTATGCCAGGCTTTCTCGTCAGGACAGGGAGATGTTGGATGCCTCCTCTAGCGGGGTATTCCAGACCAGAAGTATGGAAGAAAAATGGGATCTTATAGAAAGGATCCAGAAGAATACTGAAGACTATGAAATTGATAAAGGTATTGAACCCGCTATAAACTATGAGCATGACTACATTGAGAGTTATGTGAAGACTTATTACTTTAATACCTTTTGCTCTAAAATTGGTCTTGATTCCCAGCTAATGGTTGACTTTTGCAAGGACTTTGCTTCTCATATTGATTCTTCTAAGAAGAAGGAGAGTCAACATCATAAACCTTTCAAGGAGTCACCTATTGAGATCAATGTTAGTAATCCTGTTTTACCTGCAGTTGTGTATGAACAACCTCCTTATCCCTCAAGGATAAAGGAGCACTCTTTTGTTACAGGTATTCTAAACAAAAACGGAAGGACCACTGACGAACCTGAGGACATGATCAAGGTCAAGCCTCAAGTTGCAATGGTCAAAGATATGGTAACCAGTGATATTGAAGAATCCACTATTAGTTTTTGTGCTGTTTCCACTAACATTGTCACAGCCTAGAACAAAGGCCCAATTTCAGGTACACCAGTTGTATCTGTCAAAATAGGAGATCATAATTACTATGGGCTATGTGATTTGGGATCTAGCGTCAGCACTATTCCCTTCACACTTTATCAAGAGATCATGCACGAGATTCAGCCGTGTGAGATCGAGGACATTGATGTCACGATTCATCTTGCAAATAAACAAACAATCTCTCCAGTTGGGATTGTGAGAGATGTTGAAGTACTCTGCGGGAAGGTAAAATATCCTACCGACTTTCTTGTACTTGGTTCAGTGCAAGATAGTTTTTTCCCTATTATCTTTGGTAGGACCTTCCTCAACACTTGTGGAGCTATAATAGATTGCAAGAAAGGTAAAGTTTCTGTTGAATTCAACGGTGAGCCATATGAATTTAATTTTTCTAAGTTTTCTAAGCAGCCTCGTGGTACTGACTTGTCAAGTAATGACAAAATTATTGAAGAAATTGCTTCTATTGCTATTCCTCCTGATGATACTTTGCAGCAATTTATGGAAGACCACGAGAATGACATACATATGCAGGAGAGGGATGAACTAGAAGAAATATTTTTAAGACAAACTCCTATCCTGTAGCACAACCTCCCGGTTGAACCTTTAGGAATCCTCTCGCAACCAAAAGAAGACCCGGTGTTTGATCTAAAACCACTACCTGATATGCTCAAGTATGCTTATTTAGACGAAAAGAAAGTATATCCTGTTATTATCAATTCTAACCTTTCAGGGTATGAAGAAGAGCGATTATTGGAGACACTCCGCAGACACCGAGGTACTATTGTCTATACTCTTGATGATCTCAAGGGTATTAGTCCATCCATTTGCCAACATACTATCAATCTCGAGCCCGATGCTAAACCAGTTGTTGATCATCAACGACGGTTGAACCCAAGGATGAAGGACGTGGTTAGGATGGAGGTTCTCAAACTTCTAGCCGCAGGTATCATCTATCCTATAGCTGATAGTAAGTGGGTAAGTCCCGTTCATTGTGTTCCTAAGAAAGGAGGTATGATTGTTGTTCCTAATGATAAAAATGAACTAATACCTCAGAGGACTATTATTGGATATAGAATGTGTATTGATTTCAGGAAGTTGAACAAGGTCACCAGGAAGGACCACTATCCTCTGCCCTTTATTGATCAGATGCTCGAGCGGCTGTCTAAAAACACCCACTTCTTCTATCTTGATGGGTATTCTGGCTTCTCCCAGATTCACATTAACACCGCGGATCAAGAGAAGACCACCTTTACGTGTCCTTACGGTACTTATGCTTATAGGCGTATGCCTTTTGGTTTGTGTAATGCACCTGCTACTTTTCAGAGGTGTATGTCTGCAATATTTCATGGTTTCTGTGAGGAGATTGTAGAAGTTTTCATGGATGACTTTTCCGTCTATGGAAACTCCTTTGACCATTGTCTCCACAATCTTAATAAAGTTTTGCAGAGATGTGAAGAAACGAATTTGGTGCTCAATTGGGAGAAGTGCCATTTCATGGTTAACGAAGGGATAATGCTTGGACACAAGATTTCCGAAAGGGGAATTGAAGTGGACAAGGCAAAGATTGAAGCTATTTAAAGGATGCCCTATCCAAGGGACATCAAAGGTATTCGTAGTTTTCTACTATAGAAGATTTATCAAGGACTTTTCTAAGACCTCGAGACCCCTTACCAATCTTCTCCAGAAGGATTCTCCTTTTGTATTTGATGAAGATTGTAAGGAAGCTTTCGAAGTTCTTAAGAAAGCCTTGATAACCGCTCCTATAGTACAACCACCTGACTGGAATTTTCCCTTTGAAATTATGTGTGATGCTAGTGATTTTGCTGTTGCAGCTGTTTTAGGACAAAGGGTTGACAAGAAGCTGAATGTCATCCACTATGCCAGCAAGACACTTTATAGTGCTCAAAAGAATTATGCTATTACCGAGAAGGAATTCTTGGCAGTGGTGTTTGCTTGTGATAAGTTTAGGCAGTATATTGTTGATTCTAAAGTTATTATTCATACTGAACATGCTGCCATTAAGGATCTTATGCTGAAAAAGGACGCCAAACCAAGACTCATTAGATGGGTACTCCTTCTTCAAGAATTTGATTTGCAGATTGTCGATAGAAAAGGAGAAGACAATCCGGTGGCGGATAATCTTTCAAGGATAGAAGGTATCCCGCACGATCCGATTCCAGTCAACGACAGTTTCCCAGATGAACAACTTGCTATTGTAAAAGTACAATCTCATTCCGAGCCTTGGTTTGCAGATTATGCTAATTTTATCGTTGCAAAGTTTTTGCCTCCAGGTTTTACATTTCAGCAGAGGAAGAAATTCTTCACGGATTTGAGGCACTACTTTTGGGATGATCCACATCTTTACAAAGAAGGTGCGGACGGGATCGTAAGAAGGTGTATACCGGAGCACGAGCAGCAGGACATTCTTCGACAATGTCACGATAGTCCCTATGGAGGACATCATGACGGTGAAAGGACCGCACATAAATTTTTACAATCAGGTTTTTATTGGCCTACTCTTTTTAAGGACGCCCGAAGGTACGTTCTATCTTATGATAAGTGTCAGAGAGTTGGTAACATTAGCAGGAGAAATGAGATGCCTATGAATTACTCACTAGTGATCGAACCTTTCGATTGCTGGGGTTTTGATTTTATGGGTCCTTTTCCTCATTCACACAAGTACACACACATCTTAGTTGCTGTTGATTATGTAACCAAGTGGGTTGAAGCAATCCCCACTGAGAGTTCTGATCACAAGACATCTTTGAAAATGCTCAAGGATGTAATTTTTCCTAGGTTTGGAGTACCAAGGTACCTCATGATAGATGGAGGGTCACACTTCACGCATGGAGCTTTTAGGAAAGCTCTAGCCAAGTACGATGTCTATCATAGGATTGCATCATCATACCACCCTCAAACTAGTGGGCAAGTTGAGCTCACCAATAGGGAGCTCAAGTTGATCTTACAGAAGACAGTAAACAGTTCTAGAAATGACTGGTCAAAGAAGTTAGGAGATGCTTTGTGGGCGTATAGAACTGCTTACAAAAACCCCATGGGCATGTCTCCGTATAAAATGGTCTATGTCAAGGCTTGCCATTTACCATTAGAGTTAGAGCACAAGGCTTTCTGGGCTGTCAGAGAGCTAAATGCTGACCCAAAGTTAGCTGGTGAAAAGCGTCTCATGAACTTGAGTTCTCTAGATGAGTGGAGGAGTGAAGCTTACGAGAGCGCTAAAATGTTCAAGGAAAAGGTAAAGAAGTGGCACGATAAAAG
Organism: Bromus sterilis; assembly: GCA_950022295.1. Lineage (NCBI taxonomy): Eukaryota > Viridiplantae > Streptophyta > Magnoliopsida > Poales > Poaceae > Bromus > Bromus sterilis. Next base: position 414,390,481 of record OX465595.1, on the reverse strand, counting down.
AATTCTGAAACGTGAATTTAAGGTGTGTTTGGTTGGAGTGTTACCCCGCTCCGCTCGCGGCCGTGTGATGCGCTGGAATCGGTCGAGTCGCTCGACCCACTTTTCTGCGCTAAAAACTGTTTCCGCTCGCTCGTGGCTGCAGGGTGCCCTCGAACCAAACACTTGTCCGGCTCGCTCGCTCGGATCGACCCAGGCCGACACACCCAACCAAATGCTCCCTTAATGTTGGTGATAAAGTTTTGTTGTTTAGATCTCGTTTCAGGTTTTCTCCAGGTAAACTACTTTCCAGATGGGAAGGACCTTTTCATATCGAAGAAGTATATTGGTCTGGTGCAATCAAGATCAATAATTTCGAAGGCATCAAACCTCAAGTTGTGAATGGACAAAGACTCAAACATTATATGGCAGGTGATCCAATCAATCTGGATGGAAACATGATATATACAAAGACTCGCGAAGAACATGTTGCAGCCAGTTTCAGACTCCGGCAGGAGAAGAATAAGAAAAGAAAATATTTCAGCTAGACCTAGGTGCCATGGCTTCCCCAAGTTCCCCCAAGGACAAGTTCGTCGTCAACGTCATCAACCCTTACCTCGCTGAGGTGAAGAAGCACCCTCAGATCCTTCGTGTGGAGGATGGTTGATAACCCACAAGTGTAGGGGATCGCAACAGTCTTCGCGGGTAAGAGTAACCCAATTTATTGATTCGACACAAGGGGAGCCAAAGAATACTTATAAGCCTTAGCAGTTGAGTTGTCAATTCAACCACACCTGAAAAAGCACTAGACAAGATATAAGTAGCAACGGTGTGTTGACGGGTGTAGCCTTTAAGACTTCCCCAATCACCAACACCACAAAGTAGTAGGAGCAACAAAGAAAGTAAAAGTAACAATGAAGGCAATGAAGGTGAAAGATGGACCGGGGTTCAAGGTTTCACTAGTGGTACCTCTCTAGGCAAAAGAACAAGGTGCTGGGTGAACAAATTACAGTTGGGCAATTGACAGAATTGCACCAACTCTAGCCAAAGAACAAACTAGAGCATCCTTGCCTAAGAACCAAACGTAGGCATGTGTTCCGTATGTAGTTGTACGTGCTTGCAATAAGAACTTTGCACAACATCTTTTTTCCTACCATCTCGCTACGAACGGGGCCACTTAAGGAACTTATGGAGATTGAGGTACTCCTGCGGCGGAGCACCAGAGCAAAGCATTAACACTCCATGAACACATGTGATCCTCAAATTATAGCCCATCCCCTTTGGTGTCCCAAGCTTTCACCATTGGGATCGCCTGTTCCGGAATATAATAGGTGCATACAACCGTAGATAGGATCTAGAACAACAATTATAATCATGCAACCATAACGTGCTCAGATCTGAGATCATGCTACTCGTGCACTAGTAACAAGCATTAAGAACAACAAATTGCAGCAACAATAATTCATAAACCTCTTAGGACTGAACAAGGTAAAAATTCATCGGATCCCACCAAACACAACACCAATTACATCATATGGATCTCAATCATGTAGGGCAGCTCATGAGAACATTATATTGAGGATCTATGGGGAGAGAATACCACATAGGTACTGCCAAGAACCCATAGTCCAAGGAGGAACTACTCAAGAAGCACCATGGGGGAAGGAGAGTCGATGAAGATGGCCCCGGGGGCCAAGGCCCTCCCCGGCAGGGTGCCGGAGCAGGATCCTGGTGACCCCCGAAGCTAGTTTTCGATGGCGGCGGAGATCGGAATCGCTTCTGGAAAAAGTACTTCGATATTAGGGGTTTCCTCCTCGGGGGTAAAAATAGGGGCCAAAGGGGGCACCGAGAGGGGCCACCAGGCAGCCAGGAGGGTGCCTGGCGCGGCCTAGGGCTGGGCCGCGCCATGGAACCTTCTAGAGTCCTGGTGGTGGCCCTCCCTTCCTTCCTTGGTGTTTCCGGAGGCTTCCGGGACGCTGATTTTTTTATATAATTTTTCCGGAATTTTTGGAGCACTTTTAATGGCCGGAAAACCTGAAATACAAAAACAGTAGAAAACAGGAACTGGCAACTGGGTGCCCTGAGTTAATAGGTTAGTCCAAATATGCTCAAAAGTGTATGAAAGTTCAAGCAAAACATGGGAAAGTCACACAAAACATGCATGTCACAAGCAGAAATTATAGATACGTTTGGGACGTATCAACATCCCCAAGCTGAATTCCTGCTCGTCCTCGAGTAGGTAATTGATAACAAGCATAATTTCTGTGGTGACATGCCACACAACCATATAAGGTCTTTCAAGTAAAGCAATTAAAGCATGCAATTCAATTCAAGTCTTAACAAGCAAGAGTCTATATTAGAATTGACACAAGCAACAAAAGAACATAAGGTGCAAGAGCTCTCGCTGTCCGTGACTCGAATGTCTCCAAATGGTATTTGCGTGCAAGAAAGGGAATTTGGGAATACGAGAGAGATTTTTTTATTGTTGAGAACTATATCTACTAAAGTTTCACACTTAGTCTCCTTTGAAGTCTTATCTGGACTCGTCCCCAGATCACTAGCCAATTACAAGTCAAACTGATCCACTCCCTTTCGATATTTTGAGCACTCATGCAATGGATGAGCGTGAGAAAGAAAGTTGACACCTAAACGGCGAAATAGAAAGATGGTGGAGGAAGAAGACAAAAAGGTGTGAAAGGCTCACATCAATGAGGACAATCATAGGCGAGAGAAAGCCATATGATAGATATGATATGAGGAGTAGGGATTGCCATGCAACTTGCGGATGCACATAGAGCTATAAGTGTATGAAATCCCTCCAATGGAACTAGTGGGGGTGCATCCAACTTGCTTCCTCATGAAGACCTAGAGCTCTTTTGAGGAGGCTCATCCTTGGAATATGCAGGCCAAGTTCTATAGTGTAAGGATCCCCACTTAGTTATGCAAGTACAACATGAAAACTCTCTACAAACTGAAGTACAAGTGCTACTATGAAGCACAAGTGTGGAATAAAGGATAGTAGTGTTGCCCCCTCTTTTTTTTTTCCTTTTCACCTTTTTTGTATTTTTTTGATTTTGGGTGGCCTCCATGGCTCTTTATTTCTTTTTTTTTCTTTCGTCCTCTTTGGGATTTTTTTTGTATTTTGTCCACTTTGGGATCTTTTATTCCTTTCCTCACTGTAGGGGCAACACTCTAGAAGAACATCAACACACTTTTATCTAATTACAACTCTGAATCAAAAAGTAATGACTCTATATGAATGCCTTTGCCAGTGTAGCAGTATGTGCAATGATCAAGCGCAACATGCAGCAAAAATATGAATAGCGGGAAAAGCCCAACTACATGCAGGCTATGAGATCATGCAAGGCAATATGACAATGAAGGATAAGTCATATGGACATGAAGAACAATAAATGTTGCATGGCAATGTATCTCGGAAAGGCTATGGAAATGCCTTGTAGGTAGGTATGGTGGCTGTTTTGAGGAAAGATATAAGGAGGCTTATGATGACAGAGCATATCGTGCCAAGGGTTTGGATGCACCGGCGAAGTATGCGCCAACTCTCGAGGTGAGAAAGGGCAATGCACTGTATCGAAGAGGCTAGAAAAATATGGGTGGTGGAAGTGTCAACTTTCGAATACTCACATTAGTCTGAAGAACTCATGCACTTATTATCGGTAACTCTCAATCTAGTCAGGAGGTTCACAAAGAGACAAGTACCCCGAGGAGGAGTGTATGGGGGTTTGGTTATCCTTGCGCATCCTCGACTCATGGTACGTGAGTGTACTCTAATATTCGACCCCTCCAGAGATTAGTGATCCATCTAGTAGCTAGAGTTCTCAACAGGGTTTAGGTTTTCGAAAATCACACGGATTGCCCAAAATACGACATCTATCACTAATATGCTAAAGCTCTTGGCACCATAAGTTCAAACAGTACTTAAGTCAATACCTCAAAACTATTACAAGTTACTACTACAAAGAGAATAGCAACTTCAACTACCTACTTTCTAGTCAAGACACAAAACTCAGTGAAACAGGCAGACTCTCTAAACAAGATAAGCATGCGAACTATAAAAAGTTCAAGCCTGAACCAATTAAAAGCTCTAGATGAAAACTCTAAAGCACATGAACTAAACAGGGCAACAGCTAAGAAAAGATAAAGAACAACTCACAGCAAATAATAAGCATGAAAAATCCTATGAGGTGTTCTAGTTTAAGTGGAGCGTGTATCTCTCCCAATCAAGCATGTTAGGTTCCGACATTGTAATGACCAGCAAACAAAACAAAAGAACTAAGAAAATTAAAGAGGAAGATGCTCCAAGCATAGCACATAACGCATGAAGTGATAAAAATATAGTGGAACGAGGGACGAACTGATGATTGTTGATGAAGAAGGGGATGCATGGGGGCATCCCCAAGCTTAGACACATGAGTCTCCTTGAATATTTCTTGGGGGTTCCGGGCGCATCCCCAAGCTTGAGCTTTTGACACTCCAAGATCTTCTTTCATCATCTTCCATCGCACACTTGAAAACTCCCTTCATACATAACTCATCATAAGATGATTAGAGAGGTTATTACCCTATTAAAAATAATTTTCCTCTACTTCAAATAAAGATTTCCAGGAAGGGCTACTGTTTCTCTTGCCTGCCCAAAAGATTTTGCAAAGAAAAAGCAAGCTTAAGGATTGCAAAACTGCGAAAAGAAAAACCGGGGCAGAAGCTGAGAAAAACAGAACATCAGAGAGAAAATAATTTTTTAGGTATACTTCTGAAACTCAATTTAAAAAACTCAGAACATACGAAAGTTTCGTAATTGTATGATCACGCTGTGTAAAAAATTCAGCTCAAAAAGATGAACTGGGATTTTTCTATGATTTTTCTAGTCACGAGGACAGAATCTGTTTTCTGGACAACATGTCACAACTTTCACTTCCCTTATCGTATGAGGCTATAAAAGGCACAAAGCTTGAAAAGTAAAGATACAATGATGTTGCTACAGTAGTAACAATCATCAAGACCACTAATAACAGAAGAAAATCAAAAATAAAAACCTAAATTCATTGCGGGCTGCCTCCCGAAAGCGCTTCTTTAAAGCCATTAGCTAGGCATGAGTGTAACGATGCTCACGAAAGAATAAGAGTTGAAGCACAAAAGAGAGCATCAAAGGATCAAAGACAAACCAAATTTAAGTCTAACATGCTTCCTATGCATGGGCAACTTGAAACAAAATAAATAAATGAAGCACAAAGCAACAAGCATAGGAAGGTAAAACATGAGCACCTTCAAGATTTTCAACATGGAGAGGGGTGTTTTCCTAACATGAAAATTTCTATAACCATATTTCCCTCTCTCATAATAATTTTCAGTAGCATCATGAACAAACTCAAAAATATAATTATCACACAAAGCATGCTTTTCATGATCTACTAGCACATAATCATGTAGACTTTCTAAGAAAACCTCATCATCATTAAGAACATCCATAGTAGGCACAAATAGAGGTTTATCATAAGATTCATCAAGATAGCAAGGGTTATCATAAATAACAGTAGCAAAATCATCCTTGCAAGTATAATTCGTAGGGGCATCGTGGCCACAAGCATCAATTTAATCAAAAAGGGATATTTCAAAAGAATCCATAGGATCATAGCAATCAATATAGCATTCATCCTCCTTTGGTAAGCATGGAGGGCAATCATATAAAGTAAGAGTCAAAGAGTTACTCTCATTATTAGGTAGAGATGGGTAGCTACTCCATTCTTCCTCCTTTTGTTCGTCACTCTCCTCCTCTTTTTCATCCAAGGAGCATTCAGTTTCAACAATTTCTTCTTCCGTAGAGTCCTGCAAAGCATTAGTCTCTTCCTCTTGTGGAGATAACCTTTTGAGATGGTCAATAATATAATTATTGTCATTAAAATCCTCAAAGAAATAATTAAGTATTTCAAGACTCTCGGTTTTGTAAGGGGACCATCAATATTTTCAACAAAGGAAGCAATTTCATAGGTACCCTTAAAGATAACAACTTCTTCTATTTGTTCTGCATCATAAAAATCATAGTTTCCCTTAGCGTAAGAAGCTAATGTTTCATCATCATTGTACTCACATTTGAAGGCAAGGTGTTTGTGCCTCATAAAGCAACAAGATTCATTCATGCAGAAAGATATATTATATATTGAGCATAAGTTTCTAGCATAGTCATACAACTCCTGTATTAGTCCCCATGAGTGTATCCCTTTTTGAGACAAGCGGTATTCCTTGTAATATTTTTGTTGATCCTCCGTGAATCCGCCTTGCCAATAAGATCTAGTCTCAAAGAAAGTAGCCATTAGTAGCAAACGGAGTAATAAGCAAAAGTGTACTTATCAAGTGAACTTTATAAGTAAAGCTATGCTCCCCGGCAACGGCTCCAGAAAATAGTCTTGATAACCCACAAGTGTAGGGGATCGCAATAGTCTTCGCGGGTAAGAGTAACCCAATTTATTGATTCGACACAAGGGGAGACAAAGAATACTTATAATCCTTAGCAGTTGAGTTGTCAATTCAACCACACCTAAAAAAGCACTAGACAAGATATAAGTAGCAACAGTGTGTTGACGGGTGTAGCCTTTAAGACTTCCCCAATCACCAACACCACAAAGTAGTAACAAAGTAGTAGGAGCAGCACAGAAAGTAAAAGTAACAACGAAGGCAATGAAGGTGAAAGATGGACCGGGGTTCAAGGTTTCACTAGTGGTACTGTAAGGCCCGATATGCGGTACTGTTCCAGATCTAGGTGTTTCCACCCAGATCCGGGGACGAAGCACATATCGGTCCCACCGCGACATATGACAAAGCCATATGCCCCGGATTTCCAACATGATATCACAACATTACAGATACAGGATACAACATCTCATACAATCGGCATACAACTGCCTCAAATACAATACAACAGCGGAAGATACATGTCTGGGTACAGACTACAAGCAAATGCCTAGTGGCAAAGAGAAAAACATCGATCCCATAACCACATGGGTCCAGGCCCTCCGCCGGGATCCGCCTAACTAGTCGTCGTCGAGTCTCCACGTGAAACGTCGGTCACCATACCTGTTGTCGATCAGAACCCTGAAAAGAGTTTGGGGGTAGTATCATGAGTACAGAGGTACTCAGCATCCAACTGTAGTGGTCATCTGACCCAGCAAGGACTTCATCACTCGTCATTCTAGGACAACTAGTAGTCTACGGTAGGGAAGGGGTAAGTGGTGAGGTTTCTTCCGCACTAGCATTTATGAAGTGGCTAACGATCTAGAGAGTAAGATAAGAATCCAAGCATTCGATGAGGAATCGCCTCCAACAAGTCTTCCTGTCAACTACTTACGCAATCATAACACCTATCCTATCCTTGTCCTCCTCTTTGTATCCCGACGAAGAAGAAGCAGTCAAGGCACACACACACGTTGATCAAGTTATATTAAGATTATATCAGCTGTCGTTGTCTATGAACAAGGAGTAGGTCTCAAGTCGTCCATATCCGTGGACACGGCTTCTCGAAAAGATTTAACCCTGCAGGGGTGTACCAACTGCCCATTACGAGGCGTCACATGCTCGCCCATCTCTCTCAGTTGCTACCCATTATAGGCAACCATTTTATGATTTAGTTCCAAGAGATCCGAAACGACAGGTCCCTCTAACTAGCAACGCACAAATCCGGGTGGCCCCCAAGGAGTCGACACCCAATCCAAAAGCTGGCCACGCTCTCGGATCGGACTCTTCCGTATGGCCAAGGTCGGGTTTAGTCTCACCTATATAACAGGGGACTTCCCTAGCTCACCAAGTGTGGACCAACAGAGGAACTAAGTCTCCGCTGGACCGAGTTGTTTGAAAACTACTGGCAGCTGACCAGCACACACACGGTTTCAAATGGTAAATCAGCTTGGGCCACCTCTAGAAATGTTTGAAGCTAGGTAGGTAAGAAGAGGGGACCCCATAAAATCCCACACGCGATTAGGCACGCTCAGTCTTAAAACCAATACCCGGAACTCGGATCTTAGGTGACTCGAATGGAACAAAGCGTCGGGGAGGGATAGCCTAGACCTTCCATCCTTCGTCGAATATAGTCAACATTATAATAATCATATCATCAACAACAATAATAATAATGTGATATCCCAAACCAAGGAGTAACAGAGTAACATCGTAGCATCCTAAGCATGCATACTAAGCAGGGGCTGAGCAACGAGCAATAGTAACATAGCAGTACAAGGTTTGCTGGGAAGGAACATGGCTGTATCGGTTTGAAAGAGGCTATAAACATGTGGTAGGATCAAACATCGAACCTAACCTAAACTAGCATGCAAACCGCTGGTTGAAATAGAATGGATCATAAGTAATGTATAGTCCTTGCCTGTTGATGAGTCGGGTTCCGAAGGTGTAGTCGATCGCAAGCTCGCATCGTCTCCGAGAGGTACCCGCGGAAGCACACAAGACGATAAACACTGGAAAGCAATCAACGAGAAAGCATCTATTACTACGGAGCAACACAAGATCAAGAAGACATCACACGACACGGCAACGCGAGACATCGCACCTACCGTCGAGAGCGGTTACTATCAGGTTAAGTGGAGTACTCGTCACACACGACGATACCGCGCATTTAGAAAGGTTCAAGTTGCTTAGCTACAGGTGAGCAAGGTTGTTAACATGGCAAAGCACAGAAGCATGGCATAGCACACAAACATGTCAAGAGGTGAAGCAAAAAGTAAACTATCTATGCTAGTCAATTTAAGTGAGGCACAACCTAAACATGGCATAACACTAAGTGCTCCATGACAATTAAAGGATTTGGTACTGTTCTGCCCTAAACCATATTTTAGGTTGGTTAACAACAGCAAACAATAGCATTAACACAAAGAACACGAAAAACTAATCAAGTTACATATAAAGAACACCCCAAACGGAGTTACGGTTAAAAAGATATAAGCAAAACAAGTTATGCACACAAACTGCCAACATCACGAAGCACACTTTAGAGCATTGCATAAACAGGTTAATCAATGCAAACATGCTCACAAAAGACTTGCAATTAAAGTAGACATGATGCTTAACAAAATGCAATTTGAATCACTCAATTCCGATAAACGGTCGCGACACACTCGTCGACCGAAGTTGCAACAAAATAACAGTTTCAGCAACAACAGCACAATAACATCAGGGTCACCACCTTGGAGCAAGATTTAATACAGCTAAAGCACCCAAACATGGCAAGTTAAAGCATGGAAATTAAGTACACATGATTCTTAACACATAGGAGAAAGAATCAATGCAATAGGCCTCATGGATTTGTTACAATCATCATGCAAACTTGCAACAAAATAATAACAGCAGCACTTAACAGGAAAAACTAGCAGTTTAACGGCCTGATGCCCTGTTCAGCACACAATTACACAATCAAGATGAGCTCAAACGGAAAAACTTTTTACACACGAATGCTAGAGCACGCAAAACTGAGCAACTTTCGTTTTGGGGGCACGTTCATCCGAGCTACGGTTCGATCGCTATCATCGTTGCAAAACTGAAACAACACACAGTTTACTCCAGGACTTAGTGAAAAAAATCGCAGTTCTGAAAAAGAAAAAAAAATAGCTCGGGCCTCACCCATCGGGCCGGCCCAAATCGTAGAGGAGGCGGCCTGGGAGGCCTCGGGCCGCGGTTGGCCTGGCGAGGTGGGCCGCTTGGGGCAGCCGGCCCAGCTGGCGGTTCACGAGGGAGGCACACGGGACTCCTCCCGAGCCCGACGACAGCGGCGGCGGTAGTCCGGTGGCGCGCCGGCCACCGGCGGCGAAGAGGGCGGTGGGGCGACTTGGGATGGCTGGGATCGGCGGAGGAGAGGCCGGGGCAGCCGGATCCGACCCGGATCTCGCCGGTGGAGGGCGGGCTCGAGCTCGAGCTCGGCTAGCCATGGCCATGGCGGGATGCTGCAAGGAAGAAGAAGAGGGAGGGCGTTAGAGAGAGGAGGAGGAGAAGGAGAAGGGCGCGAGGAGGAGGAGGAAACCGGGGCGGCGCGGCGGCTCGCCGTGGCCTCGCCGGAGCAGCGCGGGGAGCGGCGGCGGCCATGGCCGTGGGGAGGAGCTCGGGCGTACGTGGTTCCTTGGGCTGGCCAGCCCAGATCGCGCCCGGCGGCGGCGGAGCAGGCCCGCGTGGCCCGGGGCGCGGTGGAGGCTGGCTGGAGGTGGGAGAAGGCCACGTGGCGGCCTCCGGGGCCGTCGGATCTCAGATCTGACGGTCCTGGATGCCTGGGAGCTAGGGTTTCGGGATTTGGGGGATCTTGGACGAAATTTTGGACCAGATATGGGGGTGTGGCTGAAATTTTGTGGCTAGGGAAACCCTAGAAAGAGGTGGGAGGGTGGTGGTCTTTATATAGCCCAGGTGGCTGGCAGTTTGCAAAAACATCCTCGGTTTTTCTCTCGCGCGCACGGTGGTCACGTTTCTGACCGCCGGGGGTCCGCAGTACCTCCGATTCGGGTAAAACTTCGAACTGCGCGATCAGCGTGTCGAGCCGGCGGCGTTCACCTCGCGCTGGAACCGTTCCGAAAACACTTTCTGGCGCTCTATAAAAATAACCCGTTTAATTATTAAACGGGGTTTTTTGTTCCGTTGGCTGCGGCTGGTCTCGTGCGGTTTTCGCGACGGTGATCGGGCGAAACCCGGTGTCGCAAAGGTCGAGTGTCAGGGTGGCAAGGGTCGGTCTCCGTCCGATACGAGATAAGAGGGGAAAAATAATCGCCGATCGATAAATCGGGGATGCAAACACCGCAAACAAATCAGACAATCAAACAATTTACACCGAAAACAAATTTTTTAATTTTTCTGAAAACTGGGCTGTTACAGGTACCTCTCTAGGCAAATGAACAAGGTGCTGGGCGAACAAATTACAGTTGGGCAATTGACATAATTGCACCAACTCTAGCGAAAGAACAAACTAGAGCATCCTAGTCTAAGAACCAAATGTAGGCATGTGTTCCATATGTAGTTGTACGTGCTTGCAATAAGAACTTTGCACAACATCTTTTGTCCTACCATCCCGCTACGAACGGGTCCACTTAAGGAACTTATGGAGATTAAGGTACTCATGCGGCGGAGCACCGGAACAAAGCATTAACACTCCATGAACACATGTGATCCTCAAATTATAGCCCATCCCCTTTGGTGTCCCAAGCTGTCACCATTGGGATCGCCGGTTCCGGACTATAATAGGTGCATACAACCGTAGATAGGATCTAGAACAACAATTATAATCATGCAACCATAACGTGACCAGATATGAGATCATGCTACTCGTGCACTAGTAACAAGCATTAAGAACAACAAATTGCAGCAACAATAATTCATAAACCTCTTAGGACTGAACAAGGTAACAATTCATCGGATCCCAAGAAACACAACACCAATTACATCATATGGATCTCAATCATGTAGGGCAGCTCATGAGAACATTGTATTGAGGATCTAGGGGGAGATAATACCACATAGCTACTGCCAAGAACCCATAGTCCAAGGAGGAACTACTCAAGAAGCATCATGGGGGAAGGAGAGTCGATGAAGATGGCCGCGGGGGCCAAGGCCCTCCCCGACAGGGTGCCGGAGCAGGATCTTGGTGACCCCCGAAGCTAGTTTTCGATGGCGGCGGAGATCGGAATCGCTTCTGGAAAAAGTACTTCGATATTAGGGGTTTCCTCCTCGGGGGTAAAAATAGGGGCCAAAGGAGGCACCGAGAGGGGCCACCAGGCAGCCGAGAGGGTGCCTGGCGCGGCCTAGGGCTGGGCCGCGCCATGGAACCTTCTGGAGTCATGGTGGTGGCCCTACCTTCCTTCCTTGGTGTTTCTGGAGGCTTTCGGGACGCTGATTTTTTTATATAATTTTCTTGGAATTTTTGGAGCACTTTTAATGGCCGGAAAACCTGAAATACAAAAACAACAGAAAACAGGAACTTTCAACTGGGTGCACTGAGTTAATAGGTTAGTCCAAATATGCTCAAAAGTGTATGAAAGTTCAAGCAAAACATGGCAAAGTCACACAAAACATGCATGTCACAAGCAGAAATTATAGATACGTTTGGGACGTATCAATGGTGACCTCCACAAGGAGGATCTGAAGGGACCAGTCAAGGAGGGAAGCACCGAGGAGCGGCTGAAGGAGATGGAACATGAGGTCTTCAAGTTCAAGAAGATGGTGGAGCGTGGTGTTGAAGCTAACTTCGACATCATGAACGAGATAGAGGCTTCCCACAAGAAGGACATGAAGGAGATGTGGTCAAGTTTGGCCGCACTAGAAGAAAAAGTTTATGAACTCCAAGCACATATCTATGATATGCAGAACCAGAACTGTGAGTATGAACTAAAGTTTCTGCGCATGGGTTTGGGGGCTGAGTGCAGGACCCCGGAGACGGGAATGTCCTTTGAGACTGGAGAACAGCTGCCATGGAAGCGCTTCGCCAAGGAGTACGTGACCAACAAGAACAAGAATGAGGAGTGAAATATCCTTTGGTAATGGCATCCCCTTAGCTTGTTCCAAGCTTGGGGGAGTGCCGGGTATCCTTATCTTTATCTTTGTCTTTAGGAGTCAAGTAGAGTCGTATCATGTCTAGGGAAGTTACTTTATGAAATAGGTGTTGCTTTGAGGTCTATCACTCCTTTTGTGAAGAGCTTTGTATCCGTGAGTGTGGGGTCGTCTATGAAGGAATATTAATAAGAAGTCTATTGGTTTCTTCGCTGCACTCGGTATTTTCTTCACACAATCGACATTATGAGCTGATTCTTATGGGGAGTATTGACCTTATATCAGGTATGGCTTCGAAAACTTTATTTAAATCTTGGCAAGTATAGCTTTGGTCATAACAACAAGCATGTTTTTTCTCAAAGTAGCGACATAGCCAAAACCTTTGTGTTATTATGCCTGAAGTCTTATGCTGACAAGGAAGACAACTTGATGTTTCATGCTAGTTTTAATGTTTATGCTTTTTATTGCTTGCATCTAAGCTGTCATCAACTGTCTGGTCTCTCAAAGCCTTGCTAGCCAAAACTCTGTACTAAGCGGAATTCTGCTTGTACTTCCATACCCTGAAACAAACATCTTCCACTTGAGTCCACCATACCTTCCTATTTGTGGTATTCCACTACCACTCCTAAAGTATATAATTTATGTGCTATCTCTAGATGTTCAAAATCTTCTGTTTTGTGTCACTGATTCAGCTCATGAGGAAGTGGTGGGTAACCCATGATCTTCTTAATTTGGAAAAGTTTTATCTTGGGATTGCATGCCTAATCTGCAAACCCCTAATACGAGAAGGGACTAGCATGAGTGCTGATATGTCCCAAACGTATCTATAATTTCTGCTTGCTCCATGCATGTTCTTTGTGACTTTGCCATGATTTGCTTGAACTTTCATACACTTTTGAGCATGTTTGGACTAATCAATTAACCCAGTGCACCCAGCTGCTGTTTTTGTATTTCAGGTTTTCCGGCCATTAAAAGTGCTCCAAAAAATCCGGAAAAATCAGATAAAAAATCAGCAACCCGGAAGCTTCCGGAATCACCAAGGTAGCGGAGGGGGCCCACCAAATGGACTCCAAAAGGGTCCCTAGCGCGTCCCCACCCTAGGCCGCGCCAGGGGGCCTCCTGGCTGCCCTGTGGGTCCCCTCGACACCCCCTCCGCCTATATTTAGCCCTCGGGGTGGAAACCCCTAATATCGATCTCTTTTCCGTGAACTCGCCTCTGTACCGCCGCCGCCGCCGTTTCTAGATCGGGGCTGCCTGGAGAAGCTGCCCCGGCACCCTGCCGGGAGGAGGAACCCCCTCTGGGAGACCATCCATAGCCATGGACGCCTCCCGGATGTACCATGAGTAGTCCCCCTTGGACCATGGGTCCGTGACAGTAGCTATGTGATGTACTTCTCTCTCCTCTTTGTACTTCCACTTTCGAGACCTCGTGAGATGTCTCACATGATCGAGGCACTTTTGTAATTTCTGCTGTTGCTATGCTGAGTTTGTTGGGATCTGATGGATTATGAGACTATGTTCAGATTGTGATGAGTAATATATTTGGTTCTTCTCTTTTATATTTTGTTCTTGAGTAAATTCTTGCATGTTCTCCGTTGCAGTATTTTACTTTGGCCAAGTAGCTTGTTGCAACTCCAAGAGGGAGCGTTATGCTTGATTGTGGGTTCAGCCCCTTGATGTCTAGCTTGAGTGACAGAAACATGAGACTAGGGGATGTCATGTTGCCACCAGGGATAAAACAACGATGCTTGTATCCGCGGGTGCAAGGATTGCTTACTTTACGCAAAGTTCTTTTAATGCAGTTGTCTGTTGATTTGAGTTTACACTTTGGGTGGGATTCACAACTTAATACCAACGAGATGTTCTAGATAGATATCTCAAGGTGGATGATTTGTAGTAGATGCAGTTGGATTTCGGTCTACTTACCTTGGCGTATTGCCCATTGCTTTTGAGCCCTTCCTTTCTTTGCAGCATAGTTAGCATTGCGGTGCCTTCATAATTCTTCAATTCCCCAGCTGTGATTTGTTTACCTCGCTAGAACTTTTATCGTCTTTTGGGAGAGAGACATCACTAGTGAAAATCACGGGACTACGGTCCATCGTCACATCACTGCTTACATCCTTAGTTTACTTTCAGTCTTTACTTTCAGTTGCCACTATCATTATCTCTTGCGTTGATCCTTTGTAAACAGCAAGGCCGGAGGAATTGACAACTCCTCTGTACTCGTTGGGAGCAAAGTTATTTGTTGCTGTGTGCAGGTCCACGTCAAGCGCCGTGACACCTTGTTGTATTTTTGCGAGTCCTACTGGAGACAAACCTTGGTATCTTCACCGAGGGAAATTTGCTGCTACGCTACATCTCACGTTCCACTTGGGGTAATCAACGAGGAGTGAGAGATCCTCACCGTATCAAGCCAATTTCTGGCGCCGTTGCCGGGGACTCCAGTCTACAAGATAGGGGATTTGCACACTATATTTTATCTTTGCTTTTTAGTCTTGTTAGTTTACCTTTCAGTTTTTACTTTTGTGTCCCTTATCAAAAATACCAAAAATACTTGCTGCTACTATGGGTTCCAATGAAGACACCAAGTTGTGTGACTTCACCAGTAACAACAACAGTGACTTTATCTGCACTCCTATTGCCACACCTGCCACTTCAGCTACCTCTTATGAAATTAAACCTGCTTTGCTAAACCTTGTTATGAGAGATCAATTCTCTGGTGCTGGAGATGATGCTGCTTTACACTTGAATAATTTTGTTGAATTATGTGATATGCAAAAGTATAAAGAAGTAGAAGGTGATGTTGTTAAGCTGAAGCTTTTTCCTTTCTCTTTGAGGGATGGAGCTAAAATCTAGTTTCAATCTTTGCCTAGGAATAACATAGATTCTTGGGATAAGTGCAAAGATGCTTTTATTGGGAAGTGAAAGGATCGGAATGTCGACTAGAGGGGGGGGGGTGAATAGGCGACTAACAATTTTTATGACTTCTTAATAAATTTAGGCTCAACAAGAAAAGAACTTGTCTAGATATGCAACTAGGTGAGATCCTATATGACAACTAAACAACTACAACAAGAAAACAAGCAAGATATAAACAATGAAAAGTAACTTGCAAAGTAAAGGTAGAGGGAACACGGAGACAAGGATATGTTACCGGAGTTCCTTCTCTCTCGATAAGTACGTCTCCGTTTGGAGAGGGTGTGGAGCACAATGCTCACACGAAGGCCAACGAGGAGCACCCTATTCTCCTCACGCTCTTACCAATGCAATATGCCGTGAACCACTACGCGGTGGCCTTGAAGGTGGCAACCGAAACTTTACAATACAAGGTTGGGGCAATCTCCACAACTTAATTGGAGGCTCCCAACAGACCACGGAGCTTCACCACAATGGAATGTGGCTCCGAGGTGAACTCTTCCGTCTAGGGCACCAACGCACCCAAGAGTAACAAGATCCACAAGGTAATAATGGGGGGAATCAAATATCCTTTTGTGGAAGTGTAGATCGGGGCCTCCTCTTCCAAACCCTAGAGAATCAACAAGTTTTGATGGCTAGGGAGGGAGATCGGGCAAGACTAAGCTTTGGGCGTCAATGGAGGAGCAGTAATAAATGAGGTACCTCTCCATGGAGAAGAAGACCCCCTTTTATAGAGGGCGCATTAAACAGCCGTTGGACCCCCACCAACCACGGTACTACCGCTCTTAGAGTGGTACTACCGTGGTGCGGTACTACCGCGCTGCCGTAGTACCCCTAGTGCCGTGACCACTACCGCTCAGTCAGTGGGTTTGCGGTACTAGACTGTCGTACTACCGTACCGCGGTACTACCGCGCTGGGTGCGGTACTACCGTGGTACCGTAGTACCACACTCTAGTGCCGTGACCACTACCGCTCAGTCAGTGGGTTTGCGGTACTAGACTGCCGTACTACCGTACTGCGGTACTACCGCAGATGGTGCGGTACTACCGCACACCAAGAGGTACTACCGCCCCAGCAGACCCAGGCTGGAATGGCCTCCTATACTGACTCCTCCGAAGGCGCCAAGAAGATATGTGGGTGCAGAGAAAAGTTAAGTGTGATGATTCCACCCATCATATCACCGCGGATCCCCTCTTAATAGTACGGATTTCCTATCGACTCAAGCACCAAAAAAAGAATCCGAGAGGGAAACTCCGTCTTCATGTTCCATCAACCGAGGGGATGATAACCGTCCTGTGCCATGGCTTAAGTTATCTGAAATACTCAAGGCACACGGTTAAACCGCAAATGTGTTGTCATCAATCACTAAAACCAATCATGGGGAAATATGCCCTATCAATCTCCCCCTTTTTGGTGTATTGATGACAACAACCGATTTGCTCAAAAAGATAATAGGGAATGAAACATATGGCATGGAGCCACAAAATATAGGCTAGCTCCCCCTAGATGTGTGCACTCTTTGAGATTAACCTTTGGATTGCATGGTGCACACATTAAAATGGACACTACCCCTATATTTTATCTACCATGCCACACAAGCTACCAACAACAATTATATGAGCAAGAGTTAACACAAGCATAGCATAAGCAACATATAAAGTACTTTAAGCAAAGGGTAGCGTATGTCTCACACCATACTTCACGAAGGTCTCACAAAGCAAACGAACAACGAAAGCAAACACACGGATTTCACAAGTGGGAGGCAAAGGCAACACAGAAACACACTTGTGACTCGACAACCCTGAAAGAAAGCAAATCGAGGTCCTAAACTCTCTCCCCCTTTGGCATCGAGACGCCAAAAAGGCAGAGAGTGACGTAACGCCCCACGGTGGTGGACTACTCCTCCGCCTGATAATCGTCATCACCATCATCAGACTCATCCGAAGATCCCTCCTCTGACTCCTCAGCAGGCTCCTCAACAGTCTCATCAGCAGGTGGAGCAGAAGCAGACGTGCCGGCAGTGTCCTCGTCAATCTCCCATGTGCTGAACTGGTAGATCCATTGATCCTCTTCAGTGATCTTCCCTTCAGTTCCGGACTGCACTTCCATGCCTTGGTGCCTGTAGAACAGATTCTGACGCTGGCGGTTTTCCTTCTCCCTCTTGTGAGCCTGATACATCTTGTGCTGCATGTGAGACTGCATGCAGAACAACTTCTTCACCTTGCGAGTGAGCTTAGCCGCCCAACCCGGCTGCTCCAAGTCCTGGGAGGAAGACCTCCCACTGCCACCAAAGCTCGTACCAGAGCGAGTGCGGCGGACGCTGCCACCACCAGCCGCAGGCTCATCAGCATCACCAGCTCCACCCTCCTCATCAGCCATCTCCGCATCAGAAGCAACGGGGGAACCCTGAGCAGCAGCCCCACCACCAGCCCAGTTGGCCTTAATCCGCAGCTGCACCACCTCATGCCTGGTAAGATGCCCCAGCCGAAGAGGATCCTCATAAGTATCACTCCAGACCTTCTCAAACAACAGTTGAAGGTAAGGCCCATAGATAGGGACCTTGCGCTCCATAACTGCAGTGTAGAGCTCCTCATACATGATCGAGCAGATATCCAGAGTCATCGCCGTCCCCCTGTACTCCTGGCAGAGAAGAATCATGTTGACCAAGTAGCTATGGATCTTGTCCAGATCGCCAACCCGAGGGAACAGAGAGGTCCGGAAGATCCGGTGCATAATATCCAGAAACGGGGAGAGCAACAACTTGTGCTTCTCGTTTCCCTTCGCATCATAGTAGACAACAGGAGTCTGATAGGGGGCCAACTCACCCTTCTTCTTCGCAGGGGCGGAGGTGTGAGGACGCAGCCCCACCGGCTCATTGGCAGTGGTGTACGGGACCTGCAGAAGATCCATGAATACCTTCCACTTGCAGGTGAGAACATTATCATCACACATCCAGGTGATGTGCCTATCATCATCATTATGGAAGAAGACGGTGGCGAAGAACTGGGCCACGAGATCAGCGTCAAAAGGTTTGTTGAAGGAAATGATGTGGCGAAGTCCAAACTGATCCACCAGAGCAAGAGCATCAGCAAAGTACTCCATATGCTGCTCCATGTATGCCAGACTGACAGACTTCACATTGGGCACAAACTTGTTCTTCCTGTCAGATATGAGAAAGTAGAAGACATCACGCTGCTCCTTGTTCTAGAACTTGGACTTCATCAAGGATGGATCACGAGGCTGCCTGTAGGGATTGACCCTACGGTAGTCCCGGTACTCTGGCAGAGGGAGCTCGGCCACTAGCTTCCTCTTCGGCTTCTCTCGGTGAGCGGTCTTCTTCATTGAACTGTATGGTGCTTTGCCCTTAGCTGGAGCATTGCGCTTCAAGTGCGAACGAGAGCCACCACCTGAGCAAACCCAAAACAGACAGACACAAAAAGAGCAAGAGAATGAGATGCAAAAGTCCAGGAGATGAATAATAGAGCAGAGAAGGTGGTATAGGTTGCAGGTTCTGGAGGTACGGTAGTACCGTGGTTAATGCGGTACTACCGCTCCACAGTAGTACCGTAGGGTACTACGGTAGTACCGCTCGAGCGGTAGTACCGCAGTAACACTGCGGTAGTACCATGCAGACAGCTGAGACCACAGATCTGAGATCCGGTACTACCGTGCCTCCACAAATCACAACCACACCAACAAATCTACTCTATGCCTATCTAGCAATCCTTCCATGTCCTCAAAATGCCTAGGAATAGCCAAAAACCTAGTGGATCTAAAAGCATTGCCCTAAACACAAAAGCTCAAGAACACGAGCCAACACGAGGGAGAAACGGGGCAATACCGGGATCCATGGCACACGGGGGAGGTGGGGATCGATCCCACCGGAGGAGAACACGGAGAGGGAGCACGGATGCGGCACTCCGGGGAGGGCGCCGCGGGAGAGCCTTGCTGCTTCGAGAGAGGAGAGAGGGGAAACTGACTGGGGTATGGGGATAACTTCCCGTACCCCTTCGGTTTTGACTCTCCCCGAGACTGCGGTAGTACCGCTTCCCCGGGCGGTAGTACCGCAGGAAGCAGAAAACTCAGCCAAGGTTGCAAACAAGGAGGACTTTTGCGCGACGGCAAAGGGGGGGAAAGGCTTAGGATGGAGACAAGACAAAACACGACTGGGAAGGGTCACTTCATGATCAAGGAGCACACGAACAAGAGAGCAATCTTGAAGTGACCAAAACGCAAAAAAAAAACGGACACAAGAACACAAGCACTCTCCAACGAAGAGGGGCGGTGGCCGAAGCCACCATGTTTGAGCTTATTTGGTATGACACCACAAAGATGTATCTTGGGTTCATGGCCAATGCTCTTCTTTGAAGCACCGTTATCACCTTGGGTGACCTAGAAAGGCCGCCGAAAGTGACCATAGTGAAAGAATTGTTTCTCTTTATGCATAATAGGTGGAGTGGTGGCCCATTAATTAAGCAACACTCCCCCTATGTCCATGCCTACATCCAAGCTAGATACCTTGTTGAGATGGGGTGTGTGTGCCAAGTCTTCAAACCGCTTTACTCGAATCAATGATATTTAGCTTATGCCTTAACTCTCGGAATCTTGCTTCATCCAAAGGCTTGGTGAAAATATCTGCAAGTTGATCTCCGGTGCCCACATATGAAAGATCAATATCACCCCGCTTCACATGGTCTCGAATGAAATGATGTCGAATTTCAATATGCTTCGTCTTGCTATGTTGACCGGGGTTGTAGGCAATCTTGATAGCACTTTCATTGTCACATAATAGAGGCACTTTGTCACAAGTGACACCGTAATCCTTTAAAGTTTGCCTCATCCACAATAATTGAGCACAACAACTTGCGGCAGCAATATACTCGGCTTCGGTAGTTGAGAGAGATACAAAATTTTGCTTCTTGGATGACCTACTCACCAAAGACCTACCAAGGAATCGACATCCTCCGGAAGTGGACTTCCTCTCCACTTTGTCTCCCGCCCAATACGAATCCGTGTAGCCAATGAGATTGAAGCTTGAGCCCTTAGGATACCACAAGCCAAAGTTTGGGGTATGAACCAAATATCGAAAGATTCTCTTGACAGCCACCACGTGGCTCTCCTTTGGTGCGGCTTGAAATCTTGCACACATACCCACACTCAACATGATATCCGGCCTAGATGCACAAAGGTAAAGCAAGGAACCGATCATGGAACGATACTCCCTTTGGTCTACCTCTTTGCCATTCGGGTCGAGGTCAAGTTGACACTTGAGTGGCATGGGGGTCTTGGCTCCTTTAAGACCATCATACTTGAACCTCTTGAGCATGTCTTGAGTGTATTTGGCTTGGTTGATGAAGGTTCCCCTAGATAATTGCTTCACTTCAAAGCCGAGGAAGAACTCCAACTCTCCCATCATGGACATCTCAAACTTGTTGGTCATTAGCTTAGCAAATTCTTCATTAAAAGATTGGTTAACCGAACCAAAGATAATGTCATCAACATATAGTTGGCATATGAACAATTGCCCACCAACCCTCTTAGTAAAAAGAGTGGGATCGATTTTCCCAATTTGAAACCCATAATCGACTAAGAACTCGGTAAGGTGATCATACCAAGCTCTTGGGGCTTGTTTTAGGCCATAGAGCGCCTTGTCGAGTTTATAGACATGATTAGGGAAATTGGGGTCCTCGAACCCGGGGGGTTGTTTTACATATACCAACTCATTAATGGGACCATTAAGAAAAGCACTCTTCACATCCATTTGATATAGCTTGAAGTTATGATGAGAAGCATAAGCAAGAGCTATACGAATGGACTCAAGACGAGCCACGGGGGCAAAAGTTTCACCATAGTCAATACCTTCGACTTGGGAAAAACCTTGTGCCACCAACCTTGCCTTGTTCCTTATGACAACACCATTAGCATCTTGCTTGTTCTTGAAGATCCACTTGGTCCCAATGACATTATGATCACCTTTGGGTCTCTCTACTAATGACCACACCTTGTTGCGCTTGAAGTTGTTGAGCTCATCATGCATGGCCTCAAGCCAATCCGGGTCTTCAAGCGCCTCAAAAACCTTTTGGGGTTCAACACAAGAAACAAATGCATTATGGGCACAAAAGTTTCTCAATTGACTACGAGTTGTTACCCCTTTCTTGATGCTTCCGAGCACTTAATCCACCGAGAGATCTTGAGACTTTAACCGGGATGCGATCTTGAGTGATCGACGTGCTCTTTCTTCCTCCATGGCCTCTTGAGATGGCTCGAGAGGAACATATTCGGAAGAGGGAGCATCAACAAGGACTTGCTCAACATCTTGAGTTTGTCCTTGAACTTGAACTTGATCTTGGTCATCATTGGGTACGACACCCTCAACATTGATGTGATCTTGACCTTGATCTTGTTCGGTAACGAGAGGGCCTTCATCTTGTTCTTGGTTGGCTTGTTGATCTTGAGGAGGTGATGGCTCCACTTGAGTAGAGCATTGTCCTTCTCCTTCCGCCACAAGGGGTTCCTCAATGGGTAGGAAAAATCCCACGCCCATTCTTCTTATGGCTTCCGGAGGAATTTCATCACCTACATCATTAAGATCACTTTGCCCCACTTGGGAGCCATTATGTTCGTCAAACTCCATGTTGCTAGATTCTTCAACAAGCCCGGAAGACTTGTTGTAGACTCTATACACGTGAGAGTTTGAAGCATACCCAACAAATATGCCCTCAATTGCCTTAGACTCAAACTTAGACAAACGGGCACCCTTTTTAAGAATGAAACACTTACACCCGAAGACCCGGAAGTACTTGATGTTGGGATTTTTCCCGGTAAGGATCTCATATGGAGTCTTGTTCAAGATCTTGCGGAGATAAAGACGATTGGTAGCATGACAAGCGGTGTTGATGGCTTCCGCCCAAAAGTTGTAGGGACTTTTGAACTCCGCCATCATTGTCGTTGCCGCATCAATTAAAGTGCGATTCTTTCTCTCCGCAACACCATTTTGTTGAGGGGTATAAGCAGCGGAATATTGATGTTTGATCCCCTCATCACCAAGAAATTCATCCAAGGTATAGTTCTTGAACTCGGTGCCGTTGTCACTTCTAATAGCCAATATCTTTGAGTTATGTTGACGTTGAGCTTCATTGGCAAACTCGATGACGGTTTGTTGAGTCTCACTCTTCCTCTTGAAGAAATAAACCCATGTGTATCTTGAATAGTCATCCACAATCACCAAACAATACTTCCTTCCGCCAAGACTATCATAGGATGGAGGCCCGAAGAGATCCATGTGAAGGATCTCCAACGGCCTCTTGGTGGAGATGATATTCTTGACGGGATGTTTCTTCTCGTGAAGCTTTCCTTCAATACAAGCCCTACAAGCACGATCTTTGGCAAAACTAACATTTGTTAGTCCCACAACATGATCACCGTTGAGGAGGGTTTGCAAAGATCTCATATTGACATGGGCTAGTCGGCGGTGCCAAAGCCATCCCACATCAACTTTATCCATTAGACACATGGCTGTTTTGGTGGGAACTTTGGAGAAGTCCACCACATACATACCGTCCTCCACGTGTCCAACAAAGGCTACTTTAAGAGTTTTGCTCCACATCAAGGTGAACATGTCTTTATCAAAGAAGGTACAAAGACCCATCATAGCAAGTTGACGAACTGAGAGTAAATTAAAGGCACAAGTCTCAACGAGTAATACTTTCTCAATGGACGAGTCCGGAGAAATTATTACTTTACCGAGACCCAATACCTTAGACGTGTTTGCATCACCAAATTGGACACGGGTGGTTCGAGAAGGTCCATAGTCAATGTCCACCAACACGTCCTTGCTTCCGGTCATATGACTTGTAGCCCCGCTATCAAGTATCCATGAGCCACCACCGGAAGCCGCCACCTACATGGAATCAATGCTTGGTTTTAGGTACCCATTCACGAATGGGTCCTCTCGCGTTAGTAACAAGGGTCTTAGGGACCCAAATAGACAAAGCAATATATTCATCATAAGAACCAATAAATTTGGCATAGACATGCCCATCTTTAGTGCGACAAAGAGCATAAGAAGGATTAGTTGGTCCGGCAAAGTCATTGGGGATGGCATCACCCCTTTTGGCAACACCACCCTTATTGACCTTTGCCACTTTCTCTTGAGGCTTCTCCCCTTCCTTCATGAATGCTACACCTTTTGTGGGAGGGGGAGCTTTTCCTTTCGTCTTCTTGTTCTTCCTTTTCTTCTTCTTATTTTTGGATGAACTAGCACCAAACCCAATGCCTTCCTTGCCGATCACCTCCTTTTGGGAACTCAAGAGATCATTGAGATTATTTTCTCCTTGGATGCAAGAAACAAGTCCATTCTCTAGTTGTGCCTTCAACCTAGCGTTTTCCTCAATAAGAGGGATATGCTCACAACAAGGATTAGTGGAGCTAGGTTTCTCTATCATAAGAATAGGAGAAAAAGTATTAATCTCTTTAGTGAGTTTAATGGAGGTTTCCTCATGTGCTTTCTTGAGAACCATGAGTTCGTGTTTTAAGGACTTGTGGTCCTTTTCAACTTTCTCATGATCCACAAGAAGTCTCTCATGAGCCTCCACAAGTTAATAATTTTAATCTTTAGGTCACAAGCAATGGCATTAGCATGTTTAAGATCAACTTTGAGCTTAGAGGTATCACTAGCATATGTCTCCTCGAGAGACAACTTAAGCTCACGCTCTTCTTCAAGAGATTGAGATAGCTCTCCTATCTCATCCGCATAGTCTCGACTATGACCTTGCAACTCGGTGATGGACTCCTCAAGTTCCTCAATGTGGGCATGAGCTCCACCTAATTGCTCCAAGAGACCCACAAAGTCTTTCTTAGCCTCACCTTTGAGTTTGCTCATGAAAAGCTCAAAATCATTTCCTTCTTGAACCTTGGGCTCCTCATTATCCTCCACACAATCCAACAAAGATGGGTTAGTGGGAGTAAATGGTTTAAGGGGAGGAGTTACCGAAGTGGTCTTCGCCATGAGACACTTGTGGATGATGTGAGGATTTTCGTTGGGGGAGTTGAAGAGCGAAGACGATGAGGGAGACTCCATGGCGATGGCGACTGTCGTCGATATGTGACGTCAGATACCATGGGATGGCTAAAATGAGGGGAAGACGCGAGGAAGAGGATGTCGATGGTGCCGGAATCGGGTTGGGCACAAACACGGTGGAGGACACCACGATGTACCCAGGTTCGGGGCTCTCCGGAGAGATAACACCCCTACTCCTGCTTGTCTCTTGTATATCAATGATCTGGCTACAATAACTGCTTCTCTATCTTCTCAGGGGAAGGTGAGCGCCGCAGTGGGCAAGGCTCTCTCCTGCTTCCCTGAGGAATAACTACTAGCAGTGAATGAACTGAGGGGAGAGTGAGTAATGGTGCTACTGAGTCGATCGTCCCCCATGCAGGAGGGGTACCCGGGCTCTTATAGTATGAGCCCGGGGTACATCTGTAACTTCACTGCCGATTGGGCCCAGCTGTCATCCTCTAATCGGCTTGGACCCACCGACTGCTCCTCTCCGGGTGATCCGGATCCTACGAGCGGCGGCCCATGCTGTAGACCCATAGGGCATGGGGATGAACAGTGGAGCTAGGAGGTGCGGTCTTGTCACCCTGTCCGCGGAATCGGCGGAGAGGTCGACGCCGTATCTCCACCATATCTTCGACGTGACTTGGCCTTCCTGCCACCCCGATATCACGGGATTGTGCATTTATGACCTTGTAATCGTACCCCCAACTGGTGTTGGGGTCAACTTTCTCCAAGGGTAGTAGGTTGTTCCGATTGCGCCTGGGCCGACTGGTGGTTCTTGGCAAGGTCGACTGCTCTGGGCAACCAGCCTTCCAGGTGCCTACCTCGGCCCAGCTGCAGGTCAATCGGATGATCGTCTTGGTGAAGGAAGGGTGCACCGATTGCGCCTGGGCCGACTGCTGGCATTTGGTACGGCTGATTGCCTTGGAGCACTCGGCCGTTCATCTGCCCAGCTCGGCCCAGCTGCGGCCCAATCGCTCCATCCTTGTCTTGAAAGGTTGCTTCCGCTTGGGTTAGCCTACCTGGGTACCAATCCCCCGACAGTAGCCCCTAAAGCTGTAAAGGTCCCACGGTCATTTGACCGCGGGGCCTTTGCAGTTTTCAATCTTTCTTCGATATCTTCCGACTGCTATGGCCTCACCGGGTGCGTCATTCCGAGTTCGTCGACCGACTCGGAGATCACACTCGGCTAGCCGAAATTTCGTCCGATTGGATTTGGGTCGCCTCCAATTCGTGTCTTCACTTTGTTGAGAACAAAATCCTTCGCCGATTACATTCCAACGGTTACCTCCGATTCTCCCGGGATACGGTCAATGAGCCGGGACCCACGACCAACGCGCGACTTGACGTAACTGCAGGTCTCGACCCCCACGTCGCACGCCTCGCCTCCCGCGCAGGATTCCTTACGCCGATCTGCCGGTTGGCCTCCCCATGTGCTAGGCCACACCGAGCCACATGGCCGCAAACACATCCCACTCCCCTCCCCCGCCGCCCATATAAGCCACATGGGAGGGCCTTTGCCTCTTCCTTCTCCCAGATGCCATCTTCCTCCTCCAGCTCTTGTTCTCCTGCGCCATTGCCGCTCCGCTCGAAGCTCCCTGCCGCTCCTGTGACTTGACCACTGCGCCCAGGATCTGCTCCGGCCGCGGACCCGCGCGCTCCTCCGCCTCCGTGGTAACTTTTCACCGCTGCTCTCGCATTCCTCGTCCTTCTTCTTTTCTCCGCCCGCGAACGCCATGGCGCCACGGCGAGATGTCTCTCAGGCGAGCCGCGGATGCTGGAAAGGCTCGACAGCCACCGCCGGCGCCATCCAGTCGCTAATTCGCGCCCGGAAGATGCCAGCTGAGATCCAATGGAGCGTCCCCGGCGCTGAGGTCGTGCCCAACGCGCGTGCTGGCGAGAGGGTTGTCTTCCTTGCTCACTTTGAGCGCGGATTCGGCCTTCCCGCCAGCACATTCTTCCGCGAGTTCCTCGACTTCCACCGACTGCAACCACATCACCTTGCAGCCAACTTCATCATGATCCTCTCCGGCTTCGTCACACTCTGCGAGGGGTATCTCGGCTGCCGCCCAAGCATTGCTCTTTGGAAGCGATTCTTCAACCTCCGAGCTCACAATGCTCGGACGGGAGCTGTGGTGCCATCTACCACTGAGGGCGGCGAACCGAAGTATCCGACTGATATGACTGACTGCGGCAGTTGCCTTGTCGCAGCCGGCAAGCCGAGGTACAAGAGTCCCGAGATCGTTCAATCATGCAAGAATTGGCAGACCTCATTTTTCTACGTCAAGTCGCCTGATCAAGGTCCCGATCTCCTGAATCTACCCGAGTTCTCCCTCGCCCGGCCGACTGAAAAACACCAGTGGTCGCTGAAGTAGGGCGTCGGAGATTGCGACGTCGATGCCCAGGTCGCCAGGATCGCCCAGCTAGAGCAAGAAGGACTTCTCCCGACTGACCTTGTAGCCGCCTGGCTTCAAGTCTGAGTGCTCCCCCTGCAGCGCCGAGTGCACCGCATCTGCGACATGTCGGGCCCTCGAGACCCCACTCGGCTCTGCACGTGGCGGGTGAAGAAAGAATACCTCTGCGCCAGGGTAAAGGCTATCACATCTAGTCCTTTGCCTGACCCCTTCCGCTTCGGGCTTGACTGCCTCACTCGCCAACAGAAACCGCCTGTGGTATGCTCCGATTGCTTTCTTCTTCCGATTTCTTTTTCTTCTTAGCTTCTCTGATTACTTTCATCTTCTTTCCCAGCATTTCATCCAGTCCAATTTGATGGAAGACGGCCAGGTGGCCGGCGTATGCCCCCGACCGCGCAGAAGACGACCCCGCTGATTTTGAGTACAACGGCGAGGTCCCCTCCGCCGAGTCCGGTGACGATGATGATGATGACGACGAGTCTTCCGGAGAATCCTCCGATTCTACAGATGCCGACGACGCTGATGCTGAGGCCGCCGACCCCCAGAGGATCGACACCTGACCGACAACTCAAGGGGGTACGCCTGACCCTTCCCTTGAGCAATTTTTGGCCGAATGGAGCGATGACGATAGTGTCTCAAAGGCTAATGGTTCTGATGCAGCTCCTCGTACCAAACCTCCGAAGGCGCCGGTTAAGCGCACCTCGGCAACCAGCTCCTCCGCTGGTGCTGCTCCCAGCAAGGTCGCTAAGGCAGCGCCGACAGCCAGCAAAGGCAAACAACCCCAGGTGACGACCACCCGAAGGCCGACTTCCTAGGCGCCGCTGAATGTCGCCCCGCTAAGATGCCGGATGGCTTCTGGCGCACCAAGAATAGTCAGGTATGCTTTTATCTTCACGCCTTGCACTTTACTGCCTTTCCATATACTGATTCACCTCCTCTTTCTTCTTTCAGGGAGCCGATTGGGCTTGACGATGTCGACACCGACGTCCTTGTCCGTGCTAGCGTCGTCATCTCGCCTGCTGCATCTGCCGCCGCCATCCACAAACGGCCGCCTGCTTCTCATCGCTCCTCCAAGGATGCCGAGCGCGCTGCCAAGAAGGCCCGCCTTGAGATAGTTAAGAAGACTTCCTCCTCTTCCCTTGCTTCCAAGACTTCCAAGAATACAGCTGATCGGGGAGCTACTGGTGGCAGAGGAACACAATCGGTCGATCCGATTGCCCCATCTCCGCCACGCCGCTCCGACCCGGTCTCCACTGCCGTGACCACTGCTGCTCCAATTGCCGCATCCGAGCCACCGACGGTGACGAATCCGTTGCCAATCGTGGTGTCCACGCCGCCGATTGCAATGACTGTGCCACCGGTTGTACTGTCCGCGCCATCGACAATGACGATCCTGCCGCCAGTCACCGTGATTACCTCCGCCTCAGCTCGTCCGATTGCGCCGCCACCACAACCGGGTACCTCCGGCCCTCAGGTGACGTCGATGCCACTAGCCTTCACCACTGCTGCCTCTGCCACCGCCACTCAAACTTTAGTGCCAGCGCCGACCTCCTCTGCGTCAGAAGTTTTGATGCGCTCGGTGGACCAGTTCCGGGCCGAGTACTCTCGCACCCGTCATATCGGCACCGAGCCTGATGCTTCACATCGCACTCAAGACCCTCTGACGACCGCTCTCAGTCGGGTAAACGACTTTGCCGCCGCCCTTGCTCGGGACCTCCAACAGTTCGACCGTCATCACGTGGTAAAACTTGACTTTCCTTTTGTGTCTTTCCTCCAATCGGGAGACTTTTCTTCCGGTGGGTGCGCGCAAGCGCACCCACTGGGTGTAGTCCCCGAGATTCGGGCCGATTGCTTGCAATCGGTTCGGATCTTCTGTACTCTTTGCTTTACCTCCTGCCTTCCTCCAATCGGGAGACTTTTCTTCCGGTGGGTGCGCGCAAGCGCACCCACTGGGTGTAGTCCCCGAGATTCGGGCCGATTGCTTGCCATCGGTTCGGATCTTCTTTTGGCTGTTGTATCTCTAAACTCCATCTTGCTATTCCTCTCAGGCTGTTATGAAAGAAAAGCGCGAGGTCTTCGAAAAACTCCTCGATGCTTACACCGCCAGCCTCCAAACTCTCGCCCAGGCCCAGCTGGAGGTCAACAATCAATCGGCCGAGATCAATAAACTGAAAGGTAACTTTTATATCATTTCTGTCTTTCCTTCAATTGACAATTGCTCTTGTACTCATATCTTCATGTTCTCTTCTAGCTTCTGTTCCCATGGTAGATAACCTTCAGAGCCGTATTGCTGAATTGACTGCAGAACTCAACCAGCAAGGCCCGGCACTCGCCAAAGCCAGGGAAGAAGCGACCCGACTGCAGGGGGTAGAAACTGATCTAACTCGGACTATCCAAAGCCTCCGTTCCGAGATGGCCGCCCTTGAAACAAAACATCTGGCCGATGTAGCTGCCGTGACGGCTGTCGGTGACGGTCTCCTTGCCGAGCGAGATGCTGCTGTCGCTGCCTGAGAAACCTTGCAAGCCGAGAGGGACGAAGCAATTGCTGCGCGGGATTCCATTCGACATGACCGTAATGAACACGTCGCCAAGTACGAGGAGCTGGAGAAACGCAGCTACGAAGAGACCACCCGATTGCGCCGCCGAGCCAAAGGCTTCTGTGATACGATGACCGAGATGGACGTCCTCCTTAGCGGTAAGTGTTTCCTGCACCCGAGTGCACTTTTCTGATTGCTTTCCTCTTTTATCTTGTTGCTCATACTTTCTTTCGTTACGCAGAGGCTTCGCCTGAATCTGAAGCAGCCGCCTACGCGGCCGTAGCCAAATCCCGAGAAGAGACTGTTGCCGCCGGAGGGACCTGCCAACTTGAAGAAAACGTCTGGACTCGGCACGAATACCTGATTGGCACAGAAGCTCGCATTCCTGTCATCAAGGGAATTGCATTGTCATTCAAGCTCGGTATTCTGAAAATTGCTGAATCACTGTGGTCGCCGACTGAGCTTAAGGTCGGACTTCAAAAGATGAAAAACGCCGCTGGTTCCTCCGCCGAGACCCGCGAGCCTGAGGCACAAGACGAAGAGGATTCTGACAAAGGGGAGTCCCCGAATGCTACCACTGAGCAGACTCGGACTCTCCTGAAGGCCATCCCACGTCGGATCGACGTCTTGCTAATCTCTGCAGGTCGGACTGGCGCGGAAACTGCTCTCCAGACTGTGCTGAGCTGGTACCCTCAGGTGAAGCTCTCCCAACTCTATAGCCTCAGAGAAAATGCGGCCGAACTGCTTGAGAAGACCTATACCGAGGTAAATCGGCTAGCCAGCACTATGGTGAACTGGTTCTCTCCGTACGACTACACTCCGTACCTCGACGAGGGAGGGAATCCGCTCGCTGCACCTTCAATCTCTGGCCTGGCCGAGGAGCTTTTTGACAGTTGCTCATCCCATACATCTCCGAGATCCAAGCGGATTGGGGCCACATCTTCTGACGCGCGGTCGGGGCCAGATGCTGTGCACGCTGATCCGACTGCTCCGACTTCTAGCTCTGTGCCTTCGACTGCCCCGACTTCCTGAGCCGTGCCACCGACTACGTTGCTTGCTGTAGTTTGCCGATACTGGATCGGCCTTATCTCATTTTGTCTTTTCGACTATTTGCTTGTAAGACATAATTTTAATTCTGTTGACACCCACTGGGTGCGACTTTGATGTAATGAACTTATTCGGCCTTGGGCCTGCTATCTCTGATGCAATCCGACTGCTTAGTTCTGGCTTTTACTTGTGCGATCGACTTTGCGTCTTTGTCGGTTTCCTTTATCGGTCTGCACTTGGGGATGTCTACCGTGTCTGCCTTGCTGCCGTCACACGGTCTGCAATCGGATCAACGGTAGAATACCAGCCAAGGTTCGATAAGCTTTTTATTTTTTACACGACAAGGTTTAATGCAAAGGATTCTGCGACAGTGGGTGCCGATTGCTCGCTACCGGGCTCGATGCCTTGGTTCGCGGCGCAATTGGTAACTTTTGACTTATCGACTATGCCCTTGGCGGAGCGTTTCGAATTGTTTCCCGGGAACTCGTACTGCCGACTGCCCCAATCGCAACCCTTCTCAATGCTACAAACCTTTTAGTGATTTGCGTTTGAGCTAGGTGCTGAGTTGAGTGCCAGCCCGCAGTCCCCGTGCCTCGATGGCCTATTCGCCTGACCTCGTGGTTGGTCAGTCCCCGGGTGCGTTACGCACGTCTCGGGTATGACTGAGCGTCGCCGACTGAGGCTAGCTCTTCGAATGAAATTATGCAAAGATAATCAAATGCTCATTTTCAGAGGCATGATAACTTTTACTAATTGTTTGCCGAATGGCTTACATAAGTTTCTGCCGCTCAACTATAGAACGAACATAACAACTCGGCGTTCCACGACCGCTCCGTCTCTGCTCCTGACGTGTCCTTGTGCCGAGTGCCCTTGGTGCAGTCCATCAAATAATAGGAGTTGTTCTTGAGCGCTCGGCTGATGACGAATGGCCCCTCCCTGGGTGAGGATAGCTTGTGCTGCCCGTCTGACTTCTGAATTCGGCGTAACACCATGTCTCCCTCTCGGAAAGCGAGAGGGCGAATCTTCTTGCTGTGGTAGTACCGCAACTTCTGCTGATAGACTGCTGACCTGGACAAGGCCAACAGACAAGCTTCTTCTTTGAGGTCGATGCCGTCTTCTCGTGCCAATCTGGCTTCTTCTTCGGTGTATAGGGCATGCCTAGGTGAATCAAACTCGATGTAGGATGGGATGATCGCTTCTGAACCATACACCAGGAAGAAAGGAGTGAATCCAGTCGGCCTGTTTGGTGTGGTATTCAAACTGAACAATACTGCGGGGAGCTCTTCAATCCATGCTCCGGGTGCCCTCTCAAGTGGTTCCACCAATCGGGGTCTGATACCCGAGAGGATGAGTCCATTTGCTCTTTCGACTTGACCATTTGATTGCGGGTGCGCCACAGATGCCAGATCAAGCCGAATGCCCTGCTGAGATGCATATCGAGCCAGTGCGCCCTTCGCAAAATTTGTGCCGTTGTCGGTGATGATGCTGTTAGGCACACCGTACCTGCACACAATGTCGGCCACAAATCGGACCGCAGTCGGACCATCCAGCTTCTTGATCGGTCTGGCCTCAATCCACTTGGTAAACTTGTCCACTGTGACTAGAAGGTGTGTCATGCCACTTCGAGCTCTCTTGAATGGTCCAACCATATCCAAACCCCATACTGCAAACGGCCACGCTATTGGGATTGTCTTCAGTGCCGATGCAGGCTGATGACTTCTTGCCTTGAACCGCTGACAACCCTTGCAGTACTTCACCAAATTCTCAGCCGCTGCAAGCGCAGTCGGCCAGTAGAAACCATGTCGGAAAGCTTTGCTAGCGATGACCTTTGCAGATGCATGATGACCGCATTCACCTTGATGAATGTCTCTGAGCAGCTCCAAGCCTCTGTCCTCTTCTACACATCTCTGGAAGACCCCAGTTGCACTCTTGCGCACTAGCTCATTGTTGATTATTGTGTATGCCCAAGATCGGCGGCTGATTTGCCGTGACTCTGCTTCGTCTTCTGGGAGGACTCCGTCTGCTAGGAAGTCTCTAATCGGCTGTGCCCATGATGGCGCACTGAAAACTACCATTACCACTGCATGCTGGGGTGGAACTTCTTCTTGGATCTCAGTTCCTTGGCCATTAGCCTCCTGGATCTCGGCCTCTTGGACTTCTGTCATTTCTACCTCTGCCTCTGAAATGCCGATTGCGGCGCCTGGCCCGCACTCGGCAGCCCCTGGTGGCAACTGCTCGTCTGGAGCTAGAGCTTCTTTATTGCAATCGGCCATTTCTGATATCATTGGTTCTTCTGAGGTTGTGCCACCTGGCATTGCCTCTGCTTGCTTCCCTTTGGCTTTGCTCTTCTCACGGCATTCGGCAGCCCCTGGCTCGCAATCGACAGCCCCTGGCTTGCAATCGGCGGCCCCTGGTGCTGTTGCCGAGACACCTTGGGCGCTAGACTGCTTCTTCAAGGTTGCAATTTTTGTCGGTTGAGCTTCTTTTGCCTTCTTCAATGCTTCAAGATCGGTCTCCGAGATAAAAATGGACTCGGATTCTGGGGATGGTATGATGGATGGCTTCTTGATGTGCTCCAGCGACACACCTGGTGGGATAGCTTGCCTTGTTGAGCCGAGCTTGGACAACGCATCTGCTGCCTCGTTGTTTGCTCTTGGCACATGATGGAACTCGCATCCTTCAAAATACCCACTGATCTGCTGCACCAGGAAGCGATAGCTTGCCATGTTTGCGTCCTTTGCATCCCAGGTGCCTGTGCACTGCCGTACAACCAGGTCGGAGTCATCAAAGCACTCAATATTCCGAATGCCGATTTCCTTGGCGAGCTTGATACCATGCACAAGGGATTCGTACTCGGCGACATTGTTTGATGCTGCAAAGTGGATCTGAAGCACATATTGCAATTGATCTTGGTGAAGTAAGTACCACGCCAGCCCCTAGGCCGCTCTTCATCTTGGAGCCATCAAAGTGCATTCGCAAAAAATCTGATCCTGGGAGCTGCGGCATATACTGAGTTTCAGCCCAGTCCACCAGGAAATTGGCTAATGCTTGTGACTTGATTGCAGTTCTCGGCTCATACTGAATGCCATGGCTAGCGACTTCAATTGCCCATTTTGCCACTCTTCCTGTTGCATCTCTGCTTCCCATGATATCGGCCAGTGGAGTCGAGCTGACGACGGTGATCAAGTGGGCTTGAAAGTATGGCTTCAATCTCTTGGCTACCATGTACACTCCATAGCACATCTTCTGGTAGTGAGGGTAGTTTTTCTTGGACGCCGACAGCACTTCACTGACGTAATACACCGGTCGCTGAATTTGCTGTGCCTTGTCCTTCTCGGGCCGCTCCACCACCATAACTGCGCTGATCACCCGATTGGTTGCCGCAATGTACAACATCATTGGTTCCTTCTCAATCGGGGCAGCCAGAATTGGCGCTGTGGAGGGCATGCGCTTGAGCTCTCGGAATGCTTCGCTTGCTTGGGGGGTCCAGGTGAACTTCTCTGTCTTCTTCATCAGCTGGTACAACGGGATTGCTTTGTCACCTAGCCGACTGAGGAATCGGCTGAGTGATGCGAGGCAACCGGTGAACTTCTGTACCTTCTTCAGGGTCTTGGGTTGTTCCATGCGCTCTATTGCGGCTATCTTCTCGGGATTGCATTCGATTCCTCTCTCGGAAACGAGAAATCCCAAGAGCTTGCCGGCCTGGCGCACTTCTCCGGATTGAGCTTGATCTGATAAGTTCTCAAATTTTTAAATGTTTCTCTGAGGTCATCTAACAGCGAGATTCCCTTTGCCGACTTCACCACTAAATCGTCCACGTAAACGTGGAGATTTCTGCCGAGCTGAGAGTGTGTACACCTCTGAATTGTGCGCTGATAAGTGGCACCTCCATTCTTCAAACCAAACGACATGGTGACATAGCAATACGCCCTGAAAGGGGTTATAAATGCAGTTTTTATTTGATCTTCCACAACAAGTTTGATCTGGTGATAGCCAGCAGTGGCATCCAGAAAAGACAAAAGCTCGCAGCCGGCCGTAGAATCAATCACTTGATCAATACGGGGCAGAGCAAACGGATCTTTCGGGCACGCCTTGTTCAGGCAAGTGTAATCGATACACATGCGCCAGGTCTTGTTCTTCTTCATGACGAGGACTGGATTCGCCAGCCACTCAGGGTAAAACACTTCCATGATGAAACCTGCAGCTTGCAGCTTCGCAATCTCTTCACCGATTGCCCTTCTCTTGTCTTCAGATAAACGTCTCAGGGGTTGCTTGACCGGCTTCGAGCCTGGCCGAATGTGCAGCTTGTGCTCGGCGAGTTCTCTCGGCACACCAGGCATGTCTTGTGGTGACCATGCAAAGATGTCCCGATTCTCACGGAGAAACTCGACGAGCTCGCTTTCCTATTTATCGCTAAGTCCAGCTCCGACTACAACAAACTTGGTTGAGTCGGAGGGATCTAGAGCGATCTTCTTGCTGTCCTTGGCCGACTGAAAGGCCGATTCCTCATATACTCTCTTTGCTGGGCCGACTGGAAGTGGATTCTTGCTCTGTGCTTGCGCCATTGCAATCACCTTGCTGAGCTGACGCTTCTCCGTCTCAACCACTTGAGAATCAGCCAAACTGCTGCCAGCGGATGTGCACTCGAGGGACTTCCTGAAGTCCCCGGTGACAGTGATGACGCCGTTTGGCCCTGGGATCTTCATCTTGAGGTACGTCTGCTGCGCGTTGATCATGAACTTGGCAAATGCGGGCAATCCCAACAGAGCATGATAAGGAATGCTGAGGTCGGCGACTTCAAACCAAATCGGCTCTCTCCTGAAGTTTTCTTCTGTGCCAAATATAACATCCAACCGAATGCGACCCATGGGGGTGCAAGACAATCCAGGGACAATCCCATGGAAAGTCGTCCGGCTGCGCTTCAGATCCTTCTCTGTGAGCCCTAGCTTGATCAATGTGTCTCTGTACAGAATGTTGATTGTGCTTCCTCCATCAACGAGCACTCGGGAGAACTTACATGAGAACCTTGGTCCTGCGAACAGAGCATCAACCACAAGCGGATAGTTTCCCGGATTCGGCAAGATGGTGGGATGATCTGCTCTGTCCCAGGATATAGGACATTCGGACCAATGCATGAACTGAGGAATCGGCGGCATAGTGGCATTGACCTCCTGAGCTCGGGCTCTCCGACTGCCC
Organism: Bromus sterilis; assembly: GCA_950022295.1. Taxonomy (NCBI): domain Eukaryota; kingdom Viridiplantae; phylum Streptophyta; class Magnoliopsida; order Poales; family Poaceae; genus Bromus; species Bromus sterilis. The sequence goes on along the minus strand of OX465595.1, from coordinate 414,354,799 downwards.
TTGTCTGTGGACTCACTGGTGAAAATCATGTAAGCAGCGTCTTGCTGCGGGAACTGGTTCTGCTGCTGAGGCGGTCCTCTGTTCTGGGGTGGTGGTGGGGGTGGAGGTGGTAAAGCTTCTCCCTTCGCGTTCCTTCTCACAAAGTCGCACTGCCGAGTGGTGTGCGCAGACGGCCTGCCGGGCGTGCTGTGCAACTTGCATGGTGCGTCCAACATATCCTCGAACGTGTACTTGGGCTTCATCTGCCCCGGGGGTCTCACATTTGGTCTCATCTTCCGACTGCCACCTGCAGCCGCTGGATCTTCTTCGCTCTGGACAGCGGCCACCTGCCGACTGCCATACTGGCTATCGGGCTGCTCATCCTTGCGCTTGCCATTGTTCTACTGGTTGTTGTTGTTGTTATTGTTGTTGTTGTTGCGGTTGTTCTCTCTCCTTTCCTTCCGACTAAGGCCTTGGTTCCCTGTGTCCGACTGCGGAGCCCCTGGTGACTGGATTACACCTCCAACTCCGAGCTGGATAGGGCGCATCGCAGAATCGGACATAGCGAACACATTTGCAACCTTCATGAGCTCGGCGAGTGACGTGAAGTCTTTGCGGAGCAATTTGTGCTTCAACATTGAGTCGGCCAGGAATCCATCTGTGAAGTACTGAATGGCCTGGATTTCATGGACTCCTTCACATGAGTTCTTCAGCTTGATCCACCGAGATAGGTAATCTCGGAGGGGTTCATCTTTGCCTTGCACACAGAGAGCTAGCTGCCGCGGGAGGTTGGGCTGCTCATACGTGCTCGTGAAGTTGTGGATAAATGCACTCGTGAAATCCTCCCAGCAGTTTACACTGTCCTTGGCAAGCTGTTCAACCATGTATGAGCCGATCCCTGCAGCATCAAAGGTGCATAGCGGACTGCTACGCGCCGATTGCCTCCTGCGATGCGGACCGCAGTCAGGTAATCGGACAACCAATCTTCTGGCTTCACAGAACCATTATACTTGGGTGTGTCTCTTGGCAGCGTGAAGCCTTTGGGAAACTTTTCAGTCCGAATACGATGACCAAAACACGATGGGCCAGCTTCTCCTTCTTCATCCTCTTGAGCCTCCTTCTCCAGGAGCTCAATACGGTGCCTTGCATCATTCTGGCCGATTTGACGAGGGCCAAGCCGGGTGCTGATTGCCGGTGTTGGTGCCGATTGCTGAGGCATGTCATTGCGCCTGCTGTTAACAGCTGGCTCTTCAATTCTTCTACTTGCTGCTGGGGGCGGCCGATTGCTTCTGACCCTACTCTCATGCCGAGACGGGGCGGGTTGCTGTCTGTTCTGGCGCGATGCATTCGGTCGCTGGCTAGCTCCCGGATTCGGCCTCACAGTTCCTCTCGACGCCCCTGGTTCTGCATTTTGATTACCCATTGCTACGAGCCTCTGCTCCTTTGCGGCCGCCAACAGCTCACACATTTGGCGCGACTGCTCGCGCCGCTCATCTCCCTCCAGGTCTTCTAGCTCGAGTGCTATCTGCTCGGCTGCTCTCAGGTTCTTGTCCGGCGTGCTGTACGTCGGCCTCTGGATGAATGCCGACTGCGCCGGTTGCTCCGGTTGCACCGGCCTCCTTGGTCGCTCCGGCTGCTCGGCCCCCGACAGCTGCTGGTTGACTGCCCTGCCTCGGCTTCTCAGATCTTCCAGGACTGCGGGCTCAATCGGCCGGCGTGGTCCTGCATGCGCTGCGTTGTATTTCCTTGTGATGGCTCCCAGCCTGCGCTCTTCCGCCAGCACTTGCTCAGCCCTGCGAGCCAGAGCGAGCCGTGCTGTTTCCAGCTCCGTGTGCACTTGTTCGGGATCACCATTCCTATTCACGGGTGTGTATAACACATCCCGCAACGCACTGGTGCCGATTCTCTCTGCAGAGTCGGCTGCCTCCTTCGCCTTTCTAGCCGCACTCGCAGGGTCACGGTTGCTTGATGAAGACGCTCCCGCCATCATGACGGAGGCGTGCACTCGGCCTTCCTCTCTGCCAAGCGCTGCACTGCGGCCCCTGGTCGAGAGCGGATCGGTAGCGCACGAGAAGATACGAATCTCTCTGGGATATGCCTCGGGGAAGCTGTCGATGAAGAGGCGATGGCTGCCAACCTGCAGCGACACACCGGGCGGCAGGGGTGCTCCGGCCCTGTACCGCGCCGAGTAGTCCAACACGTAATCGATTGCCCCACGCCTCAGAATCAGGTCAGAGGCGTGGCTACCTCCTGATGCAGAGGAAAATCCTGTCCGGATCTTTACTCTAGTCGACGCCTCGGTCTGCCCCACGGTGGGCGCCAACTGTCGTCGATATGTGACGTCAGATGCCATGGGATGGCTAAAGTGAGGGGAAGACGCGAGGAAGAGGATGTCGATGGTGCCGGAATCGGGTTGGGCACAAACACGATGGAGGACACCACGATGTACCCAGGTTCGGGGCTCCCCGGAGAGATAACACCCCTACTCCTGCTTGTCTCTTGTATATCAATGATCTGGCTACAATAACTGCTTCTCTATCTTCTCAGGGGAAGGTGAGCGCCGCCGTGGGCAAGGCTCTCTCCTGCTTCCCTGAGGAATAACTACTAGCAGTGAATGAACTGAGGGGAGAGTGAGTAATGGTGCTACTGAGTCGATCGTCCCCCACGTAGGAGGGGTACCCGGGCTCTTATAGTATGAGCCCGGGGTACATCGGTAACTTCACTGCCGATTGGGCCCAGCTGTCATCCTCTAATCGGCTTGGGCCCACCGACTGCTCCTCTCTGGGTGATCCGGATCCTACGAGCGGCGGCCCATGCTGTAGACCCATAGGGCATGGGGATGAACAGTGGAGCTAGGAGGTGCGGTCTTGTCGCCCTGTCCGCGGAATCGGCGGAGAGGTCGACACCGTATCTCCACCATATCTTCGACGTGACTTGGCCTTCCTGCCACCCCGATATCTCGGGATTGTGCATTTATGACCTCGTAATCGTACCCCCAACTAGTGTTGGGGTCAACTTTCTCCAAGGGTAGTAGGTTGTTCCGATTGCGCCTGGGCCGACTGGTGGTTCTTGGCAAGGTTGACTGCTCTGGGCAATCGGCCTTCCAGGTGCCTACCTCGGCCCAGCTGCAGGTCAATCGGATGATCGTCTTGGTGAAGGAAGGGTGGACCGATTGCGCCTGGGCCGACTGCGGGCATTTGGTACGGCTGATTGCCTTGGAGCAATCGGCCGTTCATCTGCCCAGCTCGGCCCAGTTGCGGCCCAATCGGTCCATCCTTGTCTTGAAAGGTTGCTTCCGCTTGGGTTGCCACAATCTCACCACCTTCTTCATCATCCTCATCATCGGAGAAGTATTCTTCATGAGCCACTAGCACACGTTGTGGCTTCTTCTTCACAAAATTCTTGTTCAACGGTGACTTGGACTTGTCCTTCCGGATGAGCTTGCCACCATGATCTTCTCTCTTCTCATATGGACAATCCGCAACGAAATGACTCACATTTCCACAATTGAAGCAAGTTCTTATTCTTTGTCCCTTGGGCTTGAAGCTACTAGTGTTGGACTTGAAGTTCTTCTTGTTGCTCCAAAATTGTCTTGATGCAAGAGCCATGTGCTCATTGTAAGCATACTTGGTGTCTTCCGGACCGACATCCTCTTCATCAACATCTTCCTCAAAATGAACTTCCTTTGCCTTCAAGGCGAGGGATTGCATCTTAGGACCTCCATGGTGTGTTATCTTCGTCTTGGCCGTGTCATTCAAAATCTCCATGGCCACAAATTCATCCAAGACTTGGTTGGAAGTCAAGTCACGGAAATCCGGTCTTTGACGAATGACTTGAGTGAGATGCTCCTTATAAAGAAGCATAGCCGAGATGAACTTCCTTTTGACCCAATCATCATCGGTTTCCTTGCTTCCATGATCCGTCATATCATTGGCAAGAGAAACTAACCTTCGATGAACATCCTCGGAAGACTCTCCTTCATTTCTGAGAAAGTTATCGGCTTGGTCTTGGACCTTGTCAAATTTGGAGCTTCTAATACTTGCACTTCCCAAGAGTGTCCTTTCAAGAAGATCCCAACACTCCTTGGCCGTTTCACACTTTCTGACAAGATTTTCTTGCTCGGGCTTCAAACCATTCCCAATGACAACTATAGCATGACTGTTGATGAAGTTGTCATGGTGTTCTCTTGGAGTAATGTTGTGGCGATCATATGGATGAAAGCCTTCTTGGACAATTCGCCACAAATCCTCCGATGTCCCCTTCAAGTGCCTCTTCATACGGTATGCCCATATAGGATACTCATCTTTGTTAAGGATAGGTATTGGTCCTGCATGTGCAAAATGAGGCTCGGGAAGAGGTAAAGGGTGATAGCTCGAGGGAGGAGCAACTGCGGAATTGACACCCGTTCCGTTCCCATGAAGGGGAATGAAAGGGTTGCCATTCCTACCATCATCACGAGATTGAGAGACCGAATATCCTCCTCCCAACGTTTGAGTGTTGGGTGTGATGACGGCGTTGCCCCCCTTGGGAGCCTTAGACATGAGAGCTCTAAGCAATTGGGTCATTTCATTCATTTGAGCTTTTATGGCGGACATGCCGTAATTATACTCATGTCTAGAGACGGTGGTTGTGTCATCCCTCAAAGACGTGTTAGTGAGTCCCGCGGTACTTGGACTTTCCCCCAAGGAGTGATTGGCCAAAGTACCTACCAACTCACCGTCTTTGTCTTTCCCCTCCGTCGCCATCCTCTTAAGGCGGTAAAGCCCTTAATAAGAGACGAGGCTTTGATACCAATTGAAAGGATCGGAATGTCGACTAGAGGGGGGGTGAATAGGCGACTAACAATTTTTATGATTTCTTAATAAATTTAGGCTCAACAAGAAAAGAAGTTGTCTAGATATGCAACTAGGTGAGATCCTATATGACAACTAAACAACTACAACAAGAAAACAAGCAAGATATAAACAATGAAAAGTAACTTGCAAAGTAAAGGTAGAGGGAACACGGAGACAAGGATATGTTACCTGAGTTCCTTCTCTCTCGAGAAGTACGTCTCCGTTTGGAGAGGGTGTGGAGCACAATGCTCACACGAAGGCCAACGAGGACCACCCTATTCTCCTCACGCTCTTACCAACGCAAGATGCCGTGAACCACTACGCGGTGGCCTTGAAGGTGGAAACCGAACCTTTAGAATACAAGGTTGGGGCAATCTCCACAACTTAATTGGAGGCTCCCAACAGACCACAGAGCTTCACCACAATGGAATGTGGCTCCGAGGTGACCTCTTCCGTCTAGGGCACCAACGCACCCAAGAGTAACAAGATCCACAAGGTAATAATGGGGAGAATAAAATATCCTTTGGTGGAAGTGTAGATCGGGGCCTCCTCTTCCAAACCCTAGAGAATCAACAAGTTTTGATGGCTAGGGAGGGAGATCGGGCAAGACTAAGCTTTGGGCGTCAATGGAGGAGGAGCAATAAATGAGGTACCTCTCCATGGATAAGAAGACCCCCTTTTATAGGGGGCGCATTAAACAACCGTTGGACCCCCAGCAACCACAGTACTACCGCTCTTAGAGCGGTACTACCGTGGTGTGGTACTACCGCAGTTGGTGCGGTACTACCGCGCTGCCGTAGTACCGCAGCCTAGTGCCGTACCCACTACCGCTCAGTCAGTGGGTTTGCGGTACTAGACTGCCGTACTACCGTAGCGCGGTACTACCGCGCTGGGTGCGGTACTACCGTGGTACCGTAGTACCGCACTCTAGTGCCGTGACCACTACCGCTCAGTCAGTGGGTTTGCGGTACTAGACTGCCGTACTACCGTACCGCGGTACTACCGCGCTGGGTGCGGTACTACCGTGGTACCGTAGTACCGCACTCTAGTGCCGTGACCACTACCGCTTAGTCAGTGGGTTTGCGGTACTAGACTGCCGTACTACCGTACTGCGGTACTACCGCAGATGGTGCGGTACTACCGCTTGAGCGGTACTACCGCACACCAAGCGGTACTACCGCCCCAGCAGACCCACGCTGGAATGGCCTCCTATACTGACTTCTCCGAAGGCGCCAAGAAGATATGTGGGTGCAGAGAAAAGTGAAGTGTGATGATTCCACCCATCATATCACCGCGGATCCCCTCATAATAGTACGGATTTCCTATCGACTCAACCACCAAAAAAAGAATCCGAGAGGGAAACTCCGTCTTCACGTTCCATCAACCAAGGGGATGATAACCGTCCTGTGCCATGGCTTAAGTTATCTGAAATACTCAAGGCACACGGTTAAATCGCAAATGTGTTGTCATCAATCACTAAAACCAATCATGGGGAAATATGCCCTATCAGGAAGTACTACCCACCTGCTAAGATTATCCAATTGAGGAGTAACATTATGAATTTCAGGCAATTGGATAATGAACACGTTTCCCAGGCATGGGAACGTATGAAGACGCTTGTCAAGAACTGCCCCACACATGGACTGACTACCTAGATGGTTATCCAGACTTTTTATGCAGGCTTGAACTTGACCTCGCGGAACCTGTTAGATTCGGCCGCGGGAGGAACTTTTATGTCAACCACACTTGGTGCTGCCACAAAGCAACTTGATGATATGATCCTGAACTACTCTCAGTGGCACACCGAAAGATCTCCAACTGGTAAGAAGTTAAATTCTGTCGAGGAGATCTCCTCTCTAAATGAAAAGGTTGACCTTATCATGTCTCTACTTACCAAGCAAGCTCCTATTGATCCTCAGGATGTTCCTTTAAATTCTTTGGTTGCTCAAGAACAAGTAGATGTGAACTTCATTTCTAGAAACAACTTTAATAATAATGCTTATAGGGGCAACTTTGCTAGTAATCCTAGGCCGTTTCCATCCACTTATGGGACCAACAACACCTACCCTAGCAACAATAACCCCACCTCTGAACTAGAGAGTATGCTTAGAGACTTTATCACTACCCAAAAAGCCTTCAACAAGAATGTGGAAGAAAAACTAGCTAAATTAGATAATCTTTGTTTGAAGGTAGACAACTTAGCCCTTGATGTTGAGATGTTAAAAATTAGAACCTCTCCCCTTGAGGAGAGTAAGGTCACTCCTATTAATGCTATCCAGTTACAAATCAATGAAAATATTAGGATGATGGCTAAACTCAAAGAAAGATGGGCTAGAGAAAAAGAGGAAGAGGATAGAATTAAGAGCCTTTCTACTTACCACATAGTAGCTACTATCCAAGTAGTTGAGGATGTCCAAACAGTTAGCACCCATCACACCCCTAGTCCCACTGGACCTATCAATGGTGATGCTACCACCTCAACCATAGATGAAGAAACCTCTATGAACATAGAGGCTTTAAAACAAGTGAGCTTAAATGATATCACTACCTCGTTGATAGATAGTAGTGACCTAGACTTTGAAAACTGCACTTTACCTGAAGTTATTGGTTTCCTACACAAGATGTCTAGAGACCCCCACACTAGCACACTTAATCTTGCCTTCATAGAGCATATCACCAATGCTCTAATCAAAGTTAGGGAGGAGAAGCTTAGACTAGAAGCCTCCATACCCAGGAAGCTAGAAGATGGTTGGGATCCTATGATAAAAATCAAATTGAATAACTTCTCTTGTTATGCTCTTTGTGATGTTGGAGCAAGTACCTCTGTTATGCCCAAAAGAATGTATGATATGCTTGAATTGAAACCTTTTGATCCCTGTTCTTTTGGTGTTCGTCTTGTTGATTCTGCCGTAAAGAAGCCTTTGGGGAAGATCGACGATGTTCTTATCATTGTCAATGACAATTATGTTCCCGTTGATTTCACTATTATGGACATTGAGTGTGAGCCCTCTTGTCCAATTATTTTGGGACGTCCTTTTCTTCGCACAGTTGGTGTTGTTATTGACATGAAAGAGGGGAATATCAAATTCCAATTCCCTCTCAAGAAAGGGATGGAACATTTCCCTAGGAAAAAGATTAAGTTACCTTTTGAGTCCGTCACATGGGCTAGTTATTCTCTTGAAAAGACTTGATCTTCTGCTTTAAGCCTAGATAATGGCTCTAAAGAAGCGCTTTCGGGAGGCAGCCCGCAACGAATTTAGAATTTTTATTTTTGCTTTTCTTCTGTTCTTAGTGGTCTTGATGATTGTTACTACTGTAGCAACATCATTGTATCTTTATTTTTCAAGCTTTGTGCCTTTTATAGCCTCATACGACAAGGGAAGTGAAAGTTGTGACATGCTGTCCAGAAAACAGATTCTGTCCTCGTGACTAGAAAAATCACAGAAAAATACCAGTTCATCTTTTTGAGCTGAATGTTTTACACAGAATGCTCTATACAATTACGAGACTTTCGAATTTAGAAAAATACCAGTTGCAGAAGTATCCCTAAAAAATTCGTTTCTACCTGCTGGTCTGTTTTTCACAGATTCTGTCCTGTTTTGCCTTTTCTTCGTTTTGCAAACCTTAAGCCTTCTTTTTCTTTGCAATTTTTTTTGGCAATCTTGAGAAACAGTAGCTCTTCAATATTATCTTTATTTCCAGTAGAGGAAAATTATTTTATTATGGGTACTAACCTCGCTAATCAGATTATGATGAGTTATGTATGAAGGGAGTTTTCAAGTGCGCGATGGAAGATGATGACAGAAGATCTTGGAGTGTCAAACGCTCAAGCTTGGGGATGCCCATGTGCACCCCCAAGAAATATTCAAGGAGACTCAAGCGTCTAAGCTTGGGGATGCCCCCGTTCATCCCCTTCTTCATCAACAATTATCAGTTCGTCTCTCGTTGCACTATATTTTTATCACTTCATGCGTTATGTGCTATACTTGGAGCCTCTCGCTCTTTACTTTTCTAGATTTGTTTTTGCTTTGTTTGCTATAGTAACAAGTTAGACCCCAGCTTACTCTTTTGTGTGGGAGAGATACACGCTCAGCTTGAACTAGAACTCCTCATAGGATTTGCATGCTTATTCTTTTAGCTGTGAGCTGTTCTTTTTCTTTTCTTAGCTGCTGCTCTGTTTAGTTGTAGTGCTTTAGTTTTTCTAGAGCTTTCCTTTTGTTTTAGTTTGAACTTTCTATAGGTTGCATGTTTTATCTTGTTAGAGAGTTTGCCTGTTGCACTGAGTTTTGTGTCTTGACTAGAAGTAGGTAGTTGAAGTTGCTATTCTCTTTGTAGTAGTGACTTGCAATAGTTTTGAGGTATTGACTAGAGTAATGTTTGAACTTTTGGTGTCAAGAGCTCGATCCTATTAGTCATAGATGTCGTATTTTGGGCAATCCGTGTGTTTTTCGAAAACCAAAAACCCCTATTGATAACTCTAGCTACTAGATGGATCACTAACCTCTGGAGGGTTCAAATATTAGAGTACACTCACGTACCATGAATCGAGGATGCGCAAGGATAACCAAACCCCCATACACTCCTCCTCGGGGTACTTGTCTCTTTGTAAACCTCCTGATTAGATTGAGAGTTACCGATAATAAGTGCATGAGTTCTTCGGACTAATGTGAGTATTCGAAAGTTGACACTTCCACACACCTATACTTTTTCTAGCCTCTTCGGTACCGTGCATTGCCCTTTCTCACCTTGAGAGTTGGCGCATACTTCGCCGGTGCATCCAAACCCTTGGCACGATACGCTCAGTCATCATAAGCCTCCTTATATCTTTCCTCAAAACAACCACCATACCTACCTACAAGGCATTTCCATAGCCTTTCCGAGATACATTGCCATGCAACATCCACCTTCTCATGACTTGATCCTCATGTCATACATGATACTTGCTTGCTCGATGAGCCGCATGCTAGTTGGGCCTTGCCCTAATCATTGCTACATGACCGCTAGTATCATTGCATATCCTGCTATCCTGGCAGAGGCATACACTTGCATCATGATAGTTATATCTTCTTTATGTGAGTACCTTTGTAAAGTGTGAAAGATCTCCTATATTCTTGTAAAATATAGAGTGTTGCCCTAAAGTGAGGAAAATATCCGAAAGAGGACAAAATCAAAAGATCCCAAAGAGGACAAATGAGAGAAATAGAAAGAGCCATTGAGGCCACCAAAAATAAAAAAATAATAATAAAAAAGAGAAAACGAAAAATAAAAAGAGAGAAGGGGGCACACTACTATTCCTTTTGAGAGATCAACACTAGTACTTCATCCTCTAACCCTTGTACTCCATAGAGATCATCATCATGCATATAGCTATGTGGGGACCTTCACACTATAGAACTTGGCTTGTATATTCCAATGATGAGCCTCCTCAAACGAGCTCTAGGTCTTCTTGAGCAAGAAAGTTAGATGCACCCCACTAGTTTCCTTGCAGAGCTTTTAGCTCACATGTGCATCCGTTGCATGGCAATCCCTACTACTCACATCATATCTATCATATGGCCTTCTCTCGCCTATGATTGTCCTCATTGATGTGAGTCTTTCACACCTTTTTTGTCTTCCTCCTCCACCTTCTTTCTGTTTCGCCTTTTAGGTGTCAACTTTCTTGCTCACGCTCATCCATTGCATGAGTGCTCAAAATATAGAAAGGGAGTGGATCAGTTTGACTTGTACCTGGCTTGTGGTCTGGGGACGAGTCAAGATAAGAATCCAAAGGAGACTAAGTGTAAAACTTTAGTAGATAGTTGCTCTCAACAACCTTTTTTCTCTCTTTTTCCCAGTCCCCTTCTTGCACGCAAACACCATCTGGAGACATTCGAGTCACGGACAGCGAGAGCTCTTGCACCTTTTGTTCTTTTGTTGCTTGTGTCAATGCTAATATAGACTCTTGCTTGTTAAGACTTGAATTGAATTGCATGCTTTGATTGCTTTACTTAAAAGTCCTTATGTGGTTGTGTGGCATGTAACCACAGAAATTATGCTTGTTATCATTTACCTACTCGAGGACGAGAAGGAATTAAGCTTGGGGATGTTGATACCTCCCAAACATATCTATAATTTCTGCTTGCTCCATGCATGTTTTGTGTGACTTTGCCATGATTTTCTTGAACTTTCATACACTTTTGAGCATGTTTGGACTAATCTATTAACCCAGTGCACCCAGCTGCCAGTTGCGGTTTTCTGCTGTTTTTGTATTTCAGGTTTTCCGGCCATTAAAAGTGCTCCAAAAAATCCGGAAAAATCAGATAAAGAATCAGCGACCCGGAAGCTTCCGGAATCACCAAGGTAGCGAAGGGGGGCCACCACAGGGACTCCAGAAGGGTCCCTGGCGCGGCCCCACCCTAGGCCGTACCAGGGGGCCTCCTGGCTGCCCTGTGGGTCCCCTCGACACTCCCCTCCGCCTATATTTAGCCCTCGGGGTGGAAACCCCTAATATCGATCTCTTTTCCGCGAACTCGCCTCTGTACCGCCGCCGCCGTTTCTAGATTGGGGCTGCCTGGAGAAGCTGCCTTGGCACCCTGCCGGGAGGAGGAACCCCCTCCGGGAGACCATCCATAGCCATGGACGCCTCCCGGATGTACCGTGAGTAGTCCCCCTTGGACCATGGGTCCGTGACCAGTAACTATGTGATGTACTTCTCTCCCCTCTTTGTGCTTCCACTTTCGAGACCTCGTGAGCTGTCTCACATGATCGAGGCACTTTTGTAATTTCTGCTGTTGCTATGCTGAGTTTGCTGGGATCTGATGGATTATGGACTATGTTCAGATTGTGATGAGTAATATATTTCGTTCTTGAGTAAATTCTTGCATGTTCTCCATTGCAGTATTATACCTTGGCCAATTAGTTTGTTGCAACTCCAAGAGGGAGCGTTATGCTTGATTGTGGGTTCAGCCCCTTGATGTCTAGCTTGAGTGACAGAAACATGAGACTAGGGGATGTGCTGTTGCCACCAGGGATAAAACAATGGTGCTTGTATCCGCGGGTGCAAGGATTGTTTACTTTACGCAAAGTTCTTTTAATGCAGTTGTCTGTTGCTTTGAGTTTACACTTTGGGTGGGATTTGCAACTTAATACCAGCGAGATGTTCTGGATAGATATCTCAAGGTGGATGATTCGTAGTAGATGTAGTTGGATTTCGGTCTACTTACCTTGGCGTACTGCCCATTTCTTTTGAGCCCTTCCTTTCTTTGCAGCATAGTTAGCATTGCGGTGCCTTCATAATTCTGTCAATTGCCCAGCTGTGATTTGTTTACCTCGCTAGCACTTTTATCGTCTTTTGGGAGAGAGACATCACTAGTGAAAATCACGGGACTCCGGTCCATCTTCACATCACTGTTTACATCGTTAGTTTACTTTCAGTCTTTACTTTCAGTTGCCACTATTATTATCTCTTGCATTGATCCTTTGTAAAAAACAAGGCCGGAGGAATTGACAACTCCTCTGTACTCGTTGGGAGCAAAGTTATTTGTTGCTGTGTGCAGGTCCACGTCAAGCGCCGTGACACCTTCTTGTATTTCTGCGAGTCCTACTGGAGACAAACCTTGGTATCTTCACCGAGGGAAATTTGCTGCTACGCTACATCTCACCTTCCACTTGGGGTAACCAACGAGGAGTGAGAGATCCTCACCGTATCAAGTGCCCAACTCGTAAAAGATAAATACTAACGCACAATTCCTTCACCCATTTATGAGTGATAAACAAAGGAATTTAAGGGGATGTGATCGTCCCCACATGGGAGCCGTTCCTCGAAACTTGTCCAAATCATGAAGTGAGTGAGTTATCTATCAGCAGTCGTTGACGGACCATGCACCTCCCAAAGGCCTGTTTTTATTCTGTTTGATCTAGAGATGGCACATGAGTTTTCCCTGCTTACCCTTTTGCACGGGGTTTATCCTTTATTTTATGCTGAGTCAGTCCTTCCTACTTCCTTCCTTCTTGAGAGAGAACACACACTTGATGTTAATGAAGATTCTTGAATACAAAGCTGCATTGAAAGTTAGCATGTTACATCTTTGTTGCCATTATCTTTTGATAAGTGAGTTGTTTGCAAAAGCTTATGCTTAGTAAACATCTTCCTTTGTGTTAACATGTGCACTTCTTGACTGATAACATGTTCTTTCCAAAGCTTCAACTGGTTCCATTATAAGTGAAAGAGCAAAAGTAAAAGTTATTAGTTGTTCCTTGACCAAGGGTATGTTTGCCATGATTTGATGAGTTTTCCAGGTCCTACTTTGTTATAATTGTTACTACTTTCTCATAAGGACCTTATGAGTTGAGGTTTCCGTTGAGGATGCTTCAGTTTGGTGAGAAATCTTGATGCTTCTTGTCCATATTATTTTATCGACGCTTCACTCTCTAAACTTGTGGACAGGTTTACCGAGCTCAGCAATCGCTTGGGGAAAAGCAAGGTCTAAGCTTGGGGGAGTTGATACATCCAAAATGCATCACTATTTTATATCTTAATTTCATCCTATTCATTGATATATTCCACTTTAAAGTATTGTTCTTATGTTGTTTTGGCTTGTTTTACACAGTTTACAACTTTCCGGTGCCGAAGCAGCAGAACCAGAATTCAGCGGTGAAAAGTGGACACCAAGTTGCTTAATCAGGTCAAGTCCAAATGCGATGAAAATTTACGGGGAGTGTTTTTATGAAGATTGACTGGGGATCACCGAGGATGGAGGTGAGGGGACCCACCAGGCAGCCAGAAGGATGCCTGGCGCGCCCCCCTCCTGGCCGCGCCAGGCACCCTCCTGGATGCCTGGTGGCCCCCCTCGGTGCCCCCTCTCGCCTATAAGACCCCCCTGGGGCAGAAACCCTAAAGAGAGAAGAGTTTCCGTGTTTCTCCGCCGCCACGGGGCGGAAACTTGCAGAGGAGAAAAGCCATCTCCGGCGGGGAGATCACCTCCCGGAAGGTGAGATCGTCGCCATCATCATCATCATCATCATCGTCACGGGCATCATCGAGATCATCATTAACATCATCCCCAACATCAGCACCATCTCCATCTCCATCCCATCTCATCTCACAATTGCAACTTGTGTTGTAATCCGTACTATCTATCCTCTCTACTCTGTTGGTGTTGATTACTACTTTGTGGTGAATGCTATTGAGTTTTGTTGGAGAAATATCATTGTGTCCAGATTGTTTGCCACCCATCTATCACCTCTGATCATGATCTCTTTTATGTCTTGTGAGTAGTTACTTTAGTTCTTGAGAACATGGGAGAAGTCTAGTTGTTAGTAGTCATATGATGTTGAAGTGTTATGTGTTGTTTGATACTTAAGTTGTGTTGTTATTTCTCTAGTGGTGTTATGTGAGTCGAACACTTAACACTTCACCTTTCACGGGCCTAGAGGAATACATTGTGCACAAAGGATGCTTATGGTGGGTTTCCGGAGTGACAGAAACCTGAACCCCAGTTCGCACACTTTTGCAAAAGGGAGTTATGGATCCTTGATCGTAATGATGTGGTTAGGCTTATGCCTTAATTACTACCTTGTATTTGCGGATGCTTGCAAGGTGTGTAATCATAAGAGTACACTTATCTTAGTCTAGAAGGTCTACTAGCATTGATCCACCCACCAACACTTATCAACACAATACATATTACTTGGCGGAGTATGGTGAAAGTAACTTGGCTATCTCTCCCATGTGTTCTCGAGAACGCTTTAGCTTTTATAAGTTTAGTTCCTAGGCTTATCCTTGTGAAAGGATTGGGCCACTTGCTACTCCTCAGTTACCCTGTTTACTTTGCTTGTCTTTTACTTTTCTGCTGCTTAAACCAAAACCCCCTAAATATTTACCTTTGAGTGTGTGCAGCCTTTCCTTATCCAGTGTCACTTATCAGCACCTTCTGCTCCTCGTTGGGTTCGACACTCTTATTTATCGAAAAGCTACAATTGATCCCCTAGACTTGTGGGTTATCAAGAATCGTTTATTGGCGCGATTAACAGGGGAGGCAATCCCACTAAACCTATTAACTTCACCGCCATCAACGGTCCAACCACGGGTCGCTGGCAGTCTAGGGCCATGACAAAACCTGTTTCGAGGGAATGCTAAGCTGAAAGGGCCCAAGGAGTCGACTGGTCGAGCCTTGGTGAATTGCGCTAGTGGCAAATACCGTAGTAGCCGAATAAAACTCACGTCCCTCGACATGAGCTTGGAACACTGGTGTCGAGCAAAGTCATGCCGCTGCAGGTCTTACAGTGATCAATTGCCGCCAGTAAAGTTCGTAGCCTAGGCGCGTCCGCCCGGCTTTTTCTATCATGCAAGCGCATGGAAAAGATTGGGAGTGAAATCGCTCTGCGGCAAGTCCCAGCCCGGCCGATCTGCGCAGCGGGGTCTTACCTACACGCTAAGCTTGCTTGGCATCTTGGCACAGTGTATCGTGTTCCAGGAATATGTATTTTTTATCGAGGCACGAAGCCTAGTTAGCAATGAACCCACTTGGAATAAACAATCAAGTGAGCTGTTTTAGCGGTCACTCGCGGAGCTTTGTCGAGCGCTCGGTCGAGGAGTAATGTAGAGGAGTACTTGCTCGGGAGGTCTTCGAGTGCTCGGGTACTCAGAGTTCTGCGGGTAATCACTCGAGTATCTCCTTCGCTCTCGGGGTGAGGGAGCACCCGATACTCTGGGACCATACGATCTGGCGAGTGCAGGTCTGCTTATCTTATGTCGTGGTGAGGGAGCACCCGAAACTCTCATGGGTGCGAGTAATCACTCGAGCACGTCTTTTTCTTCTAGGTTAGGGAGCACCTGAGACTCTCATGGGTGGATACGCTCCCGATGGGAGTTAAATATATTTGAAAAATGTATTTAAATCAGTGAAAAACGATCCTCGCAAGCTGCACTTTCTTTTGTGTTGCCACTTTGATTTATCTCTTCTTGATAACGATCTCCTTGTTGAATGACCGTCAAAGATGCTCTGTCTGCGAACCGTCATGTCTTCATGACCGGTCATAATGATGGCTTTTGTGGCGTGCTGCAGCCGCCTGTTGAGTTATCGATGCGCGCATTGAAAACGCGCGAGATTTGACGCTTCCAGCGCACAATGCCGCCCGTGTGAAAGCATCTTTGTCTCGAATTCGAATCGCCCGACACGCTCGGTCTTTGAATTAATTGTTGTCGTCGTTTGGGCTTCTGCATGCCCTTGGGTTTGCACTATAAATAGACCCCTCTTTTTCATCTAGCAGCAATGTTCATCCTCTGCCCATCTTGCTCCTCTTCTTCATCTTCCTCTTTCTCTTTCCCTTCTCATGGGGCCAAAGCGAGGTGCAGGTATGACTAGCCGCGGCCGGGTTCGCCGTTGCCGCGGTGGTCGTACTCCGCGCTCTTCTCGCGGTGGCCGTCGTGGTGCAGCATTGATGCCTTCCTCCTCTTCCTCAGAGGAGGGTTTTTGGCGCTACGACTTTCTCCTACGCGTCCGTGGCCGGAAAGCTGCTCGCATTCTTATTCCTTCTGCATTTGCTGCAATTGTTTCTGAGCGTAGCCTGGATGGCTGATGTGCGAGGTAATGATAGTGATTTCTCGCCCTTCGTTGGTAAACCCCAAGTGGAAGGCGTGATGTAGCACAGCAGCAAATTTCCCTCAGTAAAGATACCAAGGTTTGTCTCCAGTAGGACTGCAGAGATGATAAGTAGGTGTCAGCGGCGCAACTGACGCGGACCTGCACACAGACACAAATAACTTTGTTCCCAACGAAGTTCAGAGAGGTTGTCAATCTCTCCGGTCTTGTTGTTCACAAAGGATCAAACGCAAGGGATAATGATAGCAACTGAAAGTAAAAGCAGAAAAGTAAATGAGCGTGTAAACAGTAATGAGGATATGGACCGGGATACGTGATGTTCACTAGTGATGTCTCTCTCCCAAAAGACGATAAAACTGCTATGCGAGGTGAACAAATTACAGAAGGGCAATTGACAGGATTATGAACGCACCGCAATGCTAACTATGCTACAAAAGAACTGGAGGCAGCGGCGTCATCTTCGTCGGCAGCTCGGGTGGAGCTGGAGAAGAAGTCGTGCAGCTGGAGAAGAAGTTGGTGGAGCTGGAGAAGAAGCTGGTGGAGCATCGGCTTCGGTGCTCCGCAAATAAGTCGAGATTCACCTTTTGTTATGTCATTGACATCATGAGCTGGCTGCTTCGACTCCTCCTTTGTCTGTGATGATGCTCGTCGTATTAGCGCCAATCACCCCAGCATGGACACACATGTAAAAGTCGTAATTCCTTGGGTGATTGGTGTTGTAGTCTTGTCGGCTGCTTGTGTCTTTGTAACTAGGTTAGTTCTCCATGTAATGAGGATTGTCTTCCAGTAATGAGAGCTGCCTTCTATCCAATGTACTCGAGTCGTGGATTGCGTTCGAGTCCTTTGCAATGTGACCTGTCTTCGAGTCCTTGTGGCATGAGCTGTTTGTGAATTCTTTCAATGAGAGTTGTCTTCGAGTCCATCAAGCCCTTGTACTGTGGGTTCTATCGGGTGCGCGACAGTGCTCCCGATGGGAGTAGCCCCCGAGGCTCCGTTCGAGTTGTAGAGTCGAACGTAGGCTGAGATTTGTTTCCTTTGTCATTCTTATGTTAACTGCCATCTTTTATCGGGTGCGCGACAGCGCTCCCGATGGGAGTAGCCCCCGATTCTTTAGGTGATCGTTGGCGATCAGGTGAGGACTAAAGGATTGTTTCACCAAAGTACTTGGTGTCCTGTGCTCCATCCATATTTCTCCAAAGTACTTGGTGTTCCACCTGGTTGTAGCCGTGTCTTCCCTTTTATTCCAAGAGGTTTTCAGCAAGTGGCGCCTATCGGGGGTTTTTGCTTGGACCCTTATTTTTAAGTTACGGGCTGCGTGGGAGATGATAGCGTCTCTCCGGGGGAGGTGTGCTCGACCCCCGGGAGTTTTAGGTAAAGATCGCGTGAGCGATGATAGCGTCTCTCGGGGGGAGTTGGTACTCGAGCCCCCGAGTGCTTTAAGTGAAGATCGCGTGAGCGACGATGGCGTTGATACGTCCCAAACGTATCTATAATTTCTGCTTGCTCCATGCATGTTTTGTGTGACTTTGCCATGTTTTGCTTGAACTTTCATACACTTTTGAACCTATTTGGACTAACCTATTAACTCAGTGCACCCGGTTGCCGGTTTCTGTTTTCTGCTGTTTTTGTATTTCAGGTTTTCCGGCCATTAAAAGTGCTACAAAAATTCCGGGAAAAATATATAAAAAATCAGCGCAACAGAAGCTTCCGGAATCACCAAGAGAAGGAAGGGGGCCACCACCAGGCAGCCAGGAGGGCAGGTGGCGCGGCCCCACCCTGGGCCGCGCCAGGGACCCTCCTAACTGCCTCGTGGCTCCCCTCGACGCCCCCTTCGCCTATATTTACCCCTCGGGGTGGAAACCCCTAAGACAGACTCCTCTTTCGCGATCTCGCCTCTGTTTCGCCGCCGCCGCCGTTTCAAGATCGGGGCTGCCTGAAGAAGCTGCTCCGGCACCCTACCAGGAGAAGCTACCCCCTCCGGGAGACCCCCCATAGCCATGGACTCCTCCCGTATGTACCGTGAGTAGTTTCCCTTGGACCATGTGTCCGTGACCAGTAGCTATGTGATCTATCTCTCCCCCTTTTGTGCTTTCACTTTCGAGTCCTCGTGAGCTGCCTCACATGTGTTGACACCCGTTTTTTGCACGGCAATGAACCTATATAAGATGACCTCAAATGAAGAAGTGCTCTACATAAAAAAGTTGGGTATTGTCGATATGAACAACTTTGTAGTTCGAGCCATGATCATCCGATTCTATCTCAAGGGTCGAAACTATGTTTGAAGCAATAAGACCCTGGCATTCGGAGTACTATTCTGCCAATTAGGGCATCAAGACATCCTCAAATGGGAAAATGTTCTACATAGGCCGGCTTCGTCTCGTCGAACCGGTCGATTTTGATATTTGAAACGCCCAAATCCGAGTTCGTATGAAGAAGTTATTGTCAAAACAGTGCAGCACAGGAAAACCAGGTCGGACCGTCCGAGGTGGAAACCGGACCGTCCGAGCTAAGGTCAGACCTTCCGACTTTGAAGTCGGACCGTCCGACTTGAGGACCCCGATTACAGAAAGATTTTGACCTCAGCTCGGACCGTCCGACCTAGAAGCCGGACCGTCCGACCCTATGGTCCGGACCGTCCGGGATAAAGTCCGGCCGTCCGAACCCCCGATCCGGGTCCGAATTTGGTCGGGTTTTTGGCAGTTTTGACGCGAATCTGAGCCCTTTTCTTGCACGGAAAGTCCAACCCCCTCATAAATAGATGAGGTGACGGCCGATTGAAACAACACACAATCGAACAAACATATCTACACTTCCAAACCCTAATTTTATCTCTCTCCCTTGTGTCTTTCTTCTCGTTCTTCGTTCGTTCTTGTTCTTGCAGGGCAACGATCCACGAGGCCCTAGGGGCGATCAGGTCGACCTAGGGCAGCCCATAGCCGTCGTGCTCCCTGACGGGGTCCCTCCTGGGAGTGTGGGGTTTCGGGTCTACAAAAGCGTCCGCCGGATTGCTTGCGTACCACGCTTCCGGTCGGGTCTCCTTCGGCGTGAGCTGCGGTGCATCACCCCGGCGTCGAGGGTACACGTGACGTGTTCGTGTGTCAACACACTTTTTGGCGACTCCGCTTGGGAAAGAAGATTTGAGCGGTCTCCGGTCCGTTCTTGCTACGAAAAGATCGTCATCAAGGATTTGCTATCTACGAAGGTAATATGAATACTCAATCCCCTCATGTAGATTCAAATAACTCATATGGTGTTACTAGATCGTTCAATATGTATACTCTATCGGCCAACCCTAGTTTTGTCAATTATACATCTAATTATGTGCAAGGGCCGATTCAAAGTAATTTACATGCTTCAACTTCTTATGATACTAGTAATATGCGCCATATGTATCCCAACTCTCATGCATCGGCAACCCCAGAAATCCATATGTCGATGAACAACATGATGAGTTCGGTCGATAGAGTTGAAACACCCCATGTAGGAACTTTCAATAACATGCAACAAAGTGTTTCACCTTTTTATTCATCGGCACCTAACTTGCAATATGTTAATCCAAATATGCCGATAGATAGGGGAATTGGCCATGCTAATACTAGTTATTCGGCCAATTACCATCAACCATCATATGCTACAACTCATGCTACTAATCTGTCAGTGCCATATGCAACTGTTGATACTCATAATTCGGCTCCACACCTTCATGGTTATAGCCAAATAAGTGACCAATCTACAGGAGCATACATACCTTCATATAAAGTTGTTGATGAGGTAGGTGCGTTAGAAAGGAAGAAAGCCCAAAATAACAAGATTAGTGATATTTGTATGGAATTATATCTTAGTGGTTTGTCTCCTGACTATAATGCAATTAAATCTAGAGTTTTGCAAGAGGATGAATCATTGCCAATTGATAGGTTATGCCAGGAAAATTATAGTTCCACACCAATGCATATGTCTTCTCTTATTGTTCCAGCATACTATATACCCCCTATACAATTGCAAAGTTTCGGCAACACTCAAGTTCCAATGCCGAAAGAGTCTGAAAGTATTGGAGGGCAATCTTACCCGGAGTGGGCTGAGATTGAGAAAAAGCTTAAAGCTAATGACATTGGGGGGAAATCTTGTCCAGGGTGGGCTGAGCTTGAGAAGAAGCTTAAAGCTAAATCAGATGCTCGCCGTTTGGAGCAAATAGAAAAAGAATTGCCTCAAAGAAAAGAAGCCTTGTCAATTGATGAAAAGAGTGATGATTCGAAGATTGAAAGTTCTTCGGCTGGAAAAGCCGAATCAACTAGTGTGTGTTTCGAGTGCATCAAATCCAAAGAGGCAAGCACCATTGAGAAAGGGCATGGACAAACATAACAACTGTGCTTGATTTTTCTGAATCTAAGGGAACCTATTTCCTGCCCTTTGAGTTATGTGCCACATAAATTGATGAGCATCAAGAACAAAGTGATATGGCCGAACAAAGTTTGGTTAATGATGAACATCAAGAACACAAGCATGGAGCTGAGCAAAGTTCGCGTGACAATCATTCGAGTGATGATGCACGGAATAAAGAAAAAGATGAGGACAAGACGTTGGAGAGTCATCCAAAATTGGAACAAGCTATTATTCAATTCACGCAACTATCATGCTCTCCCAACGCGTATGAAAAGGTATGTCTAGCAAGTAATTTATCTATTTTCAGATTTGGTCATAATTTTATTGTTGATGTAACTATTAGTAAAATTCTTATAACAAATCTTGAGAGACCAATGAAGAAGGATAATTTACTTGTTAGCAATACAATTAGAACAAAGCATACCGGTCAACACATTGTGCCACTTAGAAAGACCGGTAGTGAATTATTATTACATCAAAAGCTTTTCCCATTGTTTCATTTAAAGTTTATATATACATGGGTAGCTTTTCTTATTTCATACTTGGCTTGCATTTGGTCTCAACTGAGACATATATGTTATAATAATTTTTATTTCAGAAATATAAAGCCAAGGTTTGAATTTTCCGAGAAAACCGATGGTAGTGTAATTTCTTATTCAAAGTCATCGGAGATGGGGTGCGAAACACAATGCATAGCCGAATGGGGTGATGCGAAATCTGAACCGTTCGTTTGCTTACTTCCAAATCCGTTCTCACACCAAGATCGGCTAGAAAACAAAGTGATTACCTTCGATTCAAATATGTGTGATCAGATCTTTGATTTATTGCTGAAGAATGATTATATTAGAATTCTTGATCACCATGTTAAGCCATCAATCCAAGGACGAATGTATTGTAAGTTACATAATTCTTTCAAGCATAATTTTGAGGATTGCAATATGTTTCGTCAAATAGTTAAATCGGCCATTGATAGTGGACGATTGAAACTTGTTAAAGCACCAAGGGATCATCATGCTATTCCTATTGGTCCTGATGGCAAAAAGTTTTTGCATCGGTTGCTTCAAGCCGATTCATTTAAGGACAAGAAGGTAAAAACTGTAGGTGATGGGATCAAGCTTTCAAGGACACAAATTATTCCTGAGCGCAATAATGATATTCTTGAAGGCGAGAATTCTGTCAAAGTTACAATGAAGACGCCAAGAACTGGGGGGCAGCAAGCAAATCCAAAGATCGATGCAAGGAAAACCAAAGAGAGCAAAGGCCGAGATAACCACAAGGGTGAGAAATCAAAGGTCACTTTCGCGCAACTATTGGAAAAATATCATAAGATAAGTGAGGAGAAAATTGCTCATCGGCCAAGTAATCCAAAAACATCAAGGTCACCCCCTAGGCGCAAATCTGACCGGTATTGGCAAAGTGATAATTTCAATACATCATACTCATATCCTTATTTTGAGCCGCCAGTACCAGCGTCATGGGTACCTCCCTATGCTTATATGAATCAATATCCATCACGGGACAGGTATAATTCTAGGGCACCTTATCCATCTTATTTTGAACCATCTCATCAAGATTATGCAGCTCCAAGAAGGTCCACATTCGATGAACAATTGCATAACAAAGACCGTTTCAATCGAAAGGAATCGGTCCGGAGCTCAAGGAAGAAGAAAGAGGTGGTCAAGCAAGTATATCGTGTCAAAAAGGATGGTCGGAAGTGTGCCACTTCAGATTTAGTTTCAAATAATAAAGAGCCAATTAAAGCATTGAAATTGGCTACTAAATGCAAAGACGTGGAGCAAGCAAATGTTCAGAATCAAGATGTCAAATCTGAACAAAAGGAGCTGAGAGTGCACAAGATCAAAAATGAATTTCCACTGCTTGAAAAAGAATCACAATCGAGATGTTCACTCGGTTTATCATATTGGCAGAAGAATAAATTGCAAAAACTTAGTGCACGAGAACTTGAAAAGAAGAATATGGTATGGGTCCCCAAGAAGAACAGTCAAACCAAAAATAATGTGCAAGGTTCTATTTTAGAGAATACAACTAAAGTGAAGAAGGAGAAATCATCTCATAAAAGATTAAGCCGAAGGTTTCCATCATCCAACCGGAATCTTCGATTAGCACATCATTCATATTCTTCAAACATGTCATTGATGCCTTTATCATGGAATTCATCCTCATGTATGATTGGTTACCCTCCATGGACTTATTTTGATCCATGGATGCAATACAATTTCTTACATCATGATAGGGGATTACCAAGTCACCATGAATTTTATTTGTTTCATTCTTGTTGCTAATTCAAGGGGCCGAAATATTTGATTTGTTATTTCATTTGTTTGTTTCGGCTATATGTGCTTTGGTGGATGAATTCTACATGTCGTTTATACTAATGGCCGATATTTCTTCTATCGTCCTAAGAATACATCTAAACATGGCCGGTGTGATTTTCTAAACATCGTCCTTAGTTTTGTTGGAGATTGAGACAAGGTGTACATTCGCTAAAAATATGTTGCATGGACCAATTCATAAGTTGCAGAATTGGTGAGTGGGATTATGCTTTGGCTAGGTATGATATAGCTAAAATCTATGAGAAGCCAAATCATTGTTGTTTTTATTATTGAGTATAATATTGTGATGAACCTTGTCTCATTATTTCCATGGAGATTATATTTTGGTGGTTTAGTTGGTAGCAACAGCCAAGGTTTTGGTATTCTTTTTATATCTCCTCATGGTGCTGTTTTGAAGCCTCATGTCGCTTAAATGTTGTTGCATGAACAATGAAAGCTGAATATGTTATTATTCGGTTCAGAACTTTTGCTTGATATAGGTGCTACACATATTGAGGCTTTTGGTGATTCGTTATTAGTTGTACAACAAGTATATATGGATTTCATATATTTTGATGAATCACTTCGTATTTATCTTGATAATTGTCTAGATATAATTTCTTTATCCGATTACTTTATTGTTTCTCATATATTTAGACATGACATTGAAGAGAAAAATGAGTTGGTACAGCAAGCATCCGGCTATTATGTTAATCATGGTGTATTTCTCAAGAGTCGATGCCGAGTTTGCCAACATGGGGAAGGCCGAATCGGAGCTTACCGTTTTCGGCCACTAATGGAAATTTATATGCAGGCGAAGGCAAGATTGCGAGAAGTTCACTATTTTTTATTTACAAGATTCTTGCGAGAGGGTGGACAATATGATTCAATGGATATCTTTGAGATGGATCTAGATATATGGGAATTATTGACGAATTTCTTATGGTGTTATTCTCAAGTTCAGAAGGTTGCACCCAAGTCTGCATAAAAGGGATCAAACAAGCAATGGATGATACATGATTAATCGTGCTAACAAATAGCCGATATATGATTATCGTTTCAAGGATAAGCATGGCCGATATACAATTATCGCCCTTAGAAAACACATGGCCGATGGAGTGTTGACATCGTCCTTAGAACAAGCCTGGGCAAGATATTTTTCGGCACACAAGTTTTGCCGAAAAACAGGGGGGCATGTGTTGACACCCGTTTTTGGCACGGCAATGAACCTATATAAGATGACCTCAAATGAAGAAGTGCTCTACATGAAAAAGTTGGGTATTGTCGATATGAACAACTTTGTAGTTCGAGCCATGATCATCCGATTCCATCTCAAGGGCCGAAACTATGTTTGAAGCAATAAGACCCTGGAATTCGGAGTACTATTCTGCCAATTAGGGCATCAAGACATCCTCAAATGGGAAAATGTTCTACATAGGCCGGCTTCGGCTCGTCGAACCGGTTGATTTTGATATTTGAAACGTCCAAATCCGAGTTCGTATGAAGAAGTTATTGCCAAAACAGTACAGCACAGGAAAACCAGGTCGGACCGTCCGAGGTGGAAACCGGACCGTCCGACTTTGAAGTCGGACCGTCCGACTTGAGGACCCCGATTACAGAAAGATTTTGACCTTAGCTCGGACCGTCCGACCTAGAAGCCGGACCGTCCGACCCTATGGTCCGGACCGTCCGGGATAAAGTCCGGACGTCCGAACCCCCGATCCGGGTCCGAATTTGGTCGGGTTTTTGGCAGTTTTGACGCGAATCTGAGCCCTTTTCTTGCACGGAAAGTCCAACCCCCTCATAAATAGATGAGGTGACGGCCGATTGAAACAACACACAATCGAACAAACATATCTACACTTCCAAACCCTAATTTTATCTCTCTCCCTTGTATCTTTCTTCTCGTTCTTTGTTCGTTCTTGTTCTTGCAGGGCAACGATCCACGAGGCCCTAGGGGCGATCAGGTCGACCTAGGCCAGCCCATAGCCGTCGTGCTTCCTGACGGGGTCCCTCCCGGGAGTGTGGGGTTTCGGGTCTACAAAAGCGCCCGCTGGATTGCTTGTGTACCGCGCTTCCGGTCGGGTCTCCTTCGGCGTGAGCTGCGGTGCATCACCCCCGGCGTCGAGGGTACACGTGACGTGTTCGTGTGTCAACAACATGATCGAGACATCTATGTAATTTCTGCTGTTTCTATGCTGAGTTTGTTGGGATCTGATGAATTATGAGACTATGTTCAGATTGTGATGAGTAATATATTTGGTTCTTCTCTTTTATATTTTATTCTTGAGTAAATTCTTGCATGTTCTCCGTTGCGGTATTTGCTTTGGCCAAGTATTTTATTTGCAACTCCAAGAGAGAGCGTTATGCTCGGTTGTGGGTTCAGCCCCTTGATGTCTAGCTTGAGTGATAGAAACATGAGACTAGGGGATGTGTTGTTGCCACCAGGGATAAAACAACGGTGCTTGTACCTTCGGGTGCAAGGATTGTTTACTTTACGCAAAGTTCTTTTAATGCAGTTGTCTGTTGCTTTGAGTTTACACTTTGGGTGGGATTCGCAACTTAATACCAGCGAGATGTTCTGGATAGATATCTCAAGGTGGATGATTCGTAGTAGATGCAGATGGATTTCGGTCTACTTACCTTGGCGTACTTCCCATTGCTTTTGAGCCCTTCTTTTCTTTGCAGCATAGTTAGCATTGCGGTGCCTTCATAATCCTGTCAATTGCCCAACTGTGATTTGTTTACCTCGCTAGCACTTTTATCGTCTTTTGGGAGAGAGACATCACTAGTGAAAATCACGGGACCCTGGTCCATCTTCACATTATTGTTCACACCCTCAATTTACTTTCCTTTGCACCTTTTATCTCTTGCGTTGATCCTTTGTAAAACGACAAGGCCGGAGGAATTGACAACTCCTCTGTACTCATTGGGAGCAAAGTTATTTGTTGCTGTGTGCAGGTCCACGACAACACCCTAGTCAAGAAGCAATTTCTGGCGAAGTTGCCACCTACTTGTATCTCCTGAGTCCTACTGGTTCGATAACCTTGGTATCTTCACCGAGGGAAACTTGATGCTGCACTCCATCTCTAACCTTCCACTTGGGGTAACTAATGAGGGGCGAGAAGCCATCAAGCAAATTTCTGGCGCCGTTGCCGGGGACTCAAGTCTACAAGATAGGGGAGTTGCACTCTATCTTTTATCGTTGCTTTTTAGTCTTGTTAGTTTACGTTTCTGTTTTTACTTTTGTGTCCTTTATCAAAAATTCAAAAAAAAAATAGTATGTCTAGTTCCTTACTTGCCAATCAATGTCTGACTTCTTTGAAACCAGAACTTATTGCCATGGAGGATTCACCGAGGATCAGAAAAAGTGGTACAAGGAACACCGGTTGTCTCAAAAGGGGATACACTTATGGAAACGAATACATCAGTTGTATGAGTATGCTTGAAACTTGTGCTCAATATATAATATATCTTTTTGCAGCGATGAATCTTGTTGCTTTATGAGGCACAAACACCTTGCTTTCCAATGTGAGTACAATGATGATGAAACCTTAGCTTCTTATGCTAAGAGAAACTATGATTTTTATGATGCAGAGGAAATAGAAGAATTTGTTGCTTATAAGGGTGCCTATGAAATTACTTCTCTTATTAAAAATATTGATGATGCCCCTTACAAATCTGAGAGTCTTGCTATACTTAACTATTGTTTGGAAAATTATGATGCAAATTATGATATTACTGATCATCTTGAGAGAATCTCTCCCCCAAAGGAAGAGACTAATGTTTTGCAGGACTCTATGAAAGAAGAAATTGATGAAACCGAAAGATCCTTGGATGAAAAAGAGGAGGAGAGTGACAAACAAAAGGAGGAAGAATGGAGCCATCCATGTCTAACTTCTAATGAGAGTAACTCTTTGAATCTTACCTTATATGAGTGTTATGATCCTATGGATTCTTTTGAAATATCCCTTTTTGATGACGTTGATGCCTTCTATGCTTATGGCCATGATGCCACTATGGATGATGCTTACGGAGACGAACTTTCTATAGTTCCTCATGTTAATCATGAAATTTTTGCTATTGCACCCACACTTGATTTTCCTATTATCCTTTTGCAATATCCAAATATTTCGGAGAGTTTTGTCCTTATTAAACGTCCATGTGATGGGTTGCATTTATCTTATGTTCCTAAAGACCGTGTTGAAAACTATGCACGTGTACTTGTAGGTCATGAACAACATGATTTATGTGATAGTTATATTCTTGATGTTGTTCATGATACTACTGAAAATTATTTTGAGAGAGGAGAGATTGGTTGTAGAAACTTTGTTACTAAAACACCTCTCTTCATGTTGAAAGTTTTGAAGTTGTTCTTTTTCGACCTTCCTATGCATGTCACTTTGTGCTTCTTTGATTTATTTTCTTACAAGATGCCTATGCACAGGAAGTGGGTTAGGCTTAAATGTGTTTCATATTTGCTTCTTGATGCTCTCTTTTGCTTCAAAATTCTTATTCTTGTGAGAGCATCTTCTATAATCTTTAAGCCTAGCTAATGGCTTTAAAGAAGCGCTTTCGGGAGGCAGCCCGCAACGAATTTAGGTTTTTCTTTTTTTGCTTTTGTTCTGTTCTTAGTGGTCTTGATGATTGTTACTACTGTCACAACATCATTGTATCTTTACTTTTCAAGCTTTGTGCCTTTTATAGCCTCATACGATAAGGGAAGTGAAAGTTGTGACATGCTGTCCAGAAAACAGATTCTGTCCTCGTGACTAGAAAAATCAGAAAAACAATCCCAGTTCATATTTTTAGCTGAATTTTTTACACAGCGTGCTCTATACAATTACGAAACTTCCGTATGTTCTGAGTTTTTTTATTTGAGTTGCGGAAGTACCCCTAAACATTTCGTTTCTATCTGCTGTTCTGTTTTTCACAGATTCTTCCACGTTTTGTCTCTCTTCACTTTTGCAAACCTTAAGCTTGCTTTTTATTTGCAAAAACCTTTTGGCAATCTTGGGAAACAGTAGCTCTTCCTGGAAATCTTTATTTGCAGTAGAGGAAAATTATTTTATTAGGGTACTAACCTCTCTAATCAGCCTACAATGAGTTATGTATGAAGGGAGTTTTCAAGTGCGCGATGGAGGATGATGAAAGAAGATTCAGGAGGGTCAAACGCTCAAGCTTGGGGATGCCCATGTGCACCCCCAATAAATATTCAAGGATACTCAAGCGTATAAGCTTGGGGATGCCCCCGTGCATCCCCTTCTTCATCAACAATTACCAGTTTGTCTCTCGTTGCACTATATTTTTATCACTTCATGCATTATGTGCTATTCTTGGAGCGTCTCTCTCTTAGGTTTTGTTTTTAGACTTCTTTTGCTTTGTTTGCTGTAGTAACAAGTTAGACCCCAACTTACTCTTTTGTGTGGGAGATATTCACGCTCCGCTTGAACTAGAACTCCTCATAGGATTTGCATGCTTATTCTTTTAGCTGTGAGCTGTTCTTTTTCTTTTCTTAGTTGTTGTTCTGTTTAGTTGTAGTTCTTTAGTTTTTCTAAGAGATTTTATTTTTGTCTTAGGTTGAACTTTCTATAGGTTGCATGTTTTATCTTGTTAGAGAGTTGGCCTGTTGCACTGAGTTCTGTGTCTTGACTGAAAGTAGGTAGTTAAAGTTGTTGTTCTCTTTGTAGTAGTAACTTGCAATAGTTTTGAGGTATTGACTAGAGTAATGTTTGAACTTATGGTGTCAAGAGCTCTTGCCTATTAGTGATAGATGTCGTATTTTGGGCAATCCGTGTGTTTTTCGAAAACCAAAAACCCCTGTTGAGAACTCTAGCTACTAGATGGATCCCTAACCTCTGGAGGGTTCGAATATTAGGGTACACTCACGTACCATGAGTCGAGGATGCGCAAGGATAACCAAACCCCCATACACTCCTCCTCGGGGTACCTGTCTCTTTGTGAACCTCCTGATTAGATTGAGAGTTACCGATAATAAGTGCATGAGTTCTTCGGACTAATGTGAGTATTCAAAAGTTGATACTTCCACCCACCTATACTTTTTCTAGCCTCTTCGGTACCGTGCATTGCCCTTTCTCACCTCGAGAGTTGGCGCATACTTCGCCGGTGCATCCAAACCCTTGGCACGATACGCTCTGCCATCATAAGCCTCCTTATATCTTTGCTCAAAAAAGCCACCATACCTACCTACAAGGCATTTCCATAGCCTTTCCGAGATACATTGCCATGCAACATCCACCTTCTCATGACTTGATCTTCATGTCATACATGCGACTTGCTTGATCGATGAGCCGCATGCTAGTTGGGCCTTGCCCTAATCATTGCTACATGACGCGCTAGTATCATTGCATATCCTGCTATCCTGGCAGAAGCATACATTTGCATCATGATAGTTACATTTTCTTTATGTGAGTACCTTTGTAAAGTGTGAAAGATCTCCTATATTCTTGTAAAATATAGAGTATTGCCCCTAAAGTGAGGAAAAGATCCCAAAGAGGACAAAATCAAAAGATCCCAAAGAGGACAAATGAGAGTTAAATAGAAAGAGCCATTGAGGCCACCAAAAAAATAAAAATAAAAAAGAGAAAAAGAGAAAAAAATAAAAAGAGAGAAGGGGGCATACTACTATTCCTTTTGAGAAATCCACACTAGTACTTCATCTCCTATCCCTTGTACTCCATAGAGATCATCATCATGTATATAGCTATGTGGGGACCCTTCACACTATAGAACTTGGCTTGTATATTCCAATGGTGAGCCTCCTCAAACGAGCTCTAGGTCTTCTTGAGCAAGAAAGTTAGATGCACCCCCACTAGTTCCCTTGGAGAGCTTTTATCTCACATGTGCATCCGTTGTATGGCAATCCCTACTCCTCACATCATATCTATCATATGGCCTTCTCTCGCTTATGATTGTCCTCATTGATGTGAGCCTTTCACACCTTTTTGTCTTCCTCCGCCACCTTATTTCTGTTTCGCCTTTTAGGTGTCAACTTTCTTGCTCACGCTCATCCATTGCATGAGTGCTCAAAATATCGAAAGGGAGTGGATCAGTTTGACTTGTACCTGGCTAGTGGTCTGGGGACGAGTCCAGATAAGAATCCAAAGGAGACCAAGTGTGAAACTGTCAGAACCCTCTGTTAGGTAATGTGCTAGGGTTAGCATTCCACTTGCATCATGTTAAAATTTCAAAAGAAATCTTTGAAATCAAAATCAAAAGCAAAATGGGAGAAGGAACCCCCCCCAGATGAATTAATTCAAAAGGCCAGATAAAAATCTTCTCCAAAAATTCATGTTAGAATTTTGAAAAGTCTTATAAATGAGTGTGATCACATATCAAGTGATGTGGGACCCACCCCATGCTCATAGATTTTTCAAATATTCAAACAGTGCCTTGGATTTAATGAAAAACCCCTATTTGAGTTAAGATTCAAATTATTTGAATTTTAAAAATGTTGAAACTTTATAAGTGGCTAGTCTATATTATTGTGATGCCACATAAAAAGTTTCAGCATTTTATAAAATGGTTTGGTATTTTTATCAGAGCCAAAACAAATCTACAGAAAAGAAAAAGGAAAAGGGACTTACCTCGCTTTCGGCCCAGCTCTCCCCCAGCCTGGCCCAGCCCAGCCCACTGGGGGCACATGCGTCTTCAACCCCGGCCAGGCAGGCACCCAGGTCGCCGGCGAGCACCGTGGGCGCGCCAGGCAGCTTCCTGCCTGCCCAGGGCTTATCTCCTCGCCTGGAGACGTCTGGGAGACGTCCCGATCCGTTCCACCCCTCTAGAGCCTCTCCCCCTCTCTCTCTCGCCGAGTTCGACGACGACCCGAGCGCCGCCGTCGCCATGGTTTGAAGCCCATGTAGCCACCGTCGTTCCCAAGCCACACCGTTGTGTCCTTCGTCTTCGTCACCGTCGACTACTTCTCCGTGCCGAGGGAATCAAGCTCAACCGTCCTGGAGCCGCCGAATTGAGTAGTCGTCTTCGTCTACGGTCGCCGTGCGCCATCGTCAATTGCGTCTCCATCAAGCCAACTCCATCCTCGCCACCAACTCCGTTGAGTTCCTGGTGAGCCACAACTCAAAACCCCTCTAGCTACACCCTCGTTTTCTTCCTCTAACCGGATCCGCCATGGGAGCCGAGCACGGCCTCCGCCATGGATGAGCTCGAGCTAGCTCCCGTGCTCCTCTGCCTGCACCGAGTTGTTCCTCATCTTCACCTTGTTTCTACGCGTCGAACGCACTAAGCCACGCTCAAGTTGGTGCACCACAGTAATGATTGCGTCCTCGCCGCGTTTCTGTTGCCGCCGGTGAGCTCGCCGTCGTCGATTTGGTCACCCCCAAGGTCACTCGCGTACACCAGACGACGCGCGAGAGCACGGGCTACGTTCCCGTGGTCTCAGCTCATCGAATTATGCACGGGGGCAGTGGATCCGTGCAGCACCGCCGTGGCCAGGACGCCGGCGTTTAGCCGCCGGTGGGTTAGCCTAACCCCCCCCTTGCTAATCCACCCCCTAATGACCCCCTGAGCCAATGACAAGTGGGCCCAGTGGCTTAATTAAGCCACTGGTTAAGTTAACCCAGCCGGATTAAATTAACCAGCCACTGACAACCATGGCCCACATGTCAGCCCCCCCTAAAGCCAGCATGAGGTCATGCTGACGCAGTAAACCTTTTCCAGAAATTAATATGAATTAAAGAAATTCAGAAAATTCCAGAAAATAGCTCAAACTTTGGAAATTCATAGAAAATTCGTATTAACTCCAAATTGGACAAATAATATATGAAAAATGATCAGGAGAAAATAAGCTATCCAAAAATCCAACTTTCAACTATGTTTGAGTTGATTTTAAAATGGGACCAGTAGCATATGTCATTTTAATTATTTGGAATTTATTCAAATTCAATTCAAATGCTTTTGCAACTTGGACCATGGAATTATGCTACATTTCAACCACACTTCAGAGGCATATCATACACATTTCCAAAGGTTCAAAATGATCAAGCAATGTCACATGTAACTTGGTCAAGTTTGAATTCAAATTGGAGTTTAAATTTGCAATTCAATTTGCAATATACTCCATTTAAATGGAATTGCTTCACACATCAAAGCATATACATCAAGTTTCAACCTTCCATCATGTGATTGTGCATTGTATTTACTTTTGCTACCTTGTTGTTGTTTGTCGAGTAGAGGTGGAACCGGAGCAGGAGGCTGCCCCCTTCGTTGAAGACCTCGAACCCGAACCTCGTCAGCAAGGCAAGCAAACCCCCATTGATCATGTCGATAAAATCCCACTTCTCTCTCATGTCTCGCTTATGCATTGTTTAGGATGATTACCATGATGCGTTGCTACCGCATAGATGAACCCATTCCTTTGCATGACCTATCATTTTGTCACAGTAGTAGGCAAAACCACAATCCTAGCAAATGTAGGAGTTGATTGATATCATGTGGCCCCTGCAAATGTTACTGCTTATTGCATGCTTAGAGTGATACCATGATGATACTGTTATGTGAGTCAGGATGGTAGTGATCATGATGATGATGGTAGAAAAGTGTTGGTGAATCTACCCTAATACAAGGTGAACGATGAGAGGCTGTGTAGGAGTACACGGTGGGTTGTCTCATTGAACGCCGCCCTAAGTCCGAGTTCTTGTGTGGTGATCCAAGATGAAGAGTACAACCACACATTGGGCTCACTGACCCCTCTCAGCTTACTAACTCATCCCTTTCTATGTCCAGATGTCGCAATAGTTCGGAGTTCTGGTAGGTCTGTGGCCTGGATGCTAAGTGAGAGAACGGCTCATCCGAGACCGGCTTATGCACCACGCACACATCACTTGGGTCCACTTCGGTAAACCGGCCGGGTTCACGATAGTGGTAACCAACCCAAGTAGGCGGCTTTCTCGGACTAGATCGGCTATGAGGTAACAGTTGTGGTGAGCATCCTCGCTGGCACCCCTTTAATGGTGTCGAGATCAAAGGCGGTAAATGATGATCATGTGTGTGTAGCGGTGCACCCCTGCAGGGTTATCAAAACTATTCGAATAGCCGCGTCCGCGGTTATGGACTACTTGGAAAGCTTAGCTTGATTATTAGAAAACTTGAATCGGATACTTCTAAAACACACCAATATAAGTGTGAGTGCTATGGCGTGCTTTCTCGTGGGGAAGTCGAGGAAGGCACCATAGTGGTGTAATTGGTTGGAGAAAGTAGTGGACTCGTGTACGCTTCTTACCTCAAAGTCTGGTACTCGTAGTTCAGGATTAGCCAAGTCAAAGTTGGCACTTCTGCAAGTGAAACCCCACCTCCCTTTACCTTGATACATGTGCATGAGTATTATAGCTCCTATGTAAGTCTTGCTGAGTACGACTTTGTACTCACGTTTGCTTAATCTATGTTTTAGATGAACCCACTGACCCCGAAGGTGGCTTCTTCATCGAGTTGGACGACTGAAGATCAAGCTAGTCTAGTCCCAGTCAGACGACTGGTTCCCTCGTGGAGGGCTTGTGTTTAAATAAGGCTTCTTAAGCCATTTGTTAAACTTGTCTGTACTCAGACATAATTTGCTTCCGCTTGTGTTGTAATGTTGGATCACATGTTTGTGATCTCTGTTTGCACTCTATAAGAGTTATCAATAAAAATGTATACTTTGTAGAGAATTGCAATGATACCTACTGTTCATACAAGGCATGTGTGCTGCGTGTATGTTTATAACATGCATGTCTTTGTATGGGTTTTCGAAACCTTAGTTGTGATCTGGCTGGCGGTCTTTCATACACCAAGTGGCCCTTAGATGTGTGCATCTTGGGGCATCGCGATGCGATTGTTCGAGACTCCGTCTCGTGCACACTTTGTGGTATGATCGAGCCCGCCCTAGACCCCGACTAAGTGATCGGGCTGGAGTAAGTCTATGTAAGAGTTATGAGATAGTCGATAGTATGGTTGAGGCGACTTGTCTTTGAATATGGGAGTTCATCACCCATATCATTAGACTTGTGTGCGGACGATGAGGACCCATCTCAGTTGATCATCCGGCCTGGATGGGATACCCCTCACGTACGATGCTTTCCGAGAACGTTCTGTGCTTGGCCTTGTCTGCTTAGACAAGTGGGTACGGTTCTCGGCTCTCCATATGACTATGTCTTAGCTGGACTTGCATACGCTAACCCCGGGTCCCGACAGAAACTTTAGTAGATAGTTGTTCTCAACAACCTTATTTTTTCTCTCGTATTTACCTATCCCTTGCTTGCACGCAAACACCATCTGGAGACATTCGAGTCACGGACAGCGAGAGCTCTTGCACCTTTTGTTCTTTTGTTGCTTGTGTCAATGCTAATATAGACTCTTTCTTGTTAAGACTTGAATTGAATTGCATGCTTTGATTGCTTTACTTAAAAGTCCTTTTATGGTTGTGTGGCATGTCACCACAGAAATTATGCTTGTTATCATTTACCTACTCGAGGACGAGCAGGAATTAAGCTTGGGGATGTTGATACGTCCCAAACGTATCTATAATTTCTGCTTGCTCCATGCATGTTTTGTGTGACTTTGCCATGTTTTGCTTGAACTTTCATACACTTTGGAACCTATTTGGACTAACCTATTAACTCAGTGCACCCAGTTGCCAGTTTCTGTTTTCTGCTGTTTTTGTATTTCAAGTTTTCCGGCCATTAAAAGTGCTCCAAAAATTCCGAGAAAAATATATAAAAAAATCAGCGCAACAGAAGCTTCCGGAATCACCAAGAGAGGGAAGGGGGGCCACCACCAGGCAGCCAGGAGGGCAGGTGGCGCGGCCCCACCCTGGGCCGCGCCAGGGACCCTCCTGACTGCCTCGTGGGTCCCCTCGACGCCCCCCTTCGCCTATATTTACCCCTCGGGGTGGAAACCCCTAAGACGGACTCTTCTTTCACGATCTCTCCTCTGTTCCGCCGCCGCCGCCGTTTCAAGCTCGGGGCTGCCTGGAGAAGCTGCTCCGGCACCCTGCCGGGAGAAGCTACCCCCTCCGGGAGACCCTCCATAGCCATGGACGCCTCCCGTATGTACCGTGAGTAGTTCCCCTTGGACCATGGGTCCGTGACCAGTAGCTATGTGATCTATCTCTCCCCCTTTTGTGCTTCCACTTTCGAGTCCTCGTGAGCTGCCTCACATGATCGAGGCATCTATGTAATTTCTTCTGTTGCTATGCTGAGTTTGTTGGGATCTGATGGATTATGAGACTATGTTTAGATTGTGATGAGTAATATATTTGGTTCTTCTCTTTTATATATTGTTCTTGAGTAAATTCTTGCATGTTCTCCGTTGCGGTATTTGCTTTGGCCAAGTATTTTATTTGCAACTCCAAGAGAGAGCGTTATGCTCGATTGTGGGTTCAGCCCCTTGATGTCTAGCTTGAGTGACAGAAACATGAGACTAGGGGATGTGCTGTTGCCACCAGGGATAAAACAACGGTGCTTGTACCTGCGGGTGCAAGGATTGTTTACTTTACGCAAAGTTCTTTTAATGCAGTTGTATGTTGCTTTGAGTTTACACTTTGGGTGGGATTCGCAACTTAATACCAGCGAGATGTTCTGGATAGATATCTCAAGGTGGATGATTCGTAGTAGATGCAGATGGATTTCGGTCTACTTACCTTGGTGTAATGTCCATTGCTTTTGAGCCCTTCCTTTCTTTGCAGCATAGTTAGCATTGCGGTGCCTTCATAATCCTGTCAATTTCCCAACTGTGATTTGTTTACCTCGCTAGCACTTTTATCGTCTTTTGGGAGAGAGACATCACTAGTGAAAATCACGGGACCCTGGTCCATCTTCACATTATTGTTCACACCCTCAATTTACTTTCAGCTTTTACTTTCCTTTGCACCTTTTATCTCTTGCATTGATCCTTTTTAAAACGACAAGGCCGGAGGAATTGACAACTCCTCTGTACTCGTTGGGAGCAAAGTTATTTGTTGCTGTGTGCAGGTCCACGACAACACCCTAGTCAGGAAACAATTTCTGGCGACGTTGCCACCTACTTGTATCTCCTGAGTCCTACTGGTTCGATAACCTTGGTATCTTCACCGAGGGAAACTTGCTGCTGCACTGCATCTCAAACCTTCCACTTGGGGTAACCAACGAGGGGCGAGAAGCCATCAGGCGTCTCTCGGGGGGAGTTTGTACTCGAGTCCCCGAGTGCTTTGGGTAAAGATCGCGTGAGCGACGATAGCGTCTCTCGGGGGGAGTTTGTACTTGAGCCCCCGAGTGCTTTGGGAAAATATCGCGTGAGCGACGATAGCGTCTCTCGGGGGGAGTTTGTACTCGAGCCCCCGAGTGCTTTGGGGAAAGATCGCGTGAGCGACGATACCGTCTCTCGGAGGGAGTTTGTACTCGAGTCCCCGAGTGCTTTGATGTGGTAGTATTTGGGCAACATCATTTTATTGCGTCGAACGGTTACATGAGTTGCTAGTCGAGCATGACTGGTGGAGACTATGGGTAGAACAGGCGTAGGTTCGCTACGTTCCATGGATTTCCCACATCCTCGTCAGTCTTCGGGTTCTTCAGTGTATAGGCGCCTCCTCCTATGACTTCTGAAACTATGAACGGTTCTTCCCATTGGGGGGCAAGCTTGTGGACTTTCTCTTGTATGAGCCGTAGGACAAGGTCGCCTTTGTTGAAGGTTCTGGTGCACAAGCGGCTGCTTTGGTAAGTGCGCAGCTTGTCCTGGTACCCCTTTGAGCTTGCTAGGGCAGTGTCTCTTTCTTCGTCTGCTGTGTCCTTGTCATCTTGTAGTGCTTCTTCTGCTTCCTCTTCTTCGTACCCCGAGATCAGGGGTGACCCGAATTTGAGGTCATGTGGTAGTACTGCCTTCGCCCCGTACACCATGAAGAAAGGTGTGTACTGGGTTGCGGTATTTGGGGTAGTGCGCAGGCTCCATAGTACTGCAGGGAGTTCTTCTACCCACTTGCCTGCGGCCTGCTCGGGTGGTGCAAGGAGCCGTTTTTTGATTCCTCCGCATACTAGGCCATTTGCTTTTTCCACCTGGCCGTTGGACTGCGGGTGCGCGACTGATGCGCAGTTGATTTTGATGTCGTCCACGTAGTCTTGCACGTTTCTTCCGATTTTCTCTTTCAAGCAGGCTTGCATCATCCGCTGGTATGTGGCACCCGCGTTCTTGAGTCCGAAGGGCATTGTCCTATAGCAAAATACGCCGTAAGGGGTGATGAATGATGTATGATCTTTGTCTTCTTCCTTCATCCTGATCTGATTGTATCCTGAGTAGGCGTCGAGGAACGATAGTAGATCGCATCCTGCTGTCGAGTCGATTATCTGATCGATTCTTGGCAGGGGAAAGTGATCCTTTGGGCAATATTTGTTGACTGGCCCGTAGTCGACGCACATCCACAACACGTCTGTGTCTTTCTTCGGGACCAGCACAGGTTTCGTGATCCAAGTGGCTTTCTTCGTCTCTCGGATGAATTGAGCGTCGAGTAATCGGTTGATCTCCTCCCCGATTGCTCTGCGCTTGGGTTCTGAGAATCTTCGTAGTGCCTGCTTCACTGGCTTGGTGTTTGGCTTGATGCGCAGCGCGTGTTCCGCGAACTCGCGCGGTATTCCTGGCATGTCGGTTGGGCACCAGGAAAATATTTCCCATTCTTCACGGAGGAAAGCGATGAGGGCAGTCGCTTGCTCTTCCGGGAGGTGGGCGTACACGCGGACTGTTTTTTCTGGGTCCGTCAGGTGCACTTGGTGGGTGACCGTGTCGCTGTCGATGCTGAAGTCCCGCCCATACTCTTTTGACTCGCTTCGACTAGCTAGCGGAAATATACTTTTGAATGTCGCCATGGCTATTTCTGTGAGTTCTTGCTCGGCTCCAAAGGTGTCGGAAACTTTGTGGAAATCGTGATCACATTGGTCTGATTTGGTGAAGCTTCCGTTGACTGTAATGACGCCCGCGGATCCTGGCATCTTGAGTTTGAGGTAGGCATAGTGCGGAACCGCCATGAATTGCGTGAATGCTGGACGTCCCAGTATGGCGTGGTACTGCGACTGCCAATCGAGTACTTCGAACTCGAGGGTGTGTCTTGGGAAATTGCGTCTGCTGCCAAAGACAACTTCGAGCTCGATTATTCCAAGGGAAGTAGCCGCTTCTCTTGGGACTACTCCGTGTAACACGGTGCTTGATTTTTTCCATACTGATCGTGGGATCAGCATCTTGTGTAGGGTGCTGACTAAGATTATGTTCATGTTGATGCCTCCGTCCATGAAGATTCTGTACATGTCGTACCCTCCAATTTGAGCATCGAGTACCAGGGGCGCGTGCCCCGGCCTTGGGACTGCAGGTGGGTGATCGCTCTGGGAGAACGTGATACTAGTTTATGTGTCGTGTAGCTGGCAGACTTCGACTGTGTTTAGGTTCTCGGCTGCTCTGGCTTGCATGGTGTAGGCGTCCTGTTGAGCTTGCGATACCCTGCCTTCTTGGATCGTGTACACCTGTCCTTGAGGCGGGTTGTAGCGTCTTTCGGGACTTGGAATTGGCGACTGCTCGGTTCATCGGGTGCGCTTGGCTTCTCGTTATTTTTCCTCCTTGAGGTTGTCCGCGAGTTCGTTGAATAGGCGGCAGTCTCCTAGAGTGTGACCCGATCTGATGTATCCCAAGTCGTCTTCGAAGAAGTGGATCGTGCAGGGTCCTTCTAGCTGCTCCCTGACCGTGAGTTTGTTGGATCCGGCGTGCCATCTCCTCCTTGAGATTCGGAAGATATGCGTGTGATCCGCCGGGTGCTCGTGGACTCGCGGGTCGATTTCGAACCCCTCGCTCAGATTCTGGTTCTTTATAAGGTTGGCGAATTCGTCTGGTCTTCGATCTGGGTCGTAGTAACCGGTCTGAGTATCAGAGTCGCTGTCCTGGCGGGCGACAGCTGTCCGCACGGCGGCGGGTCGTCGAGTGGTCGGCGAGCGCGTAGCTGTATAGTGCGACTCGTCGAGTGGGGTCTCTTCGTAGGATCCTCGCGCCTGTCTTCTAGGTCATCGATTTCTTCTTCGTTGTCGATGATCTTGACGATCGCTGATCTTGAGCTCGGAGTAAGTGTCTTGTTGTGCGGCGGGTGCCTGGGTGGCGGTGGGTCATCGAGTGGTCGGCAGGTCCTCTGCTTCGTGTTGTAGTTCGTCGTTCGGGATCTCTGCGTAGAACCCTCGCGCCTTTCTTTTGGGTCGTCGTTTTCTCCTTCACTGGCGGTGGACTCGGTTGCCGCCATAGTATTGGTCTTGGCACAGCTGCAGGCCGAGCGATCTCGATGGGGCGGCAGAGATGTTTGCCGTGATCTTGAATTCTTCGGGTGGATTGGATCTGGTT
The DNA here is from genome assembly GCA_950022295.1 of Bromus sterilis. Classification (NCBI taxonomy): domain Eukaryota; kingdom Viridiplantae; phylum Streptophyta; class Magnoliopsida; order Poales; family Poaceae; genus Bromus; species Bromus sterilis. Next base: position 414,315,340 of record OX465595.1, on the reverse strand, counting down.
CTTGTTCTTGAGTTGTGGCTTGCTGAAGACGGAACCACCGAGATCGTAATTCCAACCTGTGTAGTTCCCACAGACGGCGCCAATTGACGGGGATCAACCCCGACAAATCCCATAGTCAGGGACCCTGGGTTAGTCATGAGAGGAACAGATTGGATGATAGCTCGTCGGCTAACCGGAGGAGACGTTCATGCTCGATATTATTTCTTGGAGATGCGATTACAGGGAAGGCCAAGGCTAGTGCGCAAAAGGCTAGGGTTACAGATTGTGTATTGGCCGATCTTGACGTCTCCCCTCCCAGCCTTTATATACTAGGCTGGGTCTCGGGGAACCCGTCTTGGATTACAGATGAGGTTTCCTAACCCTAATATTGTACCGCACGGCACGTTTGCACCTTCCTTATGACTCGCGGACTCTTACGTCGGTGCCACTAGTGGGCCAAGGCTGGGCCCGGGCGGCATCTTTGTGGGCCTTCTGTCTTCGGGTACACCGGGTAGGCCCATCCATAGGAGTCGTGGGCTCACGCCCTCGTCAGCCATAATCTCACATTGATGTTGACGTTGAGCTTCTTAGGAAAATGATATAAAGGTATCTTGACTCTCATCTTTGGTCTTGAGAAAGAAAACCCATGTATATCTTGTATAGTCGTCGATAATGACTACGCAATACCTCCACCCACCCAAACTATCATATGATGGAGGCCCAAAAAGATCCAAATGAAGGAGCTCAAGAGGCCTCGACGATGTGATGATAGTCTTCACCTTATGTTGCTTCTCATGTTGCTTTCCCGCAATGCAAGCACTACAAACACAATCTTTGGCAAAAGAAACATCGCTTAGTCCAACAACGTGATCCCCCTTTATAAGGGATTGCAAATTTCTCATACCAACGTGGGCTAGCCTACGGTGCCATAGCCACCCCACGTCGGCCTTGGCCATTAGGCATGTTTTTAGGCGAGTGCTCTCTTTCGAGAAATCAACCACATAAAGGTTGCCTTCAACATGCCCAAGAAAGACCACTTTGAGAGTATCCCTTTTAAAGACGGTCACATGAAATTCACTAAAAAGAGAGTCATAACTGGCACGTGCCAATTGGATAGTGGAAAGTAGATTGCAGTGAAGGGATTGGACAAGAATGACATTTTTTAGTGAAGGGATTGGACAAGATGACAAACTTTCCAAATCCTAATACCTTGCCCTTGCTATTGTCGCCAAAGGAGATGTCCGAGGATGACTTCAACGAGTCAATGACATCCACGAGCATATCCTTGCCTCCGGTCATATGATTGGTGAAACCACTATCAATCACCCATTGAGTGCCACCGGAGGCATAGTACTGCGAGAATCAAGCTTTGTTTATAGGTCCCCATTTTTCAATGGGTCCTAGAGAGTTAGCAACAAGGGTCTTAGGAACCCAAATAGTCCATGCATAATCATCATAATCAGTGCCGACAAATTTAGCAAATGTGTAACCATCATTCCTTCTCAAAAGGACATAATATGGGTTGTTCATGCTGGCATAATCAGGGGAGGAAACCATCTCCTTGGGGATGACTCCCTTTCCAACTTTCTCCTTTCCCTTTTCCTTCTCCTTGTGCCCTTCTTGCACAAATACAACTTGTTGTTGAGGAGGAGTATCTTGGTGCTTCTTCTTCTTGTTCTTCTTCTTGTGCTTGTTCTTTTTGTTCTTCTGGGAGGGATCAAACCCAATACCCTCCTTGGCAACACATTCCGCTTGATGGCTCAAAATTTCATTCAAGTTCTTTTCACCTTGAATGCAAGACACAAGACCTTTCTCAAGTTGATCTTTCAACTTCTTGTTTTCATCAAGTAGAGATGCATAATCAATGGAGTTAGAAGCACATGCATCACTAGGGGAGAAAGTAGCTCGAGATTTAAGAGTTGATGCTTTAAGTTGGTTGTAAGCCTCGGTGAGATTTATGAGCTCCCCCTTTATGAGCTTGTGGCTCTTTTCAAGGAGCTTATACCCCTCACCGAGTTTACCATGAACAACTTTAAGCATAGCAATTTTATCCAAGAGATCATGCTTACTTTCAAGAGAGAGATCTAGAGCATCATTGACTTTAACAAAGTCTATCTCATGAGAGGTGACGGTTTACTCAAGAGAGGCCTTCATGGTTTCTACTTCATGGAGATTTTTCTCAAGGAGATCATTTCTCTCATTTTTCTCTATTAGGAGGGTTTCCCCATTATCAATGTAGCCATCACGTTCGGTGAGTGACTTCGTCATGTTGAGGAACAAGCAAGAGATCCTCCCTTAGGTGTCTTCATTAAAGCCAATGAGGCTTCCTCACCGTAATCAACACCATCATATTCACACTCATCCTCCAACTCCTCAAGAGAAGAGTTGGGAGTGGGAGATGATGTCGTAGGGATAGTAGACTTTGATATTACCTCTTTAGCCATGAGGCACCGGTGGGAGTTGGGCTTGTTCTCATTGGGGAGTCGAAGAGGTTTGATGAGGTGGAGGAGGACTTGGAGTGCATAGCAATCGTGGCTATGCCTTTGTTCTCATCATCATCATCTTCATCATCCCCGAATAAGTACTCTTCATGAACAAGGGCCTTGTCACCATGCCTCTTGGAAAACTTGTTGAAGCTCTTCTTCTTGAACACAAGCTTCTCGAATTTGTCTTCTCTTCTCTCATAGAGAAAATCCGCAAAAAAGTTCTTAGGACTATCACAATTTTAGCACTTTCTTCTTCCAAATTTTTTTCCTTTTAGATTTTTCTCTCTTGAAGCCATGGGGCCCGAGTATTTATTGACCAAAAGGGCCACGTATTTTTCAAAGTCATTTGCCGGGAAAGAGGCTTCATCTTCATCCTCATAATAGTATTCCACTTCTTCCACCTCGACCAACTTGGAGGGAGAGACCGTCTTCTTGGCTTTCAAAGCAAGATTATTGGAGCTATTTATCCCATGAACAAGATCAAGGGTTTGCTTGGACTTTGCTTTCAACAACGAGTTGGTGGTGAAGGATGACACAATTTGATTTGGGATCAATTGGTCAAAATCTGGGCGTTGATGTATCATGGTGACCATGGTGTCATACGTTAGGATCATGGCACCCATGAACTTGTCCTTGATGAAGTTGTCATCCGCCCAAGTGCATCCGAAGTTCCTCAAATCCAATACGATGGACTTGAGTCTATGGTAAATATGTTCCGCAGATTCTCCATCCTTCTTGACGAAGATGTTGACTTCTTTCTTGAGAATAGCCAACCGAGATCTCTGCACACTGATGTCTCCTTCAAAAACTTCCCCAAGAGTAATGCAAAGTTCTTTGGCCGTCTTAAAAATAGCAATGTGATCTTTGGACTCCTCGGGCATGGACAACCGGAGCATGTGACAGGAAGTATGATTGAGTTGTTCATCAACCTCTTCTCTCGGAGATAGACTAGAAGGGATCTTCTGGTTGAAAGCCTCTCTTGATGATCCACCATAGTTGGGTGGATGCGCTCCGAATATGTGACTCCATAGCTAATTTCCATTTACCAAACGTGTCAGGATTCAAACGGGAGGGGGGGTCCCCAACATGATTAATATGCGACATAGGAACATGAGCACGAGCATATGAAGGAGCATCATCATTTTATAATTGGGCAGTGTTGGGTGAGGGATGATTGGGTGTCTCCTGTACTCCATCAACATCCAAAGTAAGGTAGAGGGAGCTTGCGAGAATGAAGCAAATTTCTTGTCAACTTCTTTCCCTACCAAGTCTTTGATTGAATTTTCCATGGAGCTTTTAAAAGACTCCATGAACTTAGAAAACTCGGTCAAAGTGAGTGAGTTGGAGGCGCTAGAGCTAGCTCCTCCACTTACTTGGAGAGGCATGGTATTTTGTGGTATTGGTGGGATGGATGGGTTAACAACGGGTGCTCCAAGTGCACCAAGTGCTTCCCCATCCATGGGAAGGTTTTCACCTTGATTCCCTAAGTCGGCCATATCCTCTTAGGCGGTAAAACCCTTAAGAAGAGCCCTAGCTCTGATACCAATTGAAAGGATCGATATGGTCAACTAGAGGGGGGGTGTGATGCGAAGAGACGATAACGACTTCTCACGCTTCGTTGGTTACCCCAAGTGGAAGGTGAGATGTAGATAGCGGCAAATTTCCGTTGCCAAAGATACCAAGGTTGAGATCGAACCAGGAGGACTCCGACGATGACAAGTAGGTGGCAAGAAAACAATGGATCTGTTTAAGACAAAAGTTGCTTCCTTAACCTGGACCTGCACACTACACAAATAACTTTGCTCCCAACAAAGTACAGAGAGGTTGTCAATCTCTCCGGTCTTGTTGTTTACAAAGGATCAAACACAAGAGATAAAAGATAATGATAGCTACCACTAGAAAGTAAAAGCAAGAAGTAAATTGAGTGTGTAAACAGTGGTGGAAAATATGGACCGGGGTCTGATGACCCTCAACTGTAGGGGATCGATTGTAGCGTTTTTGATAAATAAGAGTGTCAAACCCAACGAGGAGCAGAAGGTATTGGTAAGTGATTTTGGCAAAGAAATAACTGCAGGCACTGAAAGATAACTTTTTAGGGGGTTTTCGGTATAAGCAACAAGACGGTAAAATCAAGCAAAGTAAAAGGCACTTAGGAGTAACAAGTGGCCCAATACTTTTGAGCAAGGGATAGACCTAGCAACTGAACTTTTAAAGGCTAAAGTGTTCTCCAGGACACACGGGAGAAATAGTCACGTGCTTTCTCCATACTCCGTATTGATACTATGTGCTGTGTTGATAAGTGTTGAGTGCGTGGGTCTATGCTAGTACACCCTCTACACTAAGATAAGTGCACTCTTATGATTAAACATCTTGCAAGCATCCGCAAATACAAGATACTAATTAAGGCAAAAGCCTGACCATAGCAATACGATCCATGATCCATTGTTCCCTTGTGCAAAAGCGTGCAAACTGGGGTTCAGGTTTCTGTCACTCCGGCAACCCACCGTAAGCATTCTTTATACACAATGCATTCTCCTAGGTCCTTAATAAGGCGAAGTGTTGACTGTTCGACTCAAACAAAACCACTAGGAAAATTACAACACAACTTAAATATCAAACAACACATATTACTTCAACATCATATGACTACTAACAACTAGACTTCTCCCATGTCCTGAAGAACTAAAGTAACTACTCACAAGACATAAAAGAGATCATGATCAGAGAGGATAAATAAATGATAAATAATCTGGACACAATGATATTTCTCCAACAAAACTCAATAGCATTCATCACACGTTAGCAATCAACACTAGTAGATTAGAGAGGATATATAGTACGGATCACAACACAGTTACACTTGTGACATGAGATGGGATGAAGATGGAGATGGTGCTGATGTTGCGGATGATGTTGACGATGATCTCGATGATGCCCGTGACGATGATTATGGCGATGACGACGATCTCCCCTTCCGGGAGGTGTTCTCCCCGGCGGAATCTGCCCGCCTGAGATGTCTTTTCTTCTCTGTAGGTTTCCGCCATGGAGCAGCGGCGGAACTCGCGAAAATCCCCCTTCTTTTAGGGTTTTTGGATGATGGAGAATAATAGGCCAAAGGGGGGAGCCGGGGTGGTCCCGTGTGTGCAGGCGGCCACCCGGCGCGTCCACCAGGGGGACCACGCCACCAGGCCACCTGGTGGCCCCCCTCTGGCTCTCGTTTTGCGTGCCTTTGTTAATCTTGTGGAAAATGGCCTCCGTCGATTTTCAAGGAATTTGGAGGTCTTCTGGTTCAGCAACCCAGCGTCCACTTTTTACCGCTAAATCCTGCGCCTGTTGCTTCGGCATCGGAAAGTTTGCAAATTGTATAAAACAAGCCAAAAAAACATAAGAACATCATCACATCATGAAATATATCAATGAACAGGGATGAATTACTATATAAAATAGTGATGCATTTTTGGATGGATCAACTCCCCCAAGCTTAGACCTCGCTTGTCCCCAAGCGAATACTGAGCTTGGTAAACCTGTCCACAAGTTTAGAGAGTGAAGTGTAGGTAAATAGAATACGGACAAGAAGCGTCATGATTTATTCACCAAACTCAAGCATCCTCAACAGCAACCTCAACTCATAAGGTCCTTATGAGAAAGTAATAACAATTATAATCAAAAGTAGGTCTAAGGAAACTCATCAAATTATGGAAAACATATCCTTGGTCAAAGGACAACTAATAACTTTTACTTATGCTCTTTCTCTTTACAATGAAACAATTTGAAGGATTTGAAAGAACATGTTATTAGTCATGAAGTGCAAATGCTAACACAAAGGAAGATGTTTGCTTGTCATAAGCTTTTACAAACAACTTATCAAAAGATAATGTCAACAAGGATGTGGCATGGCAAAACTTAATGCAGAATTATATGGATGAATCCTCATCAACATCAAGTGTATGTTATCTTTGTGGAAAGAAGGAAGTAGGATGAACTGACTCAACATAAAAGTAAAAAAGAAGGGCCTTGTTATAGGCAAGCAGGGAAACCTCATGTGCTATCCTTCAATCAAACAGAATGAAAACAAATTTTGGGGGGTGCTTAGTTTGTCAAGGAATGCTAATAGATAGCTCAATTACTTCTCAAGCTGGACAAGTTTCGAGAAACGGCTCCCAAGTGGGCACGATCACATCCCCTTAGTCTCCTTTGTTTATCACTGCCAAAGTTTCTGATTTCTCATAGTCCAAGCGTGAAGGAGGGTTTGTTTGTTGTATTATCTTACGAGATGGGCGACTCATGCCAGTTCCTCCTAGTATTAGGGGTTTGCAGATTACACATGCAATCCCGAGGTAAAACTTGTCCAACTTAAGAAGATTGAATTACCTACTACTTCCTCATGAGCTAAACAAGAGGCACAAAACAGAAGATTTTGAACATTTAAGGATAACACATAAATTCTATACTCTTAGGAGCGGTAGTGGAATACCACGAATAGGAAGGTATGGTGGACTCATATGGAAGATATTGGTTTCAGGGTATGGATGCACAAACATAAACCTGCTTGGCAAAGGGTTTTGGCTAGCAAAGGTTTTGAGAGAACAGACAATTGATGCTAACTTAGATGCAAAACATATAAAGCATAAAAATTAAGGTAAGCATAACACATGGAGTTGTCTTCCTTGTCAACATAACACTTCAAGCATAATAACATAAAGGTTTTGGCTATGTCGCTACTTGAGAAAAAATGCATTTTGTCATGACCAAAGCGACGCTGGCCAAAATTTAAATAAAGTTTTCAAAGCCATACCTGATATAAGGTCAATACTCTCCATAAGAATCATCATATAAGGTCGGTTGCGTGAAGAGAATACCGAGTGCAGCGAATGAACCAATAGACTTTCATTGATATTCCATCATAGACGACACCACACTCACGGATACAAGACTCTCCACAGAGGAGTGACAGACCTCAATGCAAACACATATTTCATATAATAACTTCCCTAGACATGATATGACTCTACTTGACTCTAAAAGACTAAGATAAAGATAAAGATACTGGTCACTCCCCCAAGCTTGGAACAAGCCAAGGGGGATGCCATTACCCGAGGAGATTTCACTCCTCATTCCTGTTGTTGTTGATTCTTAAGATCCCTGATGACGCGTCGAAGGGTTCGATTTTCACACTCCAAGATATCCACTTGTACTTTCAATACACGGAAATCTTCACAGAGTTGATTGGTAATGCGGTAAGCCTCAGAGATGGTGGAAATCATGCGTTGATCTTCAAGTGAAGGGTCCGTTCCTGAAAGGTTAAGAGAAAGATCATAATGAGGTTGGACACTCCCCACCATGATGGGGTTGCTTGATCTTCCTCCTTGTGTTGATGGACCCCCTAGTTGCTGAGCGGTGATAATCTTGACTTCTTCTTTCATGGAGCGCTCCATCTCCATTTGTCTTGCAGCTATTTCTTCTTCTATAGCCCAATCAATGTGCTTCCCTTGGTTGAGATCCTGCTGGACTTGGTGCAGGCGTCGCCCCAAGAAGTCTTCTCCGCTCGAGCCACAAGAAGACATCTCTAAAAGTAGCTTTTTATCCTGGCAGAAACAGCTCAAAAAGAAAACACACGAAATCGCGAGATACGATGCCGAGACTATCCGGGCAAATATATAGCAAAAATTTCTGCAACAGAAGAAGGAAACGAGCCAAAGCGGAGTCGGAGGCGGACTCCAGGGTGTCCAGGCGGCCTCCCGGCGCGGCCAGGGGGGCGCCTGGGCCCGTGGAGCTTCTCTCCGACTCCAATCAGGCTTCAAATTTTCCTAATTTTGCAAAAACTTATAATATGGTCTCCCACCATGTAATGCTTGAGTCTTTGCCCATTAAAATCTTGGGGTTTGGTACCATCAAAATTGTTAATCTTGGTTGTACTGGAGCGGTATACTTCTTCGATATGAAATGACCCTTCCCATCTGGAAAATAATTTACCTGGAGAGAACCTGAAACGGTATCTAAACAACAAAACTTTATCACCAACATTAAATTCATGTTCCAGAATCCTTCTATCATGCCACTTCTTTACCTTTTCCTTAAACATTTTAGCACTCTCGTAAGCTTCATTTCACTCATCTGGAGAAGTCAAGTTCATGAGACGCTTTTCAGCCACTAACTTTGGGTCAGCGTTAAGCTCTCTAACAGCCCAGAAAGCTTTGTGTTCTAATTCTAATGGCAAATGGCAAGCCTTGCCATAGACCATCTTATACGGAGACATGCCCATGGGGTTTTTGTAAGAAGTTCTATACGCCCACAAAGCATCTCCTAACTTCTTTTACCAATCCTTCCTAGAACTATTAACTGTCTTTTGCAAGATCAACTTGATCTCTCTATTGGTGATCTCAACTTACCACTAGTTTGAGGATGGTACGGTGAAGAAATTCTATGATTGACATCGTACTTGGCCAGAGCTTTTCTAAAAGCTCCGTGCATGAAGTGTGATCCTCCATCAGTCATGAGGTACCTAGGTACACCAAACCTAGGGAAAATTGCATCTTTGAGAATTTTCAAAGATGTCTTGTGATCAACACTCTCAATGGGGATTGCTTCAACCCACTTGGTTAGATAATCAACAACTACCAAAATATGAGTGTACTTGTGTGAGGGAGGAAAATGACCCATAAAATAAAACCCCATCAATCAAAAGTCTCAATCACTAGAGAGTAATTCATAGGCATCTCATTCCTCCTACTAATATTACCAACTCTGTGACACTTATCACAAGATAAAACATAATTTATAGCATCTTTAAAGAGAGTAGGCCAATAAAACCTGATTGGAGAACCTTGTGTGCGGTCCTCTCACCGGCATGATGTCCTCCGTAGGGACTATCGTGACATTGCCTGAGAATGTCCTTCTGCTCGCGTTCCGGTATGCATCTTCTCACAATCCCGTACGGACCTTCTTTAAAAAGATGAGGGTCATCCCAAAAGTAATGCCTCAAATCGTGGAAGAACTTCTTCCTTTGCTGAAATGTTAAAACTGGAGGCAAATACTTTGCAATGATAAAATTAGCATAATCTTCAAACCAAGGGTCGGAAAGAGATTTTACTTTTACAACGGCAAGTTGTTCGTCTGGAAAACTATCGTTGACTCGGATGGGTTCATGCGGTATATCTTCCATTCTTGAAGATTGTCCGCCACTGGATTGTCTTCTCCTTTCCTATCAACAATCTGTAAATCAAACTCTTGAAGAAGGAGTACCCACCTGATGAGTCTTGGTTTGGCATCCCTGTTCGCCATAAGGTACTTAAGAGAAGCATGGTCAGTATGAATAATGACTATTGAATCAACAATATAAGGTCTAAACTTATCGCAAGCAAACACTACTGCTAAGAATTCCTTCTCAGTAGTAGCATAATTCTTTTGAGCACTATCAAGGGTTTTGCTAGCATAATGTATAACATTTAATTTCTTATCAACCCTTTGTCCTAAAACTGCTCCAACAACAAAATCACTAGCATCACACATAATTTCAAAGGGCAAGTTCCAATCAGGCGGTTGTACAATAGGAGCGGTTATCAAAGCTTTCTTAAGAACTTAGAAAGCCTCCTTACAATCTTCATCGAATACAAAAGGAACATCCTTCTGGAGAAGATTAGTGATGAGTCTCGAAGTCTTAGAAAATTCTTTAATAAATCTTCTATAGAAAAAGGCATGAACGAGAAAGCTACGAATACCTTTGATGTCCCTTGGATAGGGCATCCTTTCGATCGCTTCAATCTTCGCCTTATCCACTTTAATTACCCTCTCGAAAATCTTGTGACCAAGAACGATCCCTTCGTTAACCATGAAGTGGAATTTTTCCCAGTTTAGAACTAAATTTGTGTCCTCGCATCTCTGCAAAACTTTATTAAGATTGTGGAGACAATGGTCAAATGAAGTTCCATAGACGGAGAAATCGTCCATGAAGACTTCCACAATCTCCTCACAGAAACCATAAAAAATAGCAGACATGCATCTCTGAAAAGTAGCAGGTGCATTGCATAAACCAAAAGGCATACGCCTATAAGCATAAGTACCGTAAGGACACGTGAAAGTGGTCTTCTCTTGATCGGCAGTATTGACATGAATGTGAGAGAAGCCAGAGTACCCGTCAAGATAGCAAAAGTGGGTGTTTTTGGACAACCTCTCAAGCATCTGATCGATGAAAGGCAACGAGTAGTGGTCCTTCTTGGTAGCTTTGTTCAACTTCCTGTAATCAATACACATTCTATATCAAATAACAACTCTTTGAGGTATTAGTTCATTTTTATCATTAGCAACAACAGTCATACCTCCTTTCTTGGGAACACAATGAACTGGACTTACCCACCTACTATCAGCTGTAGGATAGATGATACATGCGGTTAGAAGCTTGAGAACTTCAGTCCTAACCACGTCCTTCATCCTTGGATTCAGCCGTTATTGATGATCAATAACTGGCTTAATGTCGAGCTTGAGATTGATAGTATGTTGGCAAATCGATGGACTAATCCCCTTAAGGTCATCAAGGGTATAGCCAAGGGCACCATGGTGTCTGCGAAGTGTCTCCAATAATCGCTCTTCTTCAAATCTTGAAAGGTTAGCATTGATAATAACATGGTATATTTTCTTTTCATCTAAATAAGCGTACTTGAGCGTATCGGGAAGTGGTTTGAGGTCAAAACACCGGGTCTTCTTTTGGCTGTGCTAGGATTCCTAATGGTTCAACCGGAAGGTTGTGCTTCAGGATAGCAGTTTGTCTTGTGAATATTTCATCCAACTCATTTCTTTCTTGCATATGCATATCATTCTCGTGGTCTTCCATATATTGCTGCAAAGGATCATTAGGAGGAATAGCAATGGAAGAAATATCTTCAATAATTTTATCATGACTAGGTAAACCAGTACCACGAGGCTGCTTAGAGAATTTAGAAAAGTTAAATTCATATGGCTCACCATTGAATTCAACAGAAACTTTACCTTTTTTGCACTCTATTATAGCTCCACAAGTTCAGAGGAAAGGCCTACCAAAGATAATAGGGAAAAACTATCTTGCACTGAACCAAGTACTAGAAAGTTGGTAGGATACTTTACCTTTCCACATAGGACTTCAACATCTCTCACAATCCCAATGGGAGAGATAGTTTCTTTTTTTGCTAGATAAATAGTAACATCAATCTCTTCAAGTTCACAGGGTGAGATCTCACCTATGATCTCCTGATAGATTGAGTAGGGAATAGCGCTAGCACTGGATCCCAAATCGCATAGCCCGTAATAATTGTGGTCTCCTATTTTGACAGATACAACTGGTGTACCTGAAATTGGGCTTTTATTCTTGGTTGTGTCAATGTTAGTTGAAACAACTCAAAAATTATATTGTAATCTAAAACATCATTAGTAACTAAATCTTTAACCACCGCGACTTGAGGATCTACCTTGATCTGTTCCTCAGGCTCGTCGGTTCTTCTCTCACTTTTATTTATTATGCCTGTCACAAAAGAGTGCTCCCTCATCCTGGTCGGAAAAGGGGGTTTTTCATATAAAACTGGAGGCAGAATAGGGTCAGCAACATTAATATCAACAGGTAATTCTTTAAAGGGTTTATGATACTGATCCTTCTCATCCTTAGAAGATTCAATGTGAGAGGAAAAGTTCTTACAAAAATCAATCATAAGCTGGGAATCAAGATCAATCTTAGAGAAAAAGGTATTAAAGTAATCAGTTTTCACATAGCTCTCAATATAATCATGCTCATAGTTTATAGCAGGTTCAATACCTTTATCAATTTCCCAGTCTTCAGTGTTCTTTTGGATCCTTTCAATGAGATCCCATCTCTCTTCAACGCTTCTTTTTTGGAATACCCCGCTAGAGGAGGCATCCAACATCTCCTTATTCTGACGAGAAAGCATGGCATAAAAATTTGGAAGTATAATAGCTTTGGAGAGTTCATGAATAGGACATTTGAACGTTAGGGACTTAAGCCTCCCCCAAGATTGAGCGATACTCTCTCCGTCACGAGGCCAAAAGTTATATATGGTGTTCCTATCTCGATGAATTTCGTGAAGAGGATAAAACTTTGTATAAAAGAGAGACATAAGCTCTTGCCAATTAAGCAAATGTGAGTTATCGAGGAGCTTTTACCAATCCAAAGCTTTATATGTAAGTGATATGGAGAATAATTTCTTCATAACGAACTCCCTTGACACACCTGCAAGCTTGAAAAAAATATCATAGTTGTGATAAATATAGCAGGTGTTCACTTGGATGTATGTCTCCTGCATAACGATTAACCAAGACATAATCGATAATACCAGTTGGTATTTTGTAAGGCCCAATTTCAGTAGGGGTAGGAGTGACCACCACAGTTGTGGGGCGTTTACCCATAAGCAACGAACCAAGAGTAGAGGTGTCCATAAGGACAAAAAGCAGCAACAGCAAAACAAAAATATAAAGCTTCCTTACCAGCTTCACTTACTAATAGCGCTACGCTCACCGGCAACGGTGCCAGAAAACAGTACTTGATGACCCTCAACTATAGGGGATCGATTGTAGCATTTTTGATAAATAAGAGTGTCGAACCAAACAAGGAGCAGAAGGTATTGTTAAGTGACTTTGGCAAAGAAATAACTGCAGGCACTGAAAGATAACTTTTTAGGGGGTTTTCGGTATAAGCAACAAGAAGGTAAAAGCAAGCAAAGTAAAAGGCACTGAGGAGTAACAAGTAGCCCAATCCTTTTGAGCAAAGTATAGGCCTAGCAACTGAACTTATAAAGGCTAAAGTGTTCTCGAGGACACACGGGAGAAATAGTCCCGTGCTTTCTCCATACTGCGTATTGATACTATGTGCTGTGTTGATAAGTGTTGAGTGGGTGGATCTATGCTAGTACACCCTCTAGACTAAGATAAGTGCACTCTTATGATTAAACATCTTGCAAGCATCCGCAAATACAAGATAGTAATTAAGGCAAAAGCCTAACCATAGCAATACGATCCATGAACCATTGTTCCCTTGTGCAAAAGTGTGCAAACTGGGGTTCAGGTTTCTGTCACTCCGGCAACCCACCGTAAGCATTATTTATACACAATGCATTCTCCTAGGTCCTTAATAAGGCGAAGTGTTGAGTGTTCGACTCACACAACACCACTAGGAAAATAACAACACAACTTAAATATCAAACAACACATATTACTTCAATATCCTATGACTACTAACAACTAGACTTCTCCCATGTCCTCAAGAACTAAAGTAACTACTCACAAGACATAAAAGAGATCATGATCAGAGAGAATAAATAGATGATAAACAATCTGGACACAATGATATTTCTCCAACAAAACTCAATAGCATTCATCACACTGTTGGGGTTCGGGGCAGAAAACACAAATTTTTCATAACCTACGAGACCCATACCCAAGACCTATGCTATGGCGATGCAAGTAATGGACAGAAATAGATCACATACCAGTATGTAGTCCGTTAAGCGGGAAACGTTCCCGCATGAACGTGGTTGGTGTAGTCGTACCGTCAATCCCCGATGCCGCGCAGATCCACGATGACTTCTGTAGCCACCCGATCCTTGTGATTACGTCCCCGTCGGAACGTTGCTGATGAAGACCTCGCGATACGGCCACGACGATGAAGTAGCACCACAAGTGTAGTGCCTCGCGGGATTATACACATACAGTATACCCGACGTCCCTCCGGGCTCCGAACCAGTAGAGCAGCGGAAAGAAGATGGATTCGGATCCCGATTCCAGCAGCACGACGGCGTGCGTATAGTGGAGAAATCCCCAACCAATTGTAGACTCCAAACAAGGGGAGTCCACTCGAGGAAGGAGAAAGGAGGGAGAGAGAGATGAGAACTTATCTCAAAAATATGATCATTAAAAGGGCACCTCTACCCCTCCTTATATAGGCCAAGGAGGGGTGCCACCCCCCCTCCACTTCCGGGGTGGGACTAATCCCAAGGGAGGGGAGTGGCGCACCAATTAAAGGGGGTGGGGCCCCTCATGACGCCATGGACCATGGGGGAGGACTCCCTCTCCCCCTAATGGGCCCTATGAGGCCCATATGCCTTTTAATTACTTTTTAATTATATTTTAATATTTAATTCAGATAATTAAATAATAAAACATTAATTAAACATTATTAAATATATTTTGAACCTTTCAAAATACCCGGAACAACTTCCGGCCTTCATCGGAACAATTCCGGTCATTACCGGAACAATTCCGGTGTTCTCTCCAATTTCTCCGGTGATCCCGAATCAATCCTTAGTGCGTCGAGTACCCTTAAGTGTAACACCCTACGGTCCGGGAAACAACAGACATGATCGAGACAATTCTCACTGATCAATGACTAATCAATTGGACCTGGTTACAATCCTTGATAGCCCCTGCGCTTCCATCGAATGAACTTCAATCGATGTTGGATCCATTAACCGTGTGTCTGTTCCCTCTGTCCTATGGTACTTTGCTTGTCCGAGGTTTGATCATCGGTATCCACTATACCTAGTTCGTCCTCGTTCTCAACAAACAAGTTTACTCGTTCCCGTGATATTACAACTACGTGACCTAGTCACACGTTTGCAAACTTTATGATGTAATATCACCGAGTGGGCCCAGAGTACCTATCCGTCACACGAATGGACAAATCCCGCTTTGATCTATTTGCATACTCATCAACCATCTATTTCGAAATACCCAAAGTGCACCGTTATAGCCAGCATATTTCAGTCAGGCGGTGGGATACAAATCAAAGTCTCCTCATAGATGACAATTACGTATGATCATTACGGTCAAAGGATCTGGTCACTACGTTATAGTTATCGCAATGTCGAACTATGTGACTTGATCACATCGCAACACTTCTGGTGGGTGTAAGTCCATCATATCATTATCCAATGATACGACTCCATTGTCAACAGACGCCATTGTCTCATGATCAGGAAACCTTGATCATCAATCGCCCAATGGACCAGTATACTATGGTTAACTATGGACCTGGTTGTTTGTATACCACACCTGTATTAATGTTTCCTCTTAATACAGTTATAGCATAGTATCAAACTTATTATGAACTAATGGAATATGCTCGATAAAACATATTTTATTTGCCTCTAGGGCACATTCCCAACAGTCTCCCACTTGCACTAGAGTACAAATAATCTAGTTGCATTTTTCTCTGGATCACAACTCCTTATTGATCATGCTTGCCCATGGAAGAGGTTGTATCAACGGTCTGGGTACCATTCAGAACCGTATGTCCTTTTGCAAATCATAATGTCACCTAATTTGACATTCCTTCATTATCCACTATAATGATGAGGTATATATATTTGGCGGTGAAGTGAGACTTCGTTTGCTGTGTCATAGCAATGACATCCGGTGGGTCACGCGGACTTTCCCATAGTCATGCACACTTGAAACTCACTCAATCAGAAGTCGAACTTCTTAAGCCATAATATAACTCCTGCTACTTCTAAAGCAGCCACATCAATGTAGATTCAATCCTTAGTGCATTGTATGCAACTTTGATGTCTGACCATGTTTCTTTCAACTTAGGCATTCATTAGTATGATTTCTCAATTTTCTAGGTTAGTGTCAAAACTTGAACCAACATAAAATTTATGGTCAAGTCCACTATCCTTTACAAATTTGAGATGTATCCTCAGTTCTCTTCAGACACTGAAGGATAAACTTAACTCTTTGTTCAATGATTTACTCATAAATCATATCACAACATGTTCTTACTACTAAGAACTTGGGTCACATTACGTCGAGTACATAACTCTGGTTTTATATGAAAGAACCTATGACAAAGGCATAGAGGATCCAACACAACCATTTCTTTCATTAACCATTAACCATTGTTCTTGTACTGAGATTAACTCAACACTTCTCCTGGATATACAAGTAAGGACCACTTCTTGACTTGTCCCATTCTGAACTCCTTCAGAATCTTATCCAGGAAAGTATTACGACTCAATGTTATTAAACACATATCTATCTTAATAGATCTTCAATGCTTAATACTTATTCATCTTCATTTATGAAAGATTCAAATAATCATTAACACCAACTGCACCATTCATAATATGTTATCCATATATGAGAATGTTATCATGCTCCCACTCAAATATGTCATGCACATATTAAGTTATAGGATAACACTCATATTGCTCCCACTCAAATATGTCGGCCACATATAAGACAAGGATAACATCCACATGGCTCCCACTTAGATATGTCAGACACATATTAAGTTCAGGATACTAACCACATGGCTCCTACTCAAATATGTCATTTACATATAAGTCTAGGATAATACTCCCATAGCTCCCACTCAAAATATGTCGTCTACATATTAAGTTTCAGGAAACTATTCAGCTCCCACTCAGTTTCATGCAAATGCATGTTTCCTCGATATTTTGGTTAAGTCCAAAATCCTTTGATCATCCATCAAAATGAGAATTCAGTTTACGAGACACTAGTATCCATATGTTTTTCCAAAACCTTCTTGTTGTACCAATTACAACACTTCTTCAAATACAGGATTTGAGCAAGTCACGGTATTGATAACAATCCTGGATCAATCGTAGTGAATATCCCTTTGACTCAAGCATTGCTACACATTGTAGTCAACCCATTGAATTTTTCAGAAACAATCTTTGTGACAAACCAATCTTGACGTCCCTTTGATGTTCACATTTATTCCTCATAACTCTGAAGTTATTGTGAATATGAAGTAACCTCCTTACTTGATAAGATTCAATCAATCTTAAATGTAACTCAACATAGGATTTCATGACTCGTATTCATATCTCGTACTTAGGTCCACCATCGCTTCTTTGTAGTTCGTAGGAATGTCTTGTTCCATTAACATGACAAGTGAATCATGAATATCATTTTGCACCAGGGGCAAATATATATTCTTGAATCCTACCTTTCTCAGTAAAAGCTCCCATCAAAAAATCATGATCATTATCATTAGTTTCTCCTCTTATTGTAGAGCTTTGCTTCCAGAACATATTACGTTGCACTACTCTGACATTTGGAGGCAAGGTCAATTACCTTGGTTGTACTTTCACTTTTCTTCCATTACCACATTTATCAAGAACAATTCTTGACAAACACCAAACATAGCAATACAAGTTTTTCTCCTTTTGGTTCTAGTTGTGGAAGATGCATCCATAGTTGTCTAAGGATACACTACAAAGATAATTTATCTTACATAAATCAAGCTTCCTAGAAACCACAACACACCATGACATATATAGTGTTGGTTTCCACGAACTCAGATGGTTCCCAATGCTGAAGTGAGTGTTTGCATATTAAATTAATAACTCTAAACAATAATAATGTAACTTGGTAAGAGATAACTTAGACCATACACTTTTCGATAGAATATGATCACAATGTTTAGGCACGTCAATCATATTGAAGTGTCTCAAGACATTGCAATTTGTGGAACAACTTTCACACAAGTCTTTATGCCCAAGACTAACTCAAAACATTTGTCACTTTGATCAAATCGTAGAGACTTGTCTTTCTTGTTAATTTAATATCCATCTTTACTCTGAAATCCCTTTTGATCATATCAAATTATTTCAGACTCATGTTTCATTAGTGAATACAAATATTCATCTAAGTCCACATACGAAGTTCATGAAATAATGAAATTCACCACATGCTGACATACGATACATCACAATGTATGATACTCAACAATCAGTACACATTCCGTTTACCAGAATGCGAGGTTTTAGTCATCTCACCTAAAAGGCATGGTTTGTATGTGTCAAGAGATCAAGTATCTTAAGACATCATCATACCATTCATGACTTAAACTGTAGTGTCATTATTAAGCCTGGATATTTCTTGGCATTACAATATTTCTTATAAATGATCAAACAACTATCATCAATATAAGAATAACTCATTCATAATCGTAATGTGACCATAAGAGATATCATTCATAAAAGGAGAACAACTGACTTGTTTCTCACTAATATGAATAATTGTCTTCGCGAGATGCAAGACACACTAATAAAGTCCTCATTCAAACGATCATAAAATTTATTCATATATTAATCAATTGATAGATGTAGAGGGAGAGTGTTGTCGACCATCAACTATCTTGATTGCCGTCAGCACACATTGTCACCTCATCCCTTCCAAGCCACTCTCAAGCAGTAAGTTCAAGCATCGAATACTTAATCAACCGCAATTAGTTTTTCGTGGGAAAGACATTTATAACTCGTATATCAAATATACCTTCTCCGTCAATGACCATTCTTGCATTGGTTCTACTCTTAAAGTTCTTGACTTTAACCATGACCTCATGACAGGTGAACGATTCTCCTTCATGACATAGTCCAGACATGGTCTTTGTAACTGCGAGGAAGCGGATGCAACTCCCCAGTTATCGCAAAGTAACCAGTCATTCAGTAGTCCAAGTTATACACAAGGTGTTCCATGTATCTTATACATTTTCCAAGTGAGTTTCTCAGCAGGTTGTTCCTTCCACCATAGTTGAAAGAAACCCCGTCCATATACTCATATTCCATTACTCTGATTTGTGACCAAGTGCTTTCAAGTTCACCTAGCACGTCATACGTGTTGGTTAACATGCACTCACAATTCAGATTCCATAGAATGAATTATGGTGTATTGGACAGTCATTCATAAGTGACGGTGAGTGCGATAATCATCATCATCTTCCTTGATTGCGGAGTTGTCAGGTGTATCTCCTAGAAGTTCTTCGTATTATGTTTAGCAAGTCATTACTAATGAGTATGTCTCTAATGGTGTTGGTACACATCAATGAAGTAAGACCCATTTACCTTAAGTTCTATCATACTAAAAGAGCCATAGTTCTAAACATTGGTATGACGTTGTCTACAATGATATTTGCTAAGCCATGAAGATTAAGTTCATAATATGGAGTTCATGTTTCAAAAACAATTCTGGAACTCCCACTCAGACAAACATCCCTCATAGTTTGTTCTAAGTGATTACACGATCCTTGAAGAACATACCTCCCCCGTGTGACACGACCATCAGTATGTTGTTCAAGGTAGGCCATCATGCCAATCACATCATCCATGTGACTCATGCTCGACCTTTCGGTCTCTTGTGTCCCGAGGCCATGTCTGCACATGCCAGGCTCGCCACAATAACCTTAGTGAGTATATGCCGCGTATGCAAGGCCATGTTTCTGGACATGCTAGGCTTGCTCCACCCATCTCTTGTGAACGTAAAAATGTTTGACACCCGTGTGACACGTGATGCCTCCATAATGAAGAACTTTCCAGATAGTGCTTCACTAAGGAAGGACACTTTGTTGGATTAGTGAGGGATCATCCTATTATGCTACCGTCGTATATCTAACATATTAGCAAAACAGGATGCAATAGTATAAATCATACATGCTATGATTCCCCCCGACATGCAAATTAAAGTTGAAAACGCCTTTCTACTTTATCTTTTGCAAGTTTTACGTGGCTGCTAGGGGTTTCGAGAAAAGAACCGCTTTCTATCCAGCGAAAACAAGCCACAACACCAATCCCGCAATTGTCTCTATTACACCCCTGTCGGGGCCCTCCGTTGCAAACATCTTCGCATCGCTAATGCAGAGAGACAGACACCCCCCCCAGCCACTTTATATGGTACAAGCCATATGTCAAGCATGGAACCAGTCTCGCGTAAACGCGTAAGGTCGGTCAGGGGCCGCTTTATCAAACATTGCCGCAACGCTAAATGAGTACACGTGAGACGGTAACAATTGGAGAATTGATGCCCACATACTATATGTGTTCTATCCGTACAATACATCTACGCATAGCCTTGCTCTGATACCACTGTTGGGGTTCGGGGCAGAAAACACAAATTTTTCATAACCTACGAGACCCATACCCAAGACCTATGCTATGGCGATGCAAGTAATGGACAGAAATAGATCACATACCAGTATGTAGTCCGTTAAGCGGGAAACGTTCCCGCATGAACGTGGTTGGTGTAGTCGTACCGGCAATCCCCGATGCCGCGCAGATCCAAGATGACTCCTCTAGCCACCCGATCCTTGTGGACCAATGACAGGATTACGTCCCCGTCGGAACGTTGCTGATGAAGACCTCGCGATACGGCCACGACGACGAAGTAAGACCACAAGTGTAGTGCCTCGCGGGATTATACACATACAGTATACCCGACGTCCCTCCGGGCTCCGAACCAGTAGAGCAGCGGAAAGAAGATGGATTCGGATCCCGATTCCAGCAGCACGACGGCGTGCATATAGTGGAGAAATCCCCAACCAATTGTAGACTCCAAACAAGGGGAGTCCACTCGAGGAAGGAGAAAGGAGGGAGAGACAGATGAGAACTTATCTCAAAAATATGATCATTAAAAGGGCACCTCTACCCCTCCTTATATAGGCCAAGGAGGGGTGCCACCCCCCCCCCCTCCACTTCCGGGGTGGGACTAATCCCAAGGGAGGGGGGTGGCGCACCAATTAAAGGGGGTGGGCCCCCTCATGGCGCCATGGCCCATGGGGGAGGACTCCCTCTCCCCCTAATGGGCCTTATGAGGCCCATATGCCTTTTAATTACTTTTTAATTATATTTAATTATATTTTAATATTTAATTCAGATAATTAAATAATAAAACATTAATTAAACATTATTAAATATATTTTGAACCTTTCAAAATACCCGGAACAACTTCCGGCCTTCATCGGAACAATTCCGGTCATTACCGGAACAATTCCGGTGTTCTCTCCAATTTCTCCGGTGATCCCGAATCAATCCTTACTGCGTCGAGTACCCTTAAGTGGAACACCCTACGGTCCGGGAAACAGCAGACATGATCGAGACAATTCTCATTGATCAATGACTAATCAATTGGACCTGGTTACAATCCTTGATAGCCCCTGCGCTTCCATCGAATGAACTTCAATCGATGTTGGATCCGTTAACCGTGTGCCTGTTCCCTCTGTCCTATGGTACTTTGCTTGTCCGAGGTTTGATCATCGGTATCCACTATACCTAGTTCGTCCTCGTTCTCAACAAACAAGTTTACTCGTTCCCGTGATATTACAACTCCGTGACCTAGTCACACGTTTGCAAACTTTATGATGTAATATCACCGAGTGGGCCCAGAGTACCTATCCGTCACATGGATGGACAAATCCCGCTTTGATCTATTTGCATACTCATCAACCATCTATTTCGGAATACCCAAAGTGAACCGTTATAGCCAGCATATTTCAGTCAGGCGGTGGGATACAAATCAAAGTCTCCTCATAGATGACAATTACGTATGATCATTACGGTCAAAGGATCTGGTCACTACGTTATAGTTATCGCAATGTCGAACTATGTGACTTGATCACATCGCAACACTTCTGGTGGGTGTATGTCCATCATATCATTATCCAATGATACGACTCCATTGTCAACAGACGCCATTGTCTCATGATCAGGAAACCTTGATCATCAATCGCCCAATGGACTAGTATACTAGGGTTAACTAGGGACCTGGTTGTTTGTATACCACACATGTATTAATGTTTCCTCTTAATACAGTTATAGCATAGTATCAAACGTATTATGAACTAATGGAATATGCTCGATAAAACATATTTTATTTGCCTCTAGGGCACATTCCCAACACACAGGACAGTAATCAACACTGGTAGAGTAGATAGGATAGATAGTACGGATCACAACACAAGTTACACTTGTGAGGTGAGATGGGATGAAGATGGAGATGGTGCTGATGTGGGGGATGATGTTGATGATGATCTCGATGATGCCCGTGACGATGATGATGACAATGGCAACGATCTCCCCTTCCGGGAGGTGTTCTCCCAGGCGGAATCTCCCCGCCGGAGATGTCTTTTCTTCTCTATAGGTTTCTGCCATGGAGCGACGGCGGAACTCGTGAAACTCATCCTCTTTTAGGGTTTTTGGATGAGGAGAATAGATAGGACAAAGGGAGGAGACGGGGTGGTCCCGGGTGTCCAGAAGGCCACCCGGTGCGGCCACTAGGGGGGCCGCGCCACCAGGTGATAAGCCACAACTGCAGAGGATCGAGATATTCTTCGCGGGTAAGAATAACCCAATCTATAGATTCGACTCAAGGGGAGCCAAAGAATAACCACAAGATTTGACAGTGGAGTTGTCAATTCCATCGCACCTGATATACACTTACTTGCAACAAGATATTAATAGTAACAGCGATATGGAAGTGATGGTGGCAACGGAGATAGTGGCGATGAAACAGTGAAAGTAAAACAGCAAAAGCAAACAACTAGTAACCAGAAGAATTAATGGAACTGAAAAATAAGTAACTAGTAACCAGCAGAACTAGTAACCATCATGAAAACCGAACTTCGAAAAGTTTGGGATAGTTATGTTATATTCATGGAACTGAAAAATAAGTTTTCAGTAGTAAGACAATTAATGTTGGATATAAGATATCTAGTACAATGTATGATTGTAAGCATTAGTGAAAATGTTCATTGTGCTCTAAACAAAACTGATGTGTGGGATCCAGAAGAACAATGATCATATGATGATGAGGATTAAGGGAAAGGAAGTTCCATAGGGTGTTAGTAAGACTTACACGCCGGAAAGTCCATGGCCTGCGCCACCCTTGATCATGTGTGATCTTCTGTGAGTAGGAGTGACATTGGAAATAGAACTATGATACGTATAAAGGCAAAACGAAAGAAGACTGGAATAACCAGCTCAGAAATGAAAGTCATACGGAGTTATAGATGAATCCATTGCTGGTCAAGAGATGTAATTCTTGGGAATCATGATTAAGCAGTTAATTGTGGATTCTGTATATTGTGATTAAACTGTTGATCACCGGAATATCACATCGATTGCATATTGTTGCAACTCGATGCAAGAAATACTATGGCCTTTATGACTAGCTAATGATGAGTTTTGACACGCTCGGGAACACGGTAAAAAGTTTAGTATACCGTGTGTTGACTCTATGATTATCTTCATAATTCATTTTAGAGTTGAGTAAATTGTTACTACACTTTAGCCTTGTTGCAAAACATCATTTTGAATCATGTTTGTTGCAAGAGAGTTGTTCAAAGCTATGAATAACGTAAAGGCCATACTTCCATTATGAATAGGGTGTATGTTATGAATCTTGATAATAATACTAAACATTCATAACACTGACGCTAAACGTCGCAAGACTAACAGAAATACCACATAGATGTGGCACTGTCGTTTATCACAAGTGACATAACATGCATGAAGAATTTCCATAAGTGATGGACTTTTGAGTCATATGATTATGAATCACTTGACGCTTGAAATCTTTGTCTCGAATTAATGTGACTAAAACACCGTTAATAGGCCATACATGAACGGGCAACTAAACCATTGGTGATCATACATGATGATGTGTGTAGTCCAATAAGTGTAGTTGTGTGCAGTGGATTCCCTAACTTCACTCATGAGTTGAAGTAGATATGTGGATATCTGTTCAATAGAGACATACGTCTGAAATCTTTGAAATGTTCAAGGAATTTTAGAGTGAAATAGAAATTCATTGTAACAAGAAAATAAAGCTTCTGCAAATTAGATTGGAGAAAGTAATATTTGAGTTACAAGTTTAGCGAACGTCTGATGAGTTGTGAAGAAGTGTCATAACTTGCGTCTCCCGGAACACCACTATGAGTAAAGTGTTCGAGAGATGTAATCAATCCATGTATGACACGGTAAGATCAAATATGACGTTTATCAATTTGCCATTATACTTATTAAAGTTATGCGTTAGTGACTACAGCTTTTACACTGAAAAGAGCACCATCAAATCTGTTGAAATGACACCATATTAGATGTGGTATGGACTGTTAAAACCATGTTGTCTTTTCTTAAAATTTGGGTATATGAGGCATATGTTTGACATACTCAAAACCCCAAATCAGATAAGTGCTACTTTGTTAAGGTTATGCCAAAAGTTTTGGTATTCCTCTATCACTACACAAAAGCAAAACTGTTTGCTGTTAAGAACAATGTATTTTGAAGAAAAATAGTTTCTTACAAAAGAGTGAGTGGGAGGACAGTGCAAATTGTCAAAGATTGTTGAATCTTCAGAGAAGTACGCAGCTGAACCACACAGGTTAGACAAAAATCGTACAAACATTCATGATATGTAAAACGAGATATTGTTGTTCGACAATGATAAACCTGTGATATACAAAGAAGCGTTGATGGGCCCTGACTCCGGGATTTGGCTAAATGCCAAATAATCCGAGATAGTATGTAACATCCCAAAATTCTCCGAATTTTGGAATGTTAATAAAATTAAATAGATAATGATTGTTTGATTGATGTGTTTGATTTTCTCTGGGATTTAAAACTTTTGGGAGTTTATTGAATATTAAAAAGAGAGGGAATAGAATGACTTTCCCTAATATTCATAATTGGTGTTTTGGAATTTATTATTTAAAAACAAAACCAACAAAATAAAATGAGAGAAGGTAATATGACTCCTTCAACATTTTAAAAGTTTGGAAAAGGTTTTAAATCTTGATTTGGAATTCTTTTGATTATTCAAAATATTTTTCAACTAAAGGAAAATGCATTGAGAGGATATAAAATGACTTATCCCCTTTTTAAATAAAGTTGGAAATATTTAGAATATTATTTTTAAAGTTTTTAAAATTTATTTTTGGTATTATAAATAACTCTAAAATTAATTTAGAGATTTTATAATGCTAAGAGAGTTTTTATTGCACTGAAATGATTTATTAAAATATTTTAAAAGGATTGAAAAAGTATTTCAAAGGGATATTTTATTTTACCAAATTATTTATTGGGTTGACAATTTTAAAATTTGTACTTTATCATTTAGAAATGGTTGTTAATGTTTTTGACCAAATAAAAATATTTTAAAAGGTTTATTGGATTTTAGTTGATTTATGAAAAGTATTTTATATTTAAATAAAGTAATTAGAAAAGGTTTTTATTTTTATTTACCTTTTTGGAAAGTATTTTTATTTCATATTTTTCTTTGGATTATTTGAAGAATTTAGAATTTTATTTCATATTTTTCAGAGCTACGGTTATTTTTATTTTATTGTTTGAAGTTTCGGTTTTAAATAAAAAAGGAAATCCGGGCAGCCGGCCCATTAGTCTGTTTTCGCCCCGAGCACAATTAGAGCCCTTTTCCGACACGTTTTCGTTTTTTTTCTCTACTTATATATAGAAATCAGAAAATCCTTTTTCTGATCTTTTTCTTTTTTCTTTCCAACAAAAAAAACGAAACCCTAGCCGCGGACCCGCGGGCCTCGCCGCCGCCGCCGCCGGGCCCGCGACTCGCCGCCGCCTCGCCGGATTCCGCCTGCGCGGCCACACCGCCGCCCGCGCCGCCCGTCGCCGGCCGCCGCCGCCCGGACCTCGTCGCACCTCCCGCACCACCGCGCCGCCGCCGTGGGCCAACGCGCCGCGCGCCCCCGCGCCGGACGCCGCACCGCGCGCCGCCGGCGTCCCGAGCCACCGCGGCCGGAGTGCCATGGCCGGAGCCGGCCGGGCCGAGCTCCTCCGCCCGAGCCGCTCGCCCCTCCGCCGGAGCGCGCCACCACGGCCGCCCAACGCCGCCTCCTCTGCTCCACTCGCCGGAGCCGAGCTCCTCCTCGCCGGAATTCTCAAGTTCGCCGGAAAACGAGTCAACTCCGGCCAGATCTGGTTTCGGGGACCCGATCGCTTTTCTGGAAGTTATTTTAATTGCGAACGAGTCCTTTTGGCAGAAAACCCCCTCAACTCACGCCGGCGATATCTTCTACACCGTAAGTCGGAACGAGATGAAACTTTTTGCAACGCGTTCGTGTTGTTCTGTACTTTAGCATGGTATAAAGTTTTGCACACTTTGCACACTTTTGAATTTGAAGTTATTTCAAATTCAAATTCGAATTCCGGTGGCCGTATCTTTTATACCGTTGATCCGAATCGAGTGATTCTTTTTGCGTTGGATCACTCGTGTCATGTACTTTCTGTTTGTATCAGGTGTACACAAAAATTCACAAGTTTAATGATCTGTTTTAATGCAAATTCAATTCATTGTTGCAACTGCTATGACCTGCGTTGTAGTATTCCGTTTCACGTGATCCTTTTTGCATATTGGATCATATGAGACATCTTATCGGCAATATCGACATACCATTTATATTGCTATGATCTTTACCTTGATTCCATAATGCCTTGATCAGACTTTTGTTTGGACAACTCTTTATCCGTTGACTCTCTCGAGTTCACGTTCCACCGATCACCTTCGGGCACATCCACACCTTTGCACTTCAAAACCTTTTGTTTTATTGCTAAAAACTTTAGTGATTGTTTTGTTGATCTTATGTTTTGTCCTTGTGGTATGATTGCTTATTGAGTTTTTTTCGTTGACGATAGATTGCTCGGAGTGTGACGAGTAGAGTTGACTGGAACGTGAGAGCGAAGATCTTCATCGAATGTATAAGGCAAGTGATACTTTGACCATACTCATACCTATATTTTCTATATGCATTATGTTAGGAAATATCACTCTATTGCATGATAGGTAGTTTACTTTACTGTTGCTGCAAAACCAGTTAGGATAGCCATATGACTTGACTTGTCCACCGTAGATCAACCTAGCCGTGTTGTTACTTTATTTCTATGCTTTGTAGACGAGGTTGGGTTGTGAGAATTCATGAAGTGCTTGTGAGCTATTTAATAAACTGTGTAGCAACTTTATAATAAATAGAAATCACTTCTGGACGGGCGGGTTGCATCCCGGTAGTTGTGGCTCGGTTGAGGACAATGCCGGGGTTAAATGCACCCAATGGTTGTTTGGCGGTGAACCGGGTGCGTCATGGTGTCTACCCTCTCACGCAGTGGGCGCCGTCCAGGCTCAAAAAGATCAGACATGCAATATTACTAGTAGCTTCCGTGTACAGCCACTGGCTATATGGGCTCTGGCTTAGATGAGTAAGTTGTGGGGAACCTGGCCCTGGTAGCTAGCTAATGTAGAATTGTGTTAGGTGTACCGGCTACCAAAGGGTGGAGGCAACCTCTTCGGAAAGTCTTTGTCTCAATCTTTGGGTTGAGTCCAGTGGGGAACGTGTACAAACCTCTGCAGAGCGTATAAACTGATCATGATTAGCCGTGTCCACGGTTACGGACGAACTTTGAGCAACTAGTCAGTACTGTTGATGAATGATCTTGACAGATGAACACTTAATAATAATTTGGTTGGGACAAGAGTAGCATGGGTTGCTGTGTGTTTCAGGTAGAACTCAACTTAAAATTTTGACTAGTTTAGTTCAGGAGAAAATTGGCTTTCTGCAAAACTAAACCATAAGCCTTTCCTTTGACTTACCTTGCATGTAGTTGTAGGTCCTTTATATAAACTTTTCCGTGTCACTTGCCATACAAATCAGATGTACTGACCCGTTGTCGGGCTGTAACCTTCGGTGTTGCAGGTTTTTCAGACGATCAGTAAGGTGCGTTAGGGGTTACGAGTCTACACTCAGCATGTTCGCTTGTGGCTGTTGATGGGACTCTACGTTATTTGCTTTTGCTTCTGCTATATTTATATTGAATAAGCTAGCCTTGAGCTATGCAACTTGTTATTTATTTACTCTGGATCATACGTTGTAATAATGATGCACTTGTACTTTGATACATATCTATTATACTGTGTGTGCCAGTGAGTTCGATCCAGGGACTGGCACTTGAGCACAGAGACTTCAATTCGGTGTGAATTGGGTCGTTACAGATGGTATCAGAGCAGTGTGTTGACTGTAGGTTCGTGACCCTAGGAAATGGATAGAAAAAGCCATAGGAACAAAAATATTTATCACTCTTTGATCACTTACTCTCTTGACTAGTATTTCTCATCTATTATTCAATTTCTAAAACTTCTCATCTTGTTTTACTATGAATACCCTTGAGTTGTTTATACCCCTGAAGACAAGACACTTGAGAAGAACATCATCACCCTCGGGGATCGATTGGAGTTATGATTATCGGAACTAGAAGGAATAACCTACGGTGATCAATAAGTTTGACACTGTGGGAGGAACCTTTAAGATCAGCTTAGCTGAGAAGGATTAAGCTTAGAATCAGACCACCACCTTTTATGTGAAGTTAGATGAACGAATTCTCGCGTAGAATGATGAGATCGTATGTCTTGTACATATGACCTTACTCTAGGAGTTGTTTGTGTGTTTTGACTGTTGTGACTGTATTGTTTGTTGTTATGTGTTACTGACGAACGTAGGCGTTTTTGCCGCTTATTTGTTTGAGTGCTTATGTTTGGTGTTATCTTTAGTTGTTGTCTTGTTGGTGTTATAGTTTTGCCCTAACCCTTGTCGTATGGGTTTAATAGATGGAGTATGAACTAGGACTCGCCTTTTTTTTGGGCGATGTCGAGACTGAAGGTAGAGCAATGGATTCACAGAATGGAGGAGCACATGAAGATAAACAAGGTTGGAAGTGAGGACATGGTTCCCTATGCTGTCAAGTACTTTGTAGAAGAGGCTGCTACTTGGTGGAGAATGCATCAAGCAATTGACGAATCACGAAGGAAGATTACTTGGAAGGAGTTCACTAAGATTTTGTTGGGATCCCGCCTAGTCACCCCGACGCAAAGGACGGTAACCCGTAAGAGGCCTCGTGCCTGCAAAAATTGCGGGGAAGAAGGACACTCCTATGAGGGACACCAAGACGGATGTCCCAATTGTGAAGAAATTCACTCGAGTGAAGAATGCCCCACTACACAAGTAACGTGTTTTACGTGTGAAGGAACTGATCATTACCCCGCTCAGTGTCAATTTTTCATCGTGACGCAACAGGTGGTTCAACATCAAAAGGAAAAAATGAAGAAAGCTATCCAAGGATTGAAGGAAGCACCCGTGAAGAAGAAAATGGATATGTTTCTCAGAAAATGGATAAGATATGTTAAACTTATGATAGATAAGATATGTTTCTCAGAAAATGGAGATAATGAAGAGCTCGTTGTAACAAGTTACACCAGCTGAATTTTGATGTAAACAGTTACACCAATTCAGTCTTCATACTTACTCCGATCGATTTTCGATTTTAATTGGGATTATGTGTTTCACACGTAAGGGTGGCACAGTATGGAGGAACTATGTCAAGTTCGATACTGTGGCGAATTCTATAACAGAGGCTAAGTATATTGTTGCTTAAAGAAGTAACAAGGAGGGTATTTTGAATCATAAATTCATTTATGAACATGGTATGGTTTCCTAGATGCTTGAAGCTCATGGAACATTGAAGAATGATTTCATGACTTATTCTAAAGGAACCAAGGTCCTGCCAAATGATTCAAACATATACAAAGCTAAACTGATAAAATTAGTGAATTTTATGATAGCGTGAAAACGCGAAGATATGCAAGATACAAACGGGCCTGAAACGTCAGATCCGAAGATGAGGTCTATACCACAAATGAAGCATTTCTTACACCGGTATGCCATAGGTGTAAAGTGCTCAAGCACTGACAATATTATTGACTCTAGTGCAAGTGGGAGACTGTTGGAAATATGCCCTAGAGGCAATAATAAAATGTTATTATATATATATTTCCACGTTCATAATTAATGTTTATATTTCTTTGCTATAATTGCAATGACCCTGACTGTGAGATTCAGAAGAAAACTCATTTGCATGTGTGGAAATGTAAACACCAAGAGTTCCTGGTTTAGCCTCTAAGACCAGCTCATGTGCTAACTGATGATTACGTTTTCTTAATCATGGACATTGTTCTTGTAACAAGGATGTCAGTAGCAATGGGAACATATTGTTAGCAGAACAATGATGTTGAACCGACCCCAGTATTGAATGATATACTTAGAGATCACATCGTAACTAGGTTATAAGTTATATCATGAAATGTTATCATATACGTAATTCCTTAGACCATGAGAGTATCGAGTTGCTTCACACAGGAAGACATGCTTTGGTTCTTAGATGAATCCTCCCGTAAATGGGAAGTAGTAAAATAAGTTCTGGGTATGTCAGATGGTGTGGCTAGTGACTGTGATAGTTCAAGAATGGGATTTTCTCCTTCACGATGAAGAAGATATTCACTTCGGGCCCACTCGGTATGACGGTATCCATTAAAGTCTGGCCAGACGCATTGTGATTCAGTCACGGGGATACCGGAATACGATAACGAGAAAAGGGACAAACGAGCAAACAGGATAACGAGTGGCTTGTGTTCAAAAGTTGTTACACATGGGTGCCAAACTTCTCTCCTCTAACTTTGTCATATATCGCGAAGCAAAGGGAATGGTACATGACTAAACATAATGGTTCACTCGAAGTTTCTTCGTGTATGTGCGGGAGTCAACATGGGTGTCCATGGCTCCGCTTTTGATTATTGGCTATTGACGAAAGGTTGTTGACCTATGTCCGGAAGATGTTCTGAGTCATGTCCGCATTATACCGAACCTATTGGGTCACACACTTAACGAGCAGTAGTCTGTTAGAATACTAGTATGGTAGAAGGTTTAGTGGAAGCAAAGCAGAATAGTTCATACGGGTACCGGAAGTAGTTCCGGAGATTTATGGAATTGTTCATAAGGGCACCAGAAGTAGTTCTGGGTATTTAAGGTTATGTCCGGATCACTCTGGAGTAGTCCCAGGTGGTTCCGGAACATATGAGAATGGTACCGGGGAAGTCCTGGATCAACCGAAATAGTTTCCGGATAATCGCTGGGCGTCCCGACAACCTTCGCGGTCATCCGGTGGCTTAAACTGTAACTTGGATGGTCTTGGCAACTATCCGGATGGCTCCGGAACGTCCGAGAACGGTCTCGGAAGGTCCTGGAAGTGCTCCCGAAGTGTCCGGAATGTCCCGAAACGGTCCCGGTATGTCCCGGAAGGTCCTGGAAGCTTCTAGAAGGTCATGGAAGGTTCCGGAAGGTTTCGGGCAGTACCACCCACTCCCCTACGCCCCTAGCCTTGGGGGCAAGCCACCTAGGCTGCCCTGGCCGGCCAAGGGGTGGGGGCGCACCAAGGGGAAGGAATCCCCCTCCAGGTGGAAAGTCCAACTCTCCAATATGGCAGGTTTCCGGTGGGAAGGTTTGGGAGGTTTGGGAGTCCAAGTTGGACTCCCCACCCCCCTTATTGCGCCCCAAGGGCCTCTTGTCCACCTATATAATGTGGGGGAGGGGTGGGGGGCGCAGCACAACTTATCCCCAAGGCCTATGCGCCACCCTCCCTCCTCTAAACCCCGTTGCTCCACAATTAGACCCCGGTTTAGACGCTGTTCTAGATCGGAATCCGTTAGGGTTTTCTCCCTCTAGTTTTCTCGGTGGCCTTCATCTCTGGACGGCGGAGCGCTGCTGGATTGCTGCTACGGGATGTGTGGATACTAATGGAGGGGTCGTACCTTCGACCCTTCTTCGAGGAGCTTGTTCATGGGACTTGTCCGTGGGACTAGATCGCGGGACTTGTTCGTGGGATTGATCGAGGGACTGTTCGTGGGAGAACTTGCGAGATCTACTTCCACTACGTCCACGAGCTTCACCAACTCTACTTCCTCTACATCGGTTGGTGAGCCATGACCTAAAACCTTGTATGCAATCTTCTTGGATGATCTTGGGTTCTAGATTCGTAGGCCAAAATTTTTTGTTTTCTACTACGTTTCCCAACAGTCACTACCTACTACTTGGCCAAAGCAATAAACAGCAACGGAGAACAAGCAAGAATTACTCAAGAACATAAATATAAAAGAGGAGAACCAAATATATTACTGAAACACAATCTGAACATAATCTCATAATCCATCGGAACCCAGCAAACTCAGAATAGCAATAGCAGAAATATTACATATGTGCCTCGATCATGTAGGGCAGCTCACGAGGTCTAATTCATGAAGAACAAACAGGGGAGGAGAACATCACATAGCTACTGATCATAGACCCATGGTCCAAGGTGGACTACTCACGGTTCATCCGGGAAGCGTCCATGGTGGTGGAGAAGCTCCCGGAGGTGGTTCCTCCCTCCGGCAGGGTGCTGGGAAGAGGTCTTCTGGTGCTCCCGATCTTGGAAGCGCGGCGGCGGCGGAACAGAGGAGAGATCGCGAAAAAGGGTTCCCGTCTCGGGGTTTTTGCGTCACGGGGAATAAATAGGCGAAGGGGGGCAGCCAGGGGGCACCAAAGATCCAGGCTCCCCCCTGGCGTGGCCCCACCCTGGGTCGCGCCGGGAGGGCGCCTGGGGCCCTGGTGGGTCCCCTCTGCCCCCCACCCCTCGGTGATTCCGGAAGCTTCCTGATTTCTGATTTTTTATTGGATTTTTCCCGAAATTTTTGAGCACTTTTTATATGGGGGAAACCTGAAATAGAAAAACAGCAGAAAACAGGAACTGGCACTAGGGTGCACTGAGTTAATAGGTTAGTCAAAATATGATCAAAAGTGTATGGAAGTTCATCAATATCATAGCAATATCACACAAAAGAGGCATGAAGGAAGCAGAAATTATAGATACGTTTTGGACGTATCAACATCCCCAAGCTTAATTCCTGCTCGTCCTCGAGTAGGTAAATTATAAAAGCATAATTTCTGTGGTGACATGCTAACAACCATATAAGAACTTTTAAGTAAAGCAATCAACGCATGTAATTCAATTCAAGTCATAACAGGCAAGAGTCTATATTTAGTATTGAAACAAGCAACATAAGAACATAAAGGTGCAAGAGCTCTCGTTGTCCGTGACTCGAATGTCTCCAAATGGTGTTTGCGTGCAAGAAAGGGGATAGGGATATACGAGAGAAAAAAGTAATTTTTGTGTTGAGAACTCAATCTACTAAAGTTTCACACTTGGTCTTCTTTGGAATCTTATCTTGACTCGTCGCCAGACCACTAGCCAGGTACAATTCAAAATGATCCACTCCTTTTCGACATTTTGAGCACTCATGCAATGGATGAGCGTAAGCAAGAAAGTTGACACTTAGGATGGCAAAGAGAGAATATGGTGGAGGAGGAAGACAAAAAGGTGTGAAAGGCTCACATCAATGAGGACAATCATAGGAGAGAGAAAGCCAAATGATAGATATGATGTGAGGAGTAGGAATTGTCATGCAACGGATGCACATATGAGCTAAGGTAAGCTCTTCAATGGAACTAGTGGGGGTGCATCCAACTTGCTTGCTCAAGAAGACCTAGAGATCATTTGAGGAGGCTCATCATTGGAATATACAAGTCAAGTTTTATAGTGTGAAGGTCCCCACATAGCTATATGCATGAATGATAATCTCTATGGAGTACAAGATATAAGAGGGAGTACGAGTGTGGATGTCTCAAAAGGAATAGTAGTGTGCCCCTTCTCTCTTTTTATTTCTTTTTCTCTTTTTTCTATTTTTTTGTATTTTTTGGTGGCCTCAATGGCTCTTTCTATTTCTCTCATTTGTCCTCTTTGGGATCTTTTAATTTGTCCACTTTTGGATCTGGTCCTCACTTTATGGACAACACTCTATATATTACAAAAAGTATAGAAGATCTTTCACACTTTACAAAGTACCCAAATCATAATGAAAATGTAACTATCATGATGTATGCAAATGTATGCATCTGCCAGTGTAGCAGGATATGCAATGATACTAGCGTGTCATGTAGCAATGATTAGGGCAAAGCCCAACTAGCATGCGGCTTATCGATCAAGCAAGTAGCATGTATGACATGAAGATCAAGTCATGAGAAGATGGATGTTGCGTGGCAATATATCTCGGAAAAGCTATGGAAATGCCTTGGTA
This sequence comes from Bromus sterilis, assembly GCA_950022295.1. Classification (NCBI taxonomy): domain Eukaryota; kingdom Viridiplantae; phylum Streptophyta; class Magnoliopsida; order Poales; family Poaceae; genus Bromus; species Bromus sterilis. The sequence continues at coordinate 414,281,084 of OX465595.1, read as the reverse complement.
GGTAGGTATGGTGGCTGTTTTGAGGAAGGATATAAGGAGGTTTATGATGACAGAGCGTATCGTGCCAAGGGTTTGGATGTACCGGCGAAGGTGGACGCCAACTCTCGGAGTGAGAAGAAAGCAATGCACGGCACAGGAGAGGCTAGAAAAATATGGGAAGGTGGAAGTGTCAACTTTCGAATACTCACATTAGTCCGAAGAACTCATGCACTTATTATCGGTAACTCTCAATCTAATAGGGAGGTTCACAAAGAGACAAGTACCCCGAGGAGGAGTGTATGGGGGTTTGGTTATCCTTGCGCATCCTCGACTCATGGTACGTGAGTGTACTCTAATATTCAACCCCTTAGAAGAGTAGTGATCTATCTAGTAGCTAAAGTTCTCAACTAATTTGCAAGATTTGAAAATAAACACGGATTGCCCAAAATACGACATCTATCACTAATAGGCTAAAGCTCTTGACACCAAAAGTGCAAACATTACTCAAAACAATCCCTCAAAACTATTGCAAGTTACTACTACAAAAGAATAGCAACCTCAATTACCTACTTCAAGTCAAGACACAAAACTCAGTGCAACATGCAAACTCTCTAAACAAGATAAACATGAAAACTCAAGAGATTTCTAGCAAAAAACTAAACAAAAGCTCTTTGAAAAGATAAACATGAAAACTAAGAGCTAAACATGACAGTAGCTATGAAAAGGATAAAGAACACACACAGCAAAGATAAGCATTAAAAGTCCTATGTTGTGTTCTAGATTTTGGAAGTGGAGTGTGTTTCTCTCCCACACAAAAAAGCTGGGTTCTAACTTGTTATGAACATAAAGCAAAGCTAAAGAAAACTAAAAAATAAAACCTAAGAGCGAGGCGCTCCAAGCATAGCACATAATGCACATAATGCATGAAGTGATAAAAATATAGTGAAACGAGAGACGAACTGATAATTGTTGATGGAGAAGGAGATGCACGGGGGCATCCCCAATCTTAGACGCTTTAGTCTCCTTGAATATTTCTTGGGATGCATGGGGGCATCCACAAGCTTGAACGCTTGACACTTCTTAATCTTCTTTCATCATCTTCCCTCGCACACTTGAAAACTCCCTTCATACATAACTCATCATAATCTGATTTGCGAGGTTAGTACCCATAATAAAGTAATTTTTCTCTACTGGAAATAAAGATATTCTTGAAGGGCTACTGTTTCTCAAGATTTCCAAAAAGTTTTTGCAAAGAAAAAGCAAGCTTAAGGTTTGCAAAACGAAGAAAAGGCAAAACAAGACAGAATCTGTGAAAAACAAACCAGCAGGTATTAAAGAATTTTTTATGGATACTTATGCAACTCAAATAAAAAAACTCAGAACATACGAAAGTTTCTTAATTGTATATATCACGCTGTGTAAAAAATTCAGCTCAAAAAGATGAACTGGGATTTTTCTGTGATTTTTCTAGTCACGAGGACAGAATCTGTTTTCTGGACAGCATGTCACAACTTTGACTTCCCTTGTCATATGAGGCTATAAATGGCACAAAGCTTGAAAAGTAAAGATACAATGATGTTGCTACAGTAGTAACAACCATCAAGACCACTAAAAATATAAGAAAAACAAAAAGGAAATCCTAAATTCGTTGCGGGCTGCCTCCCGAAAGCGCTTTTTTAAAGCCATTAGCTAGGCTTAATGCAAATAGATCAAGTTGTATCAATTGAACCATCATCAAGATCATCAAAAAAACTCTTCAATAGTACAACCACTCTTAAGAGGTCTTTCAAATAAAGGAATAATAAAGATACTTCTAGGAATAAAAGCAAAAGGCGGAAAATCAATTGGAGTCTCATTTATTCTATTGAAGAGAGGTATCTCTTCCAAAGTCTTCACAGTTTCAACCCCTTTGGCAATAGATAGATTATCTTTGAAACGAGGAGCCTTTGGAACGTAGACGAACCTAGGTTCCTTCTTTGCCGGAGTTTCCACCTTTTTGGTTTTGATTCAGGAGAAAGTAGTTCCTAGAGTGTCAATGATTTCCTCAATCTTATCAATCCTAGAAGGGTCCAAGTCATGGGATTTGATGGTCTCCAAGGTTTTGAAAATTTTATGCATGGAGCTATCTAGTCTATTCAAATTCCCTTGAACCTTACGATCCAACTCACTTATTTTATTCATGCTTGGCATCTCTAGCTCTATCTTTTCAAGTTTTTTTATAATATGAGCTAGGGTAATGTCCTCTTTAATGCTAGCAACTGGGAGATTTCCAACAAGATTTTCCATAACACTAAGAGCTTCCCAAACTGGGACTTCTATGAAATTCCCATTGATAGCATTATCTAGAATAAACCTATTCAAAGAATTAATTCCAACATAAAAGTTTCTAAGCAGGATAGTAGTGGATTGTTTCTTGGTGGCTCTTTTTTGAGAATCATTAATTCTATACCAGGCATCTTTCAGACTTTCACCACCCCTTTGTTTAAAGGTGAGCACTTCTGCTTCACCAAAGACAAAAGGACCAGACATAATGACAACTACTAGCAAGGTAACTATTGTTTTGCTTTTTGAAAAAGGACACTAAAGCAAAAACTGAAAGGTAAACAAACAAGACTAAAAAGCAAAGATAAAAGATAGTGTGCAACTCCCCTGTCTTGAAGAGTGGAGTTCCCGGCAACGGCGCCATAAATTTCTTTGATGTCGCGAGAGTTTACTTCAAGCCCCTCGTTGGTTACCCAAAGTGGAAGGTTGAGATGTAGACAGCAGCAAGTTTCCCTTAGCGAAGATGCTAAGGTTGAGTATCGACCAGTAGGACTCCAAGATCGACAAGTAGGTGGTTCGGCAAGTGAGGCGCCGTTTGATAATCACTTGCTTCTCCTGGACCTGCACACACAACAGATAGATTTGCTCCCAACGAGTACAGAGGAGTTGTCAATTCCTCCGGCCTTGTTGTTTACAAAGGATAAAACGCACGGGATAATAATGATAGTGATAGCAACGGAAAAGTAAATAAAGCAGTAAATTGATAGTGGAGGTAAACAGTATTGGAAATATGGACCGGGGTCCTATGATGTTCAACAGTGATGTCTCTCTCCCAAAAGACGATATAGCCATGCGAGTGTAACAGCCCAGTTTTCACAAAAATTAAAAATTTTGTTTTCGGTGTGAATTGTTTGATTGTCTGATTTGTTTGTGGTGTTTGCATCCCCGATTGATCGATCGGCGATTATTTTACCCCTCTTATCTCGTATCGGACGGAGACCGACCCTTGCCACCCTGACACTCGACCTTTGCGACACCGGGTTTCGCCTGATCACCGTCGCGAAAACCGCACGAGACCAGCCGCAGCCAACGGAACGAAAACCCCGTTTAATAAGTAAACGGGATATTTTTATAGCGCGCCGGAAAGTGTTTTCGGAACGGTTCCAACGCGAGGTGAACGCCGCCGGCTCGACACGCTGATCGTGCAGTTCGAAGTTTTACCCGAATCGGAGGTACTGCGGACCCCCGGCGGTCAGAAACGTGAGCACCGCGCGCGCGAGATGAAAACCGATGATGTTTTTGCAAACTGCCAGCCACCGGGGCTATATAAAGACCACCACACTCCCACCCATTTCTAGGGTTTCCCTAGCCAAAAATTGCAGCCACCCCCCTCCACTTTGCCCAGTTTTGCCTCCCAGATCCCCAATTTTCGCAGCAGTTCCAGCCCAGCAGATCTGGACCGTCAGATCGCCCGATCTGACGGCCAAGATCGCCTCCCACCAACCTCTCTTCCACCTCTCACCAACCGAGCCACTCAGGCCATGGAGCCCGCAGCCGCCGCCTCCCTCCGGCCAGGCCGCCGCCGGCAGCCAGCCCAGCCGCGCCGCCGACCTGCTCCTCCCTCTCCTCTCCTCCTTCCCTCCTCCTTTTCCCTCCTCACCTCCTTCTCTTCTCTCCCGCAGGTCACCGGAGGCCAACCCCGCGCGCCATGGGAGCCGGCAGCCGAGCTCCTTCTCCCGGTCCTCACCAACGTGGCGCGTCGCCCCGGATCCCGGCGCCGCCTCCGCCTAGCGCCGCCGGCCACCGACGGGGGGCGCCGCCGCATGCTGCCCCGGTTGGGACCGAGAAGCCGCTCGGGAGGAGCCGCCAGGCACGGGAGACACCCGCACCAGCCACCGGCCAGGCTGGGCCGGCCTCCTCCAACAGGCCTGCAAGGCCCACGTGGCCCAGCGCCAGCGAGGCCCAGCTGGCCATCCCGCGGCCCAGTCCAAGCCACCGCCCAGGCCGCCCCTCCTCTTGGGCCGAGCCCAACAGGGGTGAGGCCCCTTTTATTTTTTTCCTAGCCCTCTGTTATTTCACTAAGTCCTATTATTTGCGCTGCTGATTCGATTCCGCGTTGACGATAGCAAGCGATCCGTAGCCCGGATGACTTCGCGCACAAAAGACGAATTGTTTAGAATTGCGTGCTCTAGCTTTCATCTTTTGTGATCATTTGCATTTGAGCTCATCTTGATTGTGTAATTGTGTGCTGAACAGGGCCTCAGGCCGTTAAACTGCTACTTTTCCTGTTAGATGATGTTGTTATTATTTTGTTGCAACTTTGCATGATGATTGTGACTCATCCATGAGGCCTATTGCATTGATTCCTTTTGCGTTGCGTTAAGCAATGTTTCTACTTAAGTTTCATGCATTCACATGCCATATTTGCTTGCTGCATATAGATTAAAATTTGCTCCAAAGTGGTGATCCTGATGTTAATGTGCTGCTGTTGCTGAAACTGTTATTTTATTGCAACTTCGGTCGACGAGTGTGTCGCGACCGTTTATCGGAATGGAGTGATTCAAATTGCATATTGTTAAGCATCATGTCTACTTTCATCCCATATATTGCATTTACATGATATGCTTGCTGGTCATATAGATATTCTGCTCTAAAGTTGCTATGCTGCTGTTTTTGACAGCCACCTCTGTTTTTCTCTAAGTCTGTTACTTTGCGATGCCATGTTGTTTGCTTAATATCTTTTGATCCGTGATGCCTATTTGCATGATTCTTTTTGCCATGCCTTCCTTTTCATGTCTAGTTTAATTTCATATCATTTGTGAGCATGTTTGCATTCATTATGTTGTTTATGCAATGCTCTAAAGTGTGCTTCCTGATGTTGGCAGTTTGTGCCCGTAACTTGTTTTGCTTGTATCTTTTTAACCGTAACTCCGTTTGGGGTGTTCTTTATATGTAACTTGATTAGTTTTTCGTGTACTTTGTGTTTATGCTATTGTTTTCTGTTGTTAACCAACCTAAAATATGGTTTAGGACAGAACAGTACCAAATGTTTTAATCATCGTGCGGCACTTAGTGTTATGCCATGTTTAAGTTGTGCCTCACTTAAATTGACTAGCATAGATAGTTTACTTTGTGCTTCACGTCTTGACATGTTTGTGTGCTATGCCATGCTTGATTGAGTTGCCATGTTAATAAACGTTGGTTGATCACCTGTAGCTAAGCAACTTGAACCACCGTAAACGTGCGGTATTCGTCGTGTGTGACCGATACCCCACTTAAATTGTTAGTAACCGTTCTCGACGATAGATCCGTATCGCGTTGTCGTGCCTTGTGTTGTCTCTTTGATCTTGTATTGATCCGTAGTAATAGTGGTGCACCGTTGATTGCTTTCCAGTGTTTACTTCTTGTGTGCTCCCGCGGGTACCTCTCGGAGACGATGCGAGCTTGCGATCCACTACACCTTCGGAATCCGACTTATCAACAGGCAACGACTATACATTACTTATGATCCATTCTATTTCAACCAACGGTTTGCATGCTAGTCTAGGTTAAGTTCGATGTTTGATCCTACCACATGTTTACAGCCTCTTTCAAACCGATACAGCCATGTCCCCTCCCAACAAACCTTGTACTGCTATGTTACTATTGCTCGTTGCTCAGCCCCTGCTTAGTATGCATGGTTAGGATGCTACGATGTTACCCTGTTACTCCTTGGTTTGGGATATCACATTATTATATTGTTGTTGATGATATGATTATTATAAATGTTGACTATATTCGACGAAGGATGGAAGGTCTAGGCTATCCCGCCCCGACGCTTTGTTCCATTCGAGTCACCTAGGATCCGAGTTCCGGGTATTGGTTTTAAGACTGAGCGTGCCTAACCGCGTGTGGGGTTCTATGGGGTCCCCTTCTCTTACCTACCTAGCTTCAAACATTACTAGTGGTGGCCCAAGCTGATTTACTATTTGAAACGTGTGTGTGACTGGTCCGCGGCCGGCAGATTTTTAAACAACTTGGGCCAACGGAGACATGGTTTCTCTTGTTGGTCCACCCCAGGGAGCTAGGGGGTTTTCCACATCTGTTTGGGCAACCTATCCGACCTCGTCCAGACGGTAGAGGCCGATTCGAGAGCGCGGCCGACTTTTGAGTTGGATGTCAACTCACCGGGGGCCACCCGGATTTGTGCGTTGTTAGTTAGAGGGACCTGTCGTTCCGGATCTCTTGGGACTAAATCATAAAATGGTTGCCTATCATGGGTAGCAACTGAGAGAGATGGGCGTGCATGCGGAGCCTCGTAATGGGCAGTTGGTACACCCCTGCAGGGTTAAATCTTTTCGATAAGCCGTGTCCACGGTTATGGACGACTTGAGACCTACTCCTTGTTCATAGACAACAACAACTGAGATAATCTTAACATAACTTGATCAACGTGTGTGTGTGTGCCTTGACTGCTTCTTCTTCGTCGGGATGCGAAGAGGAGGACAAGGATAGGATAGGTGTTATGCTTGCGTAAGTAGTTGATAGCAAGACTTGTTGGAGGCGATTCCTCATCGAATGCTTAGATTCTTATCTTACTCCCTAGATCGTTAGCCACTTCATAAATGCTAGTGCGGCAGCAACCTCACCACTTACCCCATCCTTACCGTAAACTACTAGTTGTCCTAGAATGACGAGTGATGAAGTCCTTGCTGGGTCAGATGACCACTACAGTTGGATGCTGAGTACCTCTGTACTCATGATACTACCCCCCAAACTCTTTTCAGGGTTCTTGATCGACAACAGGTATGGTGATCGACGTTTCACTTGGAGCCTCGACGACGACTAGTTAGGCGGATCCCGGCGGAGGGCTTGGAACCGTGTGGTTATGGGATCGATGTTTTCTCTTTGCCAGTAGGAATTTGTTTGTAGTCTGTACTCAGACATGTATCTTCCGCTGTTGTATTGTATTTGAGGCAGTTGTATGCCGATTGTATGAGATGTTGCATCCTGTATCTGTAATGTTGTGATATCATGTTGGAAATCCGGGCATATGGCTATGTCATATGTCGCGGTGGGACCGATATGTGCTTCGTCCCCGGATCTGGATGGAAACATCTAGATCTGGAACAGTACCGCATATCGGGCCTTACAACGAGGTAAACAAATTACAGTTGGGCAATTGACGGGATTATGTGCACAAACCAATGCTAATTATGCTATAAAGAAAGTAAGTGGCTCAAAAGCACAGGCGGTACGCCAAGACAAGTAGACCGAAATCCATCTTCATCTACCTACTAATCATCCACCTTGAGATATCTATCCAGAACATCTCGCTGGTATTAAGTTGTGAATCCCACCCAAAGTGTAAACTCAAAGCAACAGACAACTGCATTAAAGAACTTTGCGTAAAGTAAACAATCCTTGCACTCGCAAGTACAAGCACCGTTGTTTTACCCCTTGTGGCAACAACACATCCCCTAGACTCGTGTTTCTGTCACTCAAGCTACTCATCGGGGGGCATGAACCCACAATCATGCATAACGCTCACTCTTGGAGTCACTACCTACTACTTGGCCAAAGCAATAAACAGCAACGGAGAACATGCAAGAATTACTCATGAACATAAATATAAAAGAGGAGAATCAAATATATTACTCAAACACAATATGAACATAATCTCATAATCCATCGGATCCCATCAAACTCAGCATAGCAACAGCAGAAATATTACATATGTGCCTCGATCATGTAGGGCAGCTCACGAGGTCTAATCCATGAAGAACAAAGAGGGGAGGAGAACATCACATAGCTACTGATCATAGACCCATGGTCTAAGGTGGACTACTCACGGTTCATCCGGGAAGCATCCATGGTGGTGGAGAAGCTCCCGGAGGTGGTTCCTCCCTCCAGCAGGGTGTCGGGAAGAGGTCTTCTGGTGCTCCCAATCTTGGAAGCGCGGCGGCAGCGGAACAGAGGAGAGATCGCGAAAAAGGGTTCCCGTCTCGGGGTTTTTGCGTCACGGGGAATAAATAGGCGAAGGGGGGCAGCCAGGGGGGCCACCAGGGGTCCAGGCGGCCCCCTGGCGCGGCCCCACCCTGGGGCGCACAGGGAGGGCGCCTGGGGCCCTGGTGGGTCCCCTCTGGCCCCCCTCGGTGATTCCGGAAGTTTCCTGATTGCTAATTTTTTATTGGATTTTTCCCGAATTTTTTGAGCACTTTTTATATGGGGGAAACCTGAAATAGAAAAACAGCAGAAAACAGGAACTGGCACTGGGGTGCACTGATTTAATAGGTTAGTCCAAATATGATCAAAAGTGTATGGAAGTTCATCAATATCATAGCAATATCACACAAAAGAGGCATGGAGCAAGCAGAAATTATAGATGCGTTTTGGAAGCAAAGACTAAACATGTACCAGAGCTCTTGGTTTTGAAAACAGAGATAAAAAGTTTTTGGGAGGTGCATGATTCGTCAACGAATGCTAGTAGACAACCAAATCACCTCTTATGTTAGACATGTTTCGAGGAACAGCTCCCAAGATGGGGACGATCACATCCCCTTAATCTCCTTTGTTTATCACTACCAAAGTTTTCTGATTTCTCATAAACAAAGCGTGAAGGAGGGTTTGTTGGTTGTGATTATCTTTTGTGAGTTGGGCGCACTCATGCCAGTCCCTCCTCGTATTAGGGGTTTGCAGATTAGACATGCAATCCAGGGATAAAACATGTCTAACATAAGAAGATCATGAATTACCTACTACTTCCTCATGAGCTAAAGCAGAGGCACAACACATGAGTGTTTTCGAATAATTTCGAGATGGTACAAGGAAGTCTTCGTTAGGATGGCCGGTAAATACCACATAGGAAGGTATGGTGGACTCATATGGAATAACTGGTTTCAAGGATTTTGGATGCACAAGCATAATTCCGCTTAGTGCGAGCGAAAGCTAGCAAAAGACTGGGAAGCGACCAACTAGAGAGCAATAACATTCATAATCATGCAGAGCAACAAAGCAACATTGAATTGGGCATGAAAATGATATAACTATTCTGAAATTCAAAGATCATCAAGGCATAGTGGATTTTTTAGTCTTAAACATGTGTAAGCATGTGCCAAGTCAATCCAAGAATTCTCCAATGGGAGATACCACTTCAGTATGCCAAACCATGAACAATGCAATGCATGTAAATCATTTCAACAACATATTATGTACCCTAGCTATTTGAGATTAGCCACAAAGAAAGCATGAACCATAAGGAAAGCATTGTAAACACAGCACTATGTCGCTAAAAGATGGTCTCTAAATCATAAGTACAAGCATATGTACAAAAGTAGAAACAAAAAGATTTCATACCGGTTTTCCTTGTTTCATCCCTTTCGTCGATCTTCGTCATCACTGCCTTGTCGCTTGCACGATTGAACGTAGGAAAAAAATAATCAAGTGCAAATGCCATCACGGACTCGAGCTAAACTCTGCAACAAAGCAAACTAAAGATAGAAAAGAAATCTGTTTGGATTTTTCAAAGGTTAAACGAAAGAAAAAAGAAAGAGAAAAATCTTGTTGTTGTTTTTGCAAAGAAAAAATCAAAGAAGAACAGGCAAAAACTTCGAAAAGATCAAAACGAGCAATCATAAAACGGATAATACAATGGAAAAAGGGAGAAGGACACGTACTCCCCCAAGCTTAGGCTTTTGGCCTAAGTTGGTATCTGCTACTGTGGTCCCCAGGATCCTCCAGCTCCAGGGTAGTACTGGTGTGTCCATGGGTCGTACGGGGCTTCAGGTGCATAGACCGAAATCCTGGGATCCTCCCACGAAGAAGGCTCCGCGCTCCAAGAGGAATAAGACCCTTCACCCCACTAGGTAATGGGCTCCTCCTCCTCATCATGCACAACCCCCTCCATGGGGTTATGGAACTGTTGCTGGGCCACGAACTCATCAAACTGGATGACGTTGAAGGACCATCCGTTCCTGCGAGTAGAATCAAACAAAAAAGGAGCAGGTAGACGGATCTCCCGAATATCGATTAGTCCAAACCTAAGAATATAAATAAGGTTACCAAACTCGGAAGTCCTGGTAACAAACTCATGCCTCTTCATAGCAGCAAGGTCAAAGCTTATAAAAGGAAAAGGCTCATCATCAGGATGTGGGGTGCGCTCAAGAGACTCAAGAATAAGTGTGGCGTAAACGCCACCAAAGAGATCTCCCTTGTTTCCATTAAGGGCAAGTCGGCGAGCAATCAAGGCACCCACATTATACGTAGTTTCCCCTGAGAGGGCATTTGCCAGGATAGCAATATCCGGCGCAGAACTGTTGCTCGTGTTGTCACGAGCTAATACCTATCTAGCAATATAATATGCAAAATACCTAAGCTGGGGAAACAAGATGCTGGAAATTTTTGAACGTCGGATATCCCTTGTATCTTGACTGCAAGGAGAGTTGAAAAGCGTTCTCAGCTTGGTGGGCTGAGTGTTCATCTTTGTCGTCCGTCCAATGTTCGACACACCTATTATTTCACAAAATCTTTCCAAAGACATGGTCAAAGGATCATTGTAAAATTTAAACTCAATAAGAACAGCATCATGGTTATATCCAAAACTATTAATAAAACAGGAGGTGAGTTTACGGTATTGAGTAACACGGCATGTTGCAAGCCGTGTCAAACCTGCATTAGCACAGAGGTTATCAAACTCCTCCTTAATACCTTCCGCTTCAAGAAAATCGTTGCACGGAAACATCATTGCCTGTGTTGGGCGTGTATCTTCCAGCAACTCCAGGGGCACAACATCTTCATTGTAGCTCACCCTAGAAGCTGAGGATGAAGCTGCAGCTCTAGTTACTCTATCAGTATGCTCGGGCTTCTTCTTCCCAAGCCATCCTTTTTCTTTTCCTAAGAAACTCATTTCTGAAATTTTTGACAATTCACAAAAACAAGGATTTAAGAAAAATGAGTTGGGGCAAACTACTCTACTCACTTCCCTAAGTCATAAACTTAAATCAAAACTTGGAAAATAAATTTCTACACATGCTTGCAAGCTCATATGAACAGCACCAAGAGCTATTAAATACTCACTAATGAAGCCACCAATCAAATATATAATTGGAGGGGTGGAGGAGTCACATACCAGGGAGTATTTTCTCAAAATCTCAGCTCGAATGATGGGCTGAAGAGAGAGATCGAAAATCGCCTCCAAGAACAGCAAGAACACACGAAAAAGTGCATAACTCGTGTTTTTGGAGAGAAAGAGAGAGAGGAAGAAGACTCACCTGGAGATGTGGCCTGTGGGCACGACCAGGGGGCAGGCCGCGCCAGCTGGCCGCCTGGGCCACTGGTGGGCCCCCTGGTCAGCCCCAGGTGCCTCTGGGTCACTCCTGGCATGAAATTTTTTTTTCTGGATTTTTTCTGACAACTTCACTTCACTTTAATGGATATTGTCCCCACCATAATGGTTTTATATTTGTGGTGCACATGTAGAGGACAATCCCAAACACCAATTTTCACGGTCTCAATATTCTCTATAGAGTTGAGGCCATGCCTTTTGTCGGTCTTCTTCGGAAAATACACCGTGTGTTCTTTATCATTCAAATTGAAAGTAACCTTTCCTTTATTGCAATAAATAATAGCACTTGCGGTGTTAAGAAAAGGTCTACCAAGAATAATAGACATGCTCCCATCCTCGGGCATGTCAAGCACAACAAAATCAGTAAGGGTCAAACAATTAGCAACTTCAACGGGAACATCCTCACAAATACCAATGGGAACGGATGTTGACTTGTTAGCCATCTCAAGAGAGATATCTGTTGGGATTAGTTTTTATAAACAAAGCCTCTTGTAAAGAGAGAAAGGCATAACACTCACTCCTGCTCCAAGATCACATAAAGCAGTCTTGACATAATTATTCTTTATGGAGCAAGGAATGGTGGGTATACCTGGATCACCAAGCTTCTTAGGAATCTTGCCACTAAAAGAGTAGTTAGCAAGCATAGTAGATATTGCTTCATTAGGAACTTTTATTTTATTAGTAATATCTTTCATATATCTCGAATAGGGAGGTAACTTAATAGCATCAGTCATAGGGATTTGAAGAAAAAGAGGTTTAATCCACTCACAAAACTTATTGTACTGCTCTTCTTCTTTAGTTTTGAGAGACTTACCTGGAAAGGGCATGGGTTTTTGTACCCATGGTTCTCTTTCCTTCCCATGTCTTCTTGCGATGAAGTCTTCTCTAGTGTATTTCTTGTGTTTGTCAGGTGCTTCTTCTTCTCGAACTTCGGGTGGATCATTCTTTTCACCATCCTTTTCAGGCTCAGCACCGTCTTCAGTCTCAGCATCGGAGGTAGATATACTATTTGGATCAATGACAAGCTCTTCACTTTCAATTGGATCATTGGAATTGTCTCCTTCTTTGTGCTTCTTCTTCTTCGGAGAACTAATAATTTCTTCTTCCTGCATTTGAGAATCTTGCTCGATTCTCTTCGGATGCCTCTCTGGATAGAGAGGATCTTGAGTGCTAGTTCCACCTCGGGTTTAACTCCCGAAGGCCTGTATATCCTGTTTGGCATTGTTAGCAAGCAAATCTTTTTGCACATTAGAAATTTGTTCAAGCTGAATTTGAACCATATGAAAATGCTTCACAAGACATTTAACATCATTAAATGTTCTACCTAGAACATCAAGAAAACTTTTGATAGCAAGGGAATTATCATGTAACTGACTTTGTATCCTCTCATTAAAGTGACTTTGCTTCATAATAAAATTATCAAGCTCATCTAAACATTGATCGGGAGGCTTACCATGAGGGATTTCACTTGCATTGAAATCTAAAAGAGAGTGTACCTTTACCATAGGAGGGTGAGTGGTAGGCTCACACAACTTCTCAATAGGGGGTAGATTCTTCACGTCTTCAGTTTTAATACCCTTCTCTTTAATAGACTTCTTTGCTTCTTGCATAACTTATGGGCTTAGGACGAGCATGCCCCTCTTTTTTGGTGGTGGAGGTGGTTCAGGGACCGACCAATCTTCGTGGTTCTTGGCAATCTTGCTCATTAATTCTTCTGCATCGTCCGGTGTTCTTTTCCTGAAAACACAACCAGCACAACTATCCAAATAGGATCTGGATTCATCAGTTAGACTAGCATAGAATATATCAATTAGTTCATTCTTAGGGACTCCATGTCCCGGTCTAGCCTGGATCAGACTGCAATACCTCCCCCATGATTTAGGGAGGTGCTCATCCTGCAACTGTTTAAAGTTATAATTTTTTTGTAAAGCAGCATGTTGCACATGAGAGGGAAAGTACTTATCAACAAAAGAGTGAGCTAAGTCTTGAGGAATCTTAATGGAACCACATGGTAGTGCATCATACCATGCTTTAGCACCTTCCTTCAAAGAGAAAGGAAGAAGCTTAGTAACATAAAAGTTTCGTATCTTTTCATCCGTAGTAAAAAGGCCACCCAACTCAGTGAGTTTGATCAGGTGTGCAATAGCATCATCATTTTCTCCGCCGTGAAAGGGGTCAGCTTCAACCATAGATATAAGTGAAAGATCAACAGAGAAATTATAATCAGGATCATTGATGCATATAGGAGATGTAGAAAATTTAGGATCAGGAACGGTCTTGTTCTTCAGGGAGTGTTTTTTGAGAAGCTTTTTAATAGCACCGGGGTAAGAGTCGACAAACTCTGTTAGCTCCCTGCATAAATCATCATCAAGCATAATATAATCGTCCTCAAGGAGTCTCTCCTTCAGTTTACTCAAATCAGGATAATCATAAGTTCCACCAATAGGGTAGCGAGTAACAGGAATTTCAATTCCAGATTTTTTTGCAGCAGCGATCTGTTTCTCAAGAGCGTAACCAAGTGAACCAATATCATCAAGAGTAGTAGAAGAATCATCAAAAGTATCGGACATAGTAACAGATTCAGTAGAAGCATCATGTGGTGGAGGTGAAGCAAACTTACTCATAACTGAAGGTGAATCAAGTGTAGCACTAGTGTTCAGAACAGTACTTTTTCTTGTACGGGATGGTAAGATCGGAACCTTGGGGTCTTCTTTCTTACCCATAGCGGATAAATTGCAACAGGTAAAATACTTCAGGTAGTCTTGTGAATAAATCTATGCTTCCCGGCAACGGCGCCAAAAAACAGCCTTGATAACCCACAACTGCAGGGGATCGAGATAGTCTTCGCGGGTAAGAATAACCCAATTTATAGATTCGGCTCAAGGGGAGCCAAAGAATACCCACAAGCTTTGACAGTGGAGTTGTCAATTCCATCGCACCTGAGATACACTTACTTGCAACAAGATATTAATAGTAACTGCGATATGGAAGTGATGGTTACAACGGAGATAGTGGCGATGAAACAGTGAAAGTAAAACAGCAAAAGCAAACAACTAGTAACCAGCAGATTTAAAAACACTGTAGGCTAGGGAGATGGATGGTTGGGTGCTGCATGGATAAGATACTTCATGTATTCAACTTGGGGCAAGGCACACATAAAAGAAATGATCATCTAGGCATATATCAAACATTAGGCATGTACCCCACAGGTAGTTGTACGTGCTTGCAATAAGAACTTGCACAACATATTTTGTCCTACCATCCCGCTATGAACGGGGCCAAAAGGAACTTATGGAGATTAAGGTGCTCCTATCAAAGAGCACCGGAACAAAGAATTAACAATCAATGGATACACGGAATCCTCAAATTATAGTCCATCCCCTTTGGTGTCCCAAGCTGTCACCTTTGGGATCGCCGGTTCCGGACTATAACAGGTGCATACAACTCGTAGATAGGATCAAGAACACAAATATATTCATGCAAACACAAAGGGTTCAGATCTGAAAACATGGCACTTGGGCCCAAAGTGACAAGCATTAAGAGCAACAAGTTGAAGCAAAGATGATAAACACCAATCTAGATGATAGGCAACATTCCCCCAACAATCTGATAAACTATTACATGATCTAGCTCATCCAATCCCTACCATCCCCTTTGCCTACAGCGGAGAATTACTCACACATGGAAGGAGAAGTCATGGAGGGAGGATGGAGTGGTGATGATGATGACGATGGCGATGATCTTCCCTCACCGGAGGCAGAAACAAACTCCAGATTAGCCCTCCCGGAGAAGAACAGAGGGTGGCGGCGGCTCCGCGGCGAGAATTGGGAAAACGACTTCTGTTCGGGGGTTTTCTCGCCACGGGAATAAATAGGAGGTGAATTAGGGCACCAGAGGGGGAGGACCCTCCCAGATGGCCTCCTGGGGCGGCCAGGGGTGGGACCGCGCCAGGAGGGCGCTTGGGGCCCCCCAGGCTGCCCTCTGGTCCCACTTCTGGCATATTGGTCCTTCGGGTGCGTGGATTTTCTGTGATTTTTCCTGGAATTTTCTGAGACACCTAAAAATCCATTTCCTGCACACAATAAAACCATACAGACGGCTCTGCTGAAGACATCGTTAGTCCAGGTTAGTTTTGTCCAAATCATGCAAGAATGAGGGAAAAACAATAGCAAAAGTGTTTGGAAAAGTAGATACGTTTGAGACGTATCACCAGCCCGCCTAGGTACCTGGTGGCCCCCCTCTGGCTCTCGTTTTGCGTGCCTCCGTGAATCTTCTGGAAAATGGCCTCCGTCGATTTTCAGGTAATTTGGAGGTCTTCTGTTTCAGCAACTCAACGTCCACTTTTTACCGCTGAATCCGGCGTTTGCTACTTCAGCGTCAGAAAGTTTGCAAACTGTGTAAAACAAGCCAAAACAACATAAGAACATCATCAAATCATGAAATATATCAATGAACAAGGATGAATTACTATATAAAATAGTGATACATTTTGGACGTATCGGGGTCCCATGATGTTCACTTGCGATGTCTCTCTCCCAAAAGACGATAAACAACTATGCAAGGTAAACAAATTAAACCTAGGCAATTGATAGGATTACGGGCGCAAACCAATGCTAACTATGTTATAAAATAAAGGAAGAGGCTCAAAAGCATGGGCAGTACGCCAAGATAAGTAGACCGAAATCCATCTGCATCTACTACTAATCATCCACCTTGAGATATCTATCCAGAACATCTCGCTGGTATTAAGTTGCGAGCCCCACCCAAAGTGCAAACCCAAAGCAACAAACAACTGCATTAAAAGAACTTTGCGAAAAGTAAACAATCCTTGCAACCGCGGTTACAAGCACCGTTGTTTTCCCCGTTGTGGAAACAGCACATCCCCTAGACCCATGTTTCTCTCACTCAAGCTAGTCATCAGGGGGCATGAACCCACAATCAAGCACAACGCTCCCTTTGGAGTCACTGCCTACTACTTGGCCAAAGCAATAAACAACAACGGAGAACATGCAAGAATTACTCAAGAACGCAAATATAAAAGAGAAGAACCAAATATATTACTCATCACAATCTGAACATAGTCACATAATCCATCAGATCCCAGCAAACTTAACATAGCAACAGCAGAAAGAATTACATATGTGCCTTGATCATGTAGGGCAGCTCACAAGGTCTAATCCACGAAGAACAAACGGTAAAAAGGGGGCATCCAGGGAGGTAAAAAGGGGGCATCCAGGGGGGCCGTCAGGGGTTGATACGTCCCAAACGTATCTATAATTTCTGCTTGCTCCATGCATGTTTTGTGTGATATTGCTATGATATAGATACACTTTCATACAATTTTGATCATATTTGGACTAACCTATTAACTCAGTGCACCACAGTGCCAGTTCCTATTTTCTGTTGTTTTTCTATTTCAGTTTTCCCCCATATTAAAAGTGCTCCAAAAATTCGAGAAAAATCAGATAAAAAATCAGCGCAACGGAAGCTTCTGGAGTCCCGAAGGAGGGCCAGAGAGGCTCCACTGGTGCCAAGGCGGCCAGGTGGCGCGGCCTAGGGCTTGGAAGCGCCACCAGGGCGCCTGGACACCTGGTGGCCCCCCTGGCTGCCACCCTTCGCCTATATATTCTCCGTGACATGAAACTTCCAAAGAGAGAACCCTTTTTCGCGATCTCGCCTCTGTTCCGCCGCTGCCGCGCTTCCAAGATCGGCAGCACCAACAGACCTCTTCCCGGTACCCTGTCGGAGGGAGCATTGACCTCCGGGACCTTCCCCTCCACCATGGACGCTTCCCGGATGATCCGTGAGTAGTCTACCTTGGACCATGGGTCCGTGATCAGTAGCTATGTGATGTTCTCCTCCCCTCTTTGTTCTTCATGGTTTATACCTCGCGAGTTGCCCTACATGATCGAGGCACATATGTATTTTTCTGTTGTTGCTATGCTGAGTTTGTTAGGATCTGATGGATTATGAGACTATGTTCAGTTTGTGATTGAGTAATATATTTGGTTCGTATCTTTTATATTTTTGTTCCTAAGTAATTCTTGCATGTTCTCCGTTGCTATTTATTGCTTTGGCCAAGTAGTAGGTAGTGACTCCAAGAGGGAACGTTATGCTCGATTGTGGGTTCATTCCCCATGATAACATGCTTGAGTGACAGAAATATGAGTCTAGGGGATGTGATGTTGCCACAAGGGGGAAAACAACGGTGCTTGTAACCGCGGTTGCAAGGATTGTTTACTGTACGCAATGTGATTTTTAATGCAGTTGGCTGTTGCTTTGGGTTTACACTTTGGGTGGGGCTCGCAACTTAATACCAGCAAGATGTTCTGGATAGATATCTCGAGGTGGATGATTAGTAGTAGATGCAGTTGGATTTCGGTCTACTTATTTTGGTGTGCCGCCCATGCTTTTGAGCCTCGTCCTTTCTTTGTAGCATAGTTAGCATTGCGGTGCGTTTTTAATCCTGTCAATTGCCCAGCTGTGATTTGTTTACCTCGCGTAGCAGTCTTATCGTCTTTTGGAAGAGAGACATCACTAGTGAACATCACGGGACCCCGGTCCATATTCTCATCACTGTTTACACGCTCTTTTATTTTCATGTTTTACTTTCTAGCTGCTATCATTATTACCTTTTATCTCTTGCGTTTGATCCTTTGTGAACAGCAAGGCCGGAGAGATTGACAACCTATTTGTACTCGTTGGCAAAGTTATTTGTGTCGTGTGTAGGTCCAGGAAAAGCAAGTGATTCTTTTCAGATGGTGCATCACTTGCCGAACCACCTACTTATCAATATCGGAGTCCTACTGGTCGACACTCTCAACCTTGGTATTACTCATCACAATCTGAACATAGTCACATAATCCATCAGATCCCAGCAAACTTAACATAGCAACAGCAGAAAGAATTACATATGTGCCTTGATCATGTAGGGCGGCTCACAAGGTCTAATCCACGAAGAACAAAGAGGGGGAGAGAACATCACATAGCTACTGATCATGGACCCATGGTACAAGGTGGACTACTCATGTATCATCCAGGAAGCGTCCATGGTGGTGGAGAAGCTCCCGAAGGTCAATCCTCCCTCCGGCAGGGTACCGGGAAGAGGTCTTCTGAAGCACATATGTTACTCATATATTATGCAAATATATTACTCATCACAATCTGAACATAGTCACATAATCCATCAGATCCCAGCAAACTTAACATAGCAACAGCAGAAAGAATTACATATGTGCCTTGATCATGTAGGGCAGCTCACAAGGTCTAATCCACGAAGAACAAATAGGGGGAGAGAACATCACATAGCTACTGATCATGGACCCATGGTACAAGGTGGACTACTCATGTATCATCCGGGAAGCGTCCATGGTGGTGGAGAAGCTCCCGAAGGTCAATCCTCCCTCCGGCAGGGTGCCGGGAAGAGGTCTTCTGACGCTCCCGATCTTGGAAGCGCGGCGGCGGTGGAACAGAGGCGAGATCACGAAAAAGGGTTCTGTCCTCAAGGGTTTCAGAGGACGAGGTAAATATAGGCGAAGGGGGCATCCAGGGGGGCCGTCAGGGGTTGATACGTCCCAAACGTATCTATAATTTCTGCTTGCTCCATGCATGTTTTGTGTGATATTGCTATGATCTAGATACACTTTCATATAATTTTGATCATATTTGGACTAACCTATTAACTCAGTGCACCACAGTGCCAGTTCCTATTTTCTGTTGTTTTTCTATTTCAGTTTTCCCCCATATTAAAAGTGCTCCAAAAATTCGAGAAATATCAGATAAAAAATCAGCGCAACGGAAGCTTCTGGAGTCCCGAAGGAGGGCCAGAGAGGCTCCACCTGGTGCCAAGGCGGCCAGGTGGCGCGGCCTAGGGCTTGGAAGCGCCACCAGGGCGCCTGGACACCTGGTGGCCCCCCTGGCTGCCACCCTTCGCCTATATATTCTCCGTGACATGAAACTTCCAAAGAGAGAACCCTTTTTCGCGATCTCGCCTCTGTTCCACCGCTGTCGCGCTTCCAAGATCAGCATCACCAGCAAACCTCTTCCCGGCACCCTGTCGGAGGGAGCATTGACCTCCGGGACCTTCCCCTCCACCATGGACGCTTCCCGGACGATCCGTGAGTAGTCTACCTTGGACCATGGGTCCGTGATCAGTAGCTATGTGATGTTCTCCTCCCCTCTTTGTTCTTCATGGTTTAGACCTCGCGAGTTTCCCTACATGATCGAGGCACATATGTATTTTTCTGTTGTTGCTATGCTGAGTTTGTTAGGATCTGATGGATTATGAGACTATGTTCAGTTTGTGATTGAGTAATATATTTGGTTCGTATCTTTTATATTTATGTTCCTAAGTAATTCTTGCATGTTCTCCGTTGCTATTTATTGCTTTGGCCAAGTAGTAGGTAGTGACTCCAAGAGGGAACGTTATGCTCGATTGTGGGTTCATGCCCCATGATAACACGCTTGAGTGACAGAAACATGAGTCTAGGGGATGTGATGTTGCCACAAGGGGGAAAACAACGGTGCTTGTAACCGCGGTTGCAAGGATTGTTTACTGTACGCAATGTGATTTTTAATGCAGTTGGCTGTTGCTTTGGGTTTACACTTTGGGTGGGGCTCGCAACTTAATACCAGCAAGATGTTCTGGATAGATATCTCGAGGTGGATGATTAGTAGTAGATGCAGTTGGATTTCGGTCTACTTATTTTGGTGTGCCGCCCATGCTTTTGAGCCTCGTCCTTTCTTTGTAGCATAGTTAGCATTGCGGTGCGTTTTTAATCCTGTCAATTGCCCAGCTGTGATTTGTTTACCTCGCGTAGCAGTCTTATCGTCTTTTGGAAGAGAGACATCACTAGTGAACATCACGGGACCCGGTCCATATTCTCATCACTGTTTACACGCTCTTTTATTTTCATGTTTTACTTTCTAGCTGCTATCATTATTACCTTTTCTCTCTTGCGTTTGATCCTTTGTGAACAGCAAGGCCGGAGAGATTGACAACCTCTCTGTACTCGTTGGAAAAGTTATTTGTGTCGTGTGTAGGTCCAGGAAAAGCAAGTGATTCTTTTCAGATGGTGCATCACTTGCCGAACCACCTACTTATCAATATTGGAGTCCTACTGGTCGACACTCTCAACCTTGGTATCTTCACTCAGAGAAACTTGCTGATACGCTACATCTCACCTTCCACTTGGGGTAACCAACGAGGAGAGAGTATCAAGCAAATTTCTGGCGCCGTTGCCGGGGACTCCGAGTGCCAAGATAGGGGAGTTTCACACTATCTTTTATCTTTTCTTTTAAGTCTTGTTAGTTTACCTTTCAGTTGTTATCTTAGTGTCCTATATCAAAAATCACAAAAATATTTGCCACACTTGCTGCTGCTATTGGTTCCACTGAAAACACAAAGTTGTGTGACTTCATTAGTCACAGCAACAAAGACTTTATATGCACTCCTATTGCCACACATGCCACTTCATCTACCTCTTATGAAATTAAACCTGCTTTGCTAAACCTTGTTATGAGAGATCAATTCTCTGGTGCTGGAGATGATTCTGCTTTACACTTGAATAATTTTGTTGAGCTATGTGATATGCAAAAGTATAAAGAAGTAGAAGGTGATGTTGTTAAGCTCAAGGCTTTCCCTTTATCCTTGAGGGGAGAAGCTAAAATCTGGTTTCAATCTTTGCCTAGGAATAACATAGATTCTTGGGATAAGTTCAAAGATGTTTTTATTGGGAAGTACTACCCACCTTCTAAAATTATCCAATTGAGGAGTAATGAATTTTAAGCAATTGGATAATGAACACATTGCCCAGGCTTGGGAAGGAATGTAATCTCTTGTTAAGAAATGCCCTACACACGGTTTGACTACTTGGATGGTTATCCAGACTTTTTATGCAGGCTTGAACTTTACCTCGCGGAACCTGTTAGATTCGGCCGCGGGAGGAACCTTTATGTCAACTACACTTGGTGCTGCTGATGTCTACACACGCTTCTATTCTTGTAGACTATGTTGGGCCTCCAAGTGCAGAGGTTTGTAGGACGGAAGCAATTTCCCTCAAGTGGATGACCTAAGGTTTATCGAACTCAGGTAAGTAGAGGTGAAGATGGTCTCTCTCAAGCAACCCTGCAATTAAGATACAAGAAGTCTCTTGTGTCCCCAACACACCTAATATATCTAGGAGTTGTATAGGTGCACTAGTTCGGCGAAGAGATGGTAAAATATGGGTGATAGGTGTGGCAACGCAAGGTAATATAAATCTATAATAAAAAGTGCAGCAAGCAAACATGTGACAAAAGTGAGCGAAAACGGTGTAACAATGGTGGAAACAAGGCCTATGCTTCATACTTTCACTAGTGGCAACTCCCAACAACATTAACATAGTCTAATCACATGATATTTCCCATAAAACATGCAATGGAGACGTACTCAGAGGTCATTCCTTTGTGGTCAAGAGAGGACGAGAATTATGTAGGGCTACAAAAGCACACCTTAGAGTTCGTAGTTCTCAATCTATGGATTTCCCAATGTCACTGTGGTCATCCAAAGAGAGTACCACAATCACCACAACATATCTCAAGGATAGTCAAAGACAAGCACAAAGAGACTCTCAATCTTCAATCAACACACAAAAGAGGAAATCACTCATGATAATATTCTTCTAACCCATGTCCAATAGAACGCTGTCACCATGGTCTCAAGGATTATACTAGATAAGATCAAGTGAGTACAACAATCCAATACATAGAGGAGGGGAAATATCATGGGATCACCCTAAATTAACATAGCATATGATCACAATGAAGATCACATCATGGGAGAGAGAGAAGACCACATAGCTACTGGTAGAAACCTTAGCCCCGAGGAGGAACTACTCCCGCTTCATGGAGGGAGGAAGCAACGTCGATGGAAATGAATTCAGGGGCACTTCCCCGTCCCGACAGGGTGCCGGCACAGGAATTATGGTCCCTCGAAGCTTGTCGGCGATGGCAGCGGAGATCGGAATTGCTTCTAGAGAAAAGGGGTCTGGAATTAGGGTTTTCGCGACGGGAGAATAAATAAGAGCCAAAGGGGGGCACCGGGGAGGCCACTAGGAGTCCAGGCGACCACCCGGCGCGGCCCCACTGGCCCTTCTTCGGTGAATCCGGAAGCTTCCGGTATGCTGATTTTTTATCTGATTTTTCCCGAATTTTTGGAGCACTTTTAATATGGGGGAAACCTCAAATAGAAAAACATCAAAAAACAGGAACTGGCACTGGGGTGCAATGAGTTAATAGGTTAGTCCAATATGATCAAAAGTGTATGAAAGTGTATCTAAAACATACCAATATCACACAAAACATGCATGGAGCAAGCAGAAATTATAGATACGTTTGGCACGTATCAACTGCCACAAAACTTCTCGATGAGATGATGACCAATTATTCCCAATGGCACACCGAACGCGCTCCAACAGGTAGGAAGGTAAACTCTATCGAGGAGATTACCTCCCTAAATGAAAAAATTGACTTAATTATGTCTCTACGTACCAAGCAATCCTCTATTGATCCTCATGATGTTCCTTTAAATTATTTGGTTGCTCAGGAACAAGTAGATGTGAACTTTATTGCTAGAAACAACTTCAACAACAATGCTTATAGGGGCAATTTCTCTAGCAATCCTAGACCGTTTCCATCCAATTATGGGAACAACAACACTTATCCTGGCAACAACTCCTATAACCCAACTTACAAGGAAAGAGACCTACCTAGCTATGAGAAATTGGTAGAAATAGAGAAGGCTACGAAGAATTATATGCACACCCAGTTTGAACAAAACAAAGCCTTTTCTATACAATTAGGTGAGCATACTACCATTTTGCAAAATATTACTAAGCAACTTGAGAGCCTGAACATTTAGATTTCTAATCTCCAAACTAGACTTACAGCCACTGAAACATATGTTTCAAATATGTCCCACACCCAATCTACTTTGATAAATCAAATGGCAGCCAAACCTGAAGTTATCTCTATGGAAGATGATAGAATTAAGAGCCTTCCTCCCCACAAAAAGTTGCTACTATCCAAATTGTTGAGGACACCCAAACTATTAGCACCCAACACACTCCTAGTCCCATTGGACCTATTAATGGTGATGCTAGTACCTCAACTGTAGAAGAAGAAACTCCTATGAACATAGAGGGTTTCAAACAAGTGAGCCTAGGTGACACCACTACCACCTTTGATAGTAGTGATATTGATTTTGATAGTTGTACCCTTTCAGAAGTTATTAGCCTGTTACGCAAAATGTCTAGAGACCCCCACACTAGCACACTAAATCTTGCCTTCACGGAGCATATCACTAATGCTCTCATCAAAGCTAGGGAGGAGAAGCTTAGAATAGCAGCCTCCATACCTAGGAAGCTAGATGATGGTTGGGATCCTATGATAAAAATTAAATTGAATAACTTCTCTTGCTATGCTTTATGTGATGTTGGAGCTAGTACCTCCGTTATGCCCAAAAGAATGTATGATATGTTTGAATTGAAGCCCTTTGAGCCTAGTTCTTTTGGTGTTCATCTCGTTGATTCTTCCGTAAAGAAACCTTTGGGGAATATCGACGATGTTCTTATCATTGTCAATTTCAATTATGTTCCCGTTGATTTTACTGTTATGGATATAGAGTGTGAACCTTTATGTCAAATTATTTTGGGACGTCCTTCTCTTCGCACTGTTGGTGTCGTTATTGACATGAAGGAGGGGAATATAAAATTGGATATGAAGGAAGGCAACCCAAGATGTTTTTACTTATGTTCTTAATAGTCTTGATGATTGTTACTACTGTATCAACATCATTGTATCTTTATTTCCAAGCTTTGTGCCAAGTTATAGCCTCTTATGATAAGGGAAGCAAAAGTTATGACATGCTGTCCAGAAAACAGATTCTGTCTTACTGACAGAAAAAATCAAAACAAATCACCAGTTCATCTTTTTTAGCTGAATTTTTTGATTTGAGTTGTAGAAGTACCCCCTAAAAAATTCTTTACTACCTGTTGTTATGTTTTTCACAGATTCTGCCACGTTTTTCCTTTCTTCACTTTTGCAAACCTTAAGCTTGCTTTTTCATTGCAAAAACTTTTTGGCAATCTTGAGAAACAGTGGCTCTTCAAGAAAATCCTTATTTCCAGTGGAGAAAAATTATTTTATTAAGAGTACTAACCTCTCTGATCAGCTTATGATGAGTTATGTATGAAGGGAGTTTTCAAGTGTGCGAGGGAAGATGATCAAAGAAGATCCGGGAGTGTCAAACGATCAAAGAAGATCTGAGGTCTGACGGCCCAGATGGCCGCCACGTCACCCGGAGAGGAGCAAGCCAGCCTCCAGCCTCCCCAGGCCGTGCCCGGGCCCTGCAGGGCCACCGCCGGGCCCGATCTGAGTTGTCTAGCCCGCGGCTGCCCTAGTCGCGCCGCCGTGGCCAGGCTGCCGCCGGCGAGCCGCCGCCATCGCCGCACCGCGCCGCCCGGTGAGCTCCCTCGCCGCCACCTATTCTCCAGCTACCCTCACCTCCTCTGCCTCCCTCCCCGCAGAGATTCGCCGCAGCGCGCCTCAGGCACGGCCGTCGCGCCATGGAAGCCGGCGAGACGAGCCGAGCCGGCGACTCAAGCTTCCGCGCCGCCGCCACGGGACCCCCTCCGGCCAGGCCTTCACGGCACACGCAGATCCACGCCCCCCCCCCCTCCGCGGCGCTCCATCCTCCTCGCCGACGCGCCGCCGCAGCCACGCCTTGGCCGGCAGGGGCTCGGGCTCCCCGTCGACAGCCAACGTGGGCCGGCCATACCTGCGCGGCCCACCAGGCGCCAAGGCCCAAGCCGCCCCCCTCCAGGCCCGAGGGCATCTACAGATCCGCCGGCCAGATGGGCCTCTAGGAGCCCATGGTGAGCTCGGGTCCAAGACCTTTTTTTCCTTGAGCTGTGAAAATGACTAAGTCAGAGAGAAATATGCTGCTGATCAAATCAGTTTCCCATTGACTCGTAGGTCGGAACGAAGTGATTCTTTTTTTGTTTGGTTGTGCTTTGTGTGCTCTAGAGTTCATCTTTAGGAAGTTATTTATTTTGAGGTCATCTTGAATATGTAATTGTGTGTTGAACAGGGCACCAGATCGTTAAGTTGCTAATCTGCTGTTAACTACTGTTGCTGTTATTTTGTTCAAACTTTGGGTGATGCTTGTGTCAAATCCATGAGGCCTATTGCATTGATTCTTTTTCCTATGTGTTAAGCATCATGTGTACTTCATTTCCATGCTTTAACTTGTCATGTTTGGTTGCTTTAGCTATATTAAATCTTGCTCCAAAGTGGTGACCCTGATGTTAATGTGTTGTTGTGCTGAAAACTGTTAATTTGTTGCAACTTCGGGTGACGGTTGCGTCGCAACCGTTTATCAGAATTGAGTGATTCCAATTGCATATTGTTAATCATCATGTCTACTTCCATTATATGTATTGCATTGTCATGATATGCTTGCTGGTCATATAGTTATGGAGCTAAAAAGTTGCTATCCCGCTGTTTTTTAAAGCCACCTCAGTTTTTCTCTAAGTCTGTAACGTTCTGATGCCATGTTGTTTGCTTAATATCTTTTGATCCATGATGCCTATGACCTTGATTCTTGTTTGTACCTGATCACCATCATGTCTAGTTCATGCTCATATATTTCTATGTCATGTTGCTGCACTTTTGCATATATTTTTTCTCTTGTTTATACAGCATAAAAATAACAGTTTCTGCCATGTTTTCCTGATTTTCACTAAGTCATAGACCAGTAATGTTTTATTGCATTTTGCATGGGCTATAACTAGTTGTTCATGATGCCTATTTGCATGATTCTTTTTGCCATGCCTTCCCTGCCATGTCTACTTTAATTGCATATCATTTGTGAGCATGTTTGCATTGATTATCCTGTTTATGCAATGCTCTAAATTGTGCTTCCTGGTGTTGGCAGATTGTGTTTCAAACTTGTTTTGCTTGTATCTTTTTAACCGTAACTCCGTTTGGGGTGTTCATTATATGTAACTTGATTAGTTTTTCTTGTTCTTTGTGTTTATGTTTTTGTTTGATGCTGTTAACCAACCTAAAATATGGTTTAGGACAGAACAGTACCAAATGTTTCAATTGTCGTGCGACACTTAGTGTATGCCATGTTTAGGTTGTGCCTCACTTAAATTGACTAGCATAGATAGTTTACTTTGTGCTTCACCTCTTGTAATGTTTGTGTGCTAATGCCATGCTTGAGTGAGATGTCATGTTAACAACCTTTGTTGATCACCTATAGCTAAACAACTTGAACCTTTCGAAATGTGCGGTATAGTCGTGTGTGACGAGTACTCCACTTAACCTGTTAGTAATCGCTCTGGACGGTATGTGCGTTGTATCGTGTTGTCTTCTTGTTGATGCTTGCTCGTGATTGCTTCGTAGTAATAGATGCTTGCTCGTCGATTGCTTTCCAGTGTTTACTGTCTTGTGTGCTTCCGTGGGTACCTCTCAGAGACGATGCGAGCTTGCGATCAACTACACCTTCGGAACCCGACTTATCAACAGGCAAGGACTATACATTACTTATGATCCATTCTATTTCAACCAGCAGTTTGCATGCTAGTCCAGGATAGGTTTGATGTTTGATCCTACCACATGTTTACAGCCTCTTTCAAACCGATACAGCCGTGTCCCCTCCCAGCAAACCATGTACTGCTATGTTACTATTGCTCGTTGCTCAGCCCCTGCTTAGTATGCATGCTTAGGATGCTACGATGTTACCCTGTTACTCCTTGGTTTGGGCTATCACATTATTATATTGTTGTGGATGATATGATCATTATAATGTTGACTATATTCGACGAAGGATGGAAGGTCTAGGCTATCCCGCCCCGACGCTTTATTCCATTCGAGTCACCTAGGATCCGAGTTCCGGGTATTGGTTTTAAGACTGAGCATGCCTAACCGCGTGTGGGATGCTATGGGGTCCCCTCTTCTTACCTATCTAGCTTCAAACATTTCTAGTGGTGGCCCAAGTTGGTTTTACCTTTTGCAAAACATGTGTGTGCGAGTGTCGTCCTTGCATATTTTCAAACAACTCGGGCCAGCGGAGACATGGTTTCTTTGTTGGTCCAAACCTGGAAGCTCGGGGGTTGCCCACATAGTTTGGGTAACTAACCCGACCTCATCCAAACGGTAGAGGCCGATTCGAGAGCGCGGCCGGCTTTTGAGTTGGATGTCGACTCACCGGGGCCATCCGGATTTGTGCGTTGTTAGTTAGAGGGACCTGTCGTTCCGGATCTCTTGGGACTAAATCATAAAATGGTTGCCTATCATGGGTAGCAACTGAGAGAGATGGGCGTGCGTGTGGAGCCTTGTAATGGGCAGTTGGTACACCCCTGCAGGGTTAAATCTTTTCGAGAAGCCGTGTCCACGGTTATGGACGACTTGAGACCTACTCCTTGTTCATAGACAACAACAACTGAGATAATCTTAATATAACTTGATCAATGTGTGTGTGCCTTGATTGCTTCTTCTTTGTCGGGATGCGAAGAGGAGGAAAAGGATAGGATAGGTGTTATGATTGTGTAAGTAGGTGGACAACAAGACTTGTTGGGGGTGATTCCTCATCGAATGCTTGGCTTCTTATCTTACTCTCTAGATCGTTAGCCACTTCATAAATGCTAGTGCGGCAGCAACCTCCCCACTTACCCCATCCTTACCGTAAACTACTAGTTGTCCTAGAATGACGAGTGATGAAGTCCTTGCTGGGTCAGTTGACCACTACAGTTGGATGCTGAGTACTTCTATACTCATGATACTACCCCCAAACTCTTTTCAGGGTTCTTGATTGAAAACAGGTATGGTGATCGACGTTTCACGTGGAGACTCGACGACGACTAGTTAGGGAGATCCCGGCGGAGGGCTTGGACCCGTGTGGTTATGAGGATCTGATCGACAACAGGTATGGTGACCGACGTTTCACGTGGAGACTCGACGACGACTAGTTAGGCGGATCCCGGCGGAGGGCCTGGACCCGTGTGGTTATGGGGATCGATGCTTTTCTCTTTGCCAGTAGGCATTTGATTGTAGTCTGTACTCAGACATATACCTTCCGCTGATGTATTGTATTTAAGGCAGTTGTATGCCGATTGTATGAGATGTTATATCCTTGTATCTGTAATGTTGTGATATCATGTTGGAAATCCGGGGCATATGGCATTGTCATATGTGGCGGTGGGACCTATATGTGCTTCGTCCCCGGATCTGGATGGAAACATCTAGATCTGGAACAGTACCGCATATCGGGCCTTACAACTTGGTATCAGAGCCTTACCGACCGTAGGATCCCCTCTCTGGCCGAAGTCGAGTCTAGACAAAAACTATTTTGTAGTTACTAAGTTAGTTATCGGAGAGTAGGAATCTTTTTACTCCTTATCTTTGCTCTGGTCAGGACAAGTGTCGTAAGTGTTTTATTCTCGACTTATCCCCTTTCAAACTTTAGGATCTCAAGTGTGTGGAGTTTCAGAATAGTTACAATGCCTTGCTTGCAGCGTATTGTCTCGATTCCGATCTTAGGTTGGGAAATCCTCTAATACCTTTAGTTCTTCCGACTCTGGGTAAACATCTTGGTCGTCTGTTGACTTCAATCCTCTTGCCCAGTATCCTCACGATTTCAGTGAAAATTCTTCCCTTGATCGTTGCTTTCAACTATCGTTCTTCCTCTTGATCTCCCGATGGTTTCGTTTTCCGACGTTGCCGTCTCTCTGCGGAAAATTTATCTCGACCGAAGTTCGACATCGACATGGAGCAGAGTCCCTTGTTGGTGGTTTTCAAGATTGTCGACTCTCTTTTCCCCTTCCCCTCTCCCCCGGATCGTCCTGGATCTCGGGACGAGATCCCTTGTTGGTGGTGTTGTATTGTAACAACCCAGATTTCACAGAAATTAAAAATTTTGTTTTCAGTGTGAATTGTTTGATTGTCTGATTTGTTTGCGGTGTTTGCATCCCCGATTTATCGATCGGCGATTATTTTTCGCCCTCTTATC
Organism: Bromus sterilis; assembly: GCA_950022295.1. Lineage (NCBI taxonomy): Eukaryota > Viridiplantae > Streptophyta > Magnoliopsida > Poales > Poaceae > Bromus > Bromus sterilis. The sequence goes on along the minus strand of OX465595.1, from coordinate 414,251,469 downwards.
TCGTATCGGACGTGGACCGAGCTCTTCCCACCACGGCACACGACATGTGCAACACCAGGTTTCACCCGAGCACCGTCGCAACCGGCACAAGTCCAGCCATCGCCACCGGAACGCAAACCCCGTTTATTTAATAAACGTATTATTTTATGGGGCGGCGAAAAATGTTGTCAGAATGTCACCGCAGTGAGGTACGATCGACGGGCTCGACGCGCTGAGCGCGTGGTTCGAGATTTCGTTAGAATCGGGGTCCGTACGGAGTCTTGGCGGTCACGAACGCGATCATCGGACGCGCGAGAGGGGTACCGAGGGCATTTGCGTAAATAGGCCAGCCAACCTGCCTATATAAAGACCACCATCCTCCCACACCCAATTAGGGTTTCCCTAAGTGAAATTTGCAGCCACCCCCTCACCAAATTCGCATATCAGCCCCCTAGCCCTCCAAAATCCCGAAACCCTAGCTCCCCTTCGATCTAATCCGTCAGATCTGAGATCTGACGACCCAGATGGCCGCCACGTCACCTGGAGAGGAGCAAGCCAGCCTCCAGCCTCCCCAGGCCGCGCCCGGGCCCTGTAGGGCCGCCGTCAGGCCCGATCTGGGTTGTCTAGCCCGCGGCTGCCCTAACCGCGCCGCAGTGGCCAGGCTGCCGCCGGCAAGCCGCCGCCATCGCCGCATCGCGCCGCCCGGCGAGCTCCCTCTCCGCCACCTCTTCTCCACCTACCCTCACCTCCTTTGCCTCCCTCCCCGCGGAGCCTCGCCGCAGCGCGCCTCGGGCACGGCCGCCGCGCCATGGAAGCCGGCGAGACGAGTCGAGCCGGCGACTCAAGCTTCTGCGCCGCCGCCACGGGCCCCCCTCCGGCGAGGCCTTCATGGCGCACGCAGATCCACGCCGGAGCCCCCCCCCCCCCCCCGTCGCGCTCCATCCTACTCGTCGATGCGCCGCCGGCGACGGCGCCGCCTCCGCAGCCACGACTTGGCCGGCAGGGGCTCGGGCTCCCCGTCGACAGCCGACATGGGCCGGCCATGCCTGCGCGGCCCACCAGGCGCCAAGTCCCAAGCCGCCCCCCTCCAGGCCCGAGGGCATCTACAGATCCGCCGGCCAGATGGGCCTCTAGGAGCCCATGGTGAGCTCGGGTCCAAGACCTTTTTTTTCCTGAGCTGTGAAAATGACGAAGTCAGCGAGAAATATGCTGTTGATCAAATCGTTTTCCCGTTGACTCGTAGGTCGGAACGAAGTGATTCTTTTTTTGTTTGGTTGTGCTTTGTGTGCTCTAGAGTTCATCTTTAGGAAGTTATTTATTTTGAGGTCATCTTGAATATGTAATTGTGTGTTGAACAGGGAACTAGATCGTTAAGTTTCTAATCTGCTGTGAACTACTGTTGTTGTTATTTTGTTCAAACTTTGGGTGATGCTTGTGTCAAATCCATGAGGCCTATTGCATTGATTCTATTTCCTAAGTGTTAAGCATCATGTGTACTTCATTTCCATGCTTTAACTTGTCATGTTTGGTTGCTTTAGCTATATTAAATCTTGCTCCAAAGTGGTGACCCTGATGTTAATGTGTTGCTGTGCTGAAAACTGTTAATTTGTTGCAACTTCGGGTGACGGTTGTGTCGCAACCATTTATCGGAATTGAGTGATTCCAATTGCATATTGTTAATCATCATGTCTACTTCCATTATATGTATTGCATTGTCATGATATGCTTGCTGGTAATATAGTTATTGAGCTCCAAAGTTGCTATCCCGCTGTTTTTGAAAGCCACCTCAGTTTTTCTCTAAGTCTGTAACGTTCCGATGCCATGTTGTTTGCTTAATATCTTTTGATCCATGATGCATATGACCTTGATTCTTGTTTGTACCTGATCACCATCATGTCTAGTTCATGCTCATATATTGCTATGTCATGTTGCTGCACTTTTGCATATAGTTTTGCTCATGTTTATACAGCATAAAAATAACAGTTTCTGCCATGTTTTCCTGATTTTCACTAAGTCATAGACCAGTAATGTTTTATTGCATTTTGCATGGGCTATAACTAGTTTTTCATGATGCCTATTTGCATGATTCTTTTTGCCATGCCTTCCCTGCCATGTCTACTTTAATTTCATATCATTTGTGAGCATGTTTGCATTGATTATCCTGTTTATGCAATGCTTTAAATTGTGCTTCCTGATGTTAGCAGATTGTGTTCCAAACTTATTTTGCTTGTATCTTTTTAACCGTAACTCCGTTTGGGGTGTTCTTTATATGTAACTTGATTAGTTTTTCGTGTTCTTTGTGTTTATGCTTTTGTTTGCTGCTGTTAACCAACCTAAAATATGGTTTAGGACAGAACAGTACCAAATGTTTCAATTGTCGTGCGACACTTAGTGTATGCCATGTTTAGGTTGTGCCTCACTTAAATTGACTAGCATAGATAGTTTACTTTGTGCTTCACCTCTTGTAATGTTTGTGTGCTAATGCCATGCTTGAGTGAGATGCCATGTTAACAACCTTTTTTGATCACCTATAGCTAAACAACTTGAACCTTTCGAAATGTGCGGTATAGTCGTGTGTGACGAGTAGTCCACTTAACCTGTTAGTAATCGCTCTGGACGGTAGGTGCGTTGTCTTGTGTTGTCTTCTTTTTTATGCTTGCTCGTGATTGCTTCGTAGTAATAGATGCTTGCTCGTCGATTGCTTTCCAGTGTTTACCGTCTTGTGTGCTTCCGCGGGTACCTCTCGGAGACGATGCGAGCTTGCGATCAACTACACCTTCGGAACCCGAGTTATCAACAGGCAAGGACTATACATTACTTATGATCCATTCTATTTCAACCAGCGGTTTGCATGCTAGTCCTAGATAGGTTCGATGTTTGATCCTACCACATGTATACAGCCTCTTTCAAACCGATACAGCCATGTCCCCTCCTAGAAAACCATGTACTGCTATGTTACTATTGCTCGTTGCTCAGCCCCTGCTTAGTATGCATGCTTAGGATGATACGATGTTACCCTGTTACTCCTTGGTTTGGGCTATCACATTATTATATTGTTGTGGATGATATGATCATTATAATGTTGACTATATTCGACGAAGGATGGAAGGTCTAGGCTATCCCGCCCCGACGCTTTATTCCATTCGAGTCACCTAGGATCCGAGTTCCGGGTATTGGTTTTAAGACTGAGCGTGCCTAACCGCGTGTGGGATGCTATGGGGTCCCCTCTTCTTACCTATCTAGCTTCAAACATTTCTAGTGGTGGCCCAAGTTGGTTTTACCTTTTCCAAAACGTGTGTGTGCGAGTGTCGTCCTCGCAGATTTTCAAAAAACTCGGGCCAGCGGAGACATGGTTTCTTTGTTGGTCCAAACCTGGAAGCTCGGGGGTTGCCCACATAGTTTGGGTAACTAACCCGACCTCGTCCAGACGGTAGAGGCCGATTCAAGAGCGCGGCCGGCTTTTGAGTTTGACGTCGACTCACCGGGGGCCACCCGGATTTGTGCGTTGTTAGTTAGAGGGACATGTCGTTCCGGATCTCTTGGGACTAAATCATAAAATAGTTGCCTATCATGGGTAGCAACTGAGAGAGATGGGCGTGCGTCTGGAGCCTTGTAATGGGCAGTTGGTACACCCCTGCAGGGTTAAATCTTTTCGAGAAGCCGTGTCCACGGTTATGGACGACCTGAGACCTACTCCTTGTTCATAGACAACAACAACTGAGATAATCTTAATATAACTTGATCAACGTGTGTGTGCCTTGACTGCTTCTTCTTCGTCGGGATGCGAAGAGGAGGACAAGGATAGGATAGGTGTTATGATTGCGTAAGTTGGTGGACAACAAGACTTGTTGGAGGCGATTCCTCATAGAATGCTTGGCTTCTTATCTTACTCTCTAGATCGTTAGCCACTTCATAAATGCTAGTGCGGCAGCAACCTCCCCACTTACCCCATCCTTACCGTAAACTACTAGTTGTCCTAGAATGACGAGTGATGAAGTCCTTGTTGGGTCAGTTGACCACTACAGTTGGATGCTGAGTACTTCTGTACTCATGATACTACCCCAAACTCTTTTCAGGGTTCTTGATCGACAACAGGTATGGTGATCGACGTTTCACGTGGAGACTCGACGACGACTAGTTAGGGAGATCCCGGCGGAGGGCTTGGACCCGTGTGGTTATGAGGATCGATGCTTTTAGAGTTATTATTTTAGAGTTAAATAAAAAATTGTAATTTTGAGTTATTGGGCCGAGCCATCCCTTTGTTTTTTTCCTCTATCTCTTCTTTTTCTTTATTTCATTTGGGCCAAATTTTTAACTAAAGCCCATAATTTATGTTCTTCTGCTTCCTCACGTTCGTTCACAGGAACGAGTTCCAGTACGTGATGCACCATGAACCTGGACATCTTCCTCCTCTTTTTCCACTCCATCCCTTGACTGATTCAACTTGGAACCTACACAAAAATTATGGACAAGTTCATGGAGAACCCATTCAGGGAAACAAAACGCTTTTTAATGCTTTAAATACCCAGAAATTTCTCCACGAACGCCATTAATACCTTCCAATTTTTTTGTGTGGATCTCCATGTATGGACCTCTCTAGCACCTATAAATTGGACCGTAGGTGAAAATCACAGTCCTCAGCCACCTCCCCTAAAATCCCCCTCTAATTTTTCCCGTGATACGAGCAATTGCTCGCCGGAGTTCTTCTTTCCACCGTCGCCGAAGTATATTTAGTTTTCCTTTTATTCTATTGTTTATTTCAAAATATTTTCCTTCACCAAATTTGATCCTTAGATCCATAACTTTCTATGTTGACATTTGTAACATTCTTTCCATTATGTTAACACCTTATTTTGACCTCAAACCTTTGTTTCAACTTCCATTTAGTTACATCATTTTCCTTTATGAATTTGGCCATAGAAATGATTCAATCTTTTCAAGATTTCTATCGGATCATTTTTGTATTCAAACATGTAATATCTTTTCAAATATCCACATGGTCAAACCAAGTGAAGTTTGACATACTCTCCATCCAATTGATTTTATAATCAATCTTCAACATACCCAATTGATTTTTCAATCCCCGGAGATATGCTTTCCATCATATTTCCATCCAATCCAACTTGATCCTATCTCAACCTATCCATGCCATAGTAATTAGTTTATTAATAGTAATAGTTAAATATTTATTTTGTAAATTGTATTTTTGTTTGGATCTTCAATTTGGATTTGTGTTGTGTGTTGAAGTATTTCTCTTTTATCGTTAGATATATTGTAACGAGAAGGAGAGACGACTACGAGTAGCATATTTCATCTTCAGGATCCAGGCAAGTTACTCTTTTGGTCATACTTCAGTTATACCTATATTTTTCCTATGCATTGTAGTCCAACTTAAATATTATGCATTAATAGGATTATGTACTATACTATACTTTTACACCTAGTAGTTCATTGAGGTAGGTCCGAAACTTATATCATTTCTCCACCGTGTAGAATTATACTGCTTTGCTAAGTAGACGTGGATTGTGAAGTGATCCATTATGAGGTGTGAGTGACTAAGTAGTAAACAGGACCAAGATAATCTTAATGAACCACCTGGGTGGAATGGTTGGGGGCACCCTGGAGGAACCAGTGGAATTGCCTGAGTGACCTGGAGATGGCCAGTAATCACTGCGGAATGCCACCCAGGCTTAAAGGGATCAATCATATTTTTCATAACTAGAAGCTTACGTGTGCAGCCACAAGCTATTATGGGCTCTGGCTTGGTTGATTAGTTGTAGCGACTCTTACTAGGTGGTGCTACGAACGTAGTTATGTGTAGGTGGGATGGGCACCGCCAGAGTAGGGGAAACTCTTCTAAAAGACCATGTCTCGACCTTCCTGTTTCCATACAACGTGTAGTGTGGCAAATACCAAAGGAGGTGGTTGAGTCTTGTGGGGAAAAGTACACAACCTCTGCAGAGTCTACAAACTGATCATGATTAGCCGTGTCCACGGTTACGGACAACTTTGAGCATCTAGAAGTGGGAATGTTGACGGATCTCATCATATTTAATTAATCAATTGGGCTTAATCAACTTTGGGAATAGATTGACTTGGAGAAACCAATTCAATCATATTATGAGCTTTGTAGTACTGTTATGATACTCTTTGAGTAGGACAAAATCAGCTTTATGCAAACTGAAACTCTTAGAGCTTTTCCACCAGCCAAAATTTCATGTAGAAGATAGGTCTGTTATATATTCTTTTGGGAGTAACTTGCCGTACATTCAAAGTACTGACCCATTTTGGGTTGTAACCTTCGGTGTTGCAGGATTTTATACGACGAGTAAGTGATGCGATGTAGGGTTACGATATCTACACTCAACTTTGTCGTTGGTGTTGATGGGACTCCACTTATGTATTGTTTGTTTCCGCGGTGTATTCTAGCCCAAAAGTTATGAGGTAATAAATACCATGTACTTACGTTACTTTTTGACATGTGATTTATGGTATTTCATCGAGTACTGTGTGTGCTAGCATACTGATCCAGGGATAGCACAGAAGCACAGTAGACTTGGTTCCTTTTCGGGACCGGGTCGTTACATTTTCTCTTTGCCAGTAGGCATTTGATTGTAGTCTGTACTCAGACATATACCTTCCGCTGATGTATTGTATTTAAGGCAGTTGTATGCCGATTGTATGAGATGTTATATCCTTGTATCTGTAATGTTGTGATATCATGTTGGAAATCCGGGGCATATGGCATGGTCATATGTCGCGGTGGGACCGATATGTGCTTCGTCCCCGGATCTGGATGGAAACATATAGATCTGGAACAGTACCGCATATCGGGCCTTACACCCATCTTTCTTTAAGTTTGGCCATCATCCTAATGTTTTCATTAATTTGCACTTGAATAGCATTAATAGGAGTGGTCTTCCTCTCCTCGAGGGGAGAAGTTCTAATTTTAAGAATCTCAACATCAAGGGCTAAGTTGTCTACCTTCAAAGAGAGATGATCTAATTTGTCTAATTATTCCTCTACACTCTTGTTGAAGGTTTTTTGGTAGTGATAAATTCCTTAAGATCGCTCTCTAATTCAGAAGTGGAGTTCTTGTTTCTAGGATAAGTGTTGTTGTTCCCATAGTTGTTGGATGGGAACGGTCTAGGATTGCTAGCAAAGTTACTCCTATAAGAATTGTTGTTGAAGTTGATTCTAGAGATAAAGTTCACATCTACTTGTTCTTGAGAAACCAAGGAATTTAAAGGAACATCATGAGGATCAATAGGAGCTTGCTTGGTAAGTAGAGACATAACCAAGTCAAAATTTTCATTTAGAGAGGAGATCTCCTCGACAGATTTTACCTTCCTACCTGTTGGAGCTCTCTCGGTGTGCCATTGGGAATAGTTGGTCATCATCTCATCTAGTAGTTTTGTGGCAGCACCAAGTGTTGTTGACATAAAGGTTCCTCCCGCGGCCGAATCTAACAGGTTCCGCGAGGTAAAGTTCAGGCCTGCATAAAAAGTCTGGATAACCATCCAAGTAGTCAAACCATGTGTAGGGCATTTCTTAACAAGAGATTTCATACGTTCCCAAGCTTGAGCAACATGTTCATTATCCAATTGCTTAAAATTCATAATATTACTCCTCAATTGGATAATTTTAGCAGGTGGGTAGTACTTCCCAATAAAAGCATCCTTGCACTTATCCCAAGAATCTATGTTATTCCTAGGCAAGGGTTGAAACCAAATTTTAGTTCCTTCCCTCAAGGAGAAAGGAAAAAAGCTTAAGCTTAACAATATCACCTTCTACTTCTTTATACTTTTGCATATCACAAAGCTCAACAAAATTATTTAAGTGTAAAGCAGCATCATCTCCAACACCGGAGAATTGATCTCTCATAACAAGGTTCAGCAAAGCAGGTTTAATTTCATAAGAGACTGCTGAAGTAGCAGGTGTAATAATAAGAGTGCAGATAAAATCATTGTTGTTGTGACTAGTGAAGTCACACAACTTAGTGTTTTCTCTGGTAGCCATAGTAGCAGCAAATAGGACAAGCAATTATTTTGTGATTTTTGATAAAGGACACGAAGATAAAAACTGAAAGGTAAACTAACAAGACTAAAAAGAAAAGATAAAAGATAGCGTGCAACTCCCCTATCTTGTAGAGTGGAGTCCCCGGCAACAGCGCCAGAAATTTTCTTGATGCGCGAGAGATGATAACGGCTTCTTGCCCTTCGTTGGTTACCCCAAGTGGAAGGTGAGATGTAGATAGCGGCAAATTTCCCTTGGCAAAGATACCAAGGTTGATATCGAACCAGGAGGACTCCGACGATGACAAGTAGGTGGCAAGGAAACAATGGCACCATTATAAGACAAAAGTTGCTTCCTTAACCTGGACCTGCACACCACACAAATAACTTTGCTCCCAACGAAGTACAGAGAGGTTGTCAATCTCTCCGGTATTGTTGCTTACAAAGGATCAAACACAAGAGATAAAAGATAATGATAGCTACAACTAGAAAGTAAAAGCAAGAAGTAAATTGAGGATGTAAACAGTGGTGGAAAATATGGACCGGGGTCCCATGATGTTCACTAGTGATGTCTCTCTCCCAAAAGACGATAAACAACTATGCAAGGGAAACAAATTACAGTTGGGAAATTGACAGGATTACGGGTGCAAACCAATGCTAACTATGCTACAAAAGAAAGGAAGAGGCTCAAAAGCATGGGCAGTACGCCAAGATAAGTAGACCGATTGTCGGGGGAATGACCCCCGGGTAGGGTCACCCAGGGGAAACAATTCGTCAAGGCAAAGATCACCGACCTGATGGTCACCGATCTAATCAAGGCCGAGTTAATCAAGAGCAAGCAAGAAGTGGGCCGAGCTGTTCAAGATGAGGGCCGATTGCCCCAGAGAGGGCGCAATAGGCCTCACCAAGGAGCATTCGGCCGAAGTAGGCAGAGCAACATCCGATCAGGATCTCAGGTCGGACACCTGTTACAAGAGCATTCAATGCGCAATCCCTGAAGATCGGGACTGTCAGAGGCGTGTGGTCTCCTCCAGCGCCGATCACGCGGACAGACCAACAGGCCTAGGACTTTAGCTCCACTATTCAGTACCGAGGTCTACAGGATAGCACTATGGTGAGCCGCAAGTCTACACCGGGTCATCTGGTAGAAAACGATGTGAGGTCCCTAGCTTATTTGAGGCAGACAACAGGGCCCTCCCCTTTGTACATTTACCTTTGTACCCTGGGCTCGGCCTATAAGAGCCTCGGGTACCCCTCCTGCGTGGGGGACGACGGAGCAGTTATTGCAATCTCACCCACCATAGAGAGAGCAAGGAGAGAGTAGTGACCAGAGGCCCTCTTCTCCTTCCTCTCAAACAACTCGATGAGCATTCATTGTAGCCCGAGTTATTGCATATAGCTAGCTCGGCAGGACTAGGGGTGTTATCTCTACGGAGAGCCCCGAACCTGGGTACATCATGGTGTCTCACCGTGTGTTCCCATTCTCGTTTCCGGTACCAGCGACACTCACCTCGGTTTGTCCCCTTCTTTAGCCATCCCCATGGAATCTGTCGTTACATATCGACGACACCGATCCATCGGCATCTACTACTAATCATCCACCTTGTGGCAAGCAGATAAATAGGTGACTAACAAATTTAAACTTAATTACCAAGTTTTAGGGTTAAGCGAATAAATAAGATTCTCTAGATGTGCTCTAGATGAACAACCCTATGTGGCAAGCAAGCTAAACTCAAATGCAAGGCAACAATTACAATAGCAAGCCAACAAGCATAAGAAGCTAGTACAAGAAAAAGTGCGGAAAAGATAAACCACAAGTGACTCGGAGACGAGGAGATTTTTTTGACCGAAGTTCAAACTCTTTTGAGGGAGTGCCAATCTAAGTTGGAGTGGTGCTCAATCCTTGAGAGCGCTACCAAGTACGTAGCTCACCGTAATCTCCGTCTCGAGTCACCCCTGACGGATGAGCCTCGAATCACTCGGGGTTGGTCTTGAAGGCGACCACCACACCTTTACAAACTTCCCGGAGCACACCACAAGCACCGAAGCTTCCGAGACAGACACCTAGCCGCCTAAGAGCCAAAGCTCCAAGAGTAACAGGTCAACTATGATGAAATCTTGAGGGGAACGCAAAACGGTTTGGTGGAAGTTTAGATCGAGTGAATCTCCTCCAAACCCCGAAGTATTGGAGTGTTTGGTGGGTAGGGGAAGGAGGGATCCAAGATTTTAGGTTTGGCAATGGTGGAGAAGCTTGGGGAGAAGATTAGGGTCCAAGGAGGAAGAAGGGGAAGTATAAATACCCCTTCACCCAGATCTAACGGTTGCCCACGGGGGACCCCGGGCACCCGGAGTGGTCAGAGGCGAAAAGGCCAAACCCCACAGGAGACCGGGCACTCGGGGGTCCAGGACCCCTGGCACCCGGGGTGCTCAGGGAGGATTGGGACCTCTCCCCTTCCTGACCCCTCGAACGGATATCGACAAACCCGCAGCGGTCCCCACTAACCCTAAACACCGTGACCCCCCTTGATAGTGTGGCACTTCCTATGACTCAAAAGTAAACGAAAAAAATCTTCTGAGTTCGAAAGAATGCCGTCTTTTCCTTTTTGGATAGAGAGGGGGCACCAACATCCGTAGACACCACCGAGAACCCAATGTCCTGAGATAAACTAGATAGCTGACATTAGTCCTAGCAAATTGTATTGTAATCAATACCAAAACCGCAATCAGGGGCAATTGCACTTTCAAGGGGTCTCCAGGAACCTTGATACACGCGGTGCCAGACAACAACCTTGCCGGAAAGATAATATCACTTCCTAGAAGCCGGAGGCATCTCAGCACAAGCCTTCCTGGAACTGTCTACAGGTGACAGGCAGCAGCGAAATCAGAATAAAACACCTTTAAGATGGCCTCGAATCAAAAAACGTCCAACATGACTATTAGTTACCTTTATCACATTGCCAGTCTTGTTGTGATTTCGATAATATATGTTGTGATTTGGCTGAGAAATGATTATTTTCATCAAAAAAATATTCACGAAAATAAAATTGCTGGCGTGGTCAGAAATATAACGCCAGAGATATAAACTAAATAGCTGTCATGGGAATAACTAGAACACCATAGGTATACATAAAGTTGTTGGCGTACGAAACCGACGCCAGCACTATATTTTATCAGTGACGCAATATTGCTGGCGCCGGGCCTCCAAGCCAGCAAGACACTTTTTGAAACGCCATAAAAGAGTTTTTCTGCACTTGTGAATGGAATAATATGATGCTCCCGGACACTCAACTATGGAGATCGTAAACAATTTCCATTCTTGTTTTATATGTTGATCAATTCATTGATTCACTCAATTACTGATGATCATCGCATTATACAGTCTCGACGTGTTGTATCAAAGAAACAAGGACATATCGTTTACATTGATGCATTGTTGGTTGAATCTGAGAAGGTGACTTGAGTCGACGTCGTATTGCTTCTTCCTATTCGAAGGAGAGCTTCATTTTTATCGAATTTGATAAATTCTAAAAACTTGTGTTATTTATGAATGAATTATATTATTTATAAACGCATTATGCTATTTATTTAATTATTTTAACATTATCGCCTTTAGCATAGAAAAAAACCCTAAAAGTGAACATTTACAATCAAAATTAGATTACCAACTCCTGTATCATTATCCATGAATTGATCCCTTATCTATATACAGATACGGCGTTCATTTTAGAAAATAGCTTTTGAAACACCCTTACCTTTGAAAATGGTGGCTCTCCTCTACTGAACGCCACCAGAGATAGCTTTAGCTGGCTGGGATTAATCTAATCCGATCCGCGTGATACCCGGCAGAACCCAGGCTTTCCACGTCGGTGCGTCGCGCGATAATGATGAGTGCGAACTGGATAAGGTTTCAATCCATCAATCAATCAAGACGGGAAAAAAAGGATAAGATCACCACACCGACCACGGCGACCAGGACGGTTTCCATTTACCAAGTTACCAAACTACCCTCGGAGACACCCTGCTGGGGGAGTCCTTGCAATTTTTCCTGCATTTTCCATGGTTTACAGCCCACGTAAAAACGAACAAAAAATCCCCGAATAAGATAGAGAAACCATCGGCGGCCAGAAAAAAAAGGGCTGGGAATTTCTCACCAACCGACGACCAAAGGGCAAAACGGGAAGGCGAGAAAAAGAGGCTCCCTATATCTGTTGACTTGTGGCCATTCAGCGAGGCCGTGAGGGAGATCACAGCGCAGCAGCACGCAGACAAAGGAGAGCAGAGACGGGGACAGCACAGCGCACGCACGCAAAGAGAGGGAGAGAGATCGGAGAGGCGACCTCGTCGAGATGTTGGCCGTGTTCGACCAGACGGTGGCCAAGTGCCCGGAGGGCCTCCGCAGCCCGCCGGCGGCCGGAGGGGGAGGGGCGAAAGGAGGCGGCGCGGGCGCGCTGATGAAGGGCTTCGCCGACGCCAACGACGCCGCGGTCACCGTCAGCCTCGGCTCCGCTGGCGCCCTCGCCTACTCCTCCGCCAACAAGAACCCCCTCGTCCCCAGGTACGGCTCTCCCTTCTCCCCCTTCTAGCCTGCCTACCCTCTCGCTTAACACTGCCGCGAGTAAGCCGGTGCTTGTCGTGTTCGTTTATGGCGCTTGATCCGGGAGGTGACGCGATCGTTTCGCTGGGACTGGGGACTTTGGAGGTTTCCGTTTCGGGATCTCCCCGGCCAGCCAGCCAGAGACGTTGCTTTCAGTGGCGTGCTAGTTTTGGCGTCTTCGTACCCGATCTATGTTTGTTTGTTTACTTCCTCTCTTGGCAAGCAGCAAAAATGATACTACTACTACTATGTGGTTTGGTGCCGGTTTCGTGCGGTCTGTGGAGTAATCTCATGCTTTAATTTCTATACTAGAAGTAGGTTGTAGAGTTTAATTGGGGAGCTCCGTACTCGTAAATGTTGGGTTATTTAGGCTCTTCGATCTGGTTGCTCAGATCTGCAACAAAAGTTATGTGGCATATCATTATGGTGGGCAGAGTGGATTGCTGACTTGATCACTATTATGTGTGCTCAGATCATGTCCAAATTAGTAACGGCTCAACTGTGTTAGTTTCCTCCGGGGTTGATGCATTGTTTTCATGGTTGTAAGATAGTTTATCACTTGATCATTATTATGTGTGCTCAGATCATGTCCAAATTCTATGGTTAGCTTGGGTTCAGTGGCACCCAGAGAAACAATTTGAGTAGGACTGTCGCATCATGATCCAGCTTGCCGTTGGAGCTTCTTTGAGACTGGGTTTAATCTCGATTCCTGATGTTTAAAGTTGAATTGTTAAGTTGGATGATTATGATTCAGCGTAATCGCGTGAAGAGTTTTAACAATTCTGGTGGTGTGATGAGCTTGAAGTTGCTACCAGAGCCTTCTCTGAAACCATTTGCGTGGATATAATGTAGGAGTACCATTATTTCCCCTACACTATACTATGTTATAGTTTGCATCTGTGTCTTGAGATTCGTCCGGAAAAAGGGGAAAGTAATATTGAAGTTTCTGATACACTGCACATGCCCATCGTACCCTTTGTCCACACGGATGAACTACGTGTCAATTTGATATGTTAAGCAACTGTTCCTTGTCAGCCAGCCCACCGGGGATGGTGGTGACTGGTGTTTTTTTTATTTTGTAGCAACATGGCATGTACTCCTTTCAGATAAAAAATAAAATGCGTGTACCACTTGGGAGTTGAACACTATTAAACCAACTCAAAAGGGAAGATCAAATTTTCTTTCGATAGGAAACAACTTTACTTAAAATCATGCTTGCTGATAGTATACTGATCAAATCAAAATCTATTCTCTTGGCAGCATTGTGCTGCTAAGTTGAATAACATAATGAAGATTGATGTGACTGCAGTAACATCCTTTTAGCTGGCATTTGGTAATTCCAACAAACAGCAGTAACGATGGAATTTCTTTTCTAACCGACTGGTGCTCCTGTGAATTATTATTTTCTACCTGGTTATTAGTGGTTTACCTGAATTGTGTTAACCTGACTCTGTTTTTTGGCTTTGTGCTTGTATGCAGGATGTTCGGTTCTGTGAACGACATATTTTGCCTGTTCCAAGGACATGTTGAGAACATTGGCAACCTGAAGCAACACTATGGGCTGAGCAAGACAGCAAACGAGGTTACCATCCTGATTGAGGCATACAGAACCCTCCGGGACAGGGGCCCGTTGCCAGCCAGCCAGGTCGTGAGAGATCTCAGTGGGAGATTCGCTTTCATCCTCTACGACACCGTGTCGAAGTCCACCTTCGTCGCTGCTGTGAGTAAATCATCTCTCTTTTAAAAGGATGTGATTTTTAACCTGTACTCGGGTACGGTTTGGTTTTGAGTTGCAATGCTGTTCTTGAATGCAGGATGCTGATGGCAGTATCCCCTTCTTCTGGGGCGTCGACTCCGAAAACCACCTTGTTTTCTCTGACGACAATGAGCTTCTCAAGGCAGGCTGTGGAAACTCATTCGCGCCATTCCCCAAAGGTACAGTACAAAGAGCAGTGTTGCCACATATAGCTCATCCCATCTTTGTTTTTATCCCTGGAATTCAGCTAAGGTACTCACCACCACCTTTGACACCATAATTCATTTGACCATCAGGCTGCTTCTACACCACATCTGGAGGGCTGCAGAGCTTCGAGCACCCGCTGAACGAGCTGAAGGCCGTGCCACGTGTCGACAGCCAGGGCCAGATGTGCGGCTCCACCTTCAAGGTCGACAGCGAGGCCAAGAAGGACTCGGGGATCCCTCGCGTCGGCAGCGCTGCTGATTGGTCTAACCACTACTAGTTCCGTGACCCGATTGCATTCTTACGGCTTCCGCTGTAAACTGCCAATCTTGACATTGGATCGCTAAGACACCGCACCGCGTTTTATTTTTGAGCAGTTTACGACACTCTACAATGCTGTTTCAATAAATGTGTCGTCTGATGAGTGATGTGATACTGCTAAGTTTACTGATACTCGAAGAAACTCTGATGCCGCCACCTGGTGGGCAGAGCTTTTATCTGTCACCAACATATGTTCCAAATAAATAAAGTTCAGTGAAGGCTTCACTTGGTACTACTGTAGTTTTGTTTGTGTTTCGTATCGCATTGCTGGCTTATAGCTAGTGTTTTACAGGGTTGTTTATCACAGTTTCTGCATATACTTTCACTTTGTACAGGAAATGATTCCCATTCATTTCGTTTCGTGGTCAAATTGGAAGAAATAGGGATATACAGCGTGAGTATTACTATTCTGAAACCTTAAAATGTCTTCTGAATGCGACCTGTTCGCCACCACCATCATTGTGAACAACAGCGTCTTCATAAACCGAGTAAAATCTTAGTGCAGCATACTCATACTGCCCCAAACTTTGAAGAGTGCTAGCGACCTCCTTAATCAAGTCAGCATTCTCTTTCGAACGCTCCAAATGCACAGCCTGAAGGAATGCCTCAGCATGTTTCATACCGAGCAGATTATACGAATCCCGCAGGTTCAGCGCGATCCGCACGAAGTCGTACTCCTCCCCGTCCACCTGCTGCTCGTAGACCTCCTCCGGCGAGGTCCTGCGTTTCCTCCTCCGGCGCTGGCATCGCCGAACCACGGGCCAAGCGGCGGAGGCCGGGGAGGGGGGGGGGGGGTCGTGGAGCCGCCGCAGCCGGCGGCGACAACCGTAACCTTTTTTTTTAGGGGTGGCGACAACCGAGAGCGGTTTGGATCAACCAAAACCTTGGGGGTTCGATGAGGAACGGGCTGGGCCTATTTCCGAAGTGGGCCTTGAGCACACAGGCTCGTCATATGCTCATGCGTTCTTGCCTCAAAAAAAATAATGCTCATGCGTTCGCTCTCGGGTCGGACCGCGACCGAACCCCCGAACCAGACCCTGTCCCAGCCGCACCAGCTTCGTCTTCCCCCGGAGACCGCGTGACCGCGCCGCGCCGCGTCTCCTCTTTCCTTTTTACTCCTCGCGACAGAAGCTAATCCGAACCCAGTCCAAATCTCAGCTTTACTATGGCTTAACTTACACGATTTCCACCTCCCCTCTCTTTCTCTCTCTCTTTCCCCATTCACACTCTCTCTCTCCCCCTTACGAAACCCTAGGCGGGCTCCGCCGCCCAAAAACCCCGCGGCGCCGGTGGCGCCCGCATGGCCCCGGCCGCGCTGGGCCCGGACGACCCCGACGCCGACCTCCCGACCCGCGGATCCGGCGCCGCCGACGTCGCCGGGAACACGTGGGACCTCGCGCCCTTCTCGCCGCCGCCCGCGGCGCTCCGCGGCGGCGAGCTCTACATCTACCGCAACGCGTACAACCTCGTGCCGCGCTCCATCGGCGAGTGCCGCGGAGGGCTCAGGGCGCTCAAATTCTTCGGCAACGACGTCGAGGTGCTGCCCCCGGAGGCCGGGGACCTGGACGGGCTGCAGAGCCTGCAGCTCAAGGTCTCCGCGCCCAGGGTCTCCGGGGCCGTGCTCCGCCGCATGCGGGCGCTCAGGGAGCTGGAGCTCTCCATGGTGCCGCCCAGGCCCTCCGCCTGCTCCATACTCGTCGAGATCGCCGGCCTCAAGTGCCTCACCAAGCTCACCATCTGCCACTTCTCCATCAGGTATGCTGCACAATCTCCACTAGCTTAGTTTACTGCCTGCCTACCTAGTGCTAATTTTGCTACAGCGTGCCAAAGTGCCTGTGGTTAATTTAGTGTTCTCGTATCTAATAAGGCAAATGCTACTGTTCTATCTGTGATTTGCAGCTTAAGCATGTTTTTTTGTGTGTTTTCTAGTGCCATTTTGCAATTTTGCTGATTTGATGCAATTTTGCCATGATACCTTTGCCATGCCATGCCCACTGCCCAATAGCTTTTGGTAACCATGATACTTTTGCCATGCCCACTGCCCAATAGCTTCTGGTAACCATGATGCTTTTGCCATGCCCACTGCCCAATAGCTTCTGGTAAACATAATACTTTTGCCATGTGTTAAATCAGGTTGAATAATTGGTTGGGGATACTTTTGACCTGCGCTTTAGCTGCTACCATTATACCTGCAATATTTGCAATGTCTCTACAGTAGTTTGTGGAGGACTGGAGGTCATTGTTGTTTGTAGGAGCATTCAGTTTACCCACCTTAATTTAACTAGCTGTCCTGAATCGTGTCTCTAGTTTGGCAGTTCAGGGGCATCTGACAACTTCATTTTGCAGTTTGGTTATAAAGGGTTGTTGTAGCTAAGTTACTTTGTCTTAACACCGAGAATGTACTGATCTGATGGTTAGTGCAGATGTATAAAAGTTCAAATACTTGAATGACTAGCACAATGTCCGTGTGTTGCTACGAAGCTAAAAAAGACAAGAAATTACCACTTTACTTAGCGGATTGTCGAAAGATTATGGTGTCTTGCAATTGTACCATGGTTCGCGGTTAAAAAGAGCAAAAATATAACGAAATATCATGTTATAGTCGTTGAAAAATCATAAGCAACCGTAGTAGATCCTTTGCAAGATTTATATTGGGATAACATTTTGAATTTTAAAACATAGAAGAATGGACATGAGTAAGTTGATGCACAAGATTGTGAAATTGCTCTCTTGTGCTATGATATAGAGCTGAAAGATTGGTTGGAAAGAGAAATTAAAATCAGAACCATGATCGTGAGTTAGGGTCGCATACTTACATTTTATAATTTGTGTATTTATGAAAGTGTTATTCTCATAATAGAATAGTAGTGTATTTGTTTATTTGGTATTGGTCTCACACAAAGTAAAAGTAACATTTGTTTATTGAAGGTGCTAGTCCCACATGTGGGTAGAAGTGCATTTATTTATTTGTATGGTCCCACATGTGAACTCACCACCAACTCCAACCTTTAATGATTAAATGATTTTGTGGTCTAAATTTGTTGTAGCAAAATTCCCAGTTTTTGTAGTGAAAATTTAGTAGTAGCACATATACTGAGATCCCAACAATGCCATGTGACACAAATTCACAAACACAACGATTAAGTTGTTATCCGAAAAAAATCCCGATACTAATGTGGTATATGTGTTATGCACCCCTTAAGAGGAACATGCCAATATCCGATTAGCATACAATAATCTTCAGCATCTTGTAAATAGGAGTTTGTTAACGTGTTGGGCATTCCTAGGAGGACAGAGATTTTGTGAACCCAGGTGCATGTGCACTCTTTATTAAAAAAATAGTATCAAAGAACAAGCCTAGAAAAAAATAAATCCAAGACAAATGTTTTATGTACATACTTGAATGAACTATGTGCAAGTTCTGTGAAAACTTGTTCTGGTTTGTAGTCTGCATAAAAAGACAAGAATGAGTAGCTAAAATACTTCTTTAAGTGCTTTACACTTGACTTCTGTGCACAAGCCATTTTTTTTTGTAAAACTCTGCACGAAACTTGAGATGTGCATATATTTTCCAGTCATCTCTATGATTGATGTTTTAAAAAAAAATTGGAAGAAAATGAACATATTTGGCAAAGGGTGCATATGCTCCTGAGCTCTCTTTGCCAAATTTTGTAGACACTAGAATGGTGACATCATCAAGTAGTTCACCATCCCCAAGCTTTAGTATTGCACGGAAAGAACAAAAGGAAGTAATATCTAAATACTTGTACCATGTGAACTGCCTCATTTGATCACATGCCACAAGTCATGTACTCGTAGGAACTGTCAATGTCAGTTCGTAATCAGATTTTTGTTTTCCTCTTATGGCTCTATTCCTTATGTTACTTTATATCCCAAATTGTTACTTATTGCCCGGAGTTCACACTTATTACCTTGGGTTAAGAGAAGTTGGATATTCTTGATCTAGGCTGTTAGAAATAATTAATTGACTCTTATGTTGACTTTGGACAGTTGAACCAGTTATATGTAACTTGTATGGTGTTTCTGATGCTGATTTCTATTTTATGCTATATTGACTCTCTTGTTCCCTGGAAAAAAAATGGTGATTTCACATTCCTTTTCAATAATCTGTAGGTTCCTCCCCCCTGAGATTGGCTCCCTCAGGAAGCTCCAAGAACTTGATCTGTCTTTCAACAAGCTGAAGAACTTGCCTAACTGGATAACCGAGTTGGGCGCCCTGAAAGTCCTCAAAGTGACTAATAATAAGTTGGTGGATTTACCGTCAGGAATCTCTTCTTTGAGATGTCTTGAAAGCCTTGACTTATCGAACAACAGATTGACATCCCTTGGCTCAGTTAAACTAGTCTCTATGCTTACACTACAGTATCTTAATCTTCAGGTATATTCTCATCAGAAGTTTTGTTTTCCACCTGTTTTTGATTATTGCTATGTTATGATCATGTTGACATAAGTTACATCATCTTCAGCAGTGTTGGTTCTGATCTTTTGATGTCTTATTTATATTAGTTATTTGGTGTTTTGGTGCTTATTCTATGGCATTTGTTCACTTTTGGTACTAAACGTTAAACATTTGTCAGAACGTGATTAACAGTTATACTTGGAGAGAGATTAGTATGTCATTTTTGAGGAAAAATCATATAATGGAATCAACATGGGATTTTGTAAAATGTAATGAAAATTAGGGGAAGGAGGGTGTTGGAAAGCAGAACAATACTTGCAGGGGAGGTGTTTGCCAGAAACAAAAAGTTGCGGGGGTGTAAATATTAGCCATTATTTTTCATTATCTTTTTTTTATGAAATACCATATGGACTTGCTCATAGATACTATTGTATTTTGGTAGTTTTCTTATGTCTTCTGTTTATGCTTAGAAATCCAAATATCAGGTCCTGATAGTTTCTTTTTCTATCTTCAAGTTTAACAGGATTTCCCATTCTTTTATGATACCCTCCTGGGTATGCTGTGACATGAGGGAAAATGGTGAAAATGTGTTTAAGAGTGACAAGCTACAGCGTCTAGGTATCACAAGCATTAACAGTTCAGCAGAGCCTAGAACTGTGAGCCATGCTTGCAATGGTGTGGTCTCACGTTCATCCACAGATATTTCCGCAAATTTAAAAGCTCATACCACACAGAAAGCGAAGAAGGGCTGGAAGCGACGGGATTGCCTGCAACAGCAGGCTCGCCAGGAGCGTTTGGAGTCCAGCAGGAGCAGGCTTTGTGAAAATGACATTGATGAAATGGCTGTGAACATGACTGAAGATGATACGGAAAACAAGCCAGTGATGAAAGACATTGCTGAAGAAAGTTCGGCACAGGATTTGAAAGAAACAAGTTCTGTATCTGAAGACCTATCTTGCATAGTCGATTATGACTCAGATGGACTTATAAGAGATAGTGGCATGATGCTTCAGGACCAATATGACGATGGAAAAACTGGAACAAATATGAGAAGTTGCCATGACAACAATTCTGGTATCAGCACTGATCCTGCTTGTTTGAGCAGGGGCAACATTGAAAATGAACTTGAGGATACTGCTTCATCAACCCGCAAAGCAGTTGAAGTTGTTGAAGACAACACTTCAGAGGCATCTAAGCTTACACTGAAATCTAAAAGGCATCCTGATATGGATAACAATCCCAAACCCAGCAAATGTCCGAGACCAATTGATGAATCTTCTAAGTTATCCTATAAGTACAGTGTGGAATCATTTTGCAGCATAGATGACCATCTACCAGATGGATTTTATGACGCGGGACGAGATATGCCGTTCATGCCATTAGAGGAGTACGAACGGAGTCTTGGACTGTATGCACGTGAAGTTATTCTTTTGGACAGGTTAGTGCACATTCCTATCCTTAGTTTGGTCATTTGTGTTTTTATATGTTGTATGCTCTTTCTGATTGGTCTATTTGAGACTATAGGATATGTTTGCAATCTGCCTAACTTTTGTCTTTGCTTCTTGAACTTAGAGAACAAGATGAAGAATTGGACGCAATTGCTTCTTCAGCGCAACTATTGTTATCCAGTTTGAAGAGGCCAATTTATTCTGAAACAGATGAAGATGCAGGCCAGGACTTGCTAAGGGCATCAGTTCTTGCTTTGTTTGTCTCTGACTGTTTTGGAGGTTGTGATCGAAGTGCTTCTCTGAGGAGAACACGGGGAGCTATTGTTAGCTTGAGAACGGAGCAACCATTCATTTGTACTTGTGCTGCTGGTAGCATGTGTTATAGCAATGAAGCATCAAAACAGGTCAATACTCCGTCCGGGCACTTCAATTTTACTGGTCTCTGTGATAGATCAATACACACCATCAAGGAAAGGAATAATTCAGGCATTGTACCAATAGGCGCATTGCAGTTCGGCGTTTGTAGGCACCGAGCTGTCCTAATGAAGGTACCTTGTTGTTATGTTATCTGACTTATGTTCTGTGTTGGTTGAGGCTCTGACATGGTACCATATCTATTGCAGTATTTGTGCGATCGGGCAGATCCTCCAATTCCTTGTGAGCTTGTGAGGGGGCATCTTGACTACGCACCTCATGCTTGGAATGTTGTCCCTGTTAGACAAGGGAATATCTTGGTAAGGATGATTGTTGATGCGTGTTACCCCACAAACATAAAGGAAGAAACGGATCCAGAGTACTTTTGCAGGTGAGCGCCTTGTGATCGACTGATCTTATAGGGAAAAATACCGACTCCACTTTACCTTGAATTTATGGTGGCAACTAACGTGCACGATGCTAGTTGTGTCATATTGTCACTATATAGTTACTGCTATTTCAGTTTTATGTGAATCTCACAGGTCAAAAACATGGCCTAGTGCTGTATGTAGTTTACTTTAATCTAGCTTGTGACTAAAGTTGCAAAAGGTCAGTAATAGCATGTGTAATAAGATAAGAACTTATAATGCCAATGCCTTAGGTGTGAGATTGCAAAATTGGATATTGTAAAATGTTTTACAATATGTAGCTGTCAGCCTGTCAGGATATGCTGTATTGGTATGATGTGCTATGTGATGTCTTTCATTTCAGCTAATGCTTTGTTCTTACATACTCGCGCGCATAATTTTTATTCATGGAGGTGTTCAAAACAAAACATGCTTGTTCAGTGTTTCTTCTTGACTGCAAAATCATTTCATTACTAATTATGTACATGTGGTTTTAGGTATGTTCCGCTCAGTCGACTGCATGTTGCGTTTGATGATGAAGGCTATACACCTCGGTCTTCCTTCCCTTCGGTCTCACTATGCAAAGAAATTGAAGCTACAGCTTCCAGTGCTGTCTACCACTGCAAAATTGGTTCAGTTGAAGCAGCAGCAAAGGTTTATTTTTTTCCTTCTAAATTTCTTGGTGCATTACTATGCTTCATGTATTTACTTGCTGCTGATTTCAAATGCAGATACGGTACCTAGATACCCGACACGCTTCTGTTGATGAAGTAAAAAAATTTGAATACAAGCTTCTTGGGGAAGTAAGAATGATGAATGCACTAAAGAAGCACAGATCTATTGTCGACATATATGGTCATCAACTTTCTTCTAAATGGGTTCAAGATGATAGTGATAGGGAGTACAGGATAATGCAGTCTGTAATTCTAATGGAGTATGTTAAAGGAGGTTCACTGAAGGTAAATTCATTTGTTAATCTTTGTGAGCCTTCTTGTATTCGTTGAAGTCTTTGTTGTTTAGATGTTCTCAGTACTAACTGAACCTTTTATTTTCGAATTAGGGCTATTTAACAAAATTACAGAAAGAGGGCAAGAAACATGTACCTGTGGACCTGGCATTTTACATTGCTCGAGAAGTTGCTTGTGCCTTGTTGGAGCTGCACAGAAAGCTAGTTATTCACCGGGATATAAAAAGCGAGAATGTTTTGGTTGATCTGGATTCGGAGAGTAGTCATGACACACCAGTAGTCAAACTCTCTGATTTTGACAGATCCATTCCTTTGCATTCTCTATCCCATACATGCTGTATAGCTCACCTTGGTACATATCCACCCAATGTTTGTGTTGGGACACCTTGTTGGATGGCTCCAGAAGTTCTTCAGGCCATGCATGAGAAAACCCAGTATGGACTGGTAAGCATTCATTTGAACATTGCACTGTCCTTTTACTTCACAACTCATGTTTAATACTCCTTCTGTTCACAATTATATAAGATGTTCCTATTTTTTTTCTTAATCGGATGTATATAGACGTGTTTTAGTGTGTTTGTTCACCTATTTCAGTCCATACGTAGCCCATATTGAAATATCCAGAACATCTTATACGGAGTATTTGTGAACGGAGGGCGTAGTTCTGAACAGTAGCTGAGAAAACCATTTGGTATTTGTGTTCCATACAGTACGTACTCCCTCCGTTCCCTTATATAGTGCGCGTCTGCTCTAGGCTGCAATACCAAGACGTGTGCTGGCATGTGTACTATGGACCATAAATACCCTCACTCAATTTGTCCACACACATATGATCAGCAAGCGTACACTTCTCAGCCACACATTTCTAGCCAGCCAAGGGTATGTTTAGTCCAAAACACCAACCGCACACTACTTTATGAAATTTTTACAGAAAAATGAAGCGCACTACATAGAGGAACAGAGGGAGTACTACGGAGTTGTTCAGCTATGTTTCTGACCAAGTATTCCAATAGTTGGTACTTCTCGTGACGTATTACTGGAACATTAATTTTTCTTCATTGCTCGCATTAGCTAATCTTGCACATTTATACTTGTGTGTGCGTGTGCGCGCGTGTGCGTGTGCCCATGCGTGTAGAACAACGCTTGACACCAACTGTTATACTGGTTACTGACTATCCTATGTGTCGTAATGTGCATTGTCATGTATGCATATTGGTTATAGTGTAAAGCCACTTGGATTTACTAAGATCCACTTGAATTTAGTACGAAGTATAATAAGATCCACTTGAATTGATAAACTATGCTAATATTGGCAAATAGGCCCCCAGCCACATTATGTAGTCAGATATCTATCTCTAGCCCCAACGAACACCCGAAAATAATGTGTTATTGATGCGATCAAATATGTTTTTGATGCAGGAAGTGGATATCTGGTCATTTGGATGTTTTATATTCGAGATGCTTACACTTCATATGCCTTACCAAGGACTACCAGATTCAGAAATATATGATCTCATAAAGGTAAAGACTTTTACATCAGAAACTGGTCCTTATGTTTGCTCGTGGTTTTGAATAAACATATAACATCTTGTGAATTCTATGTCATCAGAGGAAGAAACAAAGGCCTAGGCTAACTAAAGAATTAGAAGCGTTCTGGACAGTGGATGAGCCAATCACGAGGCTGAAGTTGGGGATCACATCGGATGCTCATGCAGAGAAACTGAGATTTCTAATTGATCTCTTCTATCAGTGCACCAGGGGAACTGCATCTAGGCGCCCCAAAGCTGAGCAAATTTACAATTCGCTTTGCTCCTTACCCACATGCTATGACCTGAGCTGAACCTGTAGACCCCGAATGAGAAATCTGATGGTGGTGAGGCAGCCTGCTGGATCGGCCTAGGCCAGGAGAGGTAAAACTGGAGGGTTGTAGCTGGCAACTGAACCTGGTCAGCTTCGAGTGCCTCGGGGTCCGAGCCAGAATACTCCGCATTTTATTGATGTTGGTCTTCGGGTGGTGGCAAGGCTGCGCTCGGAAAAGTCAAACCAAGGCGAGGTTGAATTTGGCCGCTGAAGCTCCTCCTGGGTCAGTTTTGTAGCAGCACTGCATCTTGGCTCACTTGGTGTAGCGGTCTCCATCCTGGTCGCGCGAGTGCGTGTGTGTATGTCATGTAACTTGTTTCTTCATAATTTTCCAATTTTCCATAACTTATTGTTCAATTGAGTCTTAAGTTATCAATTTAGGTCAGTTACAGCCCCAAGGCATTTGCTGGACAGGGCTCCATTTTTCATGTATGTGTGTATGTACGATTTGTTGGTCCAGCGGTGATCCCATGTAACCTTAGAATGCTGAGTTGTGTAACAAACGGGAACGGATACTACTATTTTCTTAAACGAGGCTGAATGTTCTGATTACTTCCCTTCCATTTCTGCTGCAGCTGTGTACCTAGTTATCGTTTGTAAAACGTAACAGGCACTGTGCCCTTGGCAACGCCAAAATTATGTTGATGGTATTGGAGTAACAGATCGGTTGCAAAGTCTGTAGATGGAATTTGGCACTTGCTCTCTTCAATGCAGATCGTAGATGGAATTTGGCACTTTCTCTCTTCAATGCAGATCTGGCAGACGAAATCTTGGAAAGTGCACTACTGGCACGCATCGACCATGTTTACAAGTCAACCACGTGCTCCTGCACACTCGAGAGATATATTACTACAGACACCGGGTGGACAAGTGCCATAATCACAATCCGACAAGTGTTACTTCATAATGAAATGAAGTGTACGACTACTCATGGTAAGAGTAAACATAGTGAATGTAAAATAAACGGTGAAATGCATTGCAAAATGGAGATATTCAAAGATGAATCCAGACTCATATGCTCCTGCACAAGAGATCCTTGAAAAGACATGAAAAAGTTCAAAAAATCCAAATTTTATTATGACGAAAGATGCTTAGGGTGTAGGTGTTCGTGTAAAATTTGAGCATTTTTGAACATCTAGTGAGCTCGCGGCAAAAAAGATAAATTCAGCCCGAAATAGTGCATGAACAGTGCCGTTCAAAGAAACTGCAATTTTGTTTTTTTTTGTCGCGCACTCTCCAGACGTTCGAACTTCTCCAAAATTTACATGAACATCCCGCACGTAAACATCTTCCAGCACAAAAAAGTTTAGAATTTTTATAAGATTTTTTCATATTTATTTCATTTTTTAGTCTCCTCGGGTGCAGATGCACACAGGCACCGAATCGCCACTTCCAAATAACAAGATAAAAAAAGTAACATAATGTGTTACCATCACATTGCGCTTCTCAATTAAAAATAACTCTACAATGTAATAAATGAAGGTATATATGTTACGGGAATTGCTTTTGGTTCTCCGGCTCACTAGAGCCCTCCAAATTCAAACTTCAAAATTCATCAAAATTAATCAAACTCCAAATTCAAATAATCGGGCTCCATGGATCCCGAGAACAGAAACGCCTCACTTTGTATGTTATCACTGTAAAAAAATAGTAGTATAATCTATAGAGAGTAGAGTGGATTTTTGGATTTCAAGCTCCATGGAGCTCGGTTTTGAAAACATTCGAAAATCATATTTTTAAGTTCCAAAAAAATCTGAAAAAATTCACATGTGAGCATATTAGATGTGTACTACATTTTGTGTTAAATTTCATGATGAAATACTCTTTCATGTGAGCTGTGCAAAAAAAAGAACACTTTTTGTGATGAATAGTACTTTGCTAGAAATGCATGATTTTGGTTTGTTTGCACAGCTCACATGGTTGCGTATTTTGACATGAAATTTTACACGAATGTAGTATTCGTATGTATGCTCAAGTGTGATTTTTTCAGATTTTTTTGAAACCTAAAAATATGTTTTCCGAATGTTTTCAAAACCGAGCTCAATGGAGCTCGAGCTCCATTAGGGATTTCTGAATGTTTTCAAATGTGATTTTTCAGATTTTTTTGAAACTTAAAAATATGATTTTTGAATGTTTTCAAAACCGAGCTCCATGGAGCTCGAGATCCAAGAATCCACTCTCGAGTAGTACTTCCTTCTTAACATTCCAATAGCCCTAGAAGCAAATATATTTATTTAGATTGGGATCCTATTCTACGGTTACGACTACAATAATCATTATTTACTTTGCAAGGGCGTAAGTGTCCAAATTGTTTTATTATTCATACAATATACACTAACACTAGGGGATAGAGGGGGTAATACCGTAATATTATCCCTAGAAATTCCTTTTTTCCTTTTATTTTTTGTTCAGTTATATCCATTTTTACTCTACATAGTGTAGCATTTGTTTGAAGTCCAACTTCATAGAGTTTACCAAATTTTATGAAAAAATATATCAATATTCACAATACAAAATCAATATCATTAGATGCATAATGTATTTAATTTTCATATTGTATAACTGTATAAATATGGTTAAACCTTATGAAGTTTAACTTCAAACAAATCTTACATGCATAATAATAAAAAGGACCAAAGGAGGTACATATGCATGTTACTAATCTAATTTACTCACCTTTATGATCGGTCTAAAATATCAACTCTAGTTAGACCTTTCGTAATGGGTAGTATCATAAGTTGGTACCATGCACATGATACTATTGTATGATACTATCTCTGTAATGCAAAGTACATCATAAATAGCTTATTTATTGACATGTAAAACACATACTGGTATAACATTTATTATAATACAATATCATAATATGATACTCAGTTCTCTCTTTCATTATTTATTTCAATACCACATCATTAAAACTACTTAATTGAAATGCATGATACTAGCTATGGTACTTTCATTGCGGAGATTTTATTGCCGCTGGTTTCGACCACCTTCACCTAGGAAGCCCTTGATCAGATGCAGCACTGCATCTTAGCTGGCGCGTCCGGCTTCCTTGCATGCACGTCGCTTCTCATCTCATGAAAACAATACAATTGACAGTTGTATAGATGATTTGATAATTTTGGCTTTCTCGAGGTAGAAGCCGTCTGCAGGTTAAGACAAGATCGGGAGCGGTGCTTAAGCTAGTTAAACAATAATCCCTGTCCGGGGGGACCACGTCCTCCTCCCCTCCATCCACGGCGCGCCACGACAAGGCCAAGCATGTGAGGCCTTCTGACTTGCCGCCGATTGGCCCGGACGACTGGCAGCATCGGCGCCCTCGTCTAGGATCCTCTCCGGGGTCAGCGACAAGCCCGCGCTGAACCGCGAGCCCATCTTGACCGGCCGGACGCCCGCCACCAGGTCCATGTGATCCGTCCATCTCATATGCTTTCCTCGTCGTCTATATAAGCTTGCGTCCTCCGACCTCCATGGAAACTATGGAAGCTAGCTAGCTTGGGTGGTGGTGTGGTGTGGTGGCCAGTGTGAGTGCCCGAGAGAAAGCGTGAAGCTGCCAGCATGATCTAACCTTGTGAGGCTATCTATGGCGGCTAGATCGTGCTGTGACAGTTTCACTCTTTCCCTGTTGGGCACATCAGATGATCCATCAGTTAGTCCACTGACCACTGCAATGGCAACAACAACCGGCTAAGCAAGGTAAGCACATCGATCCGTGCTAATAGTATCACGTTATGTGTAGTACCACCCTGCAGAACCGCACTGCAGGACCGTTGCCGTCCCCGGTCAATCTTGCCTACCTTCCGGCCGGTGACGTTGCGGCGAGCCGCGTCATGCCCGGTCAGGTTCTTGCTCGGCCACTGCGTCGGCTCGCTCTCACGCCCAACAATCGACTAGCGCTTTTACAAAATCTACTTGGTGTCTATCAAATATCAAAACAGGTGAGTAATGCGCACTTTGCCGTACCCTTTTTTAGTCGTAGAATTAATTTTTCTTTTCAAAGGTTATTATGTACTTCCTTCGTCCGGAAATACTTATGGAAAAGAGAGTTGAGCAAACACGGACCCCATGAACGTCATTTTGCAGTCATGTAGGACTATCCTTTCGGTATTGGGAAGGTTCCATTCGGGTTTTTTCTTACCATTTTTTACGTTTACATTTGTTTTTATAATTGTTTCCTTTTTCAATTTTTAATTTTTAATTCATGAATACTTTTCAATATTAAGTATACCTTTTGAAATTTGGGAACATTTTTTTCTATTTTTTAAATATTTTTTCATATTCATGAAAAAAATCACATTTTTTTGAATCCGTGAACATTTTTAATTTTCTGATTATTTCTGAAAAAACGCGATGTTTAAAACTCATGACCATTAAATTTATGAACATTTTGTAGGATTCGTCAATATTGTCTTCATATTTGTGAATAATTTTTCAATTAACATTGTTTAAATCAACAATTGTTTCTTAAAAATGTGTCGTTTTTTGAAATTCACACAAATTTTAAACTAATGAATTTTTAGATAATAATGCTAATTTTTAATAGAAAAATGTAATGAAATAAAAAAAATAACTACAAGACCAAACAGAAAAAAATCAACATAATACACACATAACGCTACATGGGTGACGACCCTCACGTTTGCTCGCAATCCTAATTATATTAAAAAGTTAGAAAATAATTTAAAAATCATTTAAAAGAAATAAAAATGGTTGATAAATAGACTGAGGAAAAAATTGCTAGTGTAAGCACTACATGGGTTGTGAACCTGTGTTCGTGTTTGTTCTGGTACTATCATGCGTAACATTGACATAACCAAACCCTTACAGGCAAGGTCCACTTCAAGGAAAATAATAATTTCAAAGCTCAAAACTACCAATGATGGTAAAAAATTTGATAAGATGAGAATTGAGGTGATGATGTTGATGATGGAGATGGTGAAGATGACTTGGATGAAGATGTTCCCATTGATGCACCAGATGTTGTGATAATGATGAATTTGAATTCTCCGGCCAAAGGGGTAGATCAGGCCAGAAACAACCCTCTGGAGAATAACTAGGTTTTCACCTCGCAGGGGCAGCAATAAAATTTCACGAAAAATTAGTTTGACCAAAATCTCATAAGAAGAGACTTATGGAAAAGAGAGTTGAGCAAACACGGACCCCATGAATGTCATTTTGCAGTCATGTAGGACTATCCTTTCGGTATTGGGAAGGTTCCATTCGGGTTTTTTCTTACCATTTTTTACGTTTACATTTGTTTTTATAATTGTTTCCTTTTTCAATTTTTAATTTTTAATTCATGAATACTTTTCAATATTAAGTATACCTTTTGAAATTTGGGAACATTTTTTTCTATTTTTAAATATGTTTTCATATTCATGAAAAAAAATCACATTTTTTTTGAATCCGTGAATTTTTTTAATTTTCTGATTATTTTTGAAAAAACGTGATGTTCAAAAGTCATGACCATTAAATTTATGAACATTTTGTAGGATTCGTCAATATTGTGTTCATATTTGTGAATAATTTTTCAATTAACATTGTTTAAATCAACAATTGTTTCTTAAAAATGTGTCATTTTTTGAAATTCACACAAATTTTAAACTAATGAATTTTTAGATAATAATGCTAATTTTTAATAGAAAAATGTAATGAAATAAAAAAAATAACTATAAGACCAAACAGAAAAAATCAACATAATACACACATAAAACTACATGGGTGACGACCCTCACGTTTGCTCGCAATCCTAATTATATTGAAAAGTTAGAAAATAATTTAAAAATCATTTAAAAGAAATAAAAATGGTTGATAAATAGACTGAGGAAAAAACTGCTAGTGTAAGCACTACATGGGTTGTGAACCTGTGTTCGTGTTTGTTCTGGTACTATCATGCGTGACATTGACATAACCAAACCCTTACAGGCAAGGTCCACTTCAAGGAAAAAAATAATTTCAAAGCTCAAAACTACCAATGATGGTAAAAATTTTGATAAGATGAGAATTGAGGTGATGATGTTGATGATGGAGATGGTGAAGATGAATTGGATGAAGATGTTCCCATTGATGCACTAGATGTTGTGATAATGATGAATTTGAATTCTCCGGCCAAAGGGATAGATCAGCCCAGAAACAACCCTCTGGAGAATAACTAGGTTTTCACCTCGCAAGGGCAGCAATAAAATTTCACAAAAAATTAGTTTGACCAAAATCTCATAAGAGACTTAAAATGGTCCGAGAGGAGGCCAATGGGGTCCCCCAAGGCCATATCCCCCCACCACCACCACCACCACCATTGGCGCCCAAAGGGGGTGTGCGCCTGGCGCCTGCACAGGGAGCCTATGCGCCATGGAGCCTACGTGGTTCCCCCTCTAGATCATGGCTTCTTTTAATGTTAATCTTTGTAAACTATTTTATTAGATTTTTCTGGGACTCGAGTGATGCATTTTCTTAACTGTAAAGCCCGATATGCGGTACTGTTCCAGATCTAGACGTTTCCATCCAGATCCGGGGACGAAGCACATATCGGTCCCACCGCGACATATGACATAGCCATATGCCCCGGATTTCCAACATGATATCACAACATTACAGATACAAGGATACAACATCTCATACAATCGGCATACAACTGCCTTAATACAATACAACAGCGGAAGATACATGTCTGAGTACAGACTACAAGCAAATGCCTACTGGCAAAGAGAAAAGCATCGATCCCATAACCACACGGGTCCAGGCCCTCCGCCGGGATCCGTCTAACTAGTCGTCGTCGAGTCTCCACGTGAAACGTCGATCACCATACCTGTCGTCGATCAAGAACCCTGAAAAGAGTTTGGGGGTAGTATCATGAGTACAGAAGTACTCAGCATCCAACTGTAGTGGTCATCTGACCCGGCAAGGACTTCATCACTCGTCATTCTAGGACAACTAGTAGTTTACGGTAAGGAAGGGGTAAGTGGTGAGGTTGCTGCCGCACTAGCATTTATGAAGTGGCTAATGATCTAGAGAGTAAGATAAGAAGCCAAACATTCGATGAGGAAATCGCCTCCAACAAGTCTTGCTATCCACCTACTACGCAAACATAACACCTATCCTATCCTTGTCCTCCTCTTCGCATCCCGACGAAGAAGAAGCAGTCAAGGCACACACACGCTGATCAAGTTATATTAAAATTATCTCAGTTGTTGTTGTCTATGAACAAGGAGTAGGTCTCAAGTCGTCCATAACCGTGGACACGGCTTCTCGAAAAGATTTAACCCTGCAGGGGTGTACCAACTGCCCATTACGAGGCTCCGCACGCACGTCCATCTCTCTCAGTTGCTACCCGTCACAGGCAACCATTTTATGATTTAGTTCCAAGAGATCCGAAACGACAAGTCCCTCTAGCTAACAACGAACAAATCCGGGTGGCCCCGGGGAGTCGACACCCAATCCAAAAGCTGGCCACGCTCTCGGATCGGACTCTTCCGTCGCAACCGGGTTTGGGTTACCGGGACGCCTCATATGAGGTCTCGGGCCCTCGCCGGCCAAAGGTGGACCAACAAAGAAACCATGTCTCCGCTGACCCAAGTTGTTTTAAAAGATATCTGCTAGGAGCGACCCGACAAGATATATATGCATGTTTTCAAATGGTAAATCAGCTTGGGCCACCTCTAGAAATGTTTGAAGCTAGATAGGTAAGAAAAGGGGACCCCATAAAATCCCACACGCGGTTAGGCACGCTCAGTCTTAAAACCAATACCCGGAACTCGGATCCTAGGTGACTCGAATGGAACAAAGCGTCGGGGCGGGATAGCCTAGACCTTCCATCCTTCGTCGAATATAGTCAACATTAATAATAATCATATCATCAACAATAATATAATAAGGTGATATCCCAACCCAAAGAGTAACAGGGTAACATCGTAGCATCCTAAGCATGCATACTAAGCAGGGGCTGAGCAACGAGCAAAAGTAACATAGCAGTACATGGTTTGCTGGGAAGGGACATGGCTGTATCGGTTTGAAAGAGGCTGTAAACATGTGGTAGGATCAAACATCGAACCTAACCTAGACTAGCATGCAAACCGCTGGTTGAAATAGAATGGATCATAAGTAATGTATAGTCCTTGCCTGTTGATAAGTCGGATTCCGAAGGTGTAGTCGATCGCAAGCTCGCATCGTCTCCGAGAGGTACCCGCGGAAGCACACAAGAAGGAAACACTAGAAAGCAATCAACGGTGCACCACTATTACTACGGAGCAATACAAGATCAAAGAGACAACACAAGGCACGGCAACGCGATACGGATCTATCGTCGAGAACGGTTACTAACAGTTTAAGTGGAGTACTCGTCACACACGACGATACCGCACGTTTAGAATCGGTTCAAGTTGTTTAGCTACAGGTGATCAATCAACGGTTATTAACATGGCAACTCAAGCAAGCATGGCATAACACACAAACAGGTCAAGAGGTGAAGCACAAAGTAAACTATCTATGCTAGACAATTTAAGTGAGGCACAATCCTAAACATGGCATAACACTAAGTGCCGCACGATGATTAAAAGAATTGGTACTGTTCTTCCCTAAAACATATTTTAGGTTGGTTAACAACAGCAAACAATAGCATAAACCCAAAGAACACGAAAAACTAATCAAGTTACATATAAAGAACACCCCAAACGAAGTTACGGTTAAAAAGATACAAGCAAAACAAGTTATGCACACATGCTGTATAAACAGGGGTAAAGCTATATGCAAAAGTGCAGCAACATGACATAGCAATACATGGGATGAAAGTAGACATGATGCTTAACAAAATTCAATTGGAATCACTCAATTCCGATAAACGGTTGCGAAGCAATCGTCATCCGAAGTTGCAACAAAATAACAGTTTCAGCAATAGCAGCACAATAACATCAGGATAGCTACTTTGGAGCAAGATATAAACATGATGCAGCAAGCAAATATGGCATGTGAATGCATGAAACTGAAGTAGAAACATTGTTTAACTCAACGCAAAAGGAATCAATGCAATAGGCCTCATGGATTTGTTACAATCATCATGCAAAGATGCATCAAAATAATAACAGCAGCTCAATAACAGAAAAAGCTAGCAGTTTAACGGCCTGATGCCCTGTTCAGCACACAATTACACAATCAAGATGAGCTCAAATGCAAATGCTCACAAAAGATGAATTAAAGTACACGCAATTCTGAGCAACTTTCGTTTTGGGGGCACGTTCATCGGAGCTATGGTTTAACGGGAAATCGCAGTGCAAAATTGAATCAGCAGCAATATTTAAAGGACTTAGCAGAATTTCACAGGTCTCAGGGAAAAGAAAAAAAAAGGCTCACCCCACATGGGCTCGGCCCAAGTGGCCTGGGAGGCTGCCTGGGCCGTGGCGCGCTGGAGTGGGCCGCGAGGAGGTGGGCCGCTGGGGCAGCCGGCCCATCAGCGGTTGGAGGCGCACGGACGAGGGCGCTCGGGATCCTCCGAGCGGGCACGGCGGCGGCAGCTCTCCGGTGGCGCGCCGGCCACCGGCGGTGAGGAGGGCGGCGGGGCGCTGAGGGCAGGGGAGCGCGGCGGAGGACGAGGGGCACCGTGGCAGGGGCGGCGACCTTGGGCGCAGGGCGTGGCGGCTGGAGCTCGGAGCTCGGCCATGGCTTCGGGCGGCTTCGTGGCTCCGGCGACCTGCGGGCAGAGCGGAGAGGAGAGGTGAGGTGAGGATCCAGAGGAGAGGAGGGCACGGGAGAGGAGAGGAGGAGGTCGGGGCGGCTCGCTGCCGGCGGCTTGCTCGCCGAGGTGGAGGCGGCGGCTGCCTCCACGGGCTGGAGGGAGAGAGGAGACAGAGGAGAGAGAGAGGAGATCCAGGGGGCGACGTGGCGCGTTCCTGGCCGTCAGATCGGCCGATCTGACGGTCCAGAACCCATTGGGCTGATCTCAGATCTGAGAATTAGGGTTTGGACGAGAATTGGGGTGTTTTTCCAGATCTGGGGGGCTAGTGGCTTAGGGAAACCCTAAGTGGGGTGGTGGTCTTTATATAGCATGGGTGGCTGGCAGTTTGCAAAAACATCATCGGTTTTTACCTCGCGCGCACGGTGCTCACGTTTCTGACCGCCGGGGGTCCGCAGTACCTTCGATTCGGGTAAAACTTCGAACTGCGCGATCGGTGCGTCGAGCCGGAGGCGTTCACCTCGCGCTGGAACCGTTCCGAAAACACTTTTCGACGCGCTACAAAAATATCCTATTTAATTATTAAACGAGGTTTTTCGTTCCGTTGGCTGCGGCTGGTCTCGTGCGGTTTTCGCGACGGTGATCGGGTGAAACCCAGTGTCGCAAAGGTCGAGTGTCAGGGTGAAAAAGGTCGGTCTCCGTCCGATACGAGATAAGAGGGGGGAAATAATCGCCGATCGATAAATCGGGGATGCAAACACCGCAAAAAAATCAGACAATCAGACAATTCACACCGAAAACAAATTTTTTAATTTTTCCAAAAACTGAGCTGTTACATTAACGTAGGTCCAATTTCCATCCTATTAACATCTTCGATGATCAATTCTCTTTCTCTGCAATTTAATATAAGCCTCAATTACATTGGTGCAATTTTTTCTTTATTTTTTAAATTTTTTTGAACATTTTTCAAATGTATACTGAACTATTTTTTGTTATATATTATAATATTTTTTTTCTTTGAATATGTTGAATTAAAAAACATATTACAAATTTTAGTTATATATTGAATAATTTATTAATGTAAAATGAACCATTTGTTAACATAAATTGATTTGATTTTATTTATATGATGGACCCTTTTAAATACTCACCAAACAATTTTTCATGTAAAATGGTTTTTTATATACATTATTATTTTTAGTTTTTATACGATTTTTTTTATCACACTCCAGAAAACCGACTAAAAAACGGTTTCTAAAAAAGGAAAAAACTAAAGTACAAAACGTAAAAAAATCACGCTGGTCGTAAATTGGCCGGCCCAATCGGGCATATGCTTCAGCGAAGGCTCCCTCCTATGACGAGGTCTCGATAAGAGCAAGCAACAACCTGAATCTCCACGCATCTTTTTAGCCAGAGTTTGCTCCCCGATTTCCTGGAATTCAAAGCCAAGGGGACCGCCCGACCGACGGCCGTCTAAACCTTCTTCCGCCGCCGCGCCACGTAAAATCGCCGGTGGCGATGGAAACGCCGATGAGAAGGCAAGTGTCGTGGGCCCAGACATTCAAGTTCATCATCATCGGCGACGCAGGCGTGGGGAAGTCGTGCCTGACGCTGCAGTTCACGGAGCACAAGTTCCGGCCGGAGCTCGATCCCACCATCGGCGCCGACTGCAGCACGCGCACCATCGACGTCGACGGCAAGCCCACCAGGCTCCAGATATGGGACACGACCGACCAGGAACCGTACAGATCGATGACGAAATCGTATTACGGAGGCGCCGCCGCGGCCATCCTGGTCTACGACGTCACCCGGAGGGAGACCTTCGATCATGTCGCGCGGTGGCTGGAGGATGCGGTGGAGGTTGCGCCGCCCAATCTGACCACGGTTCTGGTCGGAAACAAGTGCGATCTCTCCGGTAGACGCGCCGTCGGCTACGAGGACGGCGAGAGCTTCGCCAGGGCGCACGGGCTCGTCTTCATGGAGTCGTCGGCGAGGACCGCGCGCAATGTGGAGGAGGCGTTCATTGTTGCCGCTGCAGAGGTGTCCAGGAAGATCGACGATGGTGTCCTCGATCCGTCTGCAAAGTTTGCTGGTTCGGAACGTTTTTATTTCGTTTAGAGCATCTCCAAACAGCTGCTTCTATAGCAGGGTGCTATATTGAACGTGCTCA
The DNA here is from genome assembly GCA_950022295.1 of Bromus sterilis. Taxonomy (NCBI): domain Eukaryota; kingdom Viridiplantae; phylum Streptophyta; class Magnoliopsida; order Poales; family Poaceae; genus Bromus; species Bromus sterilis. The sequence continues at coordinate 414,215,250 of OX465595.1, read as the reverse complement.
AAAATATTAAGCACGACAAAAATGGGGTTTTTCATTCAACCTAGATAGATTATCCATTCGTTATTGGGCGGTTGATTAACTTCTTGATGAAGAAAAGAGTGTCGATGATTCCAGACACAAGTGAGACCTGTTTATTTAACTTCCAAGCACTTTTAGTTCAGATCAACCCCAAATGTTTGGGTCGGACAAATCAAACACTCTTAGTCATTCAATGTGAAACACTACATCAGATCGAACCAGCCAAATGTCTGAATTCTTTTCATACCGACCCCAAATCAAGGGGCCTCTAGGGGAGTCCGAAATGTTCACGGCGTCGGATTTCGATACTCATGTTCCATCCAAAACTTCACTTGGAGCCCTCATTTTTCTCGCAATCCTGCCATCTATCTAAGCTTCCAAAGACCGATGGCGCATCAATATCCCCTCCCTCCCGGACACCGCCCAGGCTTTGATAGATCTCCGCTCCACCCTTACGCTTGCACGCCTAGGCCTATGTTGCCGTCATACTCCCTCAGATCTAACCACCTAGGTACCCTCCGACCCTACTGCCGTCGTCCATGATGCACACCATTCCCTAGAAAGAATCATAGTAGAATGGTATGCAACTACATTCTGCATTTGTTCAATGGTTTTAGATTGATCCAAGTTGTTGGCTCGACGCTCAATATAAGTGGTCGAATGACCAATGGCTGGCAGTTAGATGGACCAACGACATGCCTGACCTCTAATCTATTTCGCGTGTTTAACTTCAACGGAGTATGAGTTCCTAAGGGCAACTCCAACTCGGAAATCAAGTCGCAACAAAGTACTCCTTCCATAAGATGTAAACCCTGCGATCACAGATCGGTCTATTTCAAGTTGTCATTGTTGCGCTGCGTCGATCAACAACTATTAGCGATGGGACATGGGGGGCGGCGGCTGGAGCATGATGGAAGCAGCGGCGGCAGGGAGGTCCCTAGCGAGATGGTGCAGGAGATCCCGGCGAAGCACCCAACATGAGACTTTGAAATGGCAGTGGAGCGTCCACGCGGGTCTCTATCCTACCTTGCTCTTGCCTCTCGTCTTTGTGTTGCCGCCTTCCCGGGACGACGAAGACAGTGGCAAATGAATATGCTTCCTCCGGCTGACTCTTATTTATCTAGATATGAATGCATCTAGATTTTAAGTTGTGCTTGGTAACTAAGTTCTTTTGAGCATTTGAAGAATACTATAGGTTTCTCAGAAACGATAGTTTTGAAACTTTGAGGTGTTGGCTTCAATAAATACCATAGTTTTACACATCTTAGTATTCTCAATACCATAAAGTTTTTTTTTTTTTGAAGTATTTACGAAAGAGGTCTTGATCACTTTGTTTTTATGTGGCTTCCGATACCACCCATACATGTGTTGTGCTTCAGAGATGCTCTGCCAGGGTTTCAGTGCCACTTCCGAGTGGAGAGGTGTCTGCCTAGTTCTCAGCGTGTTCTTCTGTTCCAGAATTTTCGATTGACGATCCATCCAGGTCCAGCGGTGTTGGGAGTCAGCGACCGATTGATTTTGACGTGATCTGCGTGCGTGCGTGCGGAAGGCAACAGGCTCGATCATGATCAGCATCGACGTACTCGCTCACGCACGACGCTCGTTTTTGTGTGCTCGACTGCGAGGAAGAATCACATCACACTAGTCTGACCCGCCTCTGTTGGCCTCCGTGGTTTCCTGCTGTCGCGTCAGGACCGAGGTTCCCAGCAGTTCCATTCGCTCCCCGACTTCGCCGTCGCCATCGCCGCGTCGCTTTTGAATCGTCTCCTCCGGTCTGCCGGTCCTGCGTGTTATCCTTTCTTTCTTCTACTGTAGCAAAATACCCGTCTATGAATTTATCCCAGTAAGCCTGACCTGTTTTCCCTTCACAAAAATATCACTCGCACCAAAGTACCTCTGATCATTTTGCAGCGAACCAGGCGCCCCTATGCGCCGTGAAGAGTCCCTCCCCTGTTATGTTACTTATTTTCAGATTGGCATCTTTGGTACGCATTAACCACTTGTTTAGTCTGCTAGAAAGAAGCCTATGACCAACAACAAAGCCACGTACGTATGGTCCTTGATTCCCCGCAACTAAACAAACCATGTTGCTAACAAAAAGCGTGTCCATTAGACCATTACTAAAACAACAACACACGCAGCAATCATGGTGACAGGGAAAGCAGCAAAAACCAGATCGATATCTCTTGTTTGTGTTGGACTCGCCGCACACCAAACCAAAAAAGGCGCCGATAACCCATTCGACTTTGTGGATTTCATGTGTGCGTCCAACTCCTCCAATAGAACTCATTGCATTTATGTGTGCGTCCAACTCCTCTAATAAAACTCATTGCATTTGCCAGATCTAAGGGCACTCCGACGGAATGATCCAAATACTTTCATTTGCTTCGTCGGTCTAAAAGTCGCGGTTCAACTAGGCAGTTCAAATGGATCGTTGTTCGTTTTTTAGTCATCAAAATCCGTTTCCAGTTTAAAATTAGGGTCGATTTAAACCCATGCGGACACGCTTCGAACACTCGTGATGTCCCCTCCTTGTCCACCCTGGTCCACTTGTTTGCGTCACATTCGTTTCCGCCCCTCCAATCCCCAATCTCGTTCCGCTCACGCCATGGCCAACGCGCCCGTCGCAACTACTGTCCCAACCGAGCCCCGCACCCGCTCCACTGCGATCGGCGCCGGCAAAACAAAGTTGCAGCGCACCTCCGAGCAACTGGCGGCCCTTGCCGAAGAGACTGCCAAGCGCAGCGGTCGGAGGAAAAAGGCCAAAGAGGATGCCATTACCGGCGACGCGAAGAAGAAGGACGATGAGGTTGTCGCGGCAGTCGTTGTGGCCACGCAAGCTCCCATCGTTGACACCCTCAACGCCATGCTTATGTTTGCGGGCCGAACACCGACCTTGGCAGAAGCCACTGTTGAAACCTCATTGAGCTCGATGTCCCCGCATTCTCGGCCACCAAGGGTACGTGTAACGGGCCTGGATCAATGTCCATGCATGGGTCGTCGGGAAACGACCCCTCGGTGCCCCGCTTCCCCTACTCGCCTCGCGATGGCTCACCGAAGTCGCCACTTCGATGTCATCCATGGTCGTGGAGCGGCCTATCGACCTCCACGCGGTGCTAATGGTCGGCTTCGCGCCCGACATGCAATGGAGGGGCCGACGACCGCGGCACCAGAGGGTCGCAAGTTGTTCGGTCAATTGCCTACCCCGACGCTAGAGAACCCAGATTACTTCAACTATCCTCCGGACATCATGGTGATCATGATAAATGGTGATTGCACCTACACTCAAGGAGTCCATGATGAAGAGGGCTATGAAGATGATGAATTCCCTCATGGTGAAGACCAAGACCAAGAAACTCAAACACAAGGGGCGCACGTGCAAACCTCTTTGGGCAATGAAGAAGAACCATTGTTCGGTGATACGTCGTAAACGTATCTATAATTTTTACCTGTTACATGCTCATTTTGTGTCATTGCTATATCAATTTGCCATGGTTTTGAATCATTTATTGGACTAACCTACTAGTATAGAGCCCAGTGCCAGTTTCTGTCTGTTTTGTCTTTGCAATACAAAAAAAGTCCAAAAATGAAGTTGCTTAGAAAATTCCCAAAAAATTCCCAAAAATCTTTTACATCAGAAGAGTCCTCCAGCCGAAGGATGAGGTCAAGGGGTGGCCCACATCCCCCAAGCGCCCTCTGGGCGCGGCCAGGGGATTGATCAGAGGTTTTCTGGCGCGAGTGATGTTTTTGTGAAGTGAAAACAACAACACACGTAGCAATCATGATGACAGGGAAATCAGCAAAACCAGGCCGATATATCTTGTGTTGGACTCGCCGCACTCCGAACCAAAAAGTCGTCGATAAGCCGTTCGACTTTCTAGATTTTATGTGTGCGTCCAACTCATTTTAATAAAGTTGCCCATGCACTAGCTACAATGTGGAGCAATGTTCAGGAACCACCGCAACTGTAGGTGGCGGCTGTGCCGGACGATGTAAGTTTTTTGCTGGACATCGATGTTGTTGTGTCGGTTGAGTAAGGGTATCTAGGGGTTAATACTCAAAAAAATAGCACTCATTGCATTTGCCACATCTAAGGGCACTCCGATGGAACGATCCAAATGTTTTCATTTGGTTGGTCGATCTAAAAATCGCGGTTCATTGAGGCAGTTCAAATGGATCGTTGCTTGTTTTTTAGTCCATCAAAACCCATTTCCAGTTTAAATTTGGGGTCAATTTGAATCCACGCGAACACGCATCGAATACTCGCGATGTCCCTTCCTTGTCCACCTTGGTCCACCTTTTGCGTCATATTCGTTTCCGCCCATCCAATCCCCAATTCTCGTTCCGCTAACGCCATGGCCAACGCGCCGACCGCAACCGCCGTCCCAACTGAGCCCCCTCCCCGTTCCACCGCGATCGATGCCGGCAAACCAAAGGTGCAGCGCACCCCCGAGCAGCTGGTAACCCTGGACGAAGAGACCGCCAAGCGCAACGGTCGTAGGAAGAAGGCCAAAGAGGATGCCACTACCGCCGCCGAGAAGAAGAAGGACGATGAGGTTTCCGCGGCGATCGTTGTGGCCACGCAAGCTCCCACCATTGACTTCCTCAACACCATGCTTATGTTTGCGGGTCGAACACCGACCTTGGCAGAAGCCACCGTTGCGGCTGCATTGAGCTCGATGTCCTCGCATTCTCGGCCACCAAGGGTACTCGTATGATAACCCACAACCGCAGGGGATCGAGATAGTCTTCGCGGGTAAGAATAACTCAATTTATAGATTCGACTCAAGGGGAGCCAAAGAATATCCACAAGCTTTAACAGTGGAGTTGTCAGTTCCACCGCACCTGAGATAAACTTACTTGCAACAAGATATTAATAGCAACTGTGATATGAAAGTGATGATAGCAACGGAAATAATGGTGGCGAAATAGTAATAGTAAAACAGCGAAAGTAAACAACTAGTAACCAGCAAAATTAAAGAACTGTAGGCTAGGGAGATGGATGGTTGGGCGCTGCATGGATAAGTCACATCATGTATTTAACTTGGGGCAAGGCACACAGAAAAGCAATGATCATCTAGGCATAAATCAAACATCGGGCATGTACCCCATAGGTAGTTGTACGTGCTTGCAATAAGAACTTGCACAACATCTTTTGTCCTACCATCTCGCTATGAACGGGGCCAAAAGGAACTTATGGAGATTAAGGTGCTCCTGTCAAAGAGCACCGGAACAAAGCATTAACAAACAATGGATACATGGAATCCTCAAATTATAGTCCATCCCCTTTGGTGTCCCAAGCTGTCACCTTTGGGATCGCCGGTTCCGGGCTATAACTGGTGCATACAACTCATAGATAAGATCAAGAACACAAATATATTCATGAAAACACAAAGGGTTCAGATCTGAAATCATGGCACTCGGGCCCAAAGTGACAAGAATTAAGAGCAACAAGTTGAAGCAAATATGATAAACAACAATCTAGATGATAGGCAACATGCCCCCAACAATCTGATAAATTATTACATGATCTAACTCATCCAATCCCTACAATCCCCTTTGCATATAGCAGGGAATTACTCACACATGGATGGAGAAGTCATGGAGGGAGGATGGAGTGGTGATGATGATGACGATGGCGATGATCTCCCCTCGCCGGAGGCCAAAACAACCTCCAGATTAGCCCTCCCGGAGAAGAACAGAGGGTGGCGGCGGCTCCGCGACGAGAATTGGGAAAACAACTTCTGTTTCGGGGTTTCTCCGTCACGGGAATAAATAGAAGCCTTGGTAGGGCACCGGAGGAAGGGGGAGGCCCCCAGGCGGCCAGAGGGCGCGGCCCCAGCCCTGGCCGCGCCAAGGGGGCGCCTGGGGCCCCCTGGGCTGCCCTCTGGTCCCACTTCTGGCTTCTGGCTCCTTCGGGTGCGTGGATTTTCGGGTATTTTTCTGGGAATTTTCTGAGACGTCCAAAAATCCATTTTCCTGCGCACAATAAAACCATACATGCAGCTCTGCTGAAAACAGCGTTAGTCCGAGTTAGTTTCAGCAAAATCATGCAAGAATGAGGGCAAAACAATAGAAAAAGTGTTTGGAAAAGTAGATACGTTTGAGACGTATCAACTCCCCCAAGCTTAGCATATTGCTTGTCCTCAAGCAATTCAGTACAACAAACTAAACGCGACAAAGAAAACTTTGACAAACTCTTTTGCTTCAATAGATGTATATAAGCATGTACTACGAAAAGAATTTAGCAAGTATCAAAACAATGCTATAAGGACAATGGACGAAGCAATCCTTCTTTCAAGCGATCAATCATGAACAACTAAAAGTAAATAATATGCTACTGAAAATCAAGACAAGATTACAATGCACAAAGCTTGAACATACTAGAGTGGTATTTCGCTAGCCTCCATGAGTGAAGCAAAACATAAATGCAGAAAATCCTCTGAAGTTTTAAAGGAGACTAGAACTAAGAACTTCAGAATAAATAATACCACAATCATGCAAAAGACAATGTAATACTTTGAGACAATGCACATTACACTCATAATGACAATTATGCTCTCTTAGTTGGTGCTTTGAAGAAAGAAGGTGGAGACTCTCGAACCGTGGAGCTTGATGGAAAGGTTGAAAACCCGTGGTTGGAAGCAAAGACTAAACATGTACCTGAGCTCTTGGTTTTGAAAACAGAGATAAAAAGTGTTTTGGGAGGTGCATGTTTCGTCAACGAATGCTAGTAGACAACTCAATCACCTCTTACGCTAGACATGTTTCGAGGAACGGCTCCCAAGATGGAGACGGTCACATCCCCTTAATCTCCTTTGTTTATCACTGCCAAAGTTTTTTGATTTCTCATAGACAAAGCGTGAAGGAGGGTTTGTTGGTTGTTATTATCTTTTGTGAGCTGGGCGCACTCATGCCAGTCCCTCCTCGTATTAGGGGTTTGCAGATTAGACATGCAATCCCGGAATAAAACATGTCTAACATAAGACGGTCATGAATTACCTACTATTTCCTCATGAGCTAAAATAGAGGCACAACACATGAGTGCTTTTGAATAATTTCGAGATGGTACAAGAAAGTCTTCGTTAGGATGGCCGGTAAATACCACATAGGAAGTTATGGTGGACTCATATGGAAAAACTGGTTTCAAGGATTTTGGATGCACAAGCAGAAATCCGCTTAGTGCGAGCGAAGGCTAGGAAAAGACTGGGAAGCGACCAACTAGAGAAAAATAACAGTCATAATCATGCAGAGCGACAAAGTAACATTGAATTGGGCATGAAAATGATATGAATATTCTGAAATTCAAAGATCATCAAGGCATAGTAGACTTTTCAGTCATAAACATGTGTAAGCTTGTGCCAAGTCAATCCAAAAATTCTCCAAAGGGAAATACCACTGCAGTATGCCAAACCATGATCAATGCCATGAATGTAAATCATTTCAACAACACATTATGTACTCTAGCTATTTGGGATTAGCCATAAGGAAAGCATGAACACTGGGAAAGCATTGTAAACATAGCACTATGTCGCTACAAGCTGGTCTCTAGATCATAAGTACAAGCATATGTACAAAAGTAGAAACAAGAAGAGTTCATACCGGTTTTCCTTATTGCATCCTTTTCGTCGATCTTCGTCATTACTCCCTTGTCGCTTTCACAATTGAACGTAGGAAAATATAATCAAGTGCAAATGCCATCACGGACTCGAGCTGAACTCTGCAACAAAGCAAACTAAAGAGAGAAAAGGAAATATTTCTGGATTTTCAAATATTTAGCGAAAGGAAAAGAAAAGAGAAATCTTTTTGTTGTTTTTTCAAAATAAAAGAATAAAGAAGAACTGGCAAAAATTTCGAAAAGATCAAAGCGAATAAAAACGGATAATACAATGGAAAGGTGAGAAGGGCACGTACACCCCCAAGCTTAGGCTTTTGGCCTAAGTTGGTAACAGCTACTGCCCCCAGGAGCCTCCTGCTCCGGGGTAATGGTGAGCCCAGGAGTCGTATGAGCCCTCCGGTGCGTACACCGAAGTCCTCGAGTCCTCCCATGAGGAAGGCCATGCGCTCCAAGCGGAAGAAGATCCCTTGCCATACCCGGTGAAGGTCTCTCCCTGGAAAGGTGGGAACTCACCATGCTCCTCCTCCTCGGGCACAACCCCCTCCATGGGGTTATGCGCCTGGTAATTAGCCATGAACTCATCGAAATGAATTTCGTTGAAGGACCATCCGTTCCTGCGAGTGTTATCAAACAAAAGTGGTGCAGGTAGACGGATCTCACGAGTAATGGTCCTTTCAAACCTCAAAATATAATCAAGGTTACCAAACTGGGAAGTCATGGTAACAAACTTATGCCTCTTCATAGCCGCAAGATCGAGACTCGCGTATGAAAAGGGAACATCATCAGGGTGCGGGGTGCGCTCAAGAGACTCAAGGATAAGTGTGGCGTAAACGCCACCATATAAATCGCCCTTGTTACTGTTCGTAACAAGGCGCCGAGCAATCAAGGCACCCACGTTATACTCATTCTTATCAGAGAGGGCGTTCGCATAAATAGCGAAATCTGGTGCAGAACCATTGCTCGTGTTGTCACGAGCTAACACCCCTCTAGCAACAAAATACGCAAAATACCTGAGGTGTGGAAACTGAATGCTAGAAATCTTCGTACGTCGAATGTCGGTCTCCTCCTGGAAGCAAAGGGAGTTGAAGAGGGTCCTCAACCCGGAAGGCTGCATGGTCATCTTAGTTGTCTGACCAACGTTCGACACACCTATTATATCACAAAATTGTGCCAAATACATGGGTATGAGATCATTATAAAGTTTAAACTCAATGGTTCCAGCATCATGGTTATAAAAAAAACTGTTAACAAAACAGGAGGTAAGTTTTTTGTATTGTACCACACGGCATAAAGCTAGCCGTGTCAAACCTGCATTGGCACAAAGGCCATAAAATTCCTCCTTAATTCCTGCAACTGTAAGAAAATCATCGCATGGATACATCATTGCGCATGCTGGATTTGTGTCTTCCAACAACTCCAGGGGCACATGATATTCATTGTAGCTCACCCTAACTGCTGAGGGTGAAGCTGCAGCTCTAGTGACTCGATCGGAGCGCTCGGGCTTCTTCTTCCCAAGCCACCCCTTTGCTTTTCCAAAGAAACTCATTTCTGAAAAAAAAACAATTCACAAAAACAAGGATTTAAACAAAGTGAGTTGAGGCAAACTACTCTACTCACTTACCTAAGGCATAAACTTGCATCAAAACTTGGAAAATAAAATTCTACACATGCATCCAAGCTCATATGAACAGCACCAAGAGCTACTAAATACTCACAAATGAGGCCACAATCAAAAATCTAATTGGAGGGGTGAAGGAGTTACATACCAGGGAGTATGTGCTCAAAATCTCAGCTCGAACGGTGGGCTGTAGAGAGAGATCGAAAATCGCCTCCAAGAACAGCAAGAACGCAAGAACTGGAGCAGAACTCGTGTTTTTGGAGAGAGATGAAGGAGGAGGAAGAAGACATACCTGGAGGTGGGGCCTGTGGGCCCCAGGCGCCATGTGGGCGCGGCCAGGGGCCAGGCCGCGCCAGCTGGCCGCCTGGGCCACTGGTGGCCCCCCCTGGTCAGTCCCAGGTGCTTCTGGGTCACTCCCGGCATGGAAATTTTTAAAATATTTTTTCTGGAATTTTTCTGACAACTTCACTGTTGAATTTTTTTCGAAGTTCAAAAAGCTACGAAACTTTCTGAAAACTTGAAGCGGTGATTAGAGTTGTGAAGTTTCAAAAACAAAAAAACTTGGTACATCAAGGAGAATAAAAGCTAAAGCAAATGAAAACATAACAAGCTCCACTTTTTACCTATATAAAACATGCTTACTAGCAAGGTTGATCAAGTCTTACCAACAAACCGGCGATACATAGAGCAAAAAGTCTCACCTCTTATGAAGTGATCATCGCACCTTTACTTTAATGGACATTGTCCCCACCATGATGGTTTTGTATTTGTGGTGCACATGTAGAGGACAATCCCATTCTCCAATCTTCACGGTCTCGATATTCTCTATAGAGTTGAGGCCATGCCTTTTGTCAATCTTCTTCAGAAAATACACCATGTGTTCTTTGTCATTCACATTGAAAGTAACCTTTCCTGTATTGCAATCAATAATAGCACATGCGGTGTTAAGAAAAGGTCTACCAAGAATAATAGACATGCTCCCATCCTCGGGCATGTCAAGCACAACAAAATCAGTAAGGATTAAACAATTAGCAACTTCAACGGGAACATCCTCACAAATACCTATGGGAACAGTTGTTGACTTGTCAGCCATCTGAAGAGAGATATCTGTAGGGATTAGTTTTTCTAAACATAGTCTCTTGTAAAGAGAAAAAGGCATAACACTCACTCCTGCTCTAGGATCACATAAAGTAGTCTTGACATAATTATTCTTTATGGAACAAGGAATGGTGGGTATACCTGGATCACCAAGCTTCTCAGGAATCTTGCCACTAAAAGAGTAGTTAGCAAGCATAGTAGATATTGCTTCATTGGGAACTTTTCTCTTATTAGTAACAATATATTTCATATATTTCGAATAAGGAGGTAACTTAATAGCATCAGTCAAAGGAATTTGAAGAAAAGGAGGTTTCATCCACTCACAAAACTTATTGTAATGCTCTTCTTCTTTTGTTTTGAGAGACTTACCTGGAAAGGGCATGGGTTTCTGTACCCATGGTTCTCGTTCCTTCCCATGTCTTCTTGCGATAAAATCTTCTTTAGTGTATTTCTTGCGTTTATCGGGTGCTTCTTCTTCTCGAACTTCGGGTGGATCATTCTTTTCACCATCCTTTTCAGGCTCAGCACCGTCTTCAGTCTCAGCATCAGAGGTAGATATACTATTTGGATCATTGGAATTGTTAGCTTCTTTGTGTTTCTTCTTCTTCTTTGGAGAACTAACAATTTCTTCTTCCTGTATTTGAGAATCTTGCTCGATCCTCTTAGGATGCCCCTCCGGATAGAGAGGATCTTGAGTGCTGGTTCCTCCTCGGGTTTTAATCCCGAAGGCCTGTATATCCTGTTTGGCAATATTAGCAAGCAAATCTTTTTGCACATTAGAAATTTGATCAAGCTGAGTTTGAACCATATGAAAATGCTTCACAAGACATTTAACATCATTAACTGTTCTACCTAGAACATCAAGCAAACTTTTTGATAGCAAGGGAATTATCATGCAACTGACTTTGTATCCTCTCACTAAATTGATTTTGCTTCATAATAAAATTATCAAGCTCATCTAAACATTGATCAGGAGGCTTACCATGAGGAATGTCACTAGTATTAAAATCTAAAAGGGAGTGTACCTCTACCATAGGAGGATGAGTGGTATGCTCACACAACTTCTCAATGGGGGGTAAATTCTTCACATATTTAGTTTTAATACCCTTCTCTTTAATAGACTTCTTCGCTTCTTGCATATCTTCGGGGATTAGGACAAGCATGCCCCTTTTCTTTGGTGGTGGAGCTGGTTCAGGGACGGACCAATCTTCGTGGTTCTTGGCAATCTTGCCCATTTATTCTTCTGCATCTTCCGGTGTTCTTTTCCTGAAAACACAACCTGCACAACTATCCAAATAGGATCTAGATTCATCAGTTAGACTAGCATAAAATATATCAATTAATACATTCTTAGGGACTCCATGTCCCGGTCTAGCCTGGATCAGACTGCAATACCTCCCCCAAGCTTTAGGGAGGTTCTCATCCTGCAACTGTTTAAAGTTATAAATTCTTCGTAAAGCAGCATGTTGCATATGAGCAGGAAAATACTTATCAACAAAAGAGTGAGCTAAGTCTTGAGGACTCCTAATGGAACCACATGGTAGTGCATCGTACCACGCTTTAGCACCTTCCTTTAAAGAGAAAGGAAAAAGCTTAGTGACATAAAAAAATTGTATCTTCTCATCTGTAGTAAACAAGCCACCTAACTCAGTGGGTTTGGTCAGGTGTGCAATAGCATCTTCATTTTCTCTGCCATAAAAGGGGTCAGATTCAACCATAGATATAAGTGAAAGATCAACAGATAAATTATAATCAGGATCATTGATGCATATAGGAGACGTAGCAAATTTAGGATCCGGAACGGTCTTGTTCTTCAGGGAGTGTTTTTCGAGAAGCTTCTTAATAGCATCAGGGTCAGAGTCGTCAAACTCTGTTAGCTCCCTGCATAAATCATCATCATGTATAATATTGTTGGGGTTCGCAGCAGAAAACACAAATTTTTCTAACTAGCGTTCCCTTAACCCAAGATCTAGCTAGCCGTATTACCGTAACAGATAGTAGTGCGGAAATAACATACCTCGGGGTGTAGTCCGTTGCGCGGGAAACGTTCCCGCAAACGTGGTTGATGTAGCCGATCAAGTTTCACAGCCCCCTGGCTGTGTTGAGCACCCGGATGGGTGTGGTGCCACACGTGCAGCACCTCGTAGTACTCGCACACGTACGAGACTCGATGACGACCTCCGTTCTCTGATCCAGCGGAGGGGGCGGAAGCAGACCTCCGGACGGAGCTTCGGCAGCACGACGGCCTCCGATTCTAGTAGAGAGGTCTCAATTCCACTACAGGCTCACACTAGGGAGCCCACCGTGGAAGAGACCAGAGAGGGGAGGAGACCGGAGAAAACCGATCTCAATTCGGAGTTATATTTATTTTCTCACGAATTTCTGTGTGTTAATTATGTGCACCCTGCCTGTCTTTATATAGGCTGGGGAAGGGAGTTAACCCTCCTCCCCTAGCAATGTGGGACTAAACCCTTTTCTAGGGGGTGGCCGGCCAAGGGGGGAGAGGGGGCGCACCCCTCATGGGCCCTAGGGCCCATGGCGCCTCCCCCCCTTTTTCTTTTCTTTTTTCTTTTCCCTTTAATTCCTTAATGGGCCTTTTTCTCCACTAAGGCCCATAGCACATATTAATTAGAAATAAAATGATTTTAATTATTAATTCAATTAATTAATAACTAAAACATATTATTTCATCTCCCGGTGATCCGGAAACTCTTCCGGCTCACTCCGAACTTGTTTCGGTTCAATACGGTACTCCTCCGATATTGTCTCCTTTATTCCCTGGTTGCTCCGATGGTTCCGAAAAGGTCTCCGATTTCATCGAGCCCTTAAGTGTGTTACCCTACGGTCCGAGAACACTCCAGTCATGACCGAGCAGAGGCAACAGTCAATGATCATCAACGGGACCTGGATGCCCATAATGACCCCTGTGCATTCCGGATATCAACACCGATTGGACCTTACGCCGTATAGCATTCCCTTTGTCAGCGATACTGGATTGTTCCGAGATTCGATCAATGACATCCTATGTCTGGTTCAACCTCGTTCCGAACTAAATCCTCATTCACTCGTTCCCGTGATATTCATCCCCGTGACCTAGTCACACGCTGCGCAGCTTCATGGATGGAATCTCACCGAGTGGGCCCCGAGTATCTATCCATTATATGGATTGACAAATCCCGCTCTTGTAAACAATACTCCTCAACGTATCTCCACGGAATACCTAAGATACAACCGTTATGACCCGCATATTTCAGTCAGGTGGTGGGATGTAAGTCAAAGCATCCGGGAAGATAGTGATTATGCACGTACTCACGGTCAAAGGAACGGTCTACCACGTTCTGTAATTACAACACTGAACCTTCATAAGATTTGATCATGTTGTAATGCTTACTTTGGGTAATGTTCATCACGTCACTTAACCCGTGAGGTGACCTCATAGTCAAGAGACTTAATTGTCCATGATCGCGAAACCACGACCATCATGTTGACCATGAACTAGTTATCGATGTAGAGGCTAACTAGGAACTCTGGGGTTTCTATACCACACCTGCATCATTGTTTCACTGATGCAGTTCTAGCACGGTATGAAACTGGTTATGAACTTGCTTAGATATATTGGAATAATCATATATTATTTGCCTCTAGAGAATATATCCAACAAATATAATCGTCATCAAGGAGTCTCTCCTTGAGTTTACTCAAATCGGGATAAGTGTAGGTTCCATCAAACGGATAGCAAGTATCAGGAATTTCAATTCCATATTTTTTTTTGCAACAGCGATCTGTTTCTTAAGAGCGTGACTAAGTGAACCAATATCATCAAGAGTAGTAGAAGCATCATCAAAAGTATCGGGCATAGTAATAGATTCAGTAGAAGCATCATGTGGTGGGGGTGAAGCAAACTTACTCATAACTGAAGGTGAATCAAGTGTAGCACTAGTGCTCAGAACAATACCTTTTCTTGTACGGGATGGTAAGATCGGGACCTTGGGGTCTTCTTTCTTACCCATAGCGGATAAATTGCAGCATGTAAAATACTTCAAGTAGACTTGTGAATAAAGCTATGCTCCCCGGCAACGGCACCAGAAAACAGGCTTGATAACCCACAACTGCAGGGGATCGAGATAGTCTTCGCGGGTAAGAATAACCCAATTTATAGATTCGACTCAAGGGGAGCCAAAGAATATCCACAAGCTTTAACAGTGGAGTTGTCAGTTCCATCGCACCTGAGATACACTTACTTGCAACAAGATATTAATAGCAACTGCGATATGGAAGTGATGATAGCAACGGAAATAGTGGTGGTGAAACAGTAATAGTAAAACAGCGAAAGTAAACAACTAGTAACCAGCAGAATTAAAGAACGGTAGGGTAGGGAGATGGATGGTTGGGCGCTGCATGGATAAGTCACATCATGTATTTAACTTGGGCAAGGCACACAGAAAAGCAATGATCATCTAGGCATAAATCAAACATCGGGCATGTACCCCATAGGTAGTTGTACGTGCTTGCAATAAGAACTTGCACAACATCTTTTGTCCTACCATCCCGCTATGAACGGGGCCAAAAGGAACTTATGGAGATTAAGGTGCTCCTGTCAAAGAGCACCGGAACAAAGCATTAACAAACAATGGATACATGGAATCCTCAAATTATAGTCCATCCCCTTTGGTGTCCCAAGCTGTCACCTTTGGGATCGCCGGTTCCGGGCTATAACTGGTGCATACAACTCATAGATAAGATCAAGAACACAAATATATTCATGAAAACACAAAGGGTTCAGATCTGAAATCATGGCACTCGGGCCCAAAGTGACAAGCATTAAGAGCAACAAGTTGAAGCAAAGATGATAAACAACAATCTAGATGATAGGCAACATGCCCCCAACAATCTGATAAATTATTACATGATCTAACTCATCCAATCCCTACAATCCCCTTTGCATACAACAGGGAATTACTCACACATGGATGGAGAAGTCATGGAGGGAGGATGGAGTGGTGATGATGATGACGATGGCGATGATCTCCCCTCACCGGAGGCCAAAACAACCTCCAGAGGTTCCCTCCCGGAGAAGAACAGAGGGTGGCGGCGGCTCCGCGACGAGAATTGGGAAAACGACTTCTGTTTCGGGGTTTCTCCGTCACGGGAATAAATAGAAGCCTTGGTAGGGCACCAGAGGAGGGGGAGGGCCCCAGGCAGCCAGAGGGCGCGGCCCCACCCCTGGTCGCGCCAGGGGGGCGCCTGGGGCCCCCTGGGCTGCCCTCTGGTCCCACTTCTGGCTTCTGGATCCTTAGGGTGCGTGGATTTTCTGTTATTTTTCTGGGAATTTTCTGAGACGTCCAAAAATCCATTTTCCCGCGCACAATTAAACCATACAGGCAGCTCTGCTGAAAACAGCGTTAGTCGGGGTTAGTTTTATCCAAATCATGCAAGAATGAGGGCAAAACAATAGCAAAAGTGTTTGGAAAAGTAGATACGTTTGAGACGTATCAGCGTAGCGGGCCTGGATCAATGCCCATGCATGGGTCGTCGGGCAACGACCCCTCGGTGCTCCGCTTCCCCTACTCACCTCGCGATGGCTCATCGAAGTCGCCACTTCGATGTCATCCATGGTCGTGGAGCGGCCTATCGACCTCCACGCGGTGCTAATGGTCGGCTTCACGCCCGACATGCAATGGAGGGGCCGACGACCGTGGCACCAGAGGGCCGCAAGTTGTTGGGTCAATTGCCTACCCCGACGCTAGAGAACCCAGACTACTTCAACTATCCTCCGGGCATCATGGTGAGCAAGATAAATGGTGATTGCACCTACACTCAAGGACTCCATGATGAAGAGGGCTATGAAGATGATGAATTCCCTCATGGTGAAGACCAAGACCAAGAAACTCAAACACAAGGGGCGCAAGTGCAAACCTCTTTGGACATTGAAGAAGAACCATTGTTCGGCGATGAGCTTACTCAACAGGTGCATGGAGGAAGATAAGCCAGAGTAAAGGAGCGCACACGGAAGATGAGGACAAGACAAACTGCTTAGCTTGGCTAGCAATTAGCCTTGATGCCAACTCGGCTCACTCTCGGCTCACCATAGACATAGCTAACTCTCCATTGCACGCCATCAGCTTCTACATGGGTTAGTGAGTCAATGTATCTATCATCTAATCCTAAAGTTTGAACATCAATCGTTTCATGCCAATATAGAGCCAATCCACCACTTGAACCCACACTATCAACCCCTTCAAATCCTTTGAAGCCAAGCCAACCACGATACCTTCTCATCTTCACAACTTTCTGCCTAGTCTCTGATAAAAACACCATCTTGAGGGAATGCGAATGAACCATAGTCGCTAGTTCGCAAACTACCCGGGGATTCCCCCCACCCCGGTAGTTCCACCCTAAGGGATTGATTAATCTCGATGGCGCTCCTTTTGGGAGCCTGCCACTTTGTTCTGAGACTTCTGCTTATCATTAGGATTATTACCCATGCAAGTCCTTTTTGGATCAAGTTTGGAGGACGAGATGGGGAGGGTATAGGCACTTGAGGAGAAGGGGCCACAACATTGCCCACAGGTTCAGCTAACAATGTATCTTTCTCTTCAACTCCACGCTTCTTGGTATCATCCGTCACAGAGCCAGTCGGATCGACAATCATATCAGTTGGTTTCTGCAAACCATTGGCAACCAAATTGGCATTCTCATGGGTTTTGCTCGATACTCTCATGCATACTCCATGATGCACGTAGATCTTTGTAGATCAGGGTATTAGGAGCATGAACTCCATCACCACACTCAGTATACATATGGTCAATCATACTGCAGACGACGCACCAATCAGGTAAACATTCATACTTCACCTTAAATATTTGGCTCTTCTACTTCCTTACTATAGACACGTGGTTCCTCAGAGGTTTCATCACATTAAGAATAACCAGGTCTCTATAGAAATTTTCAACAAAATCAGAATTGTGCGTCTCCTCGAAATAAAACTTCCCAACCTTCTTTGCCAAAGGCTTAACCATAACACCAAATCCATTAGGTAGGTCATGAATCTGTATCCATATCTTGAAGGAATTTAGAACAATCAGAGAGGGTTTGGTTAAGCCATCATAAGGCGCCATCAAGAACGACAACCCTCGGAATGTCTAGGGGCCTCCTTCCATGACTTTGTCCCAATCGCCCTCAGAATGTCTAGGGGCCTCCTTCCATGACTTTGTCCCAATCGCCGAGGCAGCCCTCGGAATGTCCAGGGGCCTCCTTCCATGACTTTGTCCCAATCACCCTTAGAATGTCTAGGGGCCTCCTTCCATGAGTTTGTCCCAATCGCCGAGGCAAGTAAACTGCATGGTATACAAGTTATCTCCCAGGGATCTAAACATAATGAACTATGCTAGGTCCCACGCATTGCGCATGTTCGTGAAGAACCAATAATCTCCAAATTCTCTCTTCGTGTGAACTTTGTCGATCGCGAGCCATCAGGGTAGAGTCTCTGGTTCCTCGACGTGATCCTCAAAAACTAAGTCATCCAGGTCCTCCTCATGGATACCAAGCTTTCCCATCAAAACATGAACTCATCATCCTTCGAATCCCTAGGGGAAGCATCCATCAGATGGGAAAGTTGAAACCGATCGCAGTAAAACCCTAACCCTAGATCGATGAGTCTCGACCGCCCAAGGCCGGCCAAGACTTGCCGATGGAGAGGTGATCCACGGAGTGAAGGAGATCATTTTCGGATCTTATTTCAATTGAATCATGGGGGAGCCATGTGGGTGGGAGCATAAACTCCATGGCGCAGACGATCCGGCCTCAGCTGACACAGTAGGAGTACATAACTCCATACGTCAGGAAAGTCGGGACACCAGTCCAAGTCCAACCCGTAAAAAAATCCAAAACTGCCACAAAGGCAGCAAGGAAGGCACTTCCCACCCCGCTCCATCATCCATGATCCTCATCAGCCCCCATTAGCGCAGCCCCCACGTCCCCCACTCCCCTTGTCCACGTTCACCGCGCCCATGGCCTCCGCCCCGCACCCTCCCCGCGATCCCATCCAGGTTCACCCCCACCCCCTCCCCATTTTTTATAGCCCCACCCACTGCCAAGGTCCGGTCGCCCGCCCGCCACAAGAAAAGAGCGAGACGAAAACATCAGCGCCTGATATAAGTAGTCCGGGGAGGTGGAGGCCGGGGGAGAAGACCAACCAGATCAGCAGCAGCAGCAGCCATGGCGACGCAGGCCGCCTTCGCTGTCAAATTCCCGCAGCTGTCGCGGCCGGCCCGTGTCCAGGGTCAGGGTCAGGGCCGGTCGGCGGCGCGGGTCGGGGTCGCGGTGAGGGGCGGTGGCAGGGCCCTCGGGGTGCGGTGCCGGGCCGGCGGCCTGATCGAGCCCGACGGGGGCAAGCTGGTGGAGCTGGTGGCGCCCGAGGAGGGCGGCCGGCGCGCGGCGCTGCGGCGGGAGGCGGCGGCGCTGCCGCACCGGGTGCGCCTGGGCCGCGTGGAGACCGAGTGGCTCCACGTGCTCAGCGAGGGCTGGGCCAGCCCGCTGCGCGGCTTCATGCGCGAGACCGAGTTCCTCCAAGCACTTCATTTCAACGCCGTCCGCGGCGACGATGGCAGCCTCGTCAACATGTCCGTGCCCATCGTCCTCGCCCTCGACGACGCCCAGCGCCGCGCCATCCAGGCCTCCGGCGCCACCCGCGTCGCGCTCGTCGACGCCCACGACCGCCCCCTCGCCGTCCTCGCCGAGTAAGAACACACAAATCCCCCCTTCTTCTCTCTCTCTATCTCCCGGGTTGCTGTTTGTGAATCCCTACTCATATGCCCCCTTATATGCATTGGGACGTTCAGGATTGAATGTAGCTAGTAGCAGCTTTTAGATTGAATTTGTGAACATTCAGGTAGCAATTTTGAATTTTCTCATACGCCGTATATGCATTGGTATGGTCAGGGTTGAGCTTATTTGGTCTCGTGGTGGCAATGGTGGTTTTCAACTGGAAATGTGCTGATTCACAGCCAACAGGACACGATTTGCACATTTCATTAGCTTATCCCGCTCGGACACCTAAATTCTAGGTTTATATGTACACTTAGTGCTGTCTTTTACCAAGAATACGGTCAATCATGTGTCAATTCATGACATGACAAGTGTGGTGGTCAGCAATTTTCTACCTCAGTGGTTACTTGACGGTCAAACTAAATTCTTAGCAATTTCCGCAGTCGTCGAATGGGGATATGATAGTGAGGACTGAGGACTTCAGTCATACTTTTAGGCTTTAGCAGCATAGTTGTATATGTTGACAATCTTCAGCTTATCCGTGGTATGCCAATCATGCATTCTCCCATAGATAATTAGTAAAGTTGACAATACCTTCGGTCGTAATAAAATTGAGAATACTTGTGGCCGTAGTAAAGTTGTCAATACCTCCGCTCGTATTAAACTTGATAATACATTCTGTCATAATAAACTTGACCATACATTCAGTCATATTAAACTTGACAATATCTTCAGTCGTATTTAAATAAATATCGTATCGTATTGTTTCCTTGGCTTTGTCGTTTTTTCGCCGCCTTTCAGAATACTTAATGATGTGTGATTCCTTTTACTTACATCATCATGATTTCACTTGTATTTGACATCAAACGCTGAAAATGAAAATGATGCTGGGCTACAAATGTAGATACCGGATAACTAAAGTGACATAATGACATTGACGTAACACGCCTCCGTCTGTTGACGAAATCTCTAGTCTTGAGATGATGTTACGCCTGGCTTCCAGTGAGAAGGATTTTATGCTGTTGGGAACAAGCATAGCCTATTTATGTGATATAGGACCGTGGTTTTCTTTTGTTGTGCTATAAATGCTCGACATCTACAACTCATTTTTAACACTCTTTCCTTCTTTCTTCAGTATCGAGATCTACAAGCATAACAAGGAAGAAAGAATTGCACGGACTTGGGGAACAACTGCACGTGGATTGCCGTATGTAGAGGAGGCGATCGCAAATGCTGGTGATTGGTTGATTGGTGGAGACTTGGAGGTTATAGAACCAATCAAGTATAATGATGGTCTGGATCAGTATCGTTTGTCTCCAGCACAGCTGCGTGAAGAATTTGCTAGGCGCAATGCTGATGCAGTATTTGCTTTTCAACTTCGTAACCCTGTGCACAATGGTCATGCTTTGCTCATGACCGATACGCGCAGGCGCCTTCTTGAGATGGGCTACAAAAACCCTGTTCTTCTTCTACATCCATTGGGAGGATTCACAAAAGCAGATGACGTGCCTCTTAGTGTGAGAATGAAGCAGCATGAGAAGGTATTGAGTTATTGCAATCCTAGCATCCATTGTTTAAAAAATAGAAATTAAACTCATATATATCATAGAAATCAACTATCATCCAGAGAAACAAGAATCATGTCATGTCTTATGGTGAAACCTTTTTATTGGATGACACTAGTATAGACACATTAATAAGATGTAAAAAGTATAATTCCTGCATTGTTGTGACGCTTCTTCCTTTTCTAGGTTCTTGAGGAAGGTGTCCTAAACCCAGAATCAACTGTGGTTGCAATCTTCCCCTCTCCAATGCACTATGCTGGGCCAACTGAGGTGCAGTGGCATGCTAAGGCTCGTATAAATGCTGGTGCAAACTTCTATATTGTTGGAAGAGACCCTGCTGGTATGGGTCACCCGACCGAAAAGAGGGACCTTTATGATGCTGACCATGGGAAAAAAGTATTGAGTATGGCTCCTGGGCTTGAGAGGCTCAATATCCTTCCTTTCAAGGTTGGTAATCCTTCCAGACCAGATATCTCATTTTGATCTTGACATCAATAACTGTTATACAATTTTGAAATACAATATCTTTGACATATTCTGGTTGCTTGACGTATCTTCTGATTCTGATTTTGGATCAGGTTGCTGCATATGACAAAAAGCATAACAAGATGAATTTCTTCGACCCATCAAGGAAAGAAGATTTCTTGTTCATCTCAGGCACAAAGGTAATTCATTTCAGTGTCATTGGCACATCAGTAACTTCGGCACCGTCTTTTTGTTATCCATGACTCTAACAAACTTGCCTCTGCAACACAGATGCGTAGCCTTGCCAAGAACCGTGAGAGCCCACCAGATGGTTTTATGTGCCCTGGTGGCTGGAAGGTCCTTGTTGAGTACTACGACAGCTTGACACTGCCAGAGGGCAGCAGCAAACTGCGTGAGGCGGTTGCGGCATAGAAGCTGAAAGATATGGAATAGCGTTGTATGTCGTGTCATGAACCGATGATATATGATTGTATATTGGTGGTAAGACTTGACATTTGGGCATGATTCCCAACACTCCCGTGTGGTTTGTACTGCATACTAGTATCTGATAGCAGTGTTACCCCCTGGAGCCCATCATGTGCTTGTGGTGCCAATAAGGATGGGTTTTGTATCCTATTGCCAGATTTGTACATAACTACACATACAGTGTGGTGGTGGTAATTTATCTAGTGCTTGATGTGTTTGCTAAGATCTCTTCTTTTGTTTGGTATTCAAATTTCTCATGATTTTTTGTTTCATGGTGTTAATTTTCACTGGAGCACATGATATAAATATAGGTGATGGCTAAAGCGAAATTCAAATCGGCTCTTGGTAGCATATGATCCTGCTCCTTACTGAGTTCTTTAAACATAAAAGTTTGTATGGACTGTTGATGATCCATCTTTTTGTTTCTCCTCATGCTGCTTCTTTCTCAAGCATCTGCTTTACACTCACCTTGTCATGGTAACATATATCATGCGTTAATCTTGTACTCCTCATAGGATATGATTATCATCGACATAAACAAACCATAAGAAATGAGAGATGACACGCATCTCAATTCCTACAGTGAAAGGGATGTCATTTGACTCATACGATTTTTTTCCAGTGAGTCTAGATTAATGTCTTTGTCCTTTTGAAATGTGAAGTATTGGTTCATATCTTTCATAGGAATAGGAATCCACTCTTACAAACCAAATGGCTTCAAAGGATTATTTTTTCTGCAAAATTCATATCCTTTATAATTCCTTTATGCCTTTTTTGGTTCATAGGATAGGAGTATCATAGGAATAGGAAAACAATAGGAAGTGAGAAGACATGCATCTCATTTTTTGTAGAAAAAGAGATGTCATTTGACAGGATAGAAAATTTTCTATTGAATCTAGGCTAATATGTTTTTTATTTAAAACTTGAAGCATTGATTCCTATCCTTCATAGGAATATGAATCCATTCCTACAGACCAAAGGCCTTGAAAGGAAATTTTTCTACAGTACAAAATTCCTATCCTTTAGAATTCTTTTAAAATTTCTGCTGCAAACCAAAGGAGACTTTAAAACTCCTACAAACCAAAGAAGGCCTAAATTGTAGAAGAATGTAAAGGTTGCTAAAAAGAACCAAAGAACGTGGTCTAAATATATGTGACAATTGGTTCACAAACAGAATCTAAAATAGAAATACAAGCTTGCAATTCTTTCAGAAAATAACAATACTACAAGCTGCAAACTACCAGCAGCCAATTTACAACGGAGACAGTGCATCCAATCTGAGAACCAGTGGTTTCACATCTATCGCCAGCATATTTAATTTTGTTTACCCAATTATCTTGCGCTCAGCATTCTTCATCATGAGAACAAATTCGTCGTAGTTCACCTGCCCGTCACCATCAGTATCCGCCTCCCTGATCATCTGCTCAACCTCCTCTTCGGTCATCTTCTCCCCGAGATTGATCATCACCGCCCTCAGCTGCATTTTACATGGACAAGATGAAAAATTCAGCAGTGTCTCAAAAGAGCTTGAGAATTATCTGAACCAGGGAAGAAGGTGCCAATATATTCACCTCAACAGGGGAGATGAAACCATTTTGATCCTTGTCAAGGACCCCGAAAGCTTCCTTGAGCTCTTCATCACCATCTCCATCCTGCAATTTCACATGAAAATTGGTAGTAACATCATGATCAGGCATTGGCAGACCCAGTTTGGCAAACAGGAGAATCAAATCAGATACTGAATGTAGGTCACCGATCAGTTGATATTTCATCAGTTTGCAGAGCTTCACCTTCATCTTCCTGGCAATAAGGTTCAGGAACTCCTGGAAATCAATGGTGCCATTACCGTCCGTGTCGACTTCGCGCATCATGTCATTGAGCTCCTGGTCGGTCGGATCGAGGCCGAGGGAGCGAGTCACCGCCGCCAGCTCTTCCAAGCTGATGCATCCTTCATTTGGCAAATTAATGTCCCAATACCTCACATGTCAATCATATTCAAAATAATAATTGTTCATTTCAGCTCATACTTATCCAGTTATCCTGATCCCAAAGGGGCCAAGACAGAACCACGTGCTAAGCACGGTCAAAGGTTTTGACTGAAGATATGATAAACTGGAGAGTTACTTAAATGCATATGAGCAGAGAAGTGTATGACAAGTAATATACTCCCTCCGTTCGAAAATACTTGATGTGGTTTTAGTTCAAATTTTAACTAAAACAACTTCATCAACTTGTGAACGGAAGGAGTATATCTCCTGGCTTGGTGGTGTTCTCACTGCTGGTAGGGTGTTATAATGTTAGTCTGCTTGTCAGTTTTAGATTCTGTCGTGTGTCTGTTCTGAATTTGATGGTTTCGTTAATGAAATCGGAGGGGGAAACCCCTTCTTTTGCGCCAAAAAAAAGAGACAAGTAGTATCACCATAGCCATCACATAACAGTTCTGATTCTTGGATTACATGAGAAACTTTCTGTGTTAAGGAACATGGCCATTGGATTATTAGCATGATTGGCCTTTTTTCTGTCTGAAGAAAGTAGGTGGATAACCCACTGCAAGGATTCTTAAGGGCCCTCAAAAGCACAAGTGAGCCAAATAGAAAAGCACTTGTTTTGTGGCGAGCTGAAGTGTTCTTTGACTAAACTAAGGGATTTGTTTGCTACAACGGGTATCTCTAGAACTAGGAAATTTTCATAGGAATGAATCAAATAGCATATTTGTTACTCTATGATCAAGCTCTTTGAATTGCAAGACTGAATTTGAAATTTTCTAAGAAGATTAGAAAACCTTGAGCAGATATATCATGATTCCTCAGCAACCAGGGATGCAGGGAACAAAAAGATAGTACAAGGATGAAGCAGAAATAGAACACTATCATTGCTTCGAAAACCCAGCTATGTGCAATAACAGAGTACGCACTTTTGTCAAAATAAGCAAGGAGATGGAGTAGAGTGGGAAGCGGACGGACCATCGCCGTTCTTGTCGAAGAGCGAGAAGGCCTCCTGGAACGCGGCCATCTGATCGCCCGTCAGCCCTTCCATGCCGTTCGTTCCCTTGGCTCTGAAGAATGCCAGTGGACGAGCTAGTCTAGTAGTAGTAGGAGAAGAAACGCAGGTGGTGTGCTAGCAGCAGGCAGGCTGAGTCACAGGAGGTAGCAAGAAGAAGGAATGTGCAGGGAGGGGAGGAGAGGAGAGGAGGGACCGAGGGAAGCAGGGTGGAAGTATCCTGCAATGCAAATATGCAATGCCATGGGAGGAAAGTAGATAAATAAAGATGACCTCGGCTATCCCGGTCACTAGGTAGGTCTCGGTGTGCTCCGAGACAGACAGAGACGCACACGCGCTATGGACGCTGGGCCTGGCCTTTGTGGAAAAACTTGGCGCTGGGTCTCATGGTTTTCCCTGCCATTTCCTGCGCTTTCCCGGCCATTCCCCAGCCGGCGGTGCTCACGACAGCGACCACAGCAGTCTCACTCTCATCCGTCAGCTAATGTTCCCGTAAACTTTGCCTTTGGTTTCCATTGCATTCGGGCTTCTCCATAAGATGGCACAACTCATATACAGGGTAAATAGGGGGTAGTAATTCAAAATCTGTTTGGTGTGGAAGGAATAAGTACTTTGAAGAATTTTTAAAACGGAAGAAGGTGAAAAGTGAGTGAAATTGCCACAGAGAATTGACATGAAACGACAGCTCAAGGCCTCCCTGATGCATCTAAGCACCTGGACCAAAAGAGGAGCGGAGTGTGTTTCTCAGGGTTACAGACTTACAGGTGTAAGAATTGGCTTCAAACGGGATGGCATCATAAACCAACCTTGAAGTAGGCAATTCTTACACCTGTTTCGCATGGCCGACTAATACTCTCCTTCTTAATTAATTGAAAAGGGGCAAAGCTTTTGCCTCCCATTTCAAAAAAAAAAAACCAACCTTGAAGTAGGCAGCTGCGACTTGCAAAAGCAGTTGAGCTTCGTCAATAGAATGAAAGAATCAACACACTGACGACTAGTAGCTCATATATAAGCTGGATCCAGTCAGCTTGAGTTTATAATAACAATGGAAATTATTTATAAAGCGGGTTGTGCGTCACTGATGATTCTGCTTGGGATACTGCACATCTAGCGGCACAATAGCACAGCAGAATCGATCATCCAGCAGTCCTAAAAACCCACACAACATGCATCTTCAGCCTATCCAAGTCAATCTACTTTGCTCCTGACGCACCAGAGAAATCAGGCCCTGTCAGAGATTGCCCTGATGGTCTGTGCTTAACCCTGGCAAAACAAGGACAAAAAACACAGGGAGAAAAAACAGAATAAAAACAGCTCAGAGGACACTGATACAAAAATGCAACAGGAAACATCCAACAATTACTAAAAGCATGTTTAAAAGGTTCTTTGCATTCAGAGTCTATCACAGAGTTCAACAAACCAACACAAATACAATGTCTGAATAACCGAAGCAGTACCAGGGACGAATTACACAGACGGATGACCTCGATCTGGAAGGAGCGCAGCTAAACGCTAAACGACACGAAGATAAGACTTATATCTCACAGACGACCACGAAAATGTCCAGGTTTACGCTAAGACGCTCATTTGCTATTCTCTTCACTCTTTGGATGACTTGTTGATGAGGGACTTGTGGATGTGCGGGATCACACCTCCACCGGCAATGGTGCCCTTGATGAGGGTGTCGAGCTCCTCGTCTCCGCGGATGGCCAGCTGGAGGTGACGAGGGGTGATACGCTTGACCTTCAGATCCTTGCTAGCATTCCCGGCCAGCTCCAGCACCTCAGCTGTCAGGTACTCCAGGATGGCAGCAGAGTAGACCGCTGCGGTAGCACCAACACGGCCATTCGCCTGAGTCCTTTGCTTCAACTGGCGATGGATGCGTCCAACAGGGAACTGAAATATAGCAAAGCACAATTAGTTCAGGGAGACAATTCAACATGTCTACATGAAAAATGGATAACAATAACATCAAACGAAAGGATGCAAAACACCGAATATCAAGTGCCTTGGTAGAATTTCGTGAAAAAAATCTGACTACCATGACCTACCACAGCCTAGGCACCCATGCTGCAAAGTGCAAGGCCAACAAAAATATTCATAATTTTGAAGACAATGGGCCAATTCACCCAGGCCTGAATTGACCATCACATGCTTCAAGTGGACCATGAAACAGTTGTGGAAGCAGAAAGCAAGTATGCACAAGTCGGTATCACAGATCAGCATATGCTAACAAACTATCACTTGTTGAGTAGTAAATGATGCCAGGAAGATTCAGCATGACTTAGACTGATGTGGCAATAGTATACACACAACAAAACTAGGACGAGTGGATCAGTTCACGACTTGCAAGAAGTTCAGAAAAAAAAACAGCATGCCTGCTACCCTCATTCAATCATTTGTGTGCCTCCCAGTACATCTCAAGTCACCACATGTGGTCAAAAAGGCCCAAATTATAGGATCACCACATTCCTCTCTAACTAGTAAACAGCATCAATGCCCAATCTTACAGACACCGAGGCTAGAGCCATGATCTCCATCAGTATTCACCAATTGCCCAATCAGTACTGCATGATCTCCTTCAGTATTCCCCAATTGCCCATCTCCAACTATTATATGACAGTAACACCACCCATCTATAGACCAATGCACAATGAATTCCATCATCACGAAAACTAAAACCCCTGATGTACATCACATTCGTCCGTGTTATCATCACAAACCGGACCCTTTGCTAAAACAATGATTATAACGCCTCGATCAAACAAACAAATAATAAAACCAGTCCACTGAAAACGGCTATACAGAGCACATGCTTCTCCAGATCTACAAAATAACCTGCAGACACCAGGACCTATAGCTAATCTCTACAACCTCACCTAACTAGCGCGCATTGAATTCAATCTCTACAACCTCATCTAACCCAGGAAACAGCACGCAATCACCTATCTACAGCTTCCAGGAGGCGTTGCGCCGCTAGGGCACGCGAGGCGCGAAACGACCCGAACGCCACGGCCAGAGGGCAAGCGAAGCGCGCGCCCGACGCTTGGAATTCAAACCGAATCTAAGCCCGCGTACGGGGGTAGGGAGCACAACGCAAAGCGGAGCGAGGGCGCTCACCTGGAGTCCGGCGCGGGACGAGCGGGAGATGGGGGCCTTCTTCCCCTTGTCCTTCTCGGCCGTCTTGGCCGCCGTCGTCTTGGCCGCGAGCAGGCCCTTGCCTCCCTTCCCGGCCATCTCGAAACCCTGCGCGGAGGAGGAGGACCAAATCCGACGAGTCGGGCGGCGAATCAGAGCAGATCGGGGCGCGAATCGGGCGGATCCCGCGCCGCGGGCGGGTGAAATCGAATCGCCGGCGGGAATTGGAGGAGTTCCGGTAGGATTCGCGGCGAGAGCCCTTACCTTTTTGGCTTCCCTTCCTTTCTCCTCACGCGACTCGACTCGACTCGGCGGAGAGATATTTTTTTTCCTGCTTCGTGCGTGCGAGGGGGAAGGGGAAGAGGGCCGATGGGTTTCGTGGCGGCTTTATGAACGAGGAGGGTTTGCGGATAAGCCCCTGTGGTGGGGTGTTATTTCTGGACGATGGGTGCTGCTTTCGTAAGGACTTGGGTCAAGGGCTTCTACGTAGCTTGTTGGTTTTTAGGGGGTGTTTATATCAGGATTGTAAAGGCTAGCACGTTTTTAGCGGCTGTGGACAACGAGGTTTCGAAATTGCCGCCCGAACCTGCTTCGGCGCTACAATAATATACACAATTTTTTTTGGACATGGCAAATTTAATTATTATAGCATGGCAAAATTGGTTTTGACATGCTATAATAATTTATTTATTTTTATTTACGCAAAAAAAAGGGTTTTGACAATGGCAAATGTTGTTATTGAACATAGCAAATGTAGATTTTGACAATGGCAAATTGAGTTTCTTGATCATGGCAATTTTCTTTATATCCTATGTCCCATAGCTGAAGATGGTAATGGTGATAGCGGCGGTTCTTTCTAAAGTGGCGGTCGGGAAGCCCAATGTCTTCTCGTCGGAGGAGACGGCTCCTGCGGAGACATGGAGCATACTAGTCTCCGCCACTGCATTCGTATACAACTAATGGGTTTTTGTGCAATTTTTCCATCGACACCCATTATTCTATCGCATTAACATTTGCCAGGATACCCTTGGCTCACCCTCCCTCCCCGCCGCTCGGGTCCTGTCTCCGCCACTGCATTTGTAAACAACTAATGGTTTTTTGTGCAATTTTTCCATCGACGGCCATTATTCTGTCGCATTTATGTTTGCCAAGCAGAATATAAATATCGAATATTTGGTATGCGTTGTTGGTTGAAACGTATTGATATGCGTATCTTTGATATAAATTCTTGTGACACCAAATATAGATATCTTATATTTGTTACATAAATTCGTGCGCCAACGCTTGAAACGTATGTATACGCATATCCGCATGCTAATTACCTGAAGAGGATAGCCTGTGGCACGCGGCTTTTCTCGCTCGAAAACCTCCAAGTAAATATGACCTATGTATCTGTAATTTTTTAAGTTTATCATATTCTGTTTTTACCAATTTCATGTTATATTCTTGTTAAATATGTAATACTATGTATTTTATTTTGGACTATCTATTAAAAGAGTACAAAACATCACTTCCATACATATGTATCTCTATTTTCAAATGATTACACACAAAAAATCAAATCTCAAAACTTCTAGATAATTTTGAATGAATTTTTTGCACCATAAAAGCACGGAAGCCCGAAGCCCACATATCGCACACACACTAGGCCTAGGGAGCGTCCCTAGGGCATGTTGGGCCCACATGCATCACCTCCTTTAGTTCTTGTGCCCTTGGCTCAAAAATATATTGAAAGTACCACCTCAAAATATAACGCAAAATTTTGTTGCCGCCATTTGACTATCTAAAATAAAAATCAATCTACATCCATGTTTTTGATGCTCTGCTGTAGGGGGGAATCAACTTATTCTTTGTCAAAACAATGTTTGTTGCTTCCATGATGAGATGTAAATAGTTCATCTCTTGAACTACAGG
The DNA here is from genome assembly GCA_950022295.1 of Bromus sterilis. NCBI lineage: Eukaryota > Viridiplantae > Streptophyta > Magnoliopsida > Poales > Poaceae > Bromus > Bromus sterilis. Next base: position 414,185,564 of record OX465595.1, on the reverse strand, counting down.
TTCGGGTAGTAGGTATGTAGCATTTTCTTTCGCATGGCTCGATACGATGATCACATGAACCGCCTAACATGATTGTGATCGATCCATATGACATAATCGACGTGATGATACTTATCGCTGTGTGATGAGTTATTATTTTATGATGATGATATATATGTTTGCTTTGGATGAATTATAAATGTATATTAGAAGAACACCCTACGCGTTGCAGCAAAAATCTCTATAAGAACTTTATAATGAAAATTAAAAGGATATAAGATCCATGTAAATGAAAATGGATGACATGGACAAATGATTGACTACAATAGTAAATGATGTGGATAGCTTGTATGTTGAGATAGATACCACAAATGCATGCGATTTAGTGAAATTTTGTTAGTGGATGACATTAACAAATGATTGGATAAAATAATGTATGATGTGGATAGCTTGCATGTTGAAATAGACACCATAAATGCATTTTAGTGGAATTTTGCTTTACAAAATATGTAGATTGCTATTTGATTCATTGGTCGGTTTAGATGAAAGATCAATAGAGTGATGTGCATTAGATGGAGCAGATCTAATATGGGGTCATAGGACTGGACCAATGTTCACAAACTCGTGGGAATGTCAAGAGAAGAGGAACACACTCAACAACAACGATCGAGGGGGGATGTCTTGCATGCATTAGCGTTGGCGTAGGCCTTGCCGCCGTTGTTGACGGTACAAAATTTCGATAGTAGTCCTGGTAGTGTGGAGTGAGAGACCAGAAGCACTAGGAAGGATCGCTCGGGGAGGTTATCCAGGTTCGGGCCCTTATGGTCTAAGGTAATACACTACTTTCTCGTGAGTCAATCTGTGGTTATCCCGTGGCGAACAGATAAAAAAAGGAACACGAGACGACCCCGCAGCTCCCTCGCACGCGGCCGCCTCCTTCCGCCGGCGCTACTGCGGATCCGCCTCGTCTCCGTGGCCTTAGGGCCATGGTGATGCGGTAGATCTCGGTTGTTGTCGGTGGGAGGGCATCGTTTTTAGATGTTTTCTCTAAAATTATTTAGGGTTTGTGTCTTGTTCAGAAAGATGAGATGGTGGCGGATTTCTGAAGATGAAATAAAAGTCTCCCCGCCTATTCTCCATCCCGGTGGTGTGTTTAGCATCATCGGTGGGCGTGTGGAGGTGTGTCTTCGGCAGATTTATCCTTGGAGGATTTGCTCGAAGCTCGTCATAGTTCGTCTGCGTTTGCGTGTCTTCAGGTTTGATCCTTTCGATCTACGCTACTCTTCAACGGCGGCGGTTGCCGTTCTGGTGCGTTGGCTCTACGGGGTCTTAGCACGACGACTTCCCGACTGTCTATTACAACAAGTTTTGCCCAACTCCGGCGAGGGAGGGGCGATGACGGCGGCGCGCCTTCGGCTCGCTTCAGTGCTTGTAGTCGTCGCTAGGTGGTCTATGAGTCTAAATGTAATTTTTATTATTTTTAGTATTCATTGTACTACCATGTTTGAAGATGAATAGATCGGAAGTTTTCTTCGCAAAAAAAAAGGTAATACACTACTTCGTGCTTTTTTTATTAATGATTGGAGGAACACCTCACGAGAGGGCTACTACATCTGGTATTATCGAGACTATAACTTGGAGTCAACTTGTCCGATCTAATCCCTCCCCGCCTTATAGGCATAGTTTAAAAAAACCAGACTTGTAATTGAATTGGTGAGGCTATCGCTTTAGGTTTTTACCAGTTGAACCATCGGCCCACCGATTTGATTGTTGGTATTTTAACAATAAAATTGTTGAACATGAAATCATGTCACGTTAGTCATAGCTCGCATGTACTCTGGATAGAATAGAATCGTAGAGTTGTTGGAGTTGTTAGATGAGTTGTTAGATAAGAAGATCTCGGCCCTAATTGTCATAGTTATCTCTTGTAACAACCGTGATCTTCTCCTTCTCTCTCTCTGTAATCTCTCCTGGAAAATCTCCACGGTTGTATGTGATGTTCAGGGTTGTGCGCCCCTGCTATATAACATGTAGGGCGTCCCTCACATCGAGGCAAGACGCTTTCCGCCATCGCACATGGTAATCAGAGCTATCCTCTTCCACAATATCTAGCTTTCCCATCTCCACAAAACCACCATGTCTTCCTCTGGTTACTCCCAGGCTAGCCTCAATGGCCAAGTCACGGAGAGGCTGTCCTGCACCAACTACATCCTGTGGCGCGCCCAGATCACGCCGCAGTTGAGGGGTGCGGGCGTCTTCGGCTACGTCGACGGCAACACACCGGAGCCGGCCAAGTTCGTCTCCTCCAAGGACTCGGAGGGGAAAGAAACCTCTGTGCTAAATCCCTTCCATCCAATCTGGGTGAGAGAGGACCAGCAGGTGCTCGGGTACCTCCTCAACAACCTCTCTAAAGAGGTGCTCGTCCAGGTGACTTCGATCACCTCGGCACACGAGCTCTGGGCGGCGCTGGCTGGCATGTTCGCATCCCAGTCAAGCAGCCACGTCAACACCGTCCGCACCGCCCTGGTGAACGCGTAGAAGGGCCAGCAGTCGGTGGCTGCCTTCTTCGCCCACATGCGCAGCCTCGCCGATGAGCTCGCAGCCGCCGACAAACCGCTGCCAGATGGTGAGCTTGTCTTGTACATCATCAGCGGACTGGACATGGAGTACCAACCCCTCTTCTCGGCCCTCGACGTCCGCGACAACCCGGTATATCTTGATGAACTCTTCTCTCTGATGAGTAACTTCGATCAGCGCATAGCGCTATTCCAGGGATCGAGCTTTGCTGGCGGGTTCAAGTCCTCTGCAAACGCTGCTACACGCGGCCGCGGGGGGAACTCCTCCCGCTACCGCAGACCACCGCGGAACAAGGCCAAGCAAAGCAGTGGTGGAGGTCTCAACGGAGGCAACAACTCCAACTCCTGCAACGGCGGTCGCCCCTCCTCTAACAGCAACAAGGGGAGCCGCAGTTCAAACAGGTCCCGTCCTGATGCGATGCGCTGCCAGATCTGTGGCAAGCCGGGCCACTGATACGTCTCAAACGTATCTACTTTTCCAAACACTTTTGCTATTGTTTTTCCCTCATTCTTGCATGATTTGGACGAAACTAACCCGGACTAACGCTGTTTTCAGCAGAGCTGCCTGTATGGTTTATTTGTGCGCAGGAAAATGGATTTTTAGACGTCCCAGAAAATTCCCAGAAAATCCACGCACCCGAAGGAGCCAGGATCCAAAAGTGGGACCAGAGGGGAGCTTTGGGGGCCCTAGGCGCCCCCTGGCGCGGCCAGGGGTGGAGCCGCGCCCTCTGGCCGCCTGGACAGCTCCCCCCTCCTCTGGTGCCCTACCGAGACTCCTATTTATCCCCGTGACGAGAAAACCCCAGAACAGAAGTCGTTTTCCCAGTTTCTGTCGCGGAGCTGCAGCCACCCTCTGTTCTTCTTCGGGAGGGCTAATCTGGAGGCTGATTTGGCCTCCGGAGAGGGGAGATTGTCGCCATCGTCATCGCCATCACCACTCCATCCATCCTCCATGACTTCTCTTCATATGTGTGAGTAATTCCCTGCTGTAGGCAAAGGGGATGGTAGGGATTGGATGAGTTTAATCATGTAATAGTTCGTCAAATTGTTGGGGGCATGTTGCCTATCATCTAGATTGGTGTTTATCTTCTTTGCTTCAACTTGTTGCTCTTAATGCTTGTCACTTTGGGCCCGAGTGCCATGTTTTCAGATCTGAACCCTATGTGTTTTCATGAATATATTTGTGTTCTAGATCCTATCTATGAGTTGTATGCACCTATTATGGTCCGGAACCGGCGATCCCAAAGGTGACAACTTGGGACACCAAAGGGGATTGTCCATGATTTGAGGATTCCTTGTATCCATTGAGTTTATTGCTTTGTTCCGGTGCTCTTTGACAGGAGCACCTTAATCTCCATAAGTTCCTTTTGGCCCCGTTCGTAGCGGGATGGTAGGACAAAAGATGTTGTGCAAGTTCTTATTGCAAGCACGCACAACTACCTGCGGGATACATGCCTAATGTTTGATATTTGCCTAGATGATCATTGCTTTTCTGTGTGCCTTGCCCCGTGTTAGAATCTATTACATGTTCACTCTCATCCATGCAGCGCCCAACCATCCATCTCCCTAGCCTACAGTGTTTTCAATCCTGCTGGTCATTAGTTGTTACTTTTGTTGTTACTTTTGATGTTGCCACTATCACTATCATATTATCGTTACCACTTATCTATCGTTGCAAGCAAGTATATTTCAGGTGCGGTTGAATTGACAACTCAACTGTCAAAGCTTATAAATACTCTTTGGCTCCCCGTGTGTCGAATCAATAAATTGGGTTAACTTACCCGCGAAGACTATTTCGATCCCTTACGCCTGTGGGGCATCAAGCATCGTTTTCTGGCGCCGTTGCCGGGGAGCATAGCAATATTTACAAGTCTACTTGAAGTATCCTGCCTGCTGCACATCATCCGCTATGGGTAAGAAAGGAGACCCCAAGGTTCCGATCTTACCATCCCGTACAAGAAAAGGTACTGTTCTGAACACTAGTGCTACACTTGATTCACCTTCTGTTATGAGTAAGTTTACTTCACCACCACTACATGATGCTTCTATTGAGTCGGTCACTATATCCGATACTTTTGATGATGCTTCCACTACTCTTGATGATGCTACTTTTCTTGGTCACTATATTGAAACACAGACTGCTAAGGCTGCAGCAAAATCCAAGACCGAAACCCCTGCTACCTATATTCCTACCTGCAAAACCTTTGGTTACCCGAGCTTAGATGAACTCAAGGAGAGAATCCTTGATGATGATTATGTTACTCTTGATGATGATTTTTGCAGGGAACTCAGAGAGTGTGTCGACTCTGACCCTGGTGCTATTAAGGAGTTGCTCAAAAGGCACTCCATGAAGAACAAAGTTATTCCTGATCCTCAATTTGCCACATCTCCTATATGCATCACTGATCCTGATTATGATTTCTCTGTTGATCTTTCACTTATATCTACAGTCGAGGCTGACCCCTTTTATGGCAGAGAAAATGATGATGCTATAGCACACTTGACCAAACACGCTGAGTTAAGCAACCTATTCACTACTGATGAGAAGATACGAAACTTCTATGTGGCCAAGCTTTTCCCTTTTTATTTGAAGGAAGACGCTAAATCATGGTACGATGCACTACCTTATGGTTCCATTAAAAGTCCTCAAGACTTAGTCAATTTTTTTGTTGATAAGTATTTCCCAGCTCATCTGCAACATGCTGCTTTGCAAAGAATCTATAACTTTAAACAATTGCAGGATGAGCACCTCCCTAAAGCTTGGGGGAGGTTTTGTGATTTACTTAAGGTTATGCCGGGACATGGAGTCCCCAAGAATGAACTGCTTGATATATTTTATGCTGGTTTAACCGATGAATCCAGATCCTATCTGGATAGTTGTGCTAGTTGTGTTTTCAGGGAAAGAACGCCGGACGATGCAGAAGAATTAATGTGAAAAATCGCCAAGAACCATGAAGATTGGTCCGTTCCTGAGCCACTTCTACCACCAAAAAAGAGGGGCATGCTTGTTTTGAACCCCGAAGATATGCAAGAAGCAAATAAGTCTATAAAGGAGAAAGGTATTAAAGCCGAAGACGTGAAGAATTTACCGCCTATTGAGAAGTTGTGTGAGCCTACTACTCACCCTCCCTTGGTAGAGGTACACTCTCTATTAGACTTTACTGAAAGTGACATCCCTAAAGGTAAGCCTCCCAACCAATGTTTAGATGAGCTTGATAATTTTATTGTTAAGCAAGACCATTTTAATATGAGATTACAAAGTCAGTTGCATGATAATTCTCTTGCTATCAAAATTTTGTGTGATGTTCTAGAAAGAATAGTTAATGACGTTAAATGTCTTGTTAAGCATTTTCATATGGTTCAAACTCAGCTTGAACAAATTTCTAATGTGCAAAAAGATTTGCTTGCTAATAATGCCAAACAGGACATACAAGCTTATGGAATTAAAACTAGGGGTGGAACACACACCCAGGACCCACTCTATCCTAAGGGGCATCCAAAGAGGATCGAGCAAGATTCTCAAGTACAAGAAGAAGACGAGACTGTTAGCTCTCTGAAGAAAAAGAAGAAGAAGAAACACAAGGAGGCTGACAATCCCGATGATCCTATTACAAGTGAAAAGCCAGCTGTTGATCCTAACAACATATCTACCTTCGATGCTGAAACAGAAGACGGTGCCGAGTCTGAAGAAAAGGACGCAGAGAAGGATGATTCTCTCAAGGTAAGTGAAGAAGAAGCACCCGATAAACGCAAGAGGTACTCTAAAGAAGACTTCATCGCAAGAAGACATGGGAAGGAAAGAGAACCATGGATACAGAAACCCATGCCCTTTCCAGGTAAGTCCCTCAAATCCAAAGAAGAAGAGCATTATAATAAATTTTGTGAATGGATGAAGCCTCTTTTTCTTCAAATTCCTTTGACTGATGCTATTAAGTTACCCCCCTATTCGAAATATATGAAAGATATTGTTACTAATAAAAGAAAAGTTCCTAATAAGGCAATATCTACTATGCTTGCTAACTACTCTTTCAGTGGCAAGATTCCTAAGAAGCTCGATGACCCAGGTATACCCACCATTCCTTGCTCCATAAAGAATAATTACGTCAGAACTGCTTTATGTGATCTTGGTGCATGAGTGAGTGTTATGCCTTTCTCTCTTTACAAAAGGCTTTGTTTAGAGAAACTAATCCCTACAGATAGCTCCCTTCAGATGGCTGACAAATCAACAACTGCCCCAATAGGTATTTGTGAGGATGTACCCGTTGAAGTTGCTAACTGTTTGATCCTTACATATTTTGTTGTGCTTGACATGCCCGAGGATGGGAGCATGTCCATTATTCTTGGTAGACCTTTTCTTAACACCGCAGGTGCTATCATTGATTGCAATAAAGGAAAGGTCACTTTCAACGTTGATGATAAAGAACACACGGTGTATTTTCCAAAGAAGATCGACAAGAGGCATGGCCTTAACTCTATAGAGAATATCGAGACCGTGAAGATTGGAGAATGGGACTGTCCACTACATGTGCACCACAAATACAAAACCATTATGGTGGGGACAATGTCCATCAAAGTAAAGGTGCAATGATCACTTCATAAGGGGTGAGACTTCTTGTTCTGTATATCGCCGGTTTGTTGGTAAGACTTGATCAACCTTACTAGTAAGCTTGTTTTATATAGGTAAAATTTTAAGCTTGTTATGTTTTCATTTTCTTTGGCTTTCATTCTCTTTGCTGTACCAAGTTTTTGTGTTTTTGAAAGCTTCACAATACTAATCACCGCTTTAAGTTTTCAGAAAGTTTTGCAGCTTTTTGAACTCCGAGAAATTTTCAACAGTGAAGTTTTCAGAAAAATTCCAGAAAAATAAAAATAAAAATTTCCATGCCGGGAGTGACCCAGAGGCACCTGGGGCTGACCAGGGGGGGCCACCAGTGGCCCAGGCGGCCAGCTGGCGCGGCCTGCCCCCTGGCCGCGCCCACAGGGCGCCTGGGGCCCACAGGCCCCACTTCCAGGTATGTCTTCTTCCTCCTCCTTCTTCTCTCTCCAAAAACACGAGTTCTACATTTGATTCTTGCGTTCTTGCTGTTCTTGGAGGCGATTTTCGATCTCTCTCTACATCCCACCATTCAAGCCGAAATCTTGAGCAAACACTCCCTGGTATGTAACTCCTTCACCCCTCCAATTAGATTTTTGATTGGTGGCTTCATTTGTGAGTATTTAGTAGCTCTTGGTGCTGTTTATGTGAGCTTTCATGCGTGTGTAGAATTTTATTTTCGAAGTTTTGATGCAAGTTTATGCCTTAGGTAAGTGAGTTGAGTAGTTTGCCTTAACTCACTTTGTTTAAATCCTTGTTTTTGTAATTTGTCAAAAATTTCAGAAATGAGTTTGCTAGGAAGAGCAAATGGGTGGCTTGGGAAGAAAAGGCCCGAGCGCTCCGATCGAGTTACGAGAGCTTCAGCTTCACCCTCGACTGCTAGGGTGAGCTACAACGAAGATCATGTGCCCTTAGAGTTGTTGGAGGACACAAATCAAGCACGTGCAATGACTTTCCCGTGCGATGAATTCCTTGAAGTTGCAGGAATTAAGGAGGAGTTCTACAATCTTTGTGCTAATGCAGGTCTGACGCGGCTCGCAACGTGCCGTGTTGTCCAGTATCAAAAACTCACCTCCTGTTTTATTAACAGTTTTAGATATAACCTTGATGCTGGTTCTGTTGAGTTTAAAATTTACAATGATCTTTTGACCATGCCTTTGGAAAAGTTTTGTGAAATAATAGGTGTGCCGAACGTGGGACTGACGGCGAAGATGAGCTCTCAGCCCTTCGAGCTAAGAACCATCTTCAACTCTCTCTGTAGCATGGATACAAGGGATATTCATCGGTCAAAGATCTCCAGCATCTTATTCCCACACCTCAGGTATTTTGCGTACTATATTGCTAGAGGGGTGTTAGCTCGTGACAACACGAGCAACATATCTGCGCCGGATATTGCTATCCTGGCAACCGCCCTTTCAGGGAAGTTTGATTATAATGTGGGTGCCTTAATTGCTCGACGCCTTGCTATGAACGGTAACAAGGGAGACTTATTTGGTGGCGTTTACGCCACACTTATCCTAGAGTCTCTTAATGGCACCCCACACCCCGATGATAAGCCTTTTACTTATTTAAGTTTTGACCTTGCTGCTATGAAAAGACATAAGTTTGTTACCATGACTTTCGAGTTTGGTAACCTTGATTATATCTTGCGTTTCGGAGCCACCACGGAACGCAAGATCCGTCTACCTGCACCTCTTTTGTTTGATTTTTCTCACAGGAACGGATGGTCCTTTAATGCTACCTAGTTCGATGAGTTCGTGGTCCAGCGTCAGTTTCATAACCCCATGGAGGGGGTTGTGCCCGACGAGGAGGATCATGGTGAGTTCCCACCTTTCCAGGGAGAGACCGTCACCCAGTTAGGTGAAGGGTCTTCCTCTGCTTGGAGCGCAGATCCTTCTTCGTGGGAGGATCCGAGGACTTCGGTGTACGCGCCGGAAGCCTCATACGACCCTTGGACTCACCAGTACTACCCTAGAGCAGGAGGCTCCTGGGGACATTAGCTACTACCAACTTAGGCCAAAAGCCTAAGCTTGGGGGAGTACGTGCCCTTCTCACTTTTCCATTGTATTATCCGTTTTATTTTTGTTCGCTCTGATCTTTTCGAAGTTTTTGCCCGTTTTTCTTTCTTTCTTTCTTTGCAAAAACAACAAAAATATTGTCTCTTTTCTTTTGCTTTCTTCTAACCTTTAAAAAAACCCAAAAATATTTCCTTTCTCTCTTTAGTTTGCTTTGTTTTCAGAGATCAGCTCGAGTCCGTGATGGCATTTGATTATATTTCCTACGTTCGATCGTGCAAATGACAAGGCAGTAATGACGAAGATCGACGGAAGGGAAGCAACAAGGAAAACCGGTATGAACTCTTCTTGTTTCTACCTTTGTACATATGCCTGTACTTATGATCTAGAGACCAGCTTGTAGCGACATAGTGCTATGTTTATAATGCTTTCCCAGTGTTCATGCTTTCCTTGTGGCTAGTCTCAAATAGCTAGAGTACATAATGTGTTGTTGAAATGATTTACATGCATTGCATTGTTCATGGTTTGGCATACTGAAGTGGTATTTCCCTTCGGAGAATTTTTGGATTGACTTGGCACATGTTCACACATGCTTATGACTATAAAGTCTACTTTTGCCTGGATGATCTTTTTGTTTCAGAATAGTTATATCACTTTCATGCCTGATTCAATGTTGCTTTGTCGCTCTGCATGATTATGACAGTTATTGCTCTCTAGTTGGTCGCTTCCCAGTCTTTTGCTAGCCTTCGCTCGCACCAAGCGGATTTCTGCTTGTGCTTCCAAACTCCTTTTCAAACCCAGTTGTTCCATTTGAGTCCACCATACCTACCTATATGTGGTATTTACCGGCCACTCCTAACTTAGACTTTCTTGTGCCATCTCGAAATTTATTCAAAAGTTTCCTTTTTTGTAACCGTACAAGCTCATGATACGGTGAGGGGAAATCAGTATCTTTCATGCCAAAAATATATTGACGGAAGTTTTAACTAGTCAAAACAGAAAAATAAAAAAAAGGGTATGAGAGTTACACCTCCCCCATACTTGATGATGGAGTGAAATGGACTAAATGCTGCTTATGATAGGTGGAACGATACCCTCCTTCCGTCCTTGAGGCAAAATAAAAGGTTCCATAGACCATCAAAGGATTTATGGATAAGGGAATATGTGTAAGCAAAAGGCACTATATATGGTTGGCATGGGAGATATTGAGAGACCTTTACCGTTCACCGTTGACTGGAAAGTTACTCCTCTCAAAAGAGTTTTATCTCTGTTTTCAAAACCAAGAGCTCTGGCACATGTTTAGTCTTTGCTTCCTTTCACGGGTTTTCAACCTTGCCATCAAAAGCCACGGTTCGAGAGTCTCCCCTTCTTTCTTCAAAGCACCAACTATGAGAGCATAATTGTCATTCTTAGTGTAACATGCATTGTCCCAAAGTATTACATTGTCTTCTGCATGCTTGTGTTATTGCTAGTCTAAAATACTGAGTTCTAGTCACCTTTAAAACTCCGGAGGAGTTTCTGCATTTATGTTTTGCTTCACTCATGGAGGCTAGCGAAATGCCACTCAAGTATGTTCAAGCTATGTGCATTGTGATCCTGTCTTGATTTTCAGTAGCTTATTATTTACTTTTAGCTGTTTTTGATTGATCACATGAAAGAAGAATTGGTTCGTGCATTGTCCTTATAGCATTGTTTCAATACCTGCCACACTCTTTTCGTAGTACATGCTTATATAAATCTAATGAAGCAAAAGAGTTTGTCAAAGTTTTGTTTGTCGCATCCAGTTCGTTGAACTGAATTGCTTGAGGACAAGCAATATGCTAAGCTTGGGGGAGTTGATACGTCTCAAACGTATCTACTTTTCCAAACACTTTTGCTATTGTTTTGCCCTCATTCTTGCATGATTTGGACGAAACTAACCCGGACTAACGCTGTTTTCAGCAGAGCTGCCTGTATGGTTTATTTGTGCGCAGGAAAATGGATTTTTAGACGTCCCAGAAAATTCCCAGAAAATCCACGCACCCGAAGGAGCCAGGATCCAAGAGTGGGACCAGAGGGGAGCTCTGGGGGCCCCAGGCGCCCCCCTGGCGCGGCCAGGGCTGGGGCCGCGCCCTCTGGCCGCCTGGGCAGCTCCCCCCTCCTCTGGTGCCCTACCGAGACTCCTATTTATCCCCGTGACGAGAAAACCCCAGAACAGAAGTCGTTTTCCCAGTTTCCGTCGCGGAGCCGCCGCCACCCTCTGTTCTTCTTCGGGAGGGCTAATCTGGAGGCTGATTTGGCCTCCGGAGAGGGGAGATCGTCGCCATCGTCATCGCCATCACCACTCCATCCATCCTCCATGACTTCTCTTCATATGTGTGAGTAATTCCCTGCTGTAGGCAAAGGGGATGGTAGGGATTGGATGAGTTTAATCATGTAATAGTTCGTCAGATTGTTGGGGGCATGTTGCCTATCATCTAGATTGGTGTTTATCTTCTTTGCTTCAACTTGTTGCTCTTACTGCTTGTCACTTTGGGCCCGAGTGCCATGTTTTCAGATCTGAACCCTATGTGTTTTCATGAATATATTTGTGTTCTAGATCCTATCTATGAGTTTTATGCACCTATTATGGTCCGGAATCGGTGATCCCAAAGGTGTCAGCTTGGGACACCAAAGGGGATGGTCCATGATTTGAGGATTCCTTGTATCCATTGAGTTTATTGCTTTGTTCCGGTGCTCTTTGACAGGAGCACCTTAATCTCCATAAGTTCCTTTTGGCCCCGTTCGTAGCGGGATGGTAGGACAGAAGATGTTGTGCAAGTTCTTATTGCAAGCACGCACAACTACCTACGGGATACATGCCTAATGTTTGATATTTGCCTAGATGATCATTGCTTTTCTGTGTGCCTTGCCCCGTGTTAGAATCTATTACATGTTCACTCTCATCCATGCAGCGCCCAACCATCCATCTCCCTAGCCTACAGTGTTTTCAATCCTGCTTGTCATTAGTTGTTACTTTTGTTGTTACTTTTGCTGTTGCCACTATCACTATCATATTATCGTTACCACTTATCTATCGTTGCAAGCAAGTATATTTCAGGTGCGGTTGAATTGACAACTCAACTGTCAAAGCTTATAAATACTCTTTGGCTCCCCGTGTGTAAAATCAATAAATTGGGTTAACTTACCCGCGAAGACTATCTCGATCCGTTACGCCTGTGGGGCATCAGCCACTCAGCAAGAGACTGCTGGTATCGTTTTTAGGACGATGACAGAAGCTCTGAAGATGAAGGAAAAGTGGTTGCGGCCGCTGATGGCGCCTATGGAGTCGAAACCAATTGGTACGTCGACAGTGGCGCAACAAACCACCTCACCGGCTAACTCGAGAAGGTCACCATGAGGGAAAAGTACCAAGGGAAGGATCAGATCCACACCGCCAGTGGTGCAGGTATGAGGATCAGTCACGTTGGTCATTCAATTATTAATACCCCTCATCACAAAATCCACCTTAGAAAAATTCTGCATGTTCCTAGTGCCAATAAGAATCTCCTTTCTGTTCATAAGATTGCTCTTGACAACAATGTTTTTCTTGAGTTTCATCCCTTCTTTTTCTTGATCAAGGATCAGGCCACGAAGACAACTCTCTACAGAGGTAGATGCGTTCGAGGGCTTTACTAGTTGATTTCGGAGCTTAGGAGGTCAAATAAACAAGTTTATGGTGTTGTCAAACTCTCGTCAACACGATGGCACGATCGATTAGGACATGCATCTTTTTCTTTGGTTCAAAGTTTGCTTAGGAAAAATAAACTCCCGTATGTGGGTGAGCGTGATGTTGAAACTATTTGTGATTCATGCCAGAGATCAAAAAGTCATCAATTACCATATCCTATCTCTACTAGTGTGTCCACTCAACCATTGCAGTTAATTTTCTCTGATGTGTGGGGGCCTGCCCCTACTTTTGTTGGTAGACACGACTACTATGTTAGCTTTATTGATGACTTCAGCAAATATTCTTGGATCTATCTTATCAAGAAAAGATCCTATGTTTTTCAAGTTTTCAAAAACTTTCAAGCTCTTGTTGAACGCAAATTCAATAGTAAGATCATTGCTATTCAATCGGATTGGGGAGGAGAATATGAAAAATTAAATTCCTTCTTCCAAACGCTTGGTATATCCCACCATGTCTCATGCCCACATGCTCATCAACAAAATGGCTCTGCCGCACGCAAACATAGACACATTGTGGAGGTCGGTCTCGCCCTCTTAGCCGGTGCATCCATGCCACTAAAATTTTGGGATGAAGCCTTCCTTGCTGCAGTTCATATTATAAACATGCTTCCTAGTCGTGCCATCAATAATGAAACTCCAGTAGAAAGGCTATTCCACACTAAACCAAACTACACATCTCTTCGGGTATTTGGTTGCGCTTGTTGGCCAAATCTTCGTCCCTACAACACTCGCAAACTCATGTTTCGCTCCAAGCAATGTGTTTTTTCTCGGGTATAGTGCACAACATAAGGGTGTCAAATGCCTTGATGTCTCTACCGGTCGTGTCTACATCTCTCGTGATGTTGTTTTTGACGAAACAAAATTTCCTTTTGCTGATCTCCATCCAAATGTCGGTGCCTTACTCCGCAAGGAAATCCTTTTGTTGCCATCTCATCTCACTAGTTCTGATCAAGGGGGAGATAATTGTGATGATCATATGTTGACTAATCCTCCTAACAGTGCATGTGAGCTCTCTGATGATGCAGAAGAAAACATGAATCCAAATGGTGCAGCAATTGGAGAAAATGGCGTCGGAAACGCGCCATATCGCATGTGTCCGATCCTGGGGAGCAAATCTCCCTCGGGATCCGTTCCGGAACAGGTGGAGCAGGCGACATTCGCCTCGGGATCAGCGGTGCAGTCTGGCATGCAATCCCCTCCGAGATCTGCGGCCCGACCAGGTGACAGCCCCGCGCCAGAGACATAAGCTGACCCAGCCCAGTCTCCACGGGCCACGCGGCAGCACGGCAGCGATGCGCGTTTCCCCGCTCAGCCGATCTGCTACAAGCGGCGGGACCTGCGCCGTCCAACAACAGGGGCAGGATCTTCTGCGGCGCCCGCCTCCTTGCCACCACGAGCTGACGCCACAAACAATCCCGCCGGCGCCACTACAGAAGGATCTGCTTCGGGGCCGCCACCGGATCCTGTCCCCGTGCCCGCTCCTGGATCTTCTGTGGCACAGTCTTCACGACGCACACGGCTGCAAGAAGGGGTAGTATCACCTGTTGATTATAGACACATGACCAAATATGGCTTAACTTGCTCCACAGGTGAACCGCAAACACTTGATGAAGCACTCGGTGATGAAAATTGCAAGAATACATGGCTCTCCAGAAAAATAAAATGTGGCACTTGGTTCCCCCACGACAAGGTAAAAATCTTATTGATTGCAAGTGGGTATTCAGAATCAAGAGGAAATCTGATGAAACCATTGATCGCTACAAGGATAGACTAGTTGCAAAGGGGTTCAAACAACGGTATGGCATTGACTATGAGTGTCGGGGGGATGACCCCCCGGTAGGGTCAAGAAGAGGAAACAAGTTTTCAGAAAAGCGGGCGCCGATTGCGCCCTCAGTTCAGCTCGGCGGTTGCCGATTGCTCCGCGCCGATGGCACTCCAGCTCGGCCGCCTGCCGACTGCTCCGCGCCGGTGCCTGCTGCCGGTTGCCCGCGCACCCGGCTGCCGGTTGCCCGCAGCTCGGCTGCCCTGAAATCAACGGCGGCATCTCCACCGACAAGACGAGACAAGCAGATAAGACAAGCCATGACATCTTTAGTCACATCATGAATAGTGCAAAAGAACATGTCACATTACATCACATCAAGGGATCACATCACTTGTACCTCCCTTTTGTCCTCTTCCCCTTGTGCTCACCCATGGAGCATCCTTGCCACCACTATATAAGGGGCAAGGCATGCCCACGGTGAAGGGGGATTTTTCACTCATCCATCCATCCAAGTAGTAGCTCGACTGGTAGCAGTTTAGCTCGGCCATGAGCCAAATAGCTTAGAAGATACAGCTCAAGGAGCACCCTTGTACAGATATACGCCTATAGTCCAGACAGGCAGGAGTAGGGGTTTTATCTCTACGGAGAGCCCCGAACCTGGGTACTTCGCGGTGTCTCACTGTGCTTGTGTCCAGACCCGTCCGGAGCGCCGACGTTTGCTAGCATTACCCCTCTCTAGTCATCCCATGGCATCTGCCGTCACCAGATCGACGACAGTTGGCGCCCACCGTGGCCGATTTCCTGGTGGACTGGGATAAAACTCGGTATCCCGAGCTTTAGGCAGGATCGACCAAGCAGAAAGAGCAAATGGTCTCATCCTTGCAGGCATCAAGCCCAGATTGATTGAGCCATTCGAAAGAGCACCCGGAGCGTGGATTGATGAACTCCCAGCAGTTTTGTGGAGTCTGAGAACCACACCCAACAGATCAACTGCATTCACCCCATACTTTCTGGTGTATGGTTCAGAAGCAGTCATCCCAGCCGACATAGAATTTGATTCACCTCGGTACACCTTATACACTGAAGCAGAATCCAAGGAAGCGCGAGAGGACGGTGTTGATCTGAAGGAAGAAGCTTGCCTGTTGGCTCTGTCCAGGTCGGCAATTTACCAGCAGAGGCTGAGGCACTACCACAGCAAGAAGATCCGCCCCCTCGCTTTCCGCGAAGGCGATTTGGTGCTCCGCCGAATCCAGAAGTCATATGGTCAGCACAAGTTATCATCACCTTGGGAGGGTCCTTTCATCGTTAGCCGAGCACTCAAGAACAATGCATATTACCTCATCGATTGCACGCAAGGCACTCGGCACAAGGATACTTCAGGAGTTGAGACGCAACGTCCCTGGAACACCGAGCTGTTATGCCCGTTTTACAGTTGAGTCATGCGAGTGTATTCATGCTATCAAGCGTCTAAGAGATGGCATTCGATTGTCTTTATATGAGCTTTTCGTTTTTGGGCAAGCCTCAGTTGGCAAAGCCTTGTCATTCCCGAGATGTGCAAAAAATCTCACTCGGGGACTGGCTGACCGCGGTCGCAAGTGTAAAATAAATAAAAACATGAGAACTGCAGGTTCGAAACCAAGCAAGCATGCGACACGAGCACAGATCATAAATTGACTGTGGCATCGATGAAGCAACAGCTGGTCGGACCTGCGGTACCGCATCTCGAACGTAAAAACACTCTGGAAAGAGGACCATGGCCGACGGCGCCATCCGCCGATTGCGTCCCCGATCAATGCACCTGATAACCCACAAGTGTAGGGGATCACAACAGTCTTCACGGGTAGGTATAACCCTAATTTATTGATTCGACACAAGGGGAGCCAAAGAATACTTATAAGCCTTAGCAGTTGAGTTGTCAATTCAACCACACTAATCATCCACCTTGAGATTGTTGGATATGTGCCCTAGAGACAAATTAATAAAGATATTTGTCACATATCCGTTTTGTTCATAATACGTTTTATACTGTGCTATAACTGTATTACTTGGAAATACTAATACAGGTGTAGTATAAAACATGGTCCGTAGTTTAACTCGGGTAAACTATCTCATTGGGCAATTGATTGATCAAGCTTTCCTGATCACGGCGACACTTAAGTCCATTGACAATGAGGTCATATCATTAGGGGAATGATGTGATGGACAGACACCCACCTAAAGTAATGCAATGTGATCGAGTCACATAGTTCAGCGTTGCTATGACTTTGAAACGTATGGCTTAGTCCTTAGACCGTAATGATCATACGTAATCACGATCTATGAGGAGACTTTGATTTGTATCCCACCGCCTGACTGAAATATGATGGCTATAACAGAGCACTTTGGGTCCGAAATAGATGGTTGATGAGTATGTTAATAGATCAAAGCGGGATTTGTCAGTCCTTGTGACAAGACAGGTACTCTGGGCCCACTCGGTGATATTGCATCAACCCCTTGCAAGGACGTGACTAGGTCACAAGAGATGCAATGATCATGGACGAGAGAAGTTGTTTGTCGTGAACGAGATGTGAACACGGTATGTGGGATACCGACGATCAAACCTCGGACAAACAAAGTACCGCAGAACAAAGGGATTACGTCGTATCGTTAACGGTTTCCAAAAGCGATCGAAGCTCATTCGATGGAAGCGCAGGGGCTGTCAAGGATTGTAACCAGGTCCAACTGACTAGTCATTGGTCCATGAGAAGAGTCTCGACCATGTTTGTTGTTTCCCGGACCGTTAGGGTGTTACACTTAAGGGCAATCGATGCATAGGACAGTTACGGGATCAATCGGTGAAATAGGAGAAATCACCGGAATAGTTCCGGAGGAGGACGGAATGGTTTCCGGACATTTTGAATAGTTCAAAATAAAGTTTAATTGTTTTAATAATGTTTTTATTATTTAATTATCTGAATTAAATATTTAAAAACTTATTAAATAATTAAAATAATGGAAAAAGGCTATATGGGCCTTAGAGGCCCATTAGGGGAGGAGGGGGTTCCCCCCCTTGGGCTTGGCGCCAAGGGGTGGGGCCCAACCCCCCCTTGGCCGGCGCACCCCTCCCCCCTTGGGGGTTTAGTCCCACATGGGGGAGGGAAGAGGGATCACACCCCCCCTTGGCCTTTATATAGAGGGGTAGACCCCCCTTTTTCCATACAACAATTGATCTCCTTCTTCTTCCTTCTCCTTTTCCGGAAGTGGACTCCCCTTGTTTGGAGTCTGCACCAGGATTGGAGTTCTCCACCATAAGGCAGGACGTCGCTCTGCCGGAGTCGGGATCCGTAGCCGTCTTTCTTCCGCTGCTCGCCTGGTTCGGAGCCCGGGAGGAACATCGATTGTGCCGTACGTGTATAATCCCTTCGAGGCATTACACCTGTGGTGCTGCTTCGTCGCTGGAGGTTTGCCGGGAGTCATCCTCGCCGGTGGTGGTCTTCTACACGACAGGGAGGTCGTAGTTCTGAGTCTACGCCAACCACGTTCGTAAGAACGTTTCTTTCTTTCGGTCTTCAAAGGTATGAACACCGATTCCCTCCGTTACTTTACATCGCCATAGCATAGATCTTGGGTTCGGGTACCGTAGGTGTGAAAAATTTGTGTTTTCTGCCCCGTATCCCAACAGTGGTATCATGAACTAGCTATGCGTAGATGTATTGTACGGATAGAACACATCTAGGATGTGGGCATCGAATCTTCATTCGTTACCCTCCCACGTGTACTCATTCAGCATTGGGGCAATGTTTGATGAAGCGGCCCCCGACCGACCTTACGCGTTTACGCGAGACTGGTTCCACGCTTGACATATGGCTTGTACCATATAAAGTGGCTGGGGGGGGGTCTGTCTCTCTGCATTAGCGATGCGAAGATGTTTGCAACGGAGGGCCCCGACAGGGGTGTAATAGAGACGAATAAGAGACGGTGTTGTGGCATGTTTTTCGCAGGATAGAAATCGGTTCTCTCTCTCTCGAAACCCCTAGCAGCCACGTAAAACTTGCACAAGCTAAAGTAGAAAGGCGTTTTAACTTTGCTTTGCATGAAGGGGGATCATAGGTTGTATGATTTAAAGTTTTACTTCCTGTTTTATGCTAGTATGCTAGATATATCGACGGTATCACGAAACAGGACCATCTCTCACAATACCAACATTGTGTTCTCCCTTTTGATGGGCACCACCTGGAAGGTTCTCCCATATGGCTTGATGCTCCGTACATACCGGAGTTGTCCTACATATTCAACGGAGTTCGCATGAGGTTGGGTTCGGCGAGCCTGGCATATGCAGATATGGCCTTGCTGAACAGCTAACATCAAGGTTCGATTGGCAGGCTTGACGTATGTAGATGCGGGCCTGGAACACAGAAGACCGAAAGGTCGAGCACGAGTGACATGCCTGATGTGATTGGCTTATAGGCCTACCTGGTTCGCATACTGGGCCGTACATATCGGGGGAGGTATGGGGGCTGGGATTGTGTAATCACTTAGTTAAATTGAGAGGTGTTTATCTAAGTGGGAGCTTTCTAGAATTTTAAGATTAAATTGAAACTCCACATTATGAACAAAAGTCTAAATATGTATCGTTGTGAATCCAACCTTGTAGATGGCAGCACCTCGCCCCTCGTTCAACTTAGGATCATTCCTAGAGAAAGATAAGCTAAAAACAGATGGGACAAACTTCACCAACTGGTTCCGCACCCTGAGGATTCTCCTCGTTCCCCTCAAAATGGCATACGTACTAGAGAACGCACTAGGTGACGCACCAGCAGATGATGCCAGTCAGGACGAGAAGAATGTCTATCTCTCCAAGACTGATGATTACAACCTTGTCCAGAGTGGCATGCTCTACTCCATGGAGGCTGAGCTGCAGAAACGCTTTGAGAGGATGGGTGCATATGAGATTATCACCGACCTCAAGGCGGTCTTCGCACCTCAAGCTAGGGCTGAACGGTACGAGGATTCTGAAGCCTTCTTCTCAGCAAAGATGGATGAGCACGGCAGCGTGAGTGAGCACGTGGTCAAAATGTCTGGCTACGTTCAGCGCTTGAATGCTCTGGAATGTCAGATTCCAGATGAACTTGCGGTTGATAGGGTGTTGCAGTCGCTTCCCCCTAGCTACAAAGGCTTTGTGCTGAACTACAACATGCAGGGGATGACCAAAACCCCTTCTGAGTTGTTCGCCATGCTAAAGAGCGCTGAGATTGAGATCAAGAAGGAGCACGCCGTCTTCATGGTCAACAAGACCACTGACTTCAAGAAGTCAAGCAGACGGGAGAAGGCCAGAAGAGGTGGCCCTAAGAGGGATGGCAAGTCAGTTGCCGCTCCTCCCAAGGCACCCAAGCCTAAACTCGGAGTGGAGTGCTTCTACTGCAAGGGTGAAGGTCACTGGAAGCGCAACTGTCCCAAGTACCTAAAGGACAAGAAGGCTGGCAAGGTCGCCAAGAGAGACGAAGGTATATTTGATATACATATTGTTGATCTTCTCTTGACAAGCGCCGGGAACACATCCTGGATATTTGATACAGGGTCTGTCGCTCATATTTCTAATTCCATTCAGGGACTAAGGAATAGGAGACGCTTGGTCAAGGATGAAGTGACGATGCGCGTGGGGAATGGCTGCCAGATTGAAGTCTTGGCGGTCGGCACGAAGCATCTTAGTCTCCCTTCGGGATTGGTTTTAGTTCTGAATAAATGTTACTATGTACCCGCGTTGAGTGTGAACATCGTGAGTGGTTCTTGCTTGAAGCGAGACCACTATTCTTTTAAGTCCAATACAATTGGTTGTTCGATTTATAAGGATGATATGTTTTATGTTCACGCACCGGAGTCGCATGGTTTATTCATACTTAATCTCGATGGTGACGTGAGTCACGTTAACAATATTGAGGCCAAAAGATTGAAGAATAATTAAGATCACATGATGATGTGGCATTGCCGACTTGGTCATATTGGTGTAAAACGCATGGAGAAGCTCCATAAGGATGGACTTCTTGACTCATTGGATTTTGGATCCCTTGATACATGTGAACAATGCCTCATGGGAAAAATGACAAGGACTCCATTCAATGGTGTGATGGAGCGTGCGGATGTCTTATTGGGGATCATACACACGGATGTATGTGGACCCATGAACGTCCCCACTCGCAATGATCTTCGTTACTTCGTGACCTTTACTGATGACTTGAGTAGATATGGGTATATTTACTTGATGAAGCACAAGTCTGAAACCTTTGAAAAGTTCAAGGAATTTCAGAATGAGGTCGAAAATCAACTCGGAAGGAAAATCAAGCACCTTCGATCGGATCGAGGTGGCGAGTATTTGAGTCATGAGTTTGGAAATCATCTGAAGTCTTGTGGCATAGTACCACAGCTTACGCCGGCAGGCACACCTCAGAGAAACGGTGTAGCTGAGCGACGTAATCGAACCCTATTGGATAGTGTACGATCGATGATGTCTCATACTGATTTGCCTGTGTCATTCTGGGGGTATGCATTAGAAACCGCCATTCATATTCTTAATAGGGCACCATCCAAATCCGTAAAGACAACACCATTTGAAGAATGGCATGGCACTAAACCTGAGTTGTCTCACCTGAAGATTTGGGGTTGTGAGGCTTATGTTAGGAAACTACAGCCTGACAAACTTGAATCCAAGGCAGATAAGTGCATCTTTGTGGGCTATCCCAAGGAAACTTGTGGGTACACCTTCTACAACAAGTCTGACAGCAAAACGTTTGTTGCCAAGACGGGACACTTTCTTGAGAAGGAGTTTCTCGCGAAAGAGTTGAGTGGGAGGAAAATAGACCTCGATGAAGTAACTGACCAATCACTCCAATTGGATGAAATGGCTACGGAATTTGTTCTGGAACCATCTTCCACAGTGGGAGTTGAAGAGAATGGCCAGAACGACATTCATAACGATCATGACATTCACGATGATCATGATGAGAATGAAGAGGAACCTTTTATGCCCCGTAGGTCATCAAGAGTCCGTCAACCTACTGAGTTTTACAGACAGCTTGTGAATGCAATCTCGGCTGTTGAGTCGGATGAACCTACGAGTTACAAAGAAGCAATGGAGGGACCCGAGTCCGAGAAATGGCTTGAAGCCATGAAATCCGAAATAGACTCCATGTACACCAACAAAGTATGGACTTTGGTGGATATTCCCAAGGACCGCATGGCCGTCGAGAATAAATGGATTTTCAAGAAAAAGACTGACGCAGACGGAAACGTATCTGTCTACAAAGCTCGACTTGTCGCGAAGGGTTTCCGACAAATTCAAGGAGTTGACTACGAGGAGACGTTCTCTCCTGTAGCGATGATAAAGTCTATTCGGATCCTACTAGCAATAGCTGCATATCATGATTACGAGATATGGCAGATGGATGTGAAAACTGCATTCCTAAATGGCAACATTGAGGAAGAGTTGTATATGATGCAACCAGAGGGGTTTGTCGATCCAAGGAATGCTGGTAAGGTTTGCAAGCTTCAACGGTCCATCTATGGGTTGAAGCAAGCATCTCGGAGCTGGAATCTTCGATTTGATGAGGTCATTAAAGCTTTTGGATTTGTCCAAAACGTCGAAGAGTTCTGCGTCTATAAGAAACTGAGTGGGAGCTCTGTAGCATTCCTTGTGTTATATGTAGATGACATATTACTAATAGGGAACGATAAGAAATTCTTAGAGGAAGTGAAGGAATATCTGAATGGACAATTTTCCATGAAGGACCTAGGTGAAGCTGCGTACATACTAGGGATTAAGATCTATAGAGATAGACCTAATCGGAGGTTGGCCTTGAGTCAGAATACTTATATTGACAAGATTTTGAAAAGGTTCAAAATGGATGACTCCAAGAGAGGTCTCTTGCCAGTTATAAAAGGTGTCAAACTAAGTGTGACTCAATGCCCGACCACAGCTAAAGAGAAAGAGGAGATGTCCTCAAAGCCCTATGCCTCAGCCATAGGTTCTCTCATGTATGCTATGTTATGTACCAGACCGGATTTAGCGCTGGCCATTAGTATGACTAATCGCTACCAGAGTAATCCGGGAATGGCCCATTGGACAGCAGTGAAGAACATCCTTAAGTACTTGAGAAGAACCAAGGATCTCTTTCTTGTTTATGGAGGAGTTGATGAGGAGCTCACCGTAAAGGGTTACGTTGACGCAAGCCTCGGCTCAGACCTAGATGACTAGAAATCCCAGACGGGATATGTCTTCATGTTGAACGGTGGCGCGATTAGCTGGAGGAGCGGCAAACAGTCAGTCGTCGCTCAATCTTCAATGGAGTCGGAGTATAATGCCGCTTGCGAAGCGTCAAACGAGGCGCTGTGGCTGAAGAAGTTCGTGATCGAGCTTGGCGTCTTTCCCAGTTGCACTGACCCCGTGGGAATCTTCTGCGACAACACGGGTGCCATTGCTAACGCGAAGGAGCCAAGAACTCACTCTACAGCCAAGCACATCCTCCGAAAGTTCCATGTGACGCGAGACTACGTCAGGGATGGACACACTAGGATTCACAAGATACATACGGATCTGAATGCAGCAGACCCGATGACTAAACCTCTTCCACAGGGCAAGTTTGAAGAACACCGAGAGACCATTGGTGTTAGATACATACCTGATGTAAACTAGTGTAATTTGTACTCTAGTGCAAGTGGGAGACTGTTGGATATGTGCCCTAGAGACAAATTAATAAAGATATTTGTCACATATCCGTTTTGTTCATAATACGTTTTATACTGTGCTATAACTGTATTACTTGGAAATACTAATACAGGTGTAGTATAAAACATGGTCCGTAGTTTAACTCGGGTAAACTATCTCATTGGGCAATTGATTGATCAAGCTTTCCTGATCATGGCGACACTTAAGTCCATTGACAATGAGGTCATATCGTTAGGGGAATGATGTGATGGACAGACACCCACCTAAAGTAATGCAATGTGATCGAGTCACATAGTTCAGCGTTGCTATGACTTTGAAACGTATGGCTTAGTCCTTAGACCGTAATGATCATACGTAATCACGATCTATGAGGAGACTTTGATTTGTATCCCACCGCCTGACTGAAATATGCTGGCTATAACGGAGCACTTTGGGTATTCCGAAATAGATGGTTGATGAGTATGTTAATAGATCAAAGCGGGATTTGTCAGTCCTTGTGACAGGACAGGTACTCTGGGCCCACTCGGTGATATTGCATCAACCCCTTGCAAGGACGTGACTAGGTCACAAGAGATGCAATGATCATGGACGAGAGAAGTTGTTTGTCGTGAACGAGATGTGAACACGGTATGTGGGATACCGACGATCAAACCTCGGACAAACAAAGTACCGCAGAACAAAGGGATTACGTCGTATCGTTAACGGTTTCCAAAAGCGATCGAAGCTCATTCGATGGAAGCGCAGGGGCTGTCAAGGATTGTAACCAGGTCCAACTGACTAGTCATTGGTCCATGAGAAGAGTCTCGACCATGTCTGCTATTTCCCGGACCGTTAGGGTGTTACACTTAAGGGCAATCGATGCATAGGACAGTTACGGGATCAATCGGTGAAATAGGAGAAATCACCAGAATAGTTCCGGAGGAGGACGGAATGGTTTCCGGACATTTTGAATAGTTCAAAATAAATTTTAATTGTTTTAATAATGTTTTTATTATTTAATTATCTGAATTAAATATTTAAAAACTTATTAAATAATTAAAATAATGGAAAAAAGGCTATATGGGCCTTAGAGGCCCATTAGGGGAGGAGGGGGTTCCCCCCCTTGGGCTTGGCGCCAAGGGGTGGGGCCCAACCCCCCCTTGGCCGGCGCACCCCTCCCCCCTTGGGGGTTTAGTCCCACATGGGGGAGGGAAGAGGGATCACACCCCCCCTTGGCCTTTATATAGAGGGGTAGACCCCCCTTTTTCCATACAACAATTGATCTCCTTCTTCTTCCTTCTCCTTTTCCGGAAGTGGACTCCCCTTGTTTGGAGTCTGCACCAGGATTGGAGTTCTCCACCATAAGGCAGGCCGTCGCTCTGCCGGAGTCGGGATCCGTAGCCGTCTTTCTTCCGCTGCTCGCCTGGTTCGGAGCCCGGGAGGAACATCGATTGTGTCGTACGTGTATAATCCCTTCGAGGCATTACACCTGTGGTGCTGCTTCGTCGCTGGAGGTTTGCCGGGAGTCATCCTCGCCGGTGGTGGTCTTCTACACGACAGGGAGGTCGTAGTTCTGAGTCTACGCCAACCACGTTCGTAAGAACGTTTCTTTCTTTCGGTCTTCAAAGGTATGAACACCGATTCCCTCCGTTACTTTACATCGCCATAGCATAGATCTTGGGTTCGGGTACCGTAGGTGTGAAAAATTTGTGTTTTCTGCCCCGTATCCCAACAGAGATATCTATCCAGAACATCTCGCTGGTATTAAGTTGCGAGCCCCACCCAAAGTGTAAACCCAAAGCAACAGACAACTGCATTAAAAAGAACTTTGCGTAAAGTAAACAATCCTTGTAACCGCGGTTACAAGCACCGTTGTTTTCCCCCTTGTGGCAACAACACATTCCCTAGACTCATGTTTCTGTCACTCAAGCGTGTCATCGGGGGGGGGCATGAACCCACAATCTAGCACAACGCTCCCTCTTGGAGTCACTACCTACTACTTGGCCAAAGCAATAAACAGCAACGGAGAACATGCAAGAATTACTTAGGAACAAAAATATAAGAGATAAAAACCAAATATATTACTCTATCACAATCTGAACATAATCTCATAATCCATCAGATCCTATCAAACTCAACATAGCAATAGCAGAAATATTACAAAGGTGCCTCGATCATGTTGGGCAGCTCACGAGGTCTAAACAATGAAGATCAAAGAGGGGAGGAGAACATCACATAGCTACTGATCACGGATCCATGGTCCAAGGAAAACTACTCATGAGACATCCGGGGAGCATCCATGGTGGAGAGGAGACTCCCGGAGGTCAATCCTCCCTCCGGCAGGGTGCCGGGAAGAGGTCTTCAGGTGCTCCCGATCTTCGGAAGCGCGGCGGCGGCGGAACAGAGGCGAGTTCGCGGAATAGGGTTTTCTCCTGGGGTTTTCCCGTGACGGGGGATAAATAGGCGAAAGGGGGCAGCCAGAGGTGGGCCAGGGGCCCCAGGCGCCCCCCTGGCGCGGCCAGGGGTGGGGCCGCGCCGGGTGGCCGCCTGGGCCCCCTGGCTCCCATCTGGCCCCTCCCGGGCTCTTCTCGAAGCTTCCGTCACGCTGATTTTTTATCTGAATTTTCCCGAATTTTTCTGGCACTTTTTATATGGGGGAAAACTGAAATAGAAAAACAGCAGAAAACAGGAACTGGCACTGGGGTGCACTGAGTTAATAGGTTAGTCCAAATATGATCAAAAGTGTATGAAAGTGTATCTAGATCATAGCAATATCACACAAAACATGCATTGAGCAAGCATAAATTATAGATACTTTTTGGACGTATCAACATCCCCAAGCTTAATTCCTGCTCGTCCTCGAGTAGGTAAATGATAACAACATAATTTCTGTGGTGACATGCTAGCAACCATATAAGAACTTTGAAAAGTAAAGCAATCAAGGTTAGAGATTCAATTCAAGTCATAACAGGCAAGAGTCTATATTAGCATTGAAATAAGTAACAAAAGAACAAAAGGTGCAAGAGCTCTTGCTGTCCGTGACTCGAATGTCTCCAAATGGTGTTTGCGTGCAAGAAGGGGGATAGGGAATATGAGAAAAAAGTATTTTTGTGTTGAGAACTCAATCTACTAAAGTTTCACACTTGGTCTTCTTTGGAATCTTATCTTGACTCGTCCCCAGACCACTAGCCAGGTACAAGTCAATTTTATCCACTCCTTCTCGATATTTCGAGCACTCATGCAATGGATGAGCGTAAGCACGAGAGTTGACACTTAGGATGGCAAAGAGAGAAATATGGTGGAGGAGGAAAACAAAAAGGATGAGAAAGGATCACATCAATGAGGACAATCATTGGCAAGAGATGCCAAATGATAGATATGATGTGAGGAGTAGGGATTGCCATGGAACGGATGCACATACGAGCTAAGAAGCTCTCCAAAGGAACTAGTGGGGGTGCATCTAACTTGCTCGCTCATGAAGACCTAGAGCTCGTTTGATGAGGCTCATCCTTGGAATATGCAAGCCAAGTTCTATAGTGTGAAGGTCCCCACATAGCTATATGCATAATAATCATCTCTATGGAGTACAAGGATATAAAGGGAGTACTAGTGTGGATCTCTCAAAAGGATAGTAGTGTTGCCCATTTCTATCTTTTTATTTCTTTTTTCTCTGTTTCTATTTTTTGTATTTTTTTGGTGGCCTCAATGGCTCTTTCTATTTAACTCTCATTTGTCCTCTTTGGGATCTTTTAATGTGTCCACTTTGGGATCTTTTCCTCACTTAAGGGGAACACTCTAATTTACAAGAAAGTAAAGGAGATCTTTCACACTTTACAAGGTACTCAAAATCATATAGAAGATGTAACTATCATGAAGTATGCAATGTATGTCGCTGCCAGTGTAGCAGGAACATGTATGACATGAAGATCAAGTCATGAAGAGGTGGATGTTGCATGGCAATATAACTCAGAAAGGCTATGGAAATGCCTTGATAGGTAGGTATGGTGGCTATTTTGAGGAAAGATATAAGGAGGTTTGTGATGACAGAGCGTATCATGCCAAGGGTTTGGATGTACCGGCGAAGGTGGACACCAACTCTCGGAGTGAGAAGAAGGCAATGCACGGCACGGGAAAGGCTAGCAAAATATGGGAAGGTGGAAGTGTCAACTTTCAATACTTACATTAGTCCGAAGAACTCATGCACTTATTATCGGTAACTCTCAATCTAATAAGGAGGTTCACAAAGAGACAAGTACCCCGAGGAGGAGTGTATGGGGGTTTGGTTATCCTTGCGCATCCTCGACTCATGGTACATGGGTGTTCTCTGATATTCGACTCCTCAGAAGAGTAGTGATCTATCTAGTAGCTAGAGTTCTCAACTAGTTTTGTAGTTTTTGAAAATAAACACGGATTGCCCAAAATACGAATCCTATCACTAATAGGCAAGATCTCTTGACACCAAAAGTTCAAACATTACTCACATCAATACCTCAAAACTATTGCAAGCTACTACTAAAATTAAATAGCAACCTCAATTACTTTCTTTCCAGACAAGACACAACTCAGTGCAACAACCAACTCTCTTAACAAGATAAACATGAAAACTAAAAATAATTGCAGCAACAAACTAAAACAAAAGCAAAGGCTCTTGCTAAAGACAAACTAGAACTAAAACTAAACATGGCAGTAGCTATGAAAAGATAAAGAACACACAACAGCAAGAAGATAGGCATGAAAAAATCCTATGATGTGTTCTAGATTTTGAAAGTGGAGCGTGTTTCTCTCCCACACAAAGTAAGACAGGACCTAACTTGTTATGAACAGCAAGCAAAGCTAAAGAAACTAAAAACAAAACCTAAGAGCGAGACGCTCCAAGCATAGCACATAACGCATGAAGTGATAAAAATATAGTGAGACGAAGGACGAACTGATGATTGTTGATGGAGAAGGGGATGCACGGGGGCATCCCCAAGCTTAGACGCTTGAGTCTCCTTGAATATTTATTGGGGATGCATGGGGGCATCCCCAAGCTTGAGCGCTTGACACTCCTGGATCTTCTTTCATCATCTTCCATGGCACACTTGAAAACTCCCTTCATACATAACTCATCATAAGCTGATTAGAGAGGTTAGTACCCTTAATAAATAAATAAATTCTCCACTGGATATAAAGATATTCTTGAAGAGCTACTGTTTCTCAAGAGTGCCAAGAAGTTTTTGCAAAGAAAAAGCAAGCTTAAGGTTTGCAAAAGTAAGGAGAGACAAAACGTGGCAGAATCTGTGAAAAACAGGACAGCAGATAGTAAAGAATTTTTTAGGGGTACTTCTGCAACTCAAATAAAAAAACTCAGAACATACGGAAGTTTCGTAATTGTATAGAGCATACTGTGTAGAAATTTCATCTCAAAAGGATGAACTGGGATTTTTCTGGAATTTTTCTGGTCACGAGGACAGAATCTGTTTTCTGGACAACATGTCACAACTTTTACTTCCCTTGCCGTAAGAGGCTATAACTTGGCAGAAAGCTGAAAAATAAAGATACAATGATGTTCCCACAGAAGTAATAATCATAAAGACACAACAAAAGCAAAAAGAAAATCCTAAATTCGTTGCGGGCTGCCTTCCGAAAGCGCTTCTTTAAAGCCATTAGCTAGGCATAATGCAAAAAGAAGAATCAAGGGTATCCAAGATCAGAATCATAAAAACCCTCAAATTGATTTCCAATAAGCTCATTCTTCTTCTTACTAGGAAAGATATACTTACCTTTTGCCATACCGCTTAAGCGTATGTGCCTATTACCAATATCAATGAAGCCTTTCATAGCACGGAGGAAGTCTCTTCCGAGCACAATGTTACTTTGGTTTGGCTCCACGAGGAAGAAATCCATTGGTGCAGTCCTATGAAGGAATGCAACTTGGAATTCTTTTACCTTTCCTTTAATCTCTGAAATATCTCCATTAGAATGTTCATGATAAGATGATAATATATCCATATCCAGTTTCAAAGAATCATAAACTATTTTTGGCTTAGTACAAACTGTGGATCCAATATCACAAAGAGCAAGGAAGCTTTGGTTAGAGATGCTAATCCTAACAAAGGGCTCCCAATCATCATCTATCTCCAACATTTCTTTCTTATTGGACTTAAGTTCCTCTATTTTCCCCAAATCTAGAGCATCCAGTCTTTTTTCAAAAGTGGCAAGTCTATCTATGACAGTATCAATACTTCGATCATAAACAAAATAACTAGATAGACTATGAAAAATCTCAAGAGCCCTATCTTCATCACACTCTAGAAAATCTCCCTCAGCTATAATGTCAAGAGAGTGTTTACACCACTTAAAAAGACCATGGTAAAAGTTTCTAAGCACAATTTTTATAGATATCCAAGGCATAACTCTCTTATGTGCTTCAGAAATTCTGTCCCATGCCTTCTTCATATTTTCTCCATCCCTTTGACGGAAATCGAGAACTTCCGATTCCCGCAAAGAACCTAGTCCTAACATGTTCATCTAAACAAGGAGGACTACGAACAGCAAGATAAATAATTTTTTTTGTAAATTTTGATAAAAGACACAAAGATAAAAACTGAAAGATAAACTAACAAGACTAAAAAACAAAGGTAAAGGGTAGTGTGCAACTCCCCTATCTTAGCACTTGGAGTCCCCGGCAACGGCGCCAGAAAACTTCTTGCTGGGTGGCTTCTCGCCCCCCCCCCCCCCCCGCTTCGTTGGTTACCCCAAGTGGAGGGTTGAGATGTAGTGCAGCAGTTGTTTTCCCTCGGTGAAGATACCAAGGTTTGTCTCCATCAGGACTCCAGAGATGATAGGTAGGTGTCAGCGGCGCAACTGACGCGGACCTGCACACAAACACAGATAACTTTGTTCCCAACGAAGTTCAGAGAGGTTGCCAATCTCTCCGGTCTTGTTGTTTACAAAGGATAAAACGCAAGGGATAATAATAGCAACTTGAAAGTAAATGCAGAAAAGTAAATATAGCGTGGAAACAATGATAAGGATATGGACCGGGATACGTGATGTTCGCTAGTGATGTCTCTCTCCCAAAAGACGATAAAATTGCTATGCGAGGTAAACAAATTACAGAAAGGCAATTGACAGGATTATGAACGCACCGCAATGCTAACTATGCTACAAAAGAAAGGAAGAGGTTCAAAAGCACAGGAAGTACGCCAAGGTAAGTAGATCGAAATCCATCTGCATCTACTACTAATCATCCACCTTGAGATATCTATCCAGAACATCTCGCTGGTATTAAGTTGCGAGCCCCACCCAAAGTGTAAACCCAAAGAAACAGACAACTGCATTAAAAATAACTTTGCGTAAAGTAAACAATCCTTGTAACCGCGGTTACAAGCACCGTTGTTTCCCCCCTTGTGGCAACATCACATCCCCTAGACTCATGTTTCTGTCACTCAAGCGTGTAATCGGGGGGGGGGGGGCATGAACCCACAATCTAGCACAACGCTCCCTCTTGGAGTCACTACCTACTACTTGGCCAAAGCAATAAACAGCAACGGAGAACATGCAAGAATTACTTAGGAACAAAAATAAAAGAGATAAAAACCAAATATATTACTCTATCACAATATGAACATAATCTCATAATCCATCAGATCCTATCAAACTCAACATAGCAATAGCAGAAATATTACAAAGGTGCCTCGATCATGTTGGGCAGCTCACGAGGTCTAAACAATGAAGATCAAAGAGGGGAGGAGAACATCACATAGCTACTGATCACGGACCCATGGTCCAAGGAAAACTACTCACGAGACATCCGGGGAGCATCCATGGTGGAGAGGAGACTCCCGGAGGTCAATCCTCCCTCCGGCAGGGTGCCGGGAAGAGGTCTTCTGGTGCTCCCGATCTTCGGAAGTGCGGCGGCGGCGGAACAGAGGCGAGTTCGCGGAATAGGGTTCTCTCCTGGGGTTTTCCCGTGACGGGGGATAAATAGGCGAAAGGGGGAAGCCAGAGGTGGGCCAGGGGTGGGGCCGCGCCGGGTGGCCGCCTGGGCCCCCTGGCTCCCCTCTGGCCCCTCCCGGGCTCTTCTCGAAGCTTCCGTCACGCTGATTGTTTATCTGAATTTTCCCGATTTTTTCTGGCACATTTTATGTGGGGGAAAACTGAAATAGAAAAACAGCAGAAAACAGGAACTGGCACTGGGGTGCACTGAGTTAATAGGTTAGTCCAAATATGATCAAAAGTGTATGAAAGTGTATCTAGATCATAGCAATATCACACAAAACATGCATGGAGCAAGCAGAAATTATAGATACGTTTTGGACGTATCAACCTCCTTATTAGATTGAGAGTTACCGATAATAAGTGCATGAGTTCTTCGGACTAATGTAATTATTGAAAGTTGACACTTCCACCTTTCCATATTTTGCTAGCCTCTCCCGTGCCGTGCATTTCCTTCTTCTCACTCCGAAAGTTGGCGTCCACCTTCGCCGGTACATCCAAACCCTTGGCATGATACGCTCTGTCATCATAAGCCTCCTTATATCTTTCCTCAAAATAGCCACCATACCTACCTATCAAGGCATTTCCATAGCCTTTCCGAGATATATTTCCATGCAACATCCATCGTTCTTCAAGTTCATATGACTCATCCTTCATTGCCATATTGCCTTGCGTGATCTCATAGCCTGCGTGTAGTTGGGCATTGCCCGCTATTCATATTTTTGCTGCATGTTGCGCTTGATCATTGCACATACTGCTACACTGGCAGAGGCATTCATATAGAGTCATTACTTTTTGATTCAGAGTTGTAAGAAAATAAAAGTGTGTTGATGTTCTTATAGAGTGTTTCCCCTACCAGTGAGGAAAGGAATAAAAGATACCAAAGTGGACGAAATATAAAAAAAAAAGAGAATAAAGAGCCATGGAGGCCACCCAAAATCAAAAAATATAAAAAAGGTGAAAAGGAGAAAAGGAGAAAAAAAGAGAGGGGTGGCACTGCTATCCTTTATTCCACACTTGTGCTTCAAAGTAGCACCCGTACTAAATACGGGGACTCCGATTGCTAAGATAGGGGAGTTGCACACTACCCTTTACCTTTTTTTTAGTCTTGTTAGTTTATCTTTCAGTTTTTATCTTTGTGTCTTTTATCAAAAATTACAATTTTTTTTGCCACACCTGCCACTTCAACTACCTCTTATGAAATTAAACCTGCTTTGCAAAACCTTGTTATGAGAGATCAATTCTCTGGTGCTGGAGATGATGCTGCTTTACACTTGAATAATTTTGTTGAATTATGTGATATGCAAAAGTATAAATAAGTAGATGGTGATGTTGTTAAGCTCAAGCTCTTTCCCTTCTCTTTAAGGGGAGATGCTAAAATCTGGTTTCAATCTTTGCCTAGAAATAGCATAGATTCTTGGGATAAGTGCAAAGATGCTTTTATAGGGAAGTACTACCCTCCTGCTAAAATTATCCAATTGGGGAGTAATATTATGAATTTTAAGCAATTGGATAATGAACACGTTGCCCAAGCTTGGGAACGAATGAAATCTCTTGTTAAGAAATGCCCTACACATGGTTTGACTACCTGGATGGTTATCCAGACTTTTTATGCAGGCTTGAACTTTACCTCGCGGAACCTGTTAGATTCGGCCGCGGGAGGAACCTTTATGTCAACTAAACTTGGTGCTGCCACGAAGCTTCTCGATGAAATGATGACTAATTATTCCCAATGGCACACCGAACGCGCTCCAACAGGTAGGAAGGTAAATTCTGTCGAGGAAATTACCTCCCTCAATGAAAAAGTTGACTTAATTATGTCTCTACTTACCAAGCAACCCTCTATTGATCCTCATGATGTTCCTTTAAATTCTTTGGTTTCCCAAGAACAAGTAGATGTGAACTTTATTGCTAGAAACAACTTCAACAACAATGCTTATAGGGGAAATTTTGCTAGTAATCCTAGACCGTTTCCATCCAACTATGGGAACAACAACACTTACCCTAGCAACAAGAACCCCTCCTCTGAATTAGAAAGCATGCTTAGAGACTTTATCACTACCCAAAAAGCCTTCAACAAAAATGTAGAGGAGAAATTAGCTAGAATAGATAATCTCTCTTTTAAGGTAGAAAGCTTTTCCCTTGATATTGAGATGCTTAAAATTAGAACCTCTCCCCTTGAGGAGAATAAGGCCACTCCTATTAATGCTATCCAGTTACAAATCAATGAAAATATTAGGATGATGGCTAAACTTAAAGAAAGATGTGCCAGAGAAAAAGAGGAAGAGGATAGAATTAAGAGCCTTCCTACACACCAGACAGTTGCCACTATCCAAATTGTTGAGGACACCCAAACTATTAGCACCCAATGCACTCCTAGTCCCGTTGGACCTATTAATGGTGATGCTAATACCTCAACCGTAGAAAAAGAAACTCCTATGAACATAGAGGGTTTCAAACAAGTAAGCCTAGATGACACTACTACCACCTTTGATAGTAGTGATATTGATTTTGATAGTTGCACCCTCTCATAAGTTATCGTTTGCTACACAAAATGTCTAGAGACCCCCACACTAGCACACTTAATCTTGCCTTCACGGAGCATATCACAAATGCTCTCATCAAAGCTAGGGAGGAGAAGCTTAGAGTAGAAGCCTCCATACCTAGGAAGCTAGATGATGGTTGGGACCCTATGATCAAAATTAAATTAAACAACTTCTCTTGCTATGCTTTATGTGAAGGGTAATTTGAATTTGAACTGAACCATATTGATCAGACAAAATTTTTGAACAGTAAGGGTGTTACAAGCCATTTGAATTGAAATTCAAACAAACCCTAAAATGTCTTTTGATGAATATTAAAAATAGGGTGACAATAAATAATTTCCAAAAGTCTTGGAACCACTTTTATAAAATCCCAAATAATCACTGGACCAAATCCATATGGGTTTGGGTATTTATTGTGTTATGGAAAATTCTAAACAAATATAAACAGAGGCCAAAAACCCCAAACAAATCATTTAATATTTAAAGTAAATATTAAATGACTTTTATAATTGCCCAAATCTTTTGTGGCACTGACCTTAGGTATAACATAACTTATGGGGCACCAACCACATTTTACAAAAATGCCTAAGACATTAAAATAATTACAAAAGGGAATAAACAAAAAGAAAAAGATAAAAAATGGAAACCTAAACCTACGCCTGGGGGCGAAGCCCACCAGGCCACCTCCTCCTTTTTCCCCCTGGGCCGCAAGCCCAAGGCCCCCCCCACCCCGGTCTTCTCCCTCCTGTTCATCCCCTCCCCCATGTCACTCATCCCGTGGCCAGGGCGCCATGGCCATCGGCGTGGAGGGCATCGGAGACGTTCCGCCGGCTACAAGACGGCGCCCCCTGCGCCAAACCCTAAACCTAGCGCCCCGGTACCCCCCTGGATCTCGACCCCCCTTCCCCCTCTTGCTCTCTGCGCTCGCCTCGCGTCGAGGGGCACTGCTGTCGCCGGGAGGTCATCGTCGACGCGGCCAACGGCCTCCCCGTGCCACGGGAGGTTGTCCAGGAGGTCGGCCGCGCTCGACTCCTTCCTCTCGTGCTCGCAATCGACACCGGGAGCCTCCACACGACGCGAATCGCGGCTTTCTTCTACCTTGGGCCGTCGCGCCATTGACGCCACCGAGCTCTGCCCCGACCTCCCCCGGCCCCTTCAACCGCTTCTCTGCCCTCGCGGTGAGCACCCAGTGCTCCATGGCCCCTTCCCTCTCCTCCCCCATGCCCGTAGCTGCCTTCCCGCGAGCTCACGCTCCGGCCGCCGTGGTTGCCCGCCGTGGCTGTTGCCGTGGTCGACCCCGACGTCCACCTCGTGCCCAAGCGGATGCCCCGCGTTCCCCCGTTCGATTCCCGCCCTTGCCGCTCCGTTTGGTCGCCGGTGCCGCTCGCTAGCCTCGCCGCCGTGCCCCCTGTACGTCGTCGCCGGCGAGCGCTGGATGGAACCTCCAGTGGGCTGGGCAAATGACATGCGGGACCCACTTGTTTCAATTAGCGCTAATGATCCTGTTAAGCCTAAGCCCCCGTGTTAAACTACCCACATGTGTATGACAGTGGGCCCAAGGCCATTTATATTAGAGCTAATAAAAAAATTGTTAGAGATTAACCCCTCTGTGAGTATGACATGTGGGCCCTTGGCCCTTTAATCTAATTAAAATGATTAATTAACCACTGTGTCAATGACACATGGGTCCCACCTGTAAGTTACTTAATTAACTGATTTAATTTAACCCTGTTAGACTTACATGTGGGACCCCACTGTTATTAAATTTAATTAATTGATTTATTAGCCATGTGAGGCTGACCAGTGGGACCCACTGGTCAGGTTTGACCAGTCAAACTGTTGTGGATAATGTTACTGTTTTATAAATAAAAATAATTCCGGAAAATCTTTTAAATGATTTCAAACTTTGAAATTCAATAACTTTTAAACCGTAAGTCAGATTCAAAAACTTTATACATCAAAATTGATCAGAAAAATATAACGAATACGGATACGCCCTCCGTATGTCTATCCCACCCCCTAAGACACCGATCATCAACATTCCCCCCTCCGGGCTGTCTGTCAATAATTCCCGGTACCGATAAAAAAAATACCCGGATGAATTTATTCCGAACACGAAAGTTGTCCGGAATGGTTCAACTAACACGGATACACTCCCCTTATCTTTGTCGGATGTCCTGACACCTCCGGCATGAACCCTTCCCCCTCCGGACACCCTGTCCGGTAATCACCCGGAGCTGGCAGTTCATCCCCGGATGAATTCCCGCTCCGAGCAACGTGTGTTGCACTGCGTTAGAACACCGTTAACATTTCATCTGTCATGTCATGCATATGTTTGTTTATTATTGCCGTGTATTTACTGTTTCCTCCCCCCTTAATCTCCGGTAGACCCCGCTGCTACCGCCGACTACACTGCTGCCGGGTACGACTACTTCGTCGACGACCCTGCCCCTACCGTCGAGCTTCCAGGCAAGCAGAGCCATTCTCTTCCCCAGATATCTCCTATCTTTCCGTACATTTCTTGCACTAGGCATTGTTACTGCTGCTGCTACGTTACAATCCTATTCAATTGCATAGCCTGTTTTTGTCGCCCCTTGATGTACCTCTTTTATCCTATGCTGCCTATTATTATTATTATTATTATTATGCATTATTCAGCAGTGAGCCCTGCGCATTGTTAGCTAGGATTAGATAGAGGGCCGTGATCACTCAGGGGAGTGAACGCGGATACAAATATTATAACTGCACAGGTACGGTACAAAGCAGACACCGCCAAAGGCCCCTATCTGGGTTATGCCTAGTCACCTCAAGTGTGAGCTCCAGGAGTAATCCTTGTACTCCACTCGAGGCTGACTTTGTCTTGCCGCCATAGGGTCCTGAACAGCGGTTGTCCTTAAAGGTAAGAAAGTCGGGCGACCCAACGGTGCCCGCGAGAGGTATATCGTCGGGAACGACAGGGAGGGTACGACCGACGTTACTGGCGTGCTTGGCCCCTGCTCGTATCTCGCGAGAGTTACCAAACCACGAAAGTCGAGCTCTACCAAGAGCACACGCGAGACAAGGTAAGGAGACGGTTCACCTTGTTGGTAACCGCAGTGACTTGGTGGGACGACAGGGCAGGCACCGATGTACTGGTGGTCCTGACTGCTGTCGTTGACCGCGGGTCGGTTAAGTCGAGGCAACGATAACGGTTGTCACGCAGGTTAATTAAAATGCTAAATGGTTCGGCGGATGACTTGAGAGGCCCGTTGGTCTGTACGCACTACCTACACGTGGGATTACGGTGTGGGCCCTCCGCGTCGTAGTTCGTCCGAAAGCTCTTCAGACGTCAGCAGTACTGCGGCCTGATCGCCGGGAAGTGGTCTTGTCTTTTGCTGCAGCAGGTGTGTTTGGATTTGCTTTTGCTTCACCGGCCAGACTCGCACCGTGCAGGAGCGTGCAAGGGTGAGGGACCTAGACCCCTGTAGGGGAACGCGGCAGAAAACAAAAAATTTCCGCACTACGAACAGCCCAGGACCACTATGGAGACTGCATACAAGGTTTTGATCTGATCGTTACCGACTCGTAGCGCAGCGGAAGTAGAGTCGATGTAGATCGTTGGTGCAGACCCCCGCAGCTAGGATTTACAACCTCCCAACCGCGAGGATGTCCTCCCTCGTCTGCTCCTCGGACAGCGCTCCGAGAGGCGGTCGGACAGTCCCTCGGACGATGTCACGGACAGCCCTTCGGGAGGCCCCTCGAAACTCGATCGGTAACTCGGACAGCCCTTCGGGAGGACCCTTGAAACTCGAACGATAATTTGGACAGCCCTTCGGGAGGACCCTCGAACAGCCCCTCGGGCAAAAGATCGAAACTACGACCTCTCTACGGGGTTGCACACATACGGTGTCATCTATCCGGCAGGGCTTCGCCGTCCAGAACTAGTTCCTACCGGAACCCAGACAGCCTTTCGGCTCTACGAAACTATTTCGTGGGAGGGAGAGAAGAAAGCCAGATCATGCAATGGCACTTGTTGAGAGTTCAAGTGAGAACTTGGATCAGATTTGAGAGACCCCTCTCCACCCCTATTTATAGGGTGAGAGGCTATGGGGAAAAACCCAAAATGCCCTCCAAACTGCATCATTGCCTGCATCATCATGCAAGCTGCATCATCGCCTGCATCATCATGCAAGCTGCATCATCGCCTGCATCATCATGCAAGCTGCATCATCGCCTGCATCATCATGCAAGCTGCATCATCGCCTGCATCATCATGCAAGCTGCATCATCGCCTGCATCATCATGAATAGTGTATCCACTATTCATGAAGACATTTATCTGCGACCGTAAAATCCGAAACTTTTCTGTAGGTCTTAGAAAAATTCCAGTACCCACTAAAAGGATTTTGGACGCGTTCCGAAACAATTCCGGATTAGTGATTTTCATCTGCGAAAAGCAACCAAAGCGGTTCCGGCAGCTCCGGAACATTTCCGGTTTTTTCTCTCTGGAAAAATCCCAGAAGTTCCCAGAACAATTCTGGCACCCTCCAAGAATTTCCAGGCGTGTGCCGAAACCATTTTGACTTAATGATATATTCCGAAACAACTTTTCGGTTTTACCGAAATTATTCCGGTGTTCTCTTTCCGGAACTTTTCCGTTTTCTCCGAAACCTTTCCGGTGACTTTCTCTCAGACTCCCTGTCTAGTATTCAGCAGATAGATGACCCTTAAGCGTGTGACCCTATAGGTTCGGTGAAGTATAGACATGACCCGGAACACTTTCCGATCAATGATCAACATCGGAGCCGTGGACACCCATATTGACCCCTATACCCACACGAATAAATATTCGAGTGAACCTCCAGTTGCCGTGTGCTATTCCTGTTGCTTCGTGATATGTTACAAATACCCGAGGTGAGACTTATCGGCATCCCCGTGGATCAACACTTGTCCACTATGCCAGTTACCTCGTTACTAGTATTGTTCTCTTTTCTCGTTCCCGCGTTCCGGCATCCCTGTGATCAAATCACACTGTGTCTGGCCAGACGATGGTGGATACCGTAACACCGAGAGGGCCCGAAGAATATCTCTCCATCGACGGAGGAGCAAATCCCAATCTTGAGCTACCTAGTTCCTTGTCATACTTTTCCGTGAACCCGTAAGCCGCCGTAATAGCCACCCTTTTACAGATGACGTTTAACAAACCCCAAAGTTCACGAAGCAAGTACGAAGGAACTCGATACTCTCATGGTCTAAGGAATTATGCAAACGCTCAACTTTCTCTGTGTTATAATCCATTAACTGGTGACGAATGTATCTCATAGCATAACATCAATCTGGGTCGATTCAACACAAATGTTCTTCTAACATTGTGCCCTCAAAATTGCCGGCATAGTCATGCCCATGATCAGGAAAACAGAACCATCATGCAACACTTGAGCTAGTCTTAGAGGCGAGACTAGGAATATATATTTTTTATCCGTTTATTATTCCACACGTGCATATGAGTCTTCCTCCGAGCCTCGTGGTTATTGCAGACTCGAGAACCATAGCAGTTATAGCATGGAATATAAACATAATTAGGAACATGGGGATAAATAATAACATTTATTATTGCCTCTAGGGCATATCTCCTACAGACTCCCACTTGCACTAGAGTCAATAATCTAGTCAATGCTAATGCACTTTACACCTACGGCATACTGGTGTAAAATATGCTTCACATGTGGTATAGCCTGATGTCCAACGGATCTGACAACTTCAACTCCGTGTGTATCTTTGCATATCCTCGCGTTTTCACGCTTTCACAAAATTCATATTTTGTGTGGACTTGGCTTTGTATATATGCGAATCACTGGTCGAACCTTGATTCCTCAGACTGAGCTATGGAGCAACTATCTTCAATAGTGTTCCATTGACCAAAGCCATATTGGAACCATACTAAGTTCATGAATGAACTATATGATTCAACATTTTCTTTGTTGCTTCTAAAGCAGCAACATACATAGCCATTTGTTATAGAATTTCGCCACAGTAACCTGTTATGAACAATTCCAACTTACTGTGCCACCATATTGTGTATTACACACACAAAAACTTTAACTCAAATCGAAAATCGCATGGAGCATTGATGAAAACCGTATCGATGTAATTACTTACAACAAGTTCTTCATAATCTCTTCTTGCGAGAAAACATGTCATCAGTGCTACTTTAGTACTCAATGACATTTTTCACTGTTGTCCCACGATCAGTTCTTTGATCACTTTGGTATCTATACTCGCAACAACTTTGGAGTATTGGACATATCTGGTTGTTTTACATACCATGGAATACATGATTAATCCCAACACGAAGGTGTGTGGAATCTCCATTATGTAATTTGCTCATCAGTGTTTTGGGACACTGAGTCTTGCAAAAACTCTTTCCATGTGACTTTGGCAAGAATCACTCCTTGTCGTTTTTAACGCTAAACTGTTTTAGCACCTTGTCAATATGTATTTTGGCTTAGCCCTATTAGGCAATTATATCTCGTAGATAATTATGCCTAATATCAAGACAACTTAGCCCAAGCACTTCGTTGAAAAACTATTTTCAATGAAGTCTTAATTTGTGTCAAGAAATTTATATTATTTCCAATTAACAATGTGTTAGGCACACAAGGTTTTTAGAAATATTATTATGCTCCCACTTACTTTCTTGTAGCCACAAGCATCTTCGTTATCCATCGATGAAATCAAACTCTTTTGATTATTTCATCAAAAACGAAGATTCCAACTCCATTATGCTCTCTTTTGTCCATCGCAGGAACTCTGAAGTTTGCATACTTACTAGCATCCTCTGGACTGACAAAATACCTTGGACTGTATCTCCAAGGCAGTATTTCCATCTCATGGAAATCCTTTTGGCATCCATGTTTCATATCTCATGAATGAAATACGTATTAATTGCTAGTTTAACCCGAACCGACTTTAAGCATCGCTACGGAGAGACAATCTCGCCGTAGTTAATTCCTTGAAATTGTTATAAGCAACAAGTCGAGCTTTATGGATAAAACATTTTTATCCGTATCAGTTTATAGTTCCATTAATATTCGTTAGACTCTAAGTCTTCCGAATGGTCCATCAAGATACAATCTTGACTTATTTATAAGGAAACTATCTCGGATTGTATTGGCATTTAGCCAATTCCGGAGTCAGGGCCCATCATCGCTTCCTTGATTATCGTAGGTATGCTGTTGTCTAACAACAATATCTCGTTTGCGCACCTGAGAGGTTTGCACGAGTTTTGCCTACGTGGCTCAGTTGCAAGTTTGACCGAAGTCCATACATCTCATGTAGAGGCTTCCGTATCAGTTGCAGTAGGAAACTCTGGAATCACTTCCAAGGTTCCTTTCCTTTGATCTGATGACGAAGATACTGTTATCTCGTCGAGTTGCACTGTCCTCCCACTCACCTTTTTTCAAGAACCATTCTCTTTAAAAGCATACCGTTCTTTGTGGCAAAACCTTTTGCCTCGGTATAGTGGTGGAGGAATTCCCAATAATTTGGGATAACCTACGAAGTAGCACTTGTCTGATTTGGAATAGGTTTGTAAACAGTTTACACAAGCCCCATATTCCAAATGTTAAGAAAAGATAAAACATGGTTGGGCGTACCATACCATGGCGTCATTTCAACAGACCTGATGGCGCTCCTTTAAGTGTAAAAGCCGTAGTCTCTAAAGCATTACATTAAAAGGGATAATGGCAAATTGATTTATGTCATCTTTGATCTTACCATGTCATAAATGGTTTGATTACATCTTCAAGGACATTCCACTTGCAGTGGTGTTCCGGGAGGTGCAAGTTATGAAAACTCTTTTCACAACTCATCAGACATTGGCTAAACTTGTAACTCAAAAATTCCTTTCTGCAATCAAATTGTAGAAACATAATTTTCTTGTCACAATAACTTTCACTTCATTTTTGAAAACCTTTCGAATGATTTCAAAAGATCCAGACTTACGTCTCATCAAGTAAATATCCATATATCTACTTGAGTCTTTTCTGAAGATAGATAAATCCACTACTAACAACATTTATCGGACTACACACATCAAATGTATGATCACCAATAAGTTTGTTGTTCGTTCCTCATGGCCTGTGAACGGTATTTCAGTCACTTAACTTTTCGGACGAAAGTTGCAAGTGTGAGATGATTCATAATCAAATGACTTCAAAATCCATCATTATGGAATTTCTCCATGCGGGTTTCTCCAATGTGACCAAATGCAGTGCCACACATATGTGGTATTCTTTTAGTCTTTCGACATTTAGCGTCATTGTTATGGATGTATCATATTACCATCAATATTCGTAACATACATCCCATCCCCGATGGAAGCATGGCCCTTTATGTTATTCATAATACTGAACAACAATTGTTCTTTTATGAACAACCTTCTTGCAACATACTTTATGCAATGGGCTAGAGTGTATAAAACTCTAAAACGAATTATGAAAATAAATACAGATGGTGATACACCGATGGAAGGTATAGTAACTTTTACTATGTTCCCAGCGCGTATCTAAAACTCATTACTGGCAAGTCTTTTAGGCCGTAGTGGTTCTTGCATCGAGTTGCAACAGAATGCAATCGAGCGGGTATTCCTGTGATCAACTTTTAATCATAATACCCAAGAATTATGGACTAACTGTTTAATCACAATCCCAAGAACTATTTATTTTTGACCAGCCTTCCATACATCAATAACTTTCATGACTTTTATACATGAGCTGGACATTCCAGTCTTCTTTCTTTTTGCCCTTATACTTTTAACAGTTTAACTTTCAATATATTTCTCCTACTCTCAGAAGAAGCACCCAACTTTAAGAGTGGCGTTAGCCCCGGACTTCCTAGGCGTGTGAGTCATACTAACACCCTTTGGACATTTCCTTTCTCTTTAAGTTGTTTGTTTTATTCACCTTCATCATATGACAGGCGTTCTTCTGGATCCCTCTCTTATCAGTCAAATGCCCAGTAAACACTGTACTAATACTTTGCAAACAGATATTGCTTTGGATATCTCATATCTTTTAGCCTTTGTCTGTATCTGAAAACAATTTTCAGTTCCATGAATATTACATAACTATCCCAAACTTGTGAAGTTCGGGTCTTATGGAAGCAAACGTATTGCACTTGACCACAATGGAATTCTAGCTTTTGGATCGAAGGACGAGAGTCACATCATCCATAGCATTAGCGGGAGGACACCGAAAGCATGCGATAGGACAAAATCCTTCTCGGCACTCTTGAG
Organism: Bromus sterilis; assembly: GCA_950022295.1. Classification (NCBI taxonomy): domain Eukaryota; kingdom Viridiplantae; phylum Streptophyta; class Magnoliopsida; order Poales; family Poaceae; genus Bromus; species Bromus sterilis. The sequence goes on along the minus strand of OX465595.1, from coordinate 414,142,451 downwards.
GACAATCCTCGCATTACGTTACCAACCGTAAAGTTTTAACCAGATATTTAACAGCTTATTCAATTTTAATAGGGAAGGTGGAAACGCGAGCCATTATTCTACAACTATTAGCAAATTATACTTAGACAGTGTTCATAATTAATTGCACTCAGAATTAAACAAGTTAATTCTAAAATGCGCTCCCACTCAAATCAATATCTCTCAAAATTGATTATGAGTGATTCAAGATCCAAATATCAATACAACGCCATAGAATCATCATCTCATGACGAGGATTTTGATTTGGTAGGCCAACTTGCCGATCACATCTCTATGTGACTCTTGTTCATCTTTCGATGCATGTGTTCCGAGCTCAGGACGATCCTGCCATGAACGTCAAGACAACCAAGTGATCTTGCTGCGAGGTCTGACCTCACCCGCCTTACATTTCTCCAATCGTTCGTACCCATGCATCCATGGCGCACCCCGAAAGGATAGATGCTGTGACGGTGCTACATTTGGGAGAACACTAACTACTTGATATTTTAAGTGAGAGATCACCCTAATAAAAAGCGACTACCGCGCAATCAAGAAGGGTGCAACTTAAGGGATAAACATCTCAGGTAATTTATAATTGCATGATATGGTATAGCCCCTTCTGACGGAGAAGTCAAGTATTTCTTCGTCTTTGGCATTTGCGTCGGAGTTCACCTTCGCGAAGTTTGCCACCACCTTGTCGATGCACCAAATAATATTGCTATCTCTATAGCTAATAAAATAAGTGCATTACATAAGGTTGACTCGCAGGTCATTAAAGTGACAATCATATGGCTCCAGCCATCATGCCAAATCATGACACGCAGGTCATGTTAATAAATTTACATTATATAGTCATCTCATACATAATCAAATTAATATGAGCTTTGCTATACCACATCACATGCACATCCTGCAAAACCAAGTTAGATGCCTCTAATCGGTTTATGCAAAATTTTATTTTACGTGGCTTCTAAGGTTTTGACTTTAAACCGCAGCTACCAACGTTTATCATCAAGCATGATTATTCAAGTCGCTAGATTAACTTTGCGGGGTGTATGAAACACGAGATAATAAAATCTCGAGCCCCATACTGAACTTCGTCATACGCGTGATCCCCGTGCAGATCATATCTGCATTGCCCTTTAGTCTGCAGAATTTCTTCTTTCTCTAACTATGGTGGAATTCAACGAACTGTTAGCACTTCTTCGATCAATCAGGATCGCAGATTGCCAGAACTTTGAAACTCCACCATACTGTTATTGAGATCAGAAATACACAAATTCCAGGGAAGCAACAAGAACATCGGGTAACAGATTTCATCTGCCACCCGCATAAATAATTTTCAGCAATAGATCTGATCTACTCTAAAATTATATTATGCAATACCCATACATCTCTATGTATTCTAGATCGCAACATGCATCTACGCATAGCACGGCTCTGATACCACTGTAGGGGAACGCGGCAGAAAACAAAAAATTTCCGCACTACGAACAGCCCAGGACCACTATGGAGACTGCATACAAGGTTTTGATCTGATCGTTACCGACTCGTAGCGCAGCGGAAGTAGAGTCGATGTAGATCGTTGGTGCAGACCCCCGCAGCTAGGATTTACAACCTCCCAACCGCGAGGATGTCCTCCCTCGTCTGCTCCTCGGACAGCGCTCCGAGAGGCGGTCGGACAGTCCCTCGGACGATGTCACGGACAGCCCTTCGGGAGGCCCCTCGAAACTCGATCGGTAACTCGGACAGCCCTTCGGGAGGACCCTTGAAACTCGAACGATAATTTGGACAGCCCTTCGGGAGGACCCTCGAACAGCCCCTCGGGCAAAAGATCGAAACTACGACCTCTCTACGGGGTTGCACACATACGGTGTCATCTATCCGGCAGGGCTTCGCCGTCCAGAACTAGTTCCTACCGGAACCCAGACAGCCTTTCGGCTCTACGAAACTATTTCGTGGGAGGGAGAGAAGAAAGCCAGATCATGCAATGGCACTTGTTGAGAGTTCAAGTGAGAACTTGGATCAGATTTGAGAGACCCCTCTCCACCCCTATTTATAGGGTGAGAGGCTATGGGGAAAAACCCAAAATGCCCTCCAAACTGCATCATTGCCTGCATCATCATGCAAGCTGCATCATCGCCTGCATCATCATGCAAGCTGCATCATCGCCTGCATCATCATGCAAGCTGCATCATCGCCTGCATCATCATGCAAGCTGCATCATCGCCTGCATCATCATGCAAGCTGCATCATCGCCTGCATCATCATGAATAGTGTATCCACTATTCATGAAGACATTTATCTGCGACCGTAAAATCCGAAACTTTTCTGTAGGTCTTAGAAAAATTCCAGTACCCACTAAAAGGATTTTGGACGCGTTCCGAAACAATTCCGGATTAGTGATTTTCATCTGCGAAAAGCAACCAAAGCGGTTCCGGCAGCTCCGGAACATTTCCGGTTTTTTCTCTCTGGAAAAATCCCAGAAGTTCCCAGAACAATTCTGGCACCCTCCAAGAATTTCCAGGCGTGTGCCGAAACCATTTTGACTTAATGATATATTCCGAAACAACTTTTCGGTTTTACCGAAATTATTCCGGTGTTCTCTTTCCGGAACTTTTCCGTTTTCTCCGAAACCTTTCCGGTGACTTTCTCTCAGACTCCCTGTCTAGTATTCAGCAGATAGATGACCCTTAAGCGTGTGACCCTATAGGTTCGGTGAAGTATAGACATGACCCGGAACACTTTCCGATCAATGATCAACATCGGAGCCGTGGACACCCATATTGACCCCTATACCCACACGAATAAATATTCGAGTGAACCTCCAGTTGCCGTGTGCTATTCCTGTTGCTTCGTGATATGTTACAAATACCCGAGGTGAGACTTATCGGCATCCCCGTGGATCAACACTTGTCCACTATGCCAGTTACCTCGTTACTAGTATTGTTCTCTTTTCTCGTTCCCGCGTTCCGGCATCCCTGTGATCAAATCACACTGTGTCTGGCCAGACGATGGTGGATACCGTAACACCGAGAGGGCCCGAAGAATATCTCTCCATCGACGGAGGAGCAAATCCCAATCTTGAGCTACCTAGTTCCTTGTCATACTTTTCCGTGAACCCGTAAGCCGCCGTAATAGCCACCCTTTTACAGATGACGTTTAACAAACCCCAAAGTTCACGAAGCAAGTACGAAGGAACTCGATACTCTCATGGTCTAAGGAATTATGCAAACGCTCAACTTTCTCTGTGTTATAATCCATTAACTGGTGACGAATGTATCTCATAGCATAACATCAATCTGGGTCGATTCAACACAAATGTTCTTCTAACATTGTGCCCTCAAAATTGCCGGCATAGTCATGCCCATGATCAGGAAAACAGAACCATCATGCAACACTTGAGCTAGTCTTAGAGGCGAGACTAGGAATATATATTTTTTATCCGTTTATTATTCCACACGTGCATATGAGTCTTCCTCCGAGCCTCGTGGTTATTGCAGACTCGAGAACCATAGCAGTTATAGCATGGAATATAAACATAATTAGGAACATGGGGATAAATAATAACATTTATTATTGCCTCTAGGGCATATCTCCTACAACCCCTTGGCGCATAGGATATAGTCCGACGGATGACCTCTCTGTTGAGCCTAGGATGGGCTGCGTCGTGTCGGATAGCCTCGGTGGGGCGTTCCCTAACAAGGTTCACGCCACCCTGGAGATCCGAGCGTGCAGGCTCAACAGTAGTGCACCCCTGCAGGGAGTTTAATCTATTCGAATAGTCGTGTCCACAGTAACAGGACGCTTTATGCTGAAGCTGGATCTTACCACTAGAAACTATTACTATTAAACTGTATGGTTCCGGGTCTTCTTCCTCGCAGGGAGTCGAGGAGGGGAACTCGGAGGCATTATTATTATTGCAATCATTACAACTTATATTATACAATGTTGCAGCAACTTCTGCTTCATTGTTACTTTATTGCTTTATATAAACTGTTGGCTGATTCTTACCTCTTGCTGCAAGACATCGTCGGAAGATGCTAGTCTTCGATAGGCCTAGCTTCTTATCCTTATTCTGATTTCTATCTTGCAGTCCACTATATACAGCCTCTTCTTTCCGTTGATACAATGCATAATGCTTAGTAGCGGACGTAAGACTCGCGGGTATACTAGATACTCACCTGCTTTATTTCCTTTACTGTTTTGCCCGATCGGCCGCTGCAGTCGACGTTGGAGCCCAGGAGCAGGAGTACCCCGGAGGCGGATACTACTACGTCGAGACCCCCACTGACCAGGACCAGGAGTAGTTTCGGAGGCTCCCAGGCAGGAGGCCTTGCCTTTTCGATCTGTATCTCTGATGATATTTGTGCTAGCCTTCTTAAGGCAAAACTTGACTAACTATGTCTGTACTCAGATATTATGTCTTGTATAACTTATGTATTCGGGTCCGCGTGACCCCCCCTTTATTGTAACATATCGGTTTATCCGTTTGTGTTTAGTGTTGTGATGTGATATTCTCACCGTGGCACCCTAATCTCAGTCGTGTACCCTGCGTGTATGATTACTGTACACGGATTGATTTTGGGGGCGTCACAAGTTGGTATCAGAGCCGACTTCCTGTAGGAAGCCCCTAACCACTCCTTGGTCGAAGTTGAGTCTAGACTTTGAGAAAACTATTTTGCTGACTTAATATTTGGCTTACGGGCCCACATCGATGTCACTTCGTGTGATATCTATGGTATTAGGATCCTTTTCTCCTTACCTATGCTCTGGGACTCTGCTCTCTTATCCTTGCTGGTAAGTTTTACAAACTCTGACATTAGGATCACGTTCTCACCATCGAGATCGAAAGGATTGAGTTCCTTTTCTCCCCACATATTCTGAAAACATCCACTATTGACCTTATCTTGGGTATGGATTGGCTGAAAACCCACGAAGCCGCACCTTATTGTGGCACCAAGGTCATCCAACTTTTTCATCCATCTGGCGCGATTGTGAGTCACACTGCCATTGTGTCGATGAATACCGAAGCTCGTATATATGCACTGAATGCCTTGAATGTCTCACCTCTCGAAGGGATTGAGAAAGTCCCAATCGTTTGTGATTTTACCGACGTATTCCCAGAAGAACTGCCGGGGATACCCCCGATTAGGGAAGTTGAATTCGTCATCGACTTGAAGCCCGGCACCGTCCCTATTTCCAAGCGCCCATATAAGATGCCACCTCACCACCTCCTTGAATTGAAGAAGGAGATCGACACGGCCCTCGAGAAAGGCTTCATCCGTCCTAGTTCCTCTGCTTGGGGAGCACCTTCGCTCTTTGTCAAGAAGAGTGATGGCACAAACCGATTGGTCCAAGATTACCGACCTATCAACCAGGCCACGATACAGAACAAGTACCCCCTCCCTCGGATCAATGATCTTTATGATCAACTTGCTGGATCCACGGTGTTTTCAAAACTCGACTTAAGGTTGGGTTACCATCAGATCCGGGTCCGTGATGAGGACATCCCGAAGACCGCATTCATTACTCGCTATGGTTCATACGAGTACACTGTCATGTCCTTTGGCTTGACGAATGCACCAGCCACCTTCTCCAGATTGATGAACTATATATTCATGGAATATCTCGACAAGTTTGTCGTGGTTTATCTGGATGATATATTGATTTACTCCAAGACCGATGCAGAACATGCTGAACATCTTCGTCTTATACTGGAAAAGCTTCGAGAACACAAACTCTATGCTAAGTATTCAAAGTGTGACTTCTGGCTTCCCGAAGTAACCTACCTTGGTCATGTGATTTCCAAGGATGGCGTTGCCGTCAACCCCGAACGTATCCAGGCTATTCTTGATTGGACTCCGCCCAGGACTGTCAAGCAAGTCCGAAGTTTCCTCGGCCTTGCCAGCTATTGCCGCCGTTTTGTTGAGAATTTCTCCAAGATTGCCAAGCCGCTGACTAATCTGCTTCACAAAGGCGTCAAGTTTGAGTGGACAGATAAATGTCAAGAAAGTTTTCAAGCTCTCAAGGACAAGCTCACTTCTCCCCCAGTGCTTGCTCCCCCTGATACTCAAAAGGACTTCGTGATTTATTGCGACGCGTCTCGTCAAGGATTAGGCTGTGTCCTAATGCAAAAGCGCAAAGTGATTGCTTATGGCTCTCGTCAACTGCGTGCTCACGAAGATAAATATCCAACTCATGATCTCGAATTGGCAGCGGTAATTTATGCATTGAAGCTGTGGCGACATTACCTCGTCGGTAATCGTTGCGAGATCTTCACCGACCACCAAAGCATGAAGTACCTGTTTACGCAACCAGACCTGAATCTCCGCCAACAGAGATGGCTCGAGACAATAGCCGACTACAACATGGGAATTTATTACACCCCGGGAAAAGCTAATGTGGTGGCCGATGCCTTAAGCCGCAAAGCCTATTGTAGTGAACTTGAAGTTCAGGTGCAACAGCCACGTCTGTATGCAGAACTCCGCAAGCTGAACATCGAAATTGTTCCGCAGGGATATGTGAACTCCCTGGTGGTCCAACCAGACCTCGACACCCGCATCAAGACGGTACAACATTATGACTCTGACATTTGGAAGATTAAGCGTCGTGTCGCCAGCGGAGAGCCCTCATTCTTCACTATTGATGCAAATGATGATAATGCGGTGTACTTCAAGGGTCGTTTAGTGGTTCCGGTAGCCAAGGCCAACCTGAATTACGCCTCTGATGTCATGAAAGAAGCTCATGATACACCCTTGTCGATTCACCCTGGTAGTACCAAGATGTACCAAGACATTCGTCAGCGGTACTGGTGGTCCAACATGAAACAAGACATTGCTCGTTATGTTGATGAGTGTGACGTTTGCCGTCGCGTGAAAGCCGAACATCAAAGGCCTGCTGGTACTCTGCAACCACTCTCTATTCCTGAATGGAAATGGGACAAGATTGAAATGGACTTCGTCACCGGATTTCCCCGATCATAGAAAGGTCATGATGCCATCTTTGTCGTCATTGACCGATTCTCCAAGGTTGCTCATTTTCTGCCTGTCAAGGAGACGATCTCTGCTAGTCAGTTAGCAGACTTGTATGTTTCTAGAATTGTTTCCCTCCATGGTATTCCGTTGGAGATCAGTTCAGACCGTGGCAGCATTTTCACCTCAAAGTTCTGGGATAGTTTCCAAGAAGCTATGGGCACTCACCTAAACTTCAGTACTTCTTATCACCCCCAGTCGCAAGGACAAGTCGAACGAGTTAACCAAGTGCTCAAAGACATGCTTCGAGCTTGTGTCATTTCATTCGGTAAGAAATGGGAGGAATCTCTTCCATTTGCTGAATTCTCGTACAACAATAGCTATCAGGCTAGTCTGAAGATGGCACCCTTTGAAGTTCTCTATGGACGTAAGTGCCGAACCCCTCTGAATTGGTCAGAAACTGGGGACCGAACTCTCATTGGTCCGGACATTATTCAACATGCCGAAGATCAGGTTCGCGTTATCCGTGAACACTTGAAAGCTGCTAAGTCCCGCCAGAAAAGCAACTATGATCGCAAGCACAAGGAAATGGTCTATGAACCTGGCGAATACGCGTACCTCCGTGTCACTCCCATGAGAGGCACTCACCGCTTCGGGATCAAAGGCAAGTTAGCTCCTCGCTACATTGGCCCGTTCCTTATTCTTTCCCGGAGTGGACCAGTGGCATACCGATTGGAATTGCCGGCAAACCTCTCTCAAGTCCATGATGTATTTCATGTGTCGCAACTCCGACGCTGCTTCAAAGACCCTATCCGTGAAGTGGAACATGATATGATCGAGCTGCAACAGGACTTGACTTATCAAGAACATCCGAGCCGCATTCTCGATCAGTCTGAACGCAAGACCCGCAACAAGACGACGAAGTTTCTCAAAGTTCAGTGGTCGAATCATTCTGAAGATGAAGCCACTTGGGAACGCGAAGATCGTCTTCGTGAAGAATACCCCGATCTTTTTCCCGCTACCACTTAAATTCTCGAGACGAGAATTCTTGTAGTGGGGGGATTTGTAACACCCTCACTGTCAGTGAACAGTAATCAGGGTTACTGTTCATCTGTACTGTTCAAAATTTTTGTCTGATCAATATGGTTCAGTTCAAATTCAAATTACCCTTTGATATTTTTGCAAGCAATGTGAACCATGGACCTTGATCATCATTGGCCAACTGAAGTCCAAGCCATTTGAATTGAAATTCAAACAAACCCTAAAATGCCTTTTGATGAATATTAAAAATAGGGTGACAATAAATAATTTCCAAAAATCTTGGAACCACTTTTATAAAATCCCAAATAATCACTGGACCAAATCCATATGGGTTTGGGTATTTATTGTGTTATGGAAAATTCTAAACAAATATAAAAAGAGGCCAAAAACCCCAAACAAATCATTTAATATTTAAAGTAAATATTAAATGACTTTTAGAATTGCCCAAATCTTTTGTGGCACTGACCTTAGGTATAACATAACTTATGGGGCACCAACCACATTTTACAAAAATGCCTAAGACATTAAAATAATTACAAAAGGGAATAAAGAAAAAGAAAAAGATAAAAAAATGGAAACCTAAACCTACGCCTGGGGGCGAAGCCCACCAGGCCACCTCCTCCTTTTTCCCCCTGGGCCGCAAGCCCAAGGCCCCCCCACCCCGGTCTTCTCCCTCCTGTTCATCCCCTCCCCCGTGTCACTCATCCCGTGGCCAGGGCGCCATGGCCATCGGCGTGGAGGGCATCGGAGACGTTCCGCCGGCTACAAGACGGCGCCCCCTGCGCCAAACCCTAAACCTAGCGCCCCGGTACCCCCTGGATCTCGACCCCCCTTCCCCCTCTTGCTCTCTGCGCTCGCCGCGCGTCGAGGGCCACTGCCGTCGCCGGGAGGTCATCGTCGACGCGGCCAACGGCCTCCCCGTGCCACGGGAGGTTGTCCAGGAGGTCGGTCGCGCTCGACTCCTTCCTCTCGTGCTCGCAATCGACACCGGGAGCCTCCACACGACGCGAATCGCGGCTTTCTTCTACCTCGGGACGTCGCGCCATTGACGCCACCGAGCTCTGCCCCGACCTCCCCCGGCCCCTTCAACTGCTTCTCTGCCCTCGCGGTGAGCACCCGGTGCTCCATGACCCCTTCCCTCTCCTCCCCCATGCCCGTAGGTGCCTGCCCGCGAGCTCACGCTCCGGCCGCCGTGGTTGCCCGCCGTGGCTGTCGCCGTGGTCGACCCCGACGTCCACCTCGTGCCCAAGCGGATGCCCCGCGTTCCCCCGTTCGATTCCCGCCCTTGCCGCTCCGTTTGGTCGCCGGTGCCGCTCGCTAGCCTCGCCGCCGTGCCCCCTGTACGTCGTCGCCGGCGAGCGCTGGATGGAACCTCCAGTGGGCTGGGAAAATGACATGCGGGACCCACTTGTTTCAATTAGCGCTAATGATCCTGTTAAGCCTAAGCCCCCGTGTTAAACTACCCACATGTGTATGACAGTGGGCCCAAGGCCATTTATATTAGAACTAATAAAAAAATTGTTAGAGATTAACCCCTCTGTGAGTATGACATGTGGGCCCTTGGCCCTTTAATCTAATTAAAATGATTAATTAACCACTGTGTCAATGACACATGGGTCCCACCTGTAAGTTACTTAATTAACTGATTTAATTTAACCCTGTTAGACTTACATGTGGGACCCCACTGTTATTAAATTTAATTAATTGATTTATTAGCCATGTGAGGCTGACCAGTGGGAACCATTGGTCAGGTTTGACCAGTCAAACTTTTGTGGATAATGTTACTGTTTTATAAATAAAAATAATTCCAGAAAATCTTTTAAATGATTTAAAACTTTGAAATTCAATAACTTTTAAACCGTAAGTCAGATTCAAAAACTTTATACATCAAAATTGATCAGAAAAATATAACGAATACGGATACGCCCTCCGTATGTCTATCCCACCCCCCTAACACACCGATCATCGACATTCCCCCCTCCGGGCTGTCTGTCGATAATTCCCGGTACCGATAAAAAAATACCCGGATGAATTTATTCCGAACACGAAAGTTGTCCGGAATGGTTCAACTAACAAAGATACACTCCCCTTATCTTTGTCGGATGTCCACGACACCTCCGGCATGAACCCTTCCCCCTCCGGACACCCTGTCCGGTAATCACCCGGAGCTGGCAGTTCATCCCCGGATGAATTCCCGCTCCGAGCAACGTGTGTTGCACTGCGTTAGAACACCGTTAACATTTCATCTGTCATGTCATGCATATGTTTGTTTATTATTGCCGTGTATTTACTGTTTCCTCCCCCCTTAATCTCCGGTAGACCCCGCTGCTACCGCCGACTACACTGCTGCCGGGTACGACTACTTCGTCGACGACCCTTCCCCTACCGTCGAGCTTCCAGGCAAGCAGAGCCATTCTCTTCCCCAGATATCGCCTATCTTTCCGTACATTTCTTGCACTAGGCATTGTTACTGTTGCTGCTACGTTACAATCCTATTCAATTGCATAGCCTGTTTTTGTCGCCCCTTGATGTACCTCTTTTATCCTATGCTGCCTATTATTATTATTATGCATTATTCAGCAGTGAGCCCTGCGCATTGTTAGCTAGGATTAGATAGAGGGCCGTGATCACTCAGGGGAGTGAACGCGGATACAAATATTATAACTGCACAGGTACGGTACAAAGCAGACACCGCCAAAGGCCCCTATCTGGGTTATGCCTAGTCACCTCAAGTGTGAGCTCCAGGAGTAATCCTTGTACTCCACTCGAGGCTGACTTTGTCTTGCCGCCATAGGGTCCTGAACAGCGGTTGTCCTTAAAGGTAAGAAAGTCGGGCGACCCAACGGTGCCCGCGAGAGGTATATCGTCGGGAACGACAGGGAGGGTACGACCGACGTTACTGGCGTGCTTGGCCCCTGCTCGTATCTCACGAGAGTTACCAAACCACGAAAGTCGAGCTCTACCAAGAGCACACGCGAGACAAGGTAAGGAGACGGTTCACCTTGTTGGTAACCGCAGTGACTTGGTGGGACGACAGGGCAGGCACCGATGTACTGGTGGTCCTGACTGCTGTCGTTGACCGCGGGTCGGTTAAGTCGAGGCAACGATAACGGTTGTCACGCAGGTTAATTAAAATGCTAAATGGTTCGGCGGATGACTTGAGAGGCCCGTTGGTCTGTACGCACTACCTACACGTGGGATTACGGTGTGGGCCCTCCGCGTCGTAGTTCGTCCGAAAGCTCTTCAGACGTCAGCAGTACTGCGGCCTGATCGCCGGGAAGTGGTCTTGTCTTTTGCTGCAGCAGGTGTGTTTGGATTTGCTTTTGCTTCACCGGCCAGACTCGCACCGTGCAGGAGCGTGCAAGGGTGAGGGACCTAGACCCCTTGGCGCATAGGATATAGTCCGACGGATGACCTCTCTGTTGAGCCTAGGATGGGCTGCATCGTGTCGGATAGCCTCGGTGGGGCGTTCCCTAACAAGGTTCACGCCACCCTGGAGATCCGAGCGTGCAGGCTCAACAGTAGTGCACCCCTGCAGGGAGTTTAATCTATTCGAATAGTCGTGTCCACAGTAACAGGACGCTTTATGCTGAAGCTGGATCTTACCACTAGAAACTATTACTATTAAACTGTATGGTTCCGGGTCTTCTTCCTCGCAGGGAGTCGAGGAGGGGAACTCGGAGGCATTATTATTATTGCAATCATTACAACTTATATTATACAATGTTGCAGCAACTTCTGCTTCATTGTTACTTTATTGCTTTATATAAACTGTTGGCTGATTCTTACCTCTTGCTGCAAGACATCGTCGGAAGATGCTAGTCTTGGATAGGCCTAGCTTCTTATCCTTATTCTGATTTCTATCTTGCAGTCCACTATATACAACCTCTTCTTTCCGTTGATACAATGCATAATGCTTAGTAGCGGACGTAAGACTCGCGGGTATACTAGATACTCACCTGCTTTATTTCCTTTACTGTTTTGCCTGATCGGCCGCTGCAGTCGACGTTGGAGCCCAGGAGCAGGAGTACCCCGGAGGAGGATACTACTACGTCGAGACCCCCACTGACCAGGACCAGGAGTAGTTTCGGAGGCTCCCAGGCAGGAGGCCTTGCCTTTTCGATCTGTATCTCTGATGATATTTGTGCTAGCCTTCTTAAGGCAAAACTTGACTAACTATGTCTGTACTCAGATATTATGGCTTGTATAACTTATGTATTCGGGTCCGCGTGACCCCCCCTTTATTGTAACATATCGGTTTATCCGTTTGTGTTTAGTGTTGTGCTGTGATATTATCACCCTAATCTCAGTCGTGTACCCTGCGTGTATGATTACTGTACACGGATTGATTTTGGGGGCGTCACATAGTACCTCCGTTATGCCCAAAAGAATATTTGATATGTTTGAATTGAAGCCCTTTGAGCCTTGTTCTTTTGGTGTTCGTCTTGTTGATTCTTCCATAAAGAAACCTTTGGGGAAGATCGACGATGTTCTTATCATTGTGAATGACAACTATGTTCCCGTTGATTTTATTGTTATGGATATAGAGTGTGAACCTTTGTGTCCAATTATTTTGGGACGTCCTTTTCTTCGCACCGTTGGTGCGGTTATTGACATGAAAGAGGGGAATATAAAATTCCAATTCCCATTCAAAAAGGGGATGGAACACTTCCATAGAAAGAAAATCAAGTTACCTTTTGAGTCCGTTACATGGGCTAGTTATTCTCTTTCTCTTCATAAAACTTGATTCTTCTTTTGCATCATGCCTAGCTAATGGCTTTAAAGAAGCGCTTTCGGGAGGCAACCCGCAACGAATTCAGGTGTTTTCTCTTTGCTTTTGTTGTGTCTTGATGATTTTTACTTCTGTAGCAACATCATTGTATCTTTATTTTTCAGCTTTGTGCCAAGTTATAGCCTCTTACGGCAAGGGAAGTAAAAGTTGTGACATGCTGTCCAGAAAACAGATTCTGTCCTCGTGACCAGAAAAATTCCAGAAAAATCCCAGTTCATATTTTTGAGCTGAAATTTTTACACAGTATGATCTATACAATGACGAAACTTCCGTATGTTCTGAGTTTTTTTATTTGAGTTGCAGAAGTGCCCCTAAAAAATTCTTTACTATCTGATGTTCTGTTTTTCACAGATTCTGCCACGTTTTGTCTCTCCTAACTTTTGCAAACCTTAAGCTTGCTTTTTCTTTGAAAAAACTTTTTTGCACTCTTGAGAAACAGTAGCTCTTCAAGAATATCTTTATATCCAGTGGGAAAAATTATTTATTAAGGGTACTAACCTCTCTAATCAGCTTATGATGAGTTATGTATGAAGGGAGTTTTATTTACTCTTGAGAAACAGTAGCTCTTCCCGATGAACCCCCTCCCCCTGTGGCTTATATGGGCGGCGGGGGCGAGTGGGATCGCAGATGCGGCTCGTGTGGCCCGGTGTGGCCGCGTGTATCAAGAGAAAGTTGGGCGGTTTCGGCGCAAAAGATCGTGGCGCAGAAGGCGAGGCGTGCGTAGTAACATCCCGTCGCGCGTGGGTCGTGGGGCCTGGATCATTAACTGCCCCGAGGAATCGGAAGCGACGTGCGACGTGGGTTGGTCAGAAGTTGGTCAAAAGTAACCGTTGGAGAAGCAATCGGTTGAGCTAGATCTCAGCTGGGCCAAAGTGTGGCAACGGAAATTTTTCAGAGAAGCACGAGAGCAATCGGCGAGATGGTAGTCGAGGTCGGAGAAGGTGTATCGAACTATTACTGATCTGGTCGGCCGGGCAGAATATCCGATCTGAGCGTTCAGATCGGATTGAGAAGTCCGATGAGGCCAGAGCAGTCAAAGCGCGAAGAGAAGAAAAGAAAAACTGCAAGGGCCCCACAGTCAAGTAACCGTGGGACCCTTACAGATTTAGGGGCTAGTGTCGGGGAAATGATACCCGGGTAGGGTCACCCAGACGAAAGCAATATTTCAAGACAAGGAGGAGGCCGATTGGGCTGCTGCTGGGCCGAGCTAGGCAGTCACATGGCCGATTGCTCCCAAGCAATCGACCATGCCGAATGCGAGCAGTCGGCCCAGGCGCAATCGGCCCACTCCTCAATCGGCTCAAGAGTTGACCTTGTACCAGAGGCGTCCGACCTGGACAAGGTCAACTTAGTGTCGGGAGAATGACACCCGGGTAGGGTCACCCAGACGAAAGCAATATTCCAAGACAAGGAGGAGGCGGATTGGGCTGCTGCTGGGCCGAGCTAGGCAGTTGCATGGCCGATTGCTCCCAAGCAATCGACCATGCCGAATGCGAGCAGTCGGCCTAGGCGCAATCGGCCCACTCCTCAATCGGCTCAAGAGTTGACCTTGTCCAGGTCGGACGCCTCTGGTACAAGGTCATAAATGTAGGATCCCGAGAGATCCGGGTGGCAGTAAGCTAAGTCACTTCACCGATCTGCCAGAGGAGTGTTGTCACCCTTTTTCCTCTGATTCCGGAGACATGACGACAAGACCAGAGGTCATAGCTCCACTGTTCATCATCATTACCTATAAGCTACAGCATGGGCAGTCGCTTGACAAGTCCGGATCAACCGGAGATTTGCAGTCGGTGGACCCCAGCCGATGAGAGGATGACAGTTGGGGCCAGCCCCCGACTGAAATGACCGTAGTACCCTGAGCTCACACTATAAGAGCCCGGGGTACCCCTCCTGTGAGAGGGACGCCCCATTCGCATTTACTTACCACAGTAGTTCCCGTAGAGAAGCAGAGGAGAGCCATGCCCACGACATGTCTCTTCTTCCTCTGAGCAGCTCCATGAGCATTGATTGTAGTTCGTGAGATCATTTATAGCAAGCAGACAAGCAGGAGTAGGGGTGTTATCTCTCAGGAGATCTCCGAACCTGGGTACATCGTGGTGTCTTTCACCGTGTTTGTGCCCAACCCGTTTCCGGCACTATCGACATAGTTCTTCCTGAGTCTTCCCCTCTCTTTAGCCATCTCTATGGCATCTGTTGTTACTAAACGACGACAGTTGGCGTCCACCGTGGGTGGGACAATATGCAGCGACCGGAGTTCGGCTCCTGCGGGATTCTTCTTCATCATCGATTTCTTCGGCGCAGACATTTTTTGGATCTGGATTGCAGTCAGCCCGTGGCGGCGCCTCCGAAGGCTGCGCAAGCCGGCGGTTTCCCGCCGCGCCCGCGGCAGTGCTTCCCGGCCGCGCGCTCCTCCTCCTCCAATGGCTCTCCGCTCCCAGCTTCGTCGGCTGCCTCCGCGAGCGCCTCCAGTGGCCGTGCGGGGCCATCCTCCACGTCTCTTCCCCGAGCGTCCTTCGTCGCGCCCGCTGCTGCCCAGCGCCGTCCTCCTTCGTGTGAAAGCCTGCGCCGCCGCGCCTCGCCCAGCTCCGTCCGCCGGTGCGGAAGGCCGCCACTGACTGCGAGCCTGCGCTGCTCCTCCGTCTCCGTCCCCTCGTCGTCTCGCGCCCGCGCTGCACCGGCTGGGCCGGCGTCCCCTTCTTCTCCAGCCCGCGCCTCCGCGCCGCGCCCGGCTCCGTCCGCCGGTGCGGAAGGCCGCCGCTGACTGTGAGCCCGCTCGTGCTCCCTCGTATCCAGCCGAGTTCCCCCGCGTCGTGTGCCTCACTAGCTAGCTCCCTCGTATCCAGCCGAGTTCCCTCGTGCTGACCTGTGAAAAATTCAGAAGAAGCAAAGAAAAGTTCAGAGAGAAGCTAGCCAAAAATCTTCCTATACACTCTCCATACATTTGGTCGTACAACACCCAGATAATCCATGTATACTACCTATACTATTTCTCAGGTCTAATCGTCGCCCTGGTTGATTTGAGTTTCACTAATTACATCGGCGGACCAATGAGCAGGAGGCACCTGTAATTCTGTGGATCGGGCGGTGTACGTTTCGTGTGTGCATGTTGCGTTTCTAGCGTCTGCATGCGTTTCCTTGCTTCTTATTGGTTGGGATGGGCCCGCTTTGCATGGATGGTCTCACCGTTGTCGACGTTTCGTTGCTGCATCTTGTGCGTAATTTACCTGGCTTGCATGTGCTGCATGGTTCCGTATCCTTTTTTAATTCCTTCCATGTTGTTTGCGTCCTCTGATTGATTGGTGTGGGCCCGGTTTGTATGGTCTCGCTTGCATCCTTAGCGTAATTTATCTGGCCCTCACTACGTCTTGCATGTGCTGTATAATTGCGTGTCCTTTTCTTATTGCTTGCATGTTGTTTATGCTAGCGTGTCAGTCCGCTGTGTTTTGTCGCTTAGATAGTAAGTGCTCTAAACATTCTTATATTACTTTACGGAGGGGAATAGTATTTTCTACAGGCTTCGCGTTTCTTTTGACCACCGCTTTTGGTCTTTGGTCTACATTTTGCATTGACCGGCTTAGTGCTCTTTTCTTGTGCTTATCGGTTTGTGGCCAGTATAAATAGCGTACCCGGGGGTGGTTTGGATGTGTACTGTGTTAGGTGTCCGGGCCTTCATTGTTCTTATGGTGCGTCGTGTTGCTCCTCTTGCGGAGCATCGTGGGCGACGTGATGCTCGCGCTCCACGCCGTCGAGGTCGTCCATGTACTATACCTGGTCGTTTCTTGGGTTCGCGTGGTGATGACGCTTTTGGTCGCGGTGATTCGGCAGTTTGTGGGGGTTCATCGTCTTTTAATTCTCGGCTTCGATCGGGACCGCCGCAGAGGCGTTTGGTTCCATGTCAGTTGTTTTCTTTCGATGGTTTGTTCTTTATTTTATGTGCTGTTATTTAAAAAAAATAGTGTTTGGTGGATCCATGGGTGACTTCTTTTTGTTGTATCTCAGGTGATGGATTTGAATATTGTGCGTTCCGTTCCCGAGGTTGCTTCGGCGGGTTCTTCCTCTTCTTATTGTCAGTTTCGTTCGAGAGTGACACAAAGGCGTCTTCTTTCACGTCCAGTCGCTTCTTCGGCTTCTTCTGATGATGGTTTGTTGCTTTCTTTCTTTTTTGCTTAGCAAGTTAGTGTTGAGTATGGTAATGATGGGGTTGTGTGTCTGTTAGGAGATGGAGTTGGGTTTATCGCTTCTACTCAGGAGGTGTCACGTCGGCGACGAGATATTCGATTGGGAAAGCGGCCTGTCGACTGTAATGAAGGTATGTGTGTAGTTTGAGTGTACGTTGGATCATAGTATATTTTTTTTTGTTTTTTAATATTTGTTACTTCCTCCGATCCATATTAACGTACTTAAGTTTGCCTAGATACACGTGCATCTAGTCTAAATACTTAACTAGATACATACGAATCTAGACAAAGTTGAGTACATTAATATGGGTCGAAGGTA
This sequence comes from Bromus sterilis, assembly GCA_950022295.1. NCBI lineage: Eukaryota > Viridiplantae > Streptophyta > Magnoliopsida > Poales > Poaceae > Bromus > Bromus sterilis. Next base: position 414,125,129 of record OX465595.1, on the reverse strand, counting down.
ATAGTATTTTTTATGTAGATGTTTCTAGGGTTATTTGTACTGGTGAGGACTCTGTTTATTTCACGGCTGTGGGGCGTCCTTTTTCTGACGGTATGTAGGTGTTTAATATTGTGGTTATTTAAAAAAAATGTTGAATAATTATATTTAATTATTTTTGCAGATGGATTGAGTAGTAATTATGATTTAAGTAGTAATGTGCAAATGAGTGTGATGGGTGACGTGCATGTGGTTGCCACTTCTGTTATTCAGCCTGTTCAAAGTTCAATTTTCATGGATTGCCACTTTGGCATCCAGACGCCACCTCGCCGTGTTGTTCCATCATTAAGAGAAGGATATGTTTATAGGTCAACGCCTTTAGGTTTGTTTTTGATGTATATTTATTTGTGATTACTGTGTTTGGATTGTTATTTATAATTTAGAAAGAGTTTGTTGTACTCAGTTTTAGGTACTCCTGTTTTGGATCGGATGGATATTTTTTACAATCGTGGCAAACGTAAATTGATTCGTGATTTCCATTCTGGAAGAAAGAGAGGTAACTGTATATGGTTTATTTTATTATTGATTTTTCCTTTTTTTGTACATATGTTTTTCCTATGTGTATATGTAGTAATGATTTTTTTCCCAGTGCGTCCAATGGAACCGCCTTTTTCAAAAGAGTATATTTCTTTGCTTAAAGGTATAAATTTTCATTTAGTTGTTTGTCATGTTAGCTTTCATTTTTTGAGTGCTGGGATTGAGTTTTCTTTTATTTGTGTTAGTTGCTTCTCGCGGGCGGTCTTATTATGGTGCACCTGGTTTTACTTGTCGGAGATGTGGTGCGTTTTATTGGTTTCTGGAGGGTTCAACGGGTCATAAGGATGCCAATTCTCGGCATCCTATTTATACTGGTTGTTGTCGTGGTGGGAAAGTTTCTTTGCCTAAATTTGCTGATTGGCCACAGCCATTAAAAGAGTTACTCCGCTTTGATGGTGGTTCGGTGTGCTCCCGTTTTTTGCGGATGATTAGGCATTATAATTCTATGTTTTCTTTCACTTCTTTTGGAGCAAAAATTGATCGTAGCATTAATGTTGGAGGTGCTCCATATGTTTTTAAAATGAATGGTGCGGTTTACCATCAGATTGGGCCTTTGCTGCCTTCTGGGAATGATAGCCCTAAATTTGCACAATTATATATGGTTGATTCGGCTGATGAAGTGGTCAGTAGGATTAATGTGTTTGATCGCGAAGGTGATAATTCTCTTGAACCTGACCGTAATACTGTGGCATGTCTCATCGAGATGTTGAATAAATCACATTGTTTGGTACATAAGTATAGGATTGCTCGGCAGAACTTGTGTTCTAATGATGGTCCAAAAGTTTCTATCCGTTTTTTGGGTGGTGATGGTAGTTCTCATGGAACACGTTTTTTCTGGCCCAACTGCTCCAGAGGTGGCTGCTGTTATTGTTGGTGACATTACTCATGATCGAAAGAAATTTGATGTAGTTGTTGAAACACATGCTGGAAAGTTGAAGCATGTGTCGGCTCTTAATCCTAATCTTATGGCTTTGCAATATCCTTTGCTTTTTCCTCATGGTGATAAAAGTTGTCATTTGGGTATCAAGTATATGGACATTGATGTTGGATCTGCGGGTGAGGATGATTTGTTATGTGGCGAAGATATTGATAGTGTTGTTGATGTGTATCGACGGACTAAGTCTTCACGTACTCAAGTGTCTATGCTTGAGTACTATGGTTATTATTTGCATTATCGTGAGCATGAACCTAATCCTTACACTTGTTGTGTTCGTTTAAGTCAACAAGTGGCCGTTAATGCTTATTCATGTGTTGAGTCTGATCGTTTAGAATTTCATTTTTGGAATCAAAATAAATTACGATCTGAGACATATCAAGGTATTTCGGATGCAGTGGGTGAAGGTGGTTTAACTGGAAAAAAATCTTGGTGTTCAGTTTATGTTGCATGGCACCTTTACCGGTGGACGGAGGTATATGGTGTTGAATTATCACGACGGTATGGCCGTTTGTCGTGAGTATGGTGCTGCTGATTTATTTATCACTTTTACTTGCAATCCAAAGTGGCAAGAGATAGTTGATGCTTTGGCTTCTGAGCCTGGTCAGCTTCCTTCTGATCGGCCAGATATTGTCACACGGGTTTTCCATATGAAATTTGCTGAATTTTTGGCTGATATAAAGAATGGTTCATTATTTGGCCCTATTCAAGCATGTAAGTATTGTTTTTGGTTATTATATATTTATATAATCATTCAATGTGGTTTTATGTATTTAATTTTGTTTTTTGCGTTTATTTTTTTTACTATTTAGTATAGTTTAAGGGGTGTTTCTGCTTTATGCAGATTTATATGTTGTTGAATTTCAAAAAAGGGGTTTGCCTCATACCCATACATTGGTTTGGTTAGAGGCAAGTTCTAAGGATCCGTCTCCTTCATTTATTGACCAGTTCATCTGTGCTGAGTTACCAGATCCTATGTTGGATCCTCTTGTGGATGAGTTTATGATGCATGGTCCGTGTGGGGAATATAATGCGAAGTGTGCATGCATGAAAAATAATAGTTGTTCTAAAAGGTAGTGATGAGAAAATGGTAGATGATGTGGGATTTCCGATGTATCGTCGCCGTGATGATGGTCGATTTGTACTTAGAAATAAAGGCACCCTTCGTCTTGGGAATCAGTGGGTTGTTCCTTATAATATGAAGCTCCTTAAAAGGTTTGAAGCTCATATAAATGTTTAATGGTGCAACAAGACAAACCTTTTGAAATATCTATTCAAGTATCTTACCAAAGGGAATGATGTTGTGCGAATGCGTATTGATATTAATAATGGAGAAAGAGAGGAGCGAAGAGGCATTTTTACTGTGCCATTTCCTACTAGGAGGAATGAAATTGACGATTATATTAAATGCAGGTAACCGTTTATATATTCTATAGTTCATTTTTTAAGTTAGAATTGTGTATTTACGTTTTTTTTTGTTTTATATAAGGTATTTATCTGCATGTGAGTCTGTCTGGAGAATGCTTGCTTATGATATTCATGGACGACAACCTTCAGTTGAGAGATTGATTGTCCATCTTCCTAATATGAACATGGTCATTTTTAATGAAGATGATAACCTCGATGGTGTTTTGAACAATCCATTTGCTATGAAAACTATGCTAACAGAATGGTTTGTTGCAAATCTGAAATATTCTTCTGCAAGAACTCTAACGTATTTAGAGTTTCCGACCAAGTGGGTTTGGAATAGTTCTAAGAAAATGTGGACAAAAAGGAAACAAGAAAAGAAACTTGCCAGAAGAATTGGTCGTATATACCATGTCCATCCTTCTACTGGTGAGTAGTTTTTTCTTAGAATGTTGCTTATGGTAGTTTGTGGCGCCACCTGTTACGAGGATTTGAGAGTTCATAATGGCCGTTTGTATGATACTTTTAAAGAAGCATGCCAATCTAGAGGTTTGGTTGGTGATGATAATGAATGGTTCAAATTGTTTGATGAAGCTATTGTGTGGGCAACTGCATTTCAGTTGAGGCATCTTTTTATGACTGTTCTTCTTCATTGTGAGGTTGGAAATGGACGCACACTTTTTGATAAGTATTGGCCAAGCATGGCCGAAGATATATCTTTTAGATTATCTAAGAGCATAAACAATCCTAACTACAAGATAGCAGAAGATTTTTTACAGGATCAACTATTGTGTGAATTGTCTTCTATGTTTGTAAAAAATGGTTCATCTCTTGCTTCATTCAACGTGACTTCACGTAGTATTCCTATTAGGAATGAGAGTTTGAATAGGCTTATTCTTGAAGAGTTAAGTTATGATATTGCGGAATTGATTGTCGAGTCAGAGTTTTTGTATCATAATCTGAATGATGAACAAAGAACTATATATTTCGATATATTGGAGGCTGTTCGTTTAGGGAAAGGAGGGGTATTTTTTTGTTTCTGGATATGGTGGTACGGGGAAAACTTTTCTTTGGAAATCAATCATTGCTACATTAAGGTCTGAAAGGAGGATTGTACTTGTTGTGGCTTTATCAGGTGTTTCATCTCTTCTTCTGCCTGGTGGCCGTACTGGACACTCCAGGTTTAAGATTCCATTATGTGTTAATGAGCATAGCCAATGTGGAATATCAAGAAGTTCTATGTTGGCTGGTTTATGTCAACGAGCTTCTCTTATTTTATGGGATGAAGCACCAATGACACACCGTTGCTGTTTTGAGGCTTTGGACAAAACATTAAGAGATATTATGTCAGTGGATGACGAAAATAATCAGTTTTTGCCTTTTGGGGGCAAGGTTGTATTATTTGGTGGTGATTTTAGACAAATTTTGCCTGTCGTTGAAAGTGGTACAAAAGAAGACATAGTTGATGCATCATTGATAAGTTCTCCATTGTGGTCTCATATAAAAGTTCTTAAATTGCATACTAATATGAGGTTGTCAAATCCAAATTTGTCGCGAGATGAGCGTGCTCAGTTTGCAAGGTTTTCAAACTGGGTTCAAGATATTGGAAATGGAACTGTGGACATGCATTGTGGAGGTAATGAGGTTACTCCTTCCTGGATTTATATTCCTGATGATTTAGTTCTTAACCCTATTGGAAATCATATGCATGCTGCTGTTGATGATACCTATGATGATTTTTTTTGAATTACAATGATGGTGATTATTTGTCCCGTCGTGCTATTGTGTGTCCCACGAATACTGTTGTGGATGAGTTAAATGATGTGGTTTTCAACCGTGTTCCTGGAGATCGTGTTGATTATTTGAGTTGTGATTCCATATCCAAATCTACCGATCCTATTGATGAGGTCGAACTTTTTTATCCACGAGAGTTATTGAATTCTATAAAGTTTAATAATTTTCCTCAACATAAGATTGGTTTGAAGGTTGGTGTACCAGTTATGCTTCTTCGGAATGTGAATCAATCATTGGGCATGTGTAATGGTACCCGACTGATTATTACCCGGCTTGGTGATAGAGTTTTGGAAGGAAAAATTATAGGTGGTTCAAATAATGGGCAGCATGTTTGTATCCCTCGGATTGTTCTAAATTCATCTGGTTGCAAATGGCCGTTTACGCTTAGAAGGTGTCAGTTTCCAATTAGACTATGTTATGCAATGACTATTAACAAAAGTCAAGGTCAGACATTATCGAAAGTTTGTGTTTATTTGCAAGAACCAGTATTCTCTCATGGACAATTGTATGTAGCTGTATCGCGTGTTACTTCTCGACAAGGTCTCAAATTTCTTACCGAGGATTCAAATGGTTGTCCAACCAATGAAACAAGAAATGTGGTCTACAAGGAAATTATTTATCGTCTTTGATGACATGTTTAATTTAGATTATATTTGACGTCTATTTATTTTATGTTTTATTTGTTTCTTATTTGTTAATTTGTTTATACTAACAATGTTGTTTAACAATATGTGTGTTTTTTCAGGCTTAAACAAAGTGTTTACAAGCAAATTATTTATTGTGTTTGATAACGGGTTTTCATCTGCGTCATGGTATTGTGTTCGATTAAAATATGTAATTTAGATTATGCTTGATGTGCATTTGTTTTTTCTATAACTTCATGTTAATTGTTAACTATTTCACCATAATTAATTTTCTTAACATCATATTTTTTTTCAGGCTTAAGTAGGATGTGCAAATTTTGGCAGTGTTGTCGTGTCTTATGGAGGGCGAGTTCGAATGGATCCATGGACAAAGACGTGTGCATGCATGTCTTATATGTTGAAAAAGTTTGAAGTGTGTACTCAAAGTGAAAGAGTATTTCGTGAAGTTAGTGGGTTGAGTTGATTGCTTCAGTTTAGACATATACATGTAACCTTGGTCATTGTGAATGAGCAATAAAGTTGTGTGTTGGTATATTCAGTTATTGTAACACGTGGTATGTGCACTTTTTTAGTCCACGTGTTTCATCTTATAACATGACAAGCCGGATAGTTTTGAATGACATCAATGGTCAACAGAATGCAGACGAGCGGTGTGACTAAATGTGTTCTTTCACCGCTTTTTACTTAAGCGGTATCAAGCTGACACACTTTATTTATGCACTCTTTTGTTTTCTACTATTTGAAAGTTAGTGTTCGTGTGTGCATATTGTTTCCCTTTGTTTTTTATATGCATTTAGTAGCTCTATATAAGTGAGTTCTTCTCCAATGTTGCTAAGTTGTCTTCTAGGCTTGCAAAACACTTGTGGTTGGGTTTCTTTGTGACAACCGTTGCTCTTCTCAGTTAGGTAGTTTAGCTACCATTTCTATTTCTGTTTGTTTTAGTATCTCACAGACTTCATGATGTTAGTGGGTTGAGTTGAGTGGTTCAGTTTAGACATATACAAGGCGCTTGGGTCAATGGACAAGCATATCCACTGTCGCCTGGATGATGATCGACTAGACGACGACGAAGGTTAACAAAAAGTGTGGCCAAGAATGTATCTGTGTTATCTTCATTTGCTAAGAAGCACTGCAGTTTGCTTCTGCTTGGCCAAGAATGTATTCCTGTTATTCCCTTTTTCTTAGAACCACTTTTTTAGTCCACGTGTTCCATCATCGATTTTGCTGGCGTTGAAGGCGCTTGAGCCAATGTGCAAGTGCATCCAACTGTTGGTTCAATGGTAACGTGTCGGGACCCGGGGTTAGCGTATGCAAGTACAGTTAAGACATAGTCATATGGAGAGCCGAGAACCGCACCCACTTGTCTAAGCAGACAAGGCCAAGCACTGAACATTCTCGGAAAGCATCGTACGTGAGGGGCATCCCATCCAGGCCGGATGATCAACTGTGATGGGTCCTCATCGTCCGCACACAGGTCTAATGATATGGGTGGTGAACTCCCATATTCAAAGACAAGTCGCCTCAACCATACCATCGACTATCTCAAAACTCTTACATAGACTTACTCCAGCCCGATCACTTAGTCGGGGTCTAGGGCGGGCTCGATCATACCACAAAGTGTGCACGAGACGGAGTCTCGGACAATCGCATCGCGATGCCCCAAGCTGCGCACATCTAAGGGCCACTTGGTGTATGAAAGACCGCCAGCCAGAACACAACTAAGGTCTCGAAAACCCATACAAAGACATGCATGTTATAAACATACACGCATCACACATGCCTTGTATGAACAGCAGGTACCATTGCAATTCTCTACCAAGTGTACATTTTATTTATAACTCTTATAGAGTACACACAGAGATCACAAACATGTGATCCAACATTACAACATAAAGCGGAAGCAAATTATGTCTGAGTACAGACAAGTTTAATAAATTGGCTTAAGAAGCCTTATTCAAACATAAAGCCCTCCACGAGGGAACCAGTCTGCTGACTGGGACTAGACTAGCTTAACTTCAGTCGTCCAGCTCGATGAAGAAGCCACCTTCGGGGTCAGTGGCATCATCTAAAACATAGATTAAGCAAACGTGAGTACAAAGGCGTACTCAGCAAGACTTACATAGGAGCTATACTACTCATGCACAGGTGTCAAGGTAAAAGGAGGTGGGGTTCACTTGCAGAAATGCCAGCTTTGACTTGGCTAATCCTGAACTACGAGTACCAGACTTTGAGGTAAGAAGCGTACACGAGTCCACTACTTTCACCAACCAATACACCACTATGGTGCCTTCCTCGACTTCCTCACGAGAAAGCACGCCATAGCACTCACACTTATCTTGGTGTATTTTAGAAGTATCCGGTTCAAGTTATCTAATAATCAAGCTAAGCTTTCCAAGTAGTCCATAACCGCGGACGCGGCTATTCGAATAGTTTTGATAACCTTGCAAGGGTGTACCGCTACACACACATGACCATCATTTACCGCCTTTGATCTCGACACCATTCAAGGGGTGCCAGCGAGGATGATCATCACAACTGTTACCTCATAGCCTATCTAGTCCAAGAAAGCCGCCTACTTGGGTTGGCTACCACAATCGTGAACCCGGCCGGTTTACCGAAGTGGACCCAAGCGATGTGTGCGTGGTGCATAAGCCGGTCTCGGATGAGCCGTTCTCTCACTTAGCATCCAGGCCACAAGCCTACCAGAACTCCGAACTACTGCGACATCTGGACATCGAAAGGGATGAGTGAATAGGTTGAGAGGGGTCAGTGAGCCCAATGTGTGGTTGTACTCTTCATCTTGGATCACCACACAAGAACTCGGACTTAGGGCGGTGTTCAACGAGACAACCCACTGTGTACTCCTACACAGCCTCTCATCGTTCACCTTGTATTAGGGTCGATTCACCAACACTTTTCTACCATCATCAACATGATCACTACCATCCCGACTCACATCACAGTAACAACATGGTATCATACTAAGCAGGCAATAAGCGGTAACATTTGCAGGGGCCACATGATATCATTCAACTCCTACATTTGCTAGGATTGTGGTTTGCTTACTACTGTGACAAAAGATAGGTCATGCAAAGGAATGGGTTCATCTAAGCGGTAGAATCGTAACATGGTGATCATCCTATACAATGCATAAGCGAGACATGAGAGGGAAGTGGGATTTTATCGACATGATCAATGGGGTTTTGCTTGCCTTGCTGACGAGGTTCGGGTTCTGAATCTTCAGTGAAGGGGGTGACCTCTTGCTCCGGTTCCACCTCTACTCGAGAAACAAAGCACGAAGTAGCAATCAATATGAATGCAATGCTCAAGCACATGATTGCATGTTAATGCTTGAAGTACAAGTTTTGATGTGTGAGGCAATTCCATTTAAGTGGAATATATTGCATTTAAAATGCAAATTCAAACTCCACATTTGAATTCAACATTAACCAAGTTATATGAGATATAGTTTGATCATTTTAAATTATCTTCAAATGTGTATGATATGCCTCTGATGTGTAAGTGAAATGTAGCATGTTGCCATGGTTCAAGTTGCCAAAATATTTGAATTGAAATTGATTTAATTTCATTTGAATCAAATAGAAAATGCTACTGATCACATTTTAAATTCAACTCAAACAGAGTTGAAAGTTGCATATTTGGAAAGATAATTTTCTCCTGATCATTTTTCATATATTATTTGTCCAATTTGGAGTTAATATGAATTTTCTATGAATTTCCAAAGTTTGGGGTATTTTCTGGAATTTCTGGATTTATTAAACTATTTTTCTTATCTGGAAATTCATTTACTGCGTCACTGTGATGTCATGCTGGCGTCAGGGGGGTTTGACCCGAGTCAAGCTGACAAGGGGCCCCACCTGTCATCCATAGTGGGGGTTAATCCCCTGCTTAAAATTAACCCGAGGGGTTAATTTGTGGCTGGCCCCACTTGTCAGCCACTGGGTTAGGTTTAAAAGGGTCATTAGGGGGGGGGCTAAAGGTGGCTCGCCGGGGAGCCGTCGGAATCCTGCCGGAGACTCGCCGGAGTTGGGTTCTAGGGCGCGGGGAGGGACCTGGAGGGCATGGACTTGCTCCTTGGGGTCGTCCGCATCGAGTGGTGTCATCAGGGGGCCACGGGGATCACCGGAAAATCATCGGCGACGAGCGGCGGCGGAAGTCGGGCAGTGGACTTGTCGGGTTCTTCATGTTGTGCACGGATTTGGAAACCGAGAGTATAGAAACGAAGCTGGGGTGTGTGCGGAACTAGTGGAGCCATCAAGGGGTCAAACGGGTGCTTTGGTGTATGTCCTCGACGACGAGCGGCGGCATTTGGTCTCGGACCTCGTCGAAATCATGCAAACGGGCACGGGAGGATGCGTGGATGGAGGCAAAAGAACGGCAAGCTCACCCTGATCGCGATGAAGGGCTTGGGGAGGCCGGGGAGTGCTTGGCGTGGACGAATTTGAGGTTGGACTCGTCGGCGGCCGGCGGCGATTCCTTAAAGCTGGCGTCACTTGGAGTGCTCCTGGGCTTCGATTGATCTGGGGGAAAGACGAAGTCGTCGACGCTGGTTCGATTGGACACGGTGGCGGAGCTTGAGGATTTCTGTCGCCGCGTTGGGGCTCGTCGGTGCACCGGCTCGGTCACGGCTGCTTCGCGGGTTTCGCACGGGAGAGAGGAGGAAGACGAAGAGGAGGGGGGGGGGGAATGGATCAGGACGGCTGCGTGGCGTCTCCAGCGAAGGGATAAGGCGCGGGACAGGCAGGCAGCTGCCTGTCGTGCCCACGGCGGTCGCCGGCGAGGTGCCTGCCTGCCTGGAGGGAAGAAGACGCATGTAACCCCCTCCAGGTGGGCTGGGCCAGCCAGGTGGGCTGCGGGGAGTTAGCTGGGCTGAAACCAGGTAAGTTCCTTTTTCCTTTTCTCTCTGTTTAATCTTTCCTTTCTTTTTCTGTAATTTGTTTTGGCTCTGATAAAAATACCAAACCATTTTATTAAATGCTGAAAACTTTTACATGGCCTCATAATAATATAGACTAGCCACTCATAAACTTTCAACATTTTTAAAATTCAAATGATTTGAATTTTAAATCAAATAGGGGGATTTCTTTAATTCCAAGGTACTGTTTGAATATTTGAAAAATTTATGAGCATGGGGTGGGTCCCACGTCACTTGATATGTGATCACACTCATTTATAAGACTTTTCAAAACTCTAACATGAATTTTTGGAAAAGATTTTTATCTGGCCTTTTGAATTAATTCATCTGGGGGGTGTTCCTTCTCCCATTTTGATTTTGAATTTGATTTCCAAGATTTCTTTTTTAAATTTTTACATGATGCAAAGGTACTAACTAACCCTAGCACATACCTAACAGAGGGATCTGACAGAGAATAGCTAGCCCGTGTAACGGACTCAAATGGTAACTTGATTTTCTTTCTAGAGAAGTGTTCCATACCCTTTTTGATAGGGAATTAAAATTTTATATTCCCCTCTTTCATGTCAATGACGGCACCAAAGGTGCGAAGAAAAGGACGTCCAAAAATAATTGGACATAAAGGTTCACACTCTATATCCATAATAATAAAATCAACGGGAACATAGTTGTCATTGACAATGATAAGAACATCGTCGATCTTCCCCAAAGGTTTCTTTACGTAAGAATCAACAAGACGAACACCAAAAGAACAAGAATCAAAAGGTTTCAATTCAAACTTATCATACATTCTTTTGGGCATGACGGAAGTACTAGCTCCAACGTCACATAAAGCATAAAAAGAGATTTTATTTTTACCATAGGGTCCCAACCATCATCTAGCTTCCTTGGTATGGAGGATTCTATCCTAAGCTTCTCCTCCCTAGCTTTGATGAGAGCATTTGTGATATGCTCCGTGAAGGCAAGATTGAGTGTGCTAGTGTGGGGGTCTCTAGACATTTTGTGTAGCAAGCTAATAACTTCTGAGAGGGTGCAACTATCAAAATCAATATCACTACTATCAAAGGTGGTAGTAGTGTCATCTAGGCTCACTTGTTTGAAACTCTCTATGTTCATAGGAGTTTGTTCTTCTACGGTTGAGGTATTAGCATCACCATTAATAGGTCCAATGGGACCAAGAGTGCATTGGGTGCTAATAGTTTCGGTATCCTCAACAATTTGGATAGTGGCAACTGTGTGGTGTGTACGAATGTCGGGACCCGGGGTTAGCGTATGCAAGTACAGTTAAGACATAGTCATATGGAGAGCCGAGAACCATACCCACTTGTCTAAGCAGACAAGGCCAAGCACAGAACGTTCTCGGAAAGCATCGTATGTGAGGGGCATCCGATCCAGGCCGGATGATCAACTGAGATGGGTCCTCATCGTCCGCACACAAGTCTAATGATATGGGTGGTGAACTCCCATATTCAAAGACAAGTCGCCTCAACCATACTATCAACTATCTCAAAACTCTTACATAGACTTACTCCAGCCCGATCACTTAGTCGGGGTCTAGGGCGGGCTCGATCATACCACAAAGTGTGCACGAGACGGAGTCTCGAACAATCGCATCGCGATGCCCCAACATGCGCACATCTAAGGGCCACTTGGTGTATGAAAGACCGCCAGCCAGAACACAACTAAGGTCTCGAAAACCCATACAAAGACATGCATGTTATAAACATACACGCAACACACATGCCTTGTATGAACAGCAGGTACCATTGCAATTCTCTACAAAGTATACAATTTTATTGATAACTCTTATAGAGTGCAAACAAAGATCACAAGCATGTGATCCAACCTTACAACACAAACGGAAGCAAATTATGTCTGAGTACAGACAAGTTTAACAAATGGCTTAATAAGCCTTATTTAAACACAAGCCCTCCACGAGGGAACCAGTCATCTTTCTGGGACTAGACAAGTTGGTCTTCAGTCGTCCAGCTCGATGAAGAAGCCACCTTCGGGGTCAGTGGCATCATCTAAAACATAGATTAAGCAAACGTGAGTACAAAGTCGTACTCAGCAAGACTTACATAGGAGCTATACTACTCATGCACATGTATCAAGGTAAAGGGAGGTGGGGTTCACTTGCAGAAAAGCCAGCTCTGACTTGGCTAATCCTGAACTACGAGTACCAGACTTTGAGGTAAGAAGCGTACACGAGTCCAGTACTTTCTCCAACCAAATACACCACTATGGTGCCTTCCTCGACTTCCCCACGAGGAAGTACGCCATAGCACTCACACTTATCTTGGTGTGGTTTAGAAGTATCCGGTTCAAGTTATCTAATAATCCCATAACCGAGGACGCGGCTATTCGAATAGTTTTGTTAACCTTGCAAGGGTGTACCGCTACACACACATGATCATCATTTACCGCCTTTGATCTCGACACCATTCAAGGGGTGCCAGCGAGGATGCTCACCACAACTGTTACCTCATAGCCGATCTAGTCCGAGAAAGCCGCCTACTTGGGTTGGTTACCACAATCGTGAACCCGGCCGGTTTACCGAAGTGGACCCAAGTGATGTGTGCGTGGTGCATAAGCCGGTCTCGGATGAGCCGTTCTCTCACTTAGCATCCAGGCCACAGACCTACCAGAACTCCAAACTATTGCGACATCTGGACATCGAAAGGGATGAGTTAGTAAGTTGAGAGGGGTCAGTGAGCCCAATGTGTGGTTGTACTCTTCATCTTGGATCACCACACAAGAACTCGTACTAGGGCGGTGTTCAACGAGACAACCCACCGTGTACTCCTACACAGCCTCTCATCGTTCACCTTGTATTAGGGTCGATTCACCAACACTTTTCTACCATCATCAACATGATCATTCCCATCCCGAATCACATCACAGTACAACATGGTATCATACTAAGCATGCAATAAGCAGTAACATTGCAGGGGCCACATGATATCAAACAACTCCTACATTTGCTAGGATTGTGGTTTGCTTACTACTGTGACAAAAAGATAGGTCATGCAAAGGAATGGGTTCATCTATGCGGTAGAAACGAAGCATGGTGATCATCCTAAACAATGCATAAGCGAGACATGAGAGGGAAGTGGGATTTTATCGACATGATCAATGGGGGTTTGCTTGCCTTGCTGACGAGGTTCGGGTTCGGGGTCTTCAACGAAGGGGGTGACCTCGGGTTCCGGCTCCACGTCTATCAGCAACATGACAATCATAGGATCAACATATTGTACAATGCACAATCACATGAATAAGATTGAAAGGGTGATGTTCATGGTACTGATGTGTTGAGCATTCCATTTAAATGGAGTATATTGCAAATTGAATTGCAAATTCAAACTCCACATTTGAATTCAACATTTACCAAGTTACATGTGACATGGTTTGATCATTTTGAATCATCTTCAAATGTGTATGATATGCCTCTGATGTGTGATTGAAATGTAGCATGTTGCCATGGTTCAAGTTGCAAAAATATTTGATTTGAATTTGATTTAATTCCATTTAAATCAAATAGCAAATGCTACTGATCACATTTTAAATTCAACTCAAACAGAGTTGAAAGTTGCATATTTGGAAAGATAATTTTCTCCTAATCATTTTTCATATATTATTTGTCCAATTTGGAGTTAATATGAATTTTCTATGAATTTCCAAAGTTTGGGGTATTTTATGGAATTTCTGGAATTTCTTTAATTCAAATAATCTCTGGAAATTCATTTAAATTGATTTATTGCGTCAGCTGACATGTGGTTCCATGGTGTCAGTGACTGGATTTAATTAACCCGTGGGTTAAATTAATCCAGTGGCTTAATTAAGCCACTGGGCCCACTGGTCAGTGACCTAGGGGGTCATTAGCCAGGTGATTAACGGAGGGGGGTTTGGCTGACACGCCGGCGGCTAAACGCCGGCGACTGGAGCCGCGGCGGCGACTCGCCGGAATGGGCTAGGGGCCACGGGAGGCCACGGGGAGGACACCAATGGATGCAGCAGCTTCGTCCGCGTCTTCTGAAGGCAACAGGGGGTCACGGGGTGGTCGGGAGCGACGACGGCGACGACTCCGGCGGCAACAGAACGGCGGCGAAGTCGCAGATGACGTTGTAGTGCACGGTTTGGGCTGAGCTCGCGTGCGTTCGAAAGCTAGAGTCACTGGAAGTCAAACGCGCGCGTTGGACGTGATGATGGGGTACAGGGGCGACCTCATCGTCGTCCATGGCGGCGACGTGCTTCGGCATCCATGGCGAAAATGGATAGAGGGGTCGCGGGGTGCTGGAAGCTTAGGAGAAACACTCAGTAGCTTACCGCGGTTCGAACGGAAGCAACGGCAAGCTTGGGGAGGCTTCAACGACGGCGAATCGACGGCGGCGAGCTCGCGGGTCCAGCGAGAGGTTGAAGACGATGGCGTCGGCTCGGGGAGGAATTAAGGCTCCAGCTTCTGCTTGAAGACGAAGTCGAGGACGAGGAGCACGGTGGACTTTCTGGCTTGAGCTCTAGGGCACGGTGGCCACGTCGTCCACGTCGGTGCGCTCCGGTGAGGCTTCGGGCGGCGACGGATTCGAGCACGGGAGGAGGAGGAGGAAGCTCTGGAGGGGGGGAATGGACTGGGGCGGCTCCAGGGCGTCTCCAGGTGCGAGAAGAGGCCACGGGGAGGCCTGGAAGCTCTCGGCGGCGACGTGTCGTCCCCGGCTAGCTCGGTGGCATTCCACCGAGCAGCTTGGAGGCGCGGGACGGGGAAGAAGACGCCGCTGCCCCTGTGGGCCGGCTGGGCTGGGGTGGGCCGGCTTCGCCTGGGCGTCTGGTAAGGTTTCTGCTTCCTTTTCTATTTTTCTTTTCTGTTTTCTCTTCTGACATTTGTTCTGTTTAGCTAAATAAAATAGCTAAACATTTTTTTAAATGCTGAAAACTTTTATGTGGCCTCATAATAATATAGACTAGCCACTTATAAACTTTCAACATTTTTTAAATTCAAATGATTTGAATTTTAAATCAAATAGGGGTATTTCTTTAATTCCAAGGCACTGTTTGAATATTTGAAAAATCTATGAGCATGGGATGGGTCCCACATCACTTGATATGTGATCACACTCATTTATAAGACTTTTCAAAAATCTAACATGAATTTTTGGAGAAGATTTTTATCTGGCCTTTTGAATTAATTCATCTGGGGGGTGTTCCTTCTCCCATTTGCTTTTGAAATTGAATTTCCTTTGAATTCTTTCATGAATGCAAAGTGAAAAAGACCCTAGCACATTACCTAACAGAGGGTTCTGACAACTCGCCCCCACTCAACAGAATCTCGTCCCGAGATTCAGAAGTCTGCGGGAGGAAGGAGGGGTACTCGGCACTGAGACGGTCTTCTCTTTCCCACGTAGCTTCTCTTTCAGAGTGGTGTGACCATTGCACTTTCAGAAACCTAATCTTCTGACGACGAGTGACACGCTCTGCGGAATCAAGAATATGAACGGGTTATTCTCGATAAGAAAGGTCATCTTGGAGATCAAGCGTTTCATGGTCGACTTCGCGGGTGGGGTCCTTGAAGCAACGCCTGACTTGGGACACATGGAATACATCATGTACTCGGGAGAGGTGCGGAGGTAGTTCAAGTTGGTAGGCAACTTCTCCACGTTTAGCAAGAACGTGGAAAGGTCCGATGTAATGTGGGGCCAACTTGCCTTTGATACCGAAACGTTGGGTTCCCTTCAGAGAAGTAACCCGGAGGTAAGCCTTCTCATCCAGATTGTAGCTTTCTTGCCTATGATGACGATCATAGTAGCTTTTCTGACGAGACTGGGCTGCTTTCAATTGATCACAAACAATGCGAACTTGCTCTTCTGCTTCCTTGATAATATCCGGTCCAAAGAATTGTCTTTCACCGGTTTCTGACCATTTTAAAGGTGTTCGACATCGTCGTCCATAAAGGAGTTCAAAAGGAGCCATGTTCAAACTAGATTGAAAACTATTGTTATAAGCAAATTCGGCAAATGGAAGAGACTTCTCCCAATTCTTTCCGAATGAGATAACACAAGCTCTGAGCATGTCTTCAAGAATTTGGTTAACCCTTTCGACTTGACCGCTAGACTGAGGATGGAAAGCCGTACTAAAGGAGAGATGAGTTCCCATAGCATTCTGAAAGCTTCCCCAAAATCTAGAGGTGAAAAGGCTACCGCGATCAGAATTGATTTCCAAAGGAACACCATGAAAGGATACAATTCTAGAGACGTACAAGTCTGCTAACTGGCTAGCAGTTATAGACTCGCGAACCGGAAGGAAATGAGCAACTTTGGAAAGCCTATCTATGACAACGAAGATGGCATTGTTTCCTTTCTGGGTTTTTGGAAAGCCGGTGATGAAGTCCATACCGACTTTGTCCCATTTCCACTCGGGAATAGACAAAGGTTGAAGTGTACCAGCAGGTCTTTGATGTTCTGCCTTAATGCGACGACAAACATCACATTCGGCAACAAATTGAGCAATGTCTCTCGGTACATTTTTGTGCTACCGGGATGAATTGAGAGGGGTGTGTCATGGGCTTCCTTGAGGATGAGTTGCCTTAGTTCCTTATTCTTAGGTACTACTAAACGATTTTCAAAGAATACCGTTCCTTTGCTATCTGTGGAGAAACATTTAGCAACTCCGCTAGCAATGTTCTCCTTGATCCGGCGAACACCTCGTGCACGCCTTTGGGCAACTATGATTTGATCCTCAAGAGTTGGTTTCACCACCAAGGTAGAAAGATAGTCATGAGGAACAATCTCAAGATTGAGCTTGCGAAAGTCCTCATGAAGAAGTGGTTGATACTGTTGTAACATGAGGTTGTTACAATACGACTTATGACTTAGTGCATCAGCCATGACATTGGCTTTGCCTGGGGTGTAAGAAATTACTACGTCATAATCTTTTATCAACTCAATACAGCGTCTTTGCCTGAGATTAAGATCTGGCTGGGTGAAAATATATTTGAGGCTTTGGTGGTCGGAATAAATCTCACAACGATTACCAAGGAGGTAATGTCGCCAAGTTGTTAGGGCATGAACTACGGCAGCGAGTTCAAGGTCATGGGTAGGATAGTTCTCTTCATGTGGCCGCAACTGGCGTGAAGCATAAGCTACCACATGTCGATCTTGCAGAAGTATGCATCCTAACCGTTGCCGTGATGCGTCACAATAGATCTCGAAATCCTTTTTGGTGTCTGGAGGTGCAATTACGGGTGCAGAAGTCAATATTCTTTTTAGCTCTTGAAAGCTTTCCTCGCACTTGGGAGTCCATAGGAATTTCTTATCTTTCTTGAGGAGTTCAGTTAGAGGCTTTGCAACTTCAGAAAAGTTCTCGACGAAGCGACGGCAATAGCTGGCTAGGCCAAGAAAACTCCTAACTTGCTTAACCGATTCAGGTGGAGTCCAGTCAAGGACGGCCTGAACTCTCTCGGGATTCACAACAATGCCTTTTGCAGAAATCACGTGGCCTAAGTAGGTCACTTCTGGTAGCCAGAATTCACACTTGGAGAATTTAGCATACAGGCGATGCTCTCTAAGTTTCATCAATACCAGCCTTAGGTGTTCGGCATGTTCTTCTTCGTTCTTCGAGTATATAAGGATGTCATCGAGGTAAACCATGACGAACTGGTCCAAATACTCCGTGAAGATCGAGTTCATCATGCGTGAGAAAGTGGCGGGGGCATTGGTTAAACCAAAGGACATGACGGTGTACTCGTAAAGACCATAACGAGTAGTAAAAGCCGTTTTGGGAATGTCCTCGTTTCGGATTTTGATTTGATGATAACCTAATCTCAAATCCATCTTGGAGAAGACGGAGGATCCTGCAAGTTGATCATAAAGATCATTGATCCTGGGCAGTGGGTACTTGTTCTTTATCGTCGCTAAATTTAGCGGGCGATAGTCTACGCACATCCTTTCTGTTCCATCTTTCTTCGTTACGAACAGAACGGGGCAACCCCATGGCGATGAGCTAGGGCGGATGAAGCCTTTCTCCAACAAAGCTTCCAGTTGGGTTTTAAGCTCAGCTAACTCACGTGGGGCCATTTTATATGGGCGTCTAGAAATTGGTGCGGTTCCTGGGGCAAGATCCACTATAAACTCTACACATCTGTCGAGTGGCATGCCCGGCAGCTCTTCAGGAAAGACATCCAGGAAGTCACGAACCACCGGAATATCTTTGAGTTCGGGAAGGGGAAGTACATTCAAAGAATGCACTTGGATTCTTGTTTTGGGTGAGGTGTAGTTGACTGTTTGGCCTGAAGGGTGGGTGAGTTTCACGGATTTGCCTTTGCAATCCAGGTAGGCATTCTGTCTTGATAGCCAATCCATGCCAAGGATGACATCAATGTCTGAAGACTTGAGGGCTATGAGTGAAGCAAGGAATACTAAACCCTCAATTGCAATCTGATTACCATGGCTTACTCTATTAGTTTGCCATCTTGACCCTCGAGTTTGAATAATCATTGGAGTGGACAATTCAACAAAAGATAACTCATGACGAAGTGCATAACTTTCCGACATGAATGAATGAGATGCTCCTGGGTCGAAAAGAACGGAAGTAGGAACATAATTAACGGGGAGCGTACCAAGAATGACGTCAGTGGTGTTGTCAGTCTCTTCGGCGGTGATCTGGTTCACACGTCCACGAGTGGCGGGAGGAGCGGGTTTGGCGATGTAGACCTTCTGGGGTGGCTTGCCACGACCATTGTTGTTGTTGTTGCCTCCGGCACGTGGTGGAGCATTCTGGTGTTGGAGCTGGTTCTGGGGACACTCACGAGAATAGTGGCCTGCCTGACCACACTTGTAACAGGCTCCGAAAACAGTGCGTGGAGCTGGGTTGTTTGGTGGAGCTGGGTGGAACTGGGTTGGTGGACGAGGCGCCACATAGGATGGCCTCGGGGGGTTGTTCTGGCGGAACATACTGTTTGGGATCCAGATCTTGCGCTTCTGGGAGCCAGAACTGGATGAACTGTCATCTCTAGGGTGTTTGCGGAAATCGTTGGGGGTGTTCATGTCCTCGGCCTTGATGGCCTTGTTGACAAGGACCTGAAATGTGGCAAAGTCATGAAGATTGAGCTCACGACGAAGTCCAGTGTTGAGGCCACGACGGAACCTCTCTTGTTTCTTGGAGTCTGTGGAGACTTCTTCGGTAGCATAACGAGCAAGTCGGTTGAACTCACGACTAAACTCGTCAACGGTCCTTCTTCCTTGAGTGAGGTTGCAGAACTCCTCACGCTTGCGGTCCATAAGACCTTTGGGAATGTGGTGCTCGCGGAAGGACATGCAGAACTCCTCCCAAGATGCAGGCGGTCCAACGGGACGCATATTCAGAAAGTTCTCCCACCAAGAGCTAGCTGCACCTTCAAGGTGATAGGTGGCATAGCTGACCTTGTCACCAGTTGCAACACGGCCTGCTTGGAGCTTCCTCTCGATGCTGCGAAGCCAGTCATCAGCGTCAAGGGGCTCGGTGGAGTAACTAAAAACCGGGGGATGAAGTCGGATGAAGTCATTCAGGGACACCAACTCATTGCGCTGCTGAGTGGTGTTGCGAGCAATGACTTCCAACAGATGGTGAGAGTCTCGGCGGTTCCTCTCGACTTCCATCAGAACCTGAGCCATCGTGGGTGGGGGTGGAAGGTTGCCTTCCTCCTAGTCATTCCCACGACCTTGGTTACGACCAACCTGGCCACGGGTTCCTTGAGACATCCTGAAGGTGAAAACCAAAGTCAAACAGAGTTGATTTGAAGAGTATAATCAAGGTATTGAAGTACTGGAAGGATTACAGAGCAAAGGAAGTAATCATCTTGACAACATGGTGATAAAGCATACAAGCCATATATTCACAAGCTGTCATACAAACCATACATCGTTTTAGTACAAGCACCAAGCTAATACAAACGTGATGAAGATGATGCATCCTTCAGAGGCACTCTGACTTCCTATACATTATTTATCTAAGCCTCTGGAACTTAGACACCTTGCGTACAATATACTAGGATACTACTACATCATCACTAAGTAAGACCATAGGCGGTCTCACTCATCTCCATCTCCATAGTAGTCCTCATAAAAGTTACCCACGTATCCCGGTAGCTGGAGGTGACCATCGGAAAACACGGAGGCTTGTGGACCCTGATATCCATTTGGGCAAGGATGGGGCCTAGGTCCAGCGTAGGGTGGAAGCAAAGGACCACGGGGTGGAAAAATGCCTCCAATCTCGGGCCAAGCAACTCGAGAAGGCATCTGAGTCCTCACTGGGTAGATCGCATCATGCTCAACTGATCCAACGCTCACAAAGGGAGCCAAAAGTGTCAGTGCTCGGTACAGACGAACACGGGTGGCGTGGAGCTCGAAACGGACAGCGCGGGCATCACGATCTCTGTCACTAGCAAACCTAGCAGTCATCTGAAGTGCGGGATCCTCTGCAGAGTGATCTGAGTAGAGTCTGGTGTAATATCCCTCTTCTCCTGGAAGTGCAGCAGGGATATAGCGGAAAGAAGTCTCTCTCAGCAAAGTGTGCTCCTCTCTCAGAAGTGTCATACATGAGTATGCAGCATCCTGCATAGCCATGTTCTCGGTAACGCCAATGCCATGTCCAAAATGGATAGGCTGAGTGACTCCAACGTGGTGCGGGTAGATCCGAACAATGCAGTGGAACTGCGTCTGGTTGAAGTCGTGGAACTGCTCCTCGACGGTGTACTCAGGGTACCACCGATATCCCACATAGGACATCATCTCGATCAACGTGGCGGGATGTCCACGCACACCGAGGCACCTGGTCAAACGAACAATCTGCCGAGGGGGAAGATCTGCCATCTGAAACAGAAAGGAGTTTGCAAATGCATCAGATTATGAGATAAACCTGGAATGACTCGGACAGCATAACAGCTGTAATTGCAAGAAAAAGACAATTTCTTACAACATGGAAACAACACTTACATACGATGTAACAAAACAGGGAGCATAACCACTCTAACAAACCGATCACAACTTTCCTACGGCTATGAGGAAGCAAACAACAAGATGTTCTAATCAGACAGAGGAGAGCCTAGTCCTATCTTCCCGTAGAATAAGATGAGGGTGACTCAGAACTCAGAACGAAGGGGTAAGGAGAAAAAAGAAGCCTTACGTTGTTCCCTTATATAACCAGAGTAACTATATAACTATAGAAAGCTAGACTCAACTTCGGCCAAGGCTACTAGTCCTACAGTCAGTCCTGCTCTGATACCAAGTCTGTCGGGACCCGGGGT
Organism: Bromus sterilis; assembly: GCA_950022295.1. Taxonomy (NCBI): domain Eukaryota; kingdom Viridiplantae; phylum Streptophyta; class Magnoliopsida; order Poales; family Poaceae; genus Bromus; species Bromus sterilis. Next base: position 414,103,575 of record OX465595.1, on the reverse strand, counting down.
TAGCGTATGCAAGTACAGTTAAGACATAGTCATATGGAGAGCCGAGAACCGTACCCACTTGTCTAAGCAGACAAGGCCAAGCACAGAACGTTCTCGGAAAGCATCGTACATGAGGGGCATCCGATCCAGGCCGGATGATCAACTGAGATGGGTCCTCATCGTCCGCACACAAGTCTAATGATATGGGTGGTGAACTCCCATATTCAAAGACAAGTCGCCTCAACCATACTATCAACTATCTCAAAACTCTTACATAGACTTACTCCAGCCCGATCACTTAGTCGGGGTCTAGGGCGGGCTCGATCATACCACAAAGTGTGCACGAGACGGAGTCTCGAACAATCGCATCGCGATGCCCCAAGCTGCGCACATCTAAGGGCCACTTGGTGTATGAAAGACCGCCAGCCAGAACACAACTAAGGTCTCGAAAACCCATAAAAGACATGCATGTTATAAACATACACGCAGCACACATGCCTTGTATGAACAGCAGGTACCATTGCAATTCTCTACAAATTATACAATTTTATTGATAACTCTTATAGAGTGCAAACAGAGATCACAAGCATGTGATCCAACATTACAACACAAACGGAAGCAAATTATGTCTGAGTACAGACAAGTTTAACAAATGGCTTAAGAAGCCTTATTTAAACACAAGCCCTCCACGAGGGAACCAGTCGTCTGACTGGGACTAGACTAGTTGGTCTTCAGTCGTCCAGCTCGATGAAGAAGCCACCTTCGGGGTCAGTGGCATCATCTAAAACATAGATTAAGCAAACGTGAGTACAAAGTCGTACTCAGCAAGACTTACATAGGAGCTATACTACTCATGCACATGTATCAAGGTAAAGGGAGGTGGGGTTCACTTGCAGAAAAGCCAGCTCTGACTTGGCTAATCCTGAACTACGAGTACCAGACTTTGAGGTAAGAAGCGTACACGAGTCCACTACTTTCTCCAACCAAATACACCACTATGGTGCCTTCCTCGACTTCCCCACGAGGAAGTACGCCATAGCACTCACACTTATCTTGGTGTGTTTTAGAAGTATCCGGTTCAAGTTATCTAATAATAAAGCTAAGCTTTCCAAGCAGTCCATAACCGCGGACGCGGCTATTCGAATAGTTTTGTTAACCTTGCAAGGGTGTACCGCTACACACACATGATCATCATTTACCGCCTTTGATCTCGACACCATTCAAGGGGTGTCGGCGAGGATGCTCACCACAACTGTTACCTCATAGCCGATCTAGTCCGAGAAAGCCGCCTACTTGGGTTGGTTACCACAATCGTGAACCTGACCGGTTTACCGAAGTGGACCCAAGTGATGTGTGCGTGGTGCATAAGCCGGTCTCGGATGAGCCGTTCTCTCACTTAGCATCCAGGCCACAGACCTACCAGAACTCCGAACTATTGCGACATCTGGACATCGAAAGGGATGAGTTAGTAAGTTGAGAGGGGTCAGTGAGCCCAATGTGTGGTTGTACTCTTCATCTTGGATCACCACACAAGAACTCGTACTAGGGCGGTGTTCAACGAGACAACCCACCGTGTACTCCTACACAGCCTCTCATCGTTCACCTTGTATTAGGGTCGATTCACCAACACTTTTCTACCATCGTCAACATGATCATTCCCATCCCGACTCATATCACAGTACGATATGGTATCATACTAAGCATGCAATAAGCATTAACATTGCAGAGGCCACATGATATCAAACAACTCCTACATTTGCTAGGATTGTGGTTTGCTTACTACTGTGACAAAAAGATAGGTCATGCAAAGGAATGGGTTCATCTATGCGGTAGAAACGAAGCATGGTGATCATCCTAAACAATGCATAAGCGAGACATGAGAGGGAAGTGGGATTTTATCGACATGATCAATGGGGGTTTGCTTGCCTTGCTGACGAGGTTCGGGTTCGGGGTCTTCAACGAAGGGGGTGACCTCGGGTTCCGGCTCCACGTCTATCAGCAACATGACAATCATAGGATCAACATATTGTACAATGCACAATCACATGAATAAGATTGAAAGGGTGATGTTCATGGTACTGATGTGTTGAGCATTCCATTTAAATAGAGTATATTGCAAATTGAATTGAAAATTCAAACTCCACATTTGAATTCAACATTTACCAAGTTACATGTGACATGGTTTGATCATTTTGAATCATCTTCAAATGTGTATGATATGCCTCTGATGTGTGATTGAAATGTAGCATGTTGCCATGGTTCAAGTTGCAAAAATATTTGATTTGAATTTGATTTAATTCCATTTAAATCAAATAGCAAATGCTACTGATCACATTTTAAATTCAACTCAAACAGAGTTGAAAGTTGCATATTTGGAAAGATAATTTTCTCCTGATCATTTTTCATATATTATTTGTCCAATTTGGAGTTAATATGAATTTTCTATGAATTTCCAAAGTTTGGGGTATTTTATGGAATTTCTGGAATTTCTTTAATTCAAATAATCTCTGGAAATTCATTTAAATTGATTTATTGCGTCAGCTGACATGTGGTTCCATGGTGTCAGTGACTGGATTTAATTAACCCGTGGGTTAAATTAATCCAGTGGCTTAATTAAGCCACTGGGCCCACTGGTCAGTGACCCAGGGGGTCATTAGCCAGGTGATTAACGGAGGGGGGTTTGGCTGACACGTCGGCGGCTAAACGCCGGCGACTGGAGCCGCGGCGGCGACTCGCCGGAATGGGCTAGGGGCCATGGGAGGCCACGGGGAGGACACCAATGGATGCAGCAGCTTCGTCCGCGTCTTCTGGAGGCAACAGGGGGTCACGGGGTGGTCGGGAGCGACGACGGCGACGACTCCGGTGGCAACAGAACGGCGGCGAGGTCGTAGATGACGTTGTAGTGCACGGTTTGGGCTGAGCTCGCGTGCGTTCGAAAGCTAGAGTCACTGGTAGTCAAACGCGCGCGCTGGACGCGATGATGGGGCACAGGGGCGACCTCATCGTCGTCCATGGTTGCGACGTGCTTCGGCATCCATGGCGAAAACGGATAGAGGGGTCACGGGGTGCTGGAAGCTTAGGGGAAACACTCAGTAGCTCACCGCGGTTCGAACGGAAGCAACGGCAAGCTTGGGGAGGCTTCAACGGCGGCGAATCGACGGCGGCGAGCTCGCGGGTCCAGCCAGAGGTTGAAGACGATGGCGTTGGCTCGGGGAGGAATTAAGGCTCTATCTTCTGCTTGAAGACGAAGTCGAGGACGAGGAGCACGGTGGACTTGCTGGCTTGAGCTCTAGGGAACGGTGTCCATGTCGTCCACGGCGGTGCGCTCCGGTGAGGCTTCGGGCGGCGATGGATTCGAGCACGGGAGGAGGAGGAGGAGGCTCTGGAGGGGGGAATGGACTGGGGCGGCTCCAGGGCGTCTCCAGGTGCGAGAAGAGGCCACGGGGAGGCCTGGAAGCTCTCGGCGGCGACGTGTCGTCCCCGGATAGCTCGGTGGCATTCCACCGAGCAGCTTGGAGGCGCGGGACGGGGAAGAAGACGCCGCTGCCCCTGTGGGCCGGCTGGGCTGGGGTGGGCCGGCTTCGCCTGGGCGTCTGGTAAGGTTTCTGCTTCCTTTTCTATTTTTCTTTTCTGTTTTCTCTTCTGACATTTGATCTGTTTAGCTAAATAAAATAGCTAAACATTTTTTTAAATGCTGAAAACTTTTATGTGGCCTCATAATAATATAGACTAGCCACTTATAAACTTTCAACATTTTTTAAATTCAAATGATTTGAATTTTAAATCAAATAGGGGTATTTCTTTAATTCCAAGGCACTGTTTGAATATTTGAAAAATCTATGAGCATGGGATGGGTCCCACATCACTTGATATGTGATCACACTCATTTATAAGACTTTTCAAAAATCTAACATGAATTTTTGGAGAAGATTTTTATCTGGCCTTTTGAATTAATTCATCTGGGGGGTGTTCCTTCTCCCATTTGCTTTTGAAATTGAATTTCCTTTGAATTCTTTCATGAATGCAAAGTGAAAAAGACCCTAGCACATTACCTAATAGAGGGTTCTGACAACGAAGGCTCTTAATTCTATCCTCTTCCTATTTTTCTCTAGCCCTTCTTTCTTTAAGTTTAGCCATCATCCTAATATTTTCATTAATTTGTAACTGGACAACATTAATAGGAGTGGCCTTCCTCTCTTCAAGGGGAGAGGTTCTTATTTTCAGCATCTCAACATCAAGGGCTAAGCTTTCTACCTTCAAAGAGAGATTATCTAACTTAGCTAATTTCTCTTCTACATTTTTGTTGAAGGCTTTTTGGGTAGTGATAAAGTCTCTAAGCATACTTTCTAGTTCAGAAGTGGGGTTCTTGTTGCTAGGATAAGTTTTGTTGTTCCCATAGTTGGATGGAAACGGTCTAGGATTGCTAGCAAAATTGCCCCTATAAGCATTGTTGTTGAAGTTGTTTCTAGCGATAAAGTTCACATCTACTTGTTCCTGAGCAACCATAGAATTTAAAGGAACATCATGAGGATCAATAGAGGGTTGCTTGGTAAGTAGAGACATGATTAAGTACACTTTTTCATTTAGGGAGGTAATCTCCTCGACAGAGTTTACCTTCCTACCTGTTGGAGCGCGTTCGGTGTGCCATTGGGAATAGTTGGTCATCATCTCATCGAGAAGTTTTGTGGCAGCACCAAGTTTAGTTGACATAAAGGTTTCTCCCGCGGCCAAATCTAACAGGTTCCGCGAGGTAAAGTTACGCCTGCATAAAAAGTCTGGATAACCATCAGGTAGTCAAACCATGTGTAGGGCATTTCTTAACAAGAGATTTCATACGTTCCCAAGCTTGGGCAACGTGTTCATTATCCAATTGCTTAAAATTCATAATGTTATTTCTCAATTGGATAATTTTAGCAGGTGGGTAATACTTCCCAATAAAAGCATCTTTGCACTTATCCCAAGAATCTATTCTATTCCTAGGCAAAGATTGAAACCAGATTTTAGCTCCTTCCCTCAAAGAGAAAGGAAAAAGCTTGAGCTTAACAACATCACCTTATACTCCTTTATACTTTTTCATATCACATAATTCAACAAAATTATTCAAGTGTAAAGCAGCATCATCTCCAGCACCAGAGAATTGATCTCTCATAACCAGGTTTAGCAAAGCAGGTTTAATTTCATAAGAGCTAGCTGAAGTGGCAAGTGTGGCAATAGGAGTGGAGATAAAGTCCTTGTTGTTGTGACTAGTGAAGTCACACAACTTGGTGTTTTCAGTGGAACCTAGAGTAGCAGCAAGTGTGGCAGATTTTTTTGTAATTTTTGATATAAGACACAAAGATAAAAAACAGAAAGGTAAACTAACAAGACTAAAAAGTAAAGGTAAAAGGTAGTGTGCAAATCCCCTATCTTATCACTCGGAGTCCCCGGCAACAGCGCCAGAAATTTTCTTGTTACTCGAGAGAGGATAATTGCTTCTCGCCCTTCGTTGGTTACCCCAAGTGGAAGGTGATATGCAGCGTAGTGGCAAGTTTTCCTCGATGAAGATACCGAGGTTGAGATCGACCAGTAGGAGTCTGATAATAATAAGTAGGTGGCAAGGAAACAATGGCACCGTTTTAGATAAAAGTTGCTTCCTTGACCTGGACCTGCACACAGACACAAATAACTTTGCTCCCAATGAAGTTCAGAGAGGTTGTCAATCTCTCCAGTCTTGTTGTTTACAAAGGATCAAAACACAAGGGATAATGATAATGATAGCAACTAGAAAGTAAAAGCAGAAAACTAAATGAGCGTGTAAATAGTGATGAGAATATGGACCGGGGTCCCGTGATGTTCACTAGTGATGTCTCTCTCCCAAAAGACGATAAAACTGCTATGCGAGGTAAACAAATTACATATGGGCAATTGACAGGATTATAAACGCACCGCAATGCTAACTATGCTACAAAAGAAAGGAAGAGACTCAAAAGCATGGGCAGTACGCCAAAATAAGTAGACCGAAATCCAACTACATCTACTACTAATCATCCACCTTCAGATATCTATCCAGAACATCTCGCTGGTATTAAGTTGCGAATCCCACCCAAAGTCTAAACTCAAAGCAACAGACAACTGCATTAAAGAACTTTGTGTAAAGTAAACAATCCTTGCACCCGCAAGTACAAGCACCGTTGTTTTCTCCCTTGTGGAAACAACACATCCCCTAGACTCATGTTTCTGTCACTCAAGCATGTCATCAGGGGGCATGAACCCACAATCGAGCATAACGTTCCCTCTTGGAGTTACTACCTACTACTTGGCAAAAGAAATAAACAACAACGGAGAACATGCAAGAATTACTTAGGAACAAAAATATAAAAGATAAGAACCATATATATTACTCTATCACAATCTGAACATAATCTCATAATCCGTCAGATCCCATCAAACTCAGCATAGCAACAGCAGAAAGATTACATATGCGCATCGATCATGTAGGGCAGCTCACGAGGTCTAAACCATGAAGAACAAAGAGGGGAGGAGAACATCACATAGCTACTGATCACAGACCCATGTTCCAAAGGAAACTACTCACGGCACATCCGGGAAGCGTCCATGGTGGAGGGGAAGCTCCCGGAGGTCGATCCTCCCTCCGTCAGGGTGCCGGGAAGAAGTCTGCTGGCGCTCCCGATCTTGGAAGCGCGGCGGCGGCGGAACAGAGGAGAGATCACGAAAAGGGGTTCTCTTTTCGGAAGTTTCACATCACGGGGAATATATAGTCGAAGGGAGGCAGCCAGGGGGGCCACCAGGAGTCCAGGCGCCCCTGGCATGGCCAAGCCCTAGGCCGCACCAGGTGGCCGCCTGAGCACCTGGTGGTGGCCCCATGGCCCTCCTTCGGGGTTCTGGAGTCTTCTGATGCGATGATTTTTATCCGATTTTCCCAAATTTTTGGAGCACTTTTAATATGGGGGAAACCTGGAACAAAAAAACAGCAGAAAACAGAAACTGGCACTGGGGTGCACTGAGTTAATAGGTTAGTACAAATATGATCAAAAGTGTATGAAAATGTATCTAGATCATAGCAATATCACACAAAACATGCATGGAGCAAGCAGAAATTATCGATACGTTTGGGACGTATCAGCGGGATGGTAGGACAAAAGACGTTGTTCAAGTTCTTATTGCAAGCACGCACAACTACCTACGGGATACATGCCAAATGTTTGATATTTTCCTAGATGATCCTTTCTTTTTCTGTGTGCCTTGCCCCGTATTAGAATCTATTACATGTTCACTCTTATCCATGCAGCGCACAACCATCCATCTCCCTAGTCTACATTGTTTTAATCCTGCTGGTTACTAGTAATTTTTGTTTCGCTGTTACCGCTATCACTATCATATCACAATTGCTGTTAATATTTTTTTGCAAGCAAGTATATTTCAGGTGCGGTTGAATTGACAACTCAAATGTCACAACTTATAAATACTCTTTGGCTCCCATTGTGTAGAATCAATAAATTGGGTTAGCTTACCCGCGAAAACGCTATAAACGATCTCCTACAGTTGAGGGTCATCGGCGCGGAGCGGATTCAGTCGTCCGTGTGGGGTTTGTCTCACGGAGAACCAACGTCGATGGACAGTGTGGTCTATCGCGATTCTCTTGCCAAGGCAAAGCGAGGGTGAGGCCTCGTGCACTCTATGCCTTGGGAGAAGAGGTGTGTTCCGGGAATTATCATCCGGGAAGAGAAAACCATCCGGCACAATCGTCCGGGAATAACAAGATAGCCATCCTCCGATGCTCGAGAGGCCATCTGGGGAAGGCGTCCAACCAAATGTCGGGGACAGACATCCGGCACGAAAACCATCCGAGATGTCATCCCTGAGGATCCTGGAGGCGAAGTTCCTCGAAACACTCACGAGGGAGCGCCGAGAAGCCCCTGAGCGTAAAAATCGTAAGCCACCGTGACGAGCGTGGCAGGTAGTTGCCTGTGACAACGCCCACACCGGTGGTGCTCCCCGCGGCTCGATGAAGATACGAATAAATTCCAAAACCTGCATAAGAAACAAATGTTACGGCCGACGTGATCGCTTGTGTCGGGACCCGGGGTATGCGTATGTAATTCCAGTCACAATTCAATCACATGGAGAGCCGAGAGTCGTACCCACTTGTCTAAGCAGACAAGGCCAAGCACAGAACACTCTCGGAAAGCATCATACGTGAGGGGCATCCCATCCAGGCCGGATGATCAACTGAGATGGGTCCTCATCGCCCGCTCACAAGTCTAAATGATTATGGGTGGTGAAATCCCGTACTCATAGACAAGTCGCCTCAACCATGTTATCGATTGAATCATAACCCTAACATAAACATACTCCAGCCCGATCACTTAGTCGGGGTCTAGGGCGGGCTCGATCATACAACAAAGTGTGCACGTGACAGAGTCACGAGCAATCGCATCGTGATGCCCCAAGATGCGCACATCTAAGGGCCACTTGGTGTATAAAAGACCGCCAGCCAGATCACAACTAAGGTCTCGAAAACACATACTAAGACATGCATGTTATAATCATACACGCAGCACACATGTCTAGTATGAACAACAGGTATCATCACATAACTCTACAAAGTACTTCTTTATTGACTTACACATAGAGTATACAAAGATCACATGTCTGTGATCGACATTACATCATACAACGGAAGCAAATTAGGTCTGAGTACAGACAAGTTTAACAAATGGCTTAGAGAAGCCTTGTAAACATATATGCCCTTCCACGAGGGACCAGACTGTTGTCTGGGACTATACTACCAAGGTCAACGTCGAGCTTCACGAAGGTTACTCCATCGGGGTCCGGGTTCTCATCTAAAACATAGAATAAGCAAACGTGAGTACGAATTCGTACTCAGCTAGACTTAGATCAGAACTACACTACTCATGCTCAAGTTTCAAGGTAAAGGGAGGTGGGGTTTCCACATGCAGAAGTGCCAGCTTTGACTTGGCTAGTCCTGTACTACGAGTACCAGACTTGAGGTAAGAAGCGTACATGAGTCCACTACCAAGTCTCCAACCAATACACCACTGTGGTTACTTCCTCGACTTCCCCACGAGGAAGCACACCATAGCAATCATGCTTATCTTGCGAGTTTTAGAGTATCTGTTCAAGTTGTCTAATAATCAAGCACAGCTTTCCAAGTAGTCCATGACCGCGGACGCGGCTATTCGAATAGTTTTGTTAACTCTGCAGGGTGTACCGCTACACACACATGACCATCAGTTACCGCCAGGTCTCGGCACCATTCAAGGGGTGACGGCGAGGATGTTTGAAGGTCCAAGTATGTGATCAGAGGGAAAGGGGTGAATCATCACTTCAAATTTTCTACAGAAACTATTGAAGTGAAGCATAAGTACGGCAGAACAGCGAAGTAAAACTGGAAGAGAAACTAAATGCAGTGAATCAAAACACATTGAAGTATAACGGCGAAGAAAATGCAATACTGAAGGTAAATGATTGAAGTAAAACGAACTGGGACTCGACGATGTTTGTTCGACCAGTTCACGCTCTGCAAAGCGCTACATCTGGTTGGAGGGACTGGTGATTGAACACCTGGAGAAAATCTCTCTCCGTCCGTTGCTCCAATGCACCAAACTCCTTGAGCTTGGTCAGTTCTTCACTCGTGGTTGATTATTGAGGAAATCATAGAAACCTTTGACAAACTGGACTTCGAGGCGACAATTACTCTTCGCTCTCTGAAGAACAACACTCTAACCGTCTAGGAGAATTGCAGTTCTCCAAGATAAAAAGGCTAGTAAGCTTTCACCTAAGTCATCTCGAATCTACTCAGATCAATGGGACTTAGGCTTCAGTATTCTGGATTTTGGGTTTTGCTTCGGTGGAATTTTTGGGGTGCTCTCTTCAGTCTCTCTCAGGAATATTCTTAGAGCAGCCACCCACAAATAGAGGAGGGGCGGCGTATTTATAGTTGGCGATCCCGAGGTGCGGAATGACCAAATTGACCCGAGGTGACAGCTTGACACGTGTCCACAACGGTCGGATTTGTAATCACTGCGCAACTTTACTTGCGGAACAAGTAAAGCTGACTCACGGACTTAGTTTTGCCTCAGAAGCCAAAGAACGAAATCTTTGCTACTGAAACTTAACTTAGTGCACATGAGATTTCTTCTCTCTGGCTTCTCACTTGGTGTGGATTTGATCTGAGCATTTTCTCAATGACTTCGGTGTCCACAAACTAAAGACCCCTCTTGATAGTACGGTTTGTCCTATGACTCAAAGAACAAAAAAAGAACTACACAAAAACATCTAAGTCTTGCGTCGTCTTCTTCATTTCCTTCAATGAGTTGAGCTTCAGGACATCTTCATTTTTGGGGGTCATCCTCCGTGATTAAGCTTCGCTCAGGGGGTAATGCTTCGATACCTTGAAAACCTTCCCTAAATCTTTATCACTTAGCTTGTCCTTCAGGAACCTATTCAACTGTTTAAACTAGAAAACATTGTTAGTTCCTCTACTGTCTTGTCCAACAATATCCAAAACACACGGGGGCAAAAATTTGCTCTTACAATATCCCCCTTTTTGGACTATTGTTGACAAAACAGACATCGATAAAAGATATTGAAGTTTTTGTGAAGTGATGGGAAAAACTCTAAGATATGAAGTTTTTGTCTCCCCCTGAATGCAAGCATCGAAGATTTATATGATCGAAGTTAATGCTTGAAGGAAATTTCTTCGGTGGAGAGCAAAACAACTATCTTAGCAAAGACAATTGCAGTTGAAGATATATATCCAATAATGTATGCAATTGCTTCCAATGACCTGTGACTTAGAAAATAATAACCACCTTCAAGATAGAAGATACGAAGCAATACTTGCAAGCAAAGGGGTTATTAAACTTAATCGTAGCACAGGAGTAGCAAGACCGAAGTTAAACTTAAGTTACAACCCAATCGAAATAAAAGGAATGTTTGTTGTAACTTAACCAAGCGAAGCAAAAGTAAATAGCAAAAGCCCTTTCCCCGATGCAAATCTAACTCATCGATGCCATCATTCTCCCCCTTTTTGTCAATGATTGGACAAAAGGTTGGGTAGAGGTTCGAGAGATCTATTGCGCGGCATCAGCACCCTGGGAACCGGATGAAGCTGAGCTTGACGAAGACTCATCCGACGAGGATTGATCACCAGAGGATTCTTCTTCGGAAGAAGACGAAGGAACGGCTTCGTGGCGCGTCTGGGTGATGAGGTTGATGTCGAGGTCGCTGTCGTCGAGGCTGTCGTCGTATTTTGATGTGATGGAGTCGTTCTCACAGACGGTATCAGGACAGATGGGTTCAGGTTCGTTGACGAAGAAGACTTCATCAATCTTGTGCAGGGGAGGGATCTTTGGATTCGGGCGGTCCACCGTATCATCACGGGAAAAGTTTCGCTGAAGGTGCTCATACTCTTTGTAGATGCGATCTTTACGAAGGCCTTTGACAGAGTTGAATTTCCGGAGCCCCTTCCAGGAATGACGTTTGAGAACACGCAAGTACTGATTGTTATTGAGCGCAATGTTGCCAACTCTGTTTATCTCATCAGCAAGACATTGCATCAGGCGCTGATTGGCTTCAATGAAGTTTTTGAGCATTTTCTGCGACCGAAGATTAACTTCAAAGTGGTGGCAGTCTTTCTGGAATTTCTTGGATAAGTTTCGCTCATTGACTTCATGGGGCACACCAACATATGTGGCAAAGGGATCATTGGGCTTCCTCAGCAATGCCAAAGTGTCACGCACTGGTGGAAGGAAAAGCTTCGGATGATGGCGAGCCACAAAGTCTTCGTTCCTGCCATAATCGCATACAACTTGCAGCCAGGGAGCATAAGGTTTCAGTGTGAATGGAAGCTCTGCTGCATGAACCAAGTTCCTAATGAAGCAGTTTTCAAAGTCAAAGATGAGACCATGAGTGAGCTTCATAATTGCATGCCTTGTCTCTGGATAAATATTCGATTCTCCCGAAGCAGTACTCAATGGGAGCAAGGAGTTGGACAAGATGTAGAACCAAGTCCTGGAGATGAAGTTCAAATGCTTCGGGCGAATGTTTTCAGGAAAGTAGTTTTCAGAGACTTCAGTATCCAACAGGGTAGAAAATTCTTCTTCAGCCAGATCATGTTCTAAGTGAATCTTTTCTTGGACTCCAGAATGCCTTGGAATATTGACTATCTCCATGAATTCGGTAGAGGACATTCTGAAGACTTTACCTTGGATCATCCATTCCAGCGTCCATGAGCTGGGTTCATTTGCATCACCAGAAACATAAAGAGTTGCGTAGAACTGCTTGATGAGTTCAGAATTGAAGGGAGTGCTTAAAGCAAACAGCCGAGTCAGATTCTGATTCTCAATGGTTTCGGCGATGTTCTGAAAGCAAGTGGTAGTGGAAAGACTTCGCATATCCAGAAATTTATGCCTAAACAGAACTCCTTGCTAACAGAAGACTTTGGTGTATAGGATTTGTTGCTCTGCAGTCCAAAAGCGAAGATCATCTGCAGTGCGATATGAAGCATACGGACTGACACCAAAGAAACGGTGACGCTTCTGATGATGTTCTAAGTTGAAATCCGGACCATGCCTTGAAGAATAGCCAGCGCCCTTGAAGATAGGAAAAGTTTCACGAGGGTAATTTGAATCAAGATGGGTGTCTTGGCAGGGACGCGAGTGTGCGCGAAACCTTTGCAGAGGAGCTATTTGATTGGCTCTTGAAGGCCCAGCAGTTTGAGCGACTATGAGCGCTTGCTCTTGCGAAAGATTCAGTATCTGAACTTGTTCTTCTTCGTCATCATGTGTTTCGGTATGAGGCACATTTGTTTTGGACTCTTGAGCGGTTCTGGAAGGGGAAAAGTCTCGGGAGACACGGGTTCTGGAGTGGGTTGGAGATGGTGCATTTTCTTCATGGGGAGGTGATGGAGGTGGTGCGGGAGCAGCTGGTGGAGTGGGAATCCTTTGTGGTGATGGGGTTGGAGCGCGAATGGGTGAGGGAGTTCGTGCAGGTGTTGGAGTTGAGGTAGGAGCTCTTTGTGGTGGAGTTGGTTTGGGGGTGGTTCTGGTAGGAGGAGGTGTGGGGGTTTTGGTGGGTGGAGCTGAAGGTTTTGGTATGGGCTTGGACGCTTTGGCTTCGGAGTAGGAGTGGGAACTGCTTCAGGAGTTTCCTTCAGCTGCTCATCACTAGTGTCCATATCAGCAGCTAAAGCCAAAGTAACCTTCCGCTTCTTTGTGGTTTTATTCTTGGGTGAAGGACCCGAAGCCTTTGAAGCAGTAGGCTTGGCAGCCGATGGTTGTGCAACAACTGGTTCATCTTCGGGCGAAGCCTTGCGCTTCCACGAGTCTCTTTCCATAATGGATGCATTATGGGTCTTCACCATTTCATCGACAGCGGCTTTAATTTTCCCCTGAAGATTTTGATGTTGTCCTTGGTGGTGTTGACATTTGTCACTTGCTGAAGCAATTTCAGGGCGTGCTGTTTGAATTTTTCATCTGGTTCAGTTTCAGCGCGCTTTTGATAGTTGTGAATCTTTGAAACTTCAGCTCTATCTCAAGAATGCAAATCCTTCAGCTGACTGATCATTGTGGAGATCATTGCTTCGATGCAGCTTGAGATGTAAACTTCTCCTAGATAAATAGCTTCAGGTTCTTCTGTCGGGACCCGGGGTTAGCGTATGCAAGTACAGTTAAGACATAGTCATATGGAGAGCCGAGAACCGCACCCACTTGTCTAAGCACACAAGGCCAAGCACTGAACATTCTCGGAAAGCATCGTACGTGAGGGGCATCCCATCCAGGCCGGATGATCAACTGAGATGGGTCCTCATCGTCCGCACACAAGTCAAATGATATGGGTGGTGAACTCCCATATTCAAAGACAAGTCGCCTCAACCATACTACCGACTATCTCAAAACTCTTACATAGACTTACTCCAGCCCGATCACTTAGTCGGGGTCTAGGGCGGGCTCGATCATACCACAAAGTGTGCACGAGACGGAGTCTCGAGCAATCGCATCGCGATGCCCCAAGCTGCGCACATCTAAGGGCCACTTGGTGTATGAAAGACCGCCAGCCAGAACACAACTAAGGTCTCGAAAACCCATACAAAGACATGCATGTTATAAACATACACGCAGCACACATGCCTTGTATGAACAGCAGGTACCATTGCAATTCTCTACAAAGTGTACAATTTTATTGATAACTCTTATAGAGTGCAAACAGAGATCACAAACATGTGATCCAACATTACAACACAAACGGAAGCAAATTATGTCTGAGTACAGACAAGTTTAACAACTAGCTTAAGAAGCCTTATTTAAACACAAGCCCTCCACGAGGGAACCAGTCGTCTGACTGGGACTAGACTAGTTGGTCTTCAGTCGTCCAGCTCGATGAAGAAGCAACCTTTGGGGTCAGTGGCATCATCTAAAACATAGATTAAGCAAACGTGAGTACAAAGTCGTACTCAGCAAGACTTACATAGGAGCTATACTACTCATGCACATGTATCAAGGTAAAGGGAGGTGGGGTTTCACTTGCAGAAATGCCAGCTTTGACTTGGCTAATCCTGAACTACGAGTACCAGACTTTGAGGTAAGAAGCGTACACGAGTCCACTACTTTCTCCAACCAATACACCACTATGGTGCCTTCCTCGACTTCCCCACGAGGAAGCACGCCATAGCACTCACACTTATCTTGGTGTGTTTTAGAAGTATCCGGTTCAAGTTATCTAATGATCAAGCTAAGCTTTCCAAGCAGTCCATAACCGCGGACGCGGCTATTCGAATAGTTTTGTTAACCTTGCAAGGGTGTACCGCTACACACACATGATCATCATTTACCGCCTTTGATCTCGACACCATTCAAGGGGTGCCAGCGAGGATGCTCACCACAACTGTTACCTCATAGCCGATCTAGTCCGAGAAAGCCGCCTACTTGGGTTGGTTACCACAATCGTGAACCCGGCCGGTTTACAGAAGTGGACCCAAGTGATGTGTGCGTGGTGCATAAGCCGGTCTTGGATGAGCCGTTCTCTCACTTAGCATCCAGGCCACAGACCTACCAGAACTCCGAACTATTGTGACATCTGGACATCGAAAGGGATGAGTTAGTAAGTTGAGAGGGGTCAGTGAGCCCAATGTGTGGTTGTACTCTTCATCTTGGATCACCACACAAGAACTCGTACTAGGGCGGTGTTCAACGAGAAAACCCACCGTGTACTCCTACACAGCCTCTCATCGTTCACCTTGTATTAGGGTCGATTCACCAACACTTTTCTACCAACATCAACGTGATCATTCCCATCCCGACTCACATCACAGTAACAACATGGTATCATACTAAGCATGCAATAAGCAATAACATTGCAGGGGTTACATGATATCAACCAACTCCTACATTTGCTAGGATTGTGGTTTGCTTACTACTGTGACAAAATGATAGGTCTTGCAAAGGAATGGGTTCATCTATGCGGTAGAATCGTAACATGGTGATCATACTATACAATGCATAAGCGAGACATGAGAGGGAAGTGGGATTTTATCGACATGATCAAAGGGGGTTTGCTTGCCTTGCTGACGAGGTTCGGGTTCGGGGTCTTCAACGTAGGGGGTGACCTCGGGTTCCGGCTCCACGTCTATCAGCAACATGACAATCATAGGATCAACAGAATGTACAATGCACAATCACATGAATAAGATTGAAAGGGTGTTGTTCATGGTACTGATGTGTTGAGCATTCCATTTAAATGGAGTATATTGCAAATTGAATTGCAAATTCAAACTCCACATTTGAATTCAACATTTACCAAGTTACATGTGACATGGTTTGATCATTTTGAATCTTTTGGAGTGTGTATGATATGCCTCTGATGTGTGATTGAAATGTAGCATGTTGCTATGGTTGAAGTTGCAAAAATATTTGATTTGAATTTGATTTAATTCCATTTAAATCAAATAGCAAATGCTACTGATCACATTTTAAATTCAACTCAAACAGAGTTGAAAGTTTCATATTTGGAAAGATAATTTTCTCCTGATCATTTTCATATATTATTTGTCCAATTTGGAGTTAATATGAATTTTCTATGAATTTCCAAAGTTTAGGGTATTTTCTGGAATTTCTGGAATTCTTTAAATTCATTTTGATTTTCTAGAAATTCATAAAATGATTTATTGCGTCAGCTGACATGTGGGTCCAGGGTGCCAGTGACTGGATTTAATTAACCCGTGGGTTAAATTAATCCAGTGGCTTAATTAAGCCACTAGGCCCACTGGTCAGTGACCCAGGGGGTCATTAGCCAGGTGATTAACGGGGGGGGGGGGGGGGGTCTGGCTAACTCGCCGGCGGCTAAACGCCGGCGACTGGAGCCACGGTGGCGCTGCACGGGAATGGGCTAGGGGCCACGGGAGGCCACGGGGAGGACACCATCTTGCTCAGCATCGTCGTCCGCATCTTCTGGAGGCAACAGGGGGTCACGGGGTGGTCGGGAGCGACGACGGCGACGACTCCGGCGGCAACAGAACGGCGGCGAGGTCGTAGTTGAAGTTGTAGTGCACGGTTTGGGCTGAGCTCGCGTGCGTTCGAAAGCTAGAGTCACTGGGAGTCAAACGCTCGCGCTGGACGCGATGATGGGGCACAGGGGCGACCTCATCGTCGTCCATGGCGGCGACGTGCTTCGGCATCCATAGCGAAAACGGATAGAGGGGTCGCGGGGTGCTGGAAGCTTAGGGAAAACACTCAGTAGCTCACCGCGGTTCGAACGGAAGCAACGACAAGCTTGGGGAGGCTTCAACGGCGGTGAATCGACGGCGGCGAGCTCGCGGGTCCGGCGGCGACGTGGAGATGGTTCCGGCGACTACAGAGCGTCCGAGCTCGATTCCTTCTGCACGAAGACGAAGTCGAGGACGAGGAACACGGTGGACTTGCTGGCTTGAGCTCTAGGGCACGGTGGCCACGCGGGGGCTCGACGGCGCTCCGGCGTTCTTCTCGGGCGACGACGAAACGGGCGAGAGAGGAGGGGAGGGAGCTCGTGGAGGGGGGAATGGATCAGGGAGACTGCGGGGAGTCTCCAGACGCGACTACGTGGACGGCGAGGAAGCAGGAGGTGGCCAGCGTCGCCGGCATGCTCGCCACGGCGGTAGCAGCCTGCCTGGCGCGAGGAAGAAGACGGCCTTGTCCCTGGGCCGGGCTGCCTCGGTAAGTTGGGCCCGTTTGAGGTCAGCCTTCTTTTCCTTTTCTGTTTTCTGTTTTTCTTTCTGTCATTTGTTCTGTTTAGCTAAATAAAATAGCTAAACATTTTTTTAAATGCTGAAAACTTTTATGTGGCCTCATAATAATATAGACTAGCCACTCATAAACTTTCAACATTTTTAAAATTCAAATAATTTGAATCTTAAATCAAATAGGGGTATTTCTTTAATTCCAAGGCACTGTTTGAATATTTGAAAAATCTATGAGCATGGGATGGGTCCCACATCACTTGAAATGTGATCACACTCATTTATAAGACTTTTCAAAAATCTAACATGAATTTTTGGAAAAGATTTTTATCTGGCCTTTTGAACTAATTCATCTGGGGGGGTTTCCTTCTCCCATTTTGATTTTGAAATTGAATTTCCTTTGATTTCTTGACATGATGCAAGGTTACTTTGATCCTAGCACATTACCTAACAGAGGGTTCTGACATCTTCAGAAGCACATTTCTCCCAAAGGGCTTCAGTGATGCCCAACTGATCCCATAGTTCGCCTTCACGAGGATCAGGGAACTGATGTTCACTATGGCGATCAGCTTCAGCTTGAGCTTCATGCAGAGATATGCCTTTCTGCTTCGATGGAATAGCTTCAGTGGAGGGAGTCATATCAACAACGGGATTTTTCTGACTAGCCCTAGCCGCTTTCTCAACTTTCTTTGTCCTGAGGCCTTCTAAAGTGGCCTTGCGTTTAGCTTCATGCTCAAGCAGTTGCTTAGCTTCAGCGGCAGCTTTCTCTTCATTCTTTTCGGCTTCGGCGAGCTTGCGCTTCGTCTCAGCCTTTGCTGCAGCCAATCTGGCGAAGTCCAACTCCTTTTGTTTTCTCTCGGCTTCCTCATCTTCTTTCTTCTTTTTTGCAGAACTTCTGGTAAGAATGCTGCGCTCAAGTGCCTCAGTGAGGTCTTTCTGTCTCAATTCCTCTTCAGTGAGCTTTCGCTTCGCTGAAGGGTTTGGTGGGGCAGGCTTCTTGGGCTTCGTTGGTGCAGAAGCCTTCGCAGATTGTTGCTTGGCAGGGTCATGTCTCTGCTTTGATCGCCTCTCAGTTTGGAGATCATCAGCCGGTGGCTTGGAGGCCAAGGGCTTCGCAACCACCAAGTTTGATAGATCAATGGTGGGGCGAGCAGAGGGCTGATCCTTGGGGTCTTGAATCTTTATTCCCTTAGCAGCAGGTTTTTCTCCTGGCTTCTTCTTCAATGGAATCTGAAGCCTTATCTTCTTGGGGGGAGCAGGATATGATTCATCATCTGCTTCAGATTCAGATTCGTCATCAGCAGCATTTGATTCGTCCAACATCGAATCCTCCAGAGCAGCTTGTTCTAGTCTATCTTTCACTTCATCCTCTGTGGTAGCATGAGGAGGAGAAGCGGATTTCTTCGTCAGTTTCTTCTTCTTCTTCGAGCTAGGCCCAACATCATGGGCTTCAGCTTCAGCCAACTTGGCAGCTTTCTTGGCTTCCTTGAGCCTCTTTTTCTCAGCAACAATTCTCAATCGCTTTTGCTCATCAGGGTAGTCATCTGGAGTCTTGAGAGTATTGGGGTGAGGGAGTTTTGGTGGAACTGGGTAGTATAAATGACGATTTCTTCGGTGTACTGACTGCACATGGCCGAAGTATATTGATAGGGTGGACTGAAGGAAAATTGCATAGCCCACTTCCAGTCGGGGATGCTTTTGTACTTGTACCAACGGATAGCCTAGTACCGGCGAATGTTTTGCAAGCGAATCTTGCGCTGATATTTGGTTTCTCCAGGAGGCGTGTCATATCCAAGCTCAATGCGAATGGATTCGGGGATGCCTCTAGCATTGTTGGTTTCCTTCGTTCTGCCACCTTTCTTCTTCGGAGCAGACCGTTCTGCTTCATTGATGTGGTCAAGATTGGGGGACTCATTCCCGAAGCCTAACTCCGCAGACATCCTGTGAAAAGCATAAAGGTAGCGAGGGAAAAAGGCAAGTATGGAATGAGCACCAGCAAAAGTTTCGATCCAAAAACAAAAAGGTTTTGACAAGAGATTCAGTGTTGAATATGGGAGAGATATCCAATCTGTTCTGAGCTAAACTTAGCAACCTCAAAAGAGTGTCAAGCCCTAACACAGAACAGACAACATCTAACCCTAGCTTCTAACCTGAATCGGGATGGGAAGCTTTTTCTAGTGGAAACAAGTTTCCCAACAGAGCAACGATCCAACGGATCAAAGAAACCTAAGAAAACATCCCAAAAATAAACTAAGAGCTCGGATCCAATCTAGAAACGGATGAACAGAAGGAGACAGAGATTGGATCGAGGCTCTGCGTACCCTAAATTGGTGACGACGAGCAGCTACGGCGACGACGAGCGGAGGAGAAGCTCGACGGCGGCGCGAATTCCACGGCGGCACTCTTCCGGCAATGAAGCGGCAAGAACGGCGACGGGGACAAAGAGCTCGGCGGTGCGCTCGGGAGAGATGGGTTCCGGAGAGATGAGAATGAAGTGGAAGGGTGGATTCGCTGGGGGGGATGCCTTGTATAGGCAGGTCTGACAGAAGTTCTCAGATCTGATCAGACGAATCCCAGCGACCGTCTCTCCGGATTCTACGGCGAGGATTTCGTGGCGAATCGCGAGAAAATCTCAACGACCCGGATTTGACAGGATCTCAACGAACGAAGAATATGTCTTCGAATTGAGTAAAACTTCGATAAAAATTGGAAGCATTTGATTCGGAACTCAATGATGTTCGAAGAAAAATACTTTCCGTTTCAATTGTTCTTACCCATTTTGGACAGACAGAATAAGAATCAAGAAGAATAGAAAGGGGTAGGGTCCGAAACTTATCACCTCGAAGAAAAACCAAATGAAGCAAAAGGTGATAAGCATAGAGGACTAGATCCAAGCGAAATAAAATAAAATAAACGAAGCAAAATCAAACAATGAAACTAAAAAGGTAGGCAACGAAGTAAATGAATATATACAGGAGTAAAGGTTCGGTCTTACAGTACATTTCGTGAGTCCAATATATTGAGCTCACACCTTAACGCACAGAACCTTTTCTCATCCAGTGGTTTCGTGAATATGTCAGCCAATTGATCTTCAGTTCTGACATGACTTATAACAATATCTTCACGTTGAACATGATCACGAAGAAAATGATGCCGAATGTCAATATGCTTCGTGCGAGAGTGCTGCACAGGATTGTGAGCAATTTTGATTGCACTCTCATTATCACATAGAAGGGGAATTTTCTTCACATGAATACCATAATCCTTCAGCGTTTGCTTCAGCCAAAGAATCTGAGTACAGCATGATCCAACAGCAATGTATTAAGCTTCAGCAGTAGATATTGAGACACAGTTTTGCTTCTTTGAAGCCCAGCACACAAGTGATCTTCCAAGGAAATGACAAGTCCCTGAAGTTGATTTCCTATCCACACGATCACCAGCCCAGTCTGAATCAGAATAGCCAATGAGATCAAACTGACCTCCCTTGGTATACCACAAGCCCAAGGTTGGTGTGTGAGCAAGATACCGAAGAATTCGCTTTACAGAAGTATGGTGTGATTCCTTTGGATTTGCCTGAAAATGAGCACAAATACATACTGAAAGCATAATGTCAGGTCTAGATGCACAAAGATATAAAAGAGATCCAATCATAGACCGATATTTCTTCTGGTCGAAGGCTTTGCCCTTCTCATCTGCATCTAAGAAGCCATTGGTAGGCATTGGAGTCTTAATAGTTTTGCAATCAGTAAGACCAAACTTCTTCAGGCAATCCTTGAGATATTTTTCTTGAGAAATAAAGGTGCCATTATTCTGTTGACGGATTTGAAATCCAAGGAAAAACTTCAATTCACCCATCATAGACATCTCATATTTCTTTGACATCATTTTGGCAAATTCTTCGTAGATTTTTTGTGTTAGTGCAGCCAAAAATAATATCATCTACATATATTTGACATACAAACAAATCACCATTATAAGAACGAGTGAAAAGTGTTGGGTCAGTTGTTCCTGGTTTGAAGCCTTTCTTCAGAAGGAAGTTCTTCAATGTGTCGTACCAAGCACGAGGTGCTTGCTTCAACCCATAGAGGGCCTTGTGCAACCTATACACCATGTCGGCTTTCTTTGGGTCTTCAAAACCTAGAGGCTGCATGACATACACTTCTTCCTCGATTTCTCCGTTAAGAAAAGCAGTTTTCACATCCATTTGATAAAGTAGAAAACCATTGAAATTTGCAAAACCAAGCATAACACGAATGGATTCGAGATGAGCAACTGGAGCATAAGTTTCGCCGAAATCGATACCTTCGATTTTGGTGTAGCCTTGTGCTACCAGTCGTGCTTTGTTTCTTACCACTATACCGTCTTCATCTTTCTTGTTGCGAAAAATCCACTTTGTACCAATGATGTTGTGCTTCGTGGGATCAGGTCTATCAACTAAGGACCAGACTTTGTTTCGCTCGAATTGGTTAAGTTCTTCGAGCATAGCAGTTAACCAATCTGGATCCTTCATGACTTCATCAAACTTTGAAGGTTCTAGCATGGAGACAAATGAAAAGTTTCCACAGAAGTTAGCCAAACAAGTACGAGAGCGAGTTGTGGTACAACCTGGTTGTTGAATTTCTTCAAGGATCGAATCAACATCAACTCTTCTTCGAACTCGTGATAAAGTTGAATCATTTGTTTCAGGCTCAGCTTCTGCTTCAGGATCTGCTTCAGCTTCAGGATCTTCTTCAGCTTCAGGATCTGCTTCACCTTCAGTTTCAGGATTTCCTTTGTTCATTTGCTCTTCTTCGTCCTGTTCATCATTAGCTTCAGGATGTTGATCTCCGGCGCCCCGAGCTATGTGTGGGAACATTGGACCCTCATCATCCCTATTATCTTGACGAGCATTGGCTTCAACTGGACGAATCTCTCCAATATCCATGGACCTGATCACTTCATCAAGCGGTGGTTCATCTAGATCATGAGGAAAATGCTCTTTTTGAACCTCACATTTATAGTTTCCATAACTTTCCCATAGTGAGAGTTATACACTCTGTAAGTGTGAGAGTTTGATCCATAACCTAAAAGAAAACCTTCATGTGCCTTAGGGGCAAATTTGGAGCTATGATTCATATCTCTAATAAAGCAAGGAGCACCAAATACCCTAAGATACGAAACATTTGGTTTGTTACCAGTGATAAGCTCATGTGAAGTTTTCTTCAGAAATTTGTGAAGGTAAACCTTGTTGATGATATGACAAGCTGTGTTAATTGCTTCGGCCCAAAACCTAATAGGAGTCTTGTATTCAGCAAGCATAGTTCTGGCCATTTCAATAAGAGTTCTATTCTTCCTTTCAACAACACCATTCTGCTGAGGTGTATAAGCAGCAGAGAACTCATGAGTAAAACCATGATCATCAAGAAAATCTTCAATATGAGTATTTTAGAATTCAGTTCCATTATCACTTCGGATATGCTTCAGAGATAATTCATATTTGGTTAGAGCTCTCTTAGCGAATGACTTGAAGATTTCAACAACTTTGCTCTTGTCATCCAAAAAGAAAACCCAAGTATAACGAGAGAAATCATCAATAATAACAAGACCATATTTGTTTCCTCCCAGGCTAGCATAATTTTGAGGACCAAAAAGATCCATATGAAGCAATTCAAGAGGACGAGTAGTAGTCATGATAGTCTTCGCTGAATGATGTTTCTTCATAATTTTACCAGCTTCACAAGCACTGCAAAGACGATCCTTATCGAATTTTACTTCGCTAAGGCCAATAACATGTTTCTTCTTCACTAGATTATGAAGATTTCTCATCCCTGCATGACCAAGTCTTCGATGCCATAACCAACCAGATGAAGCTTTTGCCATTAAGCATGTGGATACAGCAGGGCCCGAAGAAAAATCAACAATGTATAAATCTCCTTTTCGGTATCCCTTGAAGGCAAACGTATAGTCATCCTGTGAAAAGACAACACAACGCGAAGCAGAAAATAGAACAAGCATACCCATATCGCATAACTTCGAAATAGACATAAGATTATATCCAAGGGATTGGACTAGCATAACCTTGTAAATGTGCTTATCTTTTGATATGGCAACCTTACCCAAACCTAAAACTTTACCCTTGTTGTTATCACCGAAGGTAATGTACTTCTGAGAAGAGTGAGATAGTTTTTCTTCGGTGAATAACTCCTTGTCTCCGGTCATATTATTTGTGCAACCACTATCCATGACCCATTCGGATCCACCGGAGACACAGCCCTGCAGAAGAATTAGTTCTTCTTAACCACCCACAAACGAGCAGGTGACTGAGAAGAGGTTGAAGCACTGGTTGAAGCAATATTAAAGCGAACATGAGTGTATTGCTTAGGTGTACCATCAAGCACACCATAAATGTAAGTCCTCTGTGAATGGTTAGGATAAGAATGAGCATATGCAATCTTAGTATTGTTATCATGAGGACGATAAGTATAACGACCAGTGCGATAGTATTGCTTCTTCGGAACATTTGATTCGGGCACCAGTGAATCATTTCTCGTTTCTAGAGAATAGAAATGATTCGGTGGTACCGAAGGCTTTCCCTGCATAGTATGGTTAGCAGGCAGTTTTTCCACAAGTGCTTTCTGCGCCCATATCTACCTCTTATAGAAGCCATTCTTAGGAGGAGTGCCAACATACTCAGCAGTAACCTTTCCCTGTTCGTCTTTGATGAGCTTGTAGTCTGAATCAAGTGATTCATCCACAATAGCTTTGTTCATTTTGCAGTCAAAACATGAAAGGTTAGCTATATCAATGGGTTTCTCCTTCGCTAGGACCCAAACAGTTTTAGGATACTGCTCAGGTTCCCAATAGGTTCCATCAGGGTTTATCTTTCTCTCGAAACCAACACCTTCATTCCTGGGATTCTTGTGAAGGAGAGCCTTCCTCGGGATATCACAAAGATACTGGTGACCTTGCACACTTTTGAACATGCCTGTTTCAAATAAGTTTTTTAACCTGAGGAGTTCCTCGGTAACAGCAGGATTTTCCTCATCAGAGGCATTAGTATCATCAATAAAAATAGGAGCTTTTCCTTTGGAATCAGTTTTGCTTCGTTCCAGACAAGTTAAGCAAGGTGAATCAGTTTTATGATTTGCTTCAGAACCTTGTTGAGCCATGAGAGAGAGATTAACATTTTCCAACTCTTCATGAGCCTCTTTCAGTCTTTCGAGAGCCATTTTCCTCTGAAGAAATTCATAGGTGAGCTTCTCATAATCAACTGAAAGAAGATCATGTCGAGAGGATAATTCTTCAAACTTTTCCTTCAGAGTTGCATGCTCATTAGTCAAAGTTTGACCTTTCTCTATCTCATCGATCAACAGAGTTTCTGATTTCTTAATGGTTTTGCTTAGCGAATCAAGTTCATCTTGTTGGATTGAAGCAATTTTAGCAAGTTTAGCATAGCTTATCATTGAATCACTATCATATGAGGAGCAATCAGAAGTATCATAGTTATATTTTGATGAAGATACCTTCGCCTTGGCCATGAAGCAATATGCAGGAGTTTCATCTTCACTACTGTTGTTGGTGAAGAATGAGCTCGAAGCTTTAGTCAAAGCATCTGCTGAAGCGAATGCCAAACCAGCAACACCATCTGATTCGGACCCAGACCCAGACCTTGAGCCTGATTCAGCTTCGAACCCAGAGGCTTCGTCTTCAGAGTTCATCTCCTTTCCCAGATAGGCCTTGGCACGATGAGAACTGCTTCGTCGAGACGAGTGAGTCTTCGATGAAGAGCCCTCACGCTTCTTATGATACTTCTTCCTCTTGTCATCATCAGAATCTTTCTTCTTATCTCTTCACGAACTGGAGTCATGTCTCTTGGACTCATAGCTTCTGGAAGATCTGTGGGACTTGGTTGAGGAGTCTCTGAGCGAATGCTTTGATTTGTTCTCAGCTTCCCACAGAGGGCAATAAGCAATGTAGTGATCTGGTTTCTTGCACTTGTAGCAGCAGTTGTCCTTCGATGGAGAGCTTCTTGAGGATGAGCGGTGAGATGAGTGATTTGAGCTTCTTGAAGAATAACTCTTTTTCGGTGAAGAAAAATCTTTTCTTTGGAAGCAGTTGAAGCGTCTCATGATCAATGCTAAATCTTTTCCAATGCTTGCAGGATCATCTGATTCGACACCTGAAGCAGAACTGACTTCGGGTGAAGAATGACGCGAAGCTTTTGCTTTCAAAGCATGAGATCTTCTTCGAGAGCCATTAATATCACGTTTCTCATCTTCTTCCATTTCAAAAGTATTGAGTCTCTCAAGAATATCAGCGGCAACAAGACGTCTGAAATCAGTCCTTTCTTTGATCATCAGCATAATGTGATCAAACGAATCATCCAATGAGCGAAGCAAAGTTCTTACAACGGAGTGAGGAGTAATGTCATCAGCATCGAGGGAAATCAACTCATTAGCAAGAGCTGTCAGTCTGCTGTAAATGGAGCTGAATTTTTCACCCTCGTTTCTCTTGAAGCGATAGAATTTTCTTCGGAGTGTGTCAATTCTGGCATCCTTTTGGGTAGAAACACCTTCACCAATCTTTTCAAGATAGTCCCATACACCTTTGGCAGATGGAATATTCTTCACTTCATGATACTTTTCTGGTGTCAAGTGATTGGTGATGAAAACCCAAACTTCAGAATCAAGATCAATCAGTTTTGCTTCTTCAGGAGTGATGGCCTTCTCATCGGCAACAGTGACTCCATACAAGACAACTTGCCAGGCAGTCGAATTGATAGCCATGATATTTCTCTTCATTTTGTCCTTCGAGTACGGGTAGTCCTTCCCATTGAAAATAGGAATAGGTTCGCCGGAGCGAATAGCTGCGAAAGACATACTTGAAGACACTCCAGGAGGTTAATCCAAAACACACAGAGTGTAGGGAGTGACTAGCTCTGATACCAATTGAAGGTCCAAGTATGTGATCAGAGGGGGAGGGGATGAATGATCACTTCAAATTTTCTACTGAAACTATTGAAGTGAAGCATAAGTACGGCGGAACAGCGAAGTAAAACTGGAAGCGAAACTAGATGCAGTGAATCAAAACACATTGAAGCATAACGGTGAAGCA
Source organism: Bromus sterilis (assembly GCA_950022295.1). Classification (NCBI taxonomy): domain Eukaryota; kingdom Viridiplantae; phylum Streptophyta; class Magnoliopsida; order Poales; family Poaceae; genus Bromus; species Bromus sterilis. The sequence continues at coordinate 414,077,270 of OX465595.1, read as the reverse complement.
AATGCAATATTGAAGGTAAATGCTTGAAGTAAAACAAACTGGGACTCGGCGATGTTTGTTCGACCAGTTCACGCTCTGCAAAGCGCTACGTCTGGTTGGAGGGACTGGTGATTGAACACCTGGAGAAAATCTCTCTCCGTCCATTGCTCCACTGCACCAAACTCCTTGAGCTTGGTCAGTTCTTCACTCGTGGTTGATTATTGAGGAAATCACCGAAACCTTTGACAAACTGGACTTCGAGGCGACAATTACTCTTCGCTCTCTGAAGAACAACACTCTAACCGTCTAGGAGAATTGCAGTTCTCCAAGATAAAAAGGCTAGTAAGCTTTCACCTAAGTCATCTCGAATCTACTCAGATCAATGGGACTTAGGCTTCAGTATTCTGGATTTTGGGTTTTGCTTCGGTGGAGTTTTTGGGGTGCTCTCTTCAATCTCTCTCAGGAATATTCTCAGAGCAGCCACCCACAAATGGAGGAGGGGCGGCGTATTTATAGTTGGCGATCCCGAGGTGCGGAATGACCAAATTGACCCGAGGTGACAGCTTGACACGTGTCCACAACGGTCGGATTTGTAATCACTGCGCAACTTTACTTGCGGAACAAGTAAAGCTGACTCACAGACTTAGTTCTTCTTCAGAATCCAAAGAACGAAGTCTTTTCTACTGAAACTTAACTTAGTGCACATGAGATTTCTTCGCTCTGGCTTCTCACTTGGTGTGGATTTGATCTGAGCATTTTCTCAATGACTTCGGTGTCCACAAACTAAAGACCCCTCTTGATAGTACGGTTTGTCCTATGACTCAAAGACCAGAAAAAGAACTACACAAAAACATCTAAGTCTTGTGCCGTCTTCTTCATTTCCTTCAATGAGTTAGGCTTCAGGACACCTTCATTTTTGGGGGTCATCCTCCGTGATTAAGCTTCGCTCAGGGGGTAATGCTTCGATACCTTGAAAACCTTCCCTGAAGCTTTATCACTTAGCTTGTTGATACGTCCAAAACGTATCTATAATTTCTGCTTGCTCCATGCATGTTTTGTGTGATATTGCTATGATCTAGATACACTTTCATACACTTTTGATCATATTTGGACTAACTAACATATTAACTCAGTGCACCCCAGTGCCAGTTCCTGTTTTCTGCTGTTTTTCTATTTCAGTTTTCCCCCATATAAAAAGTGCCAGCAAAATTCGGAAAAATTCAGATAAAAAATCAGCGTGACGGAAGCTTCGAGAAGAGCCCGGGAGGGGCCAGAGGGGGCCCAGGCGGCCACCCGGCGCGGCCCCACCCCTGGCCACGCCAGGGGGGCGCCTTGGTCCCCTGGCCCACCTCTGGCTTCCCCCTTTCGCCTATTTATCCCCCATCACGGGAAAACCCCAAAAAGAGAACCCTATTCCGCGAACTCGCCTCTGTTCCGCCGCCGCGCTTCCGAAGATCGGGAGCACCAGAAGACCTCTTCCCGGCACCCTGCCGGAGGGAGGATTGACCTCTGGGAGTCTCCTCTCCACCATGGATGCTCCCCGGATGTCCCGTGAGTAGTTTTCCTTGGACCATGGGTCCGTGATCAGTAGCTATGTGATGTTGTCCTCCCCTCTTTGATCTTCATTGTTTAGACCTCGTGAGCTGCCCAACATGATCGAGGCACCTTTGTAATATTTCTGCTATTGCTATGTTGAGTTTGATAGGATCTGATGGATTATGAGATTATGTTCAGATTGTGATAGAGTAATATATTTGGTTTTTATCTCTTATATTTTTGTTCCTAAGTAATTCTTGCATGTTCTCCGTTGTTTTTTATTGCTTTGGCCAAGTAGTAGGTAGTGACTCCAAGAGGGAGCGTTGTGCTAGATTGTGGGTTCATGCCCCCCCCCCCCGATGACACGCTTGAGTGACAGAAACATGAGTCTAGGGGATGTGCTGTTGCTACAAGGGGGGAAACAAAGGTGCTTTTAACCGCGGTTACAAGGATTGTTTACTTTACGCAGAGTTCTTTTAATGCGGTTTTCTGTTGCTTTGGGTTTACACTTTGGGTGGGGCTCGCAACTTAATACCAGCGAGATGTTTTGGATAGATATCTCAAGGTGGATGATTAGTAGTAGATGCAAATGGATTTCGGTCTACTTACCTTGGCGTAATGCCTGTGCTTTTGAACCTCTTCCTTTCTTTTGTACCATAGTTAGCATTGCGGTGCGTTCATAATCCTGTCAATTGCCTTTCTGTAATTTGTTTACCTCGCATAGCAATTTTATCGTCTTTTGGGAGCGAGACATCACTAGCGAACATCATGTATCCCGGTCCATATCCTTATCATTGTTTCCACGCTTTATTTACTTTTCTGCATTTACTTTCAAGTTGCTATTATTATCCCTTGTGTTTTATCCTTTGTAAACAACAAGACCGGAGAGATTGACAACCTCTCTGAACTTCGTTGGGAACAAAGTTATCTGTGTCTGTGTGCAGGTCCTCGTCAATTGCGCCGCTGACACCTACTTATCATCTCTGGAGTCCTGCTGGAGACAAACCTTGGTATCTTCACCGAGGGAAAACTGCTGCTGCACTACATCTCAACCCTCCACTTGGGGTAACCAACGAAGGGGGGGCGAGAAGCCACCCAGCACTTGTCCTTCAGGAACCTATTCAACTGTTTACACTAGAAAACATTGTTAGTTCCTCTACTGTCTTGTCAAACAATATCCAAAACACACGGGGGCAAAACTTTGCTCTTACAATTTTCACCACAACACTTCGCCCACAGCTCCGTTCTAGTCCAAGGAGTCAACTGTCTGAGTTCCAAACCTAACTGGAGTTCCGGCCGAGCTTCCAGTTAGGACTCAAACCATGTAGGCATGACTGACAAGCCCACCTCAACGGATGGTTCTCCGCTTGACAAGCCATGTTCTACAAGCCCTACCATGAATGCCACATTTCATTTCCTTTATCTTTCTATGCATATGCCGAATGGAAAACCCGAACTAGGTGTGACTCCTGGACCTTGATTGGGTGAGTTACTAGGTCGAGCGGGGTCAGTGAGCCCAATGTGTGGTTGTACTCTTTGTCTCGGATTACCATACAAGAACTCGGCTTAAGGCGGTGTTCAACAAGACAACCCACTGTGTACTCTTACACAGCCTCTCATCGTTCACCTTGTATTAGGGTAGATTCACCAACACAGTTTCACTTTCATCAACACCATGTTCACTATCATCCCGACTCACATCAAAAGCATCCTCATTATAAACTCTAAGCATGCAATAAGCAGTAACAGTTGCAGGGGCCACATGATATCAATCAACTCCTATGTCAGCTAGGATTGTGGTTTGCTTACTACTGTGACAAGATGATAGGTCATGCATCGGATATGGGTTCAACTATGCGGTAGAATGGATACAAGGTGATCTCCTAAACATACATAAGCGAGACTGAGAGGGAATTGGGATTTTATAGACATGATCAATGGGGTTTGCTTGCCTTGCTGACGATACACGGGGTTTAACGGTGGTCTTCTTCTTCGGTGGTGATCACCGTCTCGGAACGTCTGTCACCGAAGCAATCATCAACAAAGGGGGGCAACATCAAAATAAAATGCACAAGAACATGATATAGTTGTCCATGATGTGAATGCTACTGGTTTGTGGCAAATTCAACTTAATTTAAGTGTATTTCATTTGGAATGCAAATTCAAACTTCAAATTCAAATTCAAATTATTCCATATGCATGTTTGCTACTGTTCACCCATTTTAAAATGGTCAAACATGAAAACAAATTGCATATTCATAATCCTTGCATTTTTCAGATAATTTTTCAGATATTATTTATTAAATTTGGAGTTAGGATTAAAAAGTTATTGAATTTCAAAGTTTACTCTATTTTCTGGAATTTTCTGGATTTTAAATTAAATAGAAAATGACTTATTGCACCATGCTGGTGTCATGCTGACGCAGGGGGGGCTCCAGTTAACCTGACACGCAGGGCCCATCTGTCATTGTCTCTGGGGTTAATCCCGTTTTAAAAAACTAACAGTGGGTTATTAGGTGGACTGGCCCCACCTGTCATTGACCCTAGGGTTAATTAGGAGGGGGGGTTAGGCCTAAGTGTCCGGCGGCTTGACGCCGGCGCCACTGGGCACGGCGACGGCTCGCCGGAGTGGGCTTCCCGGCCACGGTTTGGTACGGGGAAAGCACGGGGCTGCTCCCCAGCCACGGTTGCGTCGCCTCGCGGCCACGGGAAGGCCTTGGGGGCACCGGAGCCTCGCCGGCGTCGAGGAACGCGGCGGCCGGAGCACTGCACAGGCGGGCTCGACAATTTCGTCCACGGGGAGAAGCGCTAGGTTAGGGGAAACACGCAGGAGCTCACCCTCGATCGAATGGAGGACACGGCGAGGTCGGGGAGGCAACGGCGGCGACGATATCGACGATGGCGCACGGCGGCCGGAGGCGATGAAGACGGCGCGATTCGCTTGCTCTAGGGGCTCCCGGTTTCCAGTCTTTGGCACGGTGACGAAGTAGTCGTCGGCGAGGTCGATGGACAAGGCGGCTCGGCCTTGAACGACCGTTGGCCACGCAGGAGCGACGCCATGCTCCGCGGAAGCGCTCGGCCGGTGAAGAATCCGGCGAGGGGAGAGAGCTACAGGGAGCATGGAGAGGGGGAAAGGGTGCAGGGGGACTGGGGCGTCGTCGTGGCGCACTGAGGGGCCTTGAGGAGACCTAGACGACTCTCGCCGTCGAGGTGGCGGTCGTCGCCCCCGGCATGCTCGACAACGAGCTACTTGGGGTAGACGACAAGCCCCTCGTGGGCTTGGAAGGGGTTCAGTTAGTTGGGCCCGAGGCCATAGGGGGTGGGCTGGGATTCCTTTTTTTATTTTTCTTCTGTTTTTCTCTGTCTTCTTTTTCTGTAAATTGTTTTGCTCTGGATAAAAATAGCAAAGCATTTTGTAAAATCTTCAAAAAATTTATGTGGGCTTATAATATATATATCTAACCAGTCAAAAGTTTTGGAGATTTTTGAAATTCAAATAATTTGAATTTCAAATCAAATAGGGGTATTATTTAATTTCCAAGCCCTATTTGGAATTTTTGACAAATCTTGGTGCATGCAGTGGGACCCACTTCACTTTATATGTGATCATGCATATTTATAAGACTTTTCAAAAATAACAGAGGAATTTTTGGAAGCATTTTTTGTCTGGACATTTAATTAAATTCTTTAGGGCTTTTCTTTTCCCCATTTTTGAATTTCTTTTGAAATTTTTGCATGATGCAAAGGGGAACTCAAACCCTAGCACTTACCCTAGTTGGGGTTCTGACAACTCGCCCCCACCCAAAAGAATCTCGTCCCGAGATTCAGAAGTCGTCAGGAGGAAGGTGGGGTACTCAACACGGAGGCGGTCTTCTCTTTCCCATGTGGCTTCTTTCACGGAGTGATGTGACCATTGCACTTTCAAAAACCTGATCTTCTGACGACGAGTGACACGCTCTGCTGAATCAAGAATACGAACAGGGTACGCTCGATATGAAAGGTCATCTTGGAGATCAAGCGTTTCATGGTCGACTTCGCGGATGGGGTCCTTGAAGCAATGCCTGAGTTGTGACACATGGAATACATCATGTACTCGGGAAAGGTGCGGGGGCAGTTCAAGTTGGTAGGAAACTTCTCCACGTTTAGCAAGAATGCGGAAAGGTCCGATGTAACGTGGGGCCAACTTGCCTTTGATACCGAATCGTTGGGTTCCCTTCAGAGGAGTAACCCGAAGGTAAGCCTTCTCATCCAGATTGTAGCTTTCTTGCCTATGATGACGATCATAGTAGCTTTTCTGACGATACTGGGCGGATTTCAATCGATCACGAACAATGCGAACTTGCTCTTCTGCTTCCTTGATCATATCCGGTCCAAAGAATTGTCTTTCACCGGTTTCTGACCAGTTTAGGGGTGTTCGACATCGTCGTCCATAGAGGAGTTCAAAAGGAGCCATGTTCAGACTAGATTGGAAACTGTTGTTATAAGCAAATTCGGCAAATGGAAGAGACTTCTCCCAATTCTTTTCGAAAGATATAACACAAGCTCTGAGCATGTCTTCCAGGATTTGGTTAACCCTTTCAACTTGACCTCTAGACTGAGGATGGAAAGTTGTACTAAAGGAGAGATGAGTTCCCATAGCATTCTGAAAGCTTCCCCAGAATCTATAGGTGAAAAGGCTACCTCAATCAGAATTGATTTCCAAAGGAACACCGTGAAGAGACACAATTCTAGAGATGTACAAGTCCGCCAACTGACTAGCAGTTATAGACTCGCGAACGGGAAGGAAGTGAGCAACTTTGGAAAGTCGGTCAATGACAACGAAGAGAGCATCGTTTCCTTTCTGGTTTTTTGGAAAGCCGGTGATGAAGTCCATACCGACTTTGTCCCATTTCCACTCGGTAATAGGCAAAGGTTGAAGCGTACCAGCAGGTCTTTGGTGTTCTTCCTTAATGCGACGACAAACATCACATTCAGCAACAAATCGAGCAATGTCTCTCTTCATCCTGGTCCACCAAAATCTCTGGCGTAGATCTCGGTACATTTTTGTGCTACAGGGATGAATCGAGAGGGGTGTATCATGAGCTTATTTGAGGATGAGTTGCCTTAGATCCTTATTCTTAGGTACTACCAAACGATTTTCAAAGAATACCGTTCCTTTGCTATCTGTGGAGAAACATTTAGCAAATCCGCTAGCAATGTTCTCCTTGATCCGGCGAACACCTCGTGCACGCCTTTGGGCAACTACGATTTTATCCTCAAGGGTTGGTTTCGCCACCAAGTTGAAAAGAGATCCACGAGGAACAATCTCGAGGTTGAGCTTCCGAAATTCCTCATGAAGAAGTGGTTGATACTGTTGTAACATGAGGTTGTTACAATACGACTTACGACTTAGTGCATCAGCCATGACATTGGCTTTGCCTGGGGTGTAAGATATTCCTAAGTCATAATCTTTTATCAACTCTATCCAGCGTCTTTTCCTGAGATTAAGATCTGGCTGGGTGAATATGTATTTGAGGCTTTGGTGGTCGGAATAGATCTCACAACGATTACCAAGGAGGTAATGTCGCCAAGTTGTTAGGGCATGAACTACGGCAGCGAGTTCAAGATCATGGGTAGGATAGTTCTCGTCATGTGGACGCAACTGGCGTGAAGCATAAGCTACCACATGTCTATCTTGCATAAGTATGCATCCTAACCCTTGCCGTGAGGCGTCACAAAAGATCTCGAAATCCTTTTTGGTGTCTGGAGGCGCAAGTACGGGTGCAGAAGTCAATCTTCTTTTCAGCTCTTGAAAGCTTTCCTCGCACTTGGGGGTCCATTCGAATTTCTTATCTTTCTTGAGGAGTTCAGTTAGAGGCTTTTCAACTTTGGAGAAGTTCTCAACGAAGCGGCGACAATAGCTTGCTAAGCCAAGAAAACTCCTAACTTTCTGAACTGATTCAGGTGGACTCCAGTCAAGGACGGCCTGAACTCTCTCGGGATTGACAGCAATGCCTTTTGCAGAAATCACGTGGCCTAAGTAGGTCACTTCTAGTAGCCAAAATTTGCACTTAGAGAACTTGGCATAAAGGCGATGCTCTCTAAGTTTCATCAATACCAACCTAAGATGTTTGGCATGTTCTTCTTTGTTCTTCGAGTAGATGAGAATGTCATCAAGATAAACTACAAAAAATTTATCCAAGTACTCCATGAAGATCGAATTCATCATGCGCGAGAAAGTGGCGGGGGCATTGGTTAGACCGAAGGACATGACGGTGTACTCGTAAAGACCATATCGAGTAGTGAAAGCCGTCTTGGGAATGTCCTCGTTTAGGATCTTGATTTGATGATAACCTAATCTCAAATCCATCTTGGAGAAGACAGAGGATCCAGCAAGTTGATCATAAAGATCGTTGATCCTGGGAAGTGGGTACTTGTTCTTTACCGTCGCTAGATTTAGCGGCCGATAGTCTACGCACATCCTTTCTGTTCCATCTTTCTTCGTTACGAACAGAACTGGGCAAACCCATGGCGATGAGCTAGGGCGGATGAAGCCTTTTGCCAACAAAGCTCCAAGTTGGATTTTAAGCTCAGCTAACTCACGTGGGGCCATTTTGTATGGGCATCTGGAAATTGGGGCGGTTCCTGGGGAAAGATCTACAATGAATTCTACACATCGGTCAGGAGGCATTCCTGAAAGTTCTTCAGGAAAGACATCCGGGAAGTCACGAACCACCGGAATATCATCAAGATCAGGAAGGGGAAGCACATTCAAAGTATGCATCTGGATTCTAGAACTGGGTGAGGTGTAGTCAATTGTCTGGCCTGAAGGATGGGTAAGTTTAACTGACTTGGCTTTACAATCAAGAAAAGTATTATGTCTTGATAACAAATCCATTCCTAGGATGACATCAATGTCTGAAGACTTGAGGACTATAAGAGAAGCAAGGAATACTAAACCCTCAATTGCAATTTGATTACCATGGCTTACTCTATTAGTTTTCCACTTGGAACCAGGAGTTTGAATTATCATTGGAGAAAACATTTCTTCAAAGGGGAACTCATGACGAAGTGCATAACTCTCCGACATGAATGAATGAGAAGCTCCTGGATAGAAAAGAACGGAGCCGGGAACATGATTGACTGAGAGTGTACCAAGGATGACGTCAGAAGTATCAATAGCTTCCTCAACTGATATTTGGTTCACAAAACCACCAACAGTGGTAAGGACTCTGCTTGCAAGGAGTTGGAGGTGGATTTCTGTGAAGACTTAGCTTTGGAAGACTTGGGTGGGGTGGCATCATGTCTTGGACGAGGATCCACTTTCACCGACAAGGAACATTTCTGTGCGATGTGGCCAGGCTGACCACACTTGTAGCAAACTCTGGTGTCAGGGGGTGGAGCAAGGATGGCAAGCTCACTACCATAACTGTTGGGATTTGTGTTTGGTGGAGGAGGTTGAGGCACCATATAGGATGGCCTTGCAAAAAGGTGTGAAGGAATGGCACTAGTTGGAATCCATATCCGGCGTTTCTGAGGGGACGAACTAGAAGATGGAGCAAACTCACGAGCATGCTTGCGAGACTCTTGGAACACCTCATTGCCATACTCAGCTCTAAAGGATCGATTGACTAGATCCTCAAAGTTGACAAACTCATGAAGATTGACATCATGACGAATAACAGGGCTAAGTCCCTTGCGGAACCTTGCTTGCTTCCTAGCATCAGTGGATATCTCCTCTTGGGCATAACGAGCAAGATGGTTGAACTCGGTCATATACTCGTGGATGGACCTATCTCCCTGAGTTAGATTGCAAAACTCTTCCTTCTTTCTTTCCATCATCTCATACAGAATGTGGTACCCTCGGAAGGCATCACGAAATTGTTGCCAAGTCACTACGTGAACATCAGGTTGCATTGCAACATAGTTCTCCCACCATTCACCAGTAGCACCTTCCAAGAAGTATACCGCAAACATCACACGATCACTGGGAGCAACATGCGCTGTCTCAAGCTTAAGCTCGATGGAACGGAGCCAATCATCAGCTTCAAGGGGCTCGGAGGGACATCGAAATACCGGTGGCTTGAGGAGGATGAAATCCTGAATGCTGACAACTACAATGCGCTGACGAGCGGTATTCTTCTCGATGAGCTCCAGAAGGCGTCTTTGATCACGTCTATTCCGTTCAGCTTTCATCATGATTTCCGCCGCAGAAGGAGGTGGAGGAGGATCATCATCACTTCGATTCTGATCACGGTCTCGATTGCGACGAACAGCACTACGAGTTCCACCTGACATCCTGTGTGATAAAAATCAACAATCAGAACAGGTTTTACGATGGAATCAAAGATAAGAGGACATGACTAGGAGGAAAATATTGTAATGCAAAGGCAAAGATTCCAAGAAACACGGAATAAATCGGGCAGCATAAAGGCTACACCGGGATGGAAAATGAAACAACCTCGAAGAAATTGGACAGGACTTCTTCAAGGAACTCAATAGAACGATGAGTCTGGACGACCACAACTGTCCTACGGCTACAAAGAAGCAAACAACGAGATGTTCTAGTAAGACATAGATGAGCCTAGTCCTATTTTCCCGTAGAAAAGATGAGGGTGACTCAGAACCCAGAACGATGAGGGTAAGGAGAAAAACAAGCCTTACGTTGTTCCCTTTATACCCAAGTAACTATATAACTATAGAATGCTAGACTCGACTTCGACCAAGGGTTGAATAATCCTACAAACAGTCCTGCTCTGATACCAAGTCTGTCGGGACCCAGGGTATGCGTATGTAATTCCAGTCACAACTCAATCACATGGAGAGCCGAGAGCCGTACCCACTTGTCTAAGCAGACAAGGCCAAGCACAGAACACTCTCGGAAAGCATCGTACGTGAGGGGCATCCCATCCAGGCCAGATGATCAACTGAGATGGGTCCTCATCGCCCGCTCACATGATTATGGGTGGTGAAATCCCATACTCATAGACAAGTCTCCTCAACCATGTTATCGATTGAACCATAACCCTTACATAAACAGACTCCAGCCCGATCACTTAGTCGGGGTCTAGGGCGGGCTCGATCATACAACAAAGTGTGCACGTGACATAGTCACGAATCACGAGCAATCGCATCGCGATACCCAAAGCTACGCACATCTAAGGGACACTTGGTGTATAAAAGACCGCCAGCCAGATCACAACTAAGGTCTCGAAAACCCATACTAAGACATGCATGTTATAATCATACACGCAGCACACATGTCTAGTATGAACAACATGTATCATCACATAACTCTACAAAGTACTTCTTTATTGAATTACACATAGAGTATACAAAGATCACATGTCTGTGATCGACATTACATCATACAACGGAAGCAAATTAGGTCTGAGTACAGACAAGTTTAACAAATGGCTTAGAGAAGCCTTGTAAACATACATGCCCTTCCAAGAGGGACCAGACTGCTGTCTGGGACTATACTACCAAGGTCAACGTCGAGCTTCACGAAGTTTACTCCATCGGGGTCCGGGTTCTCATCTAAAACATAGAATAAGCAAACGTGAGTACAAAGTCGTACTCAGCAAGACTTACATCAGAACTACACTACTCATGCTCGAGTTTCAAGGTAAAGGGAGGTGGGTTTTCCACATGCAGAAGTGCCAGCTTTGACTTGGTTAGTCCTGTACTACGAGTACCAGACTTGAGGTAAGAAGCGTACACGAGTCCACTACCAAGTCTCCAACCAATACACCACTATGGTTACTTCCTTGACTTCCCCACGAGGAAGCACACCATAGCACTCACGCTTATCTTGCGAGTTTTAGAGTATCCGTTCAAGTTGTCTAATAATCAAGCACAGCTTTCCAAGTAGTCCATGACCGCGGACACGGCTATTCGAATAGTTTTGCTAACCCTGCAGGGGTGTACCGCTACACACACATGACCATCAGTTACCGCCAGGTCTCGGCACAATTCAAGGGGTGTCGGCGAGGATGTTCACCACAACACTTCGCCCACAGCTCCGTTCTAGTCCGAGTCAAGTGTCTGAGTTCCAAACCTAACTGGAGTTCCGGCCGAGCTTCCAGTCAGGACTCAAACCATGTAGGCACGACTGACAAGCCCACCTCGACGGATGGTTCTCCGCTTGACAAGCCATGTTCTACAAGCCCTACCATGAATGCCACATTTCATTTCCTTTATCTTTCTATGCATATGCCGAATGGAAAACCCGAACTAGGTGTGACTCCTGGACATGGATCGGGGTGAGTTACTAGGTCGAGAGGGGTCAGTGAGCCCAATGTGTGGTTGTACTCTTTGTCTCGGATTACCATACAAGAACTCGGGCTTAAGGCGGTGTTCAACAAGACAACCCACTGTGTACTCCTACACAACCTCTCATCGTTCACCTTGTATTAGGGTAGATTCACCAACACAGTTTCACTTTCATCAACACCATGTTCACTATCATCCCGACTCACATCAAAAGCATCCTCATTGTAAACTCTAAGCATGCAATAAGCAGTAACAGTTGCAGGGGCCACATGATATCAATCAACTCCTATGTCAGCTAGGATTGTGGTTTGCTTACTACTGTGACAAGATGATAGGTCATGCATCGGATATGGGTTCAACTATGCGTTAGAATCAATACAAGGAGATCTCCTAAACATGCATAAGCGAGACAGAGAGGGAATTGGGATTTTATAGACATGATCAATGGGGTTTGCTTGCCTTGCTGACGATTGCTTGATGCCCCACAGGCGTAAGGGATCGAGATAGTTCTTCGCAGGTAAGTTAACCCAATTTATTGATTCGACACATGGGGAGCCAAAGAGTATTTATAAGCTTTGATAGTTGAGTTGTCAATCCAACCGCACCTGAAATATACTTGCTTGCAACAATAGATAAGTGGTAACGGTAATATGATAGTGATGGTGGAAACAACAAAAGTAAACAGCAAAAGTAACTACTAACAACCAGCAGGATTGAAAACACTGTAGGCTAGGAAGATGGATGGTTGGGCGCTGCATGGATGAGAGTGAACATATCATAGATTCTAACATGGGGCAAGGCACACAGAAAAGCAATGATCATCTAGGCAAATATCAAACAGTAGGCATGTATCCCGTAGGTAGTTGTGCGTGCTTGCAATAAGAACTTGCACAACATCTTTTGTCCTACCATCCCGCTATGAACGGGGCCAAAAGGAACTTATGGAGATTAAGGTGCTCCTGTCAAAGAGCACCGGAACAAAGAATAAACTCAATGGATACATGGAATCCTCAAATTATGGACCATCCCCTTTGGTGTCCCAAGCTGTCACCTTTGGGATCGCCGGTTCCGGACCATAATAGGTGCATACAACTCATAGATAGGATCTAGAACACAAATATATTCATGAAAACACATAAGGTTCAGATCTGAAAACATGGCACTCGGGCCCAAAGTGACAAGCATTAAGAATAACAAGTTGAAGCAAAGAAGATAAACACCAATCTAGATGATAGGCAACATGCCCCCCAACAATCTGACGAACTATTACATGATCAAACTCATCCAATCCATACCATCCCCTTTGCCTACAGCAGGGAATTACTCACACATGTGAAGAGAAGTCATGGAGGATGGATGGATTGGTGATGATGATGACGATGGCGACGATCTCCCCTCTCTGGAGGCCAAATCAGGCTCCAGATTAGCCCTCCCGAGGAAGAACAGAGGGTGGCGGCGACTCCGCGACGGAAACTGGGAAAACGACTTCTGTTCTGGGGTTTTCTCGTCACGGGGATAAATAGGAGTCTCGGTAGGGCACCAGAGGAGGGGGGAGACTCCCAGGCGGCCAGAGGGCGCGGCCCCACCCCTGGCCGCGCCAGGGGGGCGCCTGGGGCCCCCGGGGCTCCCCTCTGGTCCCACTTCTGGCTTCTGTCTCTTTTGGGTGCGTGGATTTTCTGGTAATTTTCTGGGAATTTTCCGGAACGTCTAAAAATCCATTTTCCTGCACACAATAAAACCATACAGGCAGCTCTGCTGAAAACAGCGTTAGTCCGGGTTAGTTTCGTCCACATCATGCAAGAATGAGGGAAAAACAATAGCAAAAGTGTTTGGAAAAGTAGATACGTTTGGGACGTATCAACTCCCCCAAGCTTAGCATATTGCTTGTCCTCAAGCAATTCAGTTCAACGAACTAGACGCGACAAAGAAAACTTTGACAAACTCTTTTGCTTCATTAGATGTATATAAGCATGTACTACGAAAAGAGTTTAGCAGGTATTGAAACAATGCTATAAGGACAATGCACGAAGCAATTCTTCTTTCATGTGATCAGTCACAAACAACTAAAAAATAAATAATCTGCTACTGAAAATTAAGACAGGATCACAATGCACATAGCTTGAACATACTTGAGTGGCACTTCGCTAGCCTCCATGAGTGAAGAAAAACATAAATGCAGAAACTCCTCCGGAGTTTTAAAGGTGACTAGAACTCAGTATTTCAGACTAGCAATAACACAAGCATGCAGAAGACAATGTAATACTTTGGGACAATGCATGTTACACTAAGAATGACAATTATGCTCTCATAGTTGGTGCTTTGAAGAAGGAAGGGGAGACTCTCGAACTGTGGCTTTTGACGGCAAGGTTGAAAACCCGTGAAAGGAAGCCAAGACTAAGCACGTGCCAGAGCTCTTGGTTTTGAAAATAGAGGTAAAACTCTTTTGAGAGGTATAACTTTCCAGTCAACGGTGAACGGTAAAGGTCTCTCAATATCTCCCATGCCAACCATATATAATGCCTTTTGCTTACACATATTCCCTTATCCATAAATCCTTTGATGGTCTACGGAACCTTTTATTTTGCCTCAAGGATGGAAGGACGGTATCGTTCCACCTATCATAAGCAGCATTTGGTCCATTTCACTCCATCATCAAGTATGGGGGAGGCGTAACTCTCATATATTATTTTTTCTGTTTGACTATTTAAAACTTCCGTCAAAATATTTTTGGCATGAAAGATACTGATTTCCCCTCACCGCACCATCAGCTTGTACGGTTACAAAAGGGAAAATTTTGAATAAATTTCGAGATGGCACAAGAAAGTCTAAGTTAGGAGTGGCCGGTAAATACCACATATAGGTAGGTATGGTGGACTCAAATGGAACAACTGGGTTTGAAAAGGAGTTTGGAAGCACAAGCAGAATTCCACTTAGTGCGAGCGAAAGCTAGCAAAAGACTGGGAAGCGACCAACTAGAGAGCAATAACTGTCATAATCATGCAGAGCGACAAAGTAACATTGAATCGGGCATGAAAATGATATAACTATTCTGAAACAAAAAGATCATCAAGGCAGAATAGACTTTTTAGTCATAAGCATGTGTGAACATGTGCCAAGTCAATCCAAAAATTCTCTGAAGGGAAATACCACTTCAGTATGCCAAACCATGAAAAATGCAATGCATGTGAATCATTTCAACAACACAATATGTACTCTAGCTATTTGAGACTAGCCACAAGGAAAGCATGAACACTGGGAAAGCATTGTAAACATAGCACTATGTCACTACAAGCTGGTCTCTAGATCATAAGTACAGGCATATGTACAAAAGTAGAAACAAGAAGAGTTCATACCGGTTTTCCTTGTTGCTTCCCTTTCGTCGATCTTCGTCATTACTTCCTTGTCACTTGCACGATCGAACGTGGGAAATATTATCAAATGCCATCACTGACTCGAGCTGATCTCTGAAAACAAAGCAAACTATAGAGAGAAAGGAAATCTTTTTGGGTTTTTTAAAGGTTAAAAGAGAGCAAAAGAAAAGAGAAAATCTTTTTGTTGTGTCGGGACCCGGGGTTAGCGTATGCAAGTACAGTTAAGACATAGTCATATGGAGAGCCGAGAACCGCACCCACTTGTCTAAGCAGACAAGGCCAAGCAATGAACATTCTCGGAAAGCATCGTACGTGAGGGGCATCCCATCCAGGCCGGATGATCAACTGTGATGGGTCCTCATCGTCCGCACACAAGTCTAATGATATGGGTGGTGAACTCCCATATTCAAAGACAAGTCGCCTCAACCATACTATCGACTATCTCAAAACTCTCACATAGACTTACTCCAGCCCGATCACTTAGTCGGGGTCTAGGGCGGGCTCGATCATACCACAAAGTGTGCACGAGACGGAGTCTCGAGCAATCGCATCGCGATGCCCCAAGCTGCACACATCTAAGGGCCACTTGGTGTATGAAAGACCGCCAGCCAAAACACAACTAAGGTCTCGAAAACCCATACAAAGACATGCATGTTATAACCATACACGCAGCACACATGCCTTGTATGAACAGTAGGTACCATTGCAATTCTCTACAAAGTGTACATTTTATTTATAACTCTTACAGAGTACACACAGAGATCACATACATGTGATCCAACATTACAACATAAAGCGGAAGCAAATTATGTCTGAGTACAGACAAGTTTAACAAATTGGCTTAAGAAGCCTTATTCAAACATAAAGCCCTCCACGAGGGAACCAGTCTGCTGATTGGGACTAGACTAGCTTAACTTCAGTCATCCAGCTCGATGAAGAAGCCACCTTCGGGGTCAGTGGCGTCATCTAAAACATTGATTAAGCAAACGTGAGTACAAAGGCGTACTCAGCAAGACTTACATAGGAGCTATACTACTCATGCACATGTGTCAAGGTAAAAGGAGGTGGGGTTCACTTGCAGAAATGCCAGCTTTGACTTGGCTAATCCTGAACTACGAGTACCAGACTTTGAGGTAAGAAGCGTACACGAGTCCACTACTTTCTCCAACCAATACACCACTATGGTGCCTTCCTCGACTTCCCCACGAGAAAGCACGCCATAGCACTCACACTTATCTTGGTGTATTTTAGAAGTATCCGGTTCAAGTTATCTAATAATCAAGCTAAGCTTTCCAAGCAGTCCATAACCGCGGACGCGGCTATTCGAATAGTTTTGTTAACCTTGCAAGGGTGTACCGCTACACACACATGATCATCATTTACCGCCTTTGATCTCGACACCATTCAAGGGGTGCCAGCGAGGATGCTCACCACAACTGTTACCTCATAGCCGATCTAGTCCGAGAAAGCCGCCTACTTGGGTTGGTTACCACAATCGTGAACCCGGCCGGTTTACCGAAGTGGACCCAAGTGATGTGTGCGTGGTGCATAAGCCGGTCTCGGGTGAGCCGTTCTCTCACTTAGCATCCAGGCCACAAGCCTACCAGAACTCCGAACTATTGTGACATCTGGACATCGAAAGGGATGAGTTAGTAAGTTGAGAAGGGTCAGTGAGCCCAATGTTTGGTTGTACTCTTCATCTTGGATCACCACACAAGAACTCGGACTTAGGGCGGTGTTCAACGAGACAACCCACCGTGTACTCCTACACAGCCTCTCATCGTTCACCTTGTATTAGGGTCGATTCACCAACACTTTTCTACCATCATCAACATGATCACTACCATCCCGACTCACATCACAGTAACATCATGGTATCATACTAAGCATGCAATAAGCGGTAACATTTGCAGGGGCCACATGATATCAAACAACTCCTACAGTTGCTAGGATTGTGGTTTGCTTACTACTGTGACAAAATGATAGGTCATTTAAAGGAATGGGTTCATCTATGCGGTAGAAACGAAGCATGGTGATCATCCTAAACAATGCATAAGCGAGACATGAGAGGGAAGTGGGATTTTATCGACATGATCAATGGGGTTTTGCTTGCCTTGCTGACGAGGTTCGGGTTCTGGATCTTCAGCGAAGGGGGTGACCTCTTGCTCCGGTTCCACCTCTACTCGGCAAACAAAGCACGAAGTAGCAATCAATATGAATGCAATGCTCAAGCACATGATGGAATGTTAAAGCTTGAAGTATAATTTTGATGTTTGAGGCAATTCCATTTAAGTGGAATATATTGCATTTAAAATGCAAATTCAAACTCCACATTTGAATTCAACATTAACCAAGTTATATGTGATATAGTTTGATCATTTTGAATCATCTTCAAATGTGTATTATATGCCTCTGATGTGTAAGTGAAATGTAGCATATTGCCATGGTTCAAGTTGCAAAAATATTTGAATTGAATTTGACTTAATTCCATTTAAATCAAATAGCAAATGCTACTGATCACATTTTAAATTCAACTCAAACAGAGTTGAAAGTTGCATATTTGGAAAGATAATTTTCTCCTGATCATTTTTCATATATTATTTGTCCAATTTGGAGTTAATATGAATTTTCTATGAATTTCCAAAGTTTGGGGTATTTTCTGGAATTTCTGGAATTCTTTTAAAATAGAAAAACCTTTATTGCGCCAGCACTGCGTCAGCATGACGTCAGGGGTTTTTGACCCCGGTCAAACTGACCAGTGGGCCAGGGCTGTCAGCCTCTCATCTAATTTCCCTGTTAGATTAATCTAACAGAGAGGATTAGAGGGGGCTGGGCCCACCTGTAAGTGACCCAGGGGGGTTGGTTTAGTGGTTAACCACCCCGGCCACGTCAGGCTTGCCGGCGGCTAGTCGCCGGCGACCAACCGACGCGGCGGCGTTGCGCAAGACGGCGGCACAGGCCACCATTTGGCAAGCCAAGGTCACCAAAATGGAGCCCATGCACGCGCAGTTCATCCCGCACACACGGGGAGGCTCGGGAGTCGCCGGAAGCTCGTCGACGACGTGCTCGGGCGGCGGTTGTGGCACGGGTCCGGGGTGGAAGTCGCTGCGGTGCACCAACAGAAGCAGAGATGGTCGCAATCGAAGCTTTGGAGTACTGCGAAGACGTCAGACAAGGAGGCGGGCTCGATTGCGCAGCAGGGGGTCGTCTCCATGGATCTCGGCGGCGAGGAGCTCCGGCCTTAATAGCAAAACACGGTACGGGACAAGAGGGTGGCCGTGTAGTAGATGGGGTGAAGCAGAAGCTCACCACGGTTGCATTGGAGGCGGTGGTGTGGTCGGAGGAGCTCTGTGGCCGGAGTAATCGACGACGGCGGCTTGCGGGTCCGGCGAGCTCTCGGTGAAGCGTGTGTCGTCCTCGGGCTCGATTAGGACGCCATCTTCTCCAGATCGGGGTAAACGGCGATGCTGCGCACGATGGACAGGTTCTCCTCGCCTATCTCCAGCGTTGGCTACGGATTCTTGTGTCGACGAACGGCGGCTGCTCTCGGGGGAAAAGGGGAAAACGAGGAGAGGAAGGGAGAGCACGAGAGGGGAGGGGGAAATGAAGCACGGCTTCACGGCGGTTCTCCAGGACAGGAAAAGGTGGCACGGGGCGGCCTGGAACGTCCTGGGCGTCGAGGTGGCGTCCACGGCGTCGGCGCCGCGCCACCGAGCTGCTTGGTAGCGCGGGGTGGAAGACGACAGGGGAGTTCTCCTGGTGGGCTGGGCCGGCTGGAGAGGTGGGCCTCGCCCCTGGCGGGAGGTAAGTTTTTTCCTTTTTCCTCTGCTTCATCTTTCCTTTCTTTTTCTGTAATTTGTTTTGGCTCTGATAAAAATACCAAACCATTTTATTAAATGCTGAAAACTTTTACATGGCCTCATAATAATATAGACTAGCCACTCATAAACTTTCAACATTTTTAAAATTCAAATGATTTGAATTTTAAATCAAATAGGGGGATTTCTTTAATTCCAAGGTACTGTTTGAATATTTGAAAAATCTATGAGCATGGGGTGGGTCCCACATCACTTGATATGTGATCACACTCATTTATAAGACTTTTCAAAACTCTAACATGAATTTTTGGAAAAGATTTTTATCTGGCCTTTTGAATTAATTCATCTGGGGGGTGTTCCTTCTCCCATTTGGATTTTGAATTTGATTTCCAAGATTTCTTTTTGAAATTTTTACATGATGCAAAGGCACTAGCTAACCCTAGCACATACCTAACAGAGGGATCTGACATGTTGTTTTTGCAAAGAAAGAAAGAAAGAAAAACGGGCAAAAACTTCGAAAAGATCAAAGCGAATAAAATGGATAATACAATGGAAAAGTGAGAAGTGCACGTACTCCCCCAAGCTTAGGCTTTTGGCCTAAGTTGGTAGTAACTAATGTCCCCAGGAGCCTCCTGCTCCAGCGTAGTACGGGTGAGTCCAAGGGTCGTATGAGTCTTCCAGCATGTATACCGAAGTCCTCGGATCCTCCCACGAAGAAGGATCCGCGCTCCAAGCAGAGGAAGGCCCTTCACCAAACTGGGTGACGATCTCTCCCTGGAAAGGTGGGAACTCACCATGCTCCTCCTCGTCGGGCACAACCCCTCCATGGGGTTATGAAACTGATGCTGGACCACGAACTTATCGAACTGGATAACATCAAAGGACCATCCGTTCCTGCGAGAAAAATCAAACAAAAGAGGTGCAGGTAGACGGATCTTGCGTTCCGTGGTGGCTCCGAAACGCAAGATATAATCAAGGTTACCAAACTCGGAAGTCATGGTAACAAACTTATGCCTTTTCATAGCAGCAAGATCAAAACTTAAATAAGTAAAAGGCTTATCATCGGGGTGTGGGGTGCCATTAAGAGACTCTAGGATAAGTGTGGCGTAAACGCCACCAAATAAATCTCCCTTGTTACCGTTCATAGCAAGGCGTCGAGCAATTAAGGCACCCACATTATAATCAAACCTCCCTGAGAGGGCGGTTGCCAGGATAGCAATATCCGGCGTAGATATGTTGCTCGTGTTGTCACGAGCTAACACCCCTCTAGCAATATAATACGCAAAATACCTGAGGTGTGGGAATAAGATGCTGGAGATCTTTGACCGATGAATATCCCTTGTATCCATGCTACAGAGAGAGTTGAAGACGGTTCTCAGCTCGGAGGGTTGAGAGCTCATCTTCGATGTTAGTCCCACGTTCGGCACACCTATTATTTCACAAAACTTTTCCAAAGGCATGGTCAAAAGATCATTGTAAATTTTAAACTCAACGGAACCAACATCAAGGTTATATCTAAAACTGTTAATGAAACAGGAGGTGAGTTTTTGATACTGAGCAACACGGCACGTTGCAAGCCGCGTCAGACCTGCATTAGCACAAAGATTATAGAACTCCTCCTTAATTCCTGCAGCTTCAAGGAATTCATCGCACGGGAAAGTCATTGCACGTGCTGGATTTGTGTCCTCAAACAACTCTAAGGGCACATGATCTTCGTTGTAGCTCACCCTAGCAGTCGAGGGTGAAGCTGCAGCTCTTGTAACTCGATCAGAGCGCTCGGGCCTTTTCTTCCCAAGCCACCCCTTTGCTCTCCCTAGTAAACTCATTTCTGAAATTTTTTGGCAAATTACAAAAACAAGGATTTAAGCAAAGTGAGTTAAGGCAAACTACTCAACTCACTTACCTAAGGCATAAACTTGCATCAAAACTTGGAAAATAAAATTCTACACATGCATGCAAGCTCACATAAACAGCACCAAAATCTACTAAATACTCACAAATGAAGCCACCAATCAAAAATCTAATTGGAGGGGTGAAGGAGTTACATACCAGGGAGTATTTGCTCAAAATTTCAGCTTGAATGGTGGGCTGTAGAGAGAGATCGAAAATTTCCTCCAAGAACAGCAAGAACGCAAGAACAAAGTGCAGAACTCGTGTTTTTGGAGAGAAGAAGGAGGACGAAGAAGACATACCTGGAAGTGGGGCATGTGGGCCCCAGGCGCCCTGTGGGCGCGGCCAGGGGCAGGTCGCGCCATCTGGCCGCCTGGGCCACTGGTGCCCCCCCCCCCTGGTCAGCCCCAGGTGCCCCTGGGTCACTCCCGGCATGGAAATTTTTATTTTTATTTTTCTGGAATTTTTCTGAAAACTTCAGTGTTGAAAATTTCTCGGAGTTCAAAAATCTGCAAAACTTTCTGAAAACTTAAAGCAGTGATTAGTATTGTGAAGCTTCAAAAATACAAAAACTTGGTACAGCAAAGAGAATGAAAGCTAAAGCAAATGAAAACATAACAAGCTTAACTTTTTTTACCTATATAAAACAAGCTCACTAGTAAGGTTGATCAAGTCTTACCAACAAACCGGCGATATATAGAACAAGAAGTCTCCCCTCTTATGAAGTGATCATTGCACCTTTACTTTAATGTACATTGTCCCCACCATAATGGTTTTGTATTTGTGGTGCACATGTAGTGGACAGTCCCATTCTCCAATCTTCACGGTCTCGATATTCTCTATAGAGTTAAGGCCATGCCTTTTGTCGATCTTCTTTGGAAAATACACCGTGTGTTCTTTATCATCAACGTTGAAAGTGACCTTTCCTTTATTGCAATCAATGATAGCACCTGCGGTGTTAAGAAAAGGTCTACCAAGAATAATGGACATGCTCCCATCCTCGGGCATGTCAAGCACAACAAAATCTGTAAGGATCAAACAATTAGCAACTTCAACGGGGACATCCTCACAAATACCTATTGGGACAGCTGTTGATTTGTCAACCATCTGAAGGGAGATATCTGTAGGGATTAGTTTCTCTAAACAAAGCCTTTTGTAAAGAGAGAAAGGCATAACACTCACTCCTGCACCAAGATCACATAAAGAAGTTCTGACGTAATTATTCTTTATGGAGCAAGGAATGGTGGGTATACCTGGGTCACCGAGCTTCTTAGGAATCTTACCATTGAAAGAGTAGTTAGCAAGCATAGTAGATATTGCCTCATTAGGAACTTTTCTTTTATTAGTAACAATATCTTTCATATATTTCGAATAGGGAGGTAACTTAATAGCATCAGTCAAAGGAATTTGAAGAAAAAGAGGTTTCATCCATTCACAAAATTTATTATAATGCTCTTCTTCTTTAGATTTGAGGGACTTACCTGGAAAGGGCATGGGTTTCTGTATCCATGGTTCTCTTTCCTTCCCATGTCTTCTTGCAATGAATTCTTCTTTTGAGTACCTCTTTCGTTTATCGGGTGCTTCTTCTTCTCTTACCTTGGGAGAATCATCCTTCTCAGCGTCTTTTTCTTCAGGCTCGGCATTGTCTTCTGTTTCAGCATCGGAGGTAGATATGCTGCTGGGATCAACAGCTGGCTTTTCACTTGTGATAGGATCATCGGGATTGTCAGCCTCCTTGTGTTTCTTCTTCTTCTTTTTCTTTGGAGAGCTAACAGTCTCGTCTTCTTCTTGTACTTGAGAATCTTGCTCGATCCTCTTCGGATGCCCCTCAGGATAGAGTGGGTCCTGGGTGTGTGTTCCACCTCTAGTTTTGATCCCATAAGCTTGTATGTCCCGTTTGGCATTGTTACCAAGCAAATCTTTTTGCACATTAGAAATTTGTTCAAGCTGAGTTTGAACCATATGAAAATGCTTAACAAGACATTTAACATCATTAACTGTTCTTTCTAGAACATCACATAAACTTTTGATAGCAAGAGAATTATCATGCAACTGACTTGTAACTTCCTATTAAAATTGTCTTGCTTAACAATAAAATTATCAAGCTCATCTAAGCATTGGTCAGGAGGCTTACCTTTAGGGATGTCACTTTCAGTAAAGTCTAATAGAGAGTGTACCTCTACCAAGGGAGGGTGAGTATTAGGCTCACACAACTTCTCAATAGGCGGTAAATTCTTCACGTCTTCAGCTTTAATACATTTCTCCTTTATAGACTTCTTTGCTTCTTGCATATCTTCGGGGTACAGAACAAGCATGCCCCTCTTTTTCGGTGGTAGAAGTGGTTCAGGAACGGACCAATCTTCATAGTTCTTGGCAATCTTGCACATTAGTTCTTCAGCATCGTCCGGCGTTCTTTCCCTGAAAACACAACTATCCAGGTAGGATCTGGATTCATCGGTTAAACCAGCGTAAAATATATCAAGCAGTTCATTCTTGGGGACTCCATGTCCCGGCATAACCTTAAGTAAATCACAAAACCTCCCCCAAGCTTTCGGGAGGTGCTCATCCTGCAATTGTTTAAAGTTGTAGATTCTTTGCAAAGCAGCATGTTGCATATGAGCTGGAAAATATTTATCAACAAATAATTGGACTAAGTCATGAGGACTCTTAATGGAACCATAGGGTAGTGCATCATACCATGTTTTAGCGTCTTCCTTCAAAGAAAAAGGAAAAAGCTTGGCCACATAGAAGTTTCGTATCTTCTGATCAGTAGTGAATAGGTTTCCTAGCTCAGCGAGTGTGGTCAAGTGTGCTATAGCATCATCATTTTCTCTGCCATAAAAGGGGCCAGCCTCGACTGTAGATATAAGTGAAAGATCAACAGAGAAATCATAATCAGGATCAGTGATGCATATAGGAGACGTGGCAAATTGAGGATCAGGAATAGCTTTGTTCTTCATGGAGTGCTTTTTGAGCAACTCCTTAACAGCACCAGGGTCAGAGTCGACACACTCTATGAGTTCCCTGCAAAAATCATCATCAAGAGTAACATAATCATCGTCAATGATTCTCTCCTTGAGTTCATCTAAGCACGGATAACCAAAGGTTTTGCAGGTAGGAATATAGGTAGCAGGGGTCTCGGTCTTGGATTTTGCTGCAGCCTTAGCAGTCTGAGTTTCAATATAGTGACCAAGAAAAGTAGCATCATCAAGAGTAGTGGAAGCATCATCAAAAGTATCGTACATAGTGACAGACTCAATATAAGCATCATGTAGTGGTGGTGAAGTAAACTTACTCATAATAGAAGGTGAATCAAGTGTAGCACTAGTGTTCAGAACAGTACCTTTTCTTGTACGGGATGGTAAAATCGGAACCTTGGGGTCTCCTTTCTTACCCATAGAGGATGATGTGCAGCAGGAAGGATACTTCAAGTAGACTTGTAAATATTGCTATGCTCCCCGGCAACGGCGCCAGAAAAACGCTGCTTGATGCCCCACAGGCGTAAGGGATCGAGATAGTTCTTCACGGGTAAGTTAACCCAATTTATTGATTCGACACACGGGGAGCCAAAGAGTATTTATAAGCTTTGACAGTTGAGTTGTCAATTCAACCGCACCTGAAATATACTTGCTTGCAACAATAGATAAGTGGTAACGGTAATATGATAGTGATGGTGGCAACAACAAAAGTAAACAGCAAAAGTAACTACTAACAACCAGCAGGATTGAAAACACTGTAGGCTAGGGAGATGGATGGTTGGGCGCTGCATGGATGAGAGTGAACATATCATAGATTCTAACATGGGGAAAGGCACACAGAAAAGCAATGATCATCTAGGAAAATATCAAACAGTAGGCATGTATCCCGTAGGTAGTGGTGCGTGCTTGCAATAAGGACTTGCACAACATCTTTTGTCCTACCATCCCGCTACGAACGGGGCCAAAAGGAACTTATGGAGATTAAGGTGCTCCTGTCAAAGAGCACCGGAACAAAGAAATAAACTCAATGGATACATGGAATCCTCAAATTATGGACCATCCCCTTTTGTGTCCCAAGCTGTCACCTTTGGGATTGCCGGTTCCGGACCATAATAGGTGCATACAAATCATAGATAGGATCTAGAACACAAATATATTCATGAAAACACATAAGGTTCAGATCTGAAAACATGGCACTCGGGCCCAAAGTGACAAGCATTAAGAGCAACAAGTTGAAGCAAAGAAGATAAACACCAATATAGATGATAGGCAACATGCCCCCAACAACCTGACGAACTATTACATGATCAAACTCATCCAATCCCTACCATCCCCTTTGCCTACAGCAGGGAATTACTCACACATGTGAAGAGAAGTCATGGAGGATGGATGGATTGGTGATGATGATGACAATGGCGATGATCTCCCCTCTCCGGAGGCCAAATCAGCTTCCAGATTAGCCCTCCCGAGGAAGAACAGAGGGTGGCGGTGGCTCCGCGACGGAAACTGGAAAAACGACTTTAGTTCTGGGGTTTTCTCGTCACGGGGTAGGAGTCTCGGTAGGGCACCAGAGGAGGGGGGAGACGCCCAGGCGGCCAGAGGGAGCGGCCCCACCCCTGGCCGCGCCAGGGGGGCGCCTGGGGCCCCCAGGGCTCCCCTCTGGTCCCACTTTTGGCTTCTGGCTCCTTCGGGTGCGTGGATTTTCTGGTAATTTTCTAGGAATTTTCTGGAACGTCTAAAAATCCATTTTCATGCACACAATAAAACCATACAGGCAGCTCTACTGAAAACAACGTTAGTCCGGGTTAGTTTCGTCCAAATCATGCAAGAATGAGGGAAAACAATAGCAAAAGTGTTTGGAAAAGTAGATACGTTTGAGACGTATCAACGATACACGGGGTTTAACGGTGGTCTTCTTCTTCGGGGGTGATCACCCGTCTCCGAACGTCTGTCACCGAAGCAATCATCAACAAAGGAGCAACATCAAAATAAAATGCACAAGCACATGATATAGTTGTCCATGATGTGAATGCTACTGGTTTGTGGCAAATTCAACTTAGTTTAAGTGTATTGCATTTGGAATGCAAATTCAAACTTCAAATTCAAATTCAAATTATTCCATATGCATTTTTGCTACTGTTCACCCATTTTAAAATGGTCAAACATGAAAAAAAATTGCATATTCATAATCCTTGCATTTTTCTGATAATTTTTCATATATTATTTATTAAATTTGGAGTTAGGATTAAAAAGTTATTGAATTTCAAAGTTTACTCTATTTTCTGGAATTTTCTGGATTTTAAATTAAATATAAAATGAATTATTGCGTCATGTTGGTGTCATGCTGACGCAGGGGGGCTGACCAGTCAACCTGACACGCGGGGCCCATCTGTCATTGTCTCTGGGGTTAATCCCGTTTTAAAAAACTAACAGTGGGTTATTAGGGGGACTGTCCCCACCTGTCATTGACCCTAGGGTTAATTAGGAGGGGGGTTAGGCCTAAGTGGCCGGCGGCTTGACGCCGGCGCCACTGGGCACGGCGGCGGCTCGCCGGAGTGGGCTTCCCGGCCACGGTTTGGCACGGGGAAAGCATGGGGCTGCTCCCCAGCCTCGGCTGCGTCGCCTCGCGGCCACGGGAAGGCCTCGGGGGCACCGGAGCCTCGCCGGCGTCGAGGAACACGGCAGCTGGAGCACTGCACAGGTGGGCTCGGCGATTTCGTCCACGGGGAGAAGCGCTAGGTTAGGGGAAACACGCAGGAGCTCACCCTCGATCGAATGGAGGACACGGTGAGGTCGGGGAGGCAACGGCGGCGACGATATCGACGATGGCGCACGGCGGACGGAGGCGATGAAGACGACGCGATTCGCTTGCTCTAGGGGTTCCCGGCTTCCAATCTTTGGCACGGTGACGAAGTAGTCGGCGGCGAGGTCGATGGACAAGGCGGCTCGGCCTTGAACGGCCGTTGGCCACGCAGGAGCGACGCCGTGCTCCGCGGAAGCGCTCGGCTGGTGAAGAATCCGGCGAGGGGAGAGAGCTACAGGGAGCAGGGAGAGGGGGAAAGGGTGCGGGGGGACTGGGGCGTCTTCGTGGTGCACTAAGGGTCCTTGAGGAGGCCTAGACGGCTCTCGCCGTCGAGATGGCGGTCGTCGCCCCTGGCATGCTCGACAGCGAGCTGCTTGGGGTAGACGACAAGCCCCTCGTGGGCTTGGGCCGGGGTTCAGTTAGTTGGGCCCGAGGCTATAGGTGGTGGGCTGGGATTCCTTTTTTTATTTTTCTTCTGTTTTTCTCTGTTTTCTTTTTCTTTAAATTGTTTTGCTCTGGATAAAAATAGCAAAGCATTTTGTAAAATCATCAAAACTTTTATGTGGGCTTATAATATATATCTCCACTCACAAGTTTTGGAGATTTTTTAAATTCAAATAATTTGAATTTCAAATCAAATAGGGGTATTATTTAATTTCCAAGCCCTATTTGGAATTTTTGACAAATCTTGGTGCATGCAGTGGGACCCACTTCACTTTATATGTGATCATGCATATTTATAAGACTTCTCAAAAATAACAGAGGAATTTTTGGAAGCAAGTTTTGTCTGGCCATTTAATTAAATTCTTTAGGGCTTTTCTTTTCCCCATTTTTGAATTTCTTTTGAAATTTTTGCATGATGCAAAGGGGAACTCAAACCCTAGCACTTACCCTAGTTGGGGTTCTGACAGCTTGCCCTCCTTCTAGCGCCAGCTGTCGGGGGTCGGGTTTCTTAGGCCCTCCTTGTAGCGCCACCATCTATCGGGCCAGAAGAAGGGGAGAAAGTGACGACGCTGCCCCGAGGACACCTTCCGGAAGGACCGCTCCCGGAAGGGCACGGCCCGGAGACCGTGCAGGACGGGGAACATGTTGGGTTCCCGGTTGCTTGATGTGGACGTAGGTTGTTGTGGCGTCAAAACAGCAATGGGCTGATACGAGTAAACACATGGGTTTACCCAGGTTCGGGACGTCCGGAGATTAAAAGCCCTACTCCTGCATATCTGGTCTTCTTTGTTGGTGATGAAGTCGAATACAGTACAAGGTGATCTTCTGGGTGAAGATACCCTATGCTACACTCCACTACACTCTTCTACTCTTGATGGAGCTGGTCACCCTCCCAAGGGGTATCCTTAGGAGGTCTCCCGAGAAGTTCTAGGGACGAACTCCTCTGCTTTCTTGGTGCGGATTCTTCCAGGGATGGATGCATGGATGTGGTGGCTTCTCCCTTTGATGGTTCTTCCTTCTTTTTGTTTCTCTTCCTTGCCTCTCTTTTTCCCCTGCTTTCAGGTCCAACACCCCCCCTTCTGATGTGGTTGGCGTCTCCCTTTTATAGAGAAAGGGGCTCACCACAGTCCCACTGACAGCTACAGTAAGGGTGGTTATCTTATACTTGTGGACGCGAGGAGTTCCGAGATCTTTCGAGAAGCTCTGTGGCGTCGCGGGGACGATTGGCGCATGTATGTGCTGAGTATGCATCAGAGAGCCCGCCAGGTGTAGTCTTCCTCCTGTCAGAGGTGCATACTTGTCCTCTAGCGCATTGAATGCGATGTGCTCCTTGTCGGTCGGTGGGAACCAGCTGGATGGCTCCACCCTTCCGAAACTGGTCTGAGGCACTCGTCCATGTGCCTAGCACGGTGTTCCCGGCATCTCCTTGCCGGAATATCCCATGGTCGCTCTTGATCAGTCCGAGAAGCGTAGTCATAACCCATGGAAACGGGGTACCCCCAGTATCCGGTTACCGACACTTGATGAGCGTGTCTAACGCGTGTGTGAGCTGCTATGGGGTCCCCTTGAGTTACCTACCTAGATCATAACATTTCTAGTGGTGTCCCAAGATGATTTACCATTTCAAAACCGTGTGTGTGACTGGTCCGCGGCTAGCAGATTTTAAACAAACCGTACTAGTGGGGACATTGTTTCCTGTTTGTCCAAGCTGGCCGACTGAGGACCCGAGCACGGTGATGTTTTGGTAATCCAAACCTGGAGTCAGACGGTAGAGACCAATTCGAGAGCGCGGTCGGCTCTTGGGTTGGATGTCGACTCACCGGGGGCCACCCTGATTTGTGAGTTGTTAGTTAGAGGGACAATGGCGTTTCAGATCTCTCGGGACTAAATCATAAAATGGATGCCTGTGATGGGTATAAACTAAGAGAGATGGGCGTACGTGCGGAGCCTCATAATGGGCAGTTGATACATCCCTGTAGGGTTAAATCTTTTCGAGAAGTCGTGTCCATGGTTATGGACGACTTGAGACCTACTCCTTGTTCATAGACAACATCAACGGATATAAACTTAATAATTTGATCAACGTG
Organism: Bromus sterilis; assembly: GCA_950022295.1. Lineage (NCBI taxonomy): Eukaryota > Viridiplantae > Streptophyta > Magnoliopsida > Poales > Poaceae > Bromus > Bromus sterilis. Next base: position 414,048,110 of record OX465595.1, on the reverse strand, counting down.
TGTGTGCCTTGATTGCTTCTTCTCCGTTGGGATACGAATAGGAGGACAAGGATATGATAGGTGTTATGCTTGCTTAAGTAGATGGATAGCAGACTTGTTGGAGGTGATTTCTCATCAAATGCTTGACTTATCATCTTACTCTTTAGATTGTTAGCCACTTCATAAATGCTAGTGAGGAAGCAACCTCACCACTTATCACATCCTTATCGTGAACTACTAGTTATCCTAGAATGATGAGTGATGAGTCCTTGTTGGGCGGTTGGACTACAATTGGATGCTGAGTACTTCGCGTACTCATGATACTACCTCAATATTTTTGGGGTTCTTGATCGACGACAGGTACGATGATGGACGTTTCACGTGGAGACTCGACGACGACTAGTTTAGCGGATACCGGCGGGGAGCCTGGACCCATGTGGTTATGGGAGCGATGGTTTTGTTTTTCCACTAGACATTTGATTGTAGTCTGTACTCAAACATGCATCTTTCGCTGTTGTATGCCTGATGTATGAGAAATTGTATCCTTGTAGCTGTAATGTTGTGATATCATGTTGAAATCCGAGACACATGGCTTCGTCATATGTCACGGGGGGTTCGATATGTGCCTCGTCCCTAGATTTGGATGGAAACGTCCAGATCTGGAACAGTACCGAATATCGGGTCTTACAACTTGGGATAAAAGCCTCACCGACCGTAGGAACCCTTTTCTGGCCGAAGTTAAGTCTAGCCTGAAAAACTATTTTGTAGTTACTAAGTTAGTTATCGGAGAATAGGATTCTTTTACTCCTTACCCTTGCTCTAGTGACGACAATTGTCGTAAGTGTTTAACCTTTCGATTTATCTTCTTCAAACTCTAGGATCTCGAGTAAGTGGAGTTTCAGAATCGTTACAATGCCTTGCTTGAAGTGTATTGTCTCGATTTCGATATTTCGGGTTTGAGAATTCATGTAGTACTTTTAGTTCATCGACTCTGGTTGACATCAAGGTCGTATGTTTCCTTCATTCGTCTTGTTCATGTAACACCCCCAGATCTTAACCCTGTCATTAAGCTAATTAGATTGCCTTGTCATCATAATCATCCTCATTAAAATTTTCATTAGGAAATAATTCCACTTCAATTCATTTCAAAAGGGCAAGTCAAGATAAACTTTTGAAAGATAATTAAACAAAGATATTCTTCATATTGTAGGTAACCCTAAGACAACTATAAAAATGAAACAATATTTTGGAATATTAAATAGCCTCTGGAAAGTTAAAATAAATGTGGAAAATTAAAGTTAAACTAAAAATTGTTCAACCAATTTTACTAAATGCCTAATAATCAACAAGTCAAAATAAAATAGCAATGGAATTTTATTACCTTGTTAAATATTTCAAACAAATCAAAAAAGTGCCTAAACGAGCCACTTTTAATCCCTTTTTAATTGAACAAAATCCAAATGATTGTTATATGGGGCTCAAATGTCGGGACCCGGGGTTAGCGTATGCAAGCCTCGCTACAACACAATCATATGGAGAGCCGAGAACCGTACCCACTTGTCTAAGCAGACAAGGCCAAGCACAGAACGTTCTCGGAAAGCATCGAACGTGAGGGGCGTCCCATCCAGGCCGGATGATCAACTGAAATGGGTCCTCATCGTCCGCACACAAGTCTAAATGATATGGGTGGTGAACTCCCATACTCATAGACAAGTCGCCTCAACCATACTATCGATTGTATTATAACCCTTACATAGACTTACTCCATCCCGATCACTTAGTCGGGGTCTAGGGCGGGCTCGATCATACATCAAAGTGTGCCGAGACAGAGTCTCGAACAATCGCATCGCGATGCCCCAAGCTGCGCACATCTAAGGGCCACTTGGTGTATAAAAGACCGCCAGCCAGATCACAACTAAGGTCTCGAAAACCCATACTAAGACATGCATGTTATAAACATACACGCAGCACACATGCCTTGTATGAACAGCAGGTATCATTGCAATTCTCTACAAAGTATAAATCTTTATTAATAACTCTTACAGAGTGCACACAGAGATCACAAGCATGTGATCCAACATTACAACAAACAAGCGGAAGCAAGTAGGTCTGAGTACAGACAAGATTAACAAATGGCTTAGAGAAGCCTTATCTAAAAACAAGCCCTCCACGAGGGAACCAGTCGTCTGACTGGGACTACACTAGCTTGGTCTTGGTCTGAGTCTTCATTCTTCAAGCTTCGGGTAAAAGTCACCATCGGGGTCGGTGGGTTCATCTAAAACATAGATTAAGCAAACGTGAGTACAAAGTCGTACTCAGCAAGACTTACGTAGGAACTATACTACTCATGCACATGTATCAAGGTAAAGGGAGGTCGGGTTTCACTTGCAGAAGTGCCAGCTTTTACTTGGCTAATCCTGAACTACGAGTACCAGACTTGAGGTAAGAAGCGTACACGAGTCCACTACATCTCTTCAACCAATTACACCACTATGGTTACTTCCTCGACTTCCCCACGAGAAGCACACCATAGCACTCACGCTTATCTTGGTGTATTTTAGAAGTATCCAGTTCAAGTTGTCTAATAATCGAGCACAGCTCTCCAAGCAGTCCTTAACCGCGGACGCGGCTATTCGAATAGTTTTGTTAACCTTGCAAGGGTGTACCGCTACACACACGTGTCATCAGTTACCGCCTTTTGCGTGTCACCGTTCAAGAGATGACAGCGATGATGCCACCACAACACTTCGCCCACAGCTCCGTTCTAGTCCAGAGAGTCGCCTATCTGAGGGGGATCCGTATGGAAGTCCGGCCGAGGTTCCAGTACAGCCTCAAACGATGTGTGCAGGGTCCCAAGCCGGTCTTGAAAAGCCGTTCATCCACTTCGCAGACCGTGCCACAGCCCTACCAGAACTCCGAACTACTGCGACTCTTGGGGTTCGAACGGGGTGAGGTACTAGGATGAGAGGGGTCAGTGAGCCCAATGTGTGGTTGTACTCTTCTTCTTGGATCACTACACAAGAACTCGGGCTTAGGGCGGTGTTCAACGAGACAACCCACTGTGTACTCCTACACAGCCTCTCATCGTTCACCTTGTAGTAGGGTAGATTCACCAACACGTTTCACTTTCATCAACACCATGTTTATCAACCCGACTCACATCATAAGCAACCTCATTGTACCACTAAGCATGCAATAAGCAGTAACAGTTGCAGGGGTCACATGATATCAACCAACTCCTACATCTGCTAGGATTGTGGTTTGCTTACTACTGTGACAAGATGATAGGTCATGCAAAGGATATGGGTTCAACTATGCGATAGAAACGTTATCATGGTGATCATCCTAAACAATGCATAAGCGAGACATGAGAGGGAAGTGGGATTTTATCGACATGATCAATGGGGGTTTGCTTGCCTTGCTGACGAGGTTTCGATAACGGAGTCTTCAACGAAGGGGGTGATCTCGGTTCCGGCTCCACTTCTATCAGCAACATGACAATCATAGGATCAACATAATGTACAATGCACAATCACATGAATAAGATTGTAATGGTGATGTTCAAGGTACTGATGTGTTGAGCATTCCATTTAAAAAGGAGTATATTGCATTTGAAATGCAAATTCAAACTCCAGTTGATTTATCGATGAATTTCAAATGCATTTGAATGCATGAAAGTTCATTTGAATTTGTTGATCATGAAGTGATGTGGTATAGTTGAAGTAATGCTTCTGATGTGTGGATGAAACCATTGGAATTAAGGGTGTTGCAAAATCATTTGCAAAATCACCCCAAATTTGAATTTGAAAAGGATCCATATGCATGTTTGCTACTGTTCACCCATTTTAAAATGGTCAAACTTGAAAACAAATTGCATATTCATAATCCTTGTATTTTTCTGATAATTTTAGACATATTATTTGCTATATTTGGAGTTAGGATGAATTAATTATGAATTTCCAAAGTTTATTGCATTTTTTGGAATTTCTCTGATTATTTTAAATTCTTTTTGATTTATTGCGTCAGCAGGGGGGCTGACCAGTCAAACTGACTAGGGGACCCCACCTGTCAGCCACAGTGGGGGTTAACCCCCTGTTTAAAATTAACCCGAGGGTTAATTAGGGCAGGGCCCCACCTGTCATAGGTTGAGGGGGGCAGGGCCCCACCTGTCATAGGCTGAGGGGGGCAGGGCCCCAGCTTAGTGATTAAGACCCTAATGGCGCCGGCTTGACGCCGGTGGCTCTGGCCACGGCGGCGCCTCGCCGGAATCGGCTACGGGGAACGGGAAGGGGAACGGAGACCATGGGAGTGCTCCTGGAGGTCGTCCGCGTCGAGTGGTGTCATCAGTGGCTCGGGGGAGGGTCTGGAGCGACGGCGGCGACGAGCTCGGCGGCGACAGAACCACGGCGACATCGGGATCGCGCTCTGGAGCGCCGTTTTGACCGAGGCGTGGCGCGTTGGAATGCTGCGAGCACCGGGAGCGATGTAGGCTAGAAGGGGGAGGCGCTGGAGCACGGGAGCAAGTACCTCACCGGCCATGGCGGCGGCGAGGCTCGGCTCTCATGGCAGAATACCGCACAGGCGAAGGGGGCGACCGCAAGCTAGGTGGAACGAAGCAGGGGCTCACCGCGGATGCAGTGGAGGCGGTGGCGAGGTCGGAGAGGGTCCGTGGCCGGAGTATTCGACGACGGCGACTTGCGGGTCCGGCGAGACGAAGACGAAGGGGATGGCGTGCTCCGGGCTTCCGGGGCCGATTCCTCTGGCACGGAGAAGAAGACGACGTCGAGGAGTGCGTTGGACACGTCGGCTGGGTCCAGGGAGTTCTCTGGCCGCGCGTGCGCACGGCCGTGCTCCGGCGAGGCGCTCGGTCGTCGTCGGTTTCGTCGCAGGAGTGAGAGGCAAAGGCTCTGGAGGGAAGGAATGGAGGCGTGGCACTCGGGTGCGTCTCCAGGTGCGCATAGAAGGCTGGGGAGGGGCAGGTGGCGGCTGGGGGGACGACGTCGCGCTCGGCTGTCTCGGTGGCATTCCACCGAGCAGCTTGGAGGCGCGGGGGAGGAAGAAGACAACGGAGAAGGCTGCTGGGCCGCCTGTTGGGCCTCGCCCTGGGCGAGAGGTAAGCTTTCCCTGCCCTTTTCTTTTTATTTAATTCTGTTCTATTTGTTCTGCCTAGAAAAATAATACCTAGGCATTTTATTAAATGCCCCAAATTTTTATGTGGTCTCATAAAATAGAGAGCTAGCCACTCATAACTTTTGGGAATTTTTGAAAATTCAAATAATTTGAATTTCAAATCAAATAGGGTTTTATTTAATTTCCAAAGCCATTGTTTGAATATTAGAAAATTCCATGAGCATGGGATTGCTCCCAAACCATTTTTAAAATGATCAGCACCATTTATAGGAATTTTCCAAATGTTCAAATGATTTTTGGAAAAAGATTTTTATCTGGCCATTTGATTTAATTTCTCAGGGCTTTTCTTTTCCCCAATTTTGATTTTCTTTTTTGAATTTTTCACATGATGCAAACTAGCACTTGATCCTAGCACATACCTAACTTGGGGTTGTGACATCAAACTTCTTTTAGCATTATATTATTGTGCAACACAAATATTGGAGTTGGTTTCATATTTTACAAAAACCAAATGGTGATCAAACAAATAAAACAGGTAAGAATTGAGCAACAGAAAGAAAACAAAAAGCAAAAGGACTATATGTCACCAAGGGCGAAGGCCAACCGGGCCCAGCCCACTCCCCTCCCCTTCTTCATGTTCACCCCATGGTCGCTATGGCAGGCGACCGAGCCGCCTCATCGCCGTCGAACCCGGTTCCCTCCTCGTGCCGCTACAGTGCCTCGTGAATAAGAGCTCCAACACGGCCCCTCGAAACCCTAGATCGAAGCATTTCCCCCTCCCCTCTCTCCATTTTCTCGGGCCAGAGCCGCCCGTGTGCCGCAGTTCACCATTGCGCGCCATGGCGGCCAACGACTACCACATGCCGCCGCGAGTGTCCGGGGACCTCTACGTGGACATATTCGTCTTCCCGAGCAACGAATTGGAGCTCAACGCCACCGTATGCCGTGAATGTCGTCGTTCCCCTTCGCCGGCCGCCGCGGACACCCCCAATGATTGTCGCGCCCACAAGCCTCCTCCGGCCTCCCCGAGAACGGCATCGAGCTCGTGGTGAGCTCCTCTTCGCTCACCAACCTCCCGCACCCGTTATTGTGCAACGTTTTGCCGATTCCCCCTAGTCAAAACTCCGGCCACCGCCATTGTAATCGTAGTCGTCGCCATGGACTACCTCGGCTCGCGCTTGCTGCATGGACGAACGTGGCGCGTCTCGTAGATCACCCAGGGATGAACGATGCACGTCTTGGTCCCTTGTAGCGTGCACATGTTTGATACATCCCAAACGTATTTATAATTTATGCTTGATCCATGCATGTTTTGGGTAATATTGCTATGCTTTTGATACACTGTTATACATTTTTTATCATATTTGGACTAACCTATTAACTCAGTGCACCCCAGTGCCAGTTCCTGTTTTCTGCTGTCTTTTTATTTCAGGTTTTCCCATTACTTAAAGTGCCAGAAAAATTCCAGGAAAATTATATAAAAAATCAGCGACCCGGAAGCTTCCAGACGCCCGAAGGGGGGGCAGAGGGGACCTAGCAGGGGCCCAGGCGGCCAGGAGGCGCGGCCTACGGTGGGGCCGCGCCGGGAGGCCGCCTGGACTCCCTGGTGGCCCCCTGGCTGCCCTCCTTCACCTATATATTTCCTTCGTCCCAAAACCCCTGAGGAAAGAACCTTTTTTTGCGATCTCGCCTCTGTTCTTCCACCGCCGCGCTTCCAAGATCGGGAGCACCAGAAACCTCTTCTCAGCACCTTGTCGGAGGGAGGATTGACCTCCGGGAGCTTCTCCACCACCATGGACGCTTCCCGGATGAGCCGTGAGTAGTCCACCTTGGACCATGCGTCCATGATCAGTAGCTACGTGATGTCCTCTCCTCCTCTTTTTTCTTCCTCGATTAGACCTTGTGAGATACCTTAGATGATCAATGCACATATGTAATTCTTTCTGCTGTTGCTATGTTGAGTTTGCTGGGATCTGATGGATTATGAGATTATGTTCAGATTGTGATGAGTAATATATTTGGTTCTTCGCCTTTTATATTTGTGTTCCTGAGTAATTCTTGCATGTTCTCCGTTGCTGTTTATTGCTTTGGCCAAGTAGTAGGTGATGTCTACGCACGCTTCTATTCTTGTAGACTATGTTGGGCCTCCAAGCGCAGAGGTTTGTCGGACAGCAGCAATTTCCCTCAAGTGGATGACCTAAGGTTTATCGAACTCAGGGAAGTAGAGGTTGAAGATGGTCTCTCTCAAGCAACCCTGCAATTAAGATACAAGAAGTCTCTTGTGTCCCCAACACACCTAATACAACTAGGAGTTGTATAGGTGCACTAGTTCGGCGAAGAGATGGTAATATATGGGTGATAGGTGTAATATAAATCTGTAATAAAAAGTGCAGCAAGCAAACATGTGACAAAAGTGAGCACAAACGGTGTAACAATGGTGGAAACGAGGCCTAGGCTTCATACTTTCACTAGTGGCAACTCTCAACAACATTAACATAGTCTAATCACATGGTATTTCCCATAAAACATGCAATGGAGACGCACTCGGAGGTCATTCCTTTGTGGTCAAGAGAGTATGAGAATTATGAAGGGCTAGAAAAGCACACCTCAAAGTTCGTAGTTCTCAATCTATGGATTTCCCAATGTCACCGCGGCCATCCAAAGAGAGTACCACAATCACCACAACATATCTCAAGGATAGTCAAAGACAAGCACCAAGAGACTCTCAATCTTCAATCAACACACAAAAGAGGAAATCACTCATGATAATATTCTTCTAACCCATGTCCAATAGACCGCTGTCACCTTGGTCTCGGGGATTATACTAGATAAGATCAATTGAGTACATCAATCCAATACATAGAGGAAGGGGAAATATCATGGGATCACCCTAGATTAACATAGCCTATGATCACAACGAAGATCAAATCATGGGAGAGAGAGAGAACACATAGCTACTGGTAGAAACCTCAGCCCCGAGGGAGAACTACTCCTGCTTCATGGAGGAGGGAAGCAACGTTGATGGAGATGAATCCGGGGGCACTTCCCCGTCCCGGCAAGGTGCCGGCACAGGAATTCTGCCCCCCCCCCCCCGAAACTTGATGGCGATGGAGGCGGCGATCGGAATTGCTTCTGGACAAAAGGGGTACGGAATCAGGGTTTCCTCCGCGGGGGTAAAAATAGGGCCAAAGGGGGCACCAGGGGGGCCACGGGGCAGCCAGGAGGGTGCCCGGCGCGACCTAGGGTGGGGCCGCGCCAGGGACCCTTCTGGAGTCCCTGTGGTGGCCCTCCCCTCCTTCCTTGGTGTTTCCGGAGGCTTACGGGACGCTGATTTTTTATATAATTTTTCCGGAATTTTTGGAGCACTTTTAATGGCCGGAAAACCTGAAATACAAAAACAGCAGAAAACAGGAACTGGCAACTGGGTGCACTGAGTTAATAGGTTAGTCCAAGTATGCTCAAAAGTGTATGAAAGTTCAAGCAAAACATGGAAAAGTCACACAAAACATGCATGGAGCAAGCAGAAGCTATAGATACGTTTGGAACGTATCAACATCCCCAAGCTTAATTCCTGCTCGTCCTCGAGTAGGTAAATGATAACAAGCATAATTTCTGTGGTGACATGCCACACAACCATATAAGGACTTTTAATTAAAGCAATCAAAGCATGCAATTCAATTCAAGTCTTAACAAGCAAGAGTCTATATTAGCTTTGACACAAGCAACAAAAGAACAAAAGGTGCAAGAGCTCTCGCTGTCCGTGACTCGAATGTCTCTAGATGGTGTTTGCGTGCAAGCAGGGGACTAGGAAAAAGAGAGAAAATAGGTTGTTGAGAACAACTATCTACTAAAGTTTCACACTTAGTCTCCTTTGGATTCTTATCTTGACTCGTCCCCAGACCACTAGCCAGGTACAAGTCAAACTGATCCACTCCCTTTCAATATTTTGAGCACTCATGCAATGGATGAGCGTGAGCAAGAAAGTTGACACCTAAAAGGCGAAACAGAAATAAGGTGGATGAGGAAGACAAAAAGGTGTGAAAGGCTCACATCAATGAGGACAATCATAGGCGAGAGAAGGCCATATGATAGATATGATGTGAGGAGTAGGGATTGCCATGCAACGGATGCACATGTGAGCTAAAAGTTCTCCAAGGGAACTAGTGGGGGTGCATCTAACTTGCTTGCTCAAGAAGACCTAGAGCTCGTTTGAGGATAGCCAAGTTCTATAGTGTGAAGGTCCCCACATAGCTATATGCATGATGATGATCTCTATGGAGTACAAGGTATAGAGGATGAAGTACTAGTGTGGATCTCTCAAAAGGAATAGTAGTGTGCCCCCTTCTCTCTTTTTATTTTTCTTTTTCTATTTTTTTGTATTTTTTTTGGTGGCCTCAATGGCTCTTTCTATTTAACTCTCATTTGTCCTCTTTGGGATCTTTTGATTTTGTCCTCTTTGGGATCTTTTCCTCACTTTAGGGGCAACACTCTATATTTTACAAGAATATAGGAGATCTTTCACACTTTACAAAAGTACTCGCATAAAGAAGATATAACTATCATGATGCGAATGTATGCCCCTGCCAGGATAGCAGGATATGCAATGATACTAGCGCGTCATGTAGCAATGATTAGGGCAAGTCCCAACTAGCATGCGGCTCATCGATCAAGCAAGTAGCATGTATGACATGAGGATCAAGTCATGAGAAGGTGGATGTTGCATGGCAATGTATCTCGGAAAGGCTATGGAAATTCCTTGTAGGTAGGTATGGTGGCTGTTTTGAGGAAAGATATAAGGAGGCTTATGATGACAGAGCGTATCGTGCCAAGGGTTTGGATGCACTGGCGAAGTATGAGCCAACTCTCAAGGTGAGAAAGGGCAATGCACGGTACCGAAGAGGCTAGAAAAAGTATAGGTGGGTGGAAGTGTCAACTTTCGAATACTCACATTACTCCGAAGAACTCATGCACTTATTATCGGTAACTCTCAATCTAATCAGGAGGTTCACAAAGAGACAAGTACCCCGAGGAGGAGTGTATGGGGGTTTGGTTATCCTTGCGCATCCTCGACTCATGGTACGTGAGTGTACTCTAATATTCGAACCCTCCAGAGGTTAGTGATCCAGCTAGTAGCTAGAGTTCTCAACAGGGGTTTTTGGTTTTCGAAAAGCACACGGATTGCCCAAAATATGACATCTATCACTAATAGGCTCGAGCTCTTGACACCAAAAGTTCAAACATTACTCTAGTCAATACCTCAAAACTATTGCAAGTTACTACTACAAAGAGAATAGCAACTTCAACTACCTACTTCCTAGTCAAGACATAAAACTCAGTGCAATAGGCAAACTCTCTAACAAGATAAAACATGCAACCTATAGAAAGTTCAACCTAAAACAAAAGAAAAGCTCTAGAAAAACTAAAGCACTGCAACTAAACAGAGCAGCAGCTAAGAAAAGAAAAAGAACAACTCACAGCTAAGGAAATAATCATGCTAATCCTATGAGGAGTTCTAGTTCAAACGGAGCGTGTTTCTCTCCCACACAAAGTAAGACAGGATCTAACTTGTTATGAACAGCAAGCAAAGCTAAAGAAAACTAAAAATAAAACCTAAGAGCGAGATGCTCCAAGCATAGCACTAACGCATGAAGTTATAAAAATATAGTGAGACGAAGGACGAACTGATGATTGTTGATGGAGAAGGGGATGCACGGGGGCATCCCCAAGCTTAGACGCTTGAGTCTCTTTGAATATTTGTTGGGGATGCATGGGGCATCCCCAAGCTTGAGCGCTTGACACTCCCGAATCTTCTTTCATCATCTTCCATCGCACACTTGAAAACTCCCTTCATACATAACTCATCATAAGTTGATTAGAGAGGTTAGTACCCTTAATAAATATATATTTTCCACTGGATATAAAGATATTCTTGAAGAGCTACTGTTTCTCAAGATTGCCAAAAAGTTTTTGCAAGAAAAAGCAAGCTTAAGGTTTGCAAAAGTTAGGAGAGACAAAACGTGGCAGAATTTGTGAAAAACAGAACAACAGGTAGTAAAGAATTTTTTAGGGGTACTTCTGCAACTCGAATCAAAAAAACTCAGAACAGACGCTCGAAAGTCAATTGTATGGAGCACGCTGTCCAAAAAATTCAGATCAAAAAGATGAACTGGTGATTTTAGGCTGATTTTTTCGTCCAAGGACAGAATCTGTTTTCTGGACAGCATGTCACAACTTTTGAACTTTCCTGCAATCGGAGGCTAGACTTGGCACAAATATTGAAAATAAAGATACAATGATGTTGCTACAGTAGTAATAATCATCAAGACCACTAAAAACTGAAAGTAAAAAACTCAAACTAAAGATAACAAGGGTTGTCTCCCTAGAGCTCTTTCTTTATAGCCTTAAAGATAGGCTTAAGATTTTAATGATGCTCTCATAGGAATAAGGAATAAGAGTTGAAGAACAAAAGAGAGCATCAAGAAGAAAATAACAAACACATTTAAGTCTAACATGCTTCCTATGCAAAGGGATCTTGTAGAGAAATAACTCATGGAAGCATAAAGATATCAGCATAGGAAGCCAAAATAAGTGCAACTTCAAAACCTTCAACATAAAGAGAGGGAACTTGATATTATTGAAATATATATAAGCATATGTTCCCCTCCCATAATAATTTTCAATGGGATCATGAATAAACTCAACAATATAAGTATCACATAAAGCATTGTTACCATAATCCACATGCAAAAGGGTACTCTTACTCTCCACATAAGCATAACTAGCGAAAATAAAAACAAGAAACGAAAAGATTTAATTGCAAGATCTAAAGATATACCATCAACTCTTACCTCCCCGGCAACGGCGCCAGAAATAGATTGATGTCTACGCACGCTTCTATTCTTGTAGACTATGTTGGGCCTCCAAGCGCAGAGGTTTGTAGGACAGCAGCAATTTCCCTCAAGTGGATGACCTAAGGTTTATCGAACTCAGGGAAGTAGAGGTTGAAGATGGTCTCTCTCAAGCAACCCTGCAATTAAGATACAAGAAGTCTCTTGTGTCCCCAACACACCTAATGCAACTAGGAGTTGTATAGGTGCACTAGTTCGGCGAAGAGATGGTAATATATGGGTGATAGGTGTGGCAAAGCAAGGTAATATAAATCTGTAATAAAAAGTGCAGTAAGAAAACATGTGACAAAAGTGAGCACAAACGGTGTAACAATGGTGGAAACGAGGCCTAGGCTTCATACTTTCACTAGTGGCAACTCTCAACAACATTAACATAGTTTAATCACATGATATTTCCCATAAAACATGCAACGGAGACGCACTCGGAGGTCATTCCTTTGTGGTCAAGAGAGGATGAGAATTATATAGGGCTAGAAAAGCACACCTCAAAGTTCGTAGTTCTCAATCTATGGATTTCCCAATGTCACCGCGGCCATCCAAAGAGAGTACCACAATCACCACAACATATCTCAAGGATAGTCAAAGACAAGCACCAAGAGACTCTCAATCTTCAATCAACACACAAAAGAGGAAATCACTCATGATAATATTTTTCTAACCCATGTCCAATAGACCGTTGTCACCTTGGTCTCGGGGATTATACTAGATAAGATCAATTGAGTACATCAATCCAATACATAGAGGAAGGGGAAATATCATGGGATCACCCTAGATTAACATAGCCTATGATCACAACGAAGATCACATCATGGGAGAGAGAGAAGAACACATAGCTACTGGTAGAAACCTCAGCCCCGAGGGAGAACTACTCTTGCTTCATGGAGGAGGGAAGCAACGTCGATGGAGATGAATTCGGGGGCACTTCCCCGTCCCGGCAGGGTGCCGGCACAGGAATTCTGTCCCCACCCCCGAAACTTGATGGCGATGGCGGCGGAGATCGGAATTGCTTCTGGAGAAAAGGGGTCCGGAATCAGGGTTTCCTCCGCGGGGGTAAAAATAGGGCCAAAGGGGGGCATCAGGGGGGCCACAGGGCAGCCAGGAGGGTGCCCGGTGCGGCCTAGGGTGGGGCCGCGCCAGGGACCCTTCTGGAGTTCCTGTGGCGGCCCTCCCCTCCTTCCTTGGTGATTCCGGAAGCTTCCGGGGCACTGATTTTTTATATAATTTTTCCGGAATTTTTGGAGCACTTTTAATGGCCGGAAAACCTGAAATACAAAAACAGCAGAAAACAGGAACTGGCAACTGGGTGCACTGAGTTAATAGGTTAGTCCAAATATGCTCAAAAGTGTATGAAAGTTCAAGAAAAACATGGCAAAGTCACACAAAACATGCATGTAGCAAGCAGAAATTATAGATACGTTTGGGACGTATCAGTAGGTAATAACTCCAAGAGGGAGCGTTATGCATGATTGTGGGTTCATGCCCCCTAATGACTAGCTTGAGTGACAGAAACATGAGTCTAGGGGATGTGTTGTTGCCACAAGGGGGAAAACAATGGCGCTTGTAACCGCGGTTGCAAGGATTGTTTACTTTACGCAAAGTTCTTTTAATGCAGCTGTCTGTTGCTTTGGGTTTACACTTTGGGTGGGGCTCGCAACTTAATACCAGCGAGATGTTCTGGATAGACATCTCAAGGTGGATTATTAGTAGTAGATTCAGATGGATTTCGGTTTACTTATCTTGGCGTACTGCCCATGCTTTCGAGCCTCTTCCTTTCTTTTGTAGCATAGTTAACATTGCGGTGTGTTTTTAATCCTGTCAATTGCCCAGCTGTAATTTGTTTACCTCGCATAGTTGTTTATTGTCTTTTGGGAGAGATACATCACTAGTGAACTTCATGGGACCCTGTTCCATATTTCCACCACTGTTTACACCCTAAATTTACTTCTTTCTTTTACTTTCTAGTTGCAATTATCACTACTATCTATCTCTTTTGTTTGATCCTTTGTAAACGAAAAGGCCGGAGAGATTGACAGCCTCTCTGTACTCGTTGGGAGAAAATTTATTTGTATCTATGTGTAGGTCCAGGTAAAGCAAGTGATTCCATTCAGACGATGCATCACTTGCTGAACCACCTACTTGTTGTCGTTGGAGTCCTACTGGAGACATAAACCCTATCATCTACGTTAGGGGAAATTTGCTGCTACGCTACATCTCAACCTTCCACTTGGGGTAGCCAACAAGGGGCGCTACACGCCTTCCATCAACAGTCGTCGATGTGTCCTCTGCTCGCCTCCGGTGACCCCTGTCTCGCCGGCGTGGCTATAATTATCCACTAAACTAACCCCCCTCTGTCCATGACTCATGGGCCAGATGCCCCTAATCAACCCCCCCCCCCCAGATTGATTAAAAGGGGTGACTTAACACTATGTGTACGACATGTGGCCCCCTCCCCTAACAGAATTTAAAACAACTAATTAAACCACTGTTTGTCTAACACCTGGGTCCCACTTGAAATGAATTATGTTAAATGACATCTTATAAATACCTATGTATCACAGTGGGCCCATGTGCTATTTTCAATTAAATAAAATGGTTAATTGTCACTATGTATGACATGTGGGCCCTCTGTGACATTTAATTAAATAAAACCGAATTTAAATGCCACTCTCTATTACATGTGGGTCTACCCTGACAGTATACTATTCTGGTTAAAGATATGGCTAATGTTGCTTTTAATAATAAAAGAAAATCCAGAAATTCTATAAATGATTTAAAACTTTGAAATTGAATATCTTTTAAACCGTAAGTCAGATTAAAATAATTTATACATGAAACTTGATCAAAAAATACAATGAACAATAATATGCTACCCGCATACCTATCCCCCCTATAACATACCGAACACGAGACATTCCCCCTCCAGATCGTTTGTCCGGTAATCACCCGGACCTGACAATTCATCTCCGGATTAATTCCCGCTCCGAGCAAAGCACATTGTACTGCATTAGAACACCACCAACACTGAATTTTCCATGTCATGCTTCCCTGCTATGTTATTTTTGTGCATTTACTGTTTCCACCCCCCCCCCCATTCTTCTCCAGTAGACCCTGACAATGCCACCGCCGACGTTGCTGGTTACGACTACTACGTCGACGATCGTACCCCTACCGTTGAGCTTCCAAGCAAGCAAATCCCTTCTCCTCTCCCATATATCGCCTACCTTTTCCGTATTATTATTGCATTAGGCATTGCTGCTGATACTGCTATTATTCCTATTCCATTGCATTAGCTGTCTTTGTCGCCCCTTTACTATTGTACCCTACCTTGTCCTATGTCGCTTAGAATAATTATGCATCAGCTGGCCCTACGCCTTGTCCGTTTTCTATGATTAGTTATCGGGTCGCGGTCACTCTGGGAGTGAACGGGGGACTTTACATTATTGCAACTTCATCGGAATACGAGACAAGGTAAGGAGTCGGGTGACCCAACGGTGCCCGCGAGAGGTATTGCAACGGGACGACAGGGTAGGCACTTATCGGTGTGCGGTGGGTCTGGACCTTGGTCGTCGTCCCCGATATACCCTTTGAACCACGAAGGTGGAGTGACTCCCAGGTTGCTCGCGGTTTAAGGTAAGGAGACGGGCCACCTCTAAGGGTACCGGCGAGATGTGACGGGACGATAAGGCATGCAGATATAGCCTGTAGAGAGAGGTGGCCTTGCTCCTGTTCGTTGTCCGCATGTTACTTAGGGCCAGTTATTTTGGCTTGCAACTTATGCATAAGCCGTTGTGGAGATAAGCCCTAGATAAGTTGTCGTGGAGATAAGCCCATGAAAATAAGCCATCGAGTTCTTTTCAGTGTGTGCTATTTCAGCTTATCCGGGGTATAATCAGTGAAAAGTCTGTCATGCCCTTGAATTACATTGTGGATCTGAATCTGAATTCTTTTGCAAATGCCTGAATTTTTTGCATACAACATCTCAATTCTTCATATCATGTATCAGCATCTACACATCCAGTATCAGCATCTATACATTAGCAAACCCGGATATCATACAACATATCAATTCTTCATATCAAAATTTTGGAGGTATACATCATGTATCAGTATCTACACATAGAAAATCTGATTTTTTTTGCATCTACACATAGTTGGACGAACTCATCCTCAGTTCAAGGCCTCGGACTGGTCGAGGGGAGGGGGAATGGGGGTAGGTCGGAGTGGGGCGACGTCCGCCGGAGTGGGACGCTTTCTAGCCTCACTCATGGTGACGCCCAGGACTAGGAGGAGGGAGGGGCCGGAGGTGGAGCTTCTGCTGGACTGAGGAAGGAGGGATGGGGCGCGCCCAAGGACCTTGGGGGAGCAGCAGCCGGAGATGGAGCCCTATGCGCCGTCCATGTCGTCGGATACGGCTGCGTCGAGGAGCTGGCGGCGGCGCCGAACCCTAGGAGGATGGGGGCACTGCGGATGCGGAGGAGGAGGAGCTCGGCACGGGGCGGGGAACCCTAGCCCGACGGCGGCGGGGAACCCTAGCCCGACGGCGGCGGGGAACCCTAGCCCAGCGGCGGCGGGGAACCTAGCCTGGTGGCGACGGCGGGGTTGGAGGCGGCGTGGGGAACTGGGGAGAGAGAGGAGGAGAGGACGGGGAAGAGCGAGGAGCGAGGGGATGAGGGACACGGTTTTGTGCGGAGTGCGGGGGAATTTTTTTGTAATTTGTACAGATGACGGGGGGCACTGCAGCGTACTGGTTGGTTCACTTGCGGGAAGCTGCGAGAAGCTCCTCCCCCAGCTTTTTTCCAGCGTGAAGGCAACGGCTGTGGAGAAAAGCTAAGCCCTGTTTTGAAAATCCAGTTCTTTTTAGCTTTTAGCTTATTTCCGCAATAAGCTGCTAAAAGCCCCAAAAGAACTGGCCCTTAGTTAGAGTGACGATAACGGTCATCTCCGCGAGATAATAATAATGCGCTTAATGGATCGGTGTCAGTGATCTGAGATGGCCACTGGCCTACATGTGCTACCTCCACGCGGGATTATGATTGTGGGCTCCTCGACATCGTACATTCTCGTTTGAAAGCTCTTTAGACGTCACTATATTTGCGGTCAGATTGCCGGGATTGGACGGTAACTGCCTCGCTCTTGTAAAGGGGAGGTGGGTATGCTTCGCCGTCCAGTCACGCAACGTGCGGGAGTACAAAGGGCGAAGTCCCAAGACCCCCAGACCGGCGTGCTAGCCTCTCTGTTGAGCCTAGGATTGTCTACGACATGTCAGATAGCCTTGGTCAGATATGCCTGAATAAGGTGTACGAGACCCGGGAGATCCAAGCGTGTAGGGTAACAGTAGTCCAGCCACTGCAGGGAAGAAATCTATTCAAATAGCCGTGTCCATGGTAACAGGACGCTCGGTGTTGTATCCCTATCCGCAACTACAACTTGAACTATTATTGTTGTATTATAAAGTGTTATTGTTGTTCTCGGGATTGCTTTCTCGCATGGTTGTCGAGAAGGGATATCGGGACTTAATGTTCTTATTGCTATATATCTAATTATTAATACAACCTTAGAAATGTTGGCTATTCTCTTCTACTTCTGCAAGATCGTTTGAAGATGCTAGTCTTCGATAGGCCTAGCTTCTCCCCCCTTTACTCTGGCTTTCTGCAGTTCAGTCCACTATATAGCATCCCCTTTCCATTTGATACCATTGCATAAATGCTTAGAATGCCATACGTAAGTCTCGACACTATGCTAGATACTCACCCCCTCTTGCTTTTCTATATTTGTTTTCCATACAAGGTTGCTACAATAAGACATTGGAGCCCAGGATCAGGAGTACCCCCGAGGTGCCTACTACGACGTGCTACTCCCCGACGACCAGGAGTAGTTCGGAGGTTCCCAGGAAGGAGGGTTCGCCTTTTCGATCTGTATCATTTGTGGTAGCCTTCTTAAGGCAAAACTTGACTGACTATGTCTGTAATCAGATATTATGGCTTGTATGACTTATGTATTCGGGTCCTCATGTCCCCTGTCTTGTAATATGAAGACTTTATCATATTTGTGTCTAAAGTTGTGATGTGATATTCTTACAGTGACACCCCGATCTCGATCATGTACCTTGCGTGTATGATTAGTACATGATCGCAAATCGGGGGCGTTACAGCTGAGTATCCTCACAATTTGTAAGAGAATGCTTCCACTGATTGTCATTTATCGTTGCCATTCTTCCTCTTGAACCCTGATGGTTTCGTTCTTCGGCGTTGCCATCTCTCTGCGGAAAGTATCTTGACAGAAGGTCATCGTTCGACATGGAGCAGAGACCTTGTTGGTGGTATCGAGAAGTTTCATCTTCAATTTCTTTTATCTCCTCCCCCTCTCCCCCGGATCGTCCTGGATCTCGTGACGAGATCCCTTGTTAGTGGCGTTGTGTTGTAACAGCCAAGGATTTCCCTTTAGCTAGAAATTTCCTATTTTTTGTTTTTGTTTGTCGATGTTGTTTGCGTTAATAGTAACAAATTTCCCCACTCTTCTCGTAACGACATGGGTGTCCAGGCCCACCCACATGGCACACAACCAGTTGCGGCACCGGGTAATCACCCGATCACCGTCGCAATTCCCGGCACAGGACCGACCGTCACCAACGGTGCGTAAATCCCATTTATATTTAAATGGATTATTTTATCGGGCGTTGATCGAATCTCTCGATTGTGCGTGAAACATTGTATACGGCATCGGTACGTTGCGTGGAGCGTGTGGTTCGTATGTAGCCGGAGCGGTCAGAAAAGTGTGACACGGACGCGGCTAATAAAACTAGGAGTGTTTCTGTAATATGCTAGCCCCACCTAGCCTATATAAGGCTCATCATCTCCCCAATGGATTAAGGTTTCCCCCTTGGAAATTTGCAGCCACGCCCCTAGCAAACCTCAGATCTTCCCCCCATAGTCCCTCTCCTCCCAAAACCCTAGCTCCCAATCGATCTCAGCCATTGGATCTTCAGATTTGTGGCTCAGAGAGGCGCCTCAGCCAGCCTCCTCCCACGAACTGAGCCCCGCAGGGCTCGAGATCCGTTGTCGCGGGCCCCCCGTGGCCCATCTGGCCGAGCCGCCCTGGCCACCCGAGCTCTCCCCACCGCCGTAGCCTTCGGTCTCCTCGTCGGCGAGCCACCGCCACCCCTCCAGGTCCTCTCCCCGCCGGCGCTCCTCCTCCCTCTCCTTGTTCTTCTCACCATCCTCATCTCCCACTCTCTCGCAGTGTAGCAGCCGCCGCCGCCACCATGGCTACCATGACTGAGCTCGCCGCCATGGCTCGGTGCAGTAGCTCCTTGTTGGTGACCATATCCACCGCCCCCAGTCCACCCCGCGGCCTCCTTGCGTCGCCCCGCCTTCGCTGACGACCTCCTCGCGCCCATGACCAGCCAAAGCCATGGCCTCAAGCCCCGTGAGTAGCAGCCTTCGCACCCTCCCCTTTTATTTCTCTAAGTCTTTTCTGCCTTTATTTCATCATATGTCGCGGTGGGTTCGATATGTGCTTCGTCCCGGGATTTGGATGGAAACGTCCAGATCTGGAATAGTACCGCATATCGGTTCTTACAACTGCTCCAGCCACCCCAAAGTCAACACCAGGAGCCATGCTGCCACCGTACACTGTAGCAATATAGCTATCATTGTACCCATGTCTTGCATGACACTTGAATAGTGTAGTTAGGCCATAGTGGGGACCCCTTGTACTCTGGGCATCTCTTTATAAGATGCACCGGGGAGCTTCCCCATGGAAGATTCTCACTCTCTCTTCCACACACTTACCGTGAGAAAGGATGAGATAAAAGTAGAGAGCTCTTCTTCCTTCTCGGATACAGCTCTAGGAGCACCTTTGTATTGCTATATACCCCATAGTCAGACATGCATGAGTAGGGATTTTACCTCTACCACGAGGGTCTTGAACCTGGGTACTTCACTGTGTGCTTGTGCCCAATCTCGTCCGGACGCCGTGTCCCCTCCCCCTCTTTTTTTAGTCAACCCCATGGCATCTGTCGGTTTTGATACCACGACACCCATATCAGGCATTGCGGCTCAAGGGCCATGACTATGTGCTTCTCGGGAATCTGGTTGCCGGAAATATTAGACGGCAAATCACACGGGAAGGCTTTACTAGCTTCCAACTTTCTCCTTTTTCCTCTTGGCTGTCAGGGGACTGATGATGGCTTCATGAGGCCATGTCTCCTTGCTGCAAAGTGTGTCTTGGAGAGGGAGAACCGAGCTCAAAAGGCCCTATATGATTATCTACTAAATGATTACATTAGGGCCAGTGTTATGCGCCAATCGATCGGCTAAAATTGTGGCCGATCGGACCCAGGCAGCACAACACGAGTACTGTTGTAGCAAAAAAAATTGCTAGTTGCAACGAAAAATTATTATTATGTACGTGTGTATGTTTTTCTTAATTTTTAGCATTGTTGCATCAAAAATCGTGATACCATTGTCGCATACCGTATTTGCAGTCGACTTGTGGCATCAAATTTGGTAGCTGATGGTAGCATTTTCGCTATCGGTTGCAGCAAAATTCGCAGCCCATTATCAAATGTTTCGCCTGCTGCAACATTATATACCCAGATATTCTCCGTACATTGTGCATTGTAGAAAAACACTAATTTATTTTTTGTAGCATAATGCGACACTGGTTGCAGAAAAGAAATGTTGGTTCCAACATCTCTAATACCTCACCGACGTGTTGCAGATCGCCATCGGGGTGATGGAGGACATGGCGGCCACGGTGTCTCCCCGTTGGGGAGTGGGCGGAGGCAGGAGGAGAAGGTGGTCATGGTGTCTCGCTGTTCGGTGGTGCGGTCCATGGGGACGGGGACGGGAGCCGATGGCGAAGGCCGTGGTGACAAGGACCGGCGACCGGTGACGGGGATTGGCAGCGAGGTCACGGTGACGGGGATTGGTGGCAGAGGCGTCGAGCGCGGGGACTGGCGGTGGGGGTGCAGGGACGAGGCGGGAATGGTGGCTGGTGACGATCCTTCCTGTAGCTGGGTCTGCGCCCCGCGCGAGGAAGGCGACCGACCAACCGTTCGACCGGTCGGACATTCCTAAAAATTAGTCAATTTCTTCTGTTGGATTTAATGATCCTATTTGGCGTATTCTAATGATTTTCCTTATAAACTTACGGATCTATGGCACATGTAGACACAGATCGTGGATCCAGTACAACAAAGATCAGTGGATCCGGCCTAGTATAATCCGAACCATGGTGTTACCAAACATGGTGGAAGATATCAAGCACGATCGTGGGAGACAACACAAGGCCGTCATCCAGGAGATTAGACTTCGATCTCTGAATTTTATAGTGTTTGATTTCATGCATGAAGGCAGGAAGGGTAATGTGGATGCCCATAACTTGGTGAAGTTCTCCCTTTCTCTCCCTAGAGGTCGCTATGTGTGGCTTGTTGAACCTCACGACTCTCGATGTATCGCTCCAAGCATTCTTGTTAATCAATAGAGGGAACTACTTATCTAAAAAAAATAGCCTGTCAGTAAGCCGTGTAAAAATCTCTGAATCACTCGTTGTTGTGTAAGGAACAGGTCGTTACATGTATTAATTTGTTATGTAAACTACAGATTACGACTTGAAGTATTTCCGTTTTTTGTAACCAAAGTGTGCCGGATTAACTTGTACAGATTAAGCAACCACTACGAATCAATCTGTGATTGAGTTGGTTAAAGGGACATGATATCCCTAGTTCATTAGAATTTAAATCTCAGATTTAACATTGGTGTTTGTATTTTGTTGAATTTATTCTAGGTCTTTCGGCGATATGGTTTCAGTGAAGACGTTCCTGTGGTGATTTTATTATCTTAAAGTGATTTTCCGGCTCAGTATTACCAAATGCTCATAAAAGTAGAATGTACATATTAAACTTTATAAAGTAAATGTATGTCCATATATGTAATAAATAAACTTTATAAAATAAATTAATCAGCCGTTGTACGCGGCCGATACGCGCACCTACTGAAGCAAACAGGATTATAATCGGCCTGCTGTTCCTCCTCTGGACGGCCTTGCCAATTCATGTCAGCCATGACCGACCCACGGGGACAACAGGGCAGGAGCCAGCAAAACCAAATCATCCAGCTAGGGTTTCCTCGCTTCCTTCCCCACGCGAAACAAAGCAGAGGGGCGGCGGCGAGGATCCAAGATCGATTCAAGTCTTATTGGCAGGGATGGGTGGCGAGTCTTGGATGCGGAAGCAAGACGAGGAGGCGGCGGGAAAGAGATCTGAGATGCCGATCAATGGAGATGATTCAACTGGTAACGAGTCTTGGATGCCCCCGGGAAAGAGTTCTGAGACGACGGAGGAATCTGTGAACAAGGAAGCTGTGAGTGGCCTCAACAGCTGCAAGCCGGCTAAGATGCACGCCACGGCACCATTGCCGGAGAGATTAGAGACGAGTGGGAATCCACAACCGAAGGAAGATCACAGTGCCCTGGTAAAGAGGACGCAGATGGAGAGGATCAGCCGTGACAGGGTGCTGGATGCGGAGATACGCAAAGCTTTGCTCGACGTCCAACACAAGTTCACAAGCAAGGAGACCACCAAGATCAATAAGGACATCTTGAGGCTGCTCAAAGATGTGTCCAACTACAAATTCGACGTATTGGACGATAACGACCAGCACGGCGAGATGGAAAAACTGGCCACAGCTGATCAGACAGGTTTGAACACCAGTGACCACAGCGGCAATTCACCATTATTGGTGCCCAAGAAGACTGTCGCCGAGGAGATGGCTCAAGAGTTGGAGACCTTCTCTTCACACTGTAGGCGCTGGAAAGATAAATGGAGCAAAATCTGCGGTTGCTTCTCACAAGCAAGTGAGCAACTAAACAAACCCTTCTCCCGCTTGTTTAGCTCGTGGTTATGTCCTTTTTAGTTCGAAAGGGGTTCTCTTTTTTGCTTGAAACTCGAGGAAGGGATCAGTTTACAGTACTTTATTATCTGCTTATATCTATTATTGTCTGTCCATGCATGTCGTTAACACCTCCACTTAATTTCTTGGGTGCAGCGCTTCTGAGTTCAATGCAGTTTACACACTACACGCCTGGACGCATAACATCCAGCACTGAATGTTCCACCAGGAAAACCTTGCAGATCATCTCCATCCAACTCACTGAACTTGCTCATGGTCTTAAGTTCCCACTGTCTGTATATGGCGTGGTAGCCGTCCGAGACATTGTGGATCGCAACCGAAACGTTCTCTTCTTTCGCAACAGCCACGAGGCCCAAGAACTAAAACAGAATGTATGCATGCTACTATATTATCATCATCTCCTTTTTGATACATCTTGATTCTACGTTGGTGACTGAACTGATGATTTGCTTGCAGGATAATTTTCTACACTTGATTGGTCCGTCCCGTGCAATCGTCTTTACGAACAAGGTTTGGATTGAAATCGACCTAAGGGTAAAAGGTGGGGCGTATGCGGACTCTCAAAATGAAGTGTTGATCAGTCGTGCGTGCCGTTACAATGCCCGAAACCCTGGTGTGTCTACCATCCACTTCAAGAACGCCTTGTGCACGCTAGAGTTGTGCTTGCAGCCAGTTGAAAAAACGGTCCAGGCCACTATCTTGGGTGTCCAGGTTTTCAAGTCATGGCCTTTCCAATATGGTGGCCTAGTTGCTTGCACCCCAAAATCAAGGACACTGAGGTTCACTGATGGTATCACTCCCGAAATTGATCCCTCCACCCAGATTGTGCTGATTGAGTCGAAAGATGATGCAATGCCTGAAGGTCAGAATGGTCATGTGCTTCTGCGGAGGCAGGTTGTTTCTGTAAATCTTGAAGGAAGGTTGGACGTTGTCATAAAGGCCTACTCTGAATCTGGTGCTACCGTTGCAAAAACTTGTCTCTGTTTCCATCCCAAAGTTTGCAACATAAGCCAGAAGAATTTTACCCTTGGTGACGCTAATGGAATTGTTACTGTTGCTTGGTCCCGTGTCGCGGCCAACGAGACAGGAGCTGAGAATGAGTTGGGCCGGAAGAGATTAGAGATGATGAGGATCAGCCGTGACGGGCTGCTGGATGCGGAGATACACAAAGCTTTGCTCGACATCGAATATAAGTTGACAAGCAAGGAGACCACCAAGATCGATAAGGACACCTTGCGGCTGCTCAAAGATGTTTCCAAATACGAATTGGACGATGACGACCAAAACGGTGAGATGGACAAACTAGCCATAGCTGATCAGAAAGGTTTGAATAACAGTGACCACAGCGGCAATTCGCCATTATTGGTGGCCAAGAAGATTGTCGACGAGGTGATGGCTGAAGAGTTGGAGACCTTCGCTTCACACCGTAGTCTCTGGGAATTTAAATGGAGCAAAACCTGCGGTTTCTTCACACAAGCAAGTGAGCAACTAAACAAACCCTCCTCCCTCTTGTCTAGCTCGTGGTTAAGTCCTTTTTAGTTTGGAAGGGGTTCTCTTTTTTGCTTTGCCTGAAACTCGAGGAAGGGATCAGTTTACTTTATGTTCTGCTTATATCTATTAATGCCTGTCCATGCATGTTGTTAACACGCGCTCCACTTAATTTCTTGGGTGCAGCGCTTCTGAGTTCAATGCAGTTTACACACTGCACGCCTGGACGCACAACCAACACTGATTTTTCCACCAGGAAAACCTTGCAGATCATCTCAACCCAACTCACTGAACTTGCTTATGGCCTTGAGTTCCCACTGTTTGTGTATGGCGTGGTTGCCATCCGAGACATGGTAGATCGCAACCGAAACATTCTCTTCTTTCGCAATAGTCACGAGGCCCAAGAACTAAAAGACAATGTATGCATGCTACTATATTATCATCATCTCCTTTTTGGTACATCTTGATTCCACGTTGGTGACTGAACTGATGATTTGCTTGCAGGATAATTTTCTACACTTGGTTGGTCCGTCCCGTGCAATCGTCTTTACGGACAATTTTTTGATTGAAATCGAGCTAAGGGTAAAAGGCGGGGCATACTCTCAAAATGAAGCGTTGATCAGTTGTGCTCGCCATTACGATGGAGGAAACCCTGGCGTGTCTACCATCTGCTTGAAGGGCGCCATGTGCACACTACAGTTGTGCTTGCAGCCAGTTGAAAGGTCGGTCCAGGCCACTATCTTGGGTGTCCAGGTTGCTACAGACGATGGGTCGTGGCCTTTCCAATATGGCGGCCTAGTTGCCTGCACCCCGCAATCAGGGACACTGAGGTTTACCGATGTTATTACTTGTGAAATTGATCCCTCATCCTCCCAGATTGTGCTGATTGAGTCGAAAGACGATGCAATGCCGAAAGGTCATAATGGTTTTGTGCTTCTGCGGAGGCAGGTTGTTTCTGTAAATCTTGAAGGAAGGTTGGACGTCGTCATAAAGGCCTACTCTAAATCTGGTGCTATCGTTGCAGAAGCTTGTGTCTTTTTCAATCCCAATGTTTGCAACATAAGCCGGAAGAAATTTAAATTTGGCCGTGGTGATGCTGAGGGAGCTGTTACTGTTGCCTGGTCCCGTGTCGCGGCCAGCAAGACTGAAGCTTCGATGGAGCTAAACGGCAGGGTAATTAGATAATTTGTCCAGCTGTCAACTATAACTTCTTTGTCATCCATGTACTTGCGCTTTGACTGTAAGTTATGCTGTGTGTGGAGGATTTGCACTGTTTTGGACGCTAATTTGCACAGTTTGTGCCACTCACCAATCTAATTCGGGTAGAGGTTGAAGTAATTTAAGTTATCTTATATGTGAGGTAGTGGCTGTTTCTGCCTGTCAACACTCAGCATAAGAGGGACAGGAGACTGACGGACTGATATTGTCCCTCTGTAGCTTTGTATGTCAACAGCTTTTCAGATTAAAACTGCATGCACTACTCACTTTTAAATCCTTTTCTTTTTCGTTGAGAGCTCAGTTCTTGGGTTGAGAGATAGAAAAGTGTCGAAGAAAACCTTGGACTGCTTGAATCTTGGAAAAACCTGGGAGCTAGTGTCGACAGTTTTCTCGGAGAGTTTCATGTTGAAATAACCTGGGAGCTCATTTCCTGAAGATTTTTTGTTTTGAAAGTTTCCAGCAGAAGCCATTCGCGCTGGAGACTACTTGGGCGACCACAGAGACCTGTATTATCCTCTACCGCAGTGAGTGTAGGGCGACGACCTCGCCGGTGTGGACGAGTTCGAGGCAGAGCAGCGGCGGAGCAAACGGTGGTGAGCCAGGGCAGCGGCGAGGAGCAGCGCGGAGAGATACTATGGCTCGTGCCCTGCTCCGGTCGATTGAGTTGCCACTGGCTGTGCTATCTGACCATGGCAAATTTCTGCTAATGTACATATCAATGGCATAACTATTTTGCATACTATGGCAAAAGGAGGCTGTTTTAGTTGGCATCTTAAAAAAGGCAAATGTACACTAAGAAGTGGATCTTGGATAGGTCTGTTGGCTGTGTCATACAAGCATGGCAAAATTTTCAAAAATAAAATGTAATGATCAGATGGAAATTTTGCTTTATGCGAACTGACATGTCACATTTCTTTAAATTTGACATGGTAAATTTATAACTCTTTCACTACTATTACATGGCAATGGTTGAGCAAGTTTTCATGAATTCTGAAGTATCATATTCGTATACCGTGGCAAATTTGCGCAACATCACATTTCAGACTGTTTTTTTTTTCAAAATAGCATGCCAAATTCATATATGCACATTTGCCATTATCTAATGGATCTTAGCAGACTTACTTATTGTTTTAAGAAATTTACAACCAAGAAAATACACTCATGGAAAAAACACTTTTTATTGTACGAAGGAAAATGCTTTCATGAACCATGGCAATTTTTAAGTTTATGGATCACAGGGAATTTTATTTTATATACAATGACAAATTTAGTTGATGGATGATGGGAATTTGTTGCGGCCATGGTAATTTTTCTTTATGAACCATGGAAATTGTAGCTTATGCATCACGACAAATTTTATAATATATACCATGGCAAATTTAGTTAATAGATGATGGAAAATTATTGCGAGCATGACAATTCTATTCTTACCATGACAATTCTTACATTTGGACCATGAAATTTTAGTAGATGCTTTTTTTAGCATCATGGGAATTGGTTTCGTATGTATGACTATGTTCACGCCATTTTTGGCATGATGGCAAATTTTACACTAAAATTGTCATCAGTGAAAAGATTTATCAGATTTTGTTCCATTAATAGCCTTGAGCCCATGCACTCACCGGCACATCTGGTATCTCAGCCATTATTAGCTCCCAAATTTCCAACACTAACACTAACAAAAAATATTACCTATAGCAAACTTTTTTTGCAGATGACCTAAAGCATCAGCTTTGTGAGGAGAGACTCCAAAACAGACGCTGGATATAAAATTCGTATTTTATTTTCCTTAAGCACCTAAGTAGGCCTCTTTACCTTGGATATGGACTACAAAAACATTTTATTCGTTTCAAAAAAAGAACAAAAACGTTTTATATTTTGGTACGAAGGGAGTATAGAGTATCTCTACGATGTTTCTTTTTCTTTCATCCTTGTTAAGCTTTTATCAAGAACGGAATACATAACATCGACCTTAGAATATAAACAGTCACTCCCTTCCTCCTTTTTTCTAGCTTGCCATGTTAATAGAAGTACATACATATGCATATGTGGTTAATTGTCTGCTATAAATCCTCATGGAGCACTCAACGATTGATCTGGCATCGAAGCCGCTAATTTTTCAGGGATTGGCTAGAAATTCGAGAAATCGGGTAGGATTCAAACCCCCGCATCCGCCCTTGGCGTCTACTTTGTAACAGACAAAAATCAACTTTAAATAATGTTTTTCTTAGAAACCTGATAAATAATTTACACTCAAGCAACTTTGCAAGTATTAAAACAGTATTGCAACTCACAAGTATGAAGGAATACTTTTTTTAAAGGAAAACATTATAAGATAGAAAAAAACATTACACCAAAAATAAATCAATCACATAACAGATTGTGAAAACATTTATATCACATCTTTCAGAATTCATAAAACAACCGTTTATAAGATAATGTTCTCTATAATAGTTTGCCCAAATTTGAGAGCAGTGATTCAATGCCTAGATGAATTTGTACCTCAACGTGAGCTGTAAATTAAAAAAATTAAAAAAAATCTGGATTTTTTAGGCATCCAAGATGCTCATATACACAGGGTGAGCGCAAAATTTCATGATGTTTGGATATCTAAGAATGCCTGAAAAACTTATAAAAATGCCATTTAAAGTTTATTTAATCTTTTTAACCATGATCTTCTCGGATGTCCAAGCACTAGGAATTTTTAAATGGTGGAGGTGCATGATGTTGGCTAAGGGTGAGCAACAACGGGTCTCTTAATCATGCTCGTCATACTGCAGCCAGTTAAAGGATTGTGTTGGCCACTGCTCGATTCAAGGGTATGAGCTGGCATTAGCTTATGGGGGAATGCACAACAGAATAAAAAATATCGATTAGGACGGCGAAGGGTGATCATGGCCACCGGAGCAACACCATGTGTGAGGAAGAGGAAAAGAGAGGCCTGGCCTTGCAAACATTTTATCAAATAATCGAAATGGTCATGAGGACCGCATCACCTCGTCAACCTCAGCCCTGCACGCATACCCCAAACAAAACCTCATTGTCGCAAGAGAGGGGAGGACTCACTCCCATCCCACATGCGCCGCCCAACCGCCACGAGACATGCAGACCAACATCTGCCACAACAAAGACTCAACAGACGAGACTACTAACTAACTGCTGGCCTAGGTGATACACATATGCGGATCATCAATTGGCAAACGGGGCCTACAATACACCCGCTAAGCAAATATCTAGGGCTCTCCCTTTCTAGGGAGCTTGGAAACTGTAAGAACTAGATGATTCCCCGTGCGTTGCTGCGGTAACTTTATTGAAAAAAAATATGCATAAATATTTATTGTAAGTAACTAAATCTAATGAAAAAATAAGATTGAATATCAATAAAAATGTGTCTAAAAAAAGATTAAGAACGTTTGAATTATTGTTTAAAATATCATTTTGAACAAAAATGTGAAGAATGCCTAGCATGCATGTATGATGTGGTTGTATTACATGCATAGACTAATGCAAAAAAAAATTGTAGTTTCTAAATTCGCATTTTGAACAAAAATGTGAAAGATGCCTAACATGCATGTATGATGTGGTTGTATTACATGCATAGACTAATGCAAAAATAATTGTAATTTCTAAATTCGCTTATGTGGCATGCAAACAACATGAAGATTGAGATGACGAGTTGATATTGCCTTAGAACTCCCAAGACAGCTCTACATATTTGCTATTTTTTTGTTGACTATGTTCTTGAGCCATCGAAAACACAATTAACCATAGTGATGATTTCACTATTGCAATAAGTTAAAAAATATTTATGAATAGAAATTACATTTTTAAATACACATATTCTAAAAATGTTTTTTACAAATATTTATGGATAGAAATAAAAATATAAAATTATGTTTTTTCACAAAATACTCATGCATTTAAAAAACCTAAATTATAAAGAAAAAGGGGAAACAATAAAATCATAAAAATATATAAAAGGCAAGTGAACGAAAAACAAAAAGGGGAAATAAACTACATATAAGTAATTCTCCAATAATAGGCGTCATGGTTTATTTAGCTCTAATTATACTGATACCTACTAATCGCCTATATCGGATTATTATCGAACTGGTTCAACACTGTAACATCAGTTTTTTTTAAACATAATACAACACAAACGCTCACATACACAAGCATACACTCATTTATATAAATGTACACACGCATATTCTACACCTATGAGCATCTCCGCAATACTAAGTCGGCATAATATCTTGAAAATGACGAAGTCGTCGCTGTTGTACCATAGTTTTTCTTAGGTTTTCTTTTGTTATGCATTTTTCCTTATTCTTTGATTTTTACTGATATTCTTTGTTTTTTACTTTGTTTCTTTTTTATTGAACATCTATTCATTCACATTGTACATTTTCGTACATATCAAGATTTGTTTATACATATTAATGTTTTTTAATAATTTATGTCTTGCTGTCTATTTTATTGTTTGTTACATTAGTAACATTTTTTACACTTTTAATTTTTAATAAAAACATGATTAACTTTTAAAATATATGTTATAATATATATTTTTTCATACATTTTTTATATTTATTTTATTTATCAAAAATATTTTGTATACACGTTTTTCTTAATGTCTATAATGTCACATACATCTTTTTAACCACACAAACAATTGTAATGATTTGTTAAACTATTTAATAAATTGCGTTCATTAGAATAACATTTTTATAATCTTAATCAAATTTAAGTTTTGGAGTATATGTATTCGCTCTTTTTCCATTTTTTAAATTTAACCATGAATATGTATTCAATATAATAAAATTAGTAATAAAAAACAAATGTGTGTTACATTATGATGGCGCCCACCTTCCTAAAGGCTACTGAACCGGTCCATTAACAGGCTCCATGAAGGCGAGCGGAACTACTACTACTGTCTCACATACAAGGCGAGATAAGGCCACGTCTAATAACAACAGGCCACACCTTCAACTATAAATTCTGACCAGTTTCTTCTTGGCTAGTCTTCAAGCCCATCGAAATTGGGCCAATGGGTAAATTCAGGCCCATTTAATAATGAGTGTTTTTATGTCTCAATCGATTGAGATTTAACCTCCGCTTAGAAAAAAGTTTGAGATTTAAACAAGTTTTAATCAAATGATAGAACGTGTAAAAACGAAGAAAAAGAAAATCTATAAGAAAATTTTGCCCAGATCTCCACATAAAATCTTACGAATATAGCATCGACAGAGACTTGGTTAAATCACAATCAACTGAAATTTACCAATCCCATTTAATAATTGTAACAAAGAGCGTAAGCAAAAGATGCATCATGAAAGGGCCAATGGGACAATGCCAGATCATCATCCTGTCCACTGGGAATCATATCATGGTCTGTGCGCATCACCTGACTGAAAGAGATCCGTGCATACATAGTGGGTGTCCAATCCATCCATCCATCCAGTAAAAAGCTCGTTCAATGTTCAGCGCCCGTATCTTTTGGTCATTCAGAGTCATCTCACAAAAGAAAAAAGTTACACACTTTCAGAGTTCCATCGTGTCATGTTCGCCTTTCAATCCGGACATCTCCCTACGTGACAAAAGCCGCGCACCATGTGTCCAACCATTGGGCCGTTTGATCGACGTGAAAAAGAACATTTTGGCTCGCTAAGTATTACTATCTCTCATATTTTCGGTTACACCAGATACCCATCAAAGCAAAGCAAAAGTTTTTTGAGAAGTACAATGACCCCGGATCTTTGCATGCAGTCATATTATTATATTATTCATCAAAGCCTTACAAGAATACAATGATCAATCTAAAATCATCTTTCCGATAACTACTATCGCAACACCTATACACTTGATGGTGTGTTTTGATCGCATATCAACACACAACAAGAATTCTGGTGGCTTCACCAAACTGTCCGCCGGTAAGCCGAGAGTACCAACCGATTTAGCTACACCCTCTGCACGCACCGCATGTGCATGCCCTAAAATCAACCATCGCCATCTTCCTCAGACCCGTCTTCAGAAGTAATTCTCGCATTCACCTCGCGAGGCCGCTCTATCTTCAACGTCACCGTGACGCTAGATAACGCCACTATCCTGCGCGCACCCACCCACACGCGCTCGTCGATGATACTCTGATGCACCATGCCGCTGAGATCCGTCGTTAGCCTTGTGGTAGATGTAGCACTTCTCCTCCTCTTGTCCCCTCCAGACAGCTCATGCTCCAAAACGATGCCCTCATGAGGGAGAACGACACTGAAAACATCGTCATCGTCCGATCCGGGAGACCCAGATATAGGGTCCCTCGGAACATCCCGAGGAGTTGACGCAACCTGCAACGATGATGCCTCGAGAAGAGTAACGACGTCAGAGACGCCGCCATCACCCGCCATTACCTCCATCTCCCGCCATCATCCTGGTCTCTTAGTTGGCTGGAACCATACGAAGCCTCGTCATGAAGACGTATGCCATCGTCGGTACACCGGCAGAGGGCCTCCAGCAGCACCTCATTGGTCCCTCCACGTGTCGCTGGTTGGCGAAGGCTGCACCGCGATGGATCTGGACGGGGCCCTAGATCCACACCCCCCGCCACACCTATCTGCGGGCCGAGAAAACTTCCACTGGTCATGAAGCGTCGGCCACCGCCGCCATCCGTCTCCAGGGAATCCACCCCGCTAATCATGGATCGTCGAACGCCACCGTCGTAACCACTGCGCCTGGGAACACCACAGATAGGCGCCCCTGCCAGCTACGAGGGGATCCCATCGCGACCACCTGGCCTGCCACCACCGCGGCCCTCTCCGGCGGCAGAGGGAGAGGCGTACAAGGGGCTGGCAGCGCTAGGTTTTGTGCCCCTCGCGTCGGTCATGGGACACGACGCGAGGGGGCATACGAGGCCAAGCAAAGCAAATGTGTGTTGTACATTCCTAGCTAAGCTTAGCTACGGTCGGAGACCCATCAAAGCAAATCAAATGTGTGTTGTACCTAAGCTTAGCTAGTTAGCTATGGTTTGGTTTGGAACTATTACTCCGTTTTCCCTTAGCATTTAGGGTAGCTAGTAAGCTGCCTTGTAGCTAGGAGATTAAATAACTAACAACATACCCAAATGCACGTAAAGAAGGTGGTTAAGCGTGGTCCTGCCCTACATGGTTCGCTGAATTTGGCACGGTGCCACACCCCATGAGCTCAGCTGGCGAACGATGGATGGACCAACGGCGACCATGGAAAACGCAGTGTCCCAGAACAGGAGTTCAGAACGGATAAGCCGAAACCGCTTCCACGGGCCCCCGAGGCGGAAGGAGAAGGAACCAGCCCATGCACCACCATGCACCTTCTATTCCATACCGCCATGGCCGGCTGTACTTGCAGGTCGTCGCGTACGGACCATGCATCTCCTGCCCATCATCTCCATCGGCATGCGACTCATGCATGCACGGACTGCTCGTCCGTTAGTTCATGCAGATGCATGGGACGTACGCCACACCGCGCCCGCACGTGAACGTGTCTCCCGTCCGATCCGTCCGTGTGTGTGATCGATCGATCCATCGGCCAGAACTTACCCGTTGCGTGCTCTGCATGTCCTGCGTAACCGCGATGCATGCGTGCGCGCCGATCATCAATCGATCGATCGATCACCGTACGTGCCGGTGGGGTCTCGATCGGAGGTTTTAATTCCTGTCATGTGCGCTTGCTGGCTTGGCTACGTAGTAGGAGCGCCACCGTACCGGACTCACTGCATGCAAAGTAGCGTGCGATTGCGCGTCGAGGTCGCCGTCGCCGTCGCCGGCGGTCCCCCTCCCTTCCCGATGGTGCAGTGCATGCTTCTTTCGTCTGGTTAGCTGGCAGAGGCTGTACATTCTTCGATCGTGTCTCGCCAGTCTGGCTCCGTGCCTGCCTGCCGGCATCCAAGTTAGCATGAATGCACACGCCCATATGTGTCGGCGAGCCATTCGCTTCCAGTTTACACACTGTTTGCGGCACACGACACGTGCGATTATTAAGCTAGTACGTAGCTTTGATGATGATAACCGATTCCTCCTCGTGCAGGTTCTTTCTGATCGAGTTCATGGGCATGGTGGCAATGGCGCCATAACCACTCTCGCACCTCCAAACTGGCATCTAAAGTTAAAACAGGAGACCTAGCTTTCTGACGAGACGAGGCCAAGGTAGGGGGCCGTGCGCTCTGTTCCAGTTTCAACACGCACACTAGCTCGATCGATCGACGCAGACCACCACGACTGTGCATGCGCTGAACAACACGCAGACACCAACTTTTCAGCAAGACGGCGACACGCCGAGACTGTAAAGCAGCAGCAGCACGCGGTAGATCGATCCATCCATCGATCGCACACCTTAGTGCTCGGTGTTTTTATGAAAGTTCTAGTGCTCCATGTTGGATCCGTATCAACTTTCACGCGCACTGTTAGTGCCACCCGATCTACCGATCGATCACCGCGGGCACTAACCCCGGCCAGGTCGCGTCGATCGGGGGGTAGCCACTACCTAGACCTAGAGTCCTAGAGTAGAGTACGCAATCATCACGCACGGCGACGGCGAGGAGGAGGAGGGAAAAGCAAAAGCCACCATTAACCGACGACGTACGACGATCGCGGCCGACAGCGAGTGGGCGCCGACGGCGACAGGGGAGCGGCACGGCCGGCCGAACCGGCTGCACTGCGCACACATGGTTGGCTCGGCTGGGAGGGATCCCCACCCATATCGCCGGTCCGTGCGCCGGCAGTGTCGTCCCTGTCTCGGGATCCAGAAGAGGATACGGATTACGGAGATCCGGGGGCCGGGGCGTGGGCATGCCAGGAATGGGCGGGGTCACGCACGCACGCACGCACGGCGCGCTCCCATGCCATGCATGGGTGGGTGCGGGCCGTGTCGTCGTGCACGCGACCGTCTGCTCGGGGGCAGCGGCTACTGGCAGGCAGCCCGACCATGCATGCTTTGCTCCACCTACACTCGACATACATACGCCGGCCAGTTTCTTCTCCCCAAGCCAAGCCCAACCCCAAGCTCCCTTCCTTTCCTTCACCCGCACTTCTAACTATCTATCTATGACGACCGATCTGCTGCTAGCTAGGAGTATGTACTAGTGGCGTTCCCGTCGGCTCCGACTTCCAAAGAGCTGGGAATCTTGCTTCAACTTGACGAATTGCAGACACAAAGTGGAGTGCTGCCTGGCTTGCTTGCTCAGTTGACTTGCATCACCGCGCGCACTCGATAATAGTATGGACGTAGCTATAGTATAGTACTCCTACTTGGGGTAGAGTGATCGATCACAAGGTCAAATAGACAACGAGGGAAAAGAAAACTATACTTGGTGCCCGATCCTAGGCCGCCAGTGGTATGTACTGAATTCCCAGCTGGGAGAAGCAAGTCCAAACCAAAACAGTAAGTACGTACTGTACCGTGTGTGTACGTACGTACGTAGTAGACGGTTCGTACATGCATCATCGAGGCGTGGGCTCGTCCAGTTCCTGCCTGCTGCCTGCCTGCCGGCCGGCGACACCCGGACGTGCCTCTGCGTCCACTCAGACAGGGCATCTCCGGTTTGCTTCACGCGGCTCACTCATGTCAGCGAGCGACTCACAGTGTAAAACCAGCAGCAACAGGAGCAGTTTTTCTCTCGAAACCAGACAGCAGCACCATTTTTTTCAACACGCCAATCGATCTAGCTAGGGGGGGCACGTCTACCCAGGCCTGCCTGCCGGCTAGCTGCTTGCGACGCAAGACGGTACCGTACAAGAAAAGTAAAACTGTCCAAGTGTCCATGGATGGAGGGATCTATCGAGCTGGCGATGTGCCACTATGAGAAGCATGCAGCATGGAGGCTGCAAGAGCTTGTTGGATTAGAGAGAGCATCGCATCGGCCCGGCCGCTCTGCTCATCATTCCTAGCCTCATGCAGCTTCTTGGATCGTGCCGATCCGTGGAAGCCTCGCTCGATTCGTCTCTGTGTGTAGCTAGCTAGGGCAGGAATCGATCGGGCACATGCAAGGAGCATATTTCTAGACAGGCCCCGGGAGGTGCATTGTATATTCAGAGGGTAGCTTGAGAGTCGTACCGCTGCCCTAATCCCAATCACAAATGCTTGCAGTTGCTGACTTGCTTGCATGTGTACCTCGTCGACCCTAATCCCAATCACAAATGCAGTGCTCACTTGCTTGCGATGAAGGGGATGGATGCCAATCATGCTCATGATTCATCACAAGTGGTGCTCTCTCCGCTCTTTGGTGTGTGCGCTTCCCCATATCATCCCTCAAAGTTCACACATGCACTTTAATAATGGATCAAATGACTGATTAGTTTGTTTGTGTGTGTCCACAAAATGCGATTTGCAACTTGTAGCAAAAAAAAAAGGGAACCGGAAGGAGCATTGCCTCTCTGACTAGAAGCACCTCGCATTCAAAACGAAGCTCAGGCCTCAGGTTAATTCATATATATGCTCCTGTATAAACAGTAAAACTTTAAAATCAAATTAGTTGTTGTCCTAAACAAACGACATGTGTGGTGATTTGAACACGAATATGATTGTTGTCAAAGAAATCAACTTTTTTACATTTTAATTTTATGTCAAGGCTGATGCACATAAAACATCAAAGGGCGCTGCTAAATCAACTCGAGCGCTCGGTTTCCGACAGGACCGATTACCCTAATATGGAAAGACACAGTTCCACGCATGAGATTTAGCGGACCATTTTTTTTACATGAAACAGAGATTAGGTGGGTCCAATTACCATGGATCATGGATGCAACAAATGGTCTCGGTAGAAAAGGCATGCACTTCCTTGAAAATCGCTAGGCTCATATCAAATCAGCAGGGAGAGGGATTAATTAGCTGGGCCCATATTTAATTCAAGAAATAGGGATTAATTAGCCGGGCAGGGGGGGGCGTGATTTTGGGGCTTGGTCGTTCAAGCGATGGGAGTCTGGTGGGATCGAGTGTCGCCGCGGTCGCTCGTGAAAGAGTAGTTTCGAACATCAAATGCCACCCACGTAGATATCCGCCAAATCTAGTTAGGCCACCTTGCAACAAAGATTCACTTTCATTGAGGGTTCCTCTCCTTCCACATTGTTATATACTTTCTCCGTTCCAAAATCAACCAAGTCTAGATACATTCATATCTAAAGAAATCCGACACGTGTATTTTGGGACGGAGGGAGTACCACATAACTCGGATGTGCAAAGATTCTCTGGTATGAGGGGGGCAATCCTCCAATGGTTTTATACTCAGTGACTAAATCACTAGCGGCTCCTTTGTGAGGCCGTCTAGCTCTACATTGATTGTCCTTAACACCTCTTGATAAACCAGACAATCCTTGGATAGGTGCATCCACTGGCGGAGCTAGGTAGAAACTGATTGGGGGGTGGGGAGGGCCAAGAGCATAACATGAGTGTTTGGGCATGCAAGATGCTAAGAATATTCTCATCTAAGCCATCCCCTAATTTATTCTTCTTCATGGTTTTGGTTTAGTCCAAGGTTGGGGGGGGGGGGGGCACAGCCCCTGAGTTGTACATAGTCTCGCCACTTGGTGCATCATCGTCTTATTTCTCGCAAGGCACATTTGGATAATAGGGTTAGACCTGGGAATAGTTTGTAATCCAAACTAAATCCAACCCAATCTGTACATGTATAAGATAAGCAACCAAATCAAACCACACCATATAACAAGGTATAGGATCCAAACCAATCCAAATTGTATGCGTTTTCAAACCAAACCGATCCAGACCATTCCCTACATCCAGTTGGAACCCAAATTTTCAAACCAAACTGCAGTCCAAACTCTCGATCTTAGCGAAGTCGTCAAGCAAGCTCATGTCAGACACCATGACGGACGATGCTCCATGCCCAGCTTTCCAGAGCTGAAGTGATCCAGTTCGAAGACCAAAGCAGAGGCCCATGACTCAGACTTTTCATTGATTTCGCCCTCGATCGCATGTAACCTCACGGCGTAGCTCTGCTCAGGCTCCGGTGCGCGTCGCGGTGTCACGGGCCGCGGCGACATCGTCGGCGTTACTAAGCACGACGGTATGGTCGGCCTCGCAGAACGCTACCGCCTCGGGCTGGCCCCGATCCTGGATGGCGGCTGCTGCAACTCGACCTCGTCTCTCATCTTGTCCAAGGCGCGCAGCCGCTGGCACTCGCCTTCCAGCTGCGCCTCCGCCTGCTGCGTGTGGGTCAAATCTCCAGCCGGCGGACTAATCCTAGCGGCGGTAGTCGCTCGTCAAGGCTCGATTTGGTTCTCAATTTGGTCTGAGACTGTGGATTGAAACCGTTTCAGATGAATCGGTCTTGTGCCCAAACTAACCCAATCCAATCCAAAATTATGCAAAACCCAAACCAAACCAAATTATATTAATGTCTAAGCCCGTTTTTTCCAATCTAATGCATCCCAATAGAAAAACCAGACTAAAACTAAAGTTTGAATCCAAACTATTACCAGGCTTAAATAGGTTTATGAAGGCCACCATTAGTTGATTGACAATCTTTTGTTGAGAATTCTGCAACCGAATACTAGTTATGCGAAAATTGAGTTGCATTAGAGGGTGAACATCACCTTCCAACATTTTCACCAGGTGGAAAGGTTGTTAATGTCGTTGGCGATAAAGATTTGTCTTCTGTACCTCACCGATGATCGTCCATCTCTAACGGGTCTATCGAGTATTGCCAATGATAGTCCATCTCTAACGGGTCTATCGAGTATACTTGCCAATGATCGACCATCTCTAACAGTTTTATCGAGTATGCTCGCCGATGATCGTCCATCTCTAACGGGTCTATCATTGTTAGAGTTTTGTAGTAGTTGTAGCCAGGGCCTGGTCGTAGTGCCCATACGCCGATGAATTCTCCCAACGAAGCCAGGCTTTACTGGCACCATCTTTCCTTTAAATCTATGTCATGTTATGTTCGAACTCAAGCTAGTTTTGTTGCCATACAATTAAGAGTATGAGAACGAAAACAGCCCTCTTCAATTAGAGAACTCCATTAATTAGATCGGTGCATACTTCCTCTGTTCCATATTAGTTGTTCATACTTTGTTCCAAGAAGAAAACTTGCTCCATACTCAATCTTATAACAAGGCCTTCAATCGATCAATGCATGGCTTCCCCAACGTAAGTTAGCCCAATTAATTCCCCTGGGCGGCAGTTGGGGTCCAAGACAACAAGCGATCATACTAGTACAAATTACTAAGTACTCCCTCCGTTTCTTTTTACTTCGCATATAAGGTTTGGTTAAAGTCAATCTTCATAAATTTTGACCAAATTTATATTAAAAATTATCAACATTTACAATATTAAAGTTATATAATATGAAAATTAATTTCATGATAAATCTAATGATAATTATTTCATATTGTGAATGTTGATAGATTTTTCTATATAGTTGGTCAAACTTTATGAAGATTGACTTTGATCGAACCTTATATGCGAAGTAAAAAGAAACGGAGGAAGTACTACTCCTTCAGTTTGAAATTTGATATGGTTTTAGTTTAAAAAGTTGGCTGATACGTGTGCATGCATGACGTGGTAATTTCCGAGCCCGGCCACGGGCTAACCTTGATAGTGCTGCTCGAGGGGAAATGGATGTCGGCGATGATCGTCCAGTGAGTCAGGTCATGGATGAGTGAGGCCCCCCTACAGGAACGAATAGACAGTTGGAGCGGAAACTGATGCATCGGGATCGGCGAACATTTAGCCGTTTAGGGGCGCATGCAGCGCATAGACCAATGGAGAGATGTGTACTCCTACATACATACCTAGTAGGAGCATGACGACGGATGCATGGGAGGAGGAGAATTGTGGGAGGGAGGGGCGGGTGGTGGGGGTGCACCGGCCCGGGGCACATGGCCATGGCCATGGGTTCAGTGCGCTGGCCGGCCAGGCGACACACCCCCACATGCACCCGTTATACCCGGCCACGGGTACCAACGTACGTACGTAGTACCGTGCATACGCGCCTCGTCGCCGTCGGTTGCTATGTACCTCGATCGACACCTCGTCCATTTTATATCTGAAATCTTGTACTCCTTTCCAGCCATAATAAATGTCGCTTATTTTGTATTAAATTAATACAAACTTTGTATTAGTTGAACGACACTTATTATAAATCAGAGAGAGTATCAAATGCACCAAGTTGGTTCACAAGGGTCGGCTGGTATCGTCCATCGCTCCGGCATTCTCTTTTCTACGCACTTTGTTATCTGCTCTATCACTTTATTGCTAAGGTTTTGGTGTGCTGCGTGTTAATCTGCTACTACTACGTGTGTGTAGGCATCACGGCTAATTTAGCTTAATGGCCAGGTGATGAATCCAGCGGTAACGGAACGAACCTCTCTCTTGCACGTCCTACTCTTACTACTGGAGTAGGAAAAAAAGCTCTACATTCTTGCTTGTACTCCACGCGGCGGCTAGATATATAGCTGCTCCACGGAGTACGTTGAAACTTGTGAGTTTGGAGGAGTATTTCCAGGCTGGAAGACCCTTGTTCAAATCACCGCGCACATTGTACATTGTACGTACGTAGTACATCTACAACTCAGCTACGTACTCTAGCATTGATGTGCACCATCTGCTTAGATTCTCCGCGCGCGGACTTTCCTAAACGTCGTAATTAGATCCAGGCAGCCAGCTAATATAAACCCGCATGCCTTGCCTGTTCGAGTAACCATTCTTGACCTAACTGTCTCCGTTACAACACTGCGATTAATCAATTAAGTAATTCAGCTGCCGCCACCAGTGAAAGTCGATTGGTGGCGGGAGAATGATTGGGAGCGAAGAAAGAAATCATGCGCTGTCCCTCAACCCCAAATTCCGTTTAGCTTACCACTAATCTAATCTAATCTAATGTAACCGGCCGGGAGGGAATACAGTATGTATGTAGAATATATTAAAAAGAAAAGGCGCTGAGAATCCGTTCACAGTTCTCTCGCTCGCTCGCGCCCACATGCGCGAGGGGGGCGTGGGGCCGACACCTGAGTTGACCTGCCCCCACCCCTCCCGGCACGCGCGGGCCCCACCGCCCCTGCAGCCCTGGGAGAAAAAGCTCCTCCCACCCAAAGTCACGGATCCCTTTCCCGTTTTTTTTTTTTAAGCCGGTTTTCACCGCCTCCCGGACATGGAAATCAGCACGGCCAGACTCCGAGAAATCTCGTGTCCAGTTCGTTCGTTCCCCTTCTCTTTTTCTTTTTTTTTGGAAGATGCGGGGTCCGGAACGAACAGGAGAAGCCCTGCCGCGACGCGGGCCCGGTGGGAATGGGGCCGGGGCCGGGGCCACTGCGGCCCGCCAGACAGGGGCCCGCGGTGAAAATTAGCAGGGGCTACGGGGAGTAGGATGACGTCAGGGGGCGCATCACGAGCAGCAACCGGCACGCACCGGCAAAACCGGCGGTGTCCAGCTCATCCCGCGCCACGTGTCGCCCCCCTGGCTCGCTCCGCTTCCGTGCACCGGCGGCATCGGCGCCACGGACGGGCTGGCCGTGGATCGTCTGCGCCCTGCCTGCCACCCCTGCACGCCGGTACCCGGTACGTTTCCACTTCGTCGTCGCTCACGGGCCACAACGATTTGTCGTTCCAGCACAGCTCGACAGTGTTGTCTGCAATGGCATGCCTGTTTGCGATAGCATGTACTGTATGTATAGACCTATGTGTTGCATATCGTTTTGCGGTTTGGATTATGTGAGTTTATTGTGGCCACCTTTGTTAACACACTTTTAATTAGGCGAAACCAATGTTGAGGATATCGCTTATCAAAAACTTATCGGTCAACCCAAAATAAGAGATAAATCAGATCATTAATCGGCATACCGGGTCATTTATCGGCCAATTCATCTTTTCGGTGAGACGCCGAAAAGGAATAAATCGGACGATTTATCGGAATATCGAAAGGTATCTGGAACAGCGGGCGAAACATAGGTTACCGATCATGAGAGCGGTCTCTTCCACGACTAATTTGACAACAACAAAACTTATTTTCTGGTCTACTCCCTTCGTTCGAGTTTATTAATTGAACCCGCTAACATTTTTTTTTCAAATTTAACCATAGATTTTGCTAATAAATATTTATACCAAGGGACTCACCCTTTTAAACAGAAATAGGAGTAGCATACTTTTTGTATATGTCATAGCATTTTGTTACTTATGTATAGAAGGTCAAGCTTTTATCAAAAACCGAGGGGGTTCGTTAAACCCGGACAAATAGTGTATGGTTGAGAAGATGAACATTTATGAATATTTACATGCTGAACAATAGATGTAGTAAGCATCACCGCTCACATGAAATAGATGTAGTAATGCACACATTTCAAACGTGTTTATACTGCGGATGTGGTGTGCCTAAAACAACCATACATTTGTGTTGTCTGACGCTGAGCTGATTTTGGAAAATTGTGCATGTATTACAACTTTGGGAGGTATCCAAAGAAGCGCATGTGTCCAATTCTTATCGTGATCACTCGAGAAATCATTTTTTAAAGGAAAACATAGCTTTACTGTTCTCAAATGCATCATATTTATTGACGATATTGATGGTAAAGATTAAGGGACCGAAGCCTCTTGTGAATGGTTTGTTTGAGTGAATCTTAGATAATGCAAATTTTTTTTCTTGGCCCATATTTTGGTTCTTAGATTTTGCCTATGCATCAATCAGGTAGTAACATAAAACTACAATCTTTTCAATTACTCTCAATGCAAATTTATATTTTTACACGAAAAGTCTATAAACCATTGTTGTCGTTCATATATCTTTTCTCGTTAGGCACATTTATATCACTTTTCTAAGTTTTCTATCGGTCCCAATGGTTTGTAGATTTTTTGTGTAGTTTGTAGACAATGGTTGGTAGATTTTTTGTGTAGTTTGTAGACAATGGTTTGTATATCCCCTTTCTGAGTCTCCTATTGGTGTGACAGGTAGGAAACTCAGATAAAAGATACCGAACCGTGGGGTAAAAGTCGAGCTCAGCTCTTTGATAAAAAAAAATTAAGTACAGAAAATCCTAACCATCTTGGTTGATCAATCTTTGGAAAAAATCAGCCTATTTTGTACAGTTCCTTTAAAGTTTGGAATTTCTCAGATTGATCAACGGGGATGGATTGAACTATATATTGAGGATTTTTTTATATAGTTTTCTATTTTTTTATTGGAATATCTTATCTTGTAAGACCTTTTTTTCAAAGAAGTGGGCTTAGATAGGCTCAAGCCGAGACATCCTATAGTCACTTAACACATAGGAATCACATGTCATATTTCTATTAATTGAATAGTCATAGCAATTTGTGTTTTTTTTATGATTAGTATTAGAGTTGTGGTTTTCCTATTAAAATCCTCTGGAGTTGTGATTTTCCTTTACCTCAGCCCCAAGTATTGTGTATTCGTGCAATTTCCTCTATAATGTGCAATTTGTGTGTGAAAATAATAATGTCTCTATCTACGGTATAGTAACACAAAGAGCTAAACCCTATGACAAAGGATAGAAGGATACCAACACCCTGCAGCTCACCTTCCTTGGGCATTTTAGCTGGTGACTGATGGAAAGTTTATATTTTTTGACCACTAATTAATTAAACTAGCAAACCACTTATTTGTTGGTCTATAATACTCACCTTGTTGACATTTTATAGTGCTGGATCCAACTTGCTAAACCTCCACCCACACTGTGCTAACTGGCAACACGGCAACACCAATGCTTTCAACATCCCTTGAGCAGACAATCCAAACCGGGGAAACATGGGAACAAAAATTATTGGCTCCAACCTCCAAGTAGCCTCACTCATGCTCTAACTAACTGTTGTTCTAATAACCCCACAGCCTTCTCTCTCTACCACCCTACCAGCTCTCTCTCCTCTCTCTTCTTCCTCCTCTTCCCTCTATATATACGCACCCATGCCCAGTTCTTGGTTCCTCTCTCTCTCTTCCACCATCTCCTAATCACAAGGCATCTTGCACACATAGAGAGAGAAAGAGAAGCCAAGAGATCAGAAGCTGCTCAACCAGCTAGCGTGGAGCCGTCCAAGGTGGGAGACCCAAGCGCAGGCTAGCTAGCCGACCAGCTGCTGCTCCGCCGGAGCCGATGGCTGGCGCCGACGTCGACGTCGGGACGGAGCTCCGTCTCGGGCTGCCCGGGGGCGGCGCCGAGGCGGCCAAGGCCGGGAAGAGGGGCTATGAGGACACCATTGACTTGAAGCTCACCCTGCCCACAGGCGGCAGGCAGGAAGACTCCGCCGGCAAGCCGGAGCCCGCCGCCGAGAAGGCCAAGAGGCCGGCAGAGGCTGCCGCCGCTGACCCCGAGAAGCCACCTGCTCCCAAGTATGTCTCCTCCATATGCTTCTATCAGACACAATAATTTCGTTAGTTATGGTAACTTTTAGTAGGATGTTAGTTTTTGTTTTCTAACCAACAAAGAATCGAGGAATTATGTTAGGATATTGTTGAATTTGCTACTAGCTTCTATGAATGGAACCTGATTATCTCCTTTCCTTTTCTTTCATTCCGGTTGCATATATAGAACAAGATCCACGAGTGCAGACATAATTAGACATAGGTAGACTTTGAGCATGTGCAGGCTTTTAAAAATTTCCCGTTTGAAATCGATTCTCTGGAGCTTGGTGGAATCGTCATGTACTTATAGCATATGTTGAATAAACATGACATGCAAATGGGCAAACACTTTAAGTAGGGCGAAATATCCAGGAAAGAGATCCCACGGCAGAAAGCGCACAAGGCGACACCATCCTGTAGGTTCTTTGTCGCCTCTAAAGCGCCGACGCGAATTATTAACGCCTTTCCGAACCATAACATATGCACGCACTTGATGCCCTGCTTTGTGCTGCTGCGGCAGCCGGTAGATGTCAGAGAAAGAAATTGATGATGATGCATATGGTACTTTTCATCTTCTGGCAGATTCCATTTTCTGTGCTGGAAACGAAGAAATGCTAAGAACAGTGGGATGAGAGCAATACGCTGTAGATGGTTTAACTTCTGGATAATCATGCTGGTGATGATTCGTGTGGCGTTTAGCTAAAGTTGATGCCGTTTTCATTGTACACCATAATGATGATGCTAGTACTACTACCATAAAGTTGCCACAGGCCACAGCCATAGATTAGTTATAAACAGAGCTGGCTGCCGGAAAGAATATTGTAACATGCATGATCGAGATGGATGGAACCTCCAGCTACAATAGTAGTAATAATATAAAGAATCT
This sequence comes from Bromus sterilis, assembly GCA_950022295.1. Taxonomy (NCBI): domain Eukaryota; kingdom Viridiplantae; phylum Streptophyta; class Magnoliopsida; order Poales; family Poaceae; genus Bromus; species Bromus sterilis. The sequence goes on along the minus strand of OX465595.1, from coordinate 414,003,257 downwards.
TATTTGTTTTCTCACAGCACCAGTAGGTTGGACTTGGAACTAGATTACAGCTAATTTGTAAAGGCAAGTGGTAAAATGTGTGGCTGATTTCGCATGTCATGTGTCAACCAGGGCTCAAGCTGTGGGTTGGCCACCAGTCCGGTCGTACCGCAGGAACGCCATGACCGTTCAGTCGGTGAAGGTCAAGAAGGAAGAGGAGACCGAGAAGCAGCAGCCTGCTGCCACTGCTGCTGCCAACGGCTCCAACTTTGTCAAGGTGAGCATGGACGGCGCGCCCTACCTGCGCAAGGTGGATCTCAAGATGTACAACACCTACAAGGACCTCTCCATTGCTCTGCAGAAGATGTTCAGCACCTTCACCGCAACTGGTAAAGATCCATCCATCGGCATCACAACCTGAAAGAGCATATTACCAACTGATGTTAATGATTCTGCCTCAACTGGTATGGATGGAACTTAATTTGAACTAACAAGTGCTGCAATCCTGGACTGTTTTTTTTGTCAGGAAATGAGGGGAAGATGGTTGAGGCAGTGAATGGTTCAGATGTTGTTACTACTTACGAAGACAAGGATGGTGACTGGATGCTTGTTGGAGATGTCCCGTGGGAGTATGTTGCTTCATCCTTGAGCCCCCTTATCTACTCCCGTTTTTACGACCTCATGATTAGAATGCAATTAAGCGAGGTCCACGGTTCAGTTTCTTTCGTCGGCTGATCAATTACTCTGCAGGATGTTTGTTGCTTCATGCAAACGCTTGAGGATCATGAAGGGTTCCGAAGCCATCGGTCTTGGTCAGTGTCTTCAGCAGAAATTCTCTTACAATTCAAGATTTATATCTTAATTTTAACCCTCATGAGACTTTTTGTTTGTTTGTTTCAGCACCAAGGGGCAAGGACAAGTACAAGAACAAGAGCTAAAGATGGGGCAGTAAGAGGAAGAGTATGATGCCCATAAGAATGGTGTTCTTGCAGTGTGCTATGGTTTCTTAGATATATAATGTTTTAATTATTAGTTGGATTAAAAGAAGGGAGAGTTGCCATGTTTAATTTGTTGGTGGACCAGAAGCAATAATCTATCTGTGTGTAGCTGGATTGGTGTTATGTGATGTTCCCTACCATGTGTCCCAGAATCTACTTGGTGATTTTATTCCAATGTTGTTGATTAAGTATGTGTGATTGTTAAGTAAAGGGCATCAATGAGACTCTTATTATGGTATCTTGTAAGTTAACCTGTTTGTTAATTATAAGCATAATATTTTTGTAATCTGTGTGTGATCAAGTGGAGGGGAACAAGCCATGTGCTTGGTGATGGGAAATCCATTACTATAACTTAGCCTATCTGTCATTGAGTTATTGGGAAGGTTGGGTCTTGGGGGATGATGGGTATGATCATAGCAAGAAGCTTCCTTGCACTGCTAGGGTTGTGGTGATACCAAGGCTAAGTACATTGCATAAGAAAATTAAACATAGTCTATTCATCATGCATTTATGGCAGAGAAATGTTTATATAGGATGCATGTATCATGTTCGGTCCACAAGATGTCACACGGCATCGGAATCACACAGCAGTTCAATCACATCCTCAAAAGGAATATGTGGATGTTATGTGATGAGAATCAGAGGCATCTACATGGCACTGTTTGCATAAAAGAAATGGAACTGCTTAAAGGATGAATTATGTGTATTTCAAATAGCATCTGAACATAAACTCTTTAAAATAGTGTCACTGTCCTACTGCATAACTAAAACAGGAATGGTAGAATGATTTACTGCATATCAACTGTAACCAGAGGCACCTCAACGCTCGTGGAGGGTAAAGATTGATAACATCACAGGCTGTACAAAAATAAAATAAAAAGGTAACTGGCTTACATCAAACTGGAGCTGGAGCAATGTACAAAAAACAAGGCGGTCTCATTCCTCCAGGTAGTAGAGCTCAGGCAATATTTTTGAGATAACACACGGCCAGAAAATAAAATTTAAATAATCCACATGAACTCATTCATCCTGTACAGCCAGTTACTGCAAGTGTTCAATAAAACTTGCAAGTAAACATCATCAGCGAATATGACATTCAATCTATCAGAAAGCCGTATCTTCAGGATCTGAGATGGACCCAACTGGGATAGCAGAACCATGGCCAGGTCCACACATCGCTAACCCTGAACAGCCAACTCCTGCAAGTGCTCAATAAAAACTTGCAGACTAACATCGTCGGTGAATATGACTTCAGATCCTTCAGAAAGCTGTGATTTCTGTGTAACAGATGGATTCAACCGTGCTAGTAAAAACCTGGCCTGGCTCCCATGCTGGTCACATTTTATGAGTTTTGGCACTGGAAAACGGTCTGCCAATAGTGCCTCCGCATCAACTTCTGGTGCTTCAAGCAGCTTCCGTAAGTTTTCATGGTTTGGGTCTTTATGATAGCCCAGTTTCCTCCACTGAGCAATCTTCGAGCCATAATGGATCACTATATAGAAGTACGAATCAAATAGCAAAATGACATCAGGAGAGATGGAGCTGACATCTAGCAGCACAGGGATAGGTGGTCCATCAAATGAGTACTGGAATAAAGTTGGCTGGATCATGATCAGAGATCCCACAACTCCCTCCCTGTTCAACATCAACCGGAAGAAAGCGGTTTCATCAGGTGAGCTGTTGCCAACATCAATGAATTGTGACCTTCGCAGGTAGTACATGAATTGTGGGTATAGGGAGAAATTAGTTGACAAGCGAAACGTAGACGGATCTTCAGGGACATAGTTTCCGAACTTAGCAGTGAAGCGAATAAGCATCTTGTCAAGCCACCGTATTACATCTCTAACATGGTATGTCTCTGCTCTGTGAACAGCAAGCCTGGCCATAACTGCTGCAGCAGCTTCCTGATCAAACCCTGCAGCGATTTCAGGAGATCGAGGTCCAGCCCATCTTCTCGCAACAGTCGTTACCCTTAGGCGATAGCTACCATCACCATGTCGATATCTTGTCATGAACTGAATAAAGAAGACAGTTGGGGGATCAGTGTCACGGCTACAATCAACTCGGAAGAAGAAAGCAATGCAGGTTCTGCTGTTCAGTGTACTCATTTTCCAATAGTTTGTCCCACCCTCACCAATTTCTTTATCACTAACCGAGCTGTTCTGTCTGTGAAGGGAGATGCAGGGACCAAGGGCACCACAAATCTTGAGCTCCCTTGATGTCACTACCTCAATAGTTGCGTTAAAGTTCATGTCAAGGTAATCAGTACCTTCACGCTTGAAGGTTTGCCTTAAACAGCTTTTGAACTGTTCATATTCAAAAGACTCTGTAAGCACCATTAAGCCCCCAGACACTTCAACTGGATACCTGAGCTCTGCAGCACCAACCTGATCAAGAGAGCAGGCCAAGAGATCAAGAACTAATGCATTGTCTGTCAATCTCTTGGCAACTTTCTTATAGAAATCCTGGGCTTTTTCAACAAGAGGCACATTGCCATTGAAAATGTCACGATGAGAACGAATTGACTTTCCGAGATCGGTTTCCACCACAAGCCCTGGACCCACTGTCGTGGGACCGGACGTGAAAACTATGATTCGGCCACCAGTGTTAGGTAAGCAGCAACCTTCCAGAAGAGCAATAGCTGTGGATATAGCAGCACCAGTGGCCCTTAATGGGCGATGCCCGCGTGGGCAAGCAGACATAGAGCTCAGGTCCTCTATTGCAGATGTGATGCTAAATTCACATTCAGAAACAGGCAACAAAAATCTCTGCACTTCGATGGGCTTCAGTGTAGCCAGCTTGTTGTATCGTGAATGTCGAACACCTAGAAGCTGCTGTATCTGAAACATAGAGAAGGCCTATAAGATACGTAGAAATGAAGACGAATTATACAAAGAAAATCAGATATCATATATACAGACGCGAAACGAACTATCATTCACTATCCAGAAAAGAATTTCCCGTGAGTCACTCATTAGGTACTGAAAGTTCCACTTTGTTGTTCAATTTTAAAATTTCCAATTCTCGTGTACAAGAAGGGGGCCACAGACTCATTGTAGTTTAATAGCCACGAACATATGTGTGTTACTACCATGGAGGCCCAAATGCAGAAACTATTGAGTCAAACATCTAACAAGAGCAATCTTAGAAGATAAAAAGGTACACCCTGCATAAGTCATATATAACCACAAGGTTGCAGAGCACAACTTTAAGATCACCTAGTTACTTGGCTGTCTTTGGCATTGAGGTGGATTATGATGATTCCACTTTTGTCAATTACCGTTTGGCACTGCAGTGAATTCATAAACCAAGCTATGGACCCATTCAGGGGGCAGAGACTTATGCACAAGCCCCCACAAGCCTGGCTTCCCCCCTAGGAACTGTTCTCATCTGGTTAGTGATTTTGTTCAATAGGTTCAGTTGAGCTTGCTCATAAGCAGTTTGCGAAGCATGGCATTCGGGGAAGCTTGGTCGTTTAGCCAAGGTAAGATCTCCACAGATGAGGCAGGTTTAAATCAATATGTGCAATTCTTTGAATCAGGAACCATTTTTTTTCACTACTTAGCATGTTTATAGTACTTTTTTAGCAAAATAAGTAGAAGTAAATGTGATCTACTGACTATACAGCTTGCACAGTGTACTGATCTGTTTCACCAATTTGCATATAATCTAGCTACACAACACATTAGCATAGTAGGATCACATCACAAATTCAGAATTTACCGACCTTGTCCGACTCAAGCTCACGTTCCCCGTTGAGCACGACCACCCTGGAGCAGCCCTCGAAGCCAAGATCGTGCACCCATACCGAAGCGGCGAAGGTGACGAGCGCCACCCTGACACTCTCAGGCAGCCCCTGCACGACCCTGAGCACCTCCGCCTTGAGCGCGGCGAGCTCGTCCCCTGCGGTGGCCGCATCCAGGACGAACACGATTGCGGGCGACGCGCCGCCCCCCACCTCGGCGGGGTCTGCGGGAAGCGTGTACTCGACGCTGGAGTGGGTGGGGAATAGCTCGGCGGGGATCGCGTCGGGGGAGATGTGGCGCGGGTAGGGGTTGGCCTTGGAGCCGCAGAAGGAGCAGGACCAGCGCGCGGAGGTGTGATTGACGCGGGAGAAGGGGTTGAGCGCCGCCCCGCAGGAGGGGGAGGCGCAGCGGAGGGGCGGGTAGGGGAGGATCGGGAGCAGGTCGGGCGCCGTCGGGTGGAGGGGCGTGCAGAGCACCGCGGTGGGGACGACGAGGGCCTCCGCGGCGGAGGGTGTCGGCGGCCACGAGTGCCACGGCCAGCGGAGGCCCTCCACGGCCTCCAGCTCCGCGAAGTCCATCGGAATCGCAGCCGAATCGGGCCGCCGGCGGTGGCGTCGCGACTAGGGTTTTGGTATGCCGTTTGCTCTGCTTTTCCTTTCCTTTCTTTTTCCCCGGCCTTTCCGTACCTCCTCTTTGGCCTGGCTGCTTCGTTCCGTTCCCTCTCCTTCTGTCCTCCGTGGTCCGTAGAAGCCGTTGGATTGAAATTGGACGGTAGATTCTTTATGCACCCAACGGGTATTTTAAGAGCTCTCGAAGGAACGTTTTTCCTTTTTTGTCCATCTGTTGGCTTTTTTTTAGTTCCTCACACTTTATTAAACCGATGAAACAGCGTTTACAGGGATATCGTTAGGATTATGGGGATGATTCAACCCGGTATGACACTCTGGTTCCAACATAACACAATATCTCGCTATGGTGTGTATCTCGCTAAGGTGTAAGCATCGATATTAGTTTTCCTAGACTCGAAATTGAAAGAGCATGAAATAAAAGAGTTCCTCCGTGTGATGATATCCTTGATGATTCCTCCATAATTGCCTCCTTGCGCCTTGTCGATATATTGCACAACATTTTAGTAATCCGACACGATGAACAGGTTCTGGATGCCCAGATCTTGTGATAGCAAGAGATATTCACGGCACGCGATTGCTTCTAGAGTTGTTGGCTATAAATATACAGAACTACGTGAACGATTCATGTCCTGAGCCCAATCCAATGGATAATTTCGAACCAAAATATAGGGCTCAAGGATTCCTCTCATTAGGGCGAATGCCCCTAGTGAGTGGACAGCCAAGTAGCAGGTTTGTGCATTTTTGTCCTCTGTTCCATTTTCCCTCCTTGTTATTTCATTTATTTTACACTTTTGTTGAAATTTTAAAAAATACTACTTAAGTTCTGGAAAAACGTTTATGCAGTATTAAAAAATGTTGATAACATTTGAAAAAAAATTCTTTCAATGCGTATTTAAAAAATATATAACATGTGTTTGAAAAATTGATAAACATGTATTTGAATTTTTTAAATGAATATAAAATTAATATTTCATATGTATAGAAAAAATGTACGATGTGTATGAAAAAGGTAAACATGAAAAAATGTATTTTAAAATGTCAATAATTGTATTTGAAAAATGTTAAACGTGTATAAATTTAAGGATTCATATGTATACAAAATATGTCCGATATGTATGAACAAATTATACATAATAATGTATATTAGAAATGTTAATATGTATTTAGAAAAATAAACATGTATCAAAAAAATCTTGACGTTTATAAAAATGTAAAACCAGAAACATACTCCTATAGTTTAAAAATATGTTATTTGGAAATGTTAAACATCTATAAAAATATTTTTTGATATAATTTTTTTTTGTGAATTTTGTGTTAAAAAATAGACATGTATTGAACAAGAAAAAGAAAAAATGAAGTAAATCAAAGGAAACAATGCAACAGAGTGAAAACTAAGAAAAAAAAAACTAAAAAAAATATGAAAAGGACAAAATAAAAAGAAACCAATGGAAAACAATCCAACCGCTGTTATAGTACTGAGTAGGCCTAAAATGTTGCCAAGTAGGCAAGACATAATATGTATCGATACGGGCTACATATACCTCTTATGTTCATTCTTTGTGTTTTTGTCAAGTGTGGCCATTGTAGCTTGTTCTGCTTCCAGCATCTCCAACAATTTTTATATCATTAAAATAACTATGATTTACATGACATTGTGTTAAAAAAAGTGCTCCAACAGTTTCTAGCTAGCACATAGTTTTTTTTATAAAATCTGTAAAATATCTCAAAGTTTCCCTCTATATAGGGGAAGATGAACCTTCAATAAAACTTGGTGCCAAATACCTTCCATCTCTCACATGAAATTTCACATATCTTTCCACCTGTCGTCACCCCTATCCACCATGGGATCACCTTCGTCGGTGTAGCCTTCGACCCCGTAGCCTAGTCCATCGTCGATCCCACGCTGACTCCGATCCCACCTCTCATGGTGGTCATTGTGCCAACGACCGCCTCAGCCTACTCCAACGTCGTTGGACCAGCATAACCGATCCCATGGTCAAGCGGGCCTGCCCCATTGTCGATCTTCGTCGACTCGTCGCACCAACAAGGAAGTCGTGAGGAGCGCTGAAGAGTGGAAGGGATGCGGACATGTCTGGTCCCTCCTCCACCACAACATATCCGCCGCCAACCTTCGCCTCGGCTTTGCATGCAACCTTCATGCAGACGTCGTTGGTCTTCCCCGCGGACGAAGATGACTACAACTTACAAGGTCGCACACTTAATGACATGAAGCCTAATTTATATTAGGGTCTAAATTAGACAATGCATACATTGCATGATTCTATGTAAAGAAGAGTGAGACACTCAATTTAGGGTTAATCAGATCACCACAACATTAAATGCAACCACCACCTTTCTCATGCCCAAAAGTTACTTGTTTAAATCTAGCAATCCGGCGAGTGACGCTTGTGGATACCTTGAAGGCGTTACACCTATGATAATGAAACAAGCCTCACGAGCGAAACCGCAAGGAGTTGTTCATGGGACCCGAGACGAGTAGGTACGACTACACCGCTCCAACATGTTGCAACGAGTAGGTACGACCACACCTCCTTAGGTGGTGGTAACTCTTGTGATCTATGACTGCAACAATTTTGATTGTCGTTGTATAAGTTTGTGAGTTTGTGCTAGTGTAGCCTACCCATTTCCCTTCAATTACAACTCTTGATTTCTTCTGCTGTTCTTTAAAAAGGGTTTGTGTAATTTCGTGGTTGCATGAAAAAAGGTTAGGATCTTAAGAAAAGTTAATCTATTGACAAGTCGAGCTTAGATGAAACGTATTAGGTTGGTTTCGAGCATGGTACAAGCAAGAACTTGTTCTTGCTCTGATAGGTGTTCCAAGCTTATTAGAATGAATGTCACATCATGTCAAGCTCGGCGCAATCACGGCTTGTTCTTTTCAAGGGAATTTGAAAGTTCTTATTAATTGGGAGTTTCATGAACACATATCCAAACGAGCTCAAGTTTTTTTTCAATCGGTCTCGGAGATGTGCGTTTCTTGTAACTCCAATTAATGCTTATTTTTTCAAACTAATTGAGCTCAAGATCTTTTTCTACAAACTATTTGAGCTCAAGGTTTTATTTTCAAAGTTGTTCTCGAAGTTTTTTTATTCATTAAAAAGAACGAAAAGCATATCTGACTAATTAGTGAAACATGGAGCGAAAAATCATCACATCATGCCTGCAAAAAACAATATTAAAGAAATCCTTAACTGGTAGTTGATCGATATAGTATTATTTTATCAGCTATTCAATGATCCTATAAGTAACGACTAGGACAATGTCCGTACGTTGCAACGGGAAAATATTTTAATCTTATGATAAAATACCTATGATGTACGTAAAATTAACATTATACTCCCTTTGTTCCATAATTCTTGTCATGAAAACATAACACTTGTCTTTGACCCAATAAATATGATTAAAGATCACAGATCGAGATCTCATGGTGCAATCGGGCTACACGCCGGTGTTAGGAACTGAGTGATGGCACCTTAGTTGTGCAGTGAAAAATGCGTGCAGCCGCCCATCGTGGCGCAATTCGACAGCTAGCTAGTGCACGTGGGATGTGAATATTTGTGAAGGGCATGACATTCTTCATTATCTAGGCTATTCCACCGGGTCTCTTATATTTTCCAGCTTTAGCACCTCTTTACATTTGTATAGACTGCTATGCCACAACGTATGTGAATGTTTGTGAAGGGCATGACTTTCTTCATTATCTAGGCTATTCCATCGGGTCTCTTAGATTTCCCAGCTTTAGCACCTCTTTACATTTATATAGACCGCTATGCCACAACATGGCAATGTCTTCACCCGGTTCGTAGTTTTGGAGATGATGGGGTCGTCATATGAGATGCATGGTGGTCCGCCTTGTCGCGCTTTAGCTAGCGAATTGTTTGCAATCGTCCATTCCCCCTTTCAACTTCCTAATTGGCCATGTCAGGATGTCTTGAGCCTTGCATCTTTGAAAAATAAAATATGAAGTGCAATCTTTTAGTAGGACAATATTTTATGAAAGAGTTGCCCAACATGTTTATGGTGTGTTGATGTAGAACAATGATGGAGTTGTCATCATTGGCTTCCTCGTCGACCACCCATCGATTCGGCGCGAAGGATAAGATGCAACATGTCCATGATGTCAAGGTGCAAAGTGATGATGGAGTTGTAACACATGGTTGCATCGTCGAACACCAATCAATTTGGCGATTTTGTTAAATCTTGTGAATCGCTATAGAGTTGTCCTTCCGCTCGGTGTCATACACATTCAAAATAAATGCAACACGCGTGTTTTACATGTGGTATTACATGTGCTCTCTTTTATTTACCATCATTTATTCTTACGAAAATAAGTAGTAGAATGATGATGCATAGAACCAATTGAAGAGTAGGGAGGAGAGAAACTATTTTTAACAACATAATGCTATTGAACATGTATCGCGTCGAAAATCAAACATATTTTATGGTAATTAATATTATCCTTGTTTGTGGGAAGTAATTAATATTATTCGACGATAGCAAAAAAAACTATCTTTTCTTATCGTCACGATGGCACACGCAAATTGTCTTGTCTTTCTTATGTTTAATTCCATATTCATGGCTGTGTGTATGTGCAGGTCTTCACGACCTGACTATGCAACATTCTCCCATTCATTCATGGATATCAAAGTATACACCTCATTAATTTCAAAAAAAGAAGTCATCTAATACTGCAACGTTTCTCATGGCATGCACACAATTTCCCTAATCATGCTGCAACATCTAATTTTTAATGATGCATGGCAGGCGCACAATGCCCTCCCACCTCCTGATTAATTTTCAATTTCCTCCTGCATGCAAACGTCCTTATTTCCTCTTTGGGCTTCGTTTGATTTTTGTGGAGCCTCACCCCCCCCCCCCTTCAGTTTTTTCTTCTTCAATATAAGGCTGCTTCATGCAAAGCCAGCAGCTACTTGTTGTATATTTTCAACTCCGTTCTCTCTCTCCTTCCTCTTAATTCAATTTTCTTCTTTGGTTTTGATCGTATACATAACTGTTTTTCTTCCAAGCGCTTGGCCAGCGCTGGTGGTTTGACTTGTTAAATGTCGCGTATATAAATTGGTAGGATGTGACGTAAAGAAGCGAGGTGGGATCATTGATTAGCATTGAATCCATAATTTTACCAGACGACAAGGTAAATTACTTGGCTGCAACCTTCAGGTGAGTGCCGACCAGTGCAGGTAATGAGTTCAAATTACCATATCGGCAGTTTTTACGTAATTTTTTCTTGGGCCGTTTGACACAACCCGACCTTTTCCCTTGGGCCGTTTGATGGGCTGAGGCCTGACCAAAATAGGACGGACGAAAATGCAGCAAATCGTTTTTCTTTGCACCGCGGGTTGATTTTGCTAAAAAGGAACGGGGTTTTAGCAAAAATATTAAAACGGACTAAGAAAATCACCTTCCTTTATTATTAGGTATAGATTAATCAACCAGTTAACTAATCAATTGATTGATTTCTTAAATAAAGTAAAAAACAAAGCATCATGTACAACCTAGCAGCCCACGCAAAAACATACATGCCATCGAAAGAAGAAAGTGCCGTCGAATTTCTCTTCTAGGCAGCTCGAGCTCAACTAGTAGTTAGTATAGGACATGACCTCAGCTCGAACCGAGCCACAGATCAAGTCCAAATCAAATAGCTGGTTGAGCTCAATGTTTTTTACAGCCAATGTGGAAAGTTATTTTCTCTCAAATTATTTTTTACTAATTTCCACTACATATCAAACATATAATTGAGACTAAAATTTAACTTCCCAAGCCTAATTAATCCCCTACTAAACTTCCACATGTAAACTCTCACTAGTAGAATGCCCGTGCGTTGCTACGGTCTTCAAATTTTTATTATTACATATATAAACATAATGCATATCAAATTTGCATGTATAGAAAAGGATAGTCTGCAGTCATTATAAAATAAACTATATTCACTTCACTCGCAACGTATTTTTATTTAAAAATATAATTATATAAACACCTCTTTTATTATCTAAAACATTGATCGAGTGTTTGATCCGATCCATCTTAGTTACATAATTGACAATGTCAGCAAATGACATCTTTGTAAGGCCCGATATGCGGTACTGTTCCAGATCTAAATGTTTCCATCCAGATCCGGAGACGAAGCACATATCGGTCTCACCGCGACATATGACAAAGTCATATGCCCCGGATTTCCAACATGATATCACAACATTACAGATACAAGGATACAACATCTCATACAATCGGCATACAACTGCCTCAATACAATACAACATCGGAAGATACATGTTTGAGTACAGACTACAATCAAATGCCTAGTGGCAAAAGAAAATCATCGATTCCCATAACCACACGGGTCCAGGCCCTCCGTCGGGATCCGCCTAACTAGTCGTCGTCGAGTCTCCACGTGAAACGTCGATCACCATACCTGTTGTCGATCAAGAACCTTGAAAAGAGTTTGGGGGTAGTATCATGAGTACAGAAGTACTCAGCATCCAACTGTAGTGGTCATCTGACCCAGCAAGGACTTCATCACTCGTCATTCTAAGACAACTAGTAGTTTACGGTAAGGATGGGGTAAGTGGTGAGGTTGCTGCCGCACTAGCATTTATGAAGTGGCTAACGATCTAGAGAGTAAGATAAGAAGCCAAGCATTCGATGAGGAATCGCCTCCAACAAGTCTTGCTATCAACTACTACGCAAACATAACACCTATCCTATCCTTGTCCTCCTCTTCGCATCCCGACGAAGAAGAAGCAGTCAAGGCACACACACGTTGATCAAGTTATATTAAGATTATCTCAGTTGTTGTTGTCTATGAACAAGGAGTAGGTCTCAAGTCGTCCATAACCGTGGACACGGCTTCTCAAAAAGATTTAACCCTTCAGGGGTGTACCAACTGCCCATTACAAGGCTTCGCACGCACGCCCATCTCTCTCAGTTGCTACCCATCACAGGCAACCATTTTATGATTTAGTTCCGAGAGATCCTAAACGACAGGTCCCTCTAACTAACAACGAACAAATCCGGGTGGCCCCCGGGGAGTCGACACCTGATACGTCCAAAACGTATCTATAATTTCTGCTTGCTCCATGCATGTTTTGTGTGATATTGCTATGATCTAGATACACTTTCATACACTTTTGATCATATTTGGACTAACCTATTAACTCCGTGCACCACAGTGCCAGTTCTTGTTTTCTGTTGTTTTTCTATTTCAGTTTTCCCCCATATAAAAAGTGCCAGAAAAATTTCGGGAAAAATATAGGAAAAATCAGCGTACAGGAAGCTTCGCGAAGAGCCCGAGTGGGGCCAGAGGGGAGCCAGGGGGGCCCAGGCGGCCACCCGGCGCGGCCCCACCCCTGGCCGCGCCAGGGGGGCGCCTGGGGCCCCTGGTCCACCTCTGGCTGCCCCCCTTCGCCTATTTATTCTCCGTCACGGGGAAACTCCGAAGACAGAACCCTATTTCGCAAACTCGCCTCTGTTCCGCCGCCGCCGCGCTTCCGAGATCGGGAGCACTAGAAGACCTCTTCCCGGCACCCTGCCGGAGGGAGGGCCGACCTCCGGGGGTCTCCTCTCCACCATGGATGCTCCCCGGATGTCTCGTGAGTAGTTTTCCTTGGACCATGGGTCCGTGATCAGTAGCTATGTGATGTTCTCTTCCCCTCTTTGTTCTTCATGGTTTAGACCTCATGAGATGCCCTACATGATCGAGGCACTTTTTTAATCTTTCTGCTATTGCTATGCTGAGTTTGCTGGGATCTGATGGATTATGAGATTATGTTCAGATTGTGATAGAGTAATATATTTGGTTTTTATCTCTTATATTTTTGTTCCTAAGTAATTCTTGCATGTTCTCCGTTGCTGTTTATTGCTTTGGCCAAGTAGTAGGTAGTGACTCCAAGAGGGAACGTTATGCTCGATTGTGGGTTCATGCCCCCCGATGACACGCTTGAGTGACAGAAACATGAGTCTAGGGGATGTGTTGTTGCCACAAGGGGGAAAACAACGGTGCTTGTAACCGCGGTTGCAAGGATTGTTTACTTTACGCAAAGTTCTTTTTAATGCAGTTGTCTGTTGCTTTGGGTTTACACTTTGGGTGGGGCTCGCAACTTAATACCAGCGAGATGTTCTGGATAGATATCTCAAGGTGGATGATTAGTAGTAGATGCAGTTGGATTACGGTCTACTTATTTTGGTGTACTGCCCGTGCTTTTGAGCCTCTTCCTTTCTTTTGTAGCATAGTTAGCATTGCGGTGCGTTCATAATCCTGTCAATTGCCCTTCTGTAATTTGTTTACCTCGCATAGCAATTTTATCGTCTTTTGGGAGAGAGACATCACTAGCGAACATCACGTATCCCGGTCCATATCCTTATTACTGTTTCCACGCTTATTTACTTTCCTGCTTTTTACTTTCAGTTGCTATCATTATCCTTTGTGTTTTACCCTTTGTGAACAATAAGACCGGAGAGATTGACAACCTCTCTGAACTTCGTTGGGAACAAAGTTATCTGTGTCTGTGTGCAGGTCCACGTCAGTTGCGCCGCTGACACCTACTTATCATCTCTGGAGTCCTACTGGAGACAAACCTTGGTATCTTCACTGAGGGAAACTTGCTGCTGCGCTACATCACGCCTTCCACTTGGGGCTCACCAACGAAGGGCGAGAAGCATCAACAACCTCTCTGAACTTCGTTGGGAACAAAGTTATTTGTGTCTGTGTGCAGGTCCGCGTCAGTTGCGCCGCTGACACCTACTTATCATCTCTGGAGTCCTACTGGAGACAAACCTTGGTATCCTTACTGAGGGAAATTTGCTGCTGTGCTACATCACGCCTTCCACTTGGGGTTTACCAACGAAGGGCGAGAAATCACTATCATTACCTCGCACATCAAGCCAAATTTCTGGCGCCGTTGCCGGGGACTCCGAGTGCTAAGATAAGGGAGTTGCACACTACCCTTTACCTTTGTTTTTAAGTCTTGTTAGTTTACCTTTCAGTTTTTATCTTTGTGTCTTATATCAAAAATCACAAAAAATTTATTTATCTTGCTAGTAGTTGCCATTATGTCTGGACTTTTGCCTTTGTTGAGACAGAGGTTCTCACCTTTAAACAAAAAGGTGGTGAAAGTTTAAAAGATGCTTGGTATAGAATTAATGATTCTCAAAAAAGAGCCACCAAGAAGCAATCCACTACTACCGTGCTTAGAAATTTTTATGTCGGGATTACTCCTTGGAATAGGTTCATATTAGATACTGCTATCAATGCGAATTTCCTAGAAGCCCCGATTTGGGAGTCTCTTAATGTTATTGAAAATCTTGTTGGAAATCTCCCTATTGCTAGCATACAAGAAGATATAACTCTAGCTCACATTATGAAGAAACTTGAAAAGATAGAGTTAGAAATACCAAGTATAACTAGGATACATGAGTTGGATCGCAAGATTCAAGGGAATTTGAATAGGCTTGATAGCTCCATGCTTAAAATTATTAAAACTTTGGAGGTCATCAAATCCCGTGATACGGATCTTTCTAGGATTGATAAGATTGAGGAAATCATTAATACTCTAGGAACTACTTTTTCCTCAATCAAACCAAAAAAGTTAGAGACTTCAGCAAAAAGGGAACCTAAGTTCAATTATGTCCCTAGGGTTCCCCGACCTAAAAATAAACCACCCATTGCTAAAGAAGTTGAAACCGTGAAAACTTTGGAAGAAATACCTCTCTTTGATAATCTATAATACTATAATAGATCATCCCCACTATCTTATCTATCTCAACATGCAAACATGCCACCTCATCAAAGGCCCACCACAATATGCATGAGAACAAGTTTTTCATTATTACTTGATCTCATGCACACATCCATTTAATGACACATGCAACCTCCATCAAACATGCATGGAGTATTATATTACATCACTTTTAACATGCATACATGTCACATGATCAAAGACTCGCCACAATATGCATGAGAACAAGTTATACGTTATTAGTTGATCTCATGCATACATCAATATAATGACACATGCCAGCTCACTCAACATGCATGTATTTTTTTTCATTATATTACATTATTTATATTTAGTAAATATTATTAACTACACAATAATAAAATACAATACATAAAATGTATTTTTATATTTAGTTTATATACTATTAATTCAACTATTCATGTTCCATGCAATCAATCATTCAAAATATATTGCAACTGATTCCCGCAGCAACGCGCGAGGTATCATCTAGTTCTATAAATGAATCTTCCATTGATTTTCCGCCTTTTGGTTTTCTCCCTAGAAGTATCTTCATTAGGCCTTTATTTGAAAGACCTCTTAAGACTAGTTGTACAATTGAAGAGCTTTTTGATGATCTTGATAATGATTCGATTGGTACAACTTGATATTTTACATCATGCCTAGCTTAAAGGCATAAAAGAAAGCGCTTTCGGGAGGCAGCCCGCAACGAATTTAGGTTTTTATTTTTGCTTTTGTTGTGTCTTGATGTTTTTTACTACTGTAGCAACATCATTGTATCTTTATTTTTCAGCTTTGTGCCAAGTTATAGCCTCTTATGATAAGGGAAGCAAAAGTTGTGACATGCTGTCCAGAAAACAAATTCTGTCCCTTGACAGAAAAATTCGAATCAAATCACCAGATCATATTTTTGATCTGAATTTTTTTGACAGAGTGCTCTATACAATTGTGAAACTTTCGTATGTTCTGAGTTTTTTGATTTGAGTTGCAGAAGTGCCCCTAAAAAATTCTTTACTACCTGCTGTTCTGTTTTTCACAGATTCTGCCACGTTTTGTCTCTCCTAACTTTTGCAAACCTTAAGCTTGCTTTTTCTTTGAAAAAACTTTTTGGCACTCTTGAGAAACAGTAGCTCTTCAATAATACCTTTATATCCAGTGGGGAAAAATTATTTTATTAAGGGTACTAACCTCTCTAATCAGCTTATGATGAGTTATGTATGAAGGGAGTTTTCAAGGGTGCGATGGAAGATGATGAAAGAAGATCCAGGAGTGTTAAGCGCTCAAGCTTGGGGATGCCCCCATGCATCCCCAATAAATATTCAAGGCGACTCAAGCGTCTAAGCTTGGGGATGCCCCCGTGTATCCCCTTCTCCATCAACAATCATCAGTTCGTCCTTCGTCTCACTATATTTTTATCACTTCATGCGTTATGTGCTACGCTTGGAGCGTCTCACTCTTAGATTTTATTTTTAGTTTTCTTCAGTTTTGCTTGCTGTTCATAACAAGTTAGACCCCGTCTTACTTTGTGTGGGAGAGAAACACGCTCCACTTTCAAAATCTAGAACACATCATAGGATTTTTCCTGCTTATCTTTTTGCTGTTGTGTGTTCTTTATCTTTTCATAGCTGCTGCCATGTTTAGTTTTAGTCTTAGTTTGTCTTTAGCAAGAGCCTTGGCTTTTGTTTAGTCTGTTGCTGGAACTCTTTTTAGTTTTTATGTTTATCTTGTTAAAGAGAGTTGGTTGTTGCACTGAGTTGTGTTTTGTCTTGGAAGTAGGTAATTGAGGTTGCTATTTAATTCTAGTAGTAACTTGCAATAGTTTTGAAGTTTTGATGTGAGTAATGTTTGAACTTTTGGTGTCAAGAGCTCTAGCCTATTAGTGATAGGTGTCGTATTTTGGGCAATCCGTGTGTATTTTCAAAACCTACAAAACTAGTTGAGAACTCTAGCTACTAGATGGATCACTAATCTTTGGAGGGATCGAATATTAGAGTACACTCACGTACCATGAGTCGAGGATGCGCAAGGATAACCAAACCCCCATACACTTCTCCTCGGGGTACTTGTCTCTTTGTGAACCTCCTTATTACATTGAGAGTTACCGATAATAAGTGCATGAGTTATTCGGACTAATGTAAGTATTGAAAGTTGACACTTCCACCTTCCCATGTTTTGCTAGCCTCTCCCGTGCGGTGCATTGCCTTCTTCTCACTCCGAGAGTTGGTGTCCACCTTCGCCGGTACATCCAAACCCTTGGCATGATACGCTTTGTCATCATAAACCTCCTTATATCTTTCCTCAAAACAGCCACCATACCTACCTATCAAGGCATTTCCATAGCCTTTCCGAGATATATTGCCATGCAACATCCACCTCTTCATGACTTGATCTTCATGTCATACATGTTCCTGCTACACTGGCAGCGACATACATTGCATACATCATGATAGTTACATCTTCTTTATGATTTTGAGTACCTTGTAAAGTGTGAAAGATCTCCTTTACATTCTTGTAAAATAGAGTGTTGCCCTTAAGTGAGGAAAAGATCCCAAAGTGGACACAATAAAAGATCCCAAAGAGGACAAATGAGAGTTCATTAGAAAGAGCCATTGAGGCCACAAAAAAATACAAAAAAATAGAAAAAAGAGAAAAAGAAATAAAAAGAGAGAAAGGGGCAACACTACTATCCTTTTGAGAGATCCACACTAGTACTCCCTTTATATCCTTGTACTCCATAGAGATGATCACTATGCATATAGCTATGTGGGGACCTTCACACTATAGAACTTAGCTTGCATATTCCAAGGATGAGCCTCTTCAAACGAGCTCTAGGTCTTCATGAGCGAGCAAGTTAGATGCACCCCCACTAGTTCCATTGGAGAGCTTCCTAGCTCGTATGTGCATCCGTTGCATGGCAATCCCTATTCCTCACATCATATCTATAATTTGACATCTCTTGTCTATGATTGTCCTCATTGATGTGAGCCTTTCTCACCCTTTTTGTCTTCCTCCTCCACACTATTTCTCTCTTTGCCATCCAAAGTGTCAACTCTCGTGCTTACGCTCATCCATTGCATGAGTGCTCAAAATATTGAAAAAGGAGTGGATCAAATTGACTTGTACCTGACTAGTGGTCTGGGGACGAGTCAAGATAAGATTCCAGAAAAATACCAAGTGTGAAATTTTAGTAGATTGAGTTCTCAACAAATAAATGTTTTTTCTCGTATTCCCTATCCCCCTTCTCGCACGCAAACACCATTTGGAGACATTCGAGTCACGGACAGCGAGAGCTCTTGCACCTAATGTTCTTTTGTTACTTGTTTCAATGTTAATATAGACTCTTGCATGTTATGACTTGAATTGAATCTCTAACCTTGATTGCTTTACTTTTCAAAGTTCTTATATGGTTGCTAGCATGTCACCACAGAAATTATGCCGTTATCATTTACCTACTCGAGGACGAGCAGGAATTAAGCTTGGGGATGTTGATACGTCCAAAACGTATCTATAATTTCTGCTTGCTCCATGCATGTTTTGTGTGATATTGCTATGATCTAGATACACTTTCATACACTTTTGATCATATTTGGACTAACCTATTAACTCGGTGCACCACAGTGCCAGTTCCTGTTTTCTGCTGTTTTTCTATTTCAGTTTTCCCCCATATAAAAAGTGCCAGAAAAATTCTGGGAAAAATATAGGAAAAATCAGCGTACAGGAAGCTTCGCGAAGATCCTGAGTGGGCCAGAGGGGAGCCAGGGGTGGCCCAGGCGGCCACCCGGCGTGGCCACCCCCTGGGCCACGCCAGGGGGGGCGCCTGGGGCCCCTGGTCCACTTCTGGCTGCCCCCTTCGCGTATATATTCCCCGTGACGTGAAAACCTCGAGGACAGAAACCTTTTTCGCGATCTCGCCTCTGTTCCGCCGCCGCCGCGCTTCCGAGATCGGGAGCACCAGAAGACCTCTTCCCGGCACCCTGCCGGAGGGAGGGTTGACCTCCGGGAGTCTCCTCTCCACCATGGATGCTTCCCGGATGTCTTGTGAGTATTTTTCCTTGGACCATGGGTCCGTGATCAGTAGCTTTGTGATGTTCTCCTCCCCTCTTTGTTCTTCATGGTTTAGACCTCGTGAGCTTCCCTACATGATCGAGGAACTTTTGTAATCTTTCTGCTGCTGCTATGTTGAGTTTGATGGGATCTGATGGATTATGAGATTATGTTCAGATTGTGATAGAGTAATATATTTGGTTTTTATCTCTTATATTTTTGTTCCTAAGTAATTCTTGCATGTTCACCGTTGCTGTTTATTGCTTTGGCCAAGTAGTAGGTAGTGACTCCAAGAGGGAACGTTATGCTCGATTGTGGGTTCATGCTTCCCGATGACACGCTTGAGTGACAGAAACATGAGTCTAGGGGATGTGCTGTTGCCACAAGGGGGAAAACAACGGTGCTTGTAACCGCGGTTGCAAGGATTGTTTACTTTACGCAAAGTGCTTTTTAATGCAGTTGTCTGTTGCTTTGGGTTTACACTTTGGGTGGGGCTCGCAACTTAATACCAGCGAGATGTTCTGGATAGATATCTCAAGGTGGATGATTAGTAGTAGATGCAGTTGGATTACGGTCTACTTATTTTGGTGTACTGCCCGTGCTTTTGAGCCTCTTCCTTTCTTTTGTAGCATAGTTAGCATTGCGGTGCGTTCATAATCCTGTCAATTGCCCTTCTGTAATTTGTTCACCTCGCTTAGCAGTTTTATCGTGTTTTGGGAGAGAGACATCACTAGTGAACATCAGGTATCCCGGTCCATATCCTCATCACTGTTTACACGCTCATTTACTTTTTTGCTTTACTTTCAGTTGCTATCATTATCCCTTGCGTTTGATCCTTTGTGAACAACAAGACCGGAGAGATTGACAACCTCTCTGAACTTCGTTGGGAACAAAGTTATTTGTGTCTGTGTGCAGGTCCGCGTCAGTTGCGCCGCTGACACCTACTTATCATCTCTGGAGTCCTACTGGAGACAAACCTTGGTATCTTTACTGAGGGAAATTTGTTGTTGTGCTACATCACGCCTTCCACTTGGGGTTTACCAACGAAGGGCGAGAAATCACTATCATTACCTCGCACATCAACACCCAATCCAAAAGCCGACCATACTCTCGAATCGGACTCTTCCGTATGGCTAAGGTCGGGGTTAGCCTCACCTATATAACAGGGGACTTCCCTAGCTCACTAGTGTGGACCAACAAAGGAACTCTGTCTCTGCTGGCCCGAGTTGTTTTAAATCCACTGGCTGCAGACCAGTTATGCATGCGGGTTTCAAATGGTAAATCAGATTGGGCCACCACTAGAAATGTTTGAAGCTAGGTAGGTAAGAAGAAGGGATCCCATAGTATCCCACACGCGGTTAGGCACGCTCAGTCTTATAACAATTACCCGGAACTCGGGTCCTAGGTGACTCGAATGGAACAAAGCGTCGAGGCGGGATAGCCTAGACCTTCCATCCTTCGTCGAATATAGTCAACATTATCATAATCATATCATCAATAACAATAATAATAATGTGATATCCCAAACCAGAAGTAACAGGGTAACATCGTAGCATCCTAAGCATGCATACTAAGCAGGGGCTGAGCAACGAGCAATAGTAACATAGCAGTACAAGATTTGCTGGGAGGGGACATGGCTGTATCGGTTTGAAAGAGTTTGTAAACATGTGGTAGGATCAAACATCGAACCTAACCTAGACTAGCATGCAAACCGCTGGTTGAAATAGAATGGATCATAAGTAATGTATAGTCCTTGCCTGTTGATAAGTCGGGTTCCAAAGGTGTAGTGGATCGCAAGCTCGCATCGTCTCCGAGAGGTACCCGCGGGAGCACACAAGAGGGTAAACACTGGAAAACAATCAATGAGAAAGCATCTATTACTACGAGGCAAACACGAGCAAGCATCAACAAGAAGGCAACACGAGACATCGCACCTACCGTCGAGAGCGGTTACTAACAGGTTAAGTGGAGCACTCGTCACACACGACGATACCGCACCTTTAGAGATGTTCAAGTTGTTTAGCTACAAGTGATCAACCAACGGTTGTTAACATGGCAAGGCACCCAAGCATGGCATAACACTAAGTGCCTCACGATGATTAAAGGATTTGGTACTACTCTGCCCTAAACCACATTTTAGGTTGGTTAACAACAGAAAACAATAGCATAAACACAAAGTACACGAAAAACTAATCAAGTTACATATAAAGAACACTCCAAACGGAGTTACGGTTAAAAAGATACAAGCAATACAAGTTTGGAACACAATCTGCCAACATCGGGAAGCACACTTTAGAGCAAAGCATAAACAGGATAATGAATGCAAACATGCTCACAGATGATATGAAATTAAAGTAGACATGGCAGGAAAGGCATGGCAAAAAGAATCATGCAAAAAGGCATTATGAACAACTAGTTATAGCCCATGCAAAATGCAATAAAACATTACTGGTCTAGGACTTGGTGAAAATCACGAAAACATGGCAAAAACTATTATTTTTATGCTGTATAAACAAGGGTATAACTATATGCACAAGTGCAGCAACATGACATAGAAATACATGGGCATGAAGTAGACATGATGCTTAACAATATGCAATTGGAATCACTCAATTCCAATAAACAGTCGCGACACACTCGTCGACCGAAGTTGCAACAAAATATAAACAGCAGCACACTAACAACAGGGTAGCTACTTTGGAGCAAGATACAATCATCATGCATCAAGCAAATATGGCATGTGAATGCATGGAACTGAAGTATAAACAATGCTTAACAATATGCAAAAGGAATCAATCAATTCCGACGTACGGTTGCGACGCAACCGTCGCCCGAAGTTGCAATAAAATAACAGTTCAACAACAACATCATAGCTAACGATCTGGTACCCACTTCGACGCAGAAATAAATTATCTAGACGGCCTCAAACGGAAAAACTTTCTACATACGATCGCTAGAGCACACAAAACTGAGCAATTCATCTTTTGGGTGCAACACCATCCGAGGTACGGTTTGATCGCAATTATCGTTGCAAAATTGAATCAGCAACAAAATCTCCAGACTTAGCAAAATTAACAGATAAATAAATAAAAACATAACAGAAAAAAAAGAGGGCCTCACCCCTTAGTGGGCTCGGCCCACTGGAGGCGGTGGCTGGCGGCCTGGCGGTGGAGAGGCCTCGGGCTGGCAGGCCGGCTGCTGCGGGATGGGCCGGCCCACCTGGGCGTCCAGGCGTGGAGCAAGGGGCGCGTGAGCTCGGGCTCGTCCCGAGCATGGTGCGGCGGCGACGGCTGGGCCAACGCCGGCGAGTGGCGGCGCAGCAGGCCGGAGGCGGGCGCAGACGACGGCGTAGGAGGCGGATCCGGTCGGATCCGGCCGTCTTCGGGCGGCGCGGCGAGGTGACCGGGCGGCTGGCCTGGTGCTCCTGCGTGCAAGAGGAGGAGGGAGGAGGTCAGAGGAGGAAGAAGAGGAGAGAGGAAGGAGAGAGGAGAGAGGGAGAGGGCGCGGCGGCCTGGCTTGAGCGCGGCGGCTCGCCGGCCGTCGGCTTCCACAGGCGAGGCGGCGCAGTGGGAGGAAGGAGAGAGAAAGAGGAGGTGGAGGACAGGGCGACGTGGCGCATCCAGGGCCATCGGATCTGACGATCTGACGGTCCAGAACTCATTGGGCAGAAAATTGGACGAAAATTGGGGTTAAACTGCGAAAATTGGGCTATTGTGAGGGGGTGGCTGCAATTTTGGCTTAGGGAAAACCATAGAGAGGGGTGGGGGATTGGTGGTCTTTATATAGCCTAGGTGGCTGGCAATTTGCAAAAATATCCTCGGTTTTTCTCTCTCGCGCGCGCGGTGTTTACGTTTCTGACCGCCGGGGGTCCCAGGACCTCCGATTCGGGTAAAACTTCGAACTGCGCGATCAGCGCGTCGAGCCAGCGGCGTTCACCTAGCGCGGGAACCGTTCCGAGATTACTTTCCGGTGCGTTATAAAAAGTAAACGGGGTTTTTTGTTCCGTTGGTTGCGGCTGGTCTCGTGCGGTTTTCGCGACGGTGATCGGGTGAAACCCGATGTCGCAAAGGTCGAGTGTAAGGGTGGAAAAGGTCGGCCTCCGTCCGGTACGAGATAAGAGGGGAAAAAATAATCACCGATCGATAAATCGGGGATGCAAATACCGCAAACAAATTAGTCAATCAAACAATTCATGCCGAAAACAAAAATTTTAATTTTTGTGAAATCTGGGCTGTTACAATCTTCAAAGCATTATATGAATCAATCACTTTTTATCTCTAATCTAATCTA
This sequence comes from Bromus sterilis, assembly GCA_950022295.1. Lineage (NCBI taxonomy): Eukaryota > Viridiplantae > Streptophyta > Magnoliopsida > Poales > Poaceae > Bromus > Bromus sterilis. The sequence goes on along the minus strand of OX465595.1, from coordinate 413,979,798 downwards.
CAAAAGTATGAACATACTAAAATAGGATCATATACAATATATACTGATTCGTTAATTGCTAGATGTGAGACGATGATGTTAATATATAGTGATTTGTTAATTGCTAGATGCAAGCCGATGATGATTTTAGTTGAGTGAGTAGCATCTTAATTTTAATAAACTAAAAACCCCTACCTAAAAAAGATAACGTTCCGTCGTCCATCGATTTATTTTAGTCCATCCCTTACAACGGTTTATTTTCACCCGCCCCTCCATCGATTTTCCCGTACTTCCACCAGCAAACGAAAACAAACTTAAGCCCATCATCGCCTTCTCCCACAAAACCTAGCGCCGACCCTCGCTCTCGCGCACGACACTGCGATCGACACACCGGTCGGTCACTTCTCCCACGCTCCTCCTTTCCTATTTTGGTCGGGAACAGACTTAACTATTTTGGTCGGGAACAATTGTTAAGTCTGATTCAGAAACACTATTAAAATTAATAGAAGAAATGTCGAAAGATAGTATACGCTGAACTATCGAACTTATACAATATTCAGATTGCAAATATTAGATCAGGTAATCTGAAAAAAAGCCTTGTATAAACATCAAAGTAAGCTGGAATCCAAATAGAAAAAGCCTCATGCAAATAGTTAGCTGGCATCAAAGTGACCTTGTTGTGTAGTGTTGCAAGGGAAGCATAGACAAACTGCAAGGATTTTGTGGTGCCTCTTAAGGAGATGCAAACCATATCACCTTCTCTTCTTCTATTAGAGATGCAGACGAAACTCAACTCAATCAAGGTAATACATATGCTCCTCTCAGAATACATCCTAACTCCGGAATAGTCATCTAAGCTTCATGGCCAAATTTCTGAAGACATAGAAGAAACAACAATCAGCTTCATGTAAGAAATTCTAAGAAGTAACAAAAATGGAGTGCACTGCACAATGCAAAAAATAAACAGAGTGCATGCTGTGGATATCTTGCAGAGCAGCACCCAACATGGAATTACCCGTAGAAGAAATGAAGTTACGTGTACTTCTGCTTCGATTTCCCAAAATATGCAGCAAACATGGAATTGGCACTGAAGAGGAACCTTTGCATATTACACGAGACACAACTTAAGTACTATAAAGTGTAAATTGTTAAACAAACACAGTAACGACAATTTAAATTGAAATGTTTACATGGAGGTTGTCGAGCCTAAATTGCAGAATAACTTAGCTTGCTCAGAGAAATATCACATGGCAAAATTTCCCTGATTCCCTATCAAATATCTTCACCCTGCACCCAAACATAACCTATCAAAGCGGACCAGTCCACAACATGCAAACTTGCTGATCCTTTGTTATGCTCCCGTGCAACATTGCTACAACGATCCGGTATTTCTTTGATTCTAAGAATAATTAGAATCAACTAATAGAATAATATCTTTATATTTCTTAAATTTTACCGATATCTCTGAAAGTACTAATATCTCTTAAAGTTGGACTGGTTGCTTTTGAACTATAGATTTTATGTCTCTATAAGTACCTTTAGTCCTAAGATTTAGATGTCAAAAATAGCTTCTCAGGTTCTTAAATCCTTGAACTCGCTCTCCAAGATTCAACACTGAGCACTTAAGGGAATGGATAAAATCAGTGGTTGGATGGGTTTGCGTGGGAAAAACGGTGAGGGGAACATAAATATATCGAGCTTAGGTGCATCTTCTAAAAATTTTCTTCACTTAATTCAATAAAAACAAGAGGTAAGTTGTATTTAGTTAACAAAGTAGATCTCTTCATGTGGATGCAGGAGTATCCAGTGCCGAACAAAAATCTACACTTAGCAGGGCACAAACAATGTAACATTATCAAAAGATGGTAGCAGAATGTTGAGTTTTCCCGAAAGTTTGTCACATAGACGAAACATGATACTGTATTCTGAACCGCAAGCTTTGGGTTAGCGTCGGGAAGAAGTTTAACAACACATACATGATACTATTGTGCCTTATTAAGAACCAACTGATCAGGCAGAGAAAATAACAACAGATTTTGAATACTTGAAACAACAAACTTCATCGGATGTAGGTGTTATTGCTAGTCTGCCATCTCGTGTTGCCTTACCCATACAGACCAGGAGTATAAATTGGTAAATTAGGCATCTCAACTTGAATCCATAAAAAAACACATTTCCAGGCCATCTGAATATGATAGACACTAAACTGGATAGAAGACGTTTAATTTTACTTCTGCAAGCCTGCACTATATCTGATTCAGGTAACTAAGGGAATGCCCTTACTTCCTAAGGATTCAAGGATAGGTTCAAGAAAAGCAAAGCAAATGACATGTGGAGTACATTAAACCATCCACAGTTACCTGGCTGAAGAACCGCTGCAGCAAGCTTTCCTTGACCCTCCCCACACATCCCATAGTAATACAACAAATTTAACTCCACCTAAGAATACACAATTATCAATAGTTCAATACAGTCATATTTATGAAGGAAATGTGAAACATTAGAAAAGTTACGTTACCATAGAGCTTGTCCATGTGTTAGTGCTTTCCACGACAAGCTCATGCAGAGACGCCAGAGTTGATGGTGATGTTGTCCATGTCACCATGCAGTTGTTCAACGTCAGCAGGCGTATGCCGGGCAGCAGGGATAAGACCGCGAGGTCGAGGTCGCAGCCAGTGAGGAAGAGTCTCAAGAGAAGGGAACCAGTTCCCCAACCACCATCCCACATGTCGTTGCTCTGCCTACCTATTGACTCCTGTCCCTTCCTTTAGAGGCACCAGATGCTACTCATCTCCCTCAGGGACACCTGCTTCTGCTCCCCTTCCTCACAGATGATCCTTCTTAGAATTATCTGAACATGATCCGTGAATCCTTTCAGTACATATCCCTTGTGCCTTTCGATTTGTAGTTTAGCTACAAGCCTACAAGCCTACAAGATTAGAATTATCTTAGACATGGTTGTATATTCTTGTTTACTTTTGCAGCAGGCAAGATCACTGAAAACGGGAGTGTACTGACAGTATAAGAAAAATATATGAAAATAAGATCTTACTTGTGGATACTTTCGATGCATGCAGCTTCAAGTTTCTTCACGTCGGCACCGACCACTTTGCTAGCCTTCTCGCCTTTTTGATAAAATTGGAAAGTTTGTTGTGCAAGATCCAGCATTAGTCTAAGTATTTTCATGAAATCAGCCACATCACATAATCTGAATGATTCTGACTAAAATCATTCTGAATGATTTCTTCTCCGAAGGCTTTTGTCAAATTTCTTCTTAGATAGCATCTGCATGAGAAAAATTACTGCACCAAACATATACATATCTTTAGGAGTGACATCGAAATCAGATTGTTAGTGTGGATCAATAGAGAGTCCTGGAGAATTCTGACGATCTTGCAAACTGTAATAGGTTACAACCTGCATCATGCATGTAATTTTATCAAATTTGTATAACAAGTTATTACAACCTACAGAAGCATTAAGAACTAATAAAAAGGGAGTTAAATTCATCATGCAATCGCACTATGCTAGTTGCCAGAGAAACAAAAACAAAGAAGAGAAAGGTAAAGCTGCAGCTGACATATAGATCAATGTCTCCCAATAAAATCGGCTAAATACAATTATCTTGTGAATAATAATCTAAATAGATCTATAAGAATTGTTGTTGAAAATATTAGCTCTGAAGCATAGCAGTGTGTGTGAACAAACAGAAAATTGAAAACAAAGTATTCGCACTGAACTTATTCTGCCACCCTAAAAGCCATGTTATCTGAAGAGTAAAGATGAATGGTACTCCCTTTGTTCGTAAATATAAGCCTTTTTAGAGATCTCAATATATACTACATACGGAGCAAAGTGAATGAAACTATACTCTAAAATACGCTTATATTTAGAAACGAAGGGAGTAGTACAATTCTAAAAATCTCCATAACAGAAAATTGATGACATACATAGAAAAACATATTTCTTTCGGATGACAAATACCTCATACACCCCTTCTTCTCTAGCTACATCACAGCTAAATCCATCAAAGCTAGCTTCTTCTGTAAGACAAAAAAATACCAGAAAAAACAAAACATATCATGTGGTACAGATGAATTGCTCGTTGTGCCGCTAACGAAACATAAAATCAGGGTAGACAAAAGGAGAGGGGAGCAGAGACCATCACACAGGGTGCAACCCATACATAGTTCCTTCTTTTTTGAAACTCAAAATGGTAGTCCTGAAAGTATGATACAATTTAATCTCTCAGTTTCAACTAAATTACCTAGAAAGTAAAGTTAGTACACACCTGGGCAGAATTGAAGCTTGTATCCTGAGGGGAAAAGGACATCTACACTGCATAGTTTCACCAAAAATCAAATATGTATCTATATAGAAACGAACAAAGGTTATCAACCAGTATATGACTTAAGAGAGTGGATGAAAACAATGCTGGCACGTAAAGTAGAGATCAAAATAACATAACATACCAAACTTAATAAAACATATGGCCTTGCAGCAGTTTCAATTTGGCTTCCATTTAACCCCTTTGAATTCATTTTTCAGATCTTCCAAATACTGGAATGCAAGTTTCTTTGGATCAGAACGGTCACACATTGTTAGATAACAGACTCGGCCTTCAATGATGTAACTGAGCCTCTGATTAAGGTGACAAGAACATACCACAATACATCTGTAAAATCAACACATTAAAAAATTACATACAAGGATGTAGCTAAATGGGGCAGGATGTTTTTCATTGAAGTTAAAACATATGATGCAAGTACCAGATCAGAAAATCCTCTAATAAAAATAATAAAGATAAGCGATGTTGCATGCAAATATCATAATCAGTATGGCTAGATTACCAGAAATATTAAGAGCACATTAATCACTGGAGAAGGAACTCTCTCGGGTTTCCATTTGCTGTGAGGGATTCGACATTCTGAAATGACTTCCCGCTGTTTTGATCACTTACTTCCTGATAATACAGAGATAATACTAATAGTTATAATTTGTGTAACTATAAAATAAGAAGTTCAACACAAATTAGGGGAATTATGTGATCCATGAAACTGCAATAACCAATACCAAAATATGCATATTATTGCTAATGATTAGGTGATTGAAAGTATTAGTTGTACGCCATAAACAAACTCTCTAGAAGATCAATTTGCTACCGGTTACCATCTACTGCTCAGAAAATACCCTCTCACGTGGAACAAAATACTTACTATCTGAGTGTTTGCCTATAGAACAAAATACTTTAATAGTTGGGATATCCTTGTAACATCCGTGAAAATGATACACTAAGATCGCAAAGGAAGCGACTATGGCCAGATTATTTAGCTGATTTCTCAAAAAGAACTGAAGGAACTTACAATGCCATAGATCTGTATGATTGTGTTTGCATAGTGCAATGCAAGTCCGGCATGTCCTAGTCTCTGACAGTTCACATCACAACTCAGTTCACCTCCATCTACAAATGTACTAACAAAGGATACGAGTTAGGAAAAAGGTGTGAGCGATTCAACACCAAACAACCATGGAATTACCATTAGTTCCAAATGAGAGGTTGATCTCAACATGTAAATACTACACGATGTCAACAAGCTTCTCAACAACCTGCAACAGGGGATGTATTTATAAGAAAATACATGACATTCCAACATATCATATGAAGAAAAGAAGGTCAAAACCAGATGATATTACTATTTGTGCAATTGAGGCTTCAACAACTGTCACGATGAACAGATGGATTAAATCCAGTCCGAGATGGATGGATGCATGGTGTTTGTACCTTAAGCATGCGCCTGACGAAGGGGTCGATGACCTTAACGACGCGGGAATCCACTCGGAGCGGCGCTCCTCGACGTCGAGGAACTTCATGTGCACCGCACGTCGGACTCCCAGGCACCGCGGACGGGTCCTCTAGCTCCTTCTTGGACATGTTGAACTCCCCGCCGCCGTGCCACACTTAGTAGGTGATGTTGAAGGGCGTGCCCTAGGCCGCTAGCCGGACGACCTTATCCACCTCCTAGGATAGGACCCGGGACCGCGCGTTGCAGGGCCGGTGCTTGCTGCCCTCGAGGCGGAGAGGTACCTGGGCGCGCGGCACGGCTCTGGATCGAGGAGGAGGTGGGGGTGGCGGCGGTGTGAAGGAGAGTCGTGCGGGGAAGGGGCAGGGTTAGGTTGGGGTGGCGGCCTTGGGCGCCTCAGCATCGAGGGGCGGAGTGGACTGGGAGACCAGATCCGCGAGGAGGGGAGGAGATGGAGCGGACGGAGGGGGCGGGGGCTGGCGAGGAGGGGAGCAGATGGAGCTGGGTCGACGGATGCAGCTGTGTCAGGATACGACGGTTACCACGTACCAACTCCCCCTTTAGGGGTAGAGATTTCCCCTTTCCTCATTCTAGCCAAACACGTTGTCAATGTTTTTTTACAGCTAGCCATACAATCTATACCTAATAATAAAGGAGGTGGCTTTCTTAGTCCGTTTTAATATTTTTGTTAAAAACCCCCTTCTCTTTAACTAAATTAACCCACAGTCCAATCTATTTCCAGCATAAAAAACGGTTCGCTATCGTTCGGCTTGTTGGGCCTCTGCCGTATTGGGCCTAACCGCTGGAAAAGAAGAAAAGCACACACACCGCCCCCATCCTCCACCCTCGACTTTCCTCCTCCGGTCGTCGTCTCTCCCGAAGCCTCATCTTTCAAGACTTGGTTAATTGGTTTCTCACCCCGAATCCAACTCCGGATCCTTCCTTGCCTTCCATAGCTTGCCTCTTCCATAAATACGCAGACCTAGACTAGATGAGTCGAAAAAGCAGTACGAAGCCGCCAGTTGAGGAGGAGGCGACGAGGCATAAATCGAGGTTGTTCTGACGGGCAATTCATCTGGCGGTCATACAGTGCTTTGGTTCTGAATTTCTGATCCATGCCTAGATACAGTTGTTTTTTTTTTGCAGGCAGTGTCCATGTTCCTATGGTAATCCGTACCGACCTCGCCGGTCTGGAGCCGTGGTGGACATCTTCACGGGTGTCAACTGTCAAGTCGAGGAGGCGGATAACAGCCCATGCGTTACAAAACACGCATAGAAAACTTCAGGTCAATTGGTTCCTCTCTGCATGGGTGAGTTTGCAAATCCCCAAATCCCTGGTGAAGCATTGATGTGCAGCTTTTTGTTTGGCCGATGGACATTGTTAATTGTTGCTGGCACTTGATGTGATAATGGGCCTAATGGCTATTAAGGATACATTATTTGTATAAAAAAGTAGCAAGATATTTGCTATTGAACAGGAAAAGTAATTCTTTAGAGTTCAGACTTCCGAGTATGTACTTGAATGAAGGTGATGAACTATTGAACCTAGCAGACCTATTATTCTTTTTCTTTTGTTCAACTTTTCTGATATTATTTTTCTTTGATTAATATTTGGATTATTTCTTGTTCAGGCCAAAAAATTTGGTTGAACTTCTCCGAAGTAGTTGCTTGGCATTTGAAAAATATAGAAGTGCAAATCTGAGTTCAAAGTTACAACATGTAGTGTTGTAAGCAGATGATACTAGGTAAGCATAACATTGATCTTTTCTTAAACTCGTCATAGCTTTGTGTAGTCTGAGTTTTAGTTCATGCTTCAGAGTGCAATAGAATGTATAAAATACCCATCTTCATGTGCATGTGAAATTAAACTTTTTGTATCGCTATCTTGGCATTAAGAACAAGAAATAATATCCATTACAAAGACAGATTAGCTGTCATAGAAAGAAATAGTAAGCAAAACAAACACCAAAAATGTTGTACAAGAATAGAGCCGGTCGTTTTAATAAATCCTGTTGTCCTAATCTTTTCTGGAGTAATCTATTTATATCTATATATATTTACTGCTCAAACTTCTACAAGCAGAGGGCAATGCTAGCCTAATTCTATGGTTTCCTGAATATTTTTCAACGCTGTTGAATTGACTCATGCTAAACTTGTGGTAATGTAGATAAATTTTGCCTTATTATTTATTAGTTTTCATTAGCAATTCAACTTTTGCATATAATGAGAATTTTTGGATAATAGGTTTTTAATTACTACTTTAGCTTTTAATACGTTTTCATTCACTGCAATTACAAAACATACACACATAAAGGACGGGAAGGATGATAAGCGGCGACACGGACGGTGTGCCGTAGGGGTATGTGTGTGCGGGCTCGTTGTGGGTCTTGAGTCGCCTTCAAATGGTTATGAGTGTGTTTTTTCCCGTTGCAACGCACAGGCATGTTTCCTAGTACTTCCTACGTACGTAACGCCGCCACACCACCACTCATTTCTCCGTAGCCATTGGCGGAATTGTTCTTTGTTTATAGTCCGCCCATGGCTGTAAATCTGGATTCCATACACTCCTGTAGTGATAAAAGAGGGCGTGTGGATAGTTTAGTCTTATGTTTCCTTGTACCGATGATGTCAAAAAAATTGTATGTTTCCACGTACGTGACAAGGTTTGTCCGTCAGACGTTTCAGTTTCTGTATCTGACTTCGTTTAGATCACTGGAATCTTTGTAAGATCCCCGGTTCCTCTGCCAGGCTTTTGGATCTTGTGTCAACATACTCGATCTGGTATGAGGTAATGTACACGCACGTATCCGTATACCAAAAAACACTTTTTTTGAATGGTGGTAATAAGTGTTTTATTTATACAATACAGATCAAATTACAAGGCATGAAAACATCGATCTTACATAACTGAAAAGATAAGATAAATCTATGAGACAAACCAACACATATCCTTTTCCTTTCGTATCATCATAGCAACCATTAAAAAAAAAAGACAATCATTCTTTTACCTGAGCTTGACGCGGTTCCATCGCTGATCGGCAGCTTTTCGAACCTTCAAAATGGTTTATCATAGGACAAACCATTGTCCTTGAAAGAATCAGACCGAGGCAACATATGTCTCCGGACATGCCATCGAACTTTAGATCTGACACCCTCACACGACAACGGCATCGAAGGAGAAAACCAGAACCGACAACCCACAACCACAAACCCCAACACAAGATGCAATATATTTCAACTGCCACCTACGTAGACAGACGTCTACGCGTACTGCTGAACGACCAAACCTCTCTGTAGATGGCGCCCTGGGGAAGGGGGAGGGGGCTGTTGGGGGTTCGGTTGAAGATGCTCTAATCTAGTCAAATGGTTGCTTCCCTAGCTATCTGGTTTAATCCGACGGTTACGAAGCCGGCGGACGCATGTGTTGGGTGATTTAAATCATTTCCTCCCAGTATAAAGCCATAAACCAAAATCGGACCGACCATATCAACGGATGGTAGGAAAAAATAGGACAACACCGCACGTACGATGGCTCCACGCGACCAATGATGGCTTTTGGCTACTGATGATGATGGTCACCGGGTCACGGGTTTAACCTGAGCGTCAACGTCTCTGAGAGCGATCACACGAGCGTTCGCACCCGCCTGCCTGCCGCACCCTTTCAAAACGAAAACGACACGGACCGCACATCTGAAGCTCTCGACATCCCGAGGCAGGCAGGCAGAGCCCTACACGTAGAAACGATCGGCGCGTCCAAGCCGACGCACGGGCACGCAGCGCGAGGGCACGAGAGACGGAGACGGAGTCGTACGTGGCGGCGCTCGGCACGGCAGATTTGGCATCTTGCGCGCGCACTGACGGACGGACGCCAAGGGCGGAGGACAGCGGAGCAGGGGATGGGAGGAGGAGGGTCTGGGCGGCGCGCAGGTCAGGTGGTCGTCGTGCGGCGGGAAACGCGCTCACCATGGACGCGATCGGCGCGCGTGGCGACGGCATCCGATTCGATGCCCCCGTAGTAAACCCGGAAAAGAACAGGCACGCCGCACCCACCGGCCGCCCGCGTCGCCATCCGCGACCGCCATCCAGTGCGGCTTCGGCCCTCCTGTCTGACGCCCGCCGTCGTAGAAATCGGACCTGGAACGACCGACTGGAGAGACCCCCACCTATCAAATCGAAGAACATTTCTCGTTCCTGTGATCGTAAGGTCAACCAACCACATAAACAATTCACGTAAAATAACCAATTCAGTCATAAAATCTGTTTTTTTTATTGGTTTATGATTGTTATGCTGACGATTCAAACTATGGATGAATAAGAGAAACTCTAGCAGAGCCGCTATCCCGCCACCGATCCGCACATATATAGTTTTTTTATTGTTTTCGCGCATTATTGGGTCAAAATAGATACAACATTTTCTTCCCGGCTTGTAAATAAATATGTGGACGACCCTCAAATGGTCGCTATATCTACGTTGCGAGGGGCGAATTAGGGTTTCCGTGCCGCAAACTCCCCCCCTCTCCCTCGTGTTCCATTCCCAACTCCGGTGAGCAACCCGATGGCTGGTGGAGGCAGCCGCGGGTCGTTGCCTCCAATCGCACCCGCCACGACGTGGAGGCGGGCAGCTCCCGCCGCCTCGCGGGACTGGTCGACCTGTGGCGCTCGGAACAAGTGCGCAACCGCAGCGCACTGTAGCAACTCAAGCGGCTTCTTTGAGTTGGGGGACCAGCTCTGGTCGTTGACCAAGCGCGTCTGCGATGCGGAGCACGAGATCTTCGCCGCCAGGTGATACGTCTCAAACGTATCTATAATTTCTACTTGCTTGACGCATGTTTTATGTGACATTGTTATGTTTTATATACATTTTTCATACATTTTTTATCATATTTGAACTAACCTATTAACTCAGTGCACCCCAGTGTTAGTTCCTGTTTTCTGCTGTTTTTCTATTTCAGTTTTCAGATATCTCAAGGTGGATGATTAGTAGTAGATGTAGTTGGATTTCGGTCTACTTATTTTGGCGTACCGCCCATGCTTTTGAGCCTCTTCCTTTCTTTGTAATATAATTAGCATTGGTTTGCGCCCGTAATCCTGTCAATTGCCCAGCTGTGATTTGTTTACCTCGCATAACAGTTTTATCGTCTTTTGGGAGAGATACATCACTAGTGAACATCATGGGACCCCGGTCCATATTTCCACCACTGTTTACACGCTCGATTTACTTCTTACTTTTAATTTCTAGCTTCAATTGTCATCACTATTATTGGTTGCGTTGATCCTTTGTAAACGACAAGGCCGAAGAGATTGACAACCTCTCTGCACTTCGTTGGGAGCAAAGTTACTTGTTGTGTGTGCATGTCCAGGTAAAGTCAGCAACCCTGAGTTGTGAACGGCGTCATTGTTCACTTTACCACCTTCTTGTCGACATTGGAGTCCTACTGGTTCGATCTCAACCTTGGTATCTTTGCCAAAGGAAATTTGTCGCTATCTATATCTCACATTCCACTTGGGGTAACCAACGAAGGGCGAGAAGCCGTTATCATCTCTCGCGCATCACCAGGGAGGCGATGGCGATCAGTGAAGAAGGTGTCGCCGAGCGCCTCGGGGGCCACCAAGGATGTGCTCCAGTTCGCGAATGTCATGATGATCTTCACGTATAAGTACTACCTCAACGTCAAGGCTTCAACTGCATGCTCCAGCGTGCTACGACGAGTTCCGACAAGGTTCGGCCAACTATTAAGTTTTCGTGTGTTTGTATGATTGTGACGCCCCCAAAATCAGACCGTGTACAGTAATCATACACGCAAGGTACACGATCGAGATCAGGGACTCACGGTGAGATATCACAACACAACTCTACAAATAAAATAATACAAGCTGTTTAATACAAGCCAGGGCCCGCGAGGGCTCGAATACAACAGCTCGAGAGCACAAAGTTAGCGAAAGCAATAGTATTTGAGTACAGACACAAGAATACAAGGTTGCCTTAAGAAGGCTAGCACAAATAACAAGAGATCGAAAAGGCGAGGCCTCCTGCCTGGGAACCTCCAAACTACTCCTGGTCAACGGGGAACTCGACGTCGTAGAAGGCATCCGGGATCTTCATGTTGCGGTGGTCAACATCGGGGATCTCCTGCTCCTGGACTCCGAGGCTCCAACGTCGACTGCAGCGGCCGATCAGGCAAAAAAAGGGGGAAATAAAGCAAGGGTGAGTATCTAGCATACCCGCGAGTCTTACGTCCGCTACTAAGCATTTATGCATTGTATCAAATGGAAGGGGAGATTGTATATAGTGGATTGCAAGGTAGAAATCAGAATAAGGGTAAGAAGCTAGGCCTATCGAAGACTAGCATCTTCTGACGAGTCTTGCAACACAAGAAGAGAACAGCCAACAGTTCATAAAAAGCATAAAGTAACAATGAAGCAGAAGTTGCTGCAGCATTGTATAATAATAAGTTGTAATAATTACAATAATAATGCCTCCGAGTTCCCCTCCTCGACTTTCCTGCGAGGAAGAAGACTCGGAACCATACAGTTTAATAGTAGTAGTTTGTAGTGGTAAGGTCCAGCTTCAGCATAAAACGTCCTGTTACCGTGGACACGGCTATTCGAATAGATTAAACTCCCTGCAGGGGTGCACTACTAATCAGCCTGCACGCTCGGATCTCCATGGTGGTGTACATCTTATTAGGGAATGCCGCACCGAGGCTATCCGACACATCGCAGCCCATCCTAGGCTCAGCAGAGAGGCCATCCGCCGGACTATAGCCTATGCGCCAAGGGGTCTAGGTCCCTCACCCTTGCACGCTCCTGCACGGTACGAGACTGGCCGGTGAAGCAAAAGCAAATCCAAAAACACCTGTTGCAGCAAAGAAGACAAGACCGCTTCCCGGCAATCAACCCGTGGTACTGCTGACGTCTGAAGAGCTTTCGGACAAACTACGACGCAGAGGGCCCACACCGTAATCCCACGTGTAGGTAGTGCGTACAGACCAACGGGCCTCTCAAGTCATCCGCCAAACCATTTAACATTTTAATTAACCTGCGTGAAAACCGTTATCGTTGCCTCGACTTAACTGACCCGCGGTCAACGACAGCAGTCAGGACCACCAGTACATCGGTGCCTGCCCTGTCGTCCAACCAAGTCTCTGTAAGGCCCGATATGCGGTACTGTTCCAGATATAGATTTTTCCATCTAGATCTGGGGACGAAGCACATATCGGTCCCACCGCGACATATGACATAGCCATATGACCCGGATTTCCAACATGATATCACAACATTACAGATACATGATACAACATCTCATACAATCGGCATACGACTGCCTCAAATACAATACAACAGTGGAAGATACATGTCTGAGTACAGACTACAAACAAATGCCTACTGGCAAAGAGAAAAACATCGATCCCATAACCACACGGGTCCAGGCCCTCCGCCGGGATCCGCCTAACTAGTCGTCGTCGAGACTCCATGTGAAACGTCGATCACCATACCTGTTGTCGATCAGAACCCTGAAAAGAGTTTGGGGGTAGTATCATGAGTACAGAGGTACTCAGCATCCAACTGTAGTGATCATCTGACCCAGCAAGGACTTCATCACTCGTCATTCTAGGACAACTAGTAGTTTACGGTAAGGAAGGGGTAAGTGGTGAGGTTGCTGCCGCACTAGCATTATGAATTGGCTAACGATCTAGAGAGTAAGGTAAGAAGCCAAGCATTCGATGAGGAATCGCCTCCAACAAGTCTTGCTATCAACTACTGTCGCAAACATAACACCTATCCTATCCTTGTCCTCCTCTTCGCATCCCGACGAAGAAGAAGCAATCAAGGCACACACACACGTTGATCAAGTTATATTAAGATTATCTCAGTTGTTGTTGTCTATGAACAAGGAGTAGGTCTCAAGTCGTCCATAACCGTGGACACGGCTTCTCGAAAAGATTTAACCCTGCAGGGGTGTACCAACTTCCCATTACGAGGCTCCGCACGCACGTCCATCACTCTCAGTTGCTACCCATCACAGGCAACCATTTTATGATTTAGTTCCAAGAGATCCGAAACGACAGGTCCCTCTAACTAACAACGAACAAATCTGGGTGGCCCCCGGTGAGTCGAAATCTAACTCAAAAGTCGGTCGCGCTCTCGAATCGGCCTCTACCGTCTGGACGAGGTCGGGATAACCTACCCTCGCCCGGGCAGGCTCCCTAGCTTCCAGATTTGGACCAACAGGATATACCATCCCACTGGCCCGGTTTATTTTAAATCCACTGGCTGCAGACCAGTTACGCACACAGTTTCTCAAATGGTAAAATCAGCTTGGGCCACCACTAGAAATGTTTGAAGCTAGCTAGGTAAAACAAGGGGACCCCATAGCATCCCACACGCGGTTAGGCACGCTCAGTCTTAAAACCAATACCCGGAACTCGGATCCTAGGTGACTCAAATGGAACAAAGCGTCGGGGCGGGATAGCCTAGACCTTCCATCCTTCGTCGAATATAGTCAACATTATAATAATCATATCATCAACAACAATATAATAATGTGATATCCCAAACCCAGGAGTAACAGGGTAACATCGTAGCATCCTAAGCATGCATACTAAGAAGGGGCTGAGCAACGAGCAAAAGTAACATAGCAATACAAGGTTTGCTGGGAGGGGACATGGCTGTATCGGTTTGAAAGAGGTTGTAAACATGTGGTAGGATCAAACATCGAACCTAACCTATACTAGCATGCAAACCGCTGGTTGAAATAGAATGGATCATAAGTAATGTATAGTCCTTGCCTGTTGATAAGTCGGGTTTCCAAGGTGTAGTCGATCGCACGCTCGCATCGTCTCCGAGAGGTACCCGTGAAGCACACAGGACGGTAAACACTGGAAAGCAATCAACGAGCAAGCACTCTATTACTACGGAGCAAACACGAGCAAGCATCAACAAGAAGGCAACACGAGACATCGCACCTACCGTCGAGAGCGGTTACTAACAGGTTAAGTGGAGTACTCGTCACACACGACGAATACCGCACGTTTACGGTGGTTCAAGTTGCTTAGCTACAGGTGATCAACCAATGTTTATTAACATGGCAACTCAAGCAAGCATGGCATATCGCACAAACATGCCAAGAGGTGAAGCACAAAGTAAACTATCTATGCTAGTCAATTTAAGTGAGGCACAACCTAAACATGGCATAACACTAAGTGCCGCACGATGATTAAAACATTTGGTACTGTTCTGTCCTAAACCATATTTTAGGTTGGTTAACAACAGCAAACAATATCATAAACACAAAGAACACGAAAAACTAATCAAGTTACATATAAAGAACACCCCAAACGGAGTTACGGTTAAAAAGATACAAGCAAAACAAGTTACGGCACAAATTGCCAACATCACGAAGCACACTTTAGAGCAATGCACAAACAGGATAAACAATGCAAACATGCTCACAATGATATGAAATTAAACTAGACATGACAAGGAAGGCACGACAAAAAGAATCATGCAAAAAGGCATCATAGATCAAAAGATATTAAGCAAACAACATGGCATCGCAAAATAACAGACTTTGAGAAAAACAGAGGTGGCTGTCAAAAACAGCAGCATAGCAACTTTGGAGCTAAATATCTATATGACCAGCAAGCATATCATGGCAATGCAATACATGGGATGAAAGTAGACATGATGCTTAACAAAATGCAATTGGAATCACTCAATTCCGATAAACGGTCGCGACACACTCGTCGACCGTAGTTGCAACAAAATAACAGTTTCAGCAACAGCAGCACAATAACATCAGGGTCACCACTTTGGAGCAAGATCTAATATAGCTAAAGCACCCAAACATGGCAAGTTAAAGCATGGAAATGAAGTACACATGATGCTTAACACAATGGAAAAAGACTCAATGCAATAGGCCTCATGGATTTGTTACAATCATCATGCAAAGTTGCAACAAAATAATAACAGCAGCACTTAACAGGAAAAAGTAGCAGTTTAACGGCCTGATGCCCTGTTCAGCACACAATTACACAATCAAGATGAGCTCAAATGCAAATGCTCACTAAAGATGAAAGCTAGAGCACGCAATTCTAAATAATTCGTCTTTTGGGCGCGAAGTCATCCGGGCTACGGATCGCTTGCTATCGTCAACGCGGAATCGAATCAGCAGAAAAATTACTCCAGACTTAGCAAAATAAAAGAAAATAACAGCAGAGATAAAAAATAAAATAAAAAAGGGGGATACCATGGGCTTCGGCCCGCTGGTTGGGCGCTGCTAGGCCTTGGAGGCGGCCTGGCTGGGCTGCAGGCCGTGGGCTGGCAGGCCTGGGAGGCCCACCTGGCGATGGCTCGGGCGGCCGCTCGCTCCCGACCTGTTCGGTCCCGAGCAGGAGCTCGCAGCGGCGGCGCCGGGCTGGCTCGGCTCGCCGGCCGGCTTGCCGTGGCGAGGAGGGGCTAGGGCGGTTGCAGGCGGCGCGGAGCTCGGGATCCAGTGGCAGAAGGGCTCAAGGGGCGGCGCGGCTCGGCGGAGCTCCACGTGAGGCGGCCATGGCGCGGCGCTTCCAGGTGACCGGCGGCGCGCAGCGCAGTTCCTGGAGGGGAGAAGGGAGAGGGGTGAGGCGGAGGTGAGAAGGAAGAGGGAGGAAAGGAGAGAGGGAGGAGAAGAGGGCCGCGGCGGCGGCTGGCTGCTCGCCGAAGCGCGGGCGGCGCGGCGGCCTGGTCGGGGCGCGGAGGTGAGCCCACGGGCACGGGCAGGGGCGGTTGGTGGCTCCAAGGGGTGACGTGGCACGATCCCAGGCCGTCGGGTCGCCAGATCGAACGGCTCAAAAATCTGGGACCTAGGGCTGCGAAAATTGGGGACAAAATGGGGCTGTGGCTGCAAATTGTGGCTAGGGAAACCCTAGAAAAGGGGTGGGAGTGTGGTGGTCTTTATATAGCCCCGGTGGCTGGCAGTTTGCAAAAACATCTCCGGTTTTTATCTCGCGCGCACGGTGGTCACGTTTCTGACCGCCGGGGGTTCGCAGTACCTCCGATTCGGGTAAAACTTCGAACTGCGCGATCAGTGCGTCGAGACGGAGGCATTCACCTCGCGCTGGAACCGTTTCGAAAACACTTTTCAGCGCGCTATAAAAATATCCCATTTAATTATTAAACAGGGTTTTCGTTCCGTTGGCTGCGGCTGGTCTCGTGCGGTTTTTGCGACGGTGATCGGGCGAAACCCGGTGTCGCAAAGGTCGAGTGTCAAGGTGGCAAGGGTCGGTCTCCGTCCGATACGAGATAAGAGGGGGAAAATAATCGTCGATCGATAAATCGGGGATGCAAACACCGCACACAAATCAGACAATCAAACAATTCACGTCGAAAACAAAAATTTTAAGTTTGCAAAAACTGGGTTGTTACAGTCTATGTGGTTACCAACAAGGTGAACCGACTCCTTACCTTATCTCGCGTGTGCTCTGGGTAGAGCTCGACTTTCGTGGTTCGGTAACTCTCGCGAGATACGGGCAGGGGCCAAGCACGCCAGTAACGTCGGTCATACCCTCCCTGTCGTTCCCGACGCAATACCGCTCACGGGCACCGTTGGGTCACCCGACTTCTTACCTTAAGGACAACCGTTGCTCAAGTACCTAGAGCGGCTATACAAAGTCAGCAACGAGTGGAGGTACGAGGATTACTCCTTGATAGCTCACACTTGATGGTGGCTCGGCAGAGCCGAGCTAGGGGGCCTCAGCCGGTGTCTGCATTGTACCGTATCTGTGCAGTTGTATATATATTCGTATCCGCGTTCACTCTCCTGAGTGGTCACGGCCCGCTATCTAATCCTAGCTAACAATGCGCAGGGCTCACTGCTGAATATAATATATATTTATAAGTCAGCATAGGATAAAGGCAGGTACATCAAGGGGCGACAAAAACAGGCTATGCAATTGAATAGGATTGTAAATGTAGCAGCAGGAGTAAACATGCCTAGTGCAAGAAATGTACGAAAAATGTGGCGATATCTGGGGAAGAGAATGGCTCTGGTTGCCTGGTAGCTCGACGGTAGGGGTACGGTCGTCGACGCAGCAGTCGATCACAAGGGCATCGGCAGCGGACGTCGAGACTACCGGACAATAAGAGAGGGGGAGAAACAATAAATACACAACAATAATAGCAATACAAATACAAGACATGACAAACACAATGTTAACGGTGTTCTAACGCAGTGCAAGGTGTATTGCTCGGAGCGGGAATTCATCCGGGGACGAACTACCGGCTCCAGGTGAGTATCGATAGACGGCCGAGAGGGGGAAGGTGATATGTCCAAAACGTATCGATAATTTCTGCTTGCTTCATGCATGGTTTGTGTGATATTGCTATGATCTAGATACACTTTCATACATTTTTTATCATATTTGGACTAACCTATTAACTCAGTGCACCCCAGTGCCAGTTCCAATTTTCTGCTGTTTTTCTATTTCAGTTTTCCCCCATATAAAAAGTGCCAGAATTTTTTTGGAAAATTCAGATAAAAATCAGCGTGATGGAAGCTTCGAGAAAAGCCCGGGAGGGGCCAGAGGGGGGCCAGGGGGGCCCAGGCGGCCACCCGGTGCGGCCCCACCCCTGGCCGCGCCAGGGGGGCGCCTGGGGCCCCTGGTCCACCTCTGGCTGCCCCCCTTCGCCTATTTATCCCCCGTCACGGGAAAACTCCAGAAGAGGAACCCTATTCCGAGAACTCGCCTCTGTTCCGCCGCCGCCGCGCTTCCTAGATCGGGAGCACCAGAAGACCTCTTCCCGGCACCCTACCGGAGGGAGGATTGACCTCCGGGAGTCTCCTCTCCACCATGGATGCTCCCCGGATGTCTCGTGAGTAGTTTTCCTTGGACCATGGGTCCGTGATCAGTAGCTATGTGATGTTCTCCTCCCCTCTTTGATCCTCATTGTTTAGACCTCGTGAGCTGCCCTACATGATCGAGGCACCTTTGTAATATTTCTGCTATTGCTATGTTGAGTTTGATCGGATCTGATGGATTATGAGATTATGTTCAGATTGTGATAGAGTAATATATTTGGTTTTTTATCTCTTATATTTTTGTTCATAAGTAATTCTTGCATGCTCTCCGTTGCTGTTTATTGCTTTGGCCAATTAGTAGGTAGTGACTCCAAGAGGGAGCGTTGTGCTAGATTGTGGGTTCATGCCTCCTCGATGACATGCTTGAGTGACAGAAACATGAGTCTAGGGGATGTGTTGTTGTGTAAGAGCAAAGTTATCCCCATGAGTTTTGGATATTGTTGGTCAAAACAGTAGAGGAACTAACAAGTTTTCTAGTGTGAAACAGATGGTTAGGTTCCTGAAGTTATAGGTTGGTGATAAAGCTTCAACGAAGATTTACACTTTTACTGAAGCATATCCTCTGGAGTGAAGCTCATCACGGATATCGACCCCTAAAAAGATAAGGAATCCTGAAGCACGTCTCATCGAAGAAGATGACCAAGATGGCGCAAGACTTAGTGTTTTTGCGTAGTTCTTTTTCACTTCTTTGAGTCGTAGGAAAAACCGTACTATCAAGAGGGGTTTAGTAAATGTACTCTGAAGGTTTTGATGAAAAGACTCAGATCGAATCCAAACCAGTGAGAAACCAGAGTTGAAGAAATCTCATGTGCGCTAGGTAATGCTTCACCAGCGAAGACTTAGTTCTTTCGGCTCCTGAAGCAGAACCAAGTCCATGAGTCAGCTTTACTTGGACCGCAAGTAAAGTTGCGCTGTGATTGGAAATATGACCGTTGGGGACAGGTGTCAAGCTGTCACATCGGGTCACTTCAGTCATTTCGCAGCTAGGGATTGCCACCTATAAATACGCCACCCCTGCCCTCATTGGCTGGGGCTGCTCCAAGATTAATTCCTTATAGAGGAGAGAGAGAGAGCAAACCCACCGAAGCAAACCAAAACCCATCCACAGAAGCAGAAGTCCTATTGATCTGAGTTAATTCATTATGACTTAGGAAGAAGTTTGCTAGCCTTTTTATCTTGGAGAACTGCAATTCTCCTAGACGGTTAGAGAGTTGTTCTTCAGAGAGCGAAGATTTATTGTCGCCTCGAAGTCCAGTTTGTCAAAGGTTTCAGTGATTTCCTCAATAATCAACCACGAGTGAAGAACTGACCAAGCTCAAGGAGATTGGTGCAGTGGAGATACGGACGGAGAGAGGTTAGCTCCTGTGTTCAATCACAAGTCCCTCCAACCAGACGTAGCACTTTGCAGAGTGTGAACTGGTCGAACAAACATCGCCGAGTCAAGAGTTCGTTTTACTTTCCGCACTTACATTCAGTTTATCAATTGCTTCAGTGATCTGCTTCAATGCAATTGATTCAATGCTTTTGATTCGCTATGTTATGCTTCACTCATGTTCTGCTTCGATGTGTACCTTTCTGTTGAAACACTTCTGCTGTTAAGTTATGCTTCATAGTTTCATGCAAAATTTTGAAGTGATCATTCACCCCCTCCCCCTCTGATCACATACTTGAACTTACAATTGGTATCAGAGCTAGGCACTCTTTTTATTTGGATTAACCTCCTGGAGTGTTTTCAAGTATGTCTTCTAGTATGTCTTTCGCAGCTATTCGCTCTGGCGAACCTATTCCTATTTTCAATGGGAAGGACTACCCGTACTGGAAGGACAAGATGAAAAGGAATATCATGGCTATCAACTCAACTGCCTGGCAAGTTGTCTTGTATGGAGTCACTGTTGCCGATGAGAAGGAGATCACCCCTGAAGAAGCAACGCTGATTGATCTTGATTCTGTAGTTTGGGTTTTCATCACCAATCACTTGACACCTGAAAAGTATCATGAAGTGAAGAATATTCCAACTGCCGAAGGTGTCTGGGACTATCTTGAGAAGATTGGTGAAGGTGTCTCTACCCAGAAAGATGCCAGAATTGACACTCTCCGAAGCAAATTCTATCGCTTCAAGAGAAACGAGGGTGAAAAAGTCAGCTCCATTTACAGCAGACTCACAACTCTTGCTAATGAATTGATTTCCCTAGGTGCTGATGACATTACTCCTCACTCTGTTGTGAGAACTTTGCTTCGCTCATTGGATGATTCGTTTGATCACATAGTGCTGATGATCAAGGAAAGGACTGATTTCAAACGTCTTGTTGCTGCTGATGTTCTTGAGAGACTCACTACCTTTGAAATGGAAGAAGAAGAGAAACGTGACATAAATGGTTCTCGAAGGAGATCCCATGCCCTGAAAGCAAAAGATTCGCGTCATTCTTCACCCGAAGTCAGTTCTGCTTCAGGTGTCGAATCAGATGATCTCTCAAGCATTGGAAAAGATTTAGCACTGATCATGAGACGCTTCAATCGCTTTCAAAGAAAAGGTTTTTCTTCACCCAAGAAGAGTTATCCTTCAAGAAGCTCAAGTCATTCTTGCTATCGTTCATCCTCTAGAAGCTCTCCATCAAAGGACAATTGCTGCTACAAGTGCAAGAAACCAGGTCACTACATTGTTGATTGCCCTCTGTGGGAAGCTGAGAACAAATCGAAGCATTCACTCAGAGACTCTTCATCGAAGTCTCACAGATCCTCCAGAAGTCATGAGTCAAAGAGACATGATTCCAGTTCTAGAAGAGAAAAGAAGAAAGATTCTGATGATGATAAGAGGAAGAAGTATCATAAGAAGCGTGAGGGTTCTTCATCGAAGACTCACTCGTCTCGTCGAAGCAGCTCTCTCCGTGCCAAGGCCTATCTGGGAAAGGAGATGAACTCTGAAGACGAAGCCTCTGGTTCCGAAGCTGAACAAGATTCAAGGTCTGCGTCTGGGTCCGAATCAGATGGTGTTGCTGGTTTGGCCTTCGCTTCGGCAAATGCTTCAATCAATGCTTCGAGCTCATTCTTCACCAACAACAGTAGTGAAGATGAAACTCCTGCATATTGCTTCATGGCCAAGGCAAAGGTATCTTCATCTAAGTCAAACTATGATACTTCTGATTGTTCTTCATATGAAAGTGACTCAAAGATAAGCTATGCTAAACTCGCTAAAATTGCTTCAATCCAACAAGATGAACTTGATTCACTAAGCAAAACCATTAAGAAATCAGAAACGTTGTTGATCGATGAGATTGAGAAAGGTCAAACTTTAACTAATGAGCATGCTGCTCTGAAGGAGAAGTTTGAAGAATTATCCTCTCGGCATGATCTTCTTTCAGTTGATTATGAGAAGCTCTCCTATGAATTTCTTCAGAAGAAAATGGCTCTTGAAAAACTGAAAGAGGCTCATGAAGAATTGGAAAATGTCAATCTCTCTCTCATGGCTCAACAAGCTTCTGAATCAAATCATAAAACTGAATCACCTTGTTTGGATTGTTTGGAACGAAGCAAAACTGATTCCAAAGGGAAAGCACCTATTGTTATTGATGATACTAATGCCTCCGATGAGGAAAATCCTGCTGTTACCGAGGAACTCCTCAGGTTGAAAAACTTATTTGAAACAGGCATGTTCAAAAGTTTGCAAGGAAACCAATATCTCTGTGATATCCTGAGGAAGGCTCTACTTCACAGGAATCCCAGGAATGAAGGTGTTGGTTTCGAGAGAAAGATAAATCCTGATGGCACATATTGGGAGCCTGAACAGTATCCTAAGACTGTTTGGGTTCTAGCGAAGGAAAAACCCATTGATATTGCTAACCTTTCAGGTTTCGACTGCAAAATGAACAAAGTCATTGTGGATGAATCACTTGATTCTGACTACAAACTCATGAAAGATGAACAGGGAAAAGTTTCAGCTGAGTATGTAGGTACTCCACCAAAGAATGGATTCTATAAGAGGCAGATATGGGTGCAGAAAGCACTTGTGGAAAAACTGCCTGCTAACCATTCTATGCAGGGAAAGTCTTCGGTACCACCGAATCATTTCTACTCTCTTGAGATGAGAAATGATCCATTGGTGACCGAATCAAATGTTCCACAGAAGCAATACTATCGTACTGGTCGCCACACGTATCGTCCTCATAATAATCGTACTAAGATTGCATATGCTCATACTTATGCTAACCGTTCACAGAGGACTTACATTTATGGTGTGCTTGATGGTACACCGAAGCAATACACTCCTGTTCGATTTAATATTGCTTCGACCAGTGCTTCAACATCTTCTCAGTCACCTGCTCGTTTGTGGGTGGTTAAGAAGAACTAATTCTTCTGCAGGGCTATGTCTCCGGTGGATCCGAATGGGTCATGGATAGTGGTTGTACAAATCATATGACCGGAGACAAGGAGTTATTCACCGAAGAAAAACTATCTCAATCTTCTCTGAAGTACATTACCTTCGGTGATAACAACAAAGGTAAAGTGTTAGGTTTGGGTAAGATTGCCATATCGAAGGATAAGCACATTGACAAGGTTATGCTAGTCCAATCTCTTGGATATAATCTGATGTCTATTTCAAAGTTATGCGATATGGGTATGCTTGTTCTGTTTTCTGCTTCACGTTGTGTTGTATTTTCACAGGATGACTATATGTTTGTCTTCGAGGGATACCGAAAGGGAGATCTATACATTGTTGATTTTTCTTCGGGCCCTGCTGTATCCACTTGCTTAATGGAAAAAGCTTCATCTGGATGGTTATGGCATCGAAGACTTGGTCATGCAGGGATGAGAAATCTTCATAACTTAGTGAAGAAGAATCATGTTGTTGGTCTTAGCGAAGTAAAATTCGATAAGGATCGTCTCTGCAGTGCTTGCGAAGCTGGTAAAATTACGAAGAAACATCATTCAGCGAAGACCATCATGACTACCACTCGTCCTCTTGAATTGCTTCATATGGATCTTTTTGGTCCTCAAAATTATGCAAGCCTGGGAGGAAACAAATATGGTCTAGTTATTGTTGATGACTTTTCTCGTTATACATGGGTTTTCTTTTTGGATGACAAGAGCAAAGTGGTTGAAATCTTCAAGTCATTCGCAAAGAGAGATCAAACAGAATATGAATTATCTCTGAAGCATATCCGAAGTGATAATGGAACTGAGTTCAAAAATACTCATATTGAAGATTTTCTTGATGATCATGGTTTTACTCATGAGTTCTCTGCTGCCTATACACCTCAACAGAATGGTGTAGTTGAAAGGAAGAATAGAACTCTTATTGAAATGGCCAGAACTATGCTTGCTGAATACAAGACTCCTATTAGGTTCTGGGCCGAAGCAATCAACACTGCATGTCACATCATCAACAAGGTTTACCTTCACAAATTCTTGAAGAAAACTTCACATGAGCTTATCACTGGTAACAAACCAAATGTCTCATATCTTAGGGTATTTGGTGCCCCATGCTTTATTAGAGATATGAATCATAGCTCCAAATTTGCCCCTAAGGCACATGAAGGTTTTCTTTTAGGTTATGGCTCAAACTCTCACACTTACAGAGTCTATAACTCTCACTTTGGGAAAGTTATGGAAACTGTGAATGTAAGGTTTGATGAAACTAATGGATCTCAAAAGGAGCATTTGCCTCATGATCTAGATGAACCTCCACTTGATGAAGTAATAAGGTCCATGGCTATTGGTGAGATTCGCCCTGTTGAAGCCAATCAACGTCAAGCTGTTAGGGATGATGATGGTCCAATGTTCCCACACATAGCCCGGGGCGCTGGAGATCAACATCCTGAAGCTAATGATGAACAGGACGAAGAAGGTCAAGGGAACGAAGGAAATGCTAATCCTGAAGGAAATGCTGAAGCTGAAGGTGAAGTTGATCCCGAAGCTGATGCAGATCCTGAAGCAGAAGCTGAGCCTGAAGCAAATGATACTACGTTATCACGAGTTTGAAGAAGAGTTGATGTGGATTCGATCCTTGAAGATATCAATCAACCAGGTCGTCCCACTACTCGATCTCGTACTCGTTTGGCTAACTTCTGTGGAAACTTTTCTTTTGTCTCCATGCTAGAGCCTTCAAAATATGATGAAGCCATGAAGGACCCTGATTGGTTATTGGCTATGATGGAAGAACTTCACCAATTTGAAAGAAACAAGGTCTGGTCACTTGTTGAAAGGCCAGATCCCACGAAGCACAATGTTATTGGCACAAAGTGGATATTTTGCAACAAGCAAGATGAAGATGGTATTGTGGTAAGAAATAAGGCTAGATTGGTAGCACAAGGTTACACCCAAATCGAAGGCATCGACTTTGGTGAAACCTATGCTCCAGTAGCCCGTCTCGAATCCATTCGTGTCATGCTTGCTTTTGCTAACCACAAAAATATATTGCTATATCAAATGGATGTCAAGAGTGCTTTTCTTAATGGTGAAATAGAAGCAGAAGTGTATGTTATGCAGCCTCCAGGTTTTGAAGACTCGAAGAATCCTGATATGGTGTACAGGCTTCACAAAGCTTTGTATGGACTGAAGCAAGCACCTCGTGCTTGATATGAAACATTGAAGGATTTCCTCCTGAAGAAAGGCTTCAAACCAGGAACAACTGACCCCACTCTTTTCACTCGATCATATAACAATGATCTATTTGTGTGTCAGATATATGTAGATGATATTATATTTGGCTGTACTAACACTGAAATCAGCGAAGAATTTGCAAGAATGATGTCGAAGAAATATGAGATGTCTATGATGGGTGAATTGAAGTTTTTCCTTGGACTTCAGATTCGACAACATAAGAATGGCACCTTTATTTCATAAGAGAAATACTTGAAGGATTGCCTGAAGAAGTTTGATCTTGCTGAATGCAAGACCATTAGAACGCCCATGCCTACTAATGGTTTTCTTGATGCAGATGAGAAAGGAAAACCCTTCGATCAGAAGAAGTTTCGGTCTATGATAGGCTCTCTCTTATACTTATGTGCATCTAGAACTGACATCATGCTATCAGTCTGTATTTGTGCTCGTTTTTAGGCAAATCCGAAGGAATCGCATCATATTGCTGTGAAGCGAATTCTTCGATATCTAGCACATACTCCTTCTTTGGGACTTTGGTATCCCAAGGGTACTCAGTTTGATTTGATTGGATATTCTGATTCAGACTGGGCTGGTGATAGGGTTGACAGGAAATCTACCTCAGGCACTTGTCATTTTCTTGGTAGATCTCTTGTGTGTTGGGCTTCAAAGAAACAGAACTGTGTCTCAATATCTACTGCTGAAGCTGAATACATTGCTGCTGGCTCATGCTGCACTCAAATACTTTGGCTTAAGCAGACGCTGAAAGATTATGGTATATTTGTGAAGAAAATCCCTCTGCTTTGTGACAATGAGGGTGCCATCAAGATTGCTCACAATCCTGTGCAACACTCTCGAACGAAGCATATTGATATTCGTCATCATTTTCTTCGAGATCATGTTCCGCGCGAAGACATTGAGATTAGCCATGTAAGAACTGAAGATCAATTGGAAGATATATTCACGAAGCCATTGGACGAGAAAAGGTTTTGTGCATTGAGATGTGAGCTAAACATCTTAGACTCACACAATGTTCAGTAAGATCGAAACTTTTCATTGTATATATTCACCTTCGTTGTGTATTTATTTGTTTAGTTTCGCTTGAGTTTTCCTTCGTCCAAGTTTAGTTTCGTTTGCCTTTTGCTTTCTGTTATGTGTTTTGTTTTATTTGTTCGTTTCTTTTTGTCCCCTATACTTATCACTTTTAGCTTCGTTGTTGTTCTTCGAAGTGATAAGTTTCGGACCCTACCCCTCCATTCTGATTCGCTCCCAATCTTCTCTATCTTGAATGATAAGCACAATTGAAACGGAAAGCATATTGCTTCGAACATCATTGAGTTCCGAATCAAATGCTTCCAACTTTATCGAAGTTCTTGCTCTCGGTCAAGACTTATTCTTCGGCCGTTGAGTCCCAGTCTTTTTCGGGTCGCTGAGATTCGCTCGCGATACGCCACTTCATCTGAGCCGCTGAATCGGAAGAGTCACTCGCTGAGAACCGTTCGATTTGATCTGGTAACCGCTCCAGACCGAGCCTATTTAAGGCGTTCCCCAGCGGAACGGTTTCCCCACGATTCATTCTCTCCTATTCCCCCGTCTTCCACCTCGAGCAATCCACAGAGCTCCTGTCCTCGACGTCGCCGTCGCCGCTTCACTGCCGGAGCGCCGCCGCCGTGGACATCCCCGTCGACGAAGAGCTCGTCTCCGCACTCCGTCGCCGTAGCCGCTTCGCGTCACCAAGTTAGGGTACGCAAAGCTTCTTGGATCCGATCTTTTCTCTGTGTTCTTCATCTAGGGTTTGGATCTAAGAGTTGTTAGGGTTTTTGTTTTCTGTTTATAGGACTGGTTGATCCGTGCTGATCTTTGCACCTTGGGAAAACTGTTCTTAGAATCAAAAGTGCTCCCATCTTCTCAGGTCAGTGTTTGAGACTCGATTCTTCTATGGTTTGGATTAGGTTAGGTCTTGTTCTCGAACTGGTTCTAGCCAAATCCATTAACAGAATTGCATCCTATCTTAGATTGATCTGAGCTCCTGTCAAAATCTTTTGGTTTTGGTCGAAACCTTTGCCTGTGCTTATTCATCCCTCTCTTGGTTTCCCTCTTGTCTATATTTCTGATCACAGGATGTCTGACAAAGAGGCTGCTATGGGGATTGAGTCTCCCATTGTTGAAGGGCTCAAAAATTATCCAGAGCCACCGAAGAAAAAAGGCAAAGGAGGAAAAACGAAGGAAGTCAATAATGCCCGAGGCATACCCGAAGCAATTTGCCTCAAGATGGGCTATGACACTCCGCCTGAAGAATCAGATCATGACAGAAAGATTCGACTGCAAAGGATTCGACGTTATTGGGCAATCAGGTGGTACAAGTACAAGAGTATCCCAACTTGGAAGTGGGCAATGCAGTTTGCCTTCAGCCCACCTTATCGGTACACCACCGCTATGTGTGCTCAATACACAGCTGCTAACAGGAAGAAGTACTACCCGAAGCCTCCGGCTGTTTCGCACCCGAATACCCTCAAGACTCCGGATGACTATCCAGAAGAGCAAGAAAGACTTGCCATTTTGGCTGAGAAGAAGAGGATTCGAGAAGAAAAGAAGGCAAAAGCACTAGCTGTTGCAGGGCTTGATGAAGCTGAAGCATCGAAGCCTAAGAAGAGGCGAAAGCTTCGCAAGCTGAGTGATTCACCCCCTCCTGATTCTGAAGAGGAGGCTGATCACGAAGCAGATGACGAAGCTGATGCGGCTGCACAGCTTGAAGATTCGATTGATGAAGATCCTGCTGACGAAGCAGATGATGAGTCCGAGCACTCTCCCATTCCCCCTAGTCCCAAGAAGAAACGGATTCAGAAGCCACTGAAGAAGAAGGCTGGAGCAAAACCGTCTGCTCCTAAAGGTGTTAAGTTTCAAGATCCCACTGATCCTCCTGCTCCCAAGAAAAACATAGACTTGACGAACTTGGTGGTTGAGGCTCCCCTGTCTTCTAAGCCACCTCGCCGTCCTGTTCCTGCTGAGCAGAGGACCAAGGAAAGGCATGACCCGAAGGCTAAGCCTGCTGCTAGGCCCAAAGCTAAAGCTCCTGAACAAGCCAAAGCTTCGAAGCCTAAGACAACTGTTGCCAAGCCTGGCCAGACTTATGCCCAGGTCGGCAAAAAGAAGTTGTCTGAAGCTGAATTGCGTAAGAGAGACCGTGCTGAAGCTGAGCGTCTGCATGCTGAAGCACAAGCCCAAGCTAAGGCTGATAAAGAAGCTAAAGAGAAAGAGAGAGCTGATAAAGAAGCCGCTGAGCTGGAGAAGCAAAGGAAAGAGCTGGCTGAGTCTAACCAGAAAGCTGAAGCGAAGCGCAAGCTCGCTGAAGCAAAAGCTCAAGAGGCTAAGGCTGCCGCTGAAGCCAAACAACTTAGTGAAGCTGAAGCCAAACGCCAAGCTCAGCTGGATGTTCTTCGCACGAAGAAAGCTGAGAAACTTGCTAGAGCCGCTCAAAAGGAAGCCGCTGTTGACATGGCACCAAAGGACATTCCTTCGAAGCCAGTCGCATCTCCTGTCCCCGAAGCTCAAGTTGGAGCTGAGCACAGTGAACACAACTTCCCAGATGCAAGAGAAGGTGAACTCTGGGACTGTTTGAGCATACATCAAACATACTGCCTGCTTGCTGAAGCTGTTAATCCCAAGGCTGTGGATATTGGGAATACTTATATTTCACCAAATCTTTCTGCTATGATTGAAACTTTATACTATCAGCTGAGGGATTTGCATGCAAGGGACAGATCAGAAACTGCTAAGATTCTGAAATTCAAGAAAAAAGCAGATGATGAGTCAGATGAGGATTTCAAGACCGAAGCCATAGCTGCTTCGAAGAAAATTGCTGTTGTCAATGAGGAAACGAAGAAAAATTTACAAGTATATCAAGACAAGATAAAGTCTGCTATTGAAGAATGTTGCAAGACTCACAATGCTTCAGTCATGGCTCTTGACTCCAAGAAGCGCGAAGCCATGCTCAAGCAATTAGCTTCACCACTTCCCAAACTGCAACAAAGGAAAAGGCGTCTTATTGCTGATACAGAAGAAGCTGATGAGGTGAGCTCTCATCCTGCCAAGAAGGCCCCAAGAAAAGCATCGCCTCCTCGATGCAAAATCATCAAGCTTACCAAACCTTCTACGATGCCATCCGCCCCCGAAGTCGCTCCACCCCGTGCTCAAACTCCACCTCCTCCTCAACCTGCTCCTCAACCGTCCGCTCAAGACAACTTTGCGCCAGAACCTTCTCCTCCTCCTCAAGTCATTCCTGAAAAGGATTATTCTTCAGCTCACTCTACTGAGGAGTCCGAAGAACGAGAAGGTGAAGCCAAAGACCGAGCTGTTGAAGCCAATGCTGATGCAGATGCCGAAGCAGAAGCCGAAGCCGAAGCAAATGAGTTGGCCATAATCACTCAACCGCAAAGGCGAGTCACAGATGCACGAAGGCACTGCACTCCTGCTCAAGACACTCAACTGGACTCCATCTATCCCAGAGAGACTTTTCCCATATACCTGGGAGAAGGATCTTCTTCAAGACATGGTCCTGAGTTTGATATTGAAGTTCATCGCAAGAAGCTTCGCTTCTTTGGCACTAGTCCATATGATTCACCAAGGACTGCTGATGACCTTCGATTCTGGACTGCTGAACAACAAATCCTCTACACGAAGCTTTATTGCCAGAAAGGTGTTCTGTTCAGGCACAAGTACTTAGACTTGCACAGTCTATCTTCTGCAACGTGCTTCCAAAATATCATGGAAACCATCGAAGCACAGAATTTGACTAGCCTGTTTGCCATGGAGACTCCATTCAATTCCGAGCTAGTGAAGCAATTCTATGCCACTCTCTATGTCTCTGGAAACCCTGATGATACAAGCTCATGGATTCTTGAATGGATGATTCAAGGGAAAGTGTTTCGGATGCATTCTGATGAATTCATGGATATAGTAAACATCCCAAGGCACACTGGAGAACTAGCTAAGGTTCATATGTTGCCTGATCCCACTAAAGCCGAATTTGCTTCACTCTTGGATCCCGAAGTCACTGGAGATCACATGCCTGAGAACATTCGCCCGAAGCATCTGGTATTCATATCGAAGACTTGGTTTTACATCCTGTCAAATTCACTGATGCCTCTCAGCTCTGCGAATGAAGAATCCAACATTCACTATCATACACGTCATGCTCTATTGAAGCTCACTCATGGTCATGTGTTTGACTTCGAGGACTGTTTTCTTCGATATATGGTACAAGCTGCTGAATTAGTAAATCAACTGAATCCATATGCTCCTTGGCTGCAAGACATTTGCAACCATGGACGCAACGAAGAATTTGTTGCGAAGCATCACCCGAAGCTATTCTGCCCTCTTGTCCGCGACTCTATGAATATCTTCAGAAGGCCAAATGATCCATTTGCCACATATGTTGGAGTCAGACAACACATAAATGAACGCAACATGTCGAAGAAGTTCCAGTAAGAAGTATACCACTTTGAAGTTGCCATTCGTAACCAGCAATTGCTAGAAAACTTCATTGAAGTAAATCAGCGCCAGATGCAACATCTGTCAGATGAGATAAACAGAGTTGGCAACATTGCATTAAACAACAACCAGTACTTGAAGGTTTTGAAGCGCCACTCCTGGAAAGGATTAAGGAAGTTCAACTCTGTGAAGAAACTTGAAGCTGACCGGATTTTCAAGGAGTATCCACATCTTCAACGTCACTTCTCCAGAAATGATTCGATCGACCGCCCCAACCCAAAGATCCCGCCACTGGACAAGATTGATGAAGTTTTATTTGTCAACCCAGCTGAACAGATTCGCCCCGATACTTTCTCTGATGAAGACTCCCACACCTCGAAGAAAGAAGATGATCCCCTCGACGACAGCGACCTTGATTTGCTTCAAGCGCCGATGGACTTCGACGAGGAAGAGTCACCTGCTTCGACCGAAGGAGATACTTCAGGAGATGCATCTTCTTCAGGCGAAGACAATCTGCAGGGTCCCCGGGTTGCAGCTAACGCATAGATACTCTTGATCTACCTCTCTACCTTTTGTCCAATTATTGACAAAAAGGGGGAGAAAGTAGCATCGATTGAGTTTAGATTCGCTGCGGGGTTTAGGGATTTGATTCGATCTTTTGCATGTTAAGTTACGACAAACATTCCATTCTCTTCGATTGGGTTGTAACTTAAGTATTACTTCGGTTGTGAACTGCTTCACCTTATATGTTAATAACCCCCGTGCTTGCAAGTTGCTCTCGAATCTTTTATCTTGCAGGTGGTTATTATCCTTTAAGTTCACAGGTCATTGGATGATTGCATATTCTTCAAGACAAATATTCTCTATATGCAATTGATTCACTAAGATATGTGTTAGGCTTCCCATCAATGATGTTCTTCATCAAGCATTCACTTCGATTATATAAATCTTCGATGCTTGCATTCAGGGGGAGTCAAAAGCTTCATATCTTAGAGTTTGCTCTCAACTCGACTCAAAATTCCATATTTTTTATCGATGCCTGTTTTGTCAACAATAGTCCAAAAAGGGGGAGATTGTAAGAGCAAAGTTATACCCCCATGAGTTTTGGATATTGTTGGTCAAAACAGTAGAGGAACTAACAAGTTTTCTAGTGTGAAACAGATGGTTAGGTTCCTGAAGTTATAGGTTGGTGATAAAGCTTCAACGAAGATTTACACTTTTACTGAAGCATATCCTCTGGAGTGAAGCTCATCACGGATGTCGACCCCTAAAAAGATAAGGAATCCTGAAGCACGTCTCATCGAAGAAGATGACCAAGATGGCGCAAGACTTAGTGTTTTTGCGTAGTTCTTTTTCACTTCTTTGAGTCGTAGTCAAAACCGTACTATCAAGAGGGGTTTAGTAAATGTACTCCGAAGGTTTTGATGAAAAGACTCAGATCGAATCCAAACCAGTGAGAAACCAGAGTTGAAGAAATCTCATGTGCGCTAGGTAATGCTTCACCAGCGAAGACTTACTTCTTTCGGCTCCTGAAGCAGAACCAAGTCCGTGAGTCAGCTTTACTTGGACCGCAAGTAAAGTTGCGCTGTGATTGGAAATATGACCGTTGGGGACAGGTGTCAAGCTGTCACATCAGGTCACTTCAGTCATTTCGCACCTAGGGATTGCCACCTATAAATATGCCACCCCCGCCCTCATTGGCTGGGGCTGCTCCAAGATTAATTCCTTACAGAGGAGAGAGAGAGAGAGCAACCCCACCGAAGCAAACCAAAACCCATCCACAGAAGCAGGAGTCCTATTGATCTGAGTTGATTCATTATGACTTAGGAAGAAGTTTGCTAGCCTTTTTATCTTGGAGAACTGCAATTCTCCTAGACGGTTAGAGAGTTGTTCTTCAGAGAGCGAAGAGTTATTGTCTCCTCGAAGTCCAGTTTGTCAAAGGTTTCGGTGATTTCCTCAATAATCAACCACGAGTGAAGAACTGACCAAGCTCAAGGAGATTGGTGCAGTGGAGATACGGACGGAGAGAGGTTAGCTCCTGTGTTCAATCACAAGTCCCTCCAACCAGACGTAGCACTTTGCAGAGTGTGAACTGGTCGAACAAACATCGCCGAGTCAAGAGTTCGTTTTACTTTACGCACTTACATTCAGTTTATCAATTGCTTCAGTGATCTGCTTCAATGCAATTGATTCAATGCTTTTGATTCGCTATGTTATGCTTCACTCATGTTCTGCTTCGATGTGTACCTTTCTGTTGAAACACTTCTGTTGTTAAGTTATGCTTCACTTCATAGTTTCATGCAAAAATTTGAAGTGATCATTCACCCCCTCCCCCTCTGATCACATACTTGAACTTACATGTTGCCACAAGGGGGAAAACAACGGTGCTTGTAACCGCGGTGACAAGGATTGTTTACTTTACACAAAGTTCTTTTTAATGCAGTTGTCTGTTGCTTTGGGTTTTCACTTTGGGTGGGGCTCGCAACTTAATACCAGCGAGATGTTCTGGATAGATATCTCAAGGTGGATGATTAGTAGTAGATGCAGATGGATTTCGGTCTACTTACCTTGGCGTACTGCCTGTGCTTTTGAACCTCTTCCTTTCTTTTGTAGCATAGTTAGCATTGCGGTGCGTTCTTAATCCTGTCAATTTCCTTTCTGTAATTTGTTTACCTCGCATAGCATTTTTATCGTCTTTTAGGAGAGAGACATCACTAGCGAACATCACGTATCCCGGTCCATATCCTCATTATTATTTCCAAGCTATATTTACTTTTCTGCATTTACTTTCAAGTTGCTATCATTATCCCCTTGTGTTTTATCATTTGTGAACAACAAGACCGGAGAGATTGACAACCTCTCTGAACTTCGTTGGGAGCAAAGTTATCTGTGTCTGTGTGCAGGTCCGCGTCAGTTGCGTCGCTGACACCTACTTATCATCTCTGGAGTCCTACTGGAGACAAACCTTGGTATCTTTACTGAGGGAAACTGCTGCTGTACCGCATCACGCCTTCCACTTGGGGCCTACCAACGAAGGGCGAGAAGCCATCATCAGAAGGTACCATGTCGGAGGTGTCGTGGACATCTGACAAGCATATGGATGGTGTATCTATGTTAGTTGATCCATTCCGAACAACTTTCATGGTCAGAATAAATTCATCCGGATACTTTGACAGCACCGGACAAATCATCGGACATACGGTCCAAAGGGGACGGTTCGATGTTCGATGCGTTAGAGGGGTGTGGTTGGTATACGGATAGCGTATCCGTATTTGTTATGTTTTTCTAATAAATTTTCATGTATAAAGTTTTTAAATCTGACTTACGGTTTAAAAGATATTCAAATTCAAAGTTTAATTCAATTTAAATCATTTTCTGAGTTATTTTTATTATTTAAATCCTAACATTATCCACAACAGTGATCTTTGACTGGTCAAACCTGACATGGGGGTCCCACATGTCAGCCACACATTTCAATAATTCAATTTTTATTAATCAAATGACAGGGGGGTCCCACATGTCATTGACACAGTTTATCAAATCCATTTTAATTAATTTGTTAACCTAGTGGGGCCTAGCTGTCATTCACTTAGCAATCTAACAGAGGGGTTATTTAAAGGGCTGGGCCCATTGTCATTTGATCAAGGAGCTAACCCAATTAAATTAAACAAGGGGTATTAGCTTAAAAGTGATTAGCACTAATCTAAATGAAGAGGGCCCACCGGTCAGGGAGATACATAGGGGGGGTTACGCTCAAGTGGCCAAGGCCACGTCGGCCTGGACGGCGGCTCGACGACGACGACGTGCGGTGGGCGGCAGCGGGCAGCGGCGGTGCCAGCTGCAAGCCCGCGAGCATGGGCGCCCGCGCGTACAGAATGCGGTGGGGGGGGAGGGGCGTGGCCACTGGCCAGAGGGCGGCGAGCGCGCGCCATGGCCATGGCGCAGCAGCGGCTGCAGTCGGGCGGGGCCGTGGCCACGGCGTGGCCGGAGCAAGGCAACAGGGGCGCGGGCGCGGCTCCAAGAGCGAGTGATGCGCACGGGTGCGGCCCCGGGCGTCCAGTGAGCGCGAGCACCAGGGAGGCCGGCCGGAGACAGAGGCCACGGCGGCGACCGGTGCGTAGAGGGGGAAGGGGCTACGGCGCGCAATCGTTAGAGAGAAGAGGGGGAAACGGCGAGGCGGCTCACTGTGAGGGCAGGGGAGAGGTCTGGGAGGTCGGAGGGGGAGCGGCGGCGAGGAATTTGACGCGGCGGGGCAGTGGCCGTGGCGGAGATGTCGGGCCCGATTCCGGCGAAGCAGAAGACATTGGCGACGATGGACCGCTGGGGGCGAGGGAGTCGACCTCAAGGAGGGCTCCGGACATGCTGGCGCGGCTTGGCGTGGCCGTTGGCCTCGTGAGCTCATGAGCCCATGGCCATGGCGGCTCGGGCGTGATGGCGGCGCGAGGAGGAAGGGGGCGGGGTTTAGGGTTTGTCCAGGGGGCACGGTGGCGGCTCGGGGCCCTTAAGCCCGACGGCTAGCTGATGGATAGCCTCCACGACGTGGCCGTGGCGTCGCCGGCCGCGGGATGTGCGCCACGCACGCCATGAACAGGGGAGGAGGGAGGGAGAGCCCCGGGTGGGCTGGGCTGGTGGGGGAAGGGGAGATGGGCCGGGGGTGGGCTTGGGGGTGGCCTCGCCTAGAGCAATAGATAGGCATTTTCTATCTTTGTTTTATTTTTCTTCTTTCTGTTTTCTTTCCTTTTGTTTTAATTTGTGTTAGGTACTTTAGCAATTTTGTAAATCATAAAACTTGTTCCAAAATTAGCATTGCACAATACTAGAGTGCCACAAAAAGATTGAGACTTTTATAAAATCTTTTGCATTTTTGTTTTATTCAAAAGGAATTAAGTGCCACTGTTTTGCTACTATTAAGAATTGTTTGATTTATTTTATAACTTAATAAATTCCCATATCCACATGGACATGGTCCACTAAATATTGGGCATTTTACAAATGTGGTTGCAAGGTTTTTGGGTTGAACTTTTATTTGCCACATTGTTTTTAATTTCAATCACAGGGGAATTTGAATTTGAATTGATCCAAAGATGATCAAGGACTGATTTGCAACAGTAAACTTTATTAGCAAAAGTGATTACTGTTCTCTGACACTGAGGGTGTTACAATGATCTTCGACGATATTTCCGTCAGCTATGTAGCGGGAAACACTAGTATGTTTAAATTTATGAATCTTCCATTATAAATGCTAGGTATATTCTGTCTCGTAGCTTTTCGTGTTTCATTTGTGGTTTACGATAACCGCATATTGTTTTGCGGGTTAAAAATTGTTAGATCTGCTTGAATTGCTCTAAAAGCATTGACAACCACTCATTGTATATTGAGTCTTTTGTACGTCCGCGCACGCAATCCAGGAGGGCGAGCTCTATAGCATTGCAAGATAGCCTCTTGAAGGAGAAGAATCATGAGTTGGGTGGCATTACGGGCAACTGGCAGCCCCTCGGTGCATGACAGGTAGAGACTGGCTTGCCGAAGGTGAGAGATGACAACCCGATGCAGGAAGCGTTCAACAACGAGTCAACACCCGCGCCAGTCGATGGCGGCATCACTATGGAGTATGTGTGGACCTCACTTCGACGCCTTCATGGTGGAGCAGTCAGCGCCAACATCGGTGTCAGTGTTCACGCTGACACTGGAGAATCAACGATACAACCTCTCCCTTCCCGCATAACACCGACAAATGAAAGGACCAAATTTACAGCGAGCGAGTTTGCAAAGCGAGGTGACCGCGACGGCCATGGTCGCGAAGGACCCAAACTTTGTAGAGCAACAACGAACGCTCTATGACAATGCGATCTTGGCAGAGGTGTATGCGAAGGCAATATAGGCCACTGCGAACGACAACAAAGGAAACTCTGCTTTGTGTGCGCGCCGCCCACGTAGGGTG
The DNA here is from genome assembly GCA_950022295.1 of Bromus sterilis. NCBI lineage: Eukaryota > Viridiplantae > Streptophyta > Magnoliopsida > Poales > Poaceae > Bromus > Bromus sterilis. The sequence continues at coordinate 413,943,158 of OX465595.1, read as the reverse complement.
ACCACAAGGCCGACACATACATGTCGATCGTGGACTTCTCCTCGATCTACAATGTGATTAAATCTGAGAGACATCCGTGGAAGACCTATGTGTGGATTCCCTCCATGCTTATGTCTTCCATCGGAAGCGGGAGACCGGAAACACTGCTTTCAGTGGACATCAGTACAACTTTCGATGCACAACAACACGCCTCATCCCATGCCGTGCATCATCACTATTGTTGGACCGCGAGCTCACATAATACCGAAAGAAAGAAAAAACACTTGGTGCATGGTCGCCGACGTACTTTTAAACTTTTGCTAATGAAATATGTGTAAAACTCATGTATTTGTTTTGATTTAACTAAAAATCGTTCGGTTTGCATGAAAAACTTATAATTTATATAAATTATGCTTAAGTTTGAATAAAGTTCATCGTATTTGCATGAATTATATTTGAATATGTTTGTCTTGTGGATGACATTTTGAGGGTTTGTTGAATGGTCGGTTGCTATATCACTGTTTGCGGACTGATCTGAATCGTTATTATGCTAATTTTAAGAGTCAAGTTGGGGATACCTTAATATAATTTTGGTGAGGTTGATGTTTTCAGCCAAGGCTGACAGGGAGCTGGCACAGACCATTAGTAATAAATGACTACAATAAAATTAAAGAAAAACACGATTTGCCAACGTTATGCTGTTATTATACCTACTATGCTGTTATTCTTCTTCTTCTAACAAACCTGTTTTCCTAACTGCCAGTAATAGATTTGCTGGACTAAAAGAAAAACAGATTTGCCACAACTAGGTTATGGCCCTAGCCAGCCCTATCGCAGATCACTCCGGCCAATCCATCCATCGATCAACGCACGCAGGACGCAGGATCAAACGACCAGGGGAGGCGGGCGGCGTCTCTGTCCCCCCCTCTCTCTCTCGCCCCTCCCCGCCCCGGCCTCCTCGCGATTTATTTACCTGCCCGCGTTACTAGAAAACCTTCCTTTCCGCGCGATTAAAAGGGCAAAAGGGGCCAGGGAGCACCAGCTGCCGCGCGGTACAAACCCACCATCCCGCCGTCCACGTGGAGGCGGCGGTGGCGGCGGCTTCTTCTGGCGGGCGCCGCCGGAGATGTGAGAGCCTCCCCCCGCGCGCACATGGCGGCGGCTGTGGCGGCGGTCGGCGAGGCCGCGCTGGCGGCGAAGAAGCGCGCGGCGTCGCGGAGCTGGATCCTGTTCGACGCGGCCGGGGAGGAGCGGGTGCTCGACGCCGACAAGTACGCCATCATGCACCGCGTCGACATCAACGCCCGCGACCTCCGCATCCTCGACCCGCTCCTCTCCTACCCCTCCACCATCCTCGGGCGCGAGCGCGCCATCGTCCTCAATCTCGAGGTCAGGCCCCTTACGCCTTCACCCCCGCCGCCACTTCCCAGGCCTTCCCCCCCCCCCCCCCCCCCCCCTTTTTGGTCGGAATTGTGCGGCCGATTGCGAGCGCTCTGCTTTTCGTCGGGGATTTCGCTAGATTGATGGGATCATGGAGCACCACGAATTGCCGGAAATCACTTGGTTCCCCTTTAATTTATTTTGAGGATTTTTTGGGGGATCGCGTGCTGATTTAGCCTCAGAGTGGTGCCGCGTTTTGACTCAATTTCAGTAGACGTGTGTACTGAACTTATTTATTATAGCTTTTCCGTTCGTTTTGACGATTTTTGCGTGGTGTGGCGGCGTTTTGGTTCCGTGGATCATAGGAGTTGATACAGCTGCCAGTATTTTTTCTATCTGACGATATAGTGATATTCATGATTCATTCACTCGTGGTAATCTCTGACGACTCTATTGTCTGTTTTGGTGGAATTCTCGTCGGCGGGTGGATCAGCATATAAAGGCGATCGTTACTTCTGAAGAGGTGATCTTAACTGATTAGTTTTTTCCCCGTCGAATACTTGTCATTGTAGGATTTTTCAATTCTTCGTTCTCATGAGCTGGATTACTTCACCAATTTTGTGGGGAGTATATGCACAATTTCACTTATTCTCTGACTAGAATTATTAGGTAGTATCTATAATTGTGCAATAGTTAGGCAGGGGATCATTTTTTGTATATGGTTCTGGTATCGAATGGGATCTGTGAATTTTGAACCTCTATCTGCAATAAGCACTACAGTATATATATGAAAGTTCCAAATCAGTTTGCTACACAATATATCCTGGGATCCATGGCTTATTTCATAGAACTGTGTGTATCTTAATATTTTTTTCTTAGCTGTCCAGCAATGATGGTGGTATACTCACAGTTACTTGTTTGGGCTGGGCTCAGGTTTTGCTCAGGGATCCTTCAGATGAAAATGTTATTCCTGTTGTAGAGGAGCTCCGGAGACGACTAGCACCTTCAATTGCTGCTCAGCATGATGGAAAGGATAATTTAAGTGGCCATCATGATGTGGAAGCTGCTGAAGAAGATGGTAAGTATAGTCACCATTTTTTGAAATTACAGATGTCAGAAGCTGAAAAGAATGTTCTCTTTTTTGTCAGGTTGCTCTATCTCTGTAATGTTGATTGTAGTAACTTTTATCACATATGTTCATGCGTAGTATGCCAATTCCCCTTCGATGCGCAATAATTGGAACAAAACGTTTTGAAGGAATGCAGACATGTAAAAGAAAGATATGGATGTAAAACTTCCGACTGGAATGTGGCCAGTTGTCCACAGCATTCTGTTGTTTTCCCTTTCAGTGTATGTCAATGTCAGTAGGACATTCTTTTGGCAAAAATACAACCACCTGTCCAAGAAGAAAAGTCCAAACTATACAGTCTTGGCACCTTACTATTATATCGTGATGCCTATCTGAGTCTTCCTGTACTAGACCGATTATGTTGTATGACACTATATTATGGAAATTTTATTCATTCGGTAACCTGTTGAGAGAAATTTGGGATACTGCAATATTTTTCTAGTAGAGGCATGTGGCTACCCTTACTTATAATAAGGATTATTATGGTTGACCTAAGGATATTTACATATTTATAGGTTACCACTGGACCCATGACTGATTAATAACACACATGGTGACAGTCATACAAACCAAGGACCTTGATATTGTACTTTATCTGTATGGTGTACTTCTGATTGCTTACAGCAATGGTACCACTTGTTCATTTGATATGTCGTATATATCTAGCTGATACTTGTATCGTCCTGGTCCTTAATTCAAAATAACTGACAAACATAGTTTTCTGTCCGATTGGTTCATACCCGTGTGGCGTGTTCCAGAAATAGTACTCTGTTTCAGCGACAATTAATATGGATCGGAGAGAGTAGTGTTAATATTACTGCTTTTTTTGCTTGTTTATTTCTGGTTTAGTTGCCAGTTATCTTTAATTCATGGCCATGGAAATAAGGTCGCATACTATTTACAATTTGTTCATGCCCTGCAATCTCGTTATATGAACACCAGAATCTCCCTTTGAGTTCCGTGCGCTTGAGGTTACTTTGGAAGCAATCTGCAGCTTTCTTGATGCACGCACTACTGAGTTGGAGACTGATGCTTACCCAGCTTTGGATGAACTGACATCCAAGGTGAGTGCACACATGCTTACTCTGCTTCATTCTTTTAGTATGAACTTGATTAGCACCTCCTAGAAACATGCATGTGATATATTTGAAGCAACACATGGTGTGGTTTATTAATGACAAAATGCAGAAATATGCTGCTTCACCTTATTTTCAGCAGTGATTTTTTTACATGAACAATGGATAGGTAAATAATGCTGCTACATCATCTTCTAATTGCATCATAAAATATTACATTTAGTTGTTTTGATAAAATGCTCATGTGTACGGTGCTAACAGTGTTCGGTAGGAACTGTTTCACAGAATGGCAGAAAGATGTCATAGTAGGTACCTCAATTCTCTTATATGCCGCTTTTGGTCATATATGATTCAGCGTTTATCTAGTGTCAGTAGAATTATGTGACGTGAATAAGATTAAGATGTTACAAGACAGTGCACTTTAGTGCTGAAAGGAGCGCACACTAGTAAATTTTACTTATACTATCCGCATTTCTGGCAGTACAGTCGTGTTATTTACTCTTTAAGTGTCAACTGGTAGTCAGTCTGCTGTATGATTTTTGTTCACCATCAAACATAATACTCCCTCTGTCCCATAATATAAGACCTTTTTTGACACTATCATATTGTCGAAAAACGTTTTATATAATGGGACAGAGGGTGTAGTAGCTAAAGTCGCACTGCAACACTTTATGATGACATAAAGTTTCATTGAGGAATAATATGGCACATTAGCATCTATGTAACATCTTCATATGCTTATCAACTACCCATGCTTTAAAGCACACCAGGCTAAAATATATCTATATCGTTGTTGGCTTGTTGTAAACTTATGATGACATAAAGTTTCATTGAGGAATAATATGGCACATTAGCACGCCTATCTGTCTAACACCTTCAATTACTTATTAAATTTTCATACACCCAGTAAAGCATGTCAGGCTATAATATCTCCCAACTCCGTGCTGACTTGTTCTTCTATTTCTCCATATTAATTTGCTCTACCACCACAGATTAGTAGCCGCAACTTGGACAGGGTACGGAAGTTAAAAAGTGGTATGACGAGATTGACTGCAAGGGTTCAGAAGGTCTGGTTTCCTGTTCATTCTGTTTCATTTAGTTTCTTATCTGACACTTCGTTGTTTAGTGACTTATATGTATATTTTTCATCTTAGTTTCGCTACCCTGCTCATTCCGATTATTAGTGAGTCATGTGAATTAAAGAGGCCATACAGTTCTAAACATCTGATGGGCATCACCATTATTTGCCCTTTTCCTTGGTTTATCATATCGCCCTTTTCCTTGGTTTATTATTTGAATTAAAGAGGCCATACAGTACCTTTGCCCTTTTCCTTGGTTTATCATATCTGTAAACTGTTCTAGAATCGATATAGTTATCCAGTTAAAATTTTTCCTCTGATCACATACATCCTCATGGATGAGTATGTCTCTATACTATTTTTGTTTTGGAATATGTGGTATATTTTGTGAAGCAGCTATGGACTGCTATAATTATTTCCCTCGTTTATGGTTTTCTAGTATATCACAAGGTGTATTTTAATTTCTAGGTGAGAGATGAGCTTGAACAATTATTGGATGATGACGATGACATGGCTGATCTTTACTTGTCTAGAAAGTTGGCCGGGGCATCATCCCCTGTCAGCGGTTCCGGTGGACCAAATTGGTTCCCAGCATCCCCAACTATTGGTTCAAAAATATCAAGAGCTAGTAGAGCTAGTGCAGCAACCATACATGGAAATGAGAATGATGTGGAAGAGCTGGAGATGTTGCTGGAGGTTTTTATTTGCTCCTTTACCTTAAAATCTCTTGGTTACACTATCTCTGGCGAAGTACTGAAATCAGGGCATATTTTTTCAGGCATATTTCATGCAGATAGATGGCACATTAAACAAATTGACAACGGTAAGTTGGGACAGCTAAGTCCAGTCCACAATATCATAGTAGGCCATCAAAATCAGGGCTAATCTCAACAGTACTGCTGAAGCTCTGTTAAGCCTTGTTTAAAACCAAGGACTTGTCATTTTGTTGATGTTGTATTTGTCTGCAACTTCTTTTTCAGCTGAGAGAGTATATTGATGATACGGAAGATTATATTAATATTCAGGTAATATTTCCCTCTAACATATGTGTTCTTGATGCGGACCTTTTCACCCTTGGAGCACCGCTTATTTTTTTCTTCTTCTCTGCAGCTTGACAACCACCGTAATCAGTTGATTCAGGTAATTTTTGAAAGCGCAAACTTTATTATTCGCTTTGTAAAAGATGCTAGTGCTTAAGAAGAGAAGTTCATTCTAGAAGTTATTGTGCCTGTACTAAACATCTGCTTAATTAAAAAAAACTTAGTGGGCAACCCCATGTCAAATAAAGGTTTGACAGACTTGTCTGATTTAGATGACTAAGCATAGTTCCTACTAGTTACCACAGTGGTCACATTGCGTGAATATTCATTGGCTGTCACTTGTTACACATTCTGCTAGAGTAAGTCTTAATTTCTCTTTGCTTCCTGCAGCTAGAACTATTCTTGAGTTCTGGAACTGTCTGCTTGTCACTTTACTCGTTGGTTGCTGGAATCTTTGGTATGAACATACCTTACACTTGGAACGACAACCATGGATTTGTCTTTAAATGGGTAAATGACATCACTTAACATTGCTCACTATATAGTAATTTACGATTGTGGATTATTATAGCAATTGTCTCACTTGTCCATAACATTGTGTTCGCCATGTTTGCAGGTGGTTCTTGTATCAGGGCTATTTTGTGCTTTCATGTTCATCACGATTGTTGCTTATGCTCGGCACAAGGGTCTTGTTGGGTCCTGAATAGCTGGAATAACCGCATTACTCGCTTCCTTCAAGTGTAAATTTTGAGCTAGTGCTTCAACCTTGCGGATGGTTCATCTCTTGTACCAAATTCATTAGTATGGAATTAGGGATGATGAAAAAGAACAATAAATAGAAAAGAAATAGAATTTTGGAGGTATATATATGTTGCTCTCGTTCCTCCCCCCCCCCCCTCCCCCTCTCTCCTGTCGATAGGCAGAAGACCCCTGGAATGTTGGTCCACGTCGGCGATTAGGATTGTGTTGTCATTTTTACTACCCCTCCCATCCATATTATTTATCTTAAAATAAATATATCTAGATGTATTTTAATGTTAGATACATCATTTTTAAAATAAATAATATGGATCGCAGGGAGTAATTGAAGGATCCCCTAAAGAACTACCCCTCTTGACCGAAAATACTTGTCTTTAAATGGTTGTATTGGGTATTATTTTAGTGTTAAATATATTTATTTGAGCGACAAGTATTTTTGATTGAAGGGAGTAATTGAAGGATAGACCTGGCGCTGATTTCACCTCACTTGTGCCAAAACGTCTTGGGTTTGATGTGGCATCTCCGGTGCATTGTGCAAGGATAAGGCTTGCCTCTCACTTGCTGTGAGAGTTGATCTTCCTGATCCCGTTTAACAAGTTGATTTCGTTTATAAGAAAAACCACACAGGTAGGACAATATGAATGCCCATAAGAAGGGACGAGCTAGCTAGGAGATCGAAAAAACAACATCAAGAGAAACACTAGAGAAGTGGTGTGTTGTATAGAAAACACAATATCAACACTCAACAATTATCCTAACGCACCACATCGGCACGCGCAACAGCCCTTTGGCGCAACATAAGAGCACCAACAATCAGCGAGTGATATATCATGAACCTTGATTGGGAACCACAAGAAACCAAAATGATTAGCAGGATGGGGAGACATCCATTACTGGAAAATAGGCTATAGATAATATGACAGCTAATGGCGCACTGCCCATGAGGTGCGCCACTGCTATATAGCAATGGCGCACAGTCATCAAGTGCGCCATTAGTATCCATTTTGCTAATGACGCACTCCTCATCTGGTGCGCTACTACTAAATTGCTCCTGGACCAGCCCCCTCCCCTTACATAGCTATGGCGCACCTCTCTGGAATGCGCCATTAGCATCCAGGGATGCTAATGGCGCACTTCTTGTGGATGCGCTATTGGTATGTCTCTGGGCTGGCCTGGGCAACATACCGGCCCAACGCCATAACCCTAGCTAGCATCATCCCCCCCCCCCCCCGCGCCGCAACCCTAGCTAGCCTATCGACCCCGCCCCTCCCCCCTCCCCCTCCCGATCCAATCCACCTCTCCCGCAACCACGCCCTCGCCCCCCTCCCAGTCTCCGGCGACCCCCTCCCCACCTCTCCGGCGACCGCTCCGGTGGCCTCGCTCTCCCTCCCGCCCCTCCCCCTCCCCCGTCGCGGACCCGCCCGATAGTGCCGCCGCCCCGTCTGCTACCACCTACGCCCGAATCGACGCATCCCCGAGCTATCGACGCTCGCCATCGACGCGTTCATCGACGACGATGACGCCCGCCATCGAAGCGTCCACGAGCTATCGACGCTCGTCGCGGGAGTCTTCTTCCTCGTCTACGTTGTCTTCTTCCCCTACGGCGTGTTCGAGCTCGTCTCCAAGCCACCCTAGGTGAGTAGTCCACTTGCTGCTGTGGCTTTTTCCTTTCCGTTCGTGCGCGTGCTCACTGCTGTTGATTTTCATTGCAAAATATGGTAGTCCAGTGCCGCACTGAAGCTTCATCATTGAAATATGGTAGTCAATCTGAATCTATATTACGATGAGTTGCAAAATGTTGATGAACACCTATCAAATCTTCGGTATGCTATGGACATTGCAACACAAGTAGATCCATCAGCAACGTTTTTGGAACAAACATGGTGGCATAACTTTGAACTCTGGCTAACTCCCCTCACTGATTTTTGTACCCAATAATACCGGAACCGAACATTTTTGTTCAACATTGGAAATCAACTATGATGAAATAATTCAGGCTAATACTACACTGAAGCAGGGTTGCAACTTTTTTAATTAATAAAAAAGTGAATGCACTTAAAGAGTAAACTGAACCAGGGGTTTTTCATTGAAGTGCAGCTGAAATTTTGCAACCTGGTCACGTGTTATGAGTAACATTTCGTAACCTGCATATATATGGTTGTACTGGTGTAGTGCCCAGTGTTTTGCAGCATACATTTGCGCCCCGCATGCTGTTAAACTCTTAATAGGAGTTATCTAGGTATCGGCTCACCTATTTTTATAGATGTGTATTTATTTGATCTAATGTAGTGCTAAATGGTCTAAAAAAGTATCTCTCTTTTTCTGTGCTAGTAAAATATTGCCACAAGCTGATTCATGTGTGTGCTCAGCTTGGTAGAAATATGCAATCTCAGTGATGTGAAGAATATGGTGTTTCCTATTATCTAAAGAAAAAAATCTAGCCAAATTTTTTTTCCTTCTAATTCATTCCTGTGAGTTAACACTTTGTTTTCAGTGACTAAAGTTGGTGTTTTTAAAAGTCTTTTGAATGTGAAGCACTCTACTTTAATTGATGCTGTGATTTTATTATCTTGCAGAAATGGTTCGCTCTCGCCAAAACTGCCGCATCACCACCGTCATCCGTATACCACCCCACCCCCGAGCCGCCACCCCCGAGCCGGAGACCGTGCCTGCTCCCGCGCCCGCTCGCGCCCGCACCCGCATTGTCGGGCTGCTCCACGGGCTCGCGCCTCTCTGCATCGACGGCGTCCTCAGATGTCTCCGGCTTTTCGACGGCAAGCTCTGATATTCAGCCCACTGCTTCAGAGTTGTCTCGAAATAGGCGGGAGATAGAAGAGGAGGACGCAGCAAAGGAGGCGGAGTTCAATGCCATTTGGGAGCGCAGGTACCCGGGCGTATTCAATGACCCTCCACGAGACCCGGCGCGCCTAGCGGTTGTATGTGAAGCAGCTCAGGCCGAAAGAGAGAACAAGCTCATCGTCATATCTTCTGACGAGGAGTGAAGTAGTGCATGTAATTGATAACATGTGTTGGTTAAGAATTTGTGTACTCTCATGCTATATATACTTTGTGATTTGCTCTTGTTAATAATGGTGTTGGTTGAATTCTAATGTGGCTGTTACAATAGTTGTCATGTCATGATGATGTTGTTTATATCTGTGTGTGATGTATTTTGTTTTTGTGAGATGTTTATATCTGTGATGCAAATACAGAAAGAAAAAAAAACCCTATAATTCTTAGTAATGGCGCACTTGGGGCCTTAGTAATAGCGCACTCATGGTGCTCCATTACTGTTTGGGTTAGTAATGGCGCACCAAATGTGCGCCATTACTAAGTGCTAGTAGTGGCGTGGTAGTAATGACGCACCATATGTGCGCCATTAACATGCAAATGAGGTGCGCCATTAATGCCCTTTTTTTCAGTAGTGATCATTACATCATTGTTGAGCAAAGATGAACCTAGACAACACCAAGAGCACGGAGCTCACTGCAACAGAAAATAACCATGGGAAAGCCTTGGGCAAGGAAATGAAGGCACGAGCAACCACACAGAGGATTGGAGGCGGATTGATGGCGGCGTATGACTCCGAAATGACTCCTCAGGAGGGTAAGCAACGTTCGCGGACAATGCCGTCCATGAGCTTTCGCCCGGAGCACGTACCTAGCAGGTTCCCCAGGAACTACAGGGCCGAGGACCACGCCCCCTAGAAGGAATGTGACAAAATGAAACACCACCGTGGTCAGCTGATATGGATCAACATGGATTTCTCCCAGGCACGAAGCAGGTCCGGTGAGCCGGCATGCCGCCATCCACGAGGAGTCGAGGGAGCGACATGCGATGAGTGATGGCGAAGAAGCGAGCTCGACAAGGAGAACGTGACCATGATAGTGCAGCGGGGGCGGCACGCAAGCAACCCCAACCAACATGAGCATCGTCGGAATCCGGATTCGAAGCAGAGTAGCCATAGTCGGGAAGGAATTTTCCTCTCACGGCTGAAATCGGCGGAGGCCGACGTGGGAAATGGGGGAGTCGACTTCAGCCGGGGAGAGGAATCTAGGAGGAGGCGTCCCCCGGACGGATCCGGCGGCAGCGAGGGCGAGAAGGCCGGGAGGAGCCTATACAGGGGCGGATCCTGCGACGGCCGGGGCGAGGAAGTCTCAGAAGGAGGCGTCCCTCGACTGGATCAGGAAGTGGCGGGGCAAGGTGAGATGGCGCAAGCCGAGGGTAGGCAGGATCCGACACCACCCCCGTTGGATCCGTGGATAGCAGAGGCGAGGAAGAGGTTGGAGGCGACGCCAGCCGAGGCATGTAGTGGTGGAGATGATGCAGATCGATGAAGTCGTTGGAGTGGGCTGAGGAGCGACAAGGAGGGGAGCCGAAGAGCGACGATCAGGAGAGATTTTAGCACCGTTTTTTTAAGGATTTATTTATTTAACTGAATGTATATGCTAAGATCGAAGAGCGCTGATTCAAAACCAGTGATTCAAGGTTGTGTCATGGAAACGAGGCCCATGAGTTCTTTGAATTGAGTCACCATTGTCGATGATCTCAAGGGGCAAAAGAGAAAATCTCAATGTTTGGGGGGCGTAAGTAACTCTAAACCTTCAACTAAAAGCATCCAAAGCCTGACTCTTCAAACCCCCCTTAAACATATGCGGACGCGCCCGATCAAGAGAGATGAGAAAAAAATTGATCTAATAAAAAATGAGCAGCCCACCCCGGATCATATTTCCTTTTTCTTTATTCTTTTTATTCTTTCTTCTTCTTCATCTTCATCTATCACATGCAAGTGATCGAACATACAAGAGAGAATATGAAAAGTATGACTCATGAACAAACAAATAGGAGCTTAAAACCTGTCTAAGAGCGTTTTCAATGGTTTCCTATAAAATGTTCATAAAATTGCTTTTATGGGAGAATTGTAAATACTACGAGAAGTTTTTTAAATTTAAGTTTATCACACCCCGGAAACTTCTTCTAAAACCTTTTTTTTTCACTAAAAAATCTCAATTAATGGCATAACGTCCACAAGTCAATGGCACATGCCATGGTGGCCGGTGGTAGGGCAGTGGGTGGGCGGCGAGGCGGCATGGCGATCGGAGGAGCGACAACATTCCGACGGCGGCACGGCAAAGTTCTAGCGGTGGCGACATGATGTGTGAAAGTTTTACAAATGTGCTCTAAGTATTGCACATCTAAATCATATATCATTGATTTTATATGTAAATTCATGAAAATATTTTCTTTCATTTTTTTCTTTTTTCTTTCTAGTTTCATTGAGCTACTTATATGTGCAATAACCAATGAAAAAAATAGCGCGCTATAACGATGGTATAGCATATTCGGAAAGGAAACACTATATTTTAGCAAATTTAGCCGCTACAACGCTATTTACGCTATTAGCGCGCTACATGCGCTATATTGTTGTAACTTATAGCGTTATATCATACACACGATGATTTAAAAAAAAGGAAGTTGGGCCACAACACAGCAAGAAAAAAACAAACGTCGGCCACACCCCTCTCGCTCCCCTTTTTACACGACAATGACCATAATCCTATGTTTAGAAAGAAACATGCACTTGCCCGGATTGTTGACTGATTGAAATAATGACATTTCGTCGATGTTGTACTTAGTTACCATGCAAAATAATGGATGAATACCAATATTGCGTTTGGATTTGGCTGAGATCATGAACAAACTGCCTTGGATTTGGCCCTTATGCAAGTATTGCTCTCGGGAAAAATTTAGTTGCTGCAATACTTTATTTTTGAATATATTTTTCATTTTTTTGAAAATGCTATTTTGAAATATAGCACGCTATTAACGAGCTATAAGTTCTATAGTGTTTGGAGAAGGGTCGTACTATATTTTATAGCGCGCTATTTTTTCATTGGCAATAACTAGAGCACATCTAAATGTGCCCTAGACATACCCAAAGTTTTATGATAGTTTTGTTTGTGTCAAATTTTTACGGGACAAAGATCACCCCATAAACTTACGGTATATCGGGGCCAAATTTATGAGATCCCATATTTTTTGGATCCTAATAACTGCCATATGTGTGGTACAATCATATGACAGGCCTTGATGTATTTTGATTACAAGTTTAGTTATGTGAGGGTGACAACTTTAATTGTAGATGCTAGCAACTTTATTTTTGATGACAATTTTTCGTTTTAGTTTTCTAGATAATAATTTTAGCTATAAAAAGCGTCAGCGTGGGATTGCTTCAATTACACGTACAACGGTTATCTTTTCTCTATTTTTTAATGTAGATTTGCTAAGGCACATCTAGATGTGTCTTAAGATAAAGCACATCTAAGTTCAATCAAATTAGAAAGAAAAGAGAAAAACATTAAAAAATATCTAAACAAATCTTTATATAAAATTAATAGTATAAAACTTAGATGTGCTCTATCTTAGTGCAAATCTAGAGATGTGTCCTAAACAAACCCTTTTTAATGTTGGGGAACGATAGGCAGCTCCGCCGCAGTCATGCATGTCCGTGCGGCGGACTCAATCCATTCATTACACGTGTTAACTTTTTTAAAATTAAATTTTCTAAAATATTTATCCCGTAAACCGTTAACCCGATTTATGATCCGTTTTCACCATTAGATTTGTCGCGCCGAGATCTTCGAAACAAGATCCCATATTGATATGTTTTGATGAAATTTTTTCGTCACCGTCAGTTGCCACATTAGGTCATCCTAGTTGCCATTTTTACCGTGAACTGTTGCCATAAATTTTTATACATAGTTGCCAGAGGAATAATTTTGTATACTTAAGCTTATGATATAACCCGATGAAATAAAATGGTAACTCAAACTGATAAAAATGGCAAGAACAATAAATCGGCATGTCAATTAGATCTAAAAAATACGGCAACCGGACATAAGTAACCGATAATCAATCGTTCAAGCAACAACAAGTCATTATGACATTTGGTATAAATAACATGACAAATGTGAGTATTTTTTTAGATGATTCTAAAGAGAAACACATACAAATACCATAAAATAAGTTTTTCATTTATGTATATTAGTGTACAGTGTTTTAACAACCAAATTGATATAATCTGACAATTGTATGAATAATTATCAAGTAATAAGTAGAACAATAATGTGGCAAGTAACTAATTTAAAAAAGTTTTAACAACCAAGTTGGTATAATCTGGCAACTATATGAATAATTATCAGGTAAGTAGAACAATAATGTGGCAAGTAGTACTGATGAAAAAAGTATTAACAATCAAGTTACTATAATCTGACAACTGTATAAATAATTATCAGGTAAGTAGAACACTAATGTGGCAAATACTGATGAAAAAAAAAGTTTTCTAAAACATATTGACATGGGATCTAATTTCGAAGATCTCGTCGCGAGAAAGCTAATGGTGAAAACGGATCATCAATCAGGTTAACGGTTTAAAAGATAAAATATTTCAAAAATTCAAAAACATAAAAGATAGCACATTTTGCTCTGTTAGTACTAAAAGATGGTATACTATTTAGCCGCGGCATAGCAATGGGCCAAATGCGGCGCCGCTTCAGAGTTAGTCCTTTAATGTTTATGGCATTTGTTAAAGATTTACTTATCTCAACTTTGTTTGAAAGTCTTTGCCTGGCTTCACCGATCCACACCACCCAAAACCCTCGCCGCCGCCATCCCCTTATCAAACTACCAGCAACCGGCCCCAACCTACCAAGTTGCACGCCATGCCGACGATCTCCTCGCATGTCGCCAGCGGCGGCCTCCCCTCCGGGTCCGCTTCCTGCATCGTCGCCGGCGCCGTGTGCGGCGATCACTTGCTCAAGATCGTCGGCTACTCGCGCACCAAGGAGGTCCCCAATGGCGAGTACATCGACTCTTGCTCGTTCCGGGTGGGTGGTCGCACATGGCGCGTTTGTTACTATCCCAACTGGCAGGGCTCCGAGAACACCGATTCCATATCTCTCTTTCTCTGCTTGGTCGCCGGGGCCGGGGCCGAGACCGAGAGCGTCAAGGCACAAGCCAAGTTCAGCTTACTCGACCATCACGGGCATCCTGTGGAGCGCCATACCAGGACGACCAAGACCAGAGACTTCTCCGTGGACAAACTCTGGGGATTCCAAAAGTTTATCACTAGGCAGGAACTGGAGAGATCAAAGCATCTCGTGGACGATTCCTTCACTGTCAAGGTCGATGTCACGATCATGGGCGAGTTCCTCAAGCGGGAGGTACCATCCATCCTGGTGCCGCCCTCCGACATGCACCGCCACTTCGGGGACCTCCTCTTGTCGAGCAAGGCCGGCGTCGACGTCGAGTTCCGCGTCGGCGGCGAGACATTTTCCGCTCACAAGGTGGTGCTCGCGGCGCGGTCTCCGGTCTTCAGAGCGGAGTTCTTTGTGCCAATGAAGGAGAGCGCCGCCGCCACAACAAATGCCATATGTGTGTGTGTAGTAGATGACATGAACGCAGAAGCGTTCAAGGCCCTGCTTACTTTCATGTACACGGATGCGCTGCCGGATTTGGACCGGCAAGATGAGTCTGCCATGGCTCAGCATTTGCTTGTTGCAGCAGAGAGGTATGATTTGGAGAGGCTGTGTGCAGAGAGGTAAGTTGTGCAGCATGGCTCAGCAGAGAGGTAAGTTGTGCAGGCATATCGATGCGAGCTCCGTGACGACCATGTTGGCATTGGCGGAGCAGCACCACTGCGACGGTCTCAAGGCGGCATGCTTGGCGTTCCTCTGCTCGCCGACGAATCTGTCTGCCGCCACCGAGTCTGAAGGTTTCGACCTTTTAACCAAAAGCTGCCCCGGTGTTGTCAAGGACTTCCTCGTGTCCCATGTCGTTCCTAGTTTACTTGGGAAAAGAAAATCAAAGGCATGAACATGAGGTTACCGTACAATCATGATGCCATTTGCAAATTATCAGTCCAGAAAGTTACTAAACACCCTGCATGCTATCTAATGACTAATAGTACTGGAAATCGTAGTTTTATGTGGTCTTTTTCTCACAAGGATGTTATGTAGGTTGGGACTTTTTCTGTTTGATCGTCGTATCCTTCTTTTTTTGATCAGATGTGTTATTCAGGGAACAGTAAAGGTAGTACATGTTACAACCATATCCAAAAGAAAAGTCAAAATAACACAAGTCCTTGAACTTTTGGAGATATGATTTTAAGTAGAGAAACAGAAACACCATTGGTCCATAGCCTCTGCGCGGGCTGCGCCTGTCGCCGGCTGCCATGGCAACATCCATGGCCACTGATAGGATGCTTAACTGCCCTCCTCTGATATCTAGCCGGGAGGAAATGGGTAGGCTGCCTTTCGACCAAAGCAATCGACGACTAGTTTGAATAGACCGCACATCTATCACCTCGAAGAGAGAGTGTGTGTGTGTGTGAGGGGGGGTAGCTTCTCTGACGAGAAGACCGCCTTGAAGTGAAGAACGTCGCCCCCCATCAAGATCATCGATGGTGAGCTCCTCCCCATCTTGCTATCTCCACCACCATGGCGACCGACAACGAGCCAAAGATGGATCTGAAGCTCAGGGACACATGAAACCGCATAACCAAGTTGTGTACGTTCAACAACGAGTAGAGCTCCGACCACCAATGTTGCAACCCAGACCAACTGAAAAAAATACGAGACACCAGATCCACTTTATTCATAGAAGAAATCAATAGCAACCTAAATCTACAGGTGGACACACCCTCCCTCCTTTCTGACTCGAGCCAACGACACTAACAAGGAGAGATGAGGGAGGTGGGCGTAGTCAACGACAGATGGCCGACTTTAGGCAAGACCAATGACGAGGGAGAATGGAGGAGGACAAATTATTATTTTAGATGAAACATTAGTTAAGAACTTACACACTTGTTAATTGTTCCGAACCGAAAACTCCAATGGTGACAGCTTGGGATATCAAAGGGAAATACTTTTAACTTGAGGATTACATGTATTTATGGAGATTAATGCTTTGTTCTGGTGCATTGTGAAAGGAGCAACATAATCTCCATAAGTTGTAGATTGACCCCAGAATAACGGAATGGTAGGAAAAAAATATGTTGTGCAAGTTCTTATGGCAAACACGTACAAGTATATACGAAATACATACCTATGTATGGTTCATAGACTAATACATACAAGTGAAATTATGAACCCCGATCCATCTTTCATCTTCATTGCCTTCGTTGTTACTATTTTGTGGTGCTGGTGACCGAGGAAGTTTGAAAAGGTTACACCCATCAATGCATCAGTGTTTTTTAGCGCCGTTTGCCACCAATATACTTTTTCTAAGATATTTTCAAGTGTGGTTGAATTGACAACTCAACTTCTCAATCTTATAAGTATTCTTTGGATTCGCTTGTGTTGAATCAATAAATTGAATTTTACTTCCCTCGAAGACTATTGTTATCCCCTACACTTATGGGCTATCAAGAATATTTACTGACATCGTTGTCGGGGAGCATATCTCTACTTATAAGTTCACTCGAGAAGTACATTCTTGCTTTTCTACTTGTTGTTGCTAAAAATGGTTACTTTCTTTGAAACCAGATCAGGAGGGTTCACGGAGGATCAATAAAAATATTACAAGGAATACCGCTTGTCTCAAAAGGTATAAACTTATGGAAGCTAGTAAATCAATTGAATCTTTATGCTAAAGACATGTGCTCTATTTATGATAATTCTTTTTGCTGTGATGAATCTTGTTGCTACATGGATATTAAACACCTTCCTTTCCAATGTGGTAATGATAATGAAACCTTGTCTTCTTATGCTAAGGGACGTTATGATTTATTTGATGTAGAAACAGATTGAAGATTTTTTTGCGTGTAAGGGTGCCTATGAAATTACTTCCTTCCTTGAGGATATTGAAGATGCCCTTACAAATATGAGAGTCTTGCTATACTTAATTATTTCTTTTAGAACTACAAAGATAATCCTTATATGAATGAATCATGTATACCTAAATAATTGATCCCCACTATCTTTATTATCTTAACATGCACACATGCCACATCACCAAAGGTCCACCACAATATGTATGAGTTTGTTTTTCATTATTAGTTGATCTCATGCGCACATTAATCTCATCACACATGCCACCTCATCAAACATTCACTCAATAAGCATGATAAAAGTTTTCCATTATATGATATCACTTATATTCAATATATATTTGAACTACACAATAATCAAAGAAAATCACGATTCAGACTATACTGGACTTTTAGTTTTAAATCAACTATTCTTGTTTCATAAAATAAAATCACTTGAAATATAATGCAAACGATTTCCGCAACAATGCGAGGGGTTTCCTCTGGTTGAAAAAAGAGATGGTCCCCTTAAAAAAAGATGGATAAACCCAACTGTCAACTGCATAACAATGCTGCCATCCTTTTCAGCAGGATTATGGATCAGTTGACTAAATCAAGCTACTCCATGGCCCGCCTTGATTTTCATCATCTTGGACAACACCTCCAAATAATTAACTTCATGTAGTCTGTTAGGAAACACATGTCCTTTACGTTGCAACCTTGTAGATGTCCTTCCAAAGAGCTTCAAATTTTGATTTGAAGATGGTTGGTCTGTGCTCTGAAGGATGATCTTAAGTGATCATGGAGTGACCCAAAATTGAATTTTCATATATCTTTTGTGACCTTAGCATTTTGTTGCGGTATATTGATAGACTCTCAAAGTAAGTGGCTTGTATCTTAAGAGGTTTTCTCCTCCAAAGGAAGAGACTAATGCTTTGCAGGAGCTTATGGAAGAAGAAATTGCTAAAACTAGAAGCTCATTGGATGAAAAAGAGGAAGAGAGTGGCGAAAAAAAGGAAAAGAAATGGATTAGCTACTCACGCCTACCTTCTAATGTGAGTAACTCTTTGACTCTTACATTATATGATTGCCCTCCATGCTTATCCAAGTATGATGAATGCTATATTGATTGCTATGATCCTATGGATATTTTTTGAAATATCCCTTTTTGATGAAATTGATGCTTGGTATACTTTTGGCCTTGATGCCCCTATGAATGAAAATTATATGCTCGTAGATCATGAAAACCATGCTTTATGTGTGTAACACCCTCAGAATCAGTAACAGTAATCACTACAGTGATTCCACTGTTAGTGATCATTACTGTTGATGATTAAGCCATGATCACCTTTGATCATAGCTCTGTCAGATTCTCACCCTGATAAAATTTTCAAATTAGAGTGGACTATAGATTTGCTCCAAGAAATTTTGGGAGATTGCCAACCCACTTGCAAATGGTTAAACCAAAACATCCTTAGTCATTTGAATAATCCTAAGTCCATGATAGTTGTGAAACCAAAAAGGGTTGGCTTATCCAAAATTGCCATGAAATTTAAAATGGAAATGAAAATCTTTGTTAAACCAAAATTTGTGGAACCTATTAATAAAATTTCCTAGCAATCATGGGACATGATAATGTAGTAATGGATATTTTATTAAAGTGATTTAGTAATATTATGAAATATAATAATTGCTTGGGAATTATTAAATTGCCATGATAATTTTAATAAACAAGTGGGAATTTTAGATGCACTAAAAATTGTGGAACCTATTTTATAAAACGTCAAGTAACCAGTAGGTGTTAATAAAATAGAGTTGGGAATCTATTAAATTGTTTAAATAGTATTAATAAATTAAAACAATAGCAAAGTAGCCCATTTTAATTATTAAATAATTATATAAAATACAAATGATTTTATGTTTGATCCAAATCTTTTGTGGCATCTTTGTATGGTGTAACCATAATATTGGAGTTGATTGGAATTTTTATAAAAATCATTTTTATGGCCAGTTAAATATTAACAGAAAAGAAAAAAAACTAAAAAAAATATATGCAAAAACCTAAAACTATCAAAAACCCGCCCCTGGGCAAAGCCCACCCTCTCTCCCCTCCCCTGCCTCCTCCCACCGACACCCCTCCCACTTTTACCTTGCCCCCACCCCTCCACTGTCGCCATGGACGGGGGGCAGAGAGCACTGTCGCCGGTCCCCACCCCACCTGCCCCCGTACCTGCTCCCCCCTCCATGAGGATAAGGAGGAGGCCGAGGCCACCTCCTCCTCCTCCCCGCCCAGTTCCCCCCTCCTCCCAGTTCTGCACGCCCGGAGACCGGCGCCTCTGTCGCCGCCGTCGCCATGGCCTTGCCGCCGCGCTGCCCCGGAGCTCCTCACGCCCTGCCACTGCACCCACTGGACCACCACGCTCCTCCACGCCGGTTCCATCTCCAAGCCGAGGCTGGGACGCCCCCTATGGCTCACCTCGCGCCATTCTTCCCCGCCGGTCGGCTTCCACCCCGGTGACGCGTCGCCGTTGGCGCTCCCTCGAGCCCTCTGGTCTGCCGCTGCTACCCCCCAGTGAGCCCGCGTCCCTCCCTGCCTCTTCCCCCTCCTTTGTGTTGCCGTAGGTCAGAGCCGCCGTCGGCCTCCATTGACTGGGAGCGGAGCTCCCGTGCGTGCCCGCTATGTATGCTCGCCATGCGCCGCGGGTCGGCCGCCGCCGCGTTCCCCCGTCCCGCCCACGCCGGGGCTGGCCAATTTGGCCACACCGCCGAGCCCCTCAGCCCTCGCCGCCGTGCTTGTCACCGCCGGCGAGCAGTGCGGTGCACGGCTGTGGAAGCCGTGGGAAAAACCCCTCCCCTGTTAACCACCCCCCTAATTAAACAATGGTTAAAAAAATTAGTGGAGATAACCACCCAAGTGGATGACATGTAGGCCCACCCCTGTTAAGTTGATAAAAATGTTTAGATTAAATCAATGTTAGCCCTGTGTGAATGACATGTGGACCATCCCCTTTAAAATATCCCTGAAATTATTTAAACTATTAATTATAACATGTTACAATGACATGTGGGCCCCTAGTTAATATAATAACTAAATCTGTTAATTATAACATATATTCAATGACATATGGGGTCCACTGCTAGTTAATCTCTATTTTAGTTTAATGTTAATAACAGTGTATGACAGTGGGGTCCCACTAGTCAGTTGACCAGTCAACCTTACATGTTGGCCCCACATGTCAGGTTTGACCAGTCAACTAGCACTGTTCTGTATAATGTTGAATTGTTTAATAAAATAAATCCAGTAAATATTTAAATATGAATAAAACTTTAAAATTGAATATCTTTTAAACCGTAACTCCGATGAAAATAATTTATATATCAAACTTGATCAGAAAAATATAAAGAATATGAATACGCTATCCGTATGTCTACCACACCCCCCAAACACAACGAACATCGACACCCCCCCTCCCGGGCCGTCTGTCGGTAATTCCCGGTACCGATATGAGTTGCCCGGATCAAAATACTTTGTATACGAAAGTTACTCAGAACGGATCCACGATTACGAATACGTTACTCATACTCCCACCACACCCCTCTAACATGCCAAACGTCAAACCGTTTCCCCCCCTCCGGACCGTCTGTTCGATGATTTGTCCGGTATTGTTAAAGTACCCGGATGAATTTATTTCGAACACGAAAGTTGTTCGGAATAGATCAACTAACGCGGATACACCACCCACACATGTGTCGGATGTCCACGACACCTCCGGCATGATATCTCCCCCTCCGGACACCCTGTCCGGTAATCACCCGGAGCTGGCAGTTCATCCCAATATGAATTCCCGCTCCGAGCAACGTGCATTGCACTGCGTTAGAACACCGTTAGCATTGCCTCTGTCATGTCATGCATCTGTTTGTATATGCTTGCTTTATATTTACTGTTTCTCCCCCCTTTATTCTCCGGTAGACCCCGTTGCTGCCGCCGATGACATCGTTGCCGAGTACGACTACTTCGTCGACGACCGTACCCCTACCGTCGAGCTTCCAGGCAAGCAGAGCCATTCTCTTCCCAAGATATCGCCTATCTTTCCATACATTTCTTGCACTAGGCATTGTTACTGCTGCTGCTACGATTACAATCCTATTCAATTGCATAGCCTGTTTTTGTCGCCCCTTGATGTACCTTCCTTTAATCCTATGCTGCCTATTATTACTTGTGCTTTATTCAGCAGTAAACCCTGCGCATTGTTAGCTAGGATTAGATAGCGGGTCGTGATCACTCTAGGAGTGATCGCGGGAACGATATATTACAACTGCAACAGGTACAGATCAATGCAGACACCCTAGGGAACCTACAACGGCGAGAATCTGCCGAAACGCTTCGAGTTTGACTTACGAGTGGAATGGAATCGTATTTCACTCTCGTCGGCTCAGTAGCGTAGCATCACGTGGATGATACGAGGTTTACCTCTTTAGTTCATTCCGCTGATGTCTCAGTCGAGCCAGCTCAAGTGTACCATCGAGGGTGATACCTCCTGGTTTCACTTGATGGTAGGGACTCGAACCAACTGGTGTCCTTAAAGGTAAGAAGTCGGGTGACCCAACGGTGCCCGCGAGTGGTATTGCGACGGGACGACAGGGAGGGTACGACCAGTGTACCGGTGTGCTTGGCCCCTGATCGTTGGCCGCGAGAGTTACCAAACCACGAAAGTCGAGCTCCTCCAGGAGCACACGCGAGACAAGGTAAGGAGACGGTTCACCTTGTTGGTAACCGCAGTGACTTGGTGGGACGACGGGGCAGGCACCGATGTACTGGTGGTCCTGGCTGCTGACGTTGACCGCGGGTCAGTTAAGTCGAGGCAACGATAACAGTTGTCACGCAGGTTAATTAAAATGCTAAAGGGTTCGGCGGATGTCTTGAGTTGGCTATATGCCATGTACGCACTACCTACCCGTGGGAATTACGAGTTATGGGCTCCTCTGCTTCGTAGTGTCGTCCGAGGACTCTTCATACGTCAGCAGTACCGCGGCCTGCGCCGGGAAGTGGTGTTGTCTTATTTGCTCGCGCGGTGGTGTCTTATTTGGATTTGATTTAACTTCACCGGCCAGCCTCGCACCGTGCAGGAGTACGTTCGGGTTGGGTCCAAGGCCCGGCGTACTTAGGATTTAGACCGGCGGATGGCCTCTCTGTTGAGTTTGAAAGATGGGCTACGAAGTGTCGGATAGCCTCGGTGGAGCGTTCCCTAACAAGGTTCCCGCCACCCTGGAGATCCGTGCGTGTAGTGTAACACAAGTGCACCCCTGCAGGGAAGATTAATCTATTCGAATAGCCGTGTCCACGGTAACAGGACGCTTTATGCTGAAGCTGGATCTTACCACTACAAACTATTGTTATTAAACTTTATGGTTCCGAGTTTTCTTCCTCGCTGGGATGTCGAGGAGGGAACTCGGAGGCATTGTTAATTATTACAACTTATTATTATACAATGCTGCAGCAACTTCTGCTGCATTGTTACTTTATGCTTTATATAAACTGTTGGCTGATTCTTACCTCATGCTGCAAGACATCGTCGGAAGATGCTAGTCTTCGATAGGCCTAGCTTCTTACCCTTGCTCTAGATTTCTGTCTTTCAGTCCCCTATATACAGCCTCTTCTTTCCGTTGATACAATGCATAATGCTTAGTAGCGGACGTAAGACTCGCGGGTATGCTAGATACTCACCTACTTTATTTTCCCCTTTTATTGTTTTGCCTGATCGGCCGCTGCAGTCGACGTTGGAGCCTTGGAGTCCAGGAGCAGGAGATCCCCGATGCCGACCACCACAACATGAAGATCCCCGAGGCCTTCTACGACGTCGAGTTCCCCTTTGAACAGGAGTAGTTTGGAGGTTCCCAGGCAGGAGGCCTCGCCTTTTCGATCGTTGTTGTTTTGTGCTAGCCTTCTTAAGGCAACCTTGTATACTTGTGTTTGTACTTAGATACTATTGCTTCCGCTGACTTGTGCTCTCGAGCTGTTGTATTCGAGCCCTCGTGGCCCCTGGCTTGTATTAAACAGCTTGTATTATTTTTATTTGTAGAGTTGTGTTGTGATATCTCACCGTGAGTCCCTGATCTCGATCGTGTACCTTGCGTGTATGATTACTGTACACGGTCTGATTTTGGGGGCGTCACAATGTGACAGTTATATTATTGTGTTTGTTCATGATGCTATTGAAAATTATTTTGAGAGAGAAAAATATGGTTGCACACATTTTCATGTTACTAACTTTTCTCTCTTTATGTTGAAATTTTTGAAGGTGCTCTTGTTTTACCTTCCTATGCTTGATACTTTGTACTTCATTGATTATTTTCTTACAAGGCCTCTATGCATGGGAAGTATGTTAGACTTAAATGTGTTTTATACTTGTTCCTTGGATTCTCTCTTTTATACTTCAACTCTTATTCTCTTGTGAGCATCGTTACACTTATGCTTATCTAATGGCATTAAAGAAGCGTTTATTGGGAGGTAACGCTTATTGGGATGTAACCGAAAACGTATTCTATTTATTTTTTTGCTTTTGTTATATCTTCGAGGTTGTTACTACTGTATTAACTCCATTGTATCCTTTATTTTCTTTTTTGTGTGTGCGAAGAGTAGCCTCTAATGTTTAGAAAGTGTAAAGTTGTTTCTTGCTGTCCAGAAACGGATTCTTTACGCTCCAGTGCAGAAATTATTAATAATAACCAGATAATATTTTTTATCTAACAGATTATTCAAAAGTGTACAAACCACTCTAATAAGTTTATGAGAAGTTTTGTGTGAAGTAAGATAAAGATACGAAATCTCATGCTTGGGGTTGTCCCGACACCCCCAGAAGTATTCAAGGAGATTCAAGCGTCTAAACTTCGGGATGCCCCGAGGCATCCTCTTTTTCATTAACAATTATCTTGATGCTATATTTTCATCGCTTCACTTATTATGTGTAGTTCTTGGAGCGTGTTTCAATTTTGATTTTAGTTTTGTTTGTTTTGTTTTTTGGTATTTACAATGTTGGACCCTAACATGATTGATTTGAAGAGAAACACGCTTCACTTTTTCATAGAATATTCTAGAGCGTCACTTACCTACTGCTTGCTTGTTAGCTCTTGTTCTTCACTTATATCTTTGAGATATATTAGTTTTTTTTTGTAGAAAGTACTTAGAACTCTCTTTCCACACTTATACTTATTCAGAGAGTTGTTTCTTTTGCACTGATTGTTATGTATTATGGTAGAAATGATATGTGATGCATAGGTAATCGTGATCACTAGGTTTATCTTAGGATATATATCTTGCAATTGTTTTGACATATTGATTGAGTAATGATGAATGTTTATGCAATTGCGCTTGCGCCGGTAAGTGATAGATGTCGTATGTTGGCTCAACGTTCCCTATTTTCAAATAATATAAAAAAACCAATTAATAACTATATCTCCTGAGTTGATACACGTTTGTGCGGTGGCTATAAGTAACCCCTCACATAGGATGGGTCGAGATGTGCAAGGATAACCAAACCCCCAAACACATTTTTTTGGGTGCATGGTTATTTTTTACTCTCTCTAGTATGCTTAAAAATACCGATAATAAGTGGATGACTTTTTTTGAATAATGTGAGTATTCAATTTTTGCCGCACTTCCACCTATCCATATTTCCTAGCTTTTTGGGTATCGTGCATTGCTCGGCCTCACCTCGAGGTGCGACGCATATTTTGCCGGTACATCCAAATCCCGTGAGATGATACGCTCTCTAAAACATAAGCCTTATTATATCTTCCTCAAAGCTACCATCATACCTACCTATTATGGTATTTCCATAGCCATTTCGAGATATAGTCCCATACAACTTCCATTGTTCTTCATTTTCATATGAATTATTCTTCATTGCATATTGCTCCGCTTGATCATAAAGCCTACATGATAGTTGTTCTTTGCCCGCAGTTCATATTTTTGCTACATGTTGCGCTAGATCATTGCATATCCCGCTACACTTGTAGAGACATTCATATAGAGTCATTATTTTTGATTCAGAGTTGTAAGTAAATAAAAGTGTGATGTTCATATAGAATGTTGCTCCTACCAGCGAGGAATAAAAGATCCAAAAAAGGACAAATAAAAAATTAATTTTTTTTCTAAAAAGGACAAATGAGAGAAAATAAAGAGCCAAGGAGGCCACCAAAATAAAAAAAAATAGGAAAAAATAAAAGAGAATATATATATATATATATATATAGAGAGAGAGAGAGAGAGCAACACTACTATTAAAAAAAATAAAATACCCCGAAGCTAGGTTTCGATGGCGGCGAAGATCGGAATCGCTTCTGGAAAATCGTCTCGGCCCCGACCAATTTCACGTCCGAAGGGATATATAGGCCAAAGGGGGATGGCGAGGGGGTGACCCCAGGACTGCTCTACGAGAGGGTACCTGGTGCGTGTCATGGCTGGCGGCCCACCAGAGGCCCACTCGTGGACACCGACATGATGGAATAAGACGTGAAGCCGAAGACTTGAGGCACAAGACAAGGAATCTTACTTGTAGTCGACTAGGACTCATGTAAACCCCTACCTGGCTATCTATATAAAGCGAGGCAGGGGCACCTCTCTAGACATCGTCTAAAAAACCACGCATAGAACTAGACAGATCTCTCTCCACCAAAGCCCTCACGACACCCCTGTACATCATCATCAATACAAGATCAGACAAGCAGCATGTAGGGTTTTCCCTCCCGAGGCCTGAAGCTGGGTAAATCGTGCCCCATGTGTCGCTTGTCCGCCGTCCGACAACTCAATATCGAGCAGGAACGTCTCCTCCTGTTAGCCGACGAGCTATCGTCCAACCTGTGCCTCTCATGACTAACCCAGGGCCCCTAACCATGGGATTTTCCGGGGTACATCCCCGACAATTGGCGCCGTCTGTGGGAACTGCACAGGTTGGAATTACGATCTCGGCGGTTCCGTTTCCAGCAAGCAACAACTCAAGAGCAAGAACTAGAGGCAATCCACCCGAGGAATTAAAGATCACGGCGGATATCTCCGTCGCCCCAGCAAGATCGACCAGCCTGCAGCCGTGCCAAGACCAATACTACGGCGGCAACCGAGCCCACCGCCAGCGAAGGAGAACTCGACGACACAAAAGAAAGGCGCAAGGGTTCCACACGGAGATCCCGATCGACGAACTACAGCATGAAGAAGAGGACCCGCCGACCACTCGATGACCCACCGCCACCCAGGCACCCGCCACACAACAAAATGTTGGGTATCGGCGCAGAAAACAAATTTTTTCCTACCTACGAGTCCCGAACCCAAGATCTATGCTATGCTGATGTATGTAACGGAAGTAATCGATGCTCCTACCTTTGAAGACCGAAAGAGGGAAACGTTCCTTGAACGTGGTTGGCGTAGACTCTGATCCTACGACCTCCCTGTCGTGTTGAAGAACCTCCGACGATGAAGTAGCACCACACGTGTAGTGCCTCGCGGGATTACACACGTACGGTGCAACCGACGTCATTCCGAGCTCCGAACCAGAAGAGCAGCGGAAAGAAGATTGATCCGGATCCCGGTTTCGGCAGCGCGACGGCGTCCGGATGGTGGTGAAACCCCCAACCAGGTGCAAATTCCAAACCAGGGGAGTCCGCTCTAGGTCGGAGAAAGAGAGAGATAAACTCAATGTTGTGTTGAAAAAGGCACCCCGCCCCTCCTTATATAGGCCAAGGAGGGGCTCCACCCCCTCCCCTTCCCCCATGTCGGACTAAACCCCCAAGGGGGGGAGTGGTGCGGCTAGGAGGGGGGATGGGCCCCTCCCTTGGCGCCAAGCCCAAGGGGGGAGGCTCCCCCTTCCCCTCATGGGCCTTTTAAGGCCCAAATACCTTTTCACCTTTTTAATTAATTATTTAAATCATTTTTAATATTTAATTATGTCAATTAAATAATAAAACATATTTAAACATTAATATATAGTATTTTGAACCTTTCAAAATATCCGGAACAGCTTTCGGCACCTCCCGATACATTTCTGGTGTTTCCTCTCTTTTCACTGATGATCCCGAATCAATCCTTAATGCATCGATTGCCCTTAAGTGTGACACCCTACGGTCCGGGAAACAGTAGACATGATCGAGACACTCTCTGACCAATGACCATCATGTGGGATCTGGTTACAATCCTTGATGTGCCCCTACGCTTCCATCGAATAAACTTCATCGCTGTTGAACCGTTAACAATATGACTTGATCCCTTTGTGCTTCGGTACTATGTTTGTCCGAGATATGATCATCGGTATCCAATACCTTGTTCTTCTTCGTCTCCGACATAACATGTTTACTCGTCTGTGAATATTACATCTCTTGTGACCCAGTCACTTGCTTGCAAGCTATTGATGCAACACCACCGAGTGGGCCCAGAGTACCTATCCGTCACTCGGATTGACAAATCCCGCTCTGATCTATTTCATACTCCTCAACATATCTACTTCGGAATACCCAAGATACAACTTTTCAGTTACCATGTTTCAGTGTAACGGTTAATGCACTCAAAGCATCCTAATAGATAGCAATTATGTATGATCATCACGGTCTAAGGATTCAGTCACTATGTTATTAAGTCATCGCAATGCTGAACTTATGTGACTTGATCACACTGCAATGCTTAAGGTGGGTGTGTGTCCATCACATCATTCTCCTAATGATATGACCTCATTTTCAATAGACTATTATGTTCTCATGATCAGGAAACCTTGATCATCAATTGCCCAATGAGCTAGTATGCCTGAGTTTAACTAGGGACCAGGTTGTTATATATCACACGTGTATTAATGTTTCCGCTTAATACAGTTCTAGCACAATATATAACGTATTATGAACAAACAAATATGTGACAAATATCTTTATTAATTTGCCTCTAGGGAACATATCCAACAGTCTCCCACTTGCGCTAGAGTACAAATTACACTAGTTTACATCAGGTATGTATCTAACACCAATAGTATCTCGGTGTTGTTCAAACTTGGCTTGTGGAAGAGGTTTAGTCATTGGGTCTGACGGATTCAGATCCGTATGTATTTTGCAAATCCTAGTATGACCATCCTTGACGTAGTCCTGCGTCACATGGAAACGCCGGAGAATATGCTTGGCGGTAGAGTGAGTCCTCGGCTCCCTTGCGTTAGCAATGCCACCTGTATTGTCGCAATAAATGCTAACAGGGTCAGTGCAACTAGGGAATACGCCAAGCTCGATGACGAACTTCTTCAGCCAATGCGCTTCG
This sequence comes from Bromus sterilis, assembly GCA_950022295.1. NCBI lineage: Eukaryota > Viridiplantae > Streptophyta > Magnoliopsida > Poales > Poaceae > Bromus > Bromus sterilis. Next base: position 413,914,628 of record OX465595.1, on the reverse strand, counting down.
TTTGACGCTTCGCATGGCGACAATATACTCCGACTCCATCGTAGATTGAGCGACGACTGACTGCTTGCCGCTCCTCCAGCTAATCGCACCACCATTCAACATAAACACGTATCCCGTCTGGGATTTTGAGTCATCAGGATCAGTACCAAGACTGGCATCGACGTAGACAAGAACCAGATCCTTAGTTCTTCGTAAGTACTTAAGGACGTTCTTCACTGCAATCCAATGATCCATTCCAGGATTACTTTGGAAACGATTAGTAAGACTAACCGCCAGGGCCACATCTTGTCGAGTACACAACATAGCATACATGATAGAACATATGGCTGAGGCATAGGGCTTTGAGGACATTTCCTCCCTTTCTTTTGCTGTTGCTGGGCATTGGGTCACACTCAATTTACTTCCTTTCATAACGGGCAAGAGGCCTCTCTTGGCGTTATCCATATTGAACCTCTTCAATATCTTCTCAAGGTAAGTTCTCTGACTCAGTGCTAATAGGCGTCTTGATCTATCTCTATAGATTTTAATGCCTAATATGTATGCAGCTTCACCTAGGTCCTTCATGGAAAATTGTCCATTCAAATATTCCTTTACCCCCTCTAGAAATTTCACATCATTCCCTATCAATAATATGTCATCCACATATAGTACTAGGAATGCCACAGAGCTCCCACTCGCTTTCTTATAAACACAGAATTCTTCTTCATTTTGGACAAATCCAAAAGCTTTGATCACCTCATCAAAACGAAGATTCCAGCTCCGAGATGCTTGCTTCAACCCATAAATGGACCGTTGAAGTTTGCATACCTTACCAGCGTCCTTAGGATCAATAAAACATTCCGGTTGTACCATATACAACTCTTCCTCAATGTTGCCATTGATACGTCCAAAACGTATCTATAATTTCTTCTAGCTCCATGCATGTTTTGTGTGATATTGCTATGATCTAGATACACTTTCATACATTTTTTATCATATTTGGACTAACCTATTAACTCAGTGCACCCCAGTGCCAGTTCCTGTTTTCTGGTGTTTTTCTATTTCAGTTTTCCCCCATATAAAAAGTGCCAGAAAAATTCGGGAAAATTCAGATAAAAAATTAGCCTAGAGGAAGCTTCGCGAAGAGACCGGGAGGGGCCAGAGGGGAGCCAGGGGGGCCCAGGCGGCCACCCGGCGCGGCCCCACCCCTGGCCGCGCCAGGGGGGTGCCTGGGGCCCCTGGTCCACCTCTGGCTGCCCCCTTCGCCTATTTATCCCCCGTCACGGGAAAACTCCAGAAGCAGAACTCTATTTCGCAAACTCGCCTCTGTTCTGCCGCCGCCGCGCTTCCGAAGATCGGGAGCACCAGAAGACCTCTTCCCGGCACCCTGCCGGAGGGAGGATTGACCTCCGGGAGTCTCCTCTCCACCATGGATGCTCCCCGGATGTCTCGTGAGTAGTTTTTCTTGGACCATGGGTCCGTGATCAGTAGCTATGTGATGCTCTCCTCCCATCTTTGATCTTCATTGTTTAGACCTCGTGAGCTGCCCTACATGATCGAGGCACCTTTGTAATATTTCTGCTTTTGGTATATTGAGTTTGGTAGGATCTGATGGATTATGAGATTATGTTCAGATTGTGATAGAGTAATATATTTGGTTTTTATCTCTTATATTTTTGTTCCTAAGTAATTCTTGCATGTTCTCCGTTGCTGTTTATTGCTTTGGCCAAGTAGTAGGTAGTGACTCCAAGAGGGAACGTTGTGCTAGATTGTGGGTTCATGCCCCCCGATGACACGCTTGAGTGACAGAAACATGAGTCTAGGGGATGTGCTGTTGCCACAAGGGGGAAAACAACGGTGCTTGTGACCGTGGTCACAAGGATTGTTTACTTTACGCAGAGTTCTTTTTAATGCAGTTGTCTGTTGCTTTGGGTTTACACTTTGGGTGGGGCTCGCAACTTAATATCAGCGAGATGTTCTGGACATATATCTCAAGGTGGATGATTAGTAGTAGATGCAGATGGATTTCGGTCTACTTATTTTGGCGTACTGCCTGTGCTTTTGAACCTCGTCCTTTCTTTTGTAGCATAGTTAGCATTGCGGTGCGTTCATAATCCTGTCAATTGCCTTTCTCTAATTTGTTTACCTCGCATAGCATTTTTATCGTCTTTTTGGAGAGAGACATCACTAGCGAACATCACGTATCCCGGTCCATATCCTCATTACTGTTTCCACACTATATTTACTTTACTGCTTTTACTTGCTATCATTATCCCTTGCATTTTATCCTTGTGAACAACAAGACCGGAGAGATTGACAACCTCTCTGAACTTCGTTGGGAACAAAGTTATCTGTGTCTGTGTGCAGGTCTGCGTCAGTTGCGCCGCTGACACCTACTTATCATCTCTGGAGTCCTGCTGGAGACAAACCTTGGTATCTTCACCGAGGGAAAACTGCTGCTGCACTACATCTCAACCTTCCACTTTGGGTAACCAACGAAGGGGCGAGAAGCCATCAGCCATTTAGGAATGCGGTTTTCACATCCATCTGCCATATTTCATAATCTTAATAGGCAGAAATTGCTAGCAATATCCGGATAGACTTTAGCATCGCTACGGGAGAGAAAGTCTCTTCGTAGTCATCTCCTTGAATTTGTCGGAAACCTTTTGCGACAAGTCGAGATTTATAGACAGATACGTTTCCGTCTGCGTCAGTCTTTTTCTTGAATATCCACATATTCTCGACGGCCTTTCGGTCCTCGGGAATATCCACCAAAGTCCATACTTTGTTGGCATACATGTAGTCTATCTCGGATTTCATGGCTTCCAGCCATTTCTCGGACTCAGGTCCCTCTATTGGTTCTTTGTAGTTCGCAGGTTCGTCAGGTTCATTTAACATGACTGCATTGGCAAGTTGCCCATAAAACTGAGTTTTTACTCGGGCTCTTGATGACCTGCGGGGTACAATAGGATCCTCTTCATCTTGATCATGAGCATCATGTATGTCACGATCGTTATGAATATCATGATGACCGTTCTCTTCAGCTCCCACTACGGAAGATGATTCCGGAACAACTTCCATTGCCATTTCTTCCACTTTGAGTGATTGGTCAATCATCTCGTTGAGGTCTATTTTCCTCCCACTCAATTCTTTCGAAAGAAACTCTTTCTGAAGAAAGCATCCAGTCTTGGCGACAAACGTTTTGCCCTCAGACTGGTTGTAGAAGGTGTATCCAACTGTTTCCCTTGGATATCCCACAAAGATGCACTTATCCGCTTTTGATTCGAGTTTGTCAGGCTGAAGTTTCCTAACATAAGCCTCACAACCCCAAATCTTCAAGTGAGACAACTTTGGTTTCTTGCCATGCCATTCCTCAAATGGTGTTGTCTTTACGGATTTGGACGGTGCCCTATTAAGAATGTAAGCGGCAGTTTCTAATGCATACCCTCAGAATGACACAGGTAAGTCGGTATGAGACATCATCGATCGTACGCTATCCAATAGAGTTCGATTACGTCGCTCAGAAACACGTTACGCTGAGGTGTTCCTTCCGGCGTAAGTTGTGGTACGATGCCACAGGTCTTAAGATGATCGCCAAACTCGTGAATTAAATACTCGCCTCCTCGATTGGATCGAAGGTGCTTGATTTTCTTCCTGAGTTTATTCTCGACCTCACTCTGAAATTCCTTGAACCTTTCGAAGGTTTTAGACTTATGTTTCATTAAGTAGATATACCCATATCTGCTTAAGTCATCTGTGAAGGTCACGAAGTAACGAAGACCATTTCGTGTGGGGACGTTCATAGGTCCACATACATCTGAATGTATGATCCCTAACAAGTCTTCCGCACGCTCCATTGTTCCATTGAATGGAGTCCTTGTCATCTTGCCCATAAGGCATGGTTCACATGTGTCAAGGGATCCAAAATCCAATGACTCCAGAAGTCCATCATCATGAAGCTTCTTCATGCGCTTTTCACCAATATGACCAAGTCGAAAATGCCACATCATCATGTGTTCTTCGCCACTAGGTTTTAATCTTTTGGCCTCTACGTTATCAATATGAAGTATATCACAATCGAGATTAAGAATGAATAAGCCATTTTTCTCCGGTGCGTGAACATAAAACACATCATCCTTATAAATCGCACAACCAATTGTATCTGACTTAAAAGAATAGTGGTCTCGCTTCAAGCAAGAACCACTAACGATGTTCACACTCAATGCGGGTACATAGTAGCACTTATTCAAAATCAAAACTAATCCCGAAGGGAGACTAAGATGCTTCGTGCCGACCGCCACCACTTCAATCCGGCAGCCGTTTCCCACGCGCATCGTCACTTCATCTTTCATCAAGCGTCGCCTATTCCGTAGCCCTTGAGAGGAGTTAGAAATATGAGCAACAGATCCTGTATCAAATATCCAGGATTTGTTCCCAGCGCTTGTTAAGAAAAGATCAATAACATGTATATCAAATATACCTTTGTCTGTTCTGACAATCTTGCCAGCCTTCTTATCCTCTAGGTACTTGGCGCAGTTGCGTTTCCAGTGACCATCACCCTTGCAGTAGAAGCACTCAACGCCGGGCTTGGCTACAGGTTTGGGTGCCTTACGAGGAGTGACAACTGGCTTTTCACCCATCTTCGGGCTTCCCTTCTTTCCCTTCTCCTTCTTGCCAGACTTCTTGAATTCAATGGTCTTGTTGACCAGGAATACAACATGCTCCTTCTTGATCTCAACCTCAGCAGTTTTCAGCATGGCGAACAACTCAGAAGGGGTCTTAGTCATCCCCTGCATGTTGTAGTTCAACACAAAGCCTTTGTAGCTAGGGGGCAGCGACTGCAGCACCCTATCAACAGCAAGTTCATCAGGAATCTGACATTCCAGAGCATTCAAGCGTTGAACGTAGCCAGACATCTTGACCACGTGCGCACTAACACTGCTATCCTCATCCATCTTTGCTGAGAAGAAAGCTTCAGATGCCTCATAACGTTCAGCTCTGGCTTGGGGTGAAAAGACGGCCTTGAGGTTGGTGATTATCTCATATGCACCCATCCTCTCAAAGCGTTTCTGCAGCTCAGCCTCCATGGAGTAAAGCATTCCACTCTGGACAAGGTTGTAATCATCCGTCTTGGAGAGGTAGACATTCTTCTCATCCCGACTAGCGTCTGCTGGTGGTTCGTCACCTAACGTGGCCTCTAGTACGTATGCCATCTTGAGGGGAACGAGGAGAATCCTCAGAGTGCGGAACCAGTTGGTGAAGTTTGACCCATCGGTTTTCAGTTTGTCTTTGTCTAGGAATGGCCCCAAGTTGAATGAGGGGCGAGGTGCAGCCATCTACAATGGTTATTTGCAAAACACATATTTAGACTTTGTTCATAATTGGAGTTCAATTTTAATTAATTCTAAAACTCCCACTTAGTTAAATATCTCTCCAAATTTACTAAGTGGTTAACATAATCCTAGTTTGAATGATCGTCGTCGAATATCACACGGCCGACGACACATCTCCCTAGGTAGGCCATCATGCCAATCATAACCGTTATATGACTCATGCTTAACCTTTCGGTCATCCGTATCCCAAGCTCATATCTACATATGTCAAGCCTGCCAGTCGAACCTTAGTGTATGGCTGTTCAGCAAGGCCATATCTTCATATGCTAGGCTTGCCAAACCCAACCTCATGCGATCGCTAATGTATGTATGACACCCGATCGTCACGGCCTGCCTATCATAAAGAGATCCTTCCAGGCGGTGCCCACTAAGGGAGAATACAATCATGGTATTGAGAGAGATTATCCTATCATGCTACCGTCGCATATCTAGCATATTAGCAAGACATGAAGTAAAACTGTAAATCATACAAGCTATGATCCCCCCTTACATGCAAATTAAAGTTAAAACGGCTTCTACTTTATCTTTTGCAAGTTTTACGTGGCTGCTAAGGGGTTTCGAGAGAGAACTGCTTTCTATCCTGCGAAAACAAGCCACAACACCAATCCTGCAATCGTCTCTATTACACCCCTGTCGGGCCCCTCCGTTACAAACGTCTTCGCATCGCTAATGTTAGAGAGACAGACATCCCCCAGCCACTTATATGGTACAGGCCATATGTCAAGCGTGGAACCAGTCTCGCGTAAACGCGTAAGGTCGGTCGGGGCCGCTTCATCAGGACATTGCCGCAACGCTAAATGAGTACACGTGGGAGGGTAACAATTGGAGAATTGATGCCCACATCCTAGATGTGTTCTACCCGTACAATACATCTACGCATAGCCTTGCTCATGATACCACTGTTGGGGATCGGCGCAGCAAACAAAAAATTTCCTACCTACGAGTCCCGAACCCAAGATCTATGTTATGCTGATGTATGTAACGGAAGGAATCGATGCTCATACCTTTGAAGACCGAAAGAGGGAAACGTTCCTCGAACGTGGTTGGCGTAGACTCTGATCCTACGACCTCCCTGTCGTGTTGAAGAATCTCCGACGATGAAGTAGCACCACACGTGTAGTGCCTCGCGGGATTACACACGTACGGTGCAACCGCCGTCCCTTCGAGCTCCGAACCAGAAGAGCAGCGGAAAGAAGATTGATTCGGATCCCGATTTCGGAAGCGCGACGGCGTCCAGATGATGGTGAAACCCCCAACCAGGTGCAAAATCCAAACCAGGGGAGTCCGCTCTAGGTCGGAGAAAGAGAGAGAGAGAAACTCAATGTTTTGTTGAAAAAGGAACCCCACCCCTCCTTATATAGGCCAAGGAGGGGCTCCACCCCCTCCCCTTCCCCCATGTGGGACTAAACCCCCAAGGGGGGGGGAGTGGTGCGGCTAGGAGGGGGGATGGGCCCCTCTCTTGGCGCCAAGCCCAAGGGGGGAGGCTCCCCCTTCCCCTCATGGGCCTTTTAAGGCCCAAATACCTTATCACCTTTTTAATTAATTATTTAAATAATTTTTAATATTTAATTATGTCAATTAAATAATAAAACATATTTAAACATTAATATATACTATTTTGAACCTTTCAAAATATCCGGAACAACTTCCGGCACCTCCCGGTACATTTTCGGTGTTTTCTCTCTTTTCACCGATGATCCCGAATCAATCCTTAATGCATCGATTGCCCTTAAGTGTGACACCCTACGGTCCGGGAAAAAGTAGACATGATCGAGACATTCTCTGACCAATGACCATCATGTGGGATCTGGTTACAATCCTTGATGTGCCCCTACGCTTCCATCGAATAAACTTCATCGCTGTTGAACCGTTAACAATATGACTTGATCCCTTTGTACTTCGGTACTATGTTTGTCCAAGGTATGATCGTCGGTATCCAATACCTAGTTCTTCCTCGTCTCCGACATAACATGTTTATTCGTCTGTGAATATTACATCTCTTGTGACCCAGTCACTTGCTTGCAAGCTATTGATGCAACACCACCGAGTGGGCCCAGAGTACCTATCCGTCACTCGGATTGACAAATCCCGCTCTGATCTATTTCATACTCCTCAACATATCTATTTCGGAATACCCAAGATACACCTTTTCAGTTACCATGTTTCAGTGTAACGGTTAATGCACTCAAAGCATCCTAATAGATAGCAATTATGTATGACCATCACGGTCTAAGGATTCAGTCACTATGTTATTAAGTCCTCGCAATGCTGAACTTATGTGACTTGATCACACTGCAATGCTTAAGGTGTGTGTGTGTCCATCACATCATTCTCCTAATGATATGACCTCATTGTCAATAGACTATTATGTTCTCATGATCAGGAAACCTTGATCATCAATTGCCCAATGAGCTAGTATGCCTGATTTTAACTAGGGACCAGGTTGTTATATATCACACGTGTATTAATGTTTCCGCTTAATACATTTCTAGAACAATATATAACGTATTATGAACAAACAGATATGTGACAAATATCTTTATTAATTTGCCTCTAGGGCACATATCCAACACAAAACACCGACTCCGAGCTCGAGATCAGCGATCTCTAAGACCATCACCAACGAGAAAGAAATCGATGACTCAGAAGACATGCGCGAGGATTCTACGAAGAGACCTCACCCGACGAGTCGAACTATACAGCCACGCGCCCGCCGACCACTCAACGACCCGCCACCGTGCGGACAACCGCCGCCCGCCAGGACAGCGACTCAGAGACTTAGACCGACGAATACTACGACCTAGATCGAAGGCCATACGAATTCACCAATCTCATAAGGAACCAGAATCTAAGAAAGGGGATCGAAATCGACCCATGAGCTCACGAGCACCCAGCGGATCACGTGTTGTTCTTCCGAATCTCAAGGAGGAAACGGCAAGCCGAATCCAGCAAGCTCACGGTCAGGGAACAGCTAGAAGGACCCTGCACGATCCACTGCTTCGAAGACAACTGGGGAAACATCAGATCGAGCGACACTCTGGGAGGCTGCCGCCTGTTTAATGAACTCGCCGATGGCCTCAAGGAGGAAAAACAGCAAGAAGCCAAGCACACACGACGAACCGAGCATTCGCCCACTAAAGGACAGGTGTACACGATCCAAGAAGGCAAGGTATCGCAAGCCCAACAGGACGCCTACACCCTGCAGGCCAGAGCAGCCGAGAACCTAAACACAGTTCAAGTCTAGCAGCTACACAACGCAGAAACCAGCATCACGTTCTCCCAGAACGACCACCCGCCTGCAGTCCCAAGGCCGGGGCACGCGCCCCTGGTCCTCGACGCCAAAATTGGAGGATACGACATGGACAGAATCTTCATGGACGGAGGCAGCAGCATGAACATAATCTTTGTCAGCACCCTACGCAAGATGCTGATACCACGATCAGTATGGAAGAAATCAAGCACCGTGTTATAAAGAGTAGTCCCAGGAGAAGAAGCTACCTCCCTTGGACTAATCGCTCCTCTACAACGACATCACCCAATGAGCAATCGAAGGATCCCGCCAGTCGCGTCGAGTCCTTCTCGGTCACTCGCTGCACCGTCGACTCCAAGCACACAAATCATCCTGCGCCGAGCTCCTTTGTATGGGCTCTCCCGTACCGAGCTCCATCGCGCAGGAATCGCCACGTCGAGTCCTCTCATCACTCGTCGGATAAATTCATCACGACGACTTCGCCGCGCAACTCCGTCACCTCAACACTCGGGGGCTCGCGGACCCGGGGGCTCGTGGACTCGGGGGCTGAACGTCGCAGTCGCCGTCACATCGACTCCGTTCTCGCATCATCGACTGCTCATCGTCGACTGCTCATCTTCGACATCCTCCGCCACGTCGATTCTACAGCTAAGTTTTCTTACACTTTTATATGCTGTGATTCCAAAACCTATATGCATTCTCGATAAGTCGCCAAAGACGACTATGCAGCCGCACACAAACCTCGAGGGCTTTAAAACTATCCTTTGGATCACGCTCAGTTTTATATGCTGTTTATTTGCATTCGTCAAAGTAGTGAGTCTAGGTACCAAAAGTCCACTCTTGTCTCCGGGTTCAACAAGTCTGGCATCGCGTCCCTGTTACCCGGCAGGAGTTTGCTGCTGGAGGGCCTACTCACAAAAAGACACGCTTAAACCGTATATGCAACTACATTATCCACTCGACAAAAGTGCAACATCTGCAAATCATGCACCTTATAATTCTTTTGTATATCGCGCAAGTACATCTTAATACAGTTGCACCTTTTTCTCCTTCTCAGCAGGTGCTCGGGTGCTGGGCGCTCTCGTGACGCGGCGAGGCCAACCTCCTCGTCCATGACCGGTCTCTACAAACAACTCACGCCTACGGTGCAAGACCCGAGTTGAGCAATTCCTCGGATGACAATTAGTCGACGACGAAGAAGTCTTGAGTCTATGCTCGACTGCAAGCAGTCGAACATAGCCTCGGGGGCTACTCCCATCGGGAGCGCTGACGCGCACCCGACGAGCACTACTCACGCAACTGACAAGAACGACGGGGTTAGCTTAAAAACAACTTGAACCTATGCGCGACTCTATGAGTCGCACATAGCCTCGGGGGCTACTCCCATCGGGAGCGCTGACGCGCACCCGACGCCCACTCGACTGGACAACTTCTCTCCACCCGACGATGAAACAAGAAGACGAACCGGACTGCAATTTTGATGCTTCATCCAAAAACTCCCATCGGGAGCATACTCACGACATCTTCAACCGTTCATCAGCAAATGATCGACACGCACTACGACGGCTATTGCAGATTCGAGTACCTGCGCGACTCTTTGAGTCCCCCAGGCACTCGGGGGCTACTGACGAGGGAGTGACCCCACGACTCCTCTACGAGAGGGTAACTGGTGCGTGTCATGGCTGGACGCCCACCAGAGGCCCACTCGTGGACACCGACATGATGGAATAAGACGTGAAGCCGAAGACTTGAGGCGCAAGACAAGGACTCTTACTTGTAGTCGACTAGGATTCATGTAAACCCCTACCTGGCTATCTATATAAAGCGAGGCAGGGGAACCTCTCTAGACATTGTCTAAACCCCCACACATAGAACTAGACAGATCTCTCTCCACCAAAGTCCTCACGGCACCCCTATACATCATCATCAATACAAGATCAGACAAGCAGCATGTAGGGTTTTCCCTCCGGGGGCCTGAAGCTGGGTAAATTGTGCCCCATGTGTCGCTTGTCCGTCGTCCGACAATTCAATATCGAGCAGGAATGTCTCCTCCTGTTAGCCGACGAGCTATCGTCCAACCTGTGCCTCTCATGACCAACCCAGGGTCCCTGACCATGGGATTTGCCGGGGTACATACCCGACAGGGGAGATTGGATGATTTCCCCCACTTTACTTTATGATTAGATGATTCTCCCCGTTTTAGTTAGGATTAGATGATATGCCCCATTTTCTTTAATCTTTTGATCATTTTCCCTAATCTATATTTTAATGAATTCTTAATTATTTCAAATTAGAAAGTCAAGCTGGAATGACCTTTATGCCCCTATGGCAGTTTTGCAATCTTTCTTCCTAATCCTCTCTCTATCTACCCGGTTGAACCCCCATCCTTCATGGATTCGTCGTTCGTCCCCTACAGCTCGTCCTGTTCGGCTGCTCATACTGTACCACTGAAGTGACAAACCACACGGTTGATAAACAAAGCGACACTGCATCTCGACGGCCTGCTGGCTCTCCCGCTGTTGCTCCACAACCCGACAACTCTCTCTATCACTCTGGCGGCTCCTGTTGCTGCTCGACGGCCAACGCTCTCTCTGCACCCGGACGACTCCCCCTATTGATCGGAGGTCGGCGACTCCTGCTGCTGCTCGACGACCAGCGCTCTCTCTGCACCCGGACGACTCTCCCTGCTGATCAAAGGCCGGCGAATCCCTCTACTACTTTGTGGTGCGACGGACACCCGTCGACTATGTGTTTAAGCTGGGATGGTGTACGTGGCGTAGATGAACCAGGTAGAGAGAAGATTGTGCAGAGAAAATGCAAATCTGTCATGGGGTACAATGGTCATTGAACATTGATTTTCTGAACTAAAATAATAAAGAATTCATTAGGATACATATTAGGGTAAATGATCAAAAGATTAAAGAAAAATGGGGCATATCATCTAATTCTATCTAAAGCGGGGTAAATCATCTAATCAGAAAGTAAAGTGTGGGAAATCATCCAATCTCCCAGGCCAAAGGAGGGCCAGAGGGGATAGCCCCACCTCCCAAGCGACCTGGGGAGCGGGTACCCCCCGGTCGCGCCCTTTGGCCACCCGGGGTCTGTGGCCCCCCGTGACTAGCCCATCCGACTGTGGGGCTCTTATGGTAGATTATAATTTTGGTAATTTTATGTTATTTTTCTGAGCATTTTCCTTTTTGAATCTTCTCGCAATTATTGATAAAACAGACAAAAACTAGCATCAGGCTCTGGATTAATAGGTTAGTCCAATAAATGATACAAAAGTATGGCAAAATAACATATCAATGACACAAAACAAGCATGGAACAAACAAACATTATAGATACGTTTGAGACGTATCAACATCGATCTCCAAGGTTAACTAAATCCTGCTCGTCCTCGAGTAGGTAAATTATAGCAAAGATAAAATTTTAATTTGACATGCTACTAGGATTATAAACGATCATGTAATCAAGATGCATAAGCTCAAGACAAAGTGATATAAAGCAGCATTCTATGTTGATATTAAAACGAGTAATGAAAGAACATATAGACAATTGAGTTTTTGATTTCCGTGAATCGAATGTTTAGTCGGAGTCCCGTGCCATGAGTGGGGAAGATTTAGAATAATAATAATATGTTGACAACTTATAGTCAACCTTTGCCTTTCTCATAGCCCAGCTAAACTTATCATAACACTATCCCAGAGTGTCAGTCACATACACGGCTACTTGATCATCTTCTTTTCGACTTTTTAGCAACTCATGCAATGAAAAAGAAAAAGCATGACAAAGAAAATAATAATGGGGATAGGAAGTCAAAAATTGAGAAAGTCTCACACCAATGAGGTAGGCATTCGGTTTATATGATTAATACGGTTCAATTTATTTAGTTTTTTTTATAATTTTGGTTGTACGAAAATAACAACCAAAATAATTACATAGAAATTAGCAACCGAATCATGTTAACCGAAATATATCGGTTCGGTTTGTTTGGTTAGCCGAAAACCAAAGTACACGCACCTATCTACTACTAATATAAAAAGCACCAGAGGTGCTGATCCAAACAATCTCAAACGTCCATTGCCTTCGATCCAACGTGCCATATCTAATCCATGTTTAGCGGTAGCACAACACAACCTCACTCCCGCAAAATATACCCTTTCGTTAATAATCCCGTCTAATCTATCCTCCCCACGCCCTCACCCCGATGACGCAGCAACGCCCTCCCCGTCGGCCCTATCCCGCCGCCCCAACACCCCCCTCCCCGCCGGCACCACCTCCTCCCCGCCACCCCATACCGCCGCCACACCACCCCCTCCCCGCCATCCCATCCCGCGCCCCACCACGCCCCTATCCGCCGGCAAGCGACGACTCGGATCCCCGCGACGAACGATTGACCAGCCCCTTCCACCGTCTTCGGCCCGACTGGATGCGCCGCCCCCGCCCTCCTGATCCACCCCCACTGCCCCCATCCGCCGACAAGCGACGACCTGGACCCCCGCCATGAACGGCTGCCCATCCCCGTCCGCGGGCTTCGGTCCGACCGGCTGCGCCGCCACCGCCCGCTTGCTCTCCCCACCCGGCGCTACTTCCGTCTATCGGCGCTGCCCTTCAGACCCCTGACGCATGTATCCCGGCGCCGGCGCCATCCCCAGGTGTAAATCAGCGTCGTCCGTTGATGTATGGTGACTTGCTAGAATAGAAATATCCACAGGTTAGTGCAATTTACTGAACATTTGAGTATGCTGTCTTGCTAGGATTCTCCAATTTCTACACTGAACCATGACATAGTAGAAACCTGGCCATGATAAGTTATACGAGATTTTGAATTCTGCAAATTACTGGAAAAAACAGGACTATGCTACAGTGTAACAAAAATCTAACCATCTTGCATACCGTGTTGTCCAGCATATCTTGCATACCGTGTTGTCCAGCATACATGATAAGAGATGTTCAAAATCTGAACTGTAAATATGAAGTGTCTTGCTACATAGCAATTATGAAGCCTTGTTAGATCTGTCGTGTCTTGCAACATACAGTAGCAATTATCAAGCCTTGTTAGTGTTTTCACAACATAGTTTGTAAACATATCACAAAAATAATATTATTGAAACCCTCCTTTGAATAGTATCACTGAAAACAGATTGGTAAATTCTACCCGTTTGACATTTTTTAGTTTCTGAACAGAGTCAGGCTTCCTTAAGACAAGAAGTCGAGTAATCTATGCCCTTTGGTGATCATATATATCATATGACTACATGGTGGCTTCTCCACCCCACAGTTTGACAAACGTTGATTCCTTTGTCTTGTTACCTCCATTTGGAAAATGTTGATACCTATTATACTGATTGAAATTCCGTAAACAAAGGTAGGTCAACTCAACCAAATTTACCTGCAGTTCATATGTTTAAGATGCAAAATGTGTGCTTGTGTTTTCCTTGGCAGGGATCAGGACTCCGGGGATGCAGATGAGTGTACAACAGTGGTATTACAAATCAAAAATCTTTTGCTTGCATCAGTAAGTGGACACTATTGAGGAAAAATCGAGCTTAGGTCCAGATCTCTCGAATCAGTGGTGCTTCATTATGTTAACTGAATTTCAGTATTGTATTATTATAGAAAATGAAGTTTCGACAGAGGTATTGCAGTTTGAACTTGCGAATGTATATACTTTATTTTCTAATCAGCATGAAAAAATCATCTCCCTACTGTACAGAATTTTAACTTGCAAGCAAATGCTTATTTTATTTGAATCGGGATTTGTGTGGCATTCTGCAAAATCTGCAAATAGGTTATTTTGTTCGAACGATATCAAATTATTCATTTGTTTGCCATATTCATTTGTTTTATTACCAATAACCACAACGGCAATCTTCCTACATATCCTTCGAAATTCATTCTTGTAATAGAGTTTTGTGCTTTATGTGTTTGAGAATGATAACGCGTAATCAAGATTGACACGATGCCCTTGTAAACAATTTTATTTATGAAGATATGCCTACCTATCCACTGTAGTGTCTTTAATAATTTTGTTCAAAATCTCCAGTGACGTTTGTAAATTTTACAGTGCAACATGTAAACCACCACTCGATTATAAGATACCGATCAAGATTTTAGGTGATTTTTTAGGTAATAGTATAATAGGTGATGGTACCACAACAATACTAGGATGACAACTTCTCCCTCCGTTAGTGTTTTCAGTTAGGCGGAGAATTAAATATATAAGGATGACCTCCTGTTTCTGCTGCACACGCTGCGCCCTCCACCAAGTTAGTATCTCCACAGCCCCTGTTCATAACTTCTCAACTGCTACGGTTCAATGTTCGTTTGGTTCAGAATTGCATGTGAAGGATTTGGTTGAGATCAGTCTTGGTGCTGTTAAGATCAAGGTAATTTGTTCAAGAAAATTCTCCCTTCATTACATCTGAACGAGTTAATTTATTATATTAGTGTTGTCATCACAATTCAAGTAGGATGCTCTTTTGATTCACCTTTTGGTTGTTTTTGCACTGAATAAGACCGCTTGTCCAGACATATTACACCGAATTAGATCACTGGTTCAAATAAGATCACATATTCTCCTGTTGATTCAAATAGGTTGCTCTTTTGATTCATCTTTTTTTTGCACTAGATACGATCACTGGTCAATAGAAATCCCTGCCACCATGATTACAAATTGTTCAGTTTGTACCTAATGACGTAGGAACACTACATCTAAAGTGCAGATTACGTGAATTCTTATTGCTCATGCATAAAGTACGGAGCATGTGGTCTATATAAAAGGTTCGACGTTTCATCTTGCTAGACAGTTTAAAGATAAATTATGGACATTATGCATTTTTGGTTCATCTTGTAATAGATATAGATACTCAATTTATATTTAACATTTATTTGAATCTGGATAACAACAAAGCTTTGTGTCACTCATACATATTCAAATACAGGTGGATTTTGTTGAGGTACAAGAAAAATCCGTCGATGTAGGACCTGAGGCGATATATTTGAAAGGGATTGAAAACTCAAGTAGTTGTGAAAATCCAACGGAGGCGTAGATGGAGTTTATTATGTCTTGTCATAATAAACCAAAGAAGGCGAACACACAAATTATCACGCAAGATACTTATCTCTATATGATTATCTATATTTTTTTTCCTTTTTATGTATCTACTATTTAATCTATCTAATTTTTACCGAAGATATAGATTTATCTATTATTAAATATATTAAGTCCGTACCTCCGAAAACCAAACTTGTGGCCATTGGTGATGTCGTCCTGTTAGTTCAGGATTTAGCATGTTTTACAAATATGTAGTGCATTTTTGGATGATAATGGGAGTCCGGCTGTATCCGTAAAAATTATCATTCTTATAAATAAATAATAAATATATTAATTAATCACTATTTGCTCTTTCAATTATAGGTCATCAATGGGTACACCTATTGTATAAATGCTCAAGATTATTTGCAGCATAGACGGAGGAAATGTACATCAAGACTTATATTTTTGCCATACTAAAACGACACAGAAAACTTGATATAGACCTATCGGATCATGAACACATCATACGACGGGTTCATAACTATCTACAACTAGATGATACCCCGCGCGTTGCTGCGGGAATCAGTTGCAATATATTTTGAATGATTGATTGCATGAAACATGAATAGTTGAATTAATAGTGGCACTGCTGCGGGAATCAGTTGCAATATAATTTGAATGATTGATTGCGAGGGGCACTCCCAATGCTTGTATCTTAGCACGTAATCATAGACATTTTGTTTATGTGGCATAGTATTTAATGAAGAAAGAGAGTGATGTTGTATCTTAACTAAGATACAACCTTTGCACATGGCCATACGCAAAAGGCATGGCTAGACCAATCACATGTATGCATGTAGCTAAAATCAATAAATAAGATACAACCTCTAAGAAACAATGCATTGTGGTATATGTATCTTAAATTTTTATTACTCCTATGATATCGTGCTAAGAAACGATGCATTTGAAGAGCCCTTATAGTATTATAGAGTGGTGAATCTTTGATGATGTGACATGTATGCATGTTAAAAGTGATGTAATATAATAGGAAAAAAATCCATGCATGTTGAGGGAGGTTGCATGTGTCATTAAATGGATGTGTGCATGAGATCAACTAATAATGAAGAACTTGTTCTCATGCATATTGTGGTGGGCCTTTGATGAGGTGGCATGCTTGCATGTTGAGATAGATAAGATAGTGGGGATGATCTATTATAGTATTATAGATATGACACGGGAGACGGTCTATAACATTTCATAGTTGGCCTGGACGGCATAACATTTCATCACGTGGATGGATAATGTTGGTTCCTTATATAGTACATCATATACGGTTATGATTTTTCTCTAACTAATACATACTACAGATTTGTTAGGGCACATCTAGATGTGCACTACTTAGAGCACATCTAAGTGATTTTATCTAACTAGAAAGGAAAAAAAAGAAAATATGTACACGAATCTCTATGTAAAATCAATGGTCTAAGACTTAGATGTGCACTACTTAGAGCACATCTAGATGTGCTTGCATATCCTATTTGCATATGCTCGCCTTGATCATTAT
The DNA here is from genome assembly GCA_950022295.1 of Bromus sterilis. Classification (NCBI taxonomy): domain Eukaryota; kingdom Viridiplantae; phylum Streptophyta; class Magnoliopsida; order Poales; family Poaceae; genus Bromus; species Bromus sterilis. Next base: position 413,897,401 of record OX465595.1, on the reverse strand, counting down.
ATCTTGTTCATCACTGATCAACATGCCAATGCTATCTCTATACTGGAATGCCTTGGCATATCTGTCGGTCAAGCTTGATGATTTAGTTAGGTGCATTGAAACTCCAGAGGATCTCATTTTAACGCAACCCCAAATGGAATGATAACAATTTCTCTGGCATCATCGATTAACAATTTGTGTTCCAAAAATCATGGACATGTGACTTCTCTTGAAACCAATTAAAGCATATTATTTAGGTTTTTGAATGCTCAATGTAATGATAATGTATTTATCTATATGAACATGTTTGGTTATTTTGCTTTTAGTTTTATTTATCCTGGAATGGTATAGATTTAAATCAACCAATTTGCAGGAGTTTTCATTGTTTAACGATTTTACATTTTTTTGCGGGGAAAACGATTTTACATTCTACTATATGAAACCCCCGTGATAATGATTTATTATTCTCATCCAGGATGGTGATCAACTAAGGAAGCGATTTTTAATGCATCTACCCAACTATGTCAACAGTGAAGTTGCACACAACATTACATATGTTGTGCGAGGACTGATTAGGTGTATTAAAAAAATATTGAGATAATAATGTTATCTGATAGCGATCACGTGCATTGGTAAATATTGATATTTAATGTTTTTTACCATTATGTATAGGATGACATATTAAAATGTTTTCTTAACCAGTAATAATTATTAGTGTAATAAAATATATTTATATATATTTGCAATATTAATCGAGACGTGCATTTGCATGTGTGTGCTTCAATAATAATTATCCAAAAGTGACATGAACACATAGTTTTGTCAAGAAGACATAGATTCAGAATATTTATTTGATATATGTTCAAGGTTTCATACATATAACATTCATAATGTTACAAAATCTTTCTAAAATATATGATTTAAGAGAAAAAATGTATTTCTACGGTTACACGTGTGTTACACGTGCAAGCTTACTAGTCAGTATAAGTGTATGACTTCTAAATAGTGATTTACATTGTACATAATGTACAAGACAATCACAAAGAGTTGGGCTAATTAGCAAATGGAAATCTAGGTTTACATACATGCTAGCATGATACTTACATTAGGTATTATCGATAAATCAAGGATTAGGCCAATCAGCAAATGGGATGCAATCACAAAGCCAGTCACGTACTCACATTCACATATGCCTACTTCTACCCTTAAAAAATGTACGCCTACCGCTAAAAAAATCCAGTTTATGTACGCCTCAACCCTTAAACAAGACATACATCATACATATCGGTTTCTTCGGTTATTATGATTTTGACCAACAAAAACCTAACATAAACCAAACACCGAACAGTGAAAAAAGTTTTCACCGAACCAAAAAATCGTACATCGCATAATCAGAAAAATCATTAAGTTGATTCGATTCGGTTTGGTTTTTCGGTTTTCGGTGTGACAGAGCTAGAACCAACTTGGTATAGTATTCCTAGTCCTACTCGGTTTGCAATACTAACCAAACTAGGGCACATATACGGCCGTGCATGTTTGTGCTTATGTCTAACAGCCGCCGCCCCCTCCCCTCTCCTCCAGCAACCAGCCCAACCTACATCGGCAGTGCACACGATGTCGACCTCCTCGTATGTCGCCGGCGCCGGCCTCCCCTGCGGATCCTCTTCGTCCATCGTCGCCGGCGGCGTGTGCGGCTACCACGTGCTCAAGATCGTGGGCTACTCGCGCACCAAGGAGGTCCCCATTGGCGAGTGGATCGACTCGTGCTCGTTCCAGGTGGGAGGCCACACATGGCATCTCCGTTACTATCCCAACGGGTGGGATTCCGAGTACGTCGATTACATATCCCTTGTGCTCAACTTCGACGATACCGTTGGAGAGGCCGAGGCCGTGAAGGCACAAACCAAGTTCAGCTTACTCGACCAACATGGGAATCCTGTGGCGCCCTATATCCTGCAGACCACAAACACCTACGGTGTGGATAAAGATTGGGGATATGGTAATTTCATCAAAAGGGAGGAATTGGAGAAATCAGACCATCTCAAGGACGATACCTTCACTGTCAGGGTAGACGTCACTATCTTCAGCGACTTCCAGGCACAGAAGACACCATCCATCGCCGTGCCACCATCCGACATAGGCTGGCACTTCGGCGATCTTCTGACGAGCAAGGCCGGCGCCGATGTTGAATTCCGAGTCGGCGGGGAGACAATCTTGGCGCACCGATTGGTGCTGGCGGCACGGTCGCAGGTCTTCAAAGCGCAGTTCTTTGGACAGATGAAGGAGGGAACCACCAGAGAGACCATACATATAGATGACATGGAAGCACAGGTGTTTCATGCTCTGCTTACTTTCGTCTACACGGATGCGTTGCCGGGTATGAAGCAACAAGAGGAATCTGCCATGGCTCAGCACTTGCTTGTTGCAGCAGACAAGTATGATTTGAAGAGGCTGAAGCTGATTTGTGAAGATAAGTTGTGCAATCGTATCGATGCGAGCTCCGTGGCGTCTATCTTGGCATTGGCGGAGCAGCACCACTGCCATGAGCTTAAGGAGGCATGCATGGTGTTCCTCGGCTCGCCGACGAATCTTGATGCGGCCTTGAAGACTGAAGATTTCGAGTTTTTAACCAAGAGTTGCCCTGGTGCTGTGAATGATTTCCTCATGTCCCAAGTTGTTCCTAGTTTACTTGGAAAGAGAAAATCAAGGGCATGAACACGAGGTTACAATCTTGGTACCATTTGCAATCATAAGTCCAGAAAGTAACTATAGACTCGATCGGCAAGTCTGCATGCTATCTATTATTAGTATTTTTATTATGCTGTGTAGTCTTGTTCTCACAAGGATGCGATATGTACGTTGGTCCTTTTTTGATTTGTAATCGTATCCCTTGCGGAGACTTTGTTGCTGATTTGACAAACCATGTGCAAAGCAAAAATCGTTTTTGCTAATTAGTGAACAGTTAGTTCGGAACTTGCAAGCCTTTTTGACTAGTTGTCCTTTACATTTTGCGAGCATTGCATGCGCTGCTTCCTGAGTTCAAACACTCCCCCGATTGTCAAATTTAAAAGGTGCTCATACATCCCATGTTCAGTACAGGGCAATGTTTATTTTGCTTGTTAAGATAGACTGTGAGTAGCTCAAAGCTACAAGTAGGTTGTGAACTTTTATGAATGCTAGTTTTAGTGATGATTTCTGACATAGTAGTAGTAGCAGCTAAGTTAGTGATCTTATGTAGGCTGTGATTTTTTTTTTGGGAACAAACTAAGGGTCTTGACTCTTGAGGACCCAAACTCTGCATTAAGGATAAACCAGAGATACAATGCAGGTTACAAAGAAACAGGAAAGAAAAAGAAATTACAACCAAGTCCGTGCACCTTTTGAATAGGACCCCAAAAGGTAGTTACAAATCACAATCAGATCCAAAACATCATCCTCTGAGAACTAACTTTGCCAGCACCGGGGATAAAACCACTTGGTCTGACGAAGCCTCCACAGCGGCATGCCATGGGCTCCGATTGAAGGATGCACTGCCTCCGCTTTGGCATCTTGGCGTGGAGGAAGAAAGAGGACTACCCTTCATCCAAGAAGATTGTCTCCTCCACAATAAAGATGAACCAACGACCTTGAAAGCCGCATAAGATGAACTATAACATACATCGGAGATTCACTGTGTCCCAATCACACCCTTCACGAGTGAGCCCATGAGAATACATGAAAGATCATGACAAGCCGGAGAATCTCTTCATACAACCCAGGGACAAGAAAATTTGATGCTAGCAACAACATCAAAGGATTCAGGGCTTGAATTCGGCGCTCTCCTCTCTGCCTCCACCTCGGCAGGCAACGAAGAACAAGACCATCACCAACCCCACAAGCTATGGCTCCAGATCAGGTTTATTAACCGGGATCCTACTAGATCCGGTGCTTCCCCCTCCCCTCCTCCACTAGGCCAAGGAAGGAGGCAACAACGACCACCATCAGACGGTTCTTGGGAGCTCTAGTGGGATGAATCCCAAAGGCAAAGCTCTACTGTGACATAAAGCCACATCTAACTACCCTATATCTACAAGGAGAACCCTAGCACCTTTCCATAACCAATTTTGAAGTTTGGTCTCAAGTATTTTCATAAAGGCTATGATCCCATTTTTGCAGTTGCTTTTATTTTTTATTTTTCGAAAAGGAGGATAACTCGCGGCCTCTGCATCATGCAATGCACATAGCCATATATTACTAAGAATGCAAAAATCCCGCAGTCGAACAACATCGACCTGGGAAAAAGAAAAAATAAACTCAAGGCCACATGCCTCGCGACAATAACTCCACCAGATAGCCAGTAACCCTATGGTACAAAATAATAATTATACAACTCCTAAGATACGCCTTCAAAAGGGCATCACCGCACGTGCGCTGATGATGAAGATTCCAACCCAAGGTTGATCTTCACATTCTTATCCTCAAAGAGCAACTCTAGCAGATCCAGCATTTTTCTAGCCTGCAAAATATTATCGGGTCACCGTAAAACATTTTTGTGATACTAAATTGGCGTTGGCAGAACAGGTACCGCAAAATTGCACTGCAAAAAAAATGATTCGGCGACGCTACGACCGCCCGCCTACTCCAGCATCGTTGCCGAGCTCCTTATGCGACAGTCCGACGACATTCCACTAGTAGAAAACAAGGCTTTGGTTCAGACCTGGCCAGCCCATTAGTCCCGGTTCAGTCACGAACCGGGACCCATGGGGGCATACGTCCCGGTTCGTGCGTCCAGGGCGCCGGCCGGGCCTCGTGAGGCACTGGTCCCGGTTCGTTTGGACCCATTAGTCCCGGTTCCAGACACGAACCGGGACGAATAGGCCTCCATCCACTGGTCCCGGTTCGTAGCTGGAACCGGGACTAAAGGTCCTTTAGTCCCGGTTTCAGCTACGAACCGGGACCAGTGGATGGCGCTTCGTCTTCCCGCGCTTCGCCCCAAGGCGGTTTTTCGTATACGCGTGCGGCGCACGCTCGACGAGCTTCCCATGCGCGTGCGGCCTCCACCATTGGTCCCGGTTCGTAGCTGGAACCGGGACTAAAGGTACCTTTAGTCCCGGTTCCAGCTACGAACCGGGACCAATGACGGCGCTTCGTCTTCCCGCGCGCGCCCGACGAGCTTCCCATGCGCGTGCGGCGCGCGTTGGGAAGCTCGTCGGGCGTGCGCCCGACGAGCTTCTTAGGCTATAAGTACACGAAGGCCGGGAGCACTCCGACTCATCTCATCTCATCTTCCCTTCTAATCCCCTCTCGCGCCCGACGAGCTCCTCGCCGCCATGTCGGGGTCGCCGCTACGATGGTCGTCCGACTCCGACACCCCGTCGGACGAGGACAATTCCAAAAGGCGCAAGTTTTGGGACCCGCCTCGGAAGCCGCGGCCTCGAGCTCAGCGTGGGCGACGATCGCGCGCCGTCGACGACAGCCTGCACCCCGCCGACGACGACAGTCCGCCGCCCGCCGACGACCCGCTGGAACGGCTGGAGGCGCGGGAACTTCGCCGTGCCGATCGTGCGGAGAAGACCCGCGCGAACCTGGCCAAGGCGAGGGCCAAGAAGAAGGAGAAGAGGAGGGCCAAGATGACGACGCGTGTGGAGGCGAAAGTCGCGTCGGAGGAGGCCACCAAGCGGGCGGCGCCCAGCGACGACGATGAGGGCGCCGGGACCTCCGCCAAGAAGCAGAAGATCGAGTAGTTTAGCTCTAGTCGTTAGATTAGACGCTTCTAGCTTCGATCTTCTGTAATAAATATTATGAATTATATATATATTTTTGGTTAATCGTGATTGTTTTTTTGTTAATCGTGACATCATTGTTGTTTGTTAATCGTGATTGTTTTTTTAATAATTATTTGGAATTCAAAAAATTAAATCATGTGATATCAAGACCTAAGGGTTATAACATGATTGATATCTTACTATTGCCAGGAAAACAACAAGTGCAGACTTGGAAACTAGGGGAGATAGAACCTGAAAGTTAAGCGTGCTCGGGCTGGAGTAGTGAGAGGGATGGATGACCGGCCGGGAAGTTAGATGATTTGGAATGAGTGTTGATTAGAGATTAGAGATTAGAGATTAAATTCTGAAGCAGTGAAGAGGGGTGATTAGAGATTAAATTTTCAAATAATTCAAAGATTCGAAAATGAAAAAAATCCAAAAAAAAATTCAAATTTTTTTTTTCGAAAAAATTCCTTTAGTCCCGGTTTTTAACACCAACCGGGACTAAAGGTCCTCCAGCCCCTGCTCCAGCCGGCTGCCACGTGGAGGCCCATCTGTCCCGGTTCGTAAGCGAACCGGGACTAAAGGTCATGGGCTTTAGTAACGACCCTTTAGTCCCGGTTCCAGAACCGGAACAGAAGGCCCTCTGGAACCGGGACAAATGGGCCTTTTTCTACTAGTGTTCCAACCGTCCGCCTGCACCGGCAATGCTCCAGCGGTCAATACCGAGCTCTTTCGCTTGCTCCGATGATGCTCTAGCGTCCGCCGCTGAGCTCCTCCGCCTTCTTCGACGAGGATTCAGCGGCCTTTGCTGAGCTCCAAGCCGCTTGCACCGGCGTTAATCGATTTGCAGCTTCACTATACGGGAACTTGCAAAACGACCCAAAAATTGTAGATTTGAGGTATGGAGGGGAAAATATAAAGGGAAGCTACAATAAAGTTATAGGTCGGTCGTTTTACGGGATCTATCTGATGCGTTTTACGATAATTATATTGCGAATTTGGAGGTTTGACCAGTTTTGCAGGATCTACAAGAGTTGCTCTAAGCTCGTCATTGAAATCGTATGTACCATCATCCTTTATCCGTCTACCGACTCCTCAATAATCAAATACCTTTAGAGAAGACATGAGAAGATAGAGACGTCCCATATTGCCTGCCTCCCGCCATTGCCCGTCCACATTCAATTCAGCAGCAACATGCTAACATGACACCTCAGCTAGAGCCACCATGCAGCACCCGTCGGTAGAAGGCATGACATGCAGCTCCTACATGAGACGTCGTGCATGACATCCACCAACGGCTTCACCTGCTGATGATGGGCATTGCTCAACGCATCCTAAAAAACGCATCGAACCAGATCCGTTGATGCAATATACGTACTGTACCGACGTCAACCTTAGAAAGGCCCTCACCACCTTAATTTTGTTTTGTTTTTGCCACTCTAACTTTTGCTCACATTGCTTATGCCACTTTTTAATTTTACATCTCACCGTTTCCACTCTTAGCTTTTGATTATATATCACAAATTTCCGTGGCAAAAGCAATACAATTTCATTTCACTTTTCCCATTTTTAGCTTTTGATAATGTAGCACAATTACCACTCTAAAACTTATGCTTTTGCCAGGAGTGACAATAGTGATGTATTGTTAGAAGGTAAGTGTGGTAAAAGTGAGATGTCCAATTCTAGAGTAGCATATGTAAAATGGGAAAAACATAAATTTGTGCCTTCTAAATATATAGCCTTAGCCTTTTCAAAAAAAATGTGAAGGGAATATTTTTAATATAAAATGTGAACAGACTTTATTGCCGACGAAAGGTGTGTGGAACCGTGTTTCCAGCGGGTCTTTTGTGATTCAATCAGTTTAGGTTTTTGATGGATCCATTTGGATTCAACCGGTTTTCATGGTCATGAGAGTTTCTACAGGTCCTTATCGGCATTTTCCTCTCCGTGACGGCAATTTTCTTTTTAGATCACGACTGTCGGTGTTTCTAATCTACATTGATGACTTCTCGATTGATACTTCTACATCCTTCTGAAAATTAAAAAGTTTACTTTGTCGAAACGAAGGCGAGATGCAGCATCGAGCTATGCTCACGATGCACAGGAGAAAGATGATTTCGACACCGTACAGATTTAAGTGTAATTTTATTTTTGTGCTGGATGTACTTGTAATGATGTTTAATATATAGACCTTTAAAAAAAAGATAGACCAGAAAAAGGATCGAGTTGCATTCTCTCTATGGTCTTTTTAACCTTTTTCGAAAGATCTCCTTCCAGTATTTCCCTGGCTTCACCAATACATTACCCAAAACCCTCGCCGCCATCCCGCCACCGAACTGTAGCCGCCCCCTTCCCCACCGGCGACAGGCCCAACCGAACAACCTGTACAGCATGACGACCTCTTCGCATGTCGCCGGCGACGGCCTCCCATCCGGATCTGCTTCCTGCATCTCTGCCGCCGCCGTAAGCGGCTATCATTTGCTCAAGATCTTCGACTACTCGCGCACCACGGAGCTCCCTAATGGCCAGAGCATCAAATCTTGGGAGGCCACACATGGCACGTTCGTTACTATCCCGACGGGGACAATTCCAAGCACACCGGTTACATATCCCTCTATCTCCGCTTGGATGATACCGTCGCCACGACCGAGGCCGTGAAGGCACAAGCCAACTTCAGCTTACTCGACCAACATGGGAATCCGGTGCCGGACTATACCTGCCGTACGGCCACGAACATCTTGGGGATATGGGAAGTTCATCAGAAGGAAGAAACTGGAGAAATCAGATTATCTCAAGGACGATTCCTTCATTGTCAAAATCGAAATCACTATCGGGGACGAGTTCCATGTGCAGGAGACGCCATCCATCGTGGAACCATCGTCTGACATGCACTTGCACTTCGGTGATCTTCTGTCGAGCAAGGCGGGCGCTGATGTTGAATTCCAAGTCGGCGGGGAGACGTTCTCGGCGCACCGATTGGTGCTCGCGGCACGGTCTCCGGTTTTCAGAGCAGAGTTCTTTGGCCAGATGAAGGAGGGAACCACCACTGAGGCCATACAAATAGACGACATGGAGGCACAAGTGTTTGATGCTCTTCTTACTTTCATGTACACGGATGTGTTGCCCTATATGAAGCAACAAGAGGAATCCATCATGGCTCAGCATTTGCTTGTTGCAGCAGACAGGTATGATTTGGAGAGGCTGAAGCTGATTTGTCAAGGTAAGTTGTTGAATCATATCGATAGGAGCTCCGTGGTGACTATCTTGGCATTGGCGAAGCAGCACCATTGCGATGAGCTTAAGGCTGCATGCAAGGTGTTCCTCAGTATACCGACGAATCTGGATGCGGCCATGGAGTCTGAAGATTTCGAGTTTTTAAACAAGAGCTGCCCTGTCATGTCCCACGTTGCTCCTAGTTTACTTGGGAAAAGAAAATCAAAAGCATGAACATGAGGTTACAATTACATTCATGTATTTCATTTGCAATCGTGGTTCCAGAACATTACTAAATACCCTGCATGCTAGTTAATACTAGAATCAGTACCTTTTATGTGTAGTCTTGATCTCACAAGAATGTGATGTATGATAATATGGTGGTATTATCATTCAGTTCTTGCTTAGAACATAGTGCTAATTAGTGGACAGTTAGTTCAGAACTTTTAAGCGTCTAGTTGATTTCCGCCTCTTGTTGCCCTTTAGCCTTTACATTTTTTTTAGATAAAAGGTTAGGCCCGACTTTATTGCTAAGCCATACATACGGCAACGAAACGGATCCAAGTCACATAACAGAGTAGCAAATGACCACCATCAAACGCCACAGGCGGCAACACGGCACGCAGGCCCCCGAGGAATAGAGCGAAAGGAAAAGTCTGAACGGCATAACTTGCACAGGAGCAGCAAACCCGACACTAAGCTAGAGGAGCCACGACTCAAACAACAACAGGGATTGAAGGCGTCCGAGGAGGTTGCCGAGGGAGAAGCTGAGCCGCCAGGAGTTTAATACGCAGGGTGATGGCCTTCAGTTCTTCCTCGTCTTCCGGCTTACTCATCGGAGTCCAGCTCCGTATAAGGGCGGCCAATTTAAACAAGCAGTCAGCAGGACATCTAGGAAATGCCTTCTCAATAGTAAATTTGTTGCGAGTAGTCCACAAGATCCAACAAAACGCAGGGAAAACAATCCAAAAAATTCTTCGGCAAGAAGAAGGCAACACTTTAGCCAACGCCCGCACCTCCCCAAAGGAAGACGGGTTCCAGGAGACACCCAACCACGACCGAACACAACTCCACATGAAAAGAGCTAACTGACAATGGAAGAAAATATCTAGTATCCTCAGATAACCCACACAGACAACAAGATGTCGTTCCGCTTCAGGATCTGATCCGAGGCCGGAAGCTTGCCCCTAAACGCTTGCCAGAGGAACACCTTGAATTTGGGCGGCACCCTAGCCTTCCAAACAGGGGATAAGCGTCCAGAGCGGCGACCACCCATAAGTGTCGCGTACAAGGACTTAACCGAAAATTTAAAAGAAGCAGACAAGGTCCACGGAACGGAGTCCTCTCCCTCCAAGAGCACCGGAAGCATATCAACAAGACCTTGCCAATTTTCAAGCTCATCAGGAGAAAGGGAACGCCGAAACTCAAAATCCCAATTGTTACCCGCAAGGTCCGCAATAGAAATATTCCGAGTCGAAACGTAAGAAAAGAGGACAGGGAACACCTCCGACAATCTACCAGAAGGGTGCCACAGATCAATCCAAAACCGAACAGAACGACCATTCCTCACCGAGAATTTAACATGGGAGAGAAACAACTCCCTAACTTTGCAAATAGATCGCCAAAACTGGGAACCACCCGAGGCTGTAGCCAGCAAAGGGGCCGAAGAAGGAAAATATTTGCCCTGGAGACAAGAGAACCAGAGAGGTTTGGGGCCCGGGTCAGCGAACACCTCGGAAATCCGCCACCACCACTTAACTAACAGACACTCATTCATAACAGAAGTATTAAGAATGCCCAAGCCCCCAGCCTTCCGGGGACGGCAGATCAAGGTCCACTTAACCATGCGATATTTCTTTTTATTATCAGCCGCATTCTAGAAAAAATAACGCCGGTGTTTGTCCATGTTCAAGTGGGAGATGCCAGGCATCCTATAAAAACCCATCGTGTACATAGGAAGGGAGGACAAGCATGCGTCGATGAGGCAAATTTTAGCCGCTTGAGAATGATGCCGTCCTCGCCACGGCATCACCCTATTGCCAACTTTCGAGACAACCGGGGCCTAGTCTTTGGAAGTAATAAAGGAGGTAGAGATGGGGATCCCCAAGTACTTGAAGGGGAAAGAGCCTAACTGGCAGTTCATCAAATCAGCAATTCTGCGAGATTCCACACCGGAACACCCCAAGCAAAGGAGCTCGCTTTTGGCAAAGTTGATCTTAAGACCAGACATCGCCTCGAAACACAAGAGGATGAATTTGAGGTTAGATAGCCCCAAACTATCGTTCTCCATAAGGATAATCGTATCATCCGCATACTGGAGATGAGTGACACCATTGGGAATCAGATGGGAAGCCACTGGCTTGATGTGACCATGAGCGACTGCTCGGGATAGGATGTTGGCCAACGCATCAACCACAAAGTTAAACAACAGAGGAGAGATCGGGTCACCTTGTCTAAGGCCCCGGCCATTATGGAAAAACGAGGTCTGCTCCCCGTTGATGGACACAGCCGTCTGGCCCCCACCAACGAGTTGCATAATACGATGGACATACGCCCCATCAAAACCACGGGAGATAAGAACAGAACGAAGAAACGACCAACTGACCGAATCATACGCCTTCTCAAAATCCAACTTAAGAATTATAGCGTTGGATTTGCGCCGCTTAAGATCATGGACCAGCTTGTGAAGCAGCAAGATGTCGTCCAAGATGAATCTCCCCTTAATGAAGGCAGATTGGGTCGGAGCAATCACCCGATGAGCAACCGGGGAGAGCCTGGACACAAAAGCCTTAGCAGGGAATTTGGCAATGTTGTTAATCAGGGCAATTGGCCTGAACTGGCGAATAGATTCAGCCCCTTTAACTTTCGGGATAAGGGACATGACCGCAAAGTTAAGCCTAGAAATATCGACAGTGCCAAGACAGAACCCCTGAACTATGGCATAAACCAGATGCTTGAGAACCGGCCAGAATCTTTGGAAGAAGGAATTAGAGAACCCATCCGGGCCAGTAGCAGAATTAGAGTTGGAGGAAAAGACCGCAACATCAATCTCCTCGCAGGAAAGGGTGGTCAGAAGAGACACATTCTCCTTAGACGAAATGCAAACAGAATCAGCCCAAAAGGCTGGGGCAAGAGATATAGCCGCCTCCGGTTTGGCGCTGAGAAGCAACGCAAAAAAATTGAAGATGTGCTCTTTAATGACAGCCGGGTCCTCTACCAAGGCACCATCAATCACCAAACGACAAATCATACACCTTCGCCGACGCCCATTAGCAATGGCCAAAAAGTAGCTCGTGAGGCGATCCCCTTTCAACAGCCAGGACACGCGCCCACGTTGTCTCCAGAATTCCTTTTCGATCATGTGCAACTGCAGCAGCGAATCTTCCAGAGAATATCGATGTTGCCACCCAGCATCATCGAGGCCCACCGAATCAGCCACGTCATCGAGGGCAGACATGCGGGGCAAAATATCACCCTTGGCCTTCCGATCGGCAACCGCACGATTGGCCGCCCAACCTCTAAGGAATTGGCGCAGCAACCTCGCACAATGCCTCCAATCATCCACAGGGACAAAAGACTGATGGCCATCGAGGAACAAGGACAAGATTTTAGACGAGAGAAAAGGAACAAAGCCCTCCACCAAAAGCCAGGAAGAATCAAACCGGAAGCGTCTGGGTCTAGTCACCACCGGGGGCACCGAGGAAAGAAGCAAAGGAGAGTGATCAGAGCCAACATGAGGGAGCGCGACCAGGGAAGCCCCCAGAAACAACACATCCCGTTCATGGGAGATGAGAACCCGATCAAGAACCGAACGAATAGGCAAGCTCTGATGATTGGACCAAGTATAACGAGCTCCCAAACGGGGAAGTTCATGAAGGGCCTCCCCAGCGATAAAATCATTGAATAACGCCGCCCTGGACCAGCAAAAATTAGGCGAGCTCTTCTCCGATGGATGCCTAAGAAAATTGAAATCCCCACCAATAGCAACAGGAAGAGTGGAGGAAGACGGCTTAGCGGATAAATCCGTAAGAAAAGCAGGGGCAAAAGAGTGATCAGACGGCCCATATATCACAACCAGCTCCCAGGACCAACGCGACACAATAGAGGTGAGTTCAACACTAATAAAATAAGTGCCCAGGCACACATTTTTAACAGTAAACTCATCACACGCAGCCCCCACCAAAATGCCACCAGCCGACCCAACGGCTGGCAGCCAGTTCCACACATATCGATCCACACCATCAATCGAATCCAGCTCCGGAACCGAGAAGGATTCCTTTTTAGTTTCAAGGAGGCATAGGAGGTTAATAGAGTGGGAGCGAATATAATCCCGCAATTGGTCTCGGCGCCCCCTAGCACCGATCCCACGAATATTCCAAATGAAGGCGTTCATTTGGAGAGGTTTTTAATGCGAAGACTTGTTCGCCGAGCCGCCGGACAAGAAACCAGATTTGAGGCGCGCTTCCTACCCCGGAAGGCCATTCGAGTTGGGCCACTATCCAACCCAACATCCCGCACCAGAACAGGCGCAACAACCTCCGCATTGACAGGGGAGGACCGCGCCGCCGCCGAACTGGCCTTGGCAATGGCAGCCTGAGCCAATTCATTAGCACGAAGAATCGAAAGCACCGCACGGGGAGAAAGACCCAAATCACCCAAAACAATACCAGAATCCGAAGCCACATTGAAAAAGTGCGAATCAGGAAGGGAATCCATAACCGTACGCACAGGAGAAACCAGAGGGGAGGGAGGGGCAGGGGACGTACCAATCGGAGCATCATGCGCAGCCTTCCGCTGCTCAGCACGCTGGATCACCGAAAGCCCACCACCGGAGATCGCTTGCTCTTCCTCGCCGTAGACACTGGCGTTTTGACCACACGAGACGGACTGGAGGGGGAGGTAGTGAAATCCTCCGCCGCCTGCTCAAGGTTACGGAAGAGGCCCGCCTGAGAGGATTTGGAGAGCGTCGCGGCCTCCGCCGCTCTGGCTTTGGCCCGAGCAGAAGTCTTGCGGACCGTCTTGCGCTTACGGGAAACCGGGAGCTCGGAATCCTGAGCCACCGCGCGGGGAGGCGAGTCCACGATGCCCGAAAGCGAAGGAGACCCCGCCCTCCTCGGGCGGTTGGAACACACAGCCGAACTAGGGGAGACAGCCGGGTCCTCAAACCTGGAGAGCGCAGGAGCAGGAGCAGGGGAGAAGTCCTCTTCGAGGATAGACTCCATGGCGTCTTTAAAGCAACGCTTGTGCCCTGCGTAACCATGGGGAGCCCGATTCGGGTACAGCTTCTGAATCCTAGACCCAAGCGCCTCGCACTCTTGTGTGGTAAAAGTCGGGCCACTCGGGCCACTGCCCTCCTGGCTGCCATCCTTGGGATCATCCTTTACATTGTGCCACAGTCGCTGCAAGTATTGCGCTGCTTCATGTGTTCCTATATCCTTTGCTCCGTACAAGGCACTTCTTATTTCGCAGCTTCAGAGAGACGATTCCTTGGTGAAATGCTGTGTTCGGATCCAATAAAAAGTATTTGCATGGTCGGGTTTTCAATTTTTTGCATGGCTGCAGTTTGTAGAGATGATTTCTGACATAGTAGTGGCTGCTAAGGTAGTGACGTTATGAATGTTTTGAAGTTTAGTCTGCAGTATTTTCATACAAGGTTATGATCCTTTTTCTGTTGTTGCAGATACGTATGTAACTAGAGGCTGTTTTGTTCTGTCTTATATCTGAAGTTCTTTCTTTTCAAAGTAAGATTCAAATAGTTGCCGATTTCATTAAATTTATAAAACAGGAGTACATCCAAAAGTAAAAGTGTTCAACTGTTTACACTACGGGACTGACCGAAGACACCTACGGCCTTTTTCTACGCCGACGGTCAAAAGTCGGGGTCATCGGCTTAGGCCCAAAAATAAGCTGCCCAACGATGCGGCATCGGCGTAAGTTGTCTAGGCCGACGGCCGCCGTCGGCGTAGATAGGCCCGTTGGACGAAGATATAACGGCGTCACACCTACGCCGACGGCAATGTCGTCGGCCTATGTTTCAGGGCTACACCGACGGCATTACCGTCGGCCTAGACTGTTTTTTATCTTTTTTTTTCCAAAATCTGGCCTCTCATTCCTACCCATCCCCCTTTCAAAAAAATGTTTCAAAATATTTAAAATATGATAGGTAACCGATCGAGAAGTTTAAAAAAAATTCAAAATTTTACCACACACATGGACATCAACAAAGTTTAATAGGATTAATATGATACATATATCAATAAGTGTCTGTTAAGCTAGCCGGGGTTGAGTTGAATAGAACTGAAAAGTTAAGTGTGCTGGGGTTGAAGTAGTGTGAGGATGGATGACCCTTGGGGAAGTCTGACTACGAAGGTCAATTTGACCTGAGATTAAGCATAGCGATCTGAGATTAATTTCTTTTGAAAAAAATTAAAAAAAATTAAGATAGGCCGATGGCCAGGCCAAACGGTCGTTAGGCCCGACGTGGGCCCCATCTCACGTACGACGACGACAGCTACGCCTACGACCCAGCGGCACCATCGGCGTATATTCCTATGCCGACGACAATGGGTACGCCGACGGCTATCTGGTCTACGCCTTCTCCTCACGTCTGCCAGGCCGTCGGCGTAGGTCCTGACATGTTTTCCCTTTTTTCATTTCTGGTTCATTTCCTGCATATTTAAAATTCTCATAAGCATATAGCCATTATATTATTCATACCCAGATCAGAGCCAGGCATTATAGGCATTTATATTACAAATGCACATTGACAAAGACCAAACAATGCAAAATAAGAGACATAGTATAACAACATCTTATACATATATAGCATAACAAGTTCCAAACATGCAAAATAAGAGACATAGTATGGATACAAAGTATAACAACATCCCAAACATCGTATCGGTACAAACGAGACCTCTACACGTCAGCTCATCGCGTCTGGAGAGGGAGTCGAGCCGGAGAAGCCGAGGTCTCCGCGCGTGAAGATAGGCGACTGACGGTGCGGGGGCGCCGTCGAACCAGCACCGGAAGCAGGTGATCCTGCGCCACCATGAACCGGTGTGCTCTTGCGCGAGGCACCACTACCACCGGGGCCAGGGTGCACCGGTGTGACCGCGCGGGACACCGACGGCGAGGCAGCAGCACGACCAAAGGGTCCAGTCCCGGAGGCTCCCGTTCCCTACACGTTTGAGAAGTAGTTAGCAACCGCCAAGGCACGTGAAAGTGGTAGCAACTGATTGGGCAAGTAAATTACCGGGGTTAAGCCGGTGTAGTAGTAGTTCTGGGCGAACTCTTCCTTCGATACAAACTCCGGCTTAAGCCCGGCTCGAGGAGGTCGTGGCGGTATATCGACGAGCACTCCCGTAAGCCGAGCACTCTCTAGAGCCTGCAAGATAGTTAACATGTCAGGCATTGCACAAAAGTATGAAAATTGAGACTTGTCATCTTTTGAAAAAAAGAAAGGTTGGAACTTACATCTTCTTTTGCCTCTTTCCACTCCTCGTGTATTTGTGCTCTCTGTCTCCACTGCGCAAGGTCCACCAAATAGGCGTCGTTGTGGGCCTTGTAGGCCGCCTCGAAAGCAGCCTACAATTACAAAAATTGAACCATCTCATCAACTAAGCCACTGAGGAAGTAGTATTGTCACAGAAAGGATGGAAATGAGAGAAACTTACATCGTAGCCAGTCTGGGAAGGCCGTCGTCGAGGAGGCGGTGCGGGGTCGTCGGGACCGAGGGTAGCCTTGATCCGGGTGAGGCTCAAATTGGGATTGCGCGGGGTCATCTTATCCATGACCTTTAGACGGCCGTGCTGAAGGCCTCCCCCATACACAACCAACGCTCTGGGGTCGGGTTCCGCACTTCTAGGGTCGTCCAACTCTGGATTAAAAGCGATCATCGCCTCGAGGTACTTAGCACCGTCCTCCTGGGCAGTGCCGAAGTACTCGGGAAGCTGAGGCTGAGGCTGGGAGAGATCGGGCGCCATCATCCTCATCGAGTCCCATGACTCATATGAGCTGACAGGCCTCCCTAGTTTATCCTCCTGCATCGCCAAAGAGATTTTATGAGTACCAAGTAGGAACATGCATGAGGGGAAATAAATGCAGGTTGTTCCATGTATGTGTATACCAGCTTGGCCTTGTAGCGCTCACTGCCTAGGTTTCCAGCCCGATGTGTCCCCCCGCTGCCGCGGTTCGCCTTGTTCCGCTTGCTCAAGGCGTTCCACTCCTCGTCTTCCCCGCACCACCTCGCAGTCAACGCCCTCCATGCCTCCTCTTTGCCATAGGCCCAATCGGGCCTAACCTGAAAAATCAATACGCATGTGAAGAACAAATGATGCAATTGCAACTTAGCATTAACATAGAATCTCATCGACAATTTACTTACCTCGTCGTACTGTTCCGCGCTCATCGTCGAGCGTGACTTGACATTCTCTTGCTTCGGCAACGGCTTGCCCGATTTCGCCATGTTGTATTGACTCCTGACGGTATGACCCTGGTTATAGAACTGCTGATTAGTCAACCTCTTACAATGAGCCTGCAGTGTCTTGTTCGCCGTCTCCTGGTGCTCCGGAGCCACCCTATAGAATCTCTGAAATCATGCATCAAAAAAGTGTGGGATTCATGAGTTAGCATGGCGGGGTCATCAACTATGAACAAAAAAAGTGTGAAGAGTCATGATTTTGCCTTACCCAAAACTTATTGATCACGGCGTCAGAAGCTTTCCCGTAGGGGGGACAATCTGCGAGCTCGTAGTGTCTCCAAGTCGTGGCTAGCTTCCTCTCGCCTTTGTCTGTGGTGTAGAAGCCCGGACAAAACTTCCTAATGATAGCTCCAAGCATGCAACCAGGGACTCGGGTCCCCGCAGGATGAAGCCAATTGCTGCACAAGAATCAAACATTAGTACATGCCAAGTTGGTATCAACGAAATGAAACTATAGCCACTTACTCAGTTCTAGTAGGTTCAATGAGGGTCCGAGCCTCCGGGGGAGGCTCCTCCTTAGGGACTTCTGTTTCCCCACGAACCTTTGCCTTCTTCGTCGACGCACTCGATGGCCCCGACGCAGTCACCATCTCCTCGTCTCGAGACTCCGCTTCCAAGTCTCGAGAGTCAATCTCCTCGTCTGGAGACTCCGAGAACGCGGTCTGTGAAGCCACGTCGCCGGAAGCGGAGGGTATGTCACTTAGAAGGACGGTACCTCGCCCTCGTCCTCGACCTCGTCCTCGGCCTCCTGCAATCGGAAAAGGTAAACAATTAAGAAGCATGTTGAAAAATAAATACCAAGCATAATGAAGATGCAATGTACCTCCTCGGTCTGACCTCGGGGGACGTCCCCCTCTTCCTCCTCCTCGTCCTGCATCCCCTCCTCCTCCTCCTCCTCCTACCTCCTCGGCGCCGTACCTTGAGGTGGTTGCTCTTCCACTCGTCGTCTTCTCTATCCCCTGAAGCAAGGACTGCGGTGATGCCTTGCTACTGCTCATATTGGCCAATCACCTACATTGAGAAAAATAAAACAATTAAGCATAAAGACGCAATGCAATTAAGATGAAAATAAATACTAATAGTCGTCATCACTCCCAGCCTCGGGATCCTCGCACGGTGGAGACTCATCATTGTCATGGAACATAGAGCATTTTAAATAGCACGTGCACATCGACAAGATACAAAATAACATCATCATCAATTCATCGTAGCACATCCGCACACAATCATCATCATCATCCAAAATAACATACATATAGTATCGAGATACATAAATACTAATAATCATCATCGTCACTCTGAGGCTCATTCTCATCTCCATCATCACTATCACTATCACGTGCGTATAAAGCGTCGGGATCCTCGGACGGTGGAGGCTCATCATCATCATCACTCTGAGGCTCATCATTGGCATGTGCCTTGTTGAGCATCTCTATGTAACTTATATCCGTGACTATCTCACCACGGGTGTGTGCATCGTTCTCGAGGTCCTCAAGACCTTCTAAGCCAAAGTCCCCAAAGTTCTCTTGCTCTTGATAGAAAATTCCCTCGTATGTTTGAGGGTTAATGTTGTTGTAATCGTCCTCGGAGGGCATGGGTAGTTTACCATGTGGCGATACCTGGTACACGACTTCCCAGCCCTGGAGGTATTCTTTCTGGCATGGGTAGGGCAAGTAATAAACTTGCTTCTCTTGGTGAGCCACAACAAAGACATCGGATCCGCTATAGGTGGTTGAAGGCCTAACTTCAACTAACCCAATGGAAGGGGTATTTTTGTGTCCATGGTGTGGATCGAACCAGTGACTTTTTTTTAACCAAAATAATTTATTTTGTACATGTTTTGTCTTTTGTCTTCTTATAATTTTCATCTAAGAAATCATCTACCTAATTTTCATCTAAGCAAACATGGAGGCAGAGGAGTAGGGGAGCTCACCTTTGAGGCAGAGGAGCCGGGGAGCTTGCGGCGACGGGCTGGCGGCGGCGATGGGGCGTCGGGCTCGGGCTTGGCCAGTGCTCGCGGGAGAGAGCTCGGGCGGCCGGCGGAGGGAGGGGGCTCGGGCGGCCGGCGGAGGGAGGGGGCTCAGGCGGCCGGCGGAGGGAGGGAGCTCGGGTGGCCGGCAGCAGGCCCGGGCTCAGGCGGGGCGTCGGCGGCGGGAGGGAGATCCGTCGGCCGGCGGCGGTCGCGGGCTGGTGTCTGTGTGGGGGGGTGTGGGGTGGAGACAGGGGAACGGGGGTTGTCGGCGGGTAGTTACAAGATCTAGGTTTCAATACGCCGACGTCCAGGCCGTCGGCTTAGGTTTATTTAATTTTTTTAAATTGAGATACGCCGACGGCATGGCCGTCGGCTTAGGTCCATTTTCATTTATTTTTTAATTCTTTATTTCTGTATTCTTTTATATATTCAATCATATAAATTCTTTTTAACTTGTATACTTTTTTTACACCATTGTAATAGTGATTCCGGCCCTCCGACGGTCATACACCCCCGAAACCCTAGATCGGGGGGGGGGGCGCAGATCTACCCTTATAACTTTCTCCGTACGAGGATGGACCAATGGACTTTTTTATCTATCTATGTTTTAAGCACATATGTACATGGAAAACCAAGGTTGAACACATTTCACCACATTATTCACACCGGTAGACGCGTACCGAGAGTTTCCACATACGGATCGACGATTTTACTAAGTGTTAGCCCATGTCCGTGAACAACGTCAGACACATGACCTACATATGCCATCTACAAACATTAAATCACTCTTATAAACATAACCTAGCTCCACATGCAGGTTTTCCAATGATTCCGGCCCTCCGACGGTCATTCACCCCCGAAACCCTAGATCGGGGGGCCCCACAGATCTACCCTTATAGCTTTCTCCGTACGAGGATGGACCAATGGACTTTTTTATCTATCTATGTTTGTTTAGCACATATGTACATGGAAAACCAAGGTTGAACACATTTCACCACATTATTCACACCGGTAGACACGTACCGAGAGTTTCCACATACGGATCGACGATTTTACTAAGTGTTAGCCCATGTCCGTGAACAACGTCAGACACATGACCTACATATGCCATGTACAAACATTAAATCACACTTATAAACATAACCTAGCTCCACATGCAGGTTTTCCAATGATTTCGGCCCTCCGACGGTCATTCACCCCCGAAACCCTAGATCGGGGCGGGGGGGGGGGGGCGTAGATCTACCCTTATAGCTTTCTCCGTACGAGGATGGACCAATGGACTTTTTTATCTATCTATGTTTTTTAGCACATATGTACATGGAAAACCAAGGTTGAACACATTTCACCACATTATTCACACCAGTAGACACGTACCGAGAGTTTCAACATACGGATCGACGATTTTACTAAGTGTTAGCCCATGTCCGTGAGCAACATCAGACACATGACCTACATATGCCATGTACAAACATTAAATCACACTTATAAACATAACCTAGCTCGACATGCAGGTTTTCCAATGATTCCGGCCCTCCGACGGTCATTCACCCCCGAAACCCTAGATCGGGGGGGGGGCACGCAGATCTACCCTTATAGCTTTCTCCGTACGAGGATGGACCAATGGATTTTTTTATCTATCTATGTTTTTAGCACATATGTACATGGAAAACCAAGGTTGAACACATTTCACCACATTATTCACACCGGTAGACACGTACCGAGAGTTTCCACATACGGATCGACGATTTTACTAAGTGTTAGCCCATGTCCGTGAACAACGTCAGACACATGACCTACATATGCCATCTACAAACATTAAATCACACTTATAAACATAACCTAGCTCCACATGCAGGTTTTCCAATGATTCCGACCCTCCGACGGTCATTCACCCCCGAAACCCTAGATCGGGGGGGGGGGGGGGCTGCAGATCTACCCTTATAGCTTTCTACGTACGAGGATGGACCAATGGACTTTTTTATCTATCTATGTTTTTTACCACATATGTACATGGAAAACCAAGGTTGAACACATTTCACCACATTATTCACACCGGTAGACACGTACCGAGAGTTTCCACATACGGATCGACGATTTTACTAAGTGTTAGCCCATGTCCGTGAGCAACGTCAGACACATGACCTACATATGCCATCTACAAACATTAAATCACACTTATAAACATAACCTAGCTCGACATGCAGGTTTTCCAATGATTCCGGCCCTCCGACGGTCGTTCACCCCCGAAACCCTAGATCGGGGGGGGCCGCAGATGTACCCTTATAGCTTTCTCCGTACGAGGATGGACCAATGGACTTTTTATCTATCTATGTTTTTTAGCACATATGTACATGGAAAACCAAGGTTGAACACATTTCACCACATTATTCACACCGGTAGACACGTACCGAGAGTTTCCACATACGGATCGACGATTTTACTAAGTGTTAGCCCATGTCCGTGAACAACGTCAGACACATGACCTACATATGCCATCTACAAACATTAAATCAGACTTATAAACATAACCTAGCTCCACTTGCAGGATTTCCGATGATTTCGGCCCTCCGACGGTCTTTCACCCACGAAACCCTAGATCGGGGGGGGGGGGGGGGGGGCGCAGATCTACCCTTATAGCTTTCTCCGTACGAGGATAGACCAATGGACTTTTTTATCTATCTATGTTTGTTTAGCACATATGTACATGGAAAACCAAGGTTGAACACATTTCACCACATTATTCACACCGGTAGACACGTACCGGGAGTTTCCACATACGGATCGACGATTTTACTAAGTGTTAGCCCATGTCCGTGAACAACATCAGACACATGACCTACATATGCCATGTACAAACATTAAATCACACTTATAAACATAACCTAGCTCCACATGCAGGTTTTCCAATGATTCCGGCACTCCGATGGTCATTCACCTCCGAAACCCTATATCGAGGGGGCCCGCAGATCTACCCTTATAGCTTTCTCCGTACGAGGATGGACCAATGGACTTTTTTATCTATCTATGTTTGTTTAGCACATATGTACATGGAAAACCAAGGTTGAACACATTTCACCACATTATTCACACCGGTAGACACGTACCGAGAGTTTCCACATACGGATCGACGATTTTACTAAGTGTTTGACCATGTCCGTGAACAACGTCAGACACATGACCTACATATGCCATCTACAAACATTAAATCACACTTATAAACATAACCTAGCTCCACATGCAGGTTTTCCAATGATTCCGGCCCTCCGACGGTCATTCACCCACGAAACCCTATATCGGGGGGGCTCGCAGATCTACCCTTATATCTTTCTCCGTACGAGGATGGACCAATGGACTTTTTTATCTATCTATGTTTGTTTAGAACATATATACATGGAAAACCAAGGTTGAACACATTTCACCACATTATTCACACCGGTAGACACGTACCGAGAGTTTCCACATACGGATCAACGATTTTACTAAGTGTTAGGCCATGTCCGTGAGCAACGTCAGACACATGACCTACATAATATGCCATCTACAAACATTAAATCACACTATGGGCCTTCCACCACACTTTTACACATACCCTAGGTCTATATGCATGTTTTTCTAGGATTCCGACGCTTCAGCGGTAATTCACGTGTTACATCCTGTTCCAGAGGGGGGGGGGGTGGAGGTCTACCCCTATAGCTTTCTTCGCACGATGTTCCAACAATGTATTTTTTTTGTTTGTTGAGGTTTTTTAGGACATAACTACATGGAAAACAAGGTTAGGACCTTGTAACACATCGTAGCCCCCGGTATACCCGCAAACGGGTGTATTCCACACCTACATGCATGTCCATGACTTTGCATATATAGTGTTATCGCATGAATGTGGAGATGGTCACACAAAGGAGCTATACATTGCATTTATGCATGGATCTTACACCACACTTGGACACATACCCTACAATCACATTCAAGTTCATGCGGTACTACGACGCTCTGGCGATCTTTCTTCACCGAAACCCGGCCTAGTCTGGGCGCGAGGGGCGAGGCCGAGGAGGGGGCGGCGGTTTACCCTTATAGCTTTCTCCTCACGAGGTAAAACTGTGGAGCATACACATATTAATATAGTACTAGTAGCATAATATATTTTAATTTAGTATTATAATTTATTAATATATTATCTTATGTATTAACTAGAAGACACAAAAAGAATAAAGAGGCGTATATCGAGGGTTGAAATGAGATGATATATATATTATAATCCCATTTCCAATATTATTTTATGTATTAGTAATATAAAATTAAACTATTAAACAAAAAAAAAGAAAAGAAAAAAGAAAAATGAAAGTAGGTACTACGCCGACGGCCAAAAAGAATAAAGAGGTGTATATCGAGGGTTGAAATGAGATGATATATATATTATAATCCCATTTCCAATATTATTTTATGTATTAGTAATATAATATTAAACTATTAAACAAAAGAAAAGAAAATAAAAAAGAAAAATGAAAGTAGGTGCTACGCCGACGGCCAAAGGTCGCCTCTACTGGCTAACGGGGTTGCTGCCCGCCGTCAACGGGGCCCACCTGGCAGGAGTTACGCCGACGGCTTGGGATACGCCGACGGCAGCCCTCGGCGTAAATTGGGCCTACGCCGACGTTATTTATCCGCCGACGGCGGCCCTCGGCCTAAATAGGCCTAAGCCGACGGCTTTGGGACGCCGACGGCCCATTACAGGGCTGGCGAGTCTGCCAGTCTACGCCGACGGCCCCGACAATTGGCCGTCGGCGTAGACTTCGGCCGTAGGCGTCAACCGCCTCTCCCGTAGTGAACGGCCACTTTGCGAAGAACCCCCTCTCCTCCCATATTGTTTTCTTGACACAACCTGCACTCCTTTTGTAAGCTCCCCCAATCCCTCGAATTCTCCCATCCTATCGCCGCTTGCTCCGCCGCGCCACCACCGGTCGTCACCTGCTCACTCACGCCGCACAGCTCCCCTGAGCTTCCTCCCCGGCAATCTTTCTTCTCTAGATCCGGCGGCTAGACAAAATCAGCATTAGCATCGGCATGACCCTAGATTTCGTTTCATCTCGTGACGACCAATTTCCTTCTCCTACCATCTCTCAACCGCAATCGCCTCCAGCCGTGCGTGTGCTATTACTTTCAAGATTGAATTCACGAAGTTTCAAGATTCTCTAGATCAAGATTGAATTCACGAAGTTTCAAGATTGAGGAAATTGCACATACGCTCAACGTGGCTTATTCACGGATATAGAAAGTTGGCCCAGTGCGCCAAAGATTGAGCATATCCTACTAACGAAATAATTCAAGCTAGCTGCTCGATCGACCGGGTAGATTAGTCAAGCTCGCTAGCAGCCGCTTGCACCAGTCAGGCCGAGCAGCCAGATACATACATAACCAATGATCGGCGAGCCCAATCACCACGTACTCCTCGATGCTCAAAGCAGTTCATTCAGAGATACACCTCGATCGCGTGGCGAGACCATGCCATGCATGTGCGGCGCAGCACCTTGCTTGCGCCAATGGACGGTCAGGCATACAATTATTGCAGCCCTTCACTTCATGTAAGTACTACTCTACGTACGTACACAATGCCGGGTTATTGTTTGTTTACTAGCTACTTTATCAGGCAGTTAGGTAGCTACGTGTATGAGTGCATCGTCTTACCGGCCGTGAAGGAAGTAGCATGCGTGGGACTAGTTAACACCGGCTGCTGGGGTTACGATCTCACAGATTCTTGCCGGAAAGAGGCCAAGCACCGGCGGATGGCGTGCGGATTTACAACCCATGCAACTCCGTGTAATGTAAACGTCGGGGAGATACACCGTGATCTATATGTGTTCTCTCAGTCTCAGCCCGGCTCGTCGGTCCGTCCGTCTAGATCCCAAGCTACTCTCCCAAGGTGCCTAAAAAGCAAAGCTCGCTAGCTAACCAGCCAGCAGCCCAGCACGAGTTTACTGTACACACACACACTGAGACAGAGACAGAGAGAGGGGGGCGATGGATCGGAGGAGGATCAGGGTGCTCCTAGTGGAGGACGAGGAGATCCACAGGGTAATATATCAACTGCTTGTTTGAGTTCGATCTTGTTGCATACTTGCATGTGTTAATTGCACTGTGCTAATTTGATCTTGACTTATTCCAGTGGTGTGTCCATGACATTTGCTTTGTTGATCATGTTGGGACGGCAGGTTGTGGCGAGAGCGGTGCTGAGGGCGGCTGGCGTGGAGGCGGACGAGGCGGACAACGGCGCCGAGGCGGTGAGGCGCGTGCGGGAGCGCATCGGCGGCGCCGCCGGCGCGTACGACCTCATCCTCACGGACAAGCAGATGCCGGTCATGGACGGCCACGAGGTATATATATGTGATATACGTAAGCGCGTCAGAGGTCTCAGACACTTGCGCGCGATCGCTCCACCGTCTGTGCGTTCAGTTCGTCAGTCCGGGCCGGCTGACGAACTGCGAGGTGCGTGCATGCTGCAGGCGACGAGGCAGATCCGGGCCATGGGGGTGACCACCACCATCGTCGCCATGTCCAGCGATAGCCTCCCGTCGGACGTCCAGGCCTTCATCGCCGCCGGCGCCGACGACTTCACGCCCAAGGTGACCATCCATATCCATCCACCGGACTAGCTAATCATGTTTTAATCCTGATGATGATGTGTGTGCACAGTGCACCGAACGCCCATGACTCTCGCTCTGACCTTTTCCTGGTGCACGCATGCATGCAGCCGCTAACCAAGGAGAAGCTGGGCCAGATTCTCTCCAAGTTCGGGCTTGCGTAGCGGGCCATGCATTAGCTTGGTTCAGGATGCGAACATGGCACCTTTTTTTTTACACATTTTTCCTCCTACACTTATGTAGAATGGATTAGTGAATTGGATTGTACTCCTTTAAAGAAAGTGAATTGTACTCTCGGCCATGATCCCGTAGGCTTGTAAAATCGCAAGACTGATATGGTACGTGGGATTACTGAGTGGCCCATTTCGTTAAGGGGCCCCGTGGCTTATTATATCCGAACTTTGTCGACATCACTAGTTAACAGTGGCAAATCTAGAAATAAATGAAGGGGCCTCAATGTATTGGGTTGGTCGCTGGATTGAAAAAGAGATTGGCTGGGCTCAGACTTAAGGCTTTAAGCTAGTTGCAAAAATTCCCTTTGCTAGAACATGTTAAAGTCCCCCTAGTAGATTTGTCCCTGCTAGTTAAAGGGTATGGTTTGCGAAAACCACTTCTACATTTGCTGGTACTAGTTACAAGATATATTCTCTCTCGCTAGGGTTTACCTCGGTTCTCTCGTCGCCAGCGACGTAGAGACTTCTACTCCGATCAATTCTCCCCTGCACTTCCCTCAACGACATCGGCTTTTGTCAGGGGATCTTCGGGTCTCCCACAACTGGGACAAAGTAGTAAAGGGATCCATGTATTCCAATCGGATACGTGCTTGTCGTAGGATCCTGGTTTCCACGAATTTCACAAGATCGAGACGAGGAAGGGTGGTTTCTGGTCTCTGATACCAAACATTATAGTGGCTATGGGGGAAAGTGGTGGTGATCAATGTACACTCTCTTATTGTGGTCACATGTACATATTACAGATATTACATTGGAGGTGGGAATTTGGTAGTGCAATAGGGGAAATCAAAGTAGGTAGAAGAGAGAAGGTGATCGCCGTTCTTGTCGTGATCCACTGGATGCTCTCTCCCCATAGCGGTGTAGATCTTTTGCCCATTCCGGCCCACTGTATCTAATTTTGGGTTGGTGTGCACGGCTAGGCCGCGCATTTGTCTATTGTTAGCCATCTGTAGGTGAGTCTTCCTTGTCAGGGGCGCTGATAACTTTATTATTGGTACATGAACCCTTTCTATGGAAAAATGAATCCTTCACAATCATTTCAAGGTCGGAAACCCAATATCTACGTAGCTCTGCCATTGGATGTACTTCACCTATACAACAAGATCACTCGAACTCGCTTCCCCTTTCCCGTGTAATTCACATACACAATTATTTCCTCAGAACTAGCTTTTTCCTTTCACACATACTTCACATACATAGTCTCGCCCGAACTCGCCTTTTGCTTTCCCGCGCCGCGTAATTTATATGCACAACGGTCTACCTCACTTACTCCTCTCGCATGTACTTCACCTAGACAATTACCTTACCCAAACTCGTTGTTTTTTTCTTGCATATTTCACATGCATGATAGTTTCTGGGATAATTCACTGCCCATACGCAGCAGTCTCTCCCGAACTCATTTTTCTCTTTCATGTGAATTCACATACATAATGGTGTCCCTAGAATAAATTTCTTCATTTTGTGGATAATTCACATGCACAATGATCTCCTCCAAACTCATATCCTATACGAACTTGCTTCCTCAGTTCATCCTTTCCCACGCATTTCACATACAAAACGGTCTTAGTTGAACTCTTTGATATCTTTTTACGCGCTTCACATAAACAAATGTCTCAGTCTCTCCTACCCGTTCAACAGTCTCTCCTGAAGTCATTGCTCTCTTTCATGTGAATTCACATACATAATGGTGTCACTGGAACACATTTCTCCATTTTTGAATAATTCACAAGCAATATGATATCTCGTCCAAACTCAGTACCGATACGACCTCGCTTCCTTAGTTCATTCTTTCCCACACACTTAACATACAAAACGGTCTTACTTGAACTTTCTTATCTCCTTTCATGCACTTCAGATAAGTAAAGGTGTCAGTCTAATCCTGAATCCGTTCATGTCTTTCATGTATCTCACTTCGTAAAAGTTCTTACTTACCAACACGAAACAAACTACATAGATTTTGTATAACATCGAAGGACCTAACGATTGGTATCTCTAACGAGTGGGGACAGGGCCTCATTATTTTGCATGCATTATCCTTTAGTTTTTCTTTTTTCTTTCTTCCAATGAGGTCACGATGAGTAAATGTGGTACCTCAATAAACGAGGATCAATTTTTCTAGTACTAACGAGTAGTAGTATATATCAATATGCCAAATATAGATCCAATATATTGATTTTAAATACGTTTGGATCTGACTTTAGCATATATTAATTACAATTGTGTGGTAGTGTCTCATAGCTACACAACAGTCTTGCACGACCTCTTCCCTCATTTTTCCATCGTATTTATGTATACAAATTTTACATACATAGTCATTTTGCCTAAACTTCTCTCTTTTCTGCCTAATTAGCTATTTACTCCTGCAAAATAAGATATTCTCGACTTTTCCTTTCTCAGAATTCAATATTTATCCATGCAAACAAATATTGGTCATCAGTATCAAAAAATTAAGGATTAATGGAATGGCTCATCGCAAGGTATCACATAATGTAACTGATTTTAAAAATTAGATCTATTTTCATAATCATTCGCAATAAATAGTGGGGCACATGCCTCGTTTTCTTCCATGCACTATCCTTTAGTTTTCCTTGTTTCTTTCTTCCAATGAGGTCACGATGAGTAAATGGGGCACCTCATTAAATGCGTATCAATATTTCTAATACTAACGAGTATTATATATCAATATGAGTATATTGATTAAATACGTTTGGATCCATATTTTAGCATATTTTAATTAAAATTGTGTGGTAGTCTCTCTAGCTACACAACAGCGTTGCTCGACCTCTTCCCTCATTTTCCCATCATACTTCATGTATACACGCTTTACATACATAGTTGTCTTGCCTAAACTTCTCTCTTTTATGCCTAATTCGCTACTTACTCATGCAGATCGAATAAGATATTCTTGCCTTTTCCTTTCTCGGAATTCAATATTTATCCATGCAAACAAATATTGGTCACCAATATCACAAAAGTAATAATTAATGGAATGGGCCATCGCAAAGTATCGCATAATGTAACTGATTTTAAAAATTAGATCTATTTTTATACTCATTTGATTGCGATAAATAGCATGGTTTCTCCAGGTTTACCACAGACAGGGTCTTCGTTTCTCTCGTCTTCAAAGAAAAAACCATAAAATTGACACATAAAATTGATACCCCCTAGTTGGTAAAGTTGTCCCTTTTCCGCGTACTTTCCACGCGCAACGGTCTTATTGAACTTACTTTTTCGTTTTCCCGCGTAATTTGCATGTGTAATGATATCATCCGGCTTGCTCTCCCATGTTCCACGTACTTCACATATACAACGGTTTTCTTCCAAATCACGTCTCCCTTTCCCGCACGTTTCACCTATAAAGGACAGCCCCTCTACATGACGGTTTTTGACCCTCGAAAACCCGCTTCTCTCTTTGCAGTCTCCTGTTTTCGAGAAAAAATGCTACTTACCGACGCAAAAGTTGAATCTTTATCTACAATATGGAATATAATGAAAAGTAGAATGGTCTGGTTCTGAAAAAAATGAAGTTTGAAGAAACAAAATAGGAAACAGTTTTTTTGGTTAATAGTAGGAAAAGAGATCGGAATACAAAATGGTAGGTAGCTCCGTGTAGACAGACGTACGAGGAAATGTATCTATAAATTCTACTGCCCCCTGGTCCGGCCAGCCAACACTCTACCACACTTCTATTTTTTCTACTAGCAAAAACACAGCACAATAGGAAAGCATTCCATTTCAGGGGGGAAAGCCTTTGTTGCTCCAGCTTGGTCACCCCCAACGCACCGCGTGACTCGCCGGAGCTCCGCCGCCGCTTATCTCTTCTCCCGTCCTGTCAATGGCCCGAGTTCAGACGAGGAGGTCGAAGAGGAGTGACGACGACGACGAGGTGGCCGAGGTGGTTACTGGCGGCGGCGGAGAGATGGGAGTCACACCGGGGGTTTCTCGCGTGCCGCGGGCGTCGCTCGCCGCATTGTTGACGTGCCCGCTCTGCAAGAGCTACTTCCGGGAGGCCAGCGCCTTCGTTCAGTGCGG
The DNA here is from genome assembly GCA_950022295.1 of Bromus sterilis. Taxonomy (NCBI): domain Eukaryota; kingdom Viridiplantae; phylum Streptophyta; class Magnoliopsida; order Poales; family Poaceae; genus Bromus; species Bromus sterilis. The sequence continues at coordinate 413,867,108 of OX465595.1, read as the reverse complement.
CCACACATGTGAGTTCTCTCCCTCTCTCTTTATGCACTACACGCGCTGGGATCCGGCGGCCTTCGCGCTGCCGTCCTTGGTTTTCTCGCCCTGTCCCGTCTGTCTCTTGATCGTCGGCGGTCGCCTGGTTATCAGGTTGGCGTTTGACGCGAATTCCTGATCCCAGAAAAGCGCCGGACGGCCGGAGCCGCCGTTGTTCTCGTGTGAAGCCGACCCTTTCCAATTTCCACCTGATGCTGCCGAGCCTTTTGATGACGTTTCAGTTGGAGCCTTGTCTTGGTAGTAGTTGTGTAGTAAATCCTGATGGATTAGATCCCCGCGCGTATGGCCGTATTGGTGATTTGGTGATCTGCAGAGAGCCATGGCGGTGGAGATGGTAAGGGAACAAAAAAAACTAGCGAGGAAATTCCGCGTGGTCCCCCGTGGATTACGCCTAGATCCTCGCGAGGTTTAGCGCAACCGAACGAGGCCTTAGTGAGAAGAAGCAAAGGAGCGCCACATTTCCTTAGCGAAAGGGTAGCCGAGCAAGAAATGTTAGGCACTCTGTACGGAAGCCGGTCACACGTGTTGCAACGATCAATATGAGGCCAGTCTCGGGTTGCAAGATGGTTCCGTAGTCCGCAACCTATTCTGGAGCAAGGTCTAGATGAAAAATCTGATCTTAGGCTCCGTCTTTATCTTCCACACCATTCCAAGCTGCGGGATCACGATTCTAGTTATGAACTATATGTCATAGAAGCGCCCATTGGAGGAATGCACCAGTTGATCTTGCCCTCCCGGTCAGTTTACGTTCAGTAAGGCCGTCCAAAGATTATTTATTTTTGAAACAGGGGAAAATATTTTCCATTTCATTAATTAACAAGAAAGTGGTTTTAAACAAGAGCCACAAAAAGTGGCAATACAGAAAGACTACTCGCGTGGTAATATATATCCTAAGCTTCTAGCATCCGTGATGACCCATAACCTCGCCTCTTGATTTTGTCAACAATGATCCTAGTTGGGGAGGACGTGTTGCGAAAAACCCTTGCGCTTCGCTCCTTCCACACCCCCAAGATGCTTTTCGGTTCGGGAACCTTTGAGTGCGATATCGGTCCCCCAATCGTTCACTGTGACCTTGATGGGACATTCCCCAATCATGATGAAGTCAAGGCCTATCTACGCTTTTACCGCATTCCAAATCGCAATCGTGAACCGACATTGAAAAATGAGGTGAGCCGACATTTCGTGGACTTGATCATAGACGGGACAAGCCGTAGTTGGGCCATCCCCCATGTTGAAGCATGTCGAACGTCCAAACTCTATCATGTAGGATTAACCACGCAAATAATTTTCACTTAGGAGTAGCCCACACCTTCCAAACGTTTTTCAGCCAAGGTGTGATGGTGAGCCCCGCAAATTTCACCTTATATGTTGAGGACGTCGATAAAATTCCATTATTCGTGAGCTTCGTTGAGATAGTGCCATCGGTGTCATGGTCAATGGTGACGCCGTCTAGCATCTCCGAAAGTGTGGCGAACTCCTAGATGTGATCGATGATGATGGCGTCCGTCATGTCAATCGGAGTAACCCAGAAGTTATTATGGAGGGATTTTTGCGCCGTGCTTCCCTTTTTCTCAAAATATCAAAGATTTTTGGCACGATGTCCTTTAGCCTCAAGGCATCAAGCCAGGACGACTCCCAAAATTTTGCATGGGTCCCATTCCCAACCGTGACTCTAGTAGCCCCCGAGAATTAGATCTTGATCTTTGCCATCATAGGGGGAACCCATACCACACCAGGGCTTGTCCATTCAAACCAAGGCCATCGAAGATGAAGGGCGGCGGTGAACTGGCCCAGGCTGAAGAGACCGAGCCCTCCATATTTTTGTCCAATAGACCCTCACCCAATTGATTTTGCATTTTCCTTCTGTGACCTTATCACAACCCGCCCTTAGGTATATGCACGTCTCGTAGGGTGTTAATCCTCTTAATCACCTCTGCTAGAAGGACGAGCGCAGTGAGGTGGTAGATGTCAATAGCAGTAAGCTCCACCTTATTAAGAACCGCCATGCTTGGAACCGCAACATGCTTTCCCACCCAAGGAGCAAGCTTGCAAGAAATCTTATATCTTCGAGAGGTAGGAAGTGCACTCCCTTGAGCCTTGTGGCCGAGAGGGATAGCCCAAGATATCTCATCGGAAAAGTAGAGAGCTTCTCTAGAAAGTGTTGGAGAATGTCCACAAGTCGATATGTGCATGGCAGATGGGGGCCACCAAGCTCTTGTTTGTGTAGTAAATCCTGATGGATCAGATTTAGATCCCCGCGCGTATGGCCGTAATGGTCATCTGCAGAGAGCCATGGCGGTGGAGATGGATTTTAGTCCAACACGAAATAAGGGAACAAAAGGTAAAAAGCCATTGCAGTCTGAAGTGAAGCTTGAACTACAAGTACTTGATCTGGCCTAGCAAAAATTATTTCCGAAACCTATTAGCTGTAACACACCCAAAACCAAAAAAAATAAAAATTTGAAGGCTATCTTAGTATTTAAATTTAAAGGCTTTTGTTACAGAATATGATGTGGAGGCCAGGAGGATGATCATTCTTACATAAAATGTGGATGCACCACTTGATCGAATAATGCAGGCACTACTGCTGCACCACTATTTAGCTGCGTTCTCAATCTGGCTGGATGCAAGCCAAGCATCTACTCTTATTGCAAAACTACTACTTCCTAATTTTATCTTAATGTTGTTTTCATTTGTCGACCACATAAAATTTGGTTATTTCAAATCTTGGTATTAAACTTGGATGCCTGCCTGTAGAGTTCCTCATGTGATCATCTTTTTGTTAGCAGTTTGCCGGGAGTGTATTATGAAGAAAATATATGACGAAGAGATTGAATCATGCCCAGTATGCGATGTTGCTCTTGGGATTGCTCCTGAAGAGAAACTCAGGTAATTAAGTAATTGTTAAAATACCATTGGTTATTTGTACAACATTATTTTTCAACTTGTCAGTTCATCTTTTCATTAAATCCCTGCATAAGCACCTCCGTAGCTTCATAACATGTGAGCCTTGAGAAGTGGTGCTGACACTTTTTTAGGTATTTCACTTTAAAAAATTGTGTTATTGGATTACAAATTTTCCAACTTTTCAGTAAAATATTGTGTTTACACAAACCACTTATTAATAGCTGCAGCAGCAATTATGCTCATTTGGACCCTTATATAGCATAAAAATGCACTTGATATTTTTGGTGAAGAATAAGAGTATAAGTACGACCCTGATGTGTACTTTACATTTTTGTGAAGAATAAGAGTATATGTACTGTTAATATCTCTATAAGCACCTGAATCAAAATGGTTTCTTCTTGTTATTAGTGAGAGTAATAACATTGGCTCAAACACACATGCTTGATACAAAAAAGAGTACATGTACTCGTACATTCTTGTTTTGTGAAGCAAGTTATTCTTTTTTTTCCTGTGATCTCGAGTCAGATACTCAACTGTATGCTACTACTACCTTACATGATTGATTGTTTCCTTGTTTGAAGGTCTGACAAAAGACTTCAGGCTATCAGGAACAAGGTGTTTCCACCTGAGACAGAAGTTGATGCTTCTGAGGCTCCAACTCTTAAATTGCCGGCAAATATAAAAGAGAGGCCCATTTCTTCCTTGGTTGATATCCAAAAGATGGCAACACAGTCTACTCTGAATGAATGGGGAACCAAAGCTGCAAGGACTATAACGATTGACAGGGAAGAGCTTCAGATGCCCTTACAGAGTTTAGTCATTGCAAGTGCGAAGAAGTCAAGAAAATCACGTTCTCGTCTGAGGAAAAGCTCAGAAGCGGACCTGCCTGATAGAATAACTACCCCAGTCTGGTTTTCACTAGTCACTTCACCGAACCGGTAAGACCTCTTGCAACATATGCAGTATTTCTGATGGACTGTGTGTTTTGTGTACTCACATCTAAATGAAAATTGTTTTCCAGGGTACAAGCTAAACTGCTGCCTCAGCTAGAAAAGAATTTCTATAGAATTAAGTGAGTTCCCCTTTGGTCTTCAAGTTTCTTTGTGAACAATGATAAGAGACCTCTCATATACTTACCTGTTAAATTTTCTACTAGTAGCAACTAGCAACTGTGCTCTGGTATTAGCAATAGTTCTCCTCTTTATCCCAAAATATGAAGGTGAAATAACTAGAAAAACAGTGCTCTCTTGTGGATTTTTATCAGCAAATGGAGAGGATGTTTCATCCAAAAATCGTGTGTGCTCTTTTTCGTTCATTCCTATACCAGCAATATAGTTAGTACTGATGTGATAACATGCAACTAGATACCAAGAATTTGATACATTCTCTTCAATATGATTTTTTATTCTTGTTTCAGAGATGGAACTATGCAGGTCTCCGCGATCCTGAAGCTGATTACGAAAAAACTTGAGCTAGCAAGTGACGATCAGGTGAGCTTTTTAGATGTCTTTGTGCTTCCATTTTTTTTATTGTCGTCACTCCACAAACCCTACTAAAGTATGTGCCCTCCTATCAAGGTGATTGCTTCCAAGTATTACATCATCCATAAATATGGAGTTTGCTACATTTGTAGATTTTATTTTCCAGAATTGTGAAGGGGCCACTGTCCCCGCCGATTTCCATTCAAAGGAACCATCCTGCTGTATTTGTAGATTTGGATGGTGAATCAACAGGATTTATTTGCATCTTTTTTTCTATTGCAAAGCTCCCAAACAATACGTGACTAAAACATTTTGCAGCTCAATGATCCATCATAGCATATGATATCTCTTCCTGTTTAGAGAGTGTGTGTGTGTGTGTCGGTGTGTGTACTGTACACACAAACAAATAAAAAGTATGCGAACCTGGTCTTTTATCTGACCCTTGTGTATAAACTTGTGCAAAATGCAGGTAGAGATCTTATGCAATGGCAGGCCGGTCTGCCACTCGACGACACTGCATGACCTACTCAAGCGGTGGCTGAGGGGCAAGCCGAAGAACAAGATCCAGAAGCCGGTGGGTATTCCGGCGAATGAGTTTGTGATGGAGCTGCGCTACCGGCGTTGCCCGGCATCCAGGTCCATTTATGCTGGAAAATCAAGACCAACTCCCTCCCCTGCCATCGCAACACCTAAGCCTGTGTAGAGGCAATTACCCATATATATTTCTCATTTTTTTAAAGAGGGGGCGACAAAAAGAGGTTAGCGATAGCATAGCAATAGAGTTGCTACTTACTAGACAAAAACAAATCTGAAACCTTTACGTTGGTTACATTTTTAGCTTACAGTTATGACAAGAATTTCCAGACAGATGGAGGTTAGCGTAGCAGTTGTTGCTGTGTTTCTTGTGGTATTTTTGTTTTCCTGCTTTTGGTCAAGAGACCTTGTAGGTAAGATGCCTTCGATTGTCCCATGATAGTCTAGTGGTTTTGGCTGGTTTGGCCGGTAATGGTCTATGCCATTGCGTGGCCTGCAAGACTGCACACCGAGCTAGCTAACCAGCTGGCTCCTCTGGTCATTCTTCTCGTTGTCTATTTCGGGAGTCATTTTGATGGGTGCATCAATGTCTAAACCGATGGTACCTTCTTAAGTTTCATTCAATTCAGAGAAGTGCATTTTCAATGAAAGTGTCACTTATATTATTTTCCAGTTACAATTTTCTAGAAAAGTGCAGGTTACACTTTCTTACTAAACTAAAGATGAGCTTTTCTAAACTTTCTACGGAGTAATTAGAATCATGAAATGCTTTATTGGATCACATTGTTTTGGTTACAATTTACCTCCACGCAGGACATTAGGAAACGCAAGATGACATCTAGCCAGGCACCAGCAAGTTCGGAAATCAGGAAGGGATGAAGGCTTCTCCATCTCCCCACCCCTGAGCTTAAGTGCCCAGATATTAACCTATTAATGTAAGTTAGGGATTGCATGCATCGATAATGATTGATTGTGTGCACAGGCATTTATATTATATAGGTTAAGGGGGGCCGGCCTCTACTTGTCTCCCAAGGAATACATGTATGGGGGAGAGAGGAGGCACGACGGTATAATACATGGACCCAGCCCTATACAACTGCACATAGATAATGTATGTTCGACCCCCCCCCCCCCCCGGCAGTCGAAGCGTCGCCAGAGACGCAGAGACTGGACCGAAATTCCTCGAAGACGGACATCTGTAGCCCCTTAGTCATAACATCAGCGAACTGTTGGGCAGTGGGAACATGAAGTACCTGAATGCGCCCAAGGGCCACCTGCTCATGAACGAAGTGAATGTCAAGCTCAATATGCTTCGTGCGGCGATGGTGAACCGGATTGGTGGAGAGGTAGACGGCGGAGACGTTATCACAGTAGACGATGGAGGCCTTGTGCACCTCATAGAGCAAATCCTGAAGTAGCTGGCCTAGCCAAGAGCACTCGGCAACGACATTAGCCACTGCCCGATACTCTGCCTCAGCACTTGAGCGAGACACCGTGGGTTGTCACTTGGATGACCACGAGATCAAGGAGGGCCCGAGGTAGACACAGTAGTCGGATGTAGAGCGACGAGTGTTCGGGCAGCCAGCCCAGTCTGCATCAGAGTAGGCGACGATGTCGGTGGAGGCAGAGGCTATCAGCGTGAGACCCAGAGACATGGTGCCGCGTATGTACCAAATAATGCGATTCACTTGTGTCCAGTGGGTGTCGCACGGCGACTGCATGTGGAGGCACACCTGCTGAACAACGTACTGAAGATCCGGCCGTGTCAGCGTCAGGTACTGCAAGATGCCAACGATGGAGCGATAGAACGCGACATCGGGAGCAGGAGAACCGTCCAGGGCGGAGACCTTGGCCTTCGTGTCAACAGGTGTAGCAGTCGGCTTGCAGTTAATCATGCTAGCTCGCTCGAGAAGCTCGTGGGTGTACTTCTGCTAATGCAGAAAGAAACCGTCGGCGCGCCGTACAACCTCGATGCCGAGGAAGTAATGGAGAGGACACAGATCCTTGAGGGAAAACTCAGCATGGAGATGAGCTGTGAGCTGCTGCAGAAGCTCGGGAGAGGATGCCATCAGGATGATGTCATCCACATAGAGAAGTAAGTACGCAGTGGCGGAGCCCTGACGATAGACGAAGAGGGAGGCATCCGAGCGGGTGTACTGAAATCCGAGCTGCTGAAGAAAGCCCGCAATATTCTGGTACCATGCCCTGGGCGCAAAACCGTACAGAGAGCGGGAGAGCAGGGACATGTGGTCGGGGTGCTCGGCGTCAACGAACCCAATGGGTTGTTGCCAGTACACTTGTTCAGTAAGATGAGCATGCAAAAATGCATTAGAGATATCAAGTTGATGGACATGCCAAGCGCGAGAGACCGCCAACTGAAGAACCATGCGAATCGTGCCCAGTTTGACAACTGGGGCAAAGGTGTTGGTGAAGTCCACGCCTGCACGATGCCAAAATCCACGGACCACCCAACGAGCCTTCTAGCGCTCGAGAGACCCATCCGGACGTGTCTTGATGCGGAACACCCATTTTCCACTAATGATGTTGGCATGAGGGGGTCGCGGAACAAGATGCCACGTGCGGTTCCGCTGCAGGGCGTCGAATTCCTTTCGGATCGCCGCAAGCCAGTGAGGATCACGCAGGGCTTCGCGAGTGGAGGAGTGAACGGATGATGGTGTCGATGTTGAGGAAGCACACACATATTCGTCCGAAGGGTAGCGCATGCTTGGTCGGTGCACACTGGCCCAGATCCGTGTCATCGCGCCAAGGGGTGACGTGGCAGGCGGGGCATGCAGAGCAACAAGCGAGGGTGGTGTCGAGCCCGTCGTGGAGGAGCTGGCAGACGAGCCAGTTGCGGGTTCGGTGCCTACATTGATAGAGGCCAAGGCAATGTCGTCGGGCTGTACCGAGGTAGAGTTCGAAGGAGCCGGGGTCAACACGACCTCGAGGGAGGGAGTCGTGACTGGAGGAACCAGCTGCTGATACGTCACAAACGTATATATAATTTATGCTTGCTCCATGCATGTGTTTGGGTGACATTGCTATGCTTTTGATGCACTTTCATACACTTTTGATCATATTTGTACTAACCTATTAACTCAGTGCACCATAGTGCCAGTTTCTGTTTTTTGCTGTTTTTATATTTCATGTTTTCCCATTACTTAAAGTGCCCAAAAAATTTCGGGGAAAATGTAAAAAAATCAGCGAGACGGAAGCTTCCGGACGCTCGAACGGCCTGGTGGCGTGGCAACACCCTAAGTCGCGTCGAGGGGGCGCCTGGACTCCCTGGTGCACCCATGGCTACCCCCTTCGCCTAATTTACCCCTCGGGACGAAACCCTCGAGGACATAACCCTTTTTCGCGATCTCCCCTCTGTTCTGCCGCCGCCGCCGTTTCAAGATCGGGGCTGCCAGGAGACCTTGTCCCGGCACCCTGCCGGAGGGAGGATTGACCTCCGGGAGGTTCTCCACCACCATGGACGCTTCCCGGATGATCCGTGAGTAGTCCACCTTGGACCATGGGTCCATGATCAGTACCTATGTGGTGTTTTCTCTCCAATCTCATGCCACAATTCTTAGTCCTTGTGAGCTGCCCTACATGATCAAGGCATCTTTGTAATTCTTCTTCTATTGCTATGTTGAGTTTGTTGGGATCTGATGGGTTATGAGATTATGTTCAGATTGTGATGAGTACTATATTTGGTTCTTATCCTTTTATATTTATGTTCTTGAGTAATACTTGCATGTTCTCTGTTGCTTTTTATAACTTTGGCCAAGTGATGGATCGTAACTCCAAGAGGGAGCATTATGCATGATTGTGGGTTCATGCCCCCGATGACTAGCTTGAGTGATAGAAACATGAGTCTAGGGGATGTGTTGTTGCAACCAGGGGGAAAACAACGGTGCTTGTACTTGCAGGTGCAAGGATTGTTTACTTTACGCAAAGTTCTTTTAATGCAGTTGTCTGTTGCTTTGGGTTTACACTTTGGGTGGGGCTCGCAACTTAATACCAGCGACATGTTCTGGATAGATATCTCAAGGTGGATGATTAGTGAGTAGATGCAGATGGATTTCGGTCTGCTTGTTTTGGCGTACTGCCCATACTTTTGAGCTTCTAATTTCTTGTGGCTGATGACGAGAGAGTAGACGGGTGCAACATCTCTCCTCGTTGGTTACCTCAAGTGGAAGGTGAGATGTAGGATAACGGCAAATTTCCCTCAGTGAAGATACCAAGGTTTGTCTCCAGTAGGACTCCGGAGATGATAAGTAGGTGTCAACGGCGCAATTGACGTGGACCTGCACACAACACAAATAACTTTGCTTCCCAACGAGTACAGAGAGGTTGTCAATCTCTCCGGCCTTTCTGTTCACAAAGGATCAACACAACGGATAATAATGATAGCAGCTAGAAAGTAAAAACAGGAAAGTAAATGAGCGTGTAAACAGTAACGAGAATATGGACCGGGGTCCCGTGATGTTCACTAGTGATGTCTCTCTCCCAAAAGATGATAAAACTGCTATGCGAGGTAAACAAATTACAGTTGGGCAATTGACAGAATTAAAAACGCACCGCAATGCTAACTATGCTACAAAGAAAGTAAGAGGCTCAAAAGTATGGGCGGTACGCCAAAATAAGTAGACCGAAATCCAACTGCATCTACTGCTAATCATCCACCTTGAGATATCTATCGAGAACATCTTGCTGGTATTAAGTTGCGAGCCCCACCCAAACTGTAAACCCAAAGCAACAGACAACTCCATTAAAAAGCACTTTGCATAAAGTAAACAATCCTTGCAACCGCGGTTACAAGCACCGTTTTTCCCCCTTGTGGCAACAACACATCCCCTAGACTCATGTTTATGTCACTCAAGCGTGTCATCGGGGGGCATGAACCCACAATCGAGCATAATGTTCCCTCTTGGAGTCACTACCTACTACTTGGCCAAAGCAATAAACAGCAACGGAGAACATGCAAGAATTACTTAGGAACAAAAATATAAAAGATAAGAACCAAATATATTACTCTATCACAATCTGAACTTAATCTCATAATCTGTCAGATCCCAGCAAACTCAGCATAGCAACAGCAGAAAATTACATGTGTGCCTCGATCATGTAGGACAACTCACGAGGACTAAAACCATGAAGAACAAAGAGGGGAGTAGAACATCACATAGCTACTGATCACGGACCCATGGTCCAAGGGAAACTACTCACAGCACATCTGGGAAGTGTCCATGGTGGAGGGGAATCTCCCGGAGGTCAATCCTCCCTCCGGCAGGGTGCCGGGAAGAAGTCTGCTGGCGCTCCCGATCTTGGAAGTGCGGCGGCGGCGGAACATAGGCGAGATCGCGAAAAAGAGTTCAGTCTTCGGAGGTTTTTCTTCACGGAGATTAAATAGGCGAAGTGGGGCAGCCAGGGGGGCCACCAGGGGTCCAGGCACCCTGGTGGCGCGGCCAAGCCCTAGGCCGCGCCACCTGGCCTCCTGGGCACCAGGTGGGGCCCCTCTGTCCCTCCTTCGGGGTTCCGTAAGCTTCCGTTGCGCTAATTGTTTATCTGATTTTTCCCGAATTTTTGGAGCACTTTTAATATGGGGGAAAACTGAAATAGAAAAACAGCAGAAAATAGGAACTGGCACTGTGGTGCAATGAGTTAATAAGTTAGTCCAAATATGATCAAAATTGTACGAAAGTGTATCTAGATCATAGCAATATCACACAAAACATGCATGGAGCAAGCAGAAATTATAGATACGTTTGGTACGTATCAACATCCCCAAGCTTAATTCCTTCTCGTCCTCGAGTAGGTAAATGATAACAAGCATAATTTCTGTGGTGACATGCTAGCAACCATATAAGAACTTTTAAAAGTAAAGCAATCAAGGTATGTGATTCAATTCAAGTCATAACATGCAAGATTCTATATTAGCATTGAAACAAGCAACGAAAGAACATTAGGTGCAAGATCTCTTGCTGTCCGTGACTCGAATGTCTCCAAATGGTATTTGCGTGCAAGAAGGGGGATAGGTAATACGAGAAAAAATATTTTTGTTGAGAACTCAATTTATTAAAGTTTCACACTTGGTCTTCTTTGGAAACTTATCTTGACTCGTCCCTAGACCACTAGCCAGGTATAAGTCAATTTGATCCACTCCCTTTTGATATTTTGAGCACTCATGCAATGGATGAGCGTAAGCACGAGAGTTGACACTTAGGATGGCAAAGAGAGAGATATGGTGGAGGAGGAAGACAAAAAAGGGTGAGAAAGGCTCACATCAATAAGGACAATCATAGGCGAGAAGGCCAAATGATAGATATGATGTGAGGAGTAGGGATTGCCATGCAACGGATGCACATATGAGCTCAGAACAGCTCTCCAATGGAACTAGTGGGGGTGCATCTAACTTGCTCGCTCATGAAGACCTAGAGCTCTTTTGAGGAGGCTCATCCTTGGAACATGCAAGCCAAGTTCTTTAGTGTGAAGGTCCCCACATAGCTATATGCATAGATGATCATCTCTATGGAGTACAAGGATAAGAGGGAGTACTAGTGTGGATCTTTCAAAAAGGATAGTAGTGTTGCCCCTTTCTCTCTTTTTATTTCTTTTTCTCTTTTTTCTATTTTTTGTATTTTCTTGGTGGCCTCAATGGCTCTTTCTATTTAACTCTCGTTTTTCATCTTTGGGATCTTTTATTTTGTCTACTTTGGGATCTTTTCCTCACTTAAGGGCAACACTCTAATTACAAGAGAGGATAGAAGATATTTCACACTTTACAAGGTACTCAAAACATAAAGAAGATGTAGCTATCATGATATATGCAATGTATGCCTCTGCCAGTGTAGCAGGGACATGTATGACATGACGATCAAGTCATGAAGAGGTGGAAGTTGCATGGCAATATATCTCGGAAAGGCTATGGAAATGCCTTGATAGGTAGGTATGGTGGCGAATTTGAGGAAAGATATAAGGAGGTTTATGATGACAGAGTGTATCATGCCAAGGGTTTGGATGTACCGGCGAAGGTGGACGCCAACTCTCGGAGTGAGAAGAGGGCAATGCAAGGTACGGAAGAGGCTAGCAAATATGAGGAGGTGGAAGTGTCAACTTTCAATACTTACATTAGTCCGAAGAACTCATGCACTTATTATCGGTAACTCTCAATCTAATAAGGAGGTTCACAAAGAGACAAGTACCCCGAGGAGGAGTGTATGGGGGTTTGGTTATCCTTGCGCATCCTCGACTCATGGTACGTGAGTGTACTCTAATATCCGATCCCTCAAAAGATTAGCGATCCATCTAGTAGCTAGAGTTCTCAACTAGTTTTTTGTAGGTTTTGAAAATAAACACGGATTTCCCAAAATACGACACCTATCACTAATAGGCTAGAGCTCTTGACACCAAAAGTTCAAACATTACTCACATCAATACCTCAAAACTATTGCAAGTTACTACTAAAATTAAATAGCAACCTCAATTACCTACTTTCAAGACAAGACACAACTCAGTGCAATAACCAACTCTCTTAACAAGATAAACATGAAAACTAAAGAGAGTTCCGGCAACAAACTAAACGAAAGCCAAGTCTCTTGCTAAAGACAAACTAAAACTAAAACTAAACATGGCAGTAGCTATGAAAAGATAAAGAACACACAACAGAGAAAAGATAAGCATGAAAAATCCTATGATGTGTTCTAGATTGGAGTGGAGCGTGTTTCTCTCCCACACAAAGTAATCTGGGGTCTAACTTGTTATGAACAGCAAGCAAATCTAAAGAAAACTAAAAAGTAAACCTCTGAGCGAGACGCTCCAAGCATAGCACATAACGCGTGAAGTGATAAAAATATAGTGAGACGAAGGATGAACTGATGATTTCTGATGGAGAAGGGGATGCACGGGGGCATCCCCAAGCTTAGACGTTTGAGTCTCCTTGAATATTTATTGTGGATGCATGGGGGCATCCCCAAGCTGGAGCGTTTGACACTCCCGGATCTTCTTTCATCATCTTCCCTCGCACACTTGAAAACTCCCTTCATACATAACTCATCATAAGCTGATTAGAGAGGTTAGTACCCTTAATAAAATATTTTTTCCCACTGGATATAAATATATTCTTGAAGAGCTATTGTTTCTCAAGATTGCCAAAAGGTTTTTGCAAAGAAAAATTAAGCTTAAGGTTTGCAAAAGTAAGGAGAGGCAAAACGTGGCAGAATCTATGAAAACAGAACAGCAGGGAGTAGAGAATTTTTTCGGGGTACTTCTGCAACTCAAATCAAAAAACTCAGAACAAACGAAAGTTTCAAAATTGTATAGAGCATGTTGTGTAAACAATTTAGCTCAAAAAGATGAACTGGTGATTTGTTCCGATTTTTTCCGTCAAGCAGATAGAATCTGTTTTCTGGACAGCATGTCACAACTTTTGCTTCCCTTATCATAAGAGGCTATAACTTGGCACAAAGCTTAAAAATAAAGATACAATGATGTTGCCACAATAGTAACAATCATCAAGACCACTAAAAACAGAAGTAAAAACATCTTGGGTTGCCTCCCAACAAGCGCTTTCTTTTACGCCTTTAAGCTAGGCATAAAGCAAAAGAAGAATCAAGGGTCTCCGAGATCATCGGAGTCATAAAAACCTTCAAATTGATTTTCAATAAGCTCATTCTTCTTCTTCCTAGGAAATAGGTACTTACCTTTCGCCTTACCGCGTAAGCGTATGTTCTCGTTACCAATATCAATGAAGCCTTTCATAGCTCGGAGGAAGTCCCTTCCAAGAACGATGTTACTTTGGTTTGGCTCCATGATGAAGAAATCTATTGGTGCAAAAACCCTATGGAGGAATGCAACTTGGACTTCTTTTACCTTTCCTCTAACCCCTGAAATATCTCCATTAGCATGTTCATGATAAGATGATAATTGATCCATATCTAGTTTCAAAGAATCATAAACTATTTTTGGCATTGTGGAAACTATGGATCCAAGATCACAAAAAGCAAGGAAGTCTTGGTTAGAGATGCTAATCCTAACAAAGGGCTCCCAATCATCATCTATTTCCAACATTTCTTTTTTGTTGGATTTAGGTTCATCTAACTTTCTCAAGTCTAGAGCATCCATCCTCTTTTCAATAGTGGAAAGTCTATCTACAACAGTATCAATACTACGATCATAAACAAAATAACTAGATAGACCATGCAAAATATCAAGAGCTCTAGCTTCATCACACTCTAAAAAATCTCCTTCAGCTATAATATCAAGAGAGTGTTTACACCACTTAAAAAGACCATGGTAAAAATTTATAAGCACAATTTTTATAGGTATCCAAGGCATAATTCTTTTATGTGCTTCAGAAATTCTGTCCCATGCCTTCTTCTTATTTTCTCCATAGCTTTGACGGAAATCGAGAACTTCCGATTCCCGCAAAGCACCAAGTCCTAACATGTTCATCTAAACAAGGAGGACTACTAAAAGAAAGATAAATATTATTTTTTTGATTTTTGATATAAGGCACAAAGATAAAAACTGAAAGGTAAACTAACAAGACTAAAAAGCAAAGGTAAAAGGTAGTGGGCAACTCCGCTATCTTAGCACTCGGAGTCCCCGGCAACGGTGCCAGAAATTTTCTTGATGATGAGAGAGTTGACGGGTGCAACACCTCTACTCGTTGGTTACCCTAAGTGGAAGGTGAGATGTAGGATAACGGCAAATTTCCCTCGGTGAAGATACCAAGGTTTATCTCCAGTAGAACTCCGGAGATGATAAGTAGGTGTCAACGGCGCAATTGACGTGGACCTGCACACAACACAAATTACTTTGCTTCCCAACGAGTATAGAGAGGTTGTCAATCTCTCCGGCCTTGTTGTTCACAAAGGATCAACGCAACGGATCATAATGATAGCAACTAGAAAGTAAAAACAGGAAAGTAAATGAGCGTGTAAACAGTACTGAGAATATGGACTGGGGTCCCGTGATGTTCACTAGTGATGTTTCTCTCCCAAAAGACGATAAAACTGCTATGCGAGATAAAAAAAATTACAGCTGAGTGATAACCCTCAACTGTAGGGGATCGAGATAGTCTTCGCGGGCAAGATAACCCAATTTATTGATTCGACACTTGGGGACACAAAGAATACGTACAGGCTTTGACAATTGAGTTGTCAATTCAACCGCACCTGAAATAAACACTTGCTTGCACAAAGGTATTAGTAGAAACTGTGATACGGTGGTAGTAATGGTGGTGATAATAGTGGTGATGGTGGTGGTGAAACAGCAAAAGTAAAACAGCAAAAGTAAAGAACTAGTAACCAGCAGGAAAGAAAACACTGTAGGCTAGGGAGATGGATGGTTGGGAGCTGCTTGGAGGAGAACGAACATGTAATAGATTCTAACATGGGCAAGGTTCACAGAAAAGAATGGATCATCTAGGCAAATATCAAACATCAGGCGTGTATCCCAGGGTAGTTGTACGTGCTTGCAATAAGAACTTTGCACAACATCTTTTGTCCTACCCTCCCGCTACAAACGGGGCCAAAAGGAACTTAGGGAGATTAAGGTACTCCTGTCGAAGAGCACCGGAACAAAGCATTAACACTTCATGGATACACGGAATCCTCAAATTATAGTCCATACCCTTTGGTGTCCCAAGCTGTCACCATTGGGATCGCCGGTTCCGGACCATAGTAGGTGCATACAACTCATAGATAGGATCAAGAACACCACAAACTCAAGAAACAAAAGGGTGATCAGATCTGAAATCATGGCACTCGGGCCCAAAGTGACAAGCATTAAGAGCAACAAGTTTTAACAGAGATGATAAACACCAACTAGATGATAGGCAACATGCCCCCAACAATCTGAATGAACTATTACATGATCTAACTCATCCAATCCCTACCACCCCCTTTGCCTACAGCAGGGAATTACTCACACATGAGAGAAGAAGTCATGGAGGGGTGATGTTGAGGCGATGATGACGATGGCGATGATTTCCCCTCACCAGAGGCCAAAGCATCCTCCATATTAGCTCTCCCGGAGAAGAACAGAGGGTTGTGGCGGCTCCGCGACGTAGATTGGAAAAGTGACTTCTGTCCAGGGGTTTCTGCGTCGGGAGAATAAATAGGGCCTAAGTAGGGCACCGGGGGACGTGGGACCAAGCTAGGAGGGCAGGTGGCGCGGCCAGGGGCTGGGCCGTGCCAGGCACCCTCCTGGCTGCCCTGTGGGCCCCCTTTGGACTTGCAGAAGCTTCCGGAACGCTGATTTTTTATATATATTTTTTAGGATTTTTCCAGCGTACCTAAATATCCAGAAACCTGCACAAAAGAAAACAACACTGGTAGCTCTGCTGAAAACAGCGTCAGTCCGGGTTAGTTTCGTTCAAATCATGCAAGAATGAAGCCAAAACAATAGAAAAAGTGTTTGGAAAAGTAGATAAGTTTGACACGTATCACTGGGCAATTGACATGATTAAAAACGCACCGCAATGCTAACTATGCTACAGAGAAAGGAAGAGGCTCAAAATCATGGGAGGTACGCCAAAATAAGTAGACCGAAATCAAACTGCATCTACTACTAATCATCCACCTTGAGATATCTATCCAGAACATCTCACTGGTATTAAGTTGCGAGCCCCACCCAAAGTGTAAACCCAAAGCAACATACAACTGCATTAAAAACACTTTGCGTAAAGTAAACAATCCTTGCAACCGCGGTTACAAGCACCGTTGTTTTATCCCTGGTGGAAACAGCACATCCCCTAGTCTCATGTTTCTGTCACTCAAGCTAGACATCAGGGGGCTGACCCCACAATCAAGCATAACGCTCCCTCTTGGAGTTGCAAGCAAACTACTTGGCCAAAGTAAAATACTGCAATGGAGAACATGCAAGAATTTACTCAAGAACAAAATATAAAAGAGAAGAACCAAATATATTACTCATCACAATCTGAACATAGTCTCATAATCCATCAGATCCCAGCAAACTCAGCATAGCAACAGCAGAAATTACAAAAGTGACTCGATCATGTGAGGCAGCTCACGAGGTCTCGAAAGTGGAAGCACAAAGATGGGAGAGGTACATCACATAGGTACTGGTCACGGACCCATGGTCCAAGGGGGACTACTCACGGTACATCCGGGAGGCGTCCATGGCTATGGATGGTCTCCCGGAGGGGGTTCCTCCTCCCGGCAGGGTGCCGGGGCAGCTTCTCCAGGCGGCCCCGATCTTGAAACGCCGGTGGCGGCGCTACAGAGGCTAGTTCGTGGAAAAAAGATCGATCTTAGGGGTTTCCACCCCGAGGGCTAAATATAGGCGGTGGGGGTGTCGAGGGGACCCACAGGGCAGCCAGGAGGCCCCCTGGTGCGGCCTAGGGTGGGGCTGCGCCAGGGACCCTTCTGGAGTCCCTGTGGTGGCCCCCCTCCGCTACCTTGGTGATTCCGGAATCTTCCGGGTCGCTGATTTTTTATATGATTTTTCCGGATTTTTTGGAGCACTTTTAATGGCCGGAAAACCTGAAATACAAAAACAGCAGAAAACAGCAACTGGCAGCTGGGTGCACTGGGTTAATAGATTAGTCCAAATATGCTCAAAAGTGTATGAAAGTTCAAGCAAAACATGGCAAAGTCACACAAAACATGCATGGAGGAAAACCTGAAATACAAAAACAGCAGAAAACAGCAACTGGCAGCTGGGTGCACTGGGTTAATAGATTAGTCCAAATATGCTCAAAAGTGTATGAAAGTTCAAGCAAAACATGGCAAAGTCACACAAAACATGCATGGAGCAAGCAGAAATTATAGATACGTTTGGGACGTATCAACATCCCCAAGCTTAATTCCTGCTCGTCCTCGAGTAGGTAAATGATAACAAGCATAACTTCTGTGGTGACATGCCACACAACCATATAAGGACTTTTAAGTAAAGCAATCAAAGCATGCAATTCAATTCAAGTCTTAACAAGCAAGAGTCTATATTAGCATTGACACAAGCAACAAAAGAACAAAAGGTGCAAGAGCTCTCGCTGTCCGTGACTCGAATGTCTCCAGATGGTGTTTGCGTGCAAGCAGGGGACTGGGAAAAACAGAGAGAAAAAGGTTGTTGAGAACAACTATCTACTAAAGTTTCACACTTAGTCTCCTTTGGATTCTTATCTTGACTCGTCCCCAGACCACTAGCCAGGTACAAGTCAAACTGATCCACTCCCTTTCGATATTTTGAGCACTCATGCAATGGATGAGCGTGAGAAATAAAGTTGACACCTAAAAGGCGAAAAAGAAAGAAGGTGTAGGAGGAAGACAAAAAGGTGTGAAAGGCTCACATCAATGAGGACAATCATAGGAGAGAGAAGGCCATATGATAGATATGATGTGAGGAGTAGGGATTTCCATGCAACGGATGCACATATGAGCTAAAAGCTCTCCAAGGGAACTAGTGGGGGTGCATCTAACTTGCTTGCTCAAGAAGACCTAGAGCTCGTTTGAGGAGGCTCATCATTGGAATATACAAGCCAAGTTCTATAGTGTGAATGTCCCCACATAGCTATATGCATGATGATGATCTCTATGGAGTACAAGGGATAGAGGATGAAGTACTAGTGTGGATCTCTCAAAAGGAATAGTAGTGTGCCCCCTTCTCTCTTTTTATTTTTCTTTTTCTCTTTTTTCTATTTTTTCTATTTTTTTGGTGGCCTCAATGGCTCTTTCTATTTAACTCTCATTTGTCCTCTTTGGGATCTTTTGATTTTGTACTCTTTGGGATCTTTTCCTCACTTTAGGGGCAACACTCTATATTTTACAAGAATATGGGAGATCTTTCACAATTTACAAAGGTACTCTCATAAAGAAGATATAACTATCATGATGCAAATGTATGCCTCTGCCAGGATAGCAGGATATGCAATGATACTAGCGCGTCATGTAGCAATGATTAGGGAAAGGCCCAACTAGCATGCGGCTCATCGATCGAGCAAGTAGCATGTATTACATGAGGATCAAGTCATGAGAAGGTGGATGTTTCATGGCAATGTATCTCGGAAAGGCTATGGAAATGCCTTGTAGGTAGGTATGGTGGCTGTTTTGAGGAAAGATATAAGGAGGCTTATGATGACAGAGCGTATCGTGCCAAGGGTTTGGATGCACCGGCGAAGTATGCGCCAACTCTCGAGGTGAGAAAGGACAATGCACGGTACCGAAGAGGCTAGAAAAAGTATAGGTGGATGGAAGTGTCAACTTTCGAATACTCACATTAGTCCGAAGAACTCATGCACTTATTATCGGTAACTCTCAATCTAATCAGGAGGTTCACAAAGAAACAAGTACCCCAAGGAGGAGTGTATGGGGGTTTGGTTATCCTTGCGCATCCTCGACTAATGGTACGTGAGTGTACTCTAATATTCGAACCCTCCAGAGGTTAGTGATCCATCTAGTAGCTAGAGTTCTCAACAGGGGTTTTTGGTTTTCGAAAAACACACGGATTGCCCAAAATACGACATCTATCACTAATAAGCTCGAGCTCTTGACACCAAAAGTTCAAACATTACTCTAGTCAATACCTCAAAACTATTGCAAGTTACTACTACAAAGAGAATAGCAACTTCAACTACCTACTTCTAATCAAGACACAAAACTCAGTGCAACAGGAAAACTCTCTAACAAGATAAAACATGCAACCTATAGAAAGTTCAACCTAAAACAAAAGAAAAGCTCTAGAAAAACTAAAGCACTACAACTAAACAGAGCAACAGTTAAGAAAAGAAAAAGAACAACTCACAGCTAAAAGAATAAGCATGCAAATCCTATGAGGAGTTCTAGTTCAAGCGGAGCGTGTATATCTCCCACACAAAAGAGTAAGCTGGGGTCTAACTTGTTACTACAGCAAACAAATCAAAAACAAACCTAGAAAAGTAAAGAGCGAGACGCTCCAAGCATAGCACACAACGCATGAAGTGATAAAAATATGGTGCAACGAGGGACGAACTGATAATTGTTCATGAAGAAGGGGATGCACGGGGGCACCCCCAAGCTTAGACGCTTGAGTCTCCTTGAATATTTATTGGGGGTGCACATGGGCATCCCCAAGCTTGAGAGTTTGACACTCCAAGATCTTCTTTTATCATCTTCCATCGCGCACTTGAAAACTCCCTTCATACATAACTCATTGTAATCTGATTAGCGAGGTTAGTACCCAAAATAAAATAATTTTTTCTCTACTGGAAATAAATATAAACTTAAAGAGCTAATGTTTCTCAAGAATGCCAACAAGTTTTTGCAAAGAAAAAGCAAGCTTAAGGTTTGCAAAAAGAAGAAAAGGCAAAACAGGACAGAATTTGTGAAAAACAAACCAGCAGGTAAAAACGAATTTTTTAGGGGTACTTCTGCAACTCAAATAAAAAACTCAGAACATACGAAAGTTTCGTAATTGTATAGAGCACGCTGTGTAAATCAATTCAGCTCAAAAAGATGAACTGGGATTTTTCTATGATTCTTCTAGTCACGAGGACAGAATCTGTTTTCTGGACAACATGTCACAACTTTCACTTCCCTTATCGTATGAGGCTAATCTTGGCACAAAGCTTGAAAAGTAAAGATACAATGATGTTGCTACAGTAGTAACAATCATCAAGACCACTAAGAATAGAAGAAAAGCAAAACGAAAAACCTAAATTCGTTGTGGGCTGCCTCCCGAAAGCGCTTCTTTAGAGCCATTAGCTAGGCTTAATGCAAAAGATCAAGTTGTATCCATTGAACCATCATCACGATCATCAAAAAGCTCTTCAATAGTACAACTAGTCTTAATAGGTTTCTCAAATAAAGGACGAATGAAAATGCTTCTTGGAATAAAATCAAAAGGAGGGAAATCAATTGGAGTTTCATTAAGGTTAAAGATAGGTGTCTCCTCCAAAGTTTTCACCGTTTCAACTCTCTTGGCAATGGGTGTGTTTGCTTTAGCTCGAGGAACCTTGGGGACGTAAACGAACTTGGGTTCCTTCTTTGCCGGAGTTTCATCCTTTTTGGTTTTGATTGAGGAAAAGGTAGTTCCTAGAGTTTCAATAACTTCCTCAATCTTTTCTATCCTAGAAGACTTCTCATCAAGGGATTTAATAGTCTCCAAAGTTTTGAAAATTTTCTGCATGGAGTTATCTAGCCTATTCAAATTCCCTTGAATCTTACGATCCAACTCATTCACCCTATCGATACTTGGCATCTCTAGCTCTATTTTTTCAAGTTTTCTCATAATGTGAGCTAAAGTAATGTCCTCCTTAATACTAACAACTGGGAGATTTCCAACAAAATTTTCAATAACATTAAGGGCTTCCCAAACTGGGGCCTCTATGAAGTTCCCATTGATAGTAGTGTCTAAAAGAAACCTATTCCAAGAAGTGATCCCAACATAAAAATTTCTAAGCAAGATAGTAGTGGATTGCTTCTTTGTGGCTCTTTTTTGAGAATCATTAATTCTATACCAAGCATCTTTCAAACTTTCACCACCTCTTTGAGTAAAGGTAAGTACTTCTGCCTCACCAATGGCAAAAGGACCAGCCATAGGTGTAACTACTGACAAGGTAACAGGTATTTTTGGTATTTTTGATAAGGGACACAAAAGTAAAAAACTGAAAGGTAAACTAACAAGACTAAAAAGCAAAGATAAAACATAGTGTGCAACTCCCCTATCTTGTAGACTGAAGTCCCCGGCAACGGCGCCAGAAAACTTGGTGATGGCAAGAGAGTGTTAATACTCTTCAAGCCTCGTTGGTTACCCCAAGCGCAGGGTGGGATATAGTGCAGCGGCAAGTTTTCCCTTGGCAAAGATACCAAGGTTTGTGTCCCGTAGGACTCCGAAGGATACAAGAAGGTGGTAACGTGAACAATGGCGCCGAGGTTGCTAGCTTCACCTGGACCTACACACAGATACAAATAACTTTGCTCCCAACGAGTACAGAGGAGTTTTCAATTCCTCCGGCCTTGCTGTTTACGAAGGATCAACGCAAGAGATAAAACTGGAACTAAAAGTAAAGACTGAAAGTAAACTAAGGGTGTAAACAATGATGTGAAGATGGTCCGGGGTCCCGTCATTTTCGCTAGTGATGTCTCTCTCCCAAAAGACGATAAAAGTGCTAGCGAGGTAAACAAATCACAGCTGGGCAATTGACAGAATTATGAAGGCACCGCAATGCTAACTATGCTGCAAAGAAAGGAAGGGCTCAAAAGCAATGCGCAGTACGCCAAGGTAAGTAGACCAATATCCAACTGCATCTACTACGAATCATCCACCTTGAGATATCTATCCAGAACATCTCGTTGGTATTAAGTTGTGAATCCCACCCAAAGTGTAAACTCGAAGCAACAGACAACTGCATTAAAAGAACTTTGCGTAAAGTAAAAAATCCTTGCACCCGCGGGTACAAGCACCGTTGTTTTATCCCTGGTGGCAACAGCACATCCCCTAGTCTCATGTTTCTGTCACTCAAGCTAGACATCAGGTGGCTGAACCCACAATCAAGAATAACGCTCCCTCTTGGAGTTGCAAGCAAACTACTTGGCCAAAGTAAAATACTGCAACGAAGAACATGCAAGAATTTACTCAAGAACAAAATATAAAAGAGAAGAACCAAATATATTACTCATCGCAATCTGAACATAGTCTCATAATCCATCAGATCCCAGCAAACTCAGCATAGCAACAGCAGAAATTACAAAAGTGCCTCGATCATGTGAGGCAGCTCACGAGGTCTCGAAAGTGGAAGCACAAAGAGGGGAGAGGTACATCACATAGCTACTGGTCACGGACCCATGGTCCAAGGGGGACTACTCACGGTACATCCGGAAGGCGTCCATGGCTATGGATGGTCTCCTGGAGGGGGTTCCTCCTCCCGGCAGGGTGCCGGGGCAGCTTCTCCAGGCAGCCCCGATCTTGAAACGGCGGCGGCGGCGGTACAGAGGCGAGTTCGCGGAAAAGAGATCGATCTTAGGGGTTTCCACCCCGAGGGCTAAATATAGGCGGAGGGCGGTGTCGAGGGGACCCACAGGGCAGCCAGGAGGCCCCCTGGCGCGGCCAAGGGTGGGCCGCGCCAGGGACCCTTTTGGAGTCCCTGTGGTGGCCCCCCTCCGCTACCTTGGTGATTCCGGAAGCTTTCGGGTTGCTGATTTTTTATCTGATCTTTCCGGATTTTTTGGAGCACTTTTAATGGCCAGAAAACCTGAAATACAAAAATAGCAGAAAACAGCAACTGGCAGCTGGGTGCACTGGGTTAATAGATTAGTCCAAATATGCTCAAAAGTGTATGAAAGTTCAAGCAAAACATGGCAAAGTCGCACAAAACATGCATGGAGCAAGCAGAAATTATAGATACGTTTGGGACGTATCAACCCACTCGGAATGTCGTCGAGTGTGCGAGTAAGTCACGTTTGCGGAATGGCTGAGTCTTTTTCGCGAGTAGTCACTCGAATGCTTTTCTGCCTTTGGGTTAAGGGAGCACCTGAACTCTGAGAGTATTTTGTGTATGTTGGTGCGAGTGATCACTCGAGCACATCTTTGCCTTCTGGGTGAGGGAGCACCCGGACTCGAAAGGGTACTCCCGATGGGAGTAAGAGATTTTTTAGCGTCAGAAAATTTGGACATATAGCTTGTTTGGTTTTTCCCAACTGCTTTTACCTTGATCTGTTCCCTTTGGGATACCGTGTTGATATGCCTTGTCATGCTGTTTGATGACGTATGATGATGCTTGATTTTTGTTTGATCCGTCACGTCCTCTGTACTGTCATAATGATGATTTGGGTGTCGCGCTGCCTTTTTCCTGTTAGATTTCCCAGGCTTTGTATGGGAAACAGGCGAGATTTGACGTGTGCTGTAAATAATGCTAACCGTGTGAAGGCATCTTCGTCTTGGATTTCGTAACGCTTGGCCCGTTTGGTCTTTGATGCAATGATGGCATCGCCTGGGCTTCTGTGTGTTTTTCCTTATTTTCCCTTGGATTGATCTATAAATTCTTCCTTTGGTTGCCCATCCTTGGCATCCATTCTTCGCATATTTTCCTTCTTCTTCTTCATATGGCACCCAAGCGTGGTAGAGGTGTGGTTGGGCGAGGCCGTGGCCGGCGTGGTCGTGGTGGCCGCACGCCTCGTTCCTCACGTGGTGGGCGTCATGGAACTGCGTTGGTGACATCTTCCTCTTCCTCTATGGAGGAAGGCTTTTGGCGCTATGACTTTCTTTTGCGTGTTCTTAGCCGGGATGCCGCCCGGATTCCTCTTCCCTTTTTGTTTGCCTCCATTGCTTCTGATCGTAACTTGAGGGGTTTCTGGCTCCGTCTTCACGGGAGCTCTCGTTCTTCTTCTTGGGTGGAGCTGGAAATTGATACTTCGTCCTTGATCTTTCTTGGTTCTGGCTGGAGGATGTTTTCTCGTCGGCTGAATCTGCACGGCGGAGACAGTCTTTGCTGTCGCTTTGACGGCTAAGATACTGTTATTATCCGCGCGTTTGATGCTGGGGGAAATCGTCTGGATCCATACTGTGAAGAGACGAGCAGCAATTCTGATAGCTCGAGTGGTGATTCGCCTGCTTCTCCAGTTTCTTCATCTTCAGCTGATCCCTCGGGCGATGGTGTTTGCTCTTCTAGTTCTAGGGGAGAACTGGACGTCAGACCAGTCGTCAAGCGGTTGCGTCAGTAGGTCGAGGCACCTTGTAGAACTGGAAGGCGGCGACCTTGTAGAACTGGAGGACTGCGAGCTTCTTCTTCACCGGCTGAGTTGCTACTTTGTCTGTGGTGATGCCTGTCAGGCGGTGGCACAAAAGTGCCAATTATCTCAGCATGAGCACACATGTAGAAGTTGTATGTAGCCCGTCTTGTATTTCCACAGGTCCTTCTGTAGCAACAAACTGTCGTTTTGACTTCTTTGTAATGAGAAAGTCTTCGGCTCCTTTGTAATGAGAATGTCTTCGCGGGTAGGCGCCAACGCTCCTGATGGGAGTAGCCGCCGAGGTTGTGTTTGATTTGCATAATCAAGCATAGACTTTACATATTTTTGTCTCACTGGTTTGTAGCTGTCTTTGAATTTTTCCAAGCTTTAGATCGGGTGCGCGTCAGCGCTCCCGATGGGAGTAGCCCCCGAGTCTTTAGGCGATCGCTTGTGATCGGGTGAAGGCTAAAGATGTGACTTTCCCTTGTTTCCTTTATTGTTCGGCGACAGTCGCATTTTTTTATCGAAGGTAACGTCCTTCGGGGAAGTTTTATGCTCGAGCCCCTGAATCTTTTTAAGCAAAAGTCGCGTTTACGAAAGTAGCGTCTCTCGGGGGGAGTTCTAGGCTCGAGCCCCCGAGTGCTTTGTAAGTGAAAGTCGCGTTCGCGAAGATAGCGTCTCTCGGGGGGAGTTCTAGGCTCGAGCCCCGGAGTGCTTTGTAAGTGAAAGTCGCAATCGCGAAGATAGCGTCTCTCGGGGGGAGTTCTAGGCTCGAGCCCCCGAGTGCTTGTAAATAAAAGTCGTGTTCGCGAAGATAGCGTCTCTTGGGGGGAGTTCTAGGCTCGATCCCCCGAGTGCTTGTAAATAAAAGTCGCGTTCGCGAAGATAGCGTCTCTCGGGGGGAGTTCTAGGCTCGAGCCCCTGAGTGCTTGTAAATAAAAGTCGCGTTCACGAAGATAGCGTCTCTCGGGGGGAGTTCTAGGCTCGAGCCCCCGAGTGCTTGTAAGTAAAAGTCGCGTTCGCGAAGATAGCGTCTCTCGGTGGGAGTTCTAGGCTCGATCCCCCGAGTGCTTGTAAGTAAAAGTCGCGTTCGCGGAGATAGCGTCTCTCGGGGGGAGTTCTAGGATCGAGCCCCCGAGTGCTTATAAGTAAGATGTTTTGGGCAACATTATTTTATTCCTTCGAATTTTGCACGTGCTGCCAATCGGTGCTGCTGCCGATGTTTCTGATGATGCCTGGAGCACAATGGGTAGAACAGGCATTGGTTCGCTACGTTCCATGAATTTCCCACGTCCTCGTTGGTCTTCGGGTTCTTCAATCTGTAAGCTCCTCCTCCTATGACTTCCGAGATGATGAACGACCCTTCCCATTGAGGGGCAAGTTTGTGCACTTTTTCCTGTATTAGTCGTAGCACGAGATCTCCTTCATTGAATGATCTGGTCCGTAGGCGACTGCTTTGATAGGTGCGCAGCTTGTCCTGGTATCCTTCAAATTTAGTGAGGGCCGTGTCTCGTGCTTCGTCTGCCAAGCCTTTGTCGTTCTGCAGCGCTTCTTCTGCCTATTCCTCTGCGTACCCTGAGATTATGGGTGCTCCGAATTTTAGGTCGTACGGTAGCACTGCTTCTGCCCCGTATACCAAGAAGAAAGGCGTATACTGGGTTGAGCTGTTTGGGGTGGTGCGTAGGCTCCATAGGACTGCGGGGAGCTCCTCTATCCAGTTGCGTGCAGCCTGTTTGAGTGGTGCTAGGAGTCGCTTCTTTAAGCCTCCGCATACTAAGTCGTTTGCTTTTTCCACTTGGACATTAGACTGCGGGTGTGCGACTGATGCGTAGTTGATTTTGATGCCCAGCTCTTGACAGAAATTTTTGAACTCTGCTGCCGTGAAGTTGGTACCATTGTCTGTGACGATGTTGTGTGGTACTCCGAATCTGAAGATGATTGATTCGATGAAGTTGACTGCCGTGAGGGCTGTTGAGCTGGTGATTGGTACTGCCTCGATCCATTTGGTGAATTTGTCGACTGCGACCAGTAGGTGTGTTCTTCCTCCTTTTGAGGATTTCTTGAGCGTACCTACCATGTCGAGTCCCCATGTGGCGAATGGCCATGATAACGGTATGGTTTTGAGTTCCGATGCTGGGGCGTGTGGCCTGCTGGCGAATTTTTGGCAGGCGATGCAACGCCTTACGATATCCTCTGCATTTCTCATAGCGGTCGGCCAGTAGAATCCTTCCCGAAAAGCTTTTGTCATGAGTGCTCGACTGCTGGCATGATGTCTGCAGGTGCCTTCGTGGATCTCTAGTAGTAGGGCTTTGCCGTCTTCCTCGTCTATGCACTTTTGTAGGACCTGGGATATGCTGCGCTTGTAGAGCTTCCCGTTGATTACTGTGAATGCTTTGGATCGTCGACTGATGCGTCGGGCTTCTGCAACGTCTTGTGGTAGGGTTCCTTCGATTAGGAATCGAAGAAAAGGTCTTGCCCAAGCCGGGTCTTTGAGTGCCGCTGGTGCTTCAACTTCGATTGCTTGGCTGTTTGTAGCGTCAGTTGCGCTCGTTGCTGCCACCTGTGCTGGCTCATTTGCGTCGTCTTCTTCTGCGACTGCTTTGGGCTCCGCTGGCTTTACTTTTATTGATCTCTGATTGATGCTCTCGAGGAAAACGCCTGGTGGTATTGGTCCTCGAGTCGATCCGATGTTCGCGAGTTCGTCGGCTTTTGTGTTACTTGCTCTGGGGACGTAGTTGAGTTCACAGCCGTCGAAACCTCCCTCTAGAGCGTTGTAGAGCTTTTGGTAGGCTGCCATGTTGTCTGTGACTGCATTAAAGTCTCTCATCGCCTGTTGGACGACGAGGTTGGAGTCGCCATAAATCGCTAGGCGAGTGGCGCCGCAAGTTTTTGCCATGCGCATGCCGTGGAGTAGTGCCTCGTATTCAGCTTCATTGTTGGAGGCATTGCTGAAGTTGATCTGGAGGATGTATTTGAGCTTCGTTCCTTTGGGGGAGACTAGGACGACGCCTGCTCCGGCTCCTTGCTGTCTTTTGGATCCGTCAAAGTACATCGTCCATGAGTTGGATAAGTCTGGGGGCCCTGGTGTTTGGACTTCTGCCCACTCGACCAGGAAGTCTAGGAGTACTTGGGCTTTGATTGTTGTTGGGTGTTTGAATTGTAGGTCTCGCGGGCTGAGCTCCATTTTCCACTCGGCGACTCGACCGGTCGCGCCGGGATTGTTGAGGATGTCCGCGAGTGGTGCGCTGCTCACCATTGTGATGGAGTGTTCGTCGAAGTAGTGTGATACTTTCCTGGAGGTCATGATGATGGCGAGCAGGAGCTTCTGGTAATGTGGGTACCGCTGTTGTGGCTTGGTGAGTAGCGTGCTCAGGTAGTAAATTGGTCTTTGGATCCTCTGGATTTTGCCTTCTTCTGCACGCTCGACGACAAGCACTGTGCTCACGACGCTGCTCCGTGTTGCTATGTAGAGATACAACTTTTCCCTTTCTTTAGGCACCTCCAAGATTGGTGGGGTAGAGAGGGTCTTCTTCAAGTCTGTCAATGCATTGCTGGCTTCCTCGGTCCACTCAAATTTTTCTCCTTTCCTCAGCAGCTTGTAGAAGGGTAGGGTTCTTTCGCCTAACCTGCTGATGAAGCGGCTCAGTGCTGCGAGCTTTCCTGTGAGCTGTTGTATTCCTCTGATGTTGGTTGGCCTTTGCATTTTGGCGATTGCTTGAACCTTTTCGGGGTTTGCGTCGATTCCTCGGGCAGAGACCATGTACCCGAGTAACTTTCCGGCTGGGACGCCGAACACGCATTTTTTGGGGTTCAGCTTGATCATGTACTTGTTGAGGGCTGCGAATGTCTCGCGGAGGTCGTCGAGTAGTGTGTTTGCGCTATAGGTTTTGATGACAATGTCGTCTACATAGACCTGGACGTTCCTTCCGATCTGGTCTCTCAGACATGCTTGCATCATTCGCTGGTATGTGGCTCCAGTATTCTTTAGTCCGAAGGGCATAGTTTGGTAACAGAATACTCTGTAGGGGTTGATGAACGAGGTGTGCTCTTCATCTTCTTCCTTCATCCTGATCTGATAGTACCCTGAGTATGCGTCGAGGAAAGATAGGAGGTCGCATCCCACTTTGGAGTCGATTATTTGATCGATTCTTGGCAGGGGGAAGTGGTCTTTTGGGCAGTGCTTGTTGATAGGCCCATAGTTGACACACATCCTCAGTAACTCGGTGTCCTTTTTAGGGACTAGGACTGGGTTTGCTATCCATGTTGCTTTCTTTGTCTCTCTGATGAACTATGCGTCGAGTAGTCGATTGACTTCTTATCCGATTGCTCTGCGTTTGGCTTCTGAGAATCGTCGCAGCGCCTGTTTTACTGGCTTTGTGTTTGGCTTGATGTGGAGCGCGTGTTCCGTGAATTCTCGTGGTATCCCTGGCATGTCGGCTGGGCACCAGGAGAAAATTTTCCATTCTTCACGAAGGAAAGTTATGAGGGTGGTTGCTTACTCTTCTGGAAGGTGGGCATATACGCGGACTGTCTTTTCTGGGTTTGTCGGGTGTACTTGGTGTGTGATCGTGTCACTGTCGACGCTGAAGTTGCGACCAAATTCCTTTGTCTCGCTTCTGTTTGCTAGTGGAAATATGCTTTTGTCCCTCACCATGGCTATTTCGTGGAGCTCTTGCTGGGCTCCGAATGTGTCGGAGACTTTGTGGAAGTCGCGGTCGCACTGATCCGATTTGATGAAGCTTCCCTTGACTGTGATGATTCCCGCAGGTCCTGGCATCTTGAGCTTGAGATATGCATAGTGTGGAACCGCCATGAACTGTGCGAACGCCGGTCGCCCGAGTATGGCGTGATACTGTGACTACCAGTCGAGCACTTCGAACTCGAGTGCTTGCTTTGCGAAGTTGCGCTTGCCACCAAAGATCACATCAAGATATATTGCTCCAATGGAGGTGGCTGCTTCGCCCGGGACTACGCCATATATTGTGGTTCCTGACTTCTTCCACACTGACCGTGGGATGAACATCTTGCGTAGGGTGCTGGCGAAGATTATGTTTAGACTGTTGCCTCCGTCCATGAAGATTCTGTCCATGTCATATCCTTCGATCTGGGCTTCGAGGGCCAGGGGTGCGTGCCCAGGTCTCGGGACTGCAGGTGGATGGTCGCTCTTTGAAAAGGTGATGCTGGTCTCAGCGCCACTCAGTTGGTAGGTTTCAGTTATCTTTAGGCCTTTGGCTGCTTCGGCTTGCAGGGTGTAGGCGTCTTTCTTTGCTTTCGAGGGTCTTCCTTCTTGGATCATGCAGATTCGTCCCTGGGACGCGGGGTATTGCTCTTCTGCACTGGGTGCGGGTGACTGTGTGCTTCTTCGAGTGCGTTTGGATTCACGCTGCTTCTCCTCCTTGAGGCTGCTGGAGAGTTCGGCGAATAGGCGGTAATATCCCAGGGTGTGGCTTGCTCTGATATGTCCTCGGCTGTCTTCAAAAATGTGGATCGCGCAGGGTCCTTCCAGTTGCTCTTTAGCTGTGAGTTTGCTGGAGCCGGCGTGCCTTCTTATCCTTGAGACTTGGAAGGTATGCGAGTGGTCTTCTACTCGGATGTGGACTCTTGGGTCGAGTTCTATCCCGTCACTGAGTGATTGGTTTCGGATGAAGTTGGCGAATTCGTCTGGCCTTCGATCTGGGTCGTAGTAGTCTCCGGACTGAGTTTCGGAGTCGTTGTCTTAGCGTGTGGTGGGGGTCCGGGTGGCGGCGGGTCGTCGACTGATGGGCGAGCCTTCGGCCACGCGCAGCGACTCCTCGAGTGGGATTCTCGAGTGGCCTCCTTGTGCTTTGTCTTCTGGGTCGTCGAGTTTTCTTCCGTCTTCGATGCATCTGACAGTCGTCGAGGTGCTAGACTTGGCTAGGCCGCAGGATGGATGATCTCGATGGGATGATGGAGATGCTTGTGGTGATCTTGAATTCCTCGAACGAGCTAGATCTGGTTCTAGCCCTCGAGTCTTGGTCTGCTGAGGTCGGGACCGCCGAGATCGTGATTCCAACCTGCGGAGTTCCCACGGACGGCGCCAATTGACGGGGATCAGCCCCTGCAAATCCCATTGTCAGGGACCCTGGGTTAGTCATAGAGATGGCACAGGTTGGACGATACTCGTCGGCTAACAGGAGAAGCACTTCTTGCTCGATATTATTACGTGAGGGGGTGATTACAGTGGAGGCCAAGGCGAGTTCTCGCAAGGCTAGGATGAGTAGATGCGTATTGAGATGAGTTAGACGTCTCCCCTCCCAGCCTTTATATACTAGGCTAGGTCTCGGGCAGTCTGTGCTAGGTTAGATAAGTAGTTTCCTAATCCTAGTCCTGCCTTGTACGCCAAGTTGCACCTTCCATGTTAGTCGCGGACTCCTACGTTGGTTGGGCCAATCGTGGGCTTGTCGTAGCTTCCCAGTGGGCCTTCTGTCTTCATACGCACCAGGTAGCCTCACACGTAGGAGTCGTGGGGTCGCCCCCTCGTCATCCTCTATCCCTTGTACTCCATAGAGATCATCATAATTGCATATAGCTATGTGGGGACCCTTCACACTATAGAACTTGG
The DNA here is from genome assembly GCA_950022295.1 of Bromus sterilis. NCBI lineage: Eukaryota > Viridiplantae > Streptophyta > Magnoliopsida > Poales > Poaceae > Bromus > Bromus sterilis. Next base: position 413,835,900 of record OX465595.1, on the reverse strand, counting down.
CTTGTATGTTCCAATGATGAGCCTCCTCAAACGAGCTCTAGGTCTTCTTGAGCAAGCAAGTTGGATGCACCCCCACTAGTTCCATTGGAGAGCTTTTAGCTCACATGTGCATCCGTTGCATGGAAATCCCTACTCCTCACATCATATCTATCATATGGCCTTCTATCGCCTATGATTGTCCTCATTGATGTGAGCCTTTCACACCTTTTTGTCTTCCTCCTCCACCTTCTTTCTGTTTCGCCTTTTAGGTGTCAACTTTGTTGCTCACGCTCATCCATTGCATGAGTGCTCAAAATATCGAAAGGGAGTGGATCAGTTTGACTTGTACCTGACTAGTGGTCTGGGGACGAGTCAAGATAAGAATCCAAAGGAGACTAAGTGTGAAACTTTAGTAGATAGAAGTTCTCAAAAACTATTTTTATCTCGTATTCCAATATCCCCCTTTCTTGCACGCAAACACCATTTAGAGACATTCGAGTCACGGACAGCGAGAGCTCTTGCACCCTTTTTTCTTTTGTTACTTGTGTCAATGCTAATATAGACGTTTGCTTGTTAAGACTTGAATTGAATTGCATGCTTTGATTGCTTTACTTAAAACTCCTTATGTGGTTTTGTGGCATGTCGCCACAGAAATTATGCTTGTTGTCATTTCCCTAATCGAGGACGAGCAGGAATTAAGCTTGGGGATGTTGATACGTCCCAAACGTATCTATAATTTCTGCTTGCTCCATGAATGATTTGTGTGACTTTGCCATGTTTTGCTTGAACTTTCAAACAATTTTGATCATATTTGGACTAACCTATTAACTCAGTGCACCCAGTTGCCAATTCCTGTTTTCTGCTGTTTTTGTATTTTAGGTTTTCCGGCCATTAAAAGTGTGTAATAAAATCCGAAAAATTATATAAAAAATCAGCGACCCGGAAGCTTCCCAAAGAACTAAAATTTGTGGGGGTGGACTCACCAGGGCCCCATGAGGGTCCCTGGCGCGGCCCCACCCTAGGGCACGCCAGGAGGCCTCCTGGCGGCCATGTGGCCCCTCTCGGTGCCCCCTTTGGCCTATATTTAGCCCCCGTGACGGAAACCCCTAATATCGATCTGATATTCCCGTTCTCCTCTCTGTACCGCCGCCGCCGCCGTTTCAAGATCGGGGCTGCCAGGAGAAGCTGCCCGGCACCCTGCCGGAAGGAGGAATCCCCTCCGGGAGACCATCCATCACCATGGACGCCTCCCGGATGTCTTGTGAGTAGTCCCCCTTGGACCATTGGTTCATAACCAGTAGCTATGTGATGTTCTCCTCCCCTCTTTGTGCTTCCACTTTCGAGACCTTGTGAGCTGCCTCACATGATCGAGGCACCTTTGTAATTTTCTGTGTTGCTATGCTGAGTTTGTTGGGATCTGATGGATTATGAGATTATGTTCAGATTGTGATGAGTAATATATTTGGTTCTCTTTTATATTTGTGTTCTTTAGTGAATTTTGCATGTTCTTTGTTGCCGTATTTTACTTTGGCCAAGTAATTTGTTGCAACTCCAAGAGGGAGTGTTATGCTTGATTGTGGGTTCAGCACCCTGATGTCTATCTTGAGTGACAGAAACATGAGACTAGGGGATGTGTTGTTGCCACCAGGGATAAAACAACGGTGCTTGTACCTGCGGGTGCAAGGATTGTTTACTTTACGCAAAGTTCTTTTAATGCAGTTTTATGTTGCTTTGATTTTACACTTTGGGTGGGATAAGCAACTTAATACCAGCGAGATGTTCTGGATAGATATCTCAAGGTGGATGATTCGTAGTAGATGCAGATGGATTTCGGTCAACTTACCTTGGCATACTGCCCATTGATTTTGAGCCTCTTCCTTTCAGCATAGTTAGCATTGCGGTGCATTTATAATCCTGTCAATTCCCCAGCTGTGATTTGTTTACCTCGCTAGGACTTTTATCGTCTTTTGGGAGAGAGACATCACTAGTGAACGTCATGGGACCCCGGTCCATATTTCCACCATTATTTACATCATCAATTTACTTTCAGTCTTTACTTTCAGTTGCCACTATTATTATCTCTTGCATTGATCCTTTGTAAACAGCAAGGGCGGAGGAATTGACAACTCCTTTGTACTCGTTGGGATCAAAGTTATTTGTTGTGTGTGCAGGTCCAGGCGAAGTTAGCAACCTCGGCGCCACTGTTCACTTTACCACCTTCTTGTATATCTGCGAGTCCTACGGGAGACAAACCCTATCCTGCACATAGGGGAAATCTGCTGCTACGCTACATCTCACCTTCCACTTGGGTTAACCAACGAGAAGTGAGAGAACTATCTTCCTCACCGTATCAATTGCTACTATTCATGGACCCATGGTCCAAGGGGGACTACTCACGACACATCCGGGTAGCACTCATGGTGGTGGGGAAGCTCCCGGAGATCAATCCTACCTCTGGCAGGGTGCCGAGACGAGGTCTTCTGGCGGTCCCGATTTCGGGATCGCGGGCGGCGGAACAGAGGTGAAAATCGCGATGCGGGGTCTCCTTTCAAGGTTTCTGCATCGAGAAGTAAATATAGGCCGAAGAGGGCACCAGGGGAGGTGTCCTCCTCCCAGGTGGCCTTAGGGCGCAGCCCCACCCCTGGCTGCGCCAGGTGGCCTCCTGGGAGGGGTGGCCCCCCTCTAGCCCCTCTTCGATGAATCTGGAAGCTTCTTCTTCGCTAAGTTTTTATTTGATTTTCTTGGAAATTTTGGAGCTATCTAAATATGGGTAAAAACCTGCAACTTATAGACATCAGCAGACAGAAACTGGCACTGGATGCACTGAGTTAGTAGGTTAGTCCAAATATGTGTAAAAAGGTACGAAAGTGTAGCAAAACACATATCAATGTCACCTAAAAGAGCATGGAACAAGCAGAAATTATAGATACGTTTGGGACGTATCAACATCCCCAAGCTTAATTCCTGCTCGTCCTCGAGTAGGTAAATGATAACACAAATAGTTTATGTGGTGACATGCTAACACACATATAAGAACTTCAAATTGAAGCAAGTAAAATATGCAATTCAAGTCAAGATAATAACAAGAAAGAGTCTATATCTAGTATTGAAACTACCAAAGTAAGAACATAAAGGTGAAGAGCTCTCGCTGTCCGTGACTCGAATGTCTCAAAATGGTGTTTGCGTGCAAGAAGTGGGAGATGGGTTTAGAGCATAAAAATACTATATAATTTAATTGAGAACTCAATCTACTAAAACTTCACACTTGGTATCCTTCGGGATCTTATTTTGACTCGTCCCCAGACCACTAGTCAGGTACAAGTCAAACTGATCCTCTCCTTTTCGACTTTGAGCACTCATGCAATGGATGAGCGCGAGCAAGATATTTTTGCAGTTAGTATGGCAAAGAGAGAAATGATGGGGAAGGAATACAAAAAGGTGTGAAAGGCTCGGAAAGGCTATGGAAATGCCTTGAAAGGTAGGTATGGTGGCTGTTTTGAGGAAAGATATAAGGAGGTTTATGATGATAGAGTGTATCATGCCAAGGGTTTGGATGCACCGACGAAGTATGCACCAACTCTCGAGATGAGAAAGGGCAATGAACGGTACCGAAGAGGCTAGCAAAATATGGAAGGTGGAAGTGCCAACAATCGAATACTCGCATTAGTCCGAAGAACTCATGCATTTATTATCGGTAACTCTCTATCTAATCAGGAGGTTCACAAAGAGATAAGTACCCTGAGGAGGAGTGTATGGGGGTTTGGTTATCCTTGCGCATCCTCTACCCGTGGTATGTGAGGGTACTCTATATACTCCAACCCCTCTAGAGGTTAGCGATCCATCTAGTAGCTAGAGTTCTCAACTATTTATTTTTTGTAGTTTTTGGAAATAAACACGGATTTCCCAAAATACGACACCTATAACTAATAGGCTCAAGCTCTTGGCACCAAAAGTCCAAACATTACTCAAATCAATACCTCAAAACTATTACAAGTTACTACTCCCTCTGATCCATAATAAGTGTCGCAGATTTTGTACTAAGTTAGTACAAACTTTGTACTAGATGAGCGACACTTATTATGGATCGGAGGTAGTACTACACTTATAATAGTAACCTCAATTACCTACTCATGCAAGACACACAACTCAGTGCAACAGACCAACTCTCTAAACAAGATAAGCATGATAACTCAAGAGATTTCCAAAAGCATCAACCTAGATAAAATCTGTTAAAGATATAAGCAAGAAAACTAAGAGCTAAGACAACAGCTAAGAAAAGATAAAGAACACACAAAAAGGATAAGCATGCAACCTATGTTGTGTTCTAGGGTGAAGTGGAGTGTGTTTCTCTCCCTAACAATGTAGGGTAGGTTCCAAATTGTTATGAACAGCAAGCAAAACTAAAACAAACTAAAAAGTAAAGAGCAAGATGCTCCAAGCATAGCACATAACACATAAAGAGATAAAAATATAGCATGGAGAAGGACGAACTGATGATTGTTGATGGAGAAGGGGATACACGGGGGCATCCCCAAGCTTAGACTCTTGAGTCTCCTTGGATATTTCTTGGGGGTGCATGGGGGCATCCCCAAGCTTGAGCTTTTGACACTCCCGGATCTTATTTCATCATCTTCCTTCGCATACTTGAAAACTCCCTTCATATGAAACTCATCATAAGCTGATTAGAGTGGTTAGTACCCTTAAATAAATAATTTACCTCTACTGGAAATAAGGATTTTCATGAAGAGCTACTGTTTCTCAAGATTGCCAAAAGTTTTTGCAAAGAAAAAGCAAGTTTGAGATTTGCAAAACGGAGAAAACACAAAACGTGGCAGAATCTGTGCAAAAACAGACCAGCAGGTAGTAAATAATTTTTTCGGGGCACCTCTGCAACTCAAATCAAAAAACTTTGAAGAAACGCCAGAAACACAATTGTATAGAGCATACTGTTAAAAATATTCAGATAAAAAAGATGACCTTGTGATTTTTGGTGGATTTTTCCGTCAAGCAGACATAATCTATTTCTGGACAGCATGTCACAACATTTGAACTTTCTTGCAATCGGAGGCTAAAACTTGGCACAAAGCTTGAAAATAAAGATACAATGATGTTTCTACAGTAGTAACAAGCATCAATACCACTAAAACTGAAAGTAAAAACATTTTGGGTTACCTCCCAATAAGCGCTTTATTTTATGCCTTTTAGCAAGGCATGAAGAAAAAAGATCAAGTTTTATGAACTCCAAAAGAATAACTTGTCCGTGTAACGGACTCATATGGTAAGTTAATCTTATTTCGAGGGAAGTGTTCCATTCCATTTTTGAGGGAGAATTGGAATCTAATGGTCCCTTCTTTCATATCAATGATAGCACCAACGGTGCGGAGAAAAGGACATCCCAAAATAATTGGACATGAGGGATCACACTCAACGTCCATGACAAGAAAATCAACGGGAACATAATTATCATTGAAAACAATAATAACATCATCAATCCTTCCTAAAGGTTTCTTTATAGAAGAATCAACAAGGCAAACACCAAAAGAACATGTATCAAAAGGTTTCAATTCAAGCATATCATACATTCTTTTGGGTAAAATGGAGGCACTAGCTCCAACATCACATAAAGCAAAGCAAGAAAAATTATTCAATTGATTTTGACCATAGGACCCAACCATATTCTAGTTTTCTAGGTATAGAAACCTCTAACTTAAATTTATCCTCCCTAGCTTTGATAAGAGCATTAGTAATATGCTCGGTGAAGGCAATATTGAGTGAACTAGTGTGGGGGTCTTTGGCCATTCTTTGCAAAAAAAAGTAATAGCTTCAGAAATACTACAATTATCAAAAATAAGATCACTACCATTAATTAAAGTGGTGGTGATGTCATCTAAGCTCATCCACTTGGTAGTCGCTAAATTCATGGGACCTTCTTGTCCTAAAGTTAAGGTGTTAGCATCACCATTGATAGGTCCATTGGGACTAGGGATGTGATGGGTGCTAAAAGTTTTGAGATCCTCAACAACTTGTATAGTAGCAATAGTAGTGTGTGTAGGAAGGCTCTTAATCATATCCTCCTCTTATTTTTCTCTATCCCATCTATCGTTAAGTTTGGCTAGCATTCTAATCTTCCCATTAATTTGCACTTGAATAGCAGTCATGGGTGTAGTTTTTCTTTCCTCAAGGGGATAAGTTCTAATTTTTATCATCTCTACATCATGAGCTATATTGTCTACCTTCAAAGAGAGAATATCTAACTTTTCTAATTTCTCTTATACACTCTTATTGAAGGTTTTTTGAGAAGGGATAAAGTCCTTAAGCATGCTCTCTAATTCAGAAGTGGAGTTTTTGGTGCTAGGATAAGTGTTGTTGTTCTCATAGTTGTTGGATGGGAATGGTCTAGGATTGTTGCTACCGAATTTACTTCTATAAGCATTATTATTAAATTTGTTCCTAGAAATAAAATTAACATCAACTTGCTCTTTTTCTTGAGCAACCAAAGAATTTAAAGGAACATCATGAGGATCAATAGGAGCTTGCTTAGTAAGTAGAGACATAATCAAGTCAACCTTTTCATTTAAAGAGGAGATATCCTCAAAAGAGTTTACCTTCCTACATGTTGGAGATCTTTAGGTGTGCCATTGAGAATAATTTGTCATCATCTCGTCCAATAGTTTCGTGGCAGCACCAAGTGTAGTTGACATGAAGGTTCCTCCCGCGGCCGAGTCCAACAGATTCCGCAAGGTAAAGTTCAATCCTGCATAGAAAGTCTGTATAACCATCCAAGTAGTCAAACCATGTGTAGAGAAATTCTTAACAAGAGACTTCATACGTTCCCAAGCTTGGGCAACGTGTTCATTATCTAGTTGTCTAAAATTCATAATGTTACTTCTCAACTGGATAATTTTAGCAGGTGGATAGTACTTCCCAATAAAAGCATCCTTGCACTTATCCCAAGAATCTATGATATTCCTAGGCAAGGATTGGAGCCACTCCTTAGCTCTTTCTCTCAAAGAAAAGGGAAAAATCTTAAGTTTAACAATGTCACCATCTACTTCTTTGTACTTTTGCATATCACAAAGCTCAACAAAATTATTTAGGTGCAAAGAAGCATCATCTCCAGCACAGGAGAATTGTTCTTTCATAACAAGATTCAGCAAACCAGGTTTGATTTCATATGAAGGTGTTGAAGTGGCAGGTGGAGCAATAGGAGTGATAATAAAGTCATTGTTGTTGTGACTAGTGAAGTCACACAACTTGATGTTTTCAGTGGAACCCATAGTAACAGCAGCAAGCAAGAGCAAAGTAACTAATTTTTTGTGCTTTTTGGTATAAGACTCTAAAGCAAAAACTAGAAAGTAAATTAATAAGACTAAAAAGAAAAGGTAAAATATAGTGTGCAACTCCCCTCTCTTGAATATTGGAGTCCCCGGCAACGGCGCCAGAAATTATGCTTGATCGGTGTAGATAACACCTCCTCGTTGGTCACCCCAAGTGGAAGGTTATGATATAAATAGCGGCAAATTTCCCTCGATGAATATACCAAGGTTATCGTACCAGGAAGACTCCGAGGATCAACAAGTAGGTGGTCAAATGAGCAAGGCGCCGTTTGAGATAAGTTACTCACTTGACCTGGACCTGCACACAAAAGCAAATAACTTTTCTCCCAACGAGTTCAGAGAGGTTGTCAATCTCTTCGGCCTTGTCGTTTACAAAGGATCAAACGCACGGTGGAAATAGTGACGGTGATTGCAAATGAAAGGAAAATAAAGCAGTAAAGAGTTGAGGTGTAAAAAATGGTGGAAATATGGACCGGGGTCCCATGATGTTCACTAGTGATCTCACCCAAAAGACGATAAAAAGCTAAGATGGGTGAACAAATTACAGCTGGGCAATTGACAGAATTATAAACGCACTGCAATGCTAACTATGCCACAAGAAAGTTAGAGGCTCAAAAGTATGGGCGGTACGCCAAAACAAGTAGACCGTTTATTCATCAACATCTACTTAATTACTAATCATCCACCTTGAGATATCTATCCAAAACATCTCGCTGGTATTAAGTTGCGAGCCCCACCCAAAGTGTAAACCCAAAGCAACTGACAACTGCATTCAAACTTTGCGTAGCTCTAGGTCTTCATGAGCAAGCGAGTTGGATGCACCCCCACTAGTTCCATTGGAGAGCTTTACATAGCTCACATGTGCATCCATTGCATGGAAATCCCTACTCCTCACATCATATCTATCATTTCGCTTTCTCTCGCCTATGATTATCCTCATTGATGTGATCCTTTCTGTAAGAGCAAAGTTTTGCCCCCATGTGTTTTGGATATTTTTGGACAAGACAGTAGAGTAACTAACAATGTTTTCGAGTGTAAACAGTTGATTAGGTTCCTGAAGGAAAAGCTAGGTGATAAAGCTTTAAGGAAGATTTACAAGTTATCGAAGCATAACCCGTTAAGCGAAGTTTTATCACGGATGATGACCCCAAAAAAGCTATGGTTTCTTGAAGCAGAATTCATCGAAGAAAATGAAGAAGACGGCGCAAGACTTAGTTGTTTTTGTGTTGTTCTTTTTCTGTTCTTTGAGTCATAGGAAAAATCGTACAATCAAGAGGGGTTTAGTTAGCGGACACTGAAGTTATTGTGAAAATGCTCAGATCGGAACTAAACCAAGTGAGAAGCCAGAGAGGAGAAATCTCATGTGCACTAAGTTAAGTTTCGGTAGGAAAGACTTCATTATTTTGCTTCCGAAGCATAACTCGGTCCGTGAGTCAGCTTTATTTGTTCCTCAAGTAAAGTTGCGCGTTGATGACAAATTTGACCGTTGTGGACACGCGTCAAGCTCCCGCTTTGGGTCATATCAGTCATTTCGCACCTTGGGATCGCCACCTATAAATACGTTGCCCCCGTCATCATTTGCGGTCGGCTTCTCTGAGATTATTCCCTAAGAGAGACTGAAGAGAGCATCCCAATAACGCCACCGAAGAAAAACCCAAAAGCCATCCACCGAATCAAAAGTCCTATTGATCTGAGTTGATTCACTATGACTTAGGTGGAAGTTTGCTAGCCTTGTTATCTTGGAGGACTGAAATTCTCCTAGACGGCTAGAGAGTCATCTTCAGAGAGCGAAGAGTAATTGTCGCCGTCGAAGTTCAAGTTTGTCAAAGATTTCAGAGATTTCCTTGATAATCTACACCGAGTCAAAACTGGCCAAGCTCAAGGATATTGGTGTAGTGGAGCGACGGGCGGGGAGAGGTTAGCTCCTGTGTTCAATCATAAGTCCCTCCAACCAAACGTAGCTCTTTGCAGAGCGTGAACTGGTCGAAAAATCATCCTGAGTCAAGAGTTTGTTTTATTTCCAGTACTTACATTCTGTATCACATTTGCTTCCATGTTATGCTTCACTGTGATTGGACTCGCTATGTTTAGATTCGCTATTAGTTTTGGTTCCTAGTTCTTTGGTTCTATATGTTTCCCTTGCTGTAATTCTGCTTCACTTTGAAGTTTCTTGCAAAAATTTGAAGTGATCATTCGCCCCCTCCCCCTCTGATCACATCCTTGTTCTTTCACTTTCACACCTTTTTTTGTCTTCCTTCTGGCGAGGGGGTGTCCCCACGACTCCTATAGATGAGGGTACCTGATGCGTGTCAAGAAAAAAGTCCCACTGGAAGCTTCGACCGGCCCACGACTGACCCACTCGAAGCACCGACATAGGAGTCCTTGGCGATTATGGAAGCTGCGACTTGGCGTCCAAGACTAAAACTAAATTAGGCAACTACTTCTGTAAACCTAGATGGACTCCTTGCGACCCAGCCTAATATATAAAGGCTAGGAGAGGGGATGTCTAGGGCATCCAATCTCATAGCAATACCACCGGTCCCGAGCGATCTCGCCTCGACCGCCACAGTAATCGCCTCCATCATAATACAAAAGATCAGGAAGTAGGGGTTTCACCGATCGAGGGCACTGAACCTGGGTAAATCCCTGTGTCCTGTTAGCCGACGAGTATCGCCAACCTGCACCTCCTCTCCACGATCTAAACCCAGGGTACCTTACCATGGGATTTGCCGAGGCCGATCCTAGTCACTTCCCCATCATTATTCTCTTTGCCATCCAAAGTGCCAACATATCTTGCTTGCGCTGATTCATTGGATGAGTGCTCAAAGTTGAAAGGGAGAGGATCAGTTTGACTTGTGCCTGACTAGTGGTGGGGATGAGTCAAAATAAGATTCCGAAGGAGACCAAGAGTGAAGGTTTAGTAGATTGAGTTCTCAATTAACTAAATATTATTTTTATGCTCTAAACCCATTTCCCACTTCTTGCACGCAAACACCATTTGGAGACATTCGAGTCACTGGCAGCGAGAGCTCTTGCACCTTTATGTTCTCATGTTGCTAGTTTCAATACTACATATAGACGCTTTCTTGTTATTGTCTTGACTTGAATTGCATATCTTTCTTGTTTACTATAAAGTTCATTTGTGTTGGTAGCAGGTCACCACAAAAATTATATGTGTTATCATTTACCTGCTCGACGACAAGCCGGAATTAAGCTTGGGGATGTTGATACGTCCCAAACGTATCAACATATTTGGACTAACCTACTAACTCAGTGCATCCAGTGTCAGTTTCTGTCTGCTGATGTCTCTGAATTGCAGGTTTATACCCATATTTACAATGCCCGAAAAATTCTAGAAAAAATATATAAAAAATGAGCGTTCCAGAAGACTCCAGACTCCCGAAGGAGAGCCGGAGGGGGGCACCCCCCCCCCTCCCAGGCGGCCTTCCCGCACGGCCTAGGGAGAGGCCACACCAAGAGGCCGCCTGGACGGGTGGGACCTCCCATGGTGCCCCCTTTGGCCCTATTTTTACCCCCGTGGAAGAAACCCTAATTCCGCGACTCCTTTTCCCATAAGCAATTCCGATCTCCGCCGCCATCGCCAACAAGCTCAGGTGGACCAGAATTCCTGTGTCGGCACCCTGCCGGGACAGGGAGGTGCCCCCGGATTCACCTGGATCGACGTTGCTTCCTCCCGCCATGAAGCGGGAGTAGTTCCTCCTCGGGGATGAGGTCTTCTACATTATCTATGTGGTTAATTCTCTCTCCCATGACGTGATCTTGATTGTGATCATAGGCTATGTTAATCTAGGGTGATCTCGTGATGTTTCCCCTTCTTCTATGTATTGGATTGATGTAATCACTTGATCTTATCTAGTATAATCTCTGAGACCATGGTGACAGCGGTCTATTGGACATAGATTAGAATAATATTTTCATGAGTGATTTCCTCTTATGTGAATTGATTGAAGATTGAGAGTCACTTGGTGTGTGTCTTTGACTATCCTAGAGATATGTTGTGGTGATTGTGGTACTCTCTTTGGATGGCCGCGGTGACATTGGGAAATCCATAGATGAGAACTACGAACTCTGAGGTGTTATTTTTTAGCCCTACATAATTCTCGTCCTCTCTTGATCACAAAGGAATGACCTTCGAGTTACGTCTCCTTGCATGTTTTAATGGAAATATCATGTGGTTAGACTATGTTAATGTTGTTGGGAGTTGCCACTAGTGAAAGTATGAAGCCAAGGCCTTGTTTCTGGCCATTGTTACACCGTTTGTGCTCAATTTTGTCACTTGCTACCTTGCTTTAATTTTTATTACAGATTTATATTACCTTGTTTTGCCACACCTATCACCCATATTTTACCATATCTTCGCCGAACTAGTGCACATATTCAACTCCTAGTTGTAATAGGTGTGTTGGGGACACAAGAAACATCTTCTTTCTTAATTGCAGGGTTGCTTGAGAGATATCATCGTCAACCACTTCTTCTCTAAGTTCGATAAACCTTAGGTCATCCACTTGAGGGAAATTGTTGCTATCCTACAAACCTCTGTGCTTGGAGGCCCAACATAGTCTACAAGAATAGAAGCGTGCATAGACATTAGTCACGTCCATCTCCATGAGATTAATTTTGAAACTACTAAACATTCACTTGCAATGGTGTGATTCGATATCATGTGTTTGTGTGTGGCGGTCAAAATTAACACGCTTGAATTCATCATGTCAGACGTATTCCTATCAGGTATACACCGCAACCATTGAAGTATAGAAAGAAGATCTGAAGGTGTCTTGAATCGAGCCCGAAGCATGTGATTCTTTTCTCCTGTTGCAACGCACGAGCATTTTTCTAGTATAATTGAAATAAGAGACAAACAAACCATCACGTTGATCCATATAGATTAAATTATTACGACCATTAATACATGAGAAGGAAACATGTAATTTACAAAGCGATCATCACATTTTGTATACTAAGACAATGCCCGCGCGTTGCAACGGGAGCATAAACTTTCTTATTGAAAAAATTTAATGGTGGTGAGATCTTCGATGAAAAACCCTAGACGGTCGTGTAGAGGAAGGTAGTGAAGGAATCGATGAGTCAGTGATCGGAGCGAGAGATTAGGTGTTCTGTCACGGTGGACGTGTAGATATGTCTGCAACGGTGCAAATCATGGAGGCGAGGACACGAAATAGTCTCAGGAGCATGACTTCACGACCATGTACATATCTTGGCGTCATCTAACCTTTCTTTTGTTGGGAAAGCCGGTACTTTAATCGACATTGTATAACCTTTTGTCTGTCGGTGTTGTCGCCAAGATCTTCAGGTTTCATCTTTGGGGTTTTATTATAAAAAAACTACTCATGTATGTCGCTTATTAGGAGAAGGATGATAAGTAGCAAACAACGTCCTCCGACAAATAATTCCGATCTGAAGGAGTGCATTTTTTAGGGGTATAAATAACGTATGTACAATGACATAATGAGGAAGTAGGGGTGTGCTTCGGTTGGCATGCTTTAAAGTTCACGTTGGTAGAGCAGTGAACCAATACAACGATGATGCGCTTCGAGGTGCGACCTTATGTACACATCATTTTTTTTATTTGTTAGCGGCAGCGGCGAGTAATTTTGTTCAACTACATGGGTAATTTCAAAGATGGATAGAAAATCTGAACAAACTCAAATTCCTTTATTATTAGGTAAAGATAGCACAAATGATCGTGCATTGCAACGATAAAATAGTACTTCATATTCAAATTTAGTTAAAATAGTATGTGAAAACATACATTCGTTGTTCATGCAAAATTTAGTCAAAATTAATTATTTTTAAGTTCTAATTTTATCAAAACAAGACATGTTATTCTTAGACTATTACGTATTTTCCACGACGAACAAACTAAATTTAAGAAGTAAAGTTTCAAATTTATCAAAATAGGACATGAAATTTAAAAAATATTTCCTTATGAAGCAAAATAAAGTTAGAAAATAAAAATTTCTTCGCTGTTATTCATTTGGATTATTTAGTGCTTAGGGTTTTATGCAAAATTTAATCAAAATTGATTATTTTTAAGTTCATTTTTATCAAAACAGTACATGTTAATCTTAGATTATTACATATTTTCACGGTGAACAAACTAAATTTAGGAAATAAAGTTTCAAATTTATCAAAATATGACATTCTATTTAAAAAATATTTCCTTGTGAAGAAAAGTAAAGTTAGAAAATCAATTATGCTTTGCCGTTATTCATTTGAAATTTTTAGCGTTTACAGTTTCATGCCAAGTTTAGTCAAAATTGATTATTTTTAAGTTTCAATTTTATCAAAATAGAATATGCTAAAATTAGATTATTACGTATTTTCCACGATGAATGGACTAAATTTAGAAAATAAAGTTTCCAATTTATCGAAATAGGACATGCTATTTTAAAAATATTTCCTTATAAAGAAAAGTAAAGTTAGAAAATAAATTATGTTTAGCCGTTATTCATTTGGATTTTCTACCGTTTAGGATTTCATGCAAAATTTAGTCAAAATTGATTGTTTTTAAGTTCCAATTTTATCAAAACAGGACATGGTAATCTTAGATTATTACGTATTTTCCATGACGAACAAAAAAAATTTAGGAAATAAAGTTTCAAATTTATTAAAATAGGACATGCTATTTCAAAAATATTTCTTTATGAAGCAAAATAAAGTTAGAAAATAAAGGTTTTTAGGTAATTAGTAAATAAATTTGGATCCCAAAAATCAGTGCCACAAATGGAAAAAGGTGTGAACCAGGCCCGTGGCCCATGCAATGGATAGACAAATAAAGCTGCTCGCGATCCGCACATAGAGGCCCAACAAGCAGACCTAATTAACGATTTTTTTAATTATAGATTCTCTGAACTGCGGGTTGATTAGATAAAAAGGAAGAGGCTTTTTAGCAAAAAACACAAAAACGGACAAATAAAGCCACTTCCTTTTATTATTATTAAGTAAGCATAAATATAAGTACAAGTATAAGTATAAGAAAGTCACCTTCCTTTATTATTAGGTAAATATGTGTGAAGTACGGGCCACATAAACAATTTCATTTTGAATACTATTTAGAGAGAAAATAAAATCTAAAGCCAATCGCGCTACACGCGGAAGCAAGTAGTTAGCGGGGACCCTCTCGCGCGGTCCCGCAGAGGTCACTTTTAGCGCACGAGCCGCCATGTGTCGCGCTTTCATTGCGTCCCGCCCGAAGCAAAACTGTGGATGCGCACGCGACGCCTGTGGCTGTGGCTCGGGCTGTGGCAGTGGCTGTGACTAAAAAACTATGGTTGTGGCTCGGACTATGGCTGGAAAATTGTGTATGTGGCTGAAAAACTGGGTTGTGGCAGGGGTTGTGACTGAAAACACTGTGGTTGTGGTTGAAAAATTATGTTGTGACTGAAAAAAACTGTGGTTGCGGCTGAAAAATTGGGTTGTGGATGAAAAAATTGTGGTTGTGGATCAGATTGTGGCTGCGCATATGACCGTGGCTGCAACTGTGCGTCCAAAAGACGTCACATATCAAACGTGGAAGGGCTAAGAAGAAATCACGAAACGCACTAAAACGTGACACTTGGCGCACACGGAGCGCGCGTGGATAACCTGTGCAACGGGTACCCTCTAACTAGTTTTTTTAGGCAATCCGCTAGACTTCATTCAAACCGTCACCACGTGAAGTGGGACGAACAAAAGTTCTCCCGGCTGACCCAGCCAAACATGGCGGCCAGTTCCAAGAGTAAGAGCATGTCTAGCTAGATTGTGAGCCTCCTTATTGGAGCTACGAAATTCATGAATGAAATTACCAGAATTAAAACTTTGAGATCTAAGAATAATTTCCCTAATAATCGTACTATAGGGTGAGAGAGTGCCGTTCTTGATGTCTTCAACCACCGTCTTGCAATCCGACGCAATATGAACCTTCTGGATGTAAAGATCTCTCTCTAGAGAAAGGGCTTCCCGAACTGCCATCGCTTCGAGTGTTGTTGGATCCACAATGTGATGTACAACCACCGCAGAGCTCCCAAGGAATAGACATGTCTCATCTCTGCATATCACCCCAACAGCACCAAAACCACTGTGTCGAGATACAGCCGCGTCAGTATTCAGTTTTGCAAAAGAGGATGGAGGGGCTTGCCAGACAGTCGGTCTCGCGACTCGCACATTCGGGGCTGCTTGCGACCTCTTGGGCTGAAGAACCTCAATATCCCTGAGAAACCTCCCAATGAAAGAATAGGTGGTCATCGGGATGTGAAAGATGTCTTCGTGAATCGCCTTCCTCCTGGAACTCCATATCGCCCATAGCGTCACTGTCAATCTGTTGAACTCGCTTGAGGATAGGGAATCAGGCATCTCGAAGAGAAAGTTCTTCGCATCCCCCTTGTATTTATCATCATGTGCTCCACGAGCTCATCATCCGTCAGACTCCACACAGAGCTCTCCATTAGGCATTCAATGAGTGCATGGCGCCACGAATCCTCACGGCTGCAGAACAGGCAGATGCGCGTTGTGGCCATCTTTCGGTGGTGTAAAACATCCCCTGTCGGTAGGCTATTCCTGGCAAGGCGCCACAAGAATACTTCCAGTTTTGAGGGAACACAAATATGCCACAGGGAAGTCCAGCTCTTCGACTCAGATTCCAGGGACGCCCCTTCAGAATTGTTGATCCAGCTTTCCCGCCCCAACCTCATAGAGTTGATCAGGTGGTACGCCGAGCGGACTGAGAAGATGCCCTTCCTGTCCGCTCCCCAGGCCCAGAAATCCTCCATTCTCCGCGTGCATAAGGGTATCTTCAAGATAGTTTCGGCATCAAACGGGGTAAAAACCTGATGGACTACCTCCTCCCGCCAGGTCGCCGAAGTGGGATCAATAAGCTCACTAACCCTCGTTGGTGGGTTTATCATGTTGGTAGAAAAGGGCCGCGGAAGACCCATCCGGGGAAGCCAGTTGCATGTCCAGATATCAGTCGAAGCACCATCTCCAATGCGCCTGATAGCGCCCCGGGCCATAACATCTCTGCCATCAAGGATCGAGCGCCAAATCTGGGACGGATGGGATCCCAACTCCGCCTCCCAGATGGAGCAATCGGGAAAATAGATCGCCTTTAGAATTTTTGAGCTTAAGGAGTCCGGCTCAGTCAAAACTCGCCAAGCCTGCCTGCGTAGAAGTGCAAGATTGAAAATTTCGAGGTCCCGGAACCCCAAGCCTCCCATCTGTTTTGGGGCTGTCATGACATCCCAAGCCACCCAGCAAGGCTTTCTTTGCCCATGTTTGCTGCCCCACCAAGATTGCCTTATCATTGATGTCACACTTTCGCACACTCCCCTTGGCAGCCGGAAACACGACATAGAATAGACGGGGATTGCCTGAGCCACCGACTTGATCAAAACTTCCTTTCCCGCAGCAGAAAGGATCTTCTGCAGCCATCCCTTGATTCTCTCCCAAACTCTATCTCTTATGTATTTGAAAGTCCCGTTCTTTGAGTGTCCCACTTCCATCGGCATCCCAAGATACTTTTCATTGAGAGTTTCATTCTGAACGTTCAGAATCTGCATGACCTCCGTTCGTAAATTTTGCGAGCAGCCCTTACTGAAGAAAATAGAGCATTTATCATTATTAACTCTCTGGCCCGACGCATTGCAGTAGATATTCAGCAGATTTGATACTTCATTTGCACCCTCAGCACATGATTTCAAGAGAAGCAGGCTATCATCTGCGAACAGGAGATGGTTAACTGTCGGAGCAGTGGGCGCCACCTTAATTCCTTCAAGCACAGATGGAACGGAACTGGATTTCAGGAGGCACGAAAGGCCCTCTGCTGCAATCAAAAATAGATAAGGGGAAATCGGATCTCCCTGCCTTAAACCTCGTGACGGAATAAATTCATCAAGCTTCTCACCATTGAAGAGAACCGAGAAGGAAACCGAAGAAACCATACTCATAATTGTATTGACCCATGTTGGTGAAAATCCTAGCTTGATCATGATCGCCTGTAAATACGGCCACTCGACTCTATCATACGCCTTCATCATGTCCAACTTGAATGCACACATACCTTTAGTCTTTGCCCTATTCCTCATCATGAAGTGCAAGCACTCGTATGCACATATGATATTATATGTGATGAGCCTTCCAGGAACGAACGCCGATTGTTCAGCCGAGTTGATATCAGGCAAAATGAGTTTCAGCCTATTAGCCATGACCTTCGAGGCCACTTTGTACAAAACGTTGCACAAACTAATGGGCCGAAACTGAGATAAGAATTCAGTACTTGGCACCTTCGGAATCAGAACCAGTAGGGTTTCATTAACACATGCAGCACTTTCCTCTCCACATACAATCCGTAAAACCGCCCTGGTGACCTCGTCTCCACAAACGTCCCAGTGGCGCTGATAAAAATGCGTCGGAAAACCGTCCGATCCCGGCGCCTTTGTTGGGAACATCTGAAAAAGCGCAGTTTTAACCTCATCATTAGTATACGGAGCACATAAAATGTCGTTCATATGGCTAGAAACCTTGGCTGGAACATGCTGCAAGACCTCCTCAACGCCTTCCACCCCCTCAGATGTGTAAAGAGTCTCGTAAAACTGCTGCACCATACCCTTCAACACAACCGGGTCAGCAACTGAGACGCCGAGGGCGTTCGTGAGGGCTTTGATCATGTTTTTGCGTCGTCGAGTGCTCGCACGCAGATGAAAAAACTTTGTGTTTCTATCCCCAGCCGTCAGCCATTCTGCTCTCAACCTCTGTCTCCACATGATCTCTTCCTTATGATAAAGTTCAACGAGTTCGTCATTTATTTTTATCTCCGGGTGAGTTGTCCCAACTCTACCAGGGGCGTTTCGAAGAACCTCAAGCTCCCTTCTCAGGGTCTTGATTCTTTTCCGAACGCTGCCAAAAGTTTCCCGATTCCAGGTAGTCAGATTGCTAGAGAGATTGGTGAGTTTTGCTCCCAGTTCCTCCATCGTGGTCACTTGCTCGTTTCCGTGCCAATTCACAAGAAGATGATCGCGCCAGGACTCATGGTCTTCCCACATGACTTCATATTGGAAGCGTTTGGGAGGCTGCAAAGGGTTGTTCTCCTCCTCCCGCCTAAGGAGGATCAGACCATGGTCCGACGTGGAGGCAGTAAGATGTTCAACATTCGCCAAGGGGAACAACGAACTCCACGCCGCCGTTCCCAGAGCTCGGTCCAACCTGACTCTAGTGTAGGTCCCGCCCACAACTCGCTTTTCAAAAGTCCAGGGGCGACCCCGGTAACCCAGGTCCATCAACATGCATAGATCAGTTGCATCTCTGAATCCCTGGATCTGGGCATTGTTGCGCTGTCCAATCCCAACTTGTTCATCCGGGCATAACACCTCATTGAAATCGCATATGCAAAGCCATGTAAGGTCACTGGAAGAGCTTATATCTTTCAATGTGTCCCATGTGTTGTGCCGCAGGTGGGTTTGAGCTTCCCCATACACCGAGGTAAGCCTCCAAAGATCCCTACCCGGTTCCTCAACCGAGCAGTCTATATGGTACACAGACGAACCAAGAATCTCAACTTTTATTGCATTGTTCCAGAAAACACCAATACCACCACTACGACCCTGACTATCAATAGCAAAACAATTGTTGTATCCTATTCTACTTGCAAGAGCTTCTACCTTCCTCTTCTTCATTTGTGTTTCAACAATGCATAGGATGGTAGGGGTAAACTTGACCCCAAGATCGCGGAGCTCTCGAATTGTCGCGGCTCTACCCGCACCGCGACAATTCCAACTTAGGATACACATTATGCCCGGCAGCGCTCCGTCGCGGAGCCCGCCGATTTTGCATTGGTAGTGGTTTTTGGGTCACCAGATTTCACGTCGCCCGTAGTTTTTGATCTTTTTGGATCCTGCTTTGGAGGAGGACTTAGAGGGGGAGTTGTCTGATCAATGAACATAGCAGTGTTCGAGGGGCCATCATTGGATGTAGGACGGAGGTCATCCATGGACCCGTCCCCCTCAATCTCGGGGACACGCTTCCTGGATAAATCAGCATCATTCATCAGTTCATCTGCTTGCTCATTTGGCCCCTTCTGGGATAATATAGGCATTGTCGCCATCTTTTGTTGCTTCTGCTGGTTGTTCCCAAGAGCCCGACCCGGACCTGGTCCCGCCCCTCTGAACCAATCTGCGCGCAAGTTCTTGAAGACCAGAGCAGACGGTGGATGGACGCCATCGCCATGCCCCTTGTGAAGATGGCCAAGATGGCCACAAACCGCTCACCAGTCGGGGAGGCGCTCGTATCTCACATGAAAATTTGGGGCTTGCCCCCCTTCACCAGAGACACGGCGTTCTTGAGGGGTTTGCACACATTAATCCTCACTTTCACCCGATAGAAGTTGCCCTCAAAATCCGGTGACTTCGTCTCCGCGAACAGGAACGTTCCAATCCTCCCTGCTAAGGATTTCAGAAGAGGGTAGAACCCATCGGGGAAGTCGTGGATCTGCGCCCAGATGTCAATGCGATCCAGGGCTACTGTGGACGGCTTGGAGAAACCGTCATATGGGGCTATTACAACCGCATAGCCCCTGAAATTCCAGGGGCCCTCCTCCATGACTCTCTCCCAATCTCCCAAGCACGAAAATTGCAACGTGTAGAGATTTTCTTCCAGAGGTCTGATCGTCACCTGCTGCTCCAGATCCCAGGCCGAACGCATATTCTTGAAAAACCAGAACTGACTATAGGGTTTTGAGATGTGAACCCTAGACAAAGCCATCCATCTAGTGAGGTTTTCTGGGATCTCAATCTCATCTTCAACAAATCACGTCATCCAGATCATCTTCCGCAAGCCCTAGCTCCGCCATCAGATCATCCAATTCTTCTGTGTTGGCCCCGGAGCCCGAAGCCGCCGTAGCCATTAGCACACGATGAACCCTAGTCTAGATTGAAATCCAGACTATTGGTGCGTCCCTAACTCCAGAATATCTCTCCGCAGCCAGCACCCCGACTCCGGTCATGACAGAGCACGCGGGGGGGGGGGGGGGGGGGGGGGGTTAGAACCAGCGGGGAGAGGGGGGATCGGAAGGGAAAGAAGTCTCAAGCTCGAGGGTTGCCGCCGTCGAGAGAGGAAGAAGACCTAACTCGCCGTAACGAGAAGGAAAAATTGTGTGTACCCTCTAACTAGTGATTGACACTACACGCAAAGGAAAACTAGCGACCTTTCCCTAGTGACCCAATTTCACGTCCCATCCAATCAGGAAAAGCCCATAGGTAAATAGTAGCGGGTGATTAAAGAACACAAAAAACAAGAGCACGTTCGAACCAGATTAATCATTTTTGTTTTAGAATCATGTTGAAAATAGTGCTAAATATTTAGCATAAGTTAAGTTGTAATATTATAAATATTTATTATATGTATATTTGATACAATTTCATTATACAATATAAAAATTATTATAGGAAAAGGGTGATTTGGTTTCTGTACAAACTAAATATGAAAAAAGCGAGTGTTTGAATCAAACTAATCATTTTTGTTTTAGAATAATATTAAAAAATATTAAATATTTGTAAAATTTAGAAATAATAAATCTGAATTCAGTTGTAATATAATAAATATTTATTAGATGTATAAATAATTCAACTTTGTTATACAATATAAAAAATATTATAGGAAAAGAATAGAGATTTGGTTTTTGTACAAACTAAATATGAAATAAAAAATAAAATATATGTACAACCCAGGTACAGATACAACTATATGTTTACTACATGAGCTAATTTGTTTAGCAAATTAGTTTTCTTCAAACTCCAAGTGAAATCATTAATATATAAAATAAAAATAAATGTGTTATATCAGGAAATATTATTACAACCTAGAAATAATGCTCAATAAATCATGCACACAAAATTCAAGAAACACTATATGTGTAAGTAGATAGAATCTATATGTATGATCTTGGTAAAAATAATGACAACTAATGGTGGTCAACTATAATTTCGAGTTGGTAATTTTTGCATCCACTTATCGCAAGTGTTGGTATATAATTACTTGGCTCTTTTTTTGGTCACTATCATTGTCTCTTTTTCAAGAAAAGAATATGATTAATCTTAAACCTTCCAACTCCATATGTTAACTAGATGATACCCCGCGCCTTGCTGCGGGAATTGGTTGCCCTATATTTCAACGAAATTTAATTATATGAATTTTAAATATTAAAATTAATAACAAATAAACAAAAAAATAAAAAATGCATACAACTTAATATATTTGATTATGTTTAGTGTTATCATTTTTTAATATAAGTACAGTATTAGAATGAAAATATTTTTGCATGCATGGTTGCATGTGGTGGTGGGTCTTCTCTATCCCACCCATAATTATGTGGTGATGTGGCATGCTTGCATGTTAAGATAAATACAATAGTGGGGATGATCTATTAAAATATTATAGATTAGTTTCTTTTGCCCATTACAAAAACGTGATGGTTGTCACAAGCCAAATTAAGTTTTTTCATTGTTTTTGTCTAATGGGAACTGGGAGAAAATGAGGATCATTAGATGTTAATAAAAACTATAAAAACTGCGGTTATTGTTCAAGAAATTCTCACACAACCTAGAAAAAATAATCAGTAATTTTCTAATTCCACTAATTAGAAATAAACAATTGGATGTCTAAGTAGTTTGACCTTCTAGGCTTTATCTCGGTACAAAAAAAGGTTACCGATGAAGTTGAAAGATAAATTATAGATATTTCATTGCTTTTTTTGTTGCGATAAAACAGATGGACAATTTGCATCTTAGAAATAAGTCGGACTAGCGGGAATTGATTAGTTGGGTTGGTGCAATGGGCATATGACCTACAAGTGTCATCTTACAACTGTATAATATTGGAATTTATTAAACAAAAGTAAAATAATAATTTATAAAGCATACTGGAAAAGGTAAATTCCAATTCTTTTTTGCAAGAAAAAATTATGAAATTGCATATCCATGTGTAAGTTTGAACGCTAATTTTTTTTATTATTTCATATTGCATTCTAGATGGTTACATATTTTTTGCGTGGGCAATAACTAGGTAGAACACACACAGTGCCCATCACATAAGCGTGGGATTGAAAAAAAAAACCATATGATAGGTTTACCCCAGCCGCCTACAAAGTCATCTCTATACCACATTTTTTTTTATATGTGGACGTTTGGGATATGCGACAAAAACGCAAACGTATCTCTTAACGACTCATTTAGGATATTTATTTTATCCTGCGTGATTATGTTATACAAAACGTTTGCATAGGACCTAGCATTACAAATGTTTGTTACATATGCTCTATCTGTATAGTCGGAGCTATCGCAAACGTTGGTGAACTAAAGTTTCGCCTATGATAGCACGTGAGATTACAAACGTTTATTCTTTCAGTTCTACTGTGATAACCTCGGTGCATAGCCAATGGTTTTTGGTATCATGTGGAATAGTACCCCCTATTGTAATCAATCACAAGGTGACGGTTCCAAACCCGGAGGCGAAAGGGGTAAAATCCCGTTTGGATAGCATCCTTCCACTCTAGTGTGAGTAAGGAAGAAGCATGTCCAAATTTCAGACAAGATCGAGGCTACTAACGGCGTGCTATATTGGGGGAGTCCCATCAGTTGGGACACCAGCCGTTGGGTGGGCTTTGGATCCCAAGGGTTAGGGCGCAACTGGAGCTACCTATCGTACATGCAGCTTTCTGAAATATTCTTCATCTTGGCATGCAAGAAAAGGACCCCCCCTCCCCCGGTTCGATCGGTAATCTACGTTGGTTTGAACATGTAAACCGTAGGCTTCGTTCTTCTTGATAAGGCGAGCCTAGGGGTGGTTCGATATAATCTGACTTTTATTCATCTTCTCAGTAGCATGAGATCCACCATATTGTAAGGCTCTCACACGAGCTCGCCTCCTCCCTCACAATCAATCGAAGCAAAAGCAGGAGTTTAGTGTTACCTCCACAACGAGGATCCAAACTTGAATAAACCCCATGTTTGTGATCTCTTCTGGTTCTTCAGTTATGCTTTTTCTTCGATTGATTGTGGGGGAGGGGGCAGACTCGTGTGAGAGCCTCGAATGGCCAAAAGAACTAGCCCTTTATCTCTTAGAATAGACTGGACCTGGGTAAATCCTCACCTCCTCTTACCATCATCATCGACTACCTATCTTAGGATACCCCACCGAGGGATTGTCCGGAATCAACTCCGATATGCACCTATATTGCCAAATCTTGTTACCTCACGTCTTTCCACGGATCAATGGCTTCCCCGAACTAGCGCCTGGTTTGGAAACCTTGGGATCCCATAGGAGTCAAGAACTTCCTCTGATTGGTCAGCATGGACAAGCGCTGGACCATCGCGCGCCTTGTTAGATGTGTCCTTCCGCATGCCCCAGCTTGCATTCTCTGCGAACAGGAGATTGAAACAATGCATCACCTCACGGTAGGTTGTGTTGTGTCACGCATGGTCTAGTACAAAGTCTGATCTTGTTATCGTCTAACCGTGCAGCTGCCCGATGACATGAAAGGCTTATTCGATTGGTCGTCTCAGGATAAATCTCCAATCTATCAAGAGAAAGGTCACGGCTCGCCGACTGCCCTATTGGACTATACACAACCTACAAGACCAACAAATCATCAAGAGTGTGTTATTGGATGTTGATTACGTGCAGAAGAGCAGAATCATGGAAGTGTGTGAACCACAACTAGAAAAAACCAAGAACAAACACTTGACTAACTTGCTTCTTTTGAAATATTGAGTGTATTTTTAGGAATCACTTGGCGGGGGGAGCGTCCCAACAATATATTACCCAAAGATCCTGAAGGCAAGGGTTACAACAAGGCCAGAGAGCCCGAAGACAGTGGTTACATCAAGGACAAGATCTAGAGGAGAGGTGGTTTTGCCAATACATAGCAGCTTCCCTAGTATCTGGGTTCCTAAAATGGTGCACCCAAAGAGAGAAGTCGGAAATAATGTTGCGAACTATAGTAGTAGCTCGATGGATGTCGGTACGAAAAGACACATGCATTTCTAGAAGTCCCATATCTTCCATAGAATAAAGAGGGCGGTGGTGAGCAATGTTGATGTCAAGGCCGACCAGAGTATGAGTGTCCCATATGTCGTGTAGTGAGGTTCACTACTAGGAAACTGGCTATCGGTGACGCACCAGTTTTGCATTTTTATGGCGCATATGTGGGTGCGCCACAGAATTCCCGCCACTAAAATATGATTTCTATGGCACATGTACCCGTGCGCCACAGAATTCTATTTTTTTTCAAAAAAACTGAAATATTCAAAAAAACTAAAAATTTCAAAAAAATAATAAGAAAAAATTAGGAAAAAACAAAAAAATGAATTAATTTTGAAAAATATAATATTTGATTTTTTCCAATTTTTTAACCTATCTCTAATGATTATTTTCCATCACGCTTAACTTCTAAGTGTATTCAGTTCATCTATCCTCATGCTACTCAAGTTCTTATTGATATAAGTATTATATCAACCCTCTTAAGCCTTGTATGTGTGTGTATATATATATATGCATGTCTAGTTTATGTGTGGTATGTATATATATATGTGTGTTTTTTAATTTCGAAAAAATGAAAATCTTCAAAAGTTTCAAAAAAAATAAAAAAACCCAAAAACTTCAAAAAAATCCAAAAAAATAAAATTTAAGAAAAAATGTAAGTTAAAAAAATCTTTTTTAAGGAAATCCAAAAGTTTCAAAAAAAATGTTATTTTTCCAAAATTACAAAAAAAATTGAAAAATAAAAAATTCGAAAAGGAAAAAAAGAAGATTTTTTCCTACAAAATCAGGGAAAAAATATTTAGAAGTTCAAAATTTTCAAAAAAAATCATAAAACCTTTTTTTTGAATTGTTGATTTTTTGAGATTTTTCGAATTTTTTGAAACTTTCGTGACGCATATACAACATGCGCCACAGAAAGCCACATTTTTGTGGCGCACATCCTACATGCGCCACAGAAAGGCACATTTCTATGGCGCACATAGTACATACCACAGAAAGCCACATTTCTATGGCGCATGTTGCATATGCGCCACAGAAAGTGGCATTTCAGTGGCGCACTGGGTCCAGATGCGCCACAGAAATGTCCATATTTCTGTGGTGCACTGTGTATCATGCGCTACAGAAATATTTCTGTGGAGCACTCACTTTTTGATGCGCCACAGAATCCATTTCTATCTATAAGCAGTTTTCTAATAGTGGTTGGAGGGTGGAAGCCAGGAAGAACCCAAATTTTCTCTGCCTCCAGGCCGTGAAGGACGGGGTGTGTAGCATCCTCAAGGTGATGGTTCTACCTCAGGCATGAAGAGTGGATGGATATAGTCTTGAGCTACAGGTCCACCATGGTGTTCAACATGTCATGAAAGAGTAACCAGCCAAAGAACTTGACCTTAATGGGAGCCGAGGATCCCCGCACTAGTAGAAAAAAAAATCTTATCCCAAATTTAATTTTTGGCGCGCCAAATGTAACCCATGCCAGAGATTTTTTTCCAAATAGTGACGGTGTTGTCTTTTTTGGTACACCAGTTTTATGTGCTTACTGCTGGCGTTGAAAATATAGACAACGCCATCAAAATATGGGCCCAATTGGACTGGACAAAAAAAATTGTACTGGCTTAGTAAAGTATTAAACGCCATAGAAAACAGATGTACTCATGTCATTGGCCCAATAGCCCACGCCACCAAATTTTTTTACTAATTGCCTTGCTGCCTTACCTTTGTTCTTTCACTCACTCCACACACACACTCGCGCACACAGATCTAAAGCCTCTGCCGCCGCTGCCACCTCCATCGTCATCTCCAACCCTCGATCGTCGTCACCGTCGCAGCCGCCCGAGTCAAACAAGGTCAGAACCCCGCCCCCTCCTCTCTCGATCTTTATAAAGCGGCCTCCGCCACTCGAACTTGATTGTCGTTTTTAGCTAGGATTGCTTCATTGTCGTTAACTTTTCAAGAAATGGTTGGGAGATGGTTAGCTAGTACTAAAGGATGGTAAAATAGATGATGAAATCATGACCTAATCTCCGAAATCTGTGGTAATGTGTGAATCGCTCATATGAACATTTTTATTATCTGTGTGGAGTATCTCATATTAACATTTTCATTACCATTTATTATAGGAAAATGAATACTAGAACTATATGTCAAGTGTGTGGGTCAAGTGTGCAGACAGCCTTGAAAGAACCACACTATTCAGTGTGTACTTACAACCTGCTTTTGCTCTCTCTATGGTAGTAATCGATCATCTTCGATCTCTGCTTACATGTTTTATTAGATTTTATTTGTGCTTTCATATGTCTTAGTGCTTTCATCATTGATGATACGCAGATAGTCTCATGCAATGTGAGGTTGGGGTTCAATGAAATCACAGGTGACATTGTACAGTTCGAAGCTGATGAAGGATACCCTTACACAATCCAAGTACATAAAATATCCACGAAGACCAATATGGGAGGAGAAGATTGGAGGCGCTTCATCACCGAGAATGACCTTAGTAACGGGGACTTTATTTGTTTCTCCTTTAAAGAACAAAGACCAAGAATTTTTCCCATACCTATCAATCATGAGGATGAAGTCGTGGAAGAACAAATGGAAAATTCCATCTATGCTCGGTCAATTATACTCAATGATGATGAGGAGGACAACTTCTGTGATGCACGTCATCCACGTCAAAACATCATCCGGGTGCCATTCGTGACCCGTCTCACAAGGATCAATCTTGAAGGCCTTTTCATGGTATGTTTTCTTAGGGGTTGTTTGGTTTGTAGCTAACTTTGCGTTACTTTAGGTGCTCATATGTTTTCTTAGGGCCACACACCTTTTATATGTACCATCTCATTGATATACTTAGTACTATTTATAGTGTTTATAGTGTGATTGATATGCTTACTGTACATTTGTGTTGGTTTTAGAAAATACATAAGAGTTTAGCTCACTCTTGTGGCATCATGGAGGATGACCTTGCTGGAGTACGCCATGGAGCAAGGGGTGCTCGCACCACCTGTGCCTACAAGGTGGACACGGAAGATCGCATTGTCTTAGGCGGGGATGGCGGGTGGAAGGACTTCCTCGTTGGGAAGAATTTCCACATTGGACAAGCCATTCTTATCACTATCAGAAACACGAGGCGTGCTGATTTGAGTATCATCATTGTCATTGACACCCTCTAGGATTGAGGCGGCGTGCGGGATATATTTAGTACGTAGCTAGTTTCTATTATTAATATATGTACTATAGAATATTATATGTTATTTCATATTTGTGTTTCTGGTACACAGGGTGCAAAATGCAATATATGTTGGCTGGAAATGACTTTTTTCAAAAAAAAAGTATTCACGAAAATAGACTTGCTGGTGTGACCATAACTACAACGCCATAGGTATACATAAAATTGTTGGCGTAGGCACCACACGCCAGCACTATATTTTATCACCGGCGCCATATTGCTGGCGTCGTGTTCCTACGCCAGCAACGCATTTTTTTGCACGCCATAGAACAGCAATGTATCCGGCGTTTGTTCCAACCTCGCGATCGGGTAAGAACAAAGAGTACACACACCGGGAGGAAAAGGTTAGAAATCTTTTGTTTGCAGCAGCCGAGGGCGTAACGTCCTACAACAACAAACAATCCCATCTAGCTCTATTGAGGCAACATGGGTTAGGTGATCCTAAGGGTAGCAAGTAAACCATTTTGAAGAGGATAACACACAAAGATAGTCGAGGATATGGCATGAGAGAATACATGAGGGAAAATAGAGGCCATGGGTTGGTGAAACATCCACGAATCTATCCAGAAGAAGGTGAATTTGCCTTTGTTTGTGAGGACGAAAGTGATGTTCCTAAGAGAAGGGAGATGGTCATTGACAAGTTTCCAAAGGAAGGACGCGTTCAAGGGATTGTAGTTGAAGTTAAGGGAGTGTTCCTTGGAGAACCATAGTTTTGGATTATGAAGGAGTTTGAAGGAAAATTTTAATAAGGGGAAGTTGTTTTGAAGTTGAAGTTTTTTCATATGAAGACCACTCGAGGTTTTCTTTGGCAGACATTGCTCCAAGCAATGAGACATTTGGCTCCCGAGCATTTTCCATCTGCACTCCAAAAGAAAGAGCTCTTGATGACATCTAGTATTTTAAAATCTCCTTTGGATGTCAGAAGATAGACATAAAGTAAGTACGCAGTGAATCAAACGTAGAAGAGAGCAGGGTAAGCCTGGCTCCTCGCAAGAGGAGCTTGGCAGCTCATCCTAAGTGCTTTGTAGAATTCACTATTTACCTGGGCAAAATTAAATCTTTATCTATTTTAAGGCATATCTAGCCGATCCCTTAAAAGGCTATAGTGCCTTATAATTTTTATTTTTATTCACTAAGCAACACCTAGCCGATCCCATCCCAATTCTTATTTGTTCGGTTTCGATCGCCACCAATAAAACTCCACCGACGCTCCTCTCTCTCCCTCCCACCATCACCGACGCCCAAACCAGCCCCGCCGCCGACCAAATCCGGTCATGCCTCCCCATGGCCGGATCCGGCCACCACCGCTCGCCGCCGCCCATCCGCAACGCTTGAGCGGCGGATCGAGTGTGCTCCTTTTCTTCTCGCGGTGGCTCCTCTTTCCGCGCCGGACTTCCCCAACCTCCCCCCGCTGCCGCTGCCGCCGGGGTCCAAATACCACGGTGTTCGGCAACACAAATGGGGCACTTGGGTGGCAGGAATCTATGATTCGTCTAGAAATGCCCTTACACGAAAACAATGAAAATTGAAATGTCCTGATTTTGAACAGAAACAGAACAGAACAAAAATTGAAAGTACAATACTCGGAAAACAGTTCTGAATACGATTTTAAAAAAACTGTTCTGAATACAAATGGCAAGTATAGATCGGTGTAGAATACACGTACTGGGTGGAAAAGAACCCTGGACCTAGAAAGTCTGCTGGGCCCCGGTCGTGGCTACGCACACCCAGCAATCCACCTCCCTCCCCACTCTAATTCTTCTATTTATACGCAGCACAATAGGAAAAGACTTTGTTTACTCCTCGCCTCGGTCCCCCCAAACCCCCGTGCCTCGCCGGAGCTCCGCCGCCGCACCCGCCGCTTCTCCCTTCTCCCGTCCGGTCAATGCCCTCGATTCCACCGCCCGGCGCCGCGTATTCCTGATTTCCGGCCTCCCCGGGCCCCGGCTTCTGACGAGACGAGGAGGTCGACCAAGGAGGTGGCGGAGGTGGTTGCGGGCGGCGGAGAGATGGGGTACGCGCCGGGGGTGGTTCGCCTGCCGCGGGCGGCGCTCGCCGCCTGCGTGAGGTGCCCGCTCTGCAAGGGCTTCTTCCGGGAGGCCAGCGCCTTCATCGAGTGCGGCCACACATGTGAGTTCTCTCTCTCTCTGTGTCTACCCCGCTGCCGCCGCCTCCGCGGTTTCGTCTCGTCCTCCCTCCCCCTCTCTTCTCTTTCGTGTCCGCGCCGCACGCGCCGGCGTCCGGCGCCGCTGCCCACGGGCGCCCCTATCCTCTCGTCGCGTCGCGCTGCCGCCCTTGGTTTTGGTGTCGGATTGTTCTGCTTTCTCTCTCTCTGTCCCGTCTGTCTCTCGGTCGGTGGTGGGCTGGCGATACGTTTGGCGACTTCCTGATCCCAGAAGAGCGCCGGAGTCGCCGCCGTTCTCGTGCGAATTGCCGAGCCATCTGATTGCGTGCGCGGCGGTGCCCAGGGTGGCCACCTTGCGCCGCGTGGCCGGCGTTCTCGTTGGAGCTCACCCGGCGCGCGTCTCGCGGTCGGCGTCTCCGGTAGCCGCGTGCGCCGGAGCTGCCCCGGAGAAACCTCGTGCCGCCGGCGTAGCCTCTGAGCGAGGCCCTTCGCCCGTGCTCTCGGTCTGCTGTAGTTTCTTGCCCCTGCTCTCGCGCACCAGCCCCTCCGGACTCCGGAGCCGTCATGCCACCCCTGTTATTTGGATTCCACAATGCAGCCAAACTACAGCCTTTGGCAGACTTCTTCCCCGGCTCCCCGCGGTGGCCGCCGGTGCCATCCTCTTGGAATCGGACGGCGTTTGGTCACTTCGGTACTGTGTGAATGGAACTTTTCTTTCGGGGCTTTTGATGCTAGGAGCAAAAGTTGCAGGGTGAGTGAAACTGTGTGGTGTCGACTGTCGAGGGACTGTAGTAGCTTCCCTGTGTGCTCGGTAATGGTGGGGGAGCTTGTAGATGGTGGCATTCTGCACTGAACTGGCATTCGGTGAATGGAACTGTGTGCTGTTGAGAAGTATTTCAGTTCTTTTTGGTATAGCCGTGCTTCATATTCTTAAATAAAATGTGGCTGCGCCAAATGATGTAGAAGTCAGGAGGATGATCATTCTTAGATAAAATGTAGCTGCACCACTTGATCGATAAGTCTGCCGTTACTGCTGGGCTGTGCAAGTACAGTGCAGTTGTCAGTCTTGGCCGCGCTCTCAATCTTGATGCAAGTCAAGTATCTACTCGTATTGCATTGTTGCTACTTGTTAATTTACTCCAAATGTAGTTTTCATCTGTCGAGCACATAAAATTCAGTTCATTCAAATCTCTGTATGAAACTTGCATGCCTGCTTGTAGAGTTCCTCTTGTGACCAGCTTTTTGTAAGCAGTTTGCCGGGAATGTATTATGAAGAAAATAGATGACGAGGAGATTGAATCCTGCCCAGTATGCAACGTTGCTCTTGGGATTGCTCCTGAAGAGAAACTGAGGTAAGAAGTACAGTAATTGTTAAAATACCAAGGCTATCTATACATTTGTTTTTTTCAACTTGTCAGTTCTCATTTTTCCTTAAATCTATGTATAAGTACAACTGCGTAGCGTTTATAACATGTGAGCCTTAAGAAGTGATGTTGACACTTCTTTAGATCTTTTTAGCATTTTATTTTAAAATTATGTTATTGCATTTCAAAATTTACACCTTTTCAGTAAACTATTGTGTTCAAAAAACCATTTATTAATAGCTTCCGCAGAAATTATGCTGATTTGGACCCTTATATAGCAGAAAATGCACTTATTTTTTTGGTCTGAAGAATAGGAGTATATGTACTGTTAATATCTCTATACGCACCTGAATCAAAATAGTTTCTTCTGGTTATTAGTGAGAGTATACTAGCTTATAATTACACTGTATGAATCTTGCATAAGTTCTAACAGTTATCAGAGCTGTTCGTGATAACTGCCTGCTACGTTATTAAATCTTGTCAAATAACATAGGCTCAAACACACGCTTGCTAAAAAAGTACATATACTTCTTGTTTTGTGAAGCAAAAGCTTAGAATTCCAGTAGCTTATTCTTTTTTATTCCTGCAACCTCGACTCAGGTACTCAACAATATGCTGCCACCTAACATGACTGATCATTTCCTTGTTTGAAGGGCTGATATAAATATTCAGGCTATCAGGAATAGTTTGTTTCCACCTAAGACAGAAGTTGATGCTTCTGACGCTCCAACTATTACATTGCCAGCAAAGATAAAAAAGAGGTCCATATCTTCCTTGGTTGAAACCCCAAAGATGGCAACACAGTCTACTCTGACAGGACGGAGAACCAAAGCTGCAAGAAGGACTGTAACACCCCAGACGTTTTCTCTCGCTAAATTGCCAAATTTTTCTGAAAACCGTGATCAGAAGACTGAGAAGGCCTCGGCTACCAAATCTACCAAGATGACAACATCTGCAACTAAAAAGAAGGTAGTATTAAAGAATTATCAGCACATAATTTCATATGCAAGTTAGATGCCAATTATTGTACTACCTCCAATCCATATTAATGGGCACACACTTAGTACAAACTTTGTACTAGAGTTGTACTAAGTGTGTGCCCATTAATATGGGTCGGAGGGAGTAACATTTTCTTATTCTAACTTCACTTCCAACCCAAACAGAATAGTGCAGAATTTTTGGAAGATGGAAAGAATTGCAAGGCGATAGACAAGGAAGAGCTTCAGAAGCCCTTACAGAGTTTAGTAGTGACATGTGCGAAGAAGTCGCAAAAAAAAAGTTCTTGTCTGAAGGAAAGTCACAAAAATAAAACAACCAAAGAGGATAGTCTGAGGGAAATCCCAGAACCAGACTCGCCTGATGGATTAACTACCCCAGTCTGGTTTTCACTAGTCACTTCACCGTACCAGTAAGATCTCTTGCAGCATATTCAGTATTTATATACTGATTCTGATGGATCGTGTGTTTTGTGTCCTCACATCTAAATCAAAACTGTTTTCCAGGGTAGAAGCTAAACTGCTGCCTCAGCTACAAAAAAAATTCTACAGAATTACGTGAGTTTCCCTTCAGTTCAAGTTTCTTTACCAAAAGTGATAGAAGCTTCTCATACTTAGCATCCTCGTACTCGTAGCATTGATTGCTGGAGATACTTAGAATCCTGTTATATTTTCTATTGGTAGCAACTGTGCTCTGGTATTAGCAAAAGTTCTTCTCTTCATTTGAAAAATATGAAGGTGAATTACCTAGGAAAAAAGTTCTTTTGTTTTATCAGCAATTGAGAGGATGTTTCATCCGAAAATCATGCGTGCTTTTTTTCGTTCATTCCTACCAGCAATTCAGTTTAATAACATGTAACTAGATTCCAAGAATTTAATAACTCCTCTTCAATACAATTTTCTCTTCTTGTTTCAGTGATGGAACTATGCGGGTCTCCTCCATCCTGAGGCTGATTATAAAAAAACTTGATCTAGCAAGTGACGATAAGGTGAGCCTTTTAGATATTTCCACTTAGTATTATTATTTTCAGTCTACAAACCCTCTATGGAGGTACTTGCTTCCAAGTATTACATTGTCCATAAATCTGGGGTTTGCTACATACATAGATTTTACTTTTCGGAAATTGTGAAGGGGGCACTGTCACCTCCGGTTTTCCATTAAAGGAACCACCACCCTGCTGCATTTGTCGATTTTTGAATGGTGACACAGTAGGATGTTGGATGTATTTATTTGCGCAAATTTTCTGTTGCGAATCTCCCAAAAGAATACATCGCTAAACCATTTGCAGCTCAATGATCCATCATATCTCATATCTTCCTGTTAGCGTGCGCATGAGAGTGTGTGAATCTGCTGTTTAGTAGCCTGACCCCTGTGTATATTTATACACTTGTGCAAACGCAGGTGGAGATCTCATGCTATGACGAGCCGATCTGCCCCTCGACGACGCTGCACGGTCTCCTCGAGCGGTGGCTGAGCCGCAAGCCGACGGAAGAGGTCCAGAGGACGGTGGGTGCTCCGGCGAGTGAGTTCGTGATGGAGCTGAACTACCGGCAGTGCCCGGGGTCCAAGTCCCTCTGCTGCACGACGAAGACAGCCTCCCACCCGTGCTATTGCAGCACCTAAAGCTTGCGGAGGCAAAGAAGAGAGAAGCTTTTGCTCTGTGATGCGGTCGTGCTCCTCGTCGTCCATCAGTCAGTCAGCCTAGCTAGGATATATACATTTGCATATATATACCTGCATCAGTTTTTGGACCGTGTAAAAAGGGGGCCAAAGGTAGAGGGTTAGTGTAGCAGTAGACTTGCTAGACAAAACAAAAATCTGAAGGAAAAAAACGTTTACCTTGGCTACATTTGGTTTACAGTTATGACAAACGAAATTCCTTTGCTTGCGCCTCGTAAGTTGTGATTTTTTCGCATCCCACTGTGCAAGTATTGACGCTACGGTCTTCACGAAAAAGCTTCGCCGCTTGCTCACCTTCTTGGAGGCAACTAGCCCTGGGTCTGTCAAGGCAATTGCTTGCTTTCTAGTGGATGAAGCTTCTACGGGCAAAATCAAGAAGGTGAAGAAGGTTCTCAGGGGCAAAATCAAGAAGGTGAAGAAGGTTCTCAGGAGCATAGGCAATAAGAGTGACGCCACTGAAAAGGCGTTCGTGGCTGCTTAATGGATGATTCTCAATCTCTTCGACCATCATCTCCAAGTGGCTGGTTTTCATGGATTTGGCGGTGCCCGTTGTCTTCAACCTTGATTTCGTTTGTGGCTTTTTTGCGTCATGAAAGTGCAAGAGGTCATGGTGGTTTCGCATTATGTATGTTTGTCGGTTTGACAGTGGGGTCATGAAGTTACTTTCTTAGCGAGTAGTCCGCACGTGGCTTATATGTATCGGTTTTCACCCGGTTCTCCGTTAATTAACTGAGCAATTTTCTTCTTCTTAATTAATCGGTGAGGTAAATCTTTTGCCTCCGTTTCAAAAAAAAAACTGTGCAAGGTTGTGCTTGTGCAGTGCAGTGGGCATGATTTGGCCAGAAGATTTTACTATGCCTTGAGCAGTGGCGGCTGGTGGTAAAGCAGTAATAACTGTGCCTTTGGTTTGTCTTGTACTACAGCCAGTTTGACTGGTAACGGTCTATGCCAGTGCGTGGCTGCAAGGCTGCTCACACGACTAGTTTAGTTTCCGGGTCCGTGTTGCGAGTGCGTGTAGCCTTTGCTGTAGGCCACGTCCTGACTGACGACGATGGCAGCTGTGTGTGTGTGTGTGTGTGTGTGGAGCTGACGAATAGCTGAACCGGCCCAGGAAAAAGGGCATATGCATATGATTCTCTCCCAACAAAGGCCAGCTTTGTTCTCAGCGACGTCAACAGCTTTCCCTTTTTACCTCCCCGGGAAACTAAGGAATGTGCTTGTGCAATAAATAAAATATCACTGAATTGTGTGGGATATCTATAAAACACACTCTGTTCACCTGTGTGGGAGCTATGAAAATCTGAAGAAAACTGGGAGGCATGTGTTGTTGATCGTGCGGGGAGCGCCGTGCTGGAGTACCTACTTGCTGCAAAATTTACAAGTCAGGTTGCTGCTAGCATCAGATATCCGCGTGAAATCATACTTTCAACATAACTAGTTCATGGAGGGTGAAAGCCTATTTCGTGAGTTCATGAAGTAATTTTACAGTCGACACATATATTGTTATGTCTTGGTAGCAAATTATGTGTGTGTGTGCCTTGCCTTGTTCAGGAGAGCTGAGGCGAAGAAGAGCAGTTGGCGTAATGCTTCAGAGGGTTTTCTGTCAGTTAACGTTGATGCGGCGTTCGATGCGTCATCAGGGAGCGCTGCTACATGTATGTGCGTTGCTTGAGGAATGACAACAGGTGGCAGTTCCTGGCGGCTAGGTGTCGTCCGATTATAGCAGTTGACGCGGCAATGGCAGAGGCCCGAGCTTGCCTGAATGGGATTCACCTTGTGAACCAATTGGGAGGATGTCAGAAATTGTTGCTCCAGTCCGTTTGTTTTTTAGGGGGTTGTTTTTAAGCACAACTCCAACGCGAAGACGCATTTTGTCTACGCGTGTTCGGATTTGCGTCAAACCGATCAAATTCGCGTTCAACGCTCAACCACAAACGCATTTATTGACGCGATCACGCCCGCTCGGTGTCCGCGCAGACGCAAACCCCACGCAAAAGTGCGCCAAGTTTGCGCTGGAGTGGACACCGAGCGGACGCGTTGAACGTCCGCGAGCGTCCGCGCTCGACGTTTCGCGTCCGCGCTGGGGCCACTTGTCAGCCTCTGTGGCGTCTTTTCATAAGATGACGACGCGGCGGCCGTCGCTATCCCACGCCCGCGCCCACAAACTGTCTCCCAAGCCGCGACCAGAGCGCCACCAGAGCACCACCAGAGCGCCGCCATGTCCAAGTGGTCTGGCCGCGGCAAAAATGACCACGAGGCTTCCGGCTCCGGCTCCGGGCGCCGGCGCGGCCGCGGACCCACTCCTCGCCCACCCCCACCCCCTCCCCCTCCTCCTCCTCCGCGCCGAAAGATCTATCTTCCAGCGCACCAGTGTCGGAACTACTGGCAACACAAATGCCCGCTGCCATGGACCAACGTCGGGCTGTCGGGCGACTGGCGCCTGAGCCGCGATCGCGTCCCCGTGCCGCCCAACCTGGCCGCAACGCTGCGCGACCGGAACGTGACGCGGCCACAGCCGGCTGGGTTGCAACTTGGGGGCGGGCGCGTCGTGCCCCCGCCGGCCGTCGTCGCGCCCGAAGAGGAGGCCGAGGAGGCGGCATTCCAGGCCGCCGTCGTGGAGGAGGAGGCGGTGCTCCAACGCGCCCTCGCGCTCTCGGAGGCCGAGGAGAAGGCAATGTGGCCGGGCCTGGATTTCGTTATCCAGGAAAGCTTGAACCCGGCCCCGCCTTCTCGACGCGCCGCCGGAGGGATCCGCATTGGCGACACGCCCCTACCACCAGCGCCGGCATCCTCTATGATGTCGCCGCCACCTGTGACGATGGCGCCGCCATCGCCATCCTCTCTCATGCCGCCGCCACCACCGCCGCCGCCCCCTCCGGCGGACCAGAAGCCGCTCCCACCTGCGCCATGGGATTGGTGGGCGCCGGAATTTCAACCGCCCTACCCACCGCCGCCGCCGCCACCCTACGGTCCCGGGATGGACTCGCCGCCGCGCCACCACCTGCCGAAGGAGGAGCCGTGGCGCGAGGTCTACCAGTGGGAGGGCGTCAACACGTTCTACGTGTACACCACAATGCCGGTCGGCGCGGTGCCGATGGACGCCACCGACAAGGAGGAGACGCGCATCCTGGAGGATGGCTACACGCGCCATCTTGCGGCCGAGCGCGCCGAGGCCGACCGCGTCATGAACGCGGAGTACGCTGCCTCGCGCGGTGCCGCCGACGTCGACCTGCCAGCGCCGCCGCGCATCGACAGGGAGGTGCGGCGGGAGGAGAAGAGGGCTCAGCAGGCCGAGCGCGCGGCCATGGAGGAGCGTTGGCGGCGCGAATTCCCCTGGGCGCCGGTGCCGCCTATGATCGTCGAGCTGTCGAGCGACGAGGAAGACGGCGACGACGGCGCGCTTTTTTAAGTTTTTTTAAATTAATGTTTTAGTTGTAATGAACAGTTGAATTAGTTAATTTCAGTGTTTAATTAGTTTAATTTCTGTTTAAATTTTGCGTTTGCGTCGGCGCGTTGGGCGAACGCGCAAAACGGCGGACAAAAACGAACGCGCTGAGCGGGACGCGCCCGCGCAAACCAGACAAAACCGGACAAATCCGGCGTCCGCTTGGGTCGGCGCGTTAGAGTTGCCCTAAGCTTCAAGAGGGTGGGTTTTCAACGTCCATATGTAGCGGACCTATTCATGAGGATATGTGTGTTCAAGCTAGCTTTTTTGGTAAAGTAGTTTCCTCTCACTGTCCTAGAGATGCAAATTTAGTAGCCTGTGGTCCACAACTTTCCTAGCTCAATCTTATTTCTGCTGATAGATGATGTAAGCAGTATTTAAGCAATAAAGTAGTCATGGTGGCTGTTTAAAAAAAACATTAAACTGTGTCTATATGCTACTCCTACTTCTATATGACATGTGCCAATAAGAGCAACTCTAACGGATGTCGTATTCCGACACAGATCTGCATATTTACAACTCTTTTAGCGTTTTCGCGATTGTTCGGGTCTAAACAGGTGCGGCATAATTCATCGGGCCTGTAAAAAAGATACGAACGGCCCGCAAACAATTGCATTGGACGCTATATCTACGGGAGGGGGGCGATTTTTAGGGTTCCCTTCTCGCAAGCAGCTCCCCCCCCCCACCCACCCCGCACCGCAATCTTTTACCTTCTTCGGTGAGCAATTAGATGTCGGGTGGTGGTCGGGGATGTGGAGGCCGGGGCGGGTTGCCGCCTCCCAAGCGCGTTCGGCACACACAGAGACGGGGAGTTGCCGCCGTCCTGTCGTCGACTTGTGGCGCTCACCGCAGGGGCGGCCGAGGCTCGTGGGTCCACTTCTTCGAGCTGGGTGATGTGATTTGGCCGGCAATGTAGCGGTACCGCGATGCGAGCTTATTGCCCCCAAGGATGCGGTGGCGGACAACGAAGATGGCGCGTTGGAGTGCCTCGCGGCAACCAAGGATGAGTACCAGCTCTCGGAGATCGTGTAGCGATCGACATACGAGTTCTACCTCATAGTCAAGAC
This sequence comes from Bromus sterilis, assembly GCA_950022295.1. Classification (NCBI taxonomy): domain Eukaryota; kingdom Viridiplantae; phylum Streptophyta; class Magnoliopsida; order Poales; family Poaceae; genus Bromus; species Bromus sterilis. Next base: position 413,797,638 of record OX465595.1, on the reverse strand, counting down.
GTGACAGGTGTCGAGCTCCGCGAGTTCCGGCCAACTACCTCCTCTAGCTATGTTAGTTTTTTCTGCATTGATAATCTTTGGTTAGTTCCGACCAACTGTGTAGTGCGAAAAACTACTTTGTTTAAATTTATGAATGTGTCTGGTTTGCAAGATCGTTGTGTCTCCTGCTTAATCGTATTGCATATTTGGTTTACGGTGAACCGTATAGAGCCAGTTCTTTTGATCGATTCTGGGAGAATCGCCCCCTTCCCCAACTTCTCCCAGAATCTAGAATCCCCAATCGTTTTACAATCCTAACTAATTAGACCCTAAAGATGTAGGATTGTCTAACTATATAGCATTGTAAAAATAATAGGAGGTGTAGATTCTGGGAGAAGCTGTGGAGGGGGTCGATTCTCCCAGAGTCGGTCAAAAGAACTGGCCCATAATGTTCTATGGCTCGGATTTTGGTGGATCTGCTAGAGTTGCTTTAGTAATAATTTCAACTCCTCTTTGGTAACTTGCAAGTTGCAACATTCAAATTGGGGAATAGTTGCACAAAAGAAGTTCATCTCACTCAGATAAACTGAAAGCGAGTAGTTAGATAAGGATATCTCCAACGTTAACTCCTAAAAGGGATATCTAATCCGTAGACGGACCGAGGGTACCAGTCCACGGACACTAATATGAAAGCCGACCATCCAAGATCCAACCCTACCCACAAATATTTTAACAGAAATAAAGCAAATTCGTACAAACGGTATTTTTTACTTTCAACTACTAAAACTATAAAAGCGTATTTAAACATGTTTGATCTTGTTATTTTTGTAGGTGCCAAGGAGTTCAGTTTTGTTTACCTACAAAATGTTTGATCTTATTAAGTTATCCAAAGTTTATTGTTCCTCATGTTCACATCAAACTTCAGTTATGATATCCAAAGTTCGGTGTTCTTCATTATCAAAACAAACTTTAGTTATGGTCATGGTCATGTTCAGATCAAACTAGCTTATAGACAAGATGGTACAACTTAACATTGAACAAACATGACAAGTTTTTCATACATAGCATTAACCTTAACTTGAAGAGAGCACAAGTATTTCTCACACAAGCATTAACTTGAAGATAGCATAGCTTATAAATAGCACAAACTACTTCATAGTACAATATAAATAGCACAAACTTGTTCGTACATAGCAGTACTCGCGACTAGCAACTAGTCCATCTTCACATCATCTACTAAACCAAAATAAACTTAGAAACTAGGCCATCTTCACTTCTCCAACATCTTTTATTCTCCACCTTCACTTCTACACCATCACTTCTTGAGCATGAATACAAGAGAAGCTACAGCCATCAACACAACAACACCAAGGAAAAACTTCACCAGCATGACAAGCTCTCTCCCTAGCCTCATCAATGCACTAGCTTGCTGTCTAGTGATGTCATTGTCAGACTGATTCCTCCAAGCCCCGATGCTTGCTCCTGTGCAATGTGAAGCTCCTCCCTTTTCTCCTCTGCAGCACCAATGGCATCCACAACAGCATCTCCCACAAGGTAATGGTTATCAACAAGATATTGCACATATTCTAATTCCTAGTGCCAAAAATCACAAGTGACCTTTGGAACAAAATACGACATGATAAAAAGATAGTTATTTTCTATCCAAATCAAAGAAATAGAAAGTTTGAGAGCACTTACCCCATGCTTGTCGCACCTGTAGATGCTTGTTTGTTGTTGACACAAAACATTCTCACATTGATCTTGCAAAGAGGAGCTAGGTATATGGCGGGTAGAAGAACAACTAGGAGCTATGGATTTGGAGGAGGGGATTTGAAGGAAGGGAAGAGGATTTGGACTTTTTACAACAAAAAAACATGCTAAATCGACTGGTACATGAGCGAATGGACTTGTCAAAGAATTTTCTACACTCAACAGTGACCATATAATCACGTGAAATCATAAATAGTAACCATAACAACTACTCTACGTAGTAACAAGTGTATTAAGAACTTCAGTAGGACAACTTTAATGACCGCGAGTATATTTATCTGAAAACTTAATGTTGATTTCATACAACGGGCGGGAAATGTTAAGTTTTTTTTCCCTAGGCTTAGGGGAGAGAGCAATGGTCTTGCTAGCTATGCAAGGATCCATGGGAATCTGAGGCTGGAATCAGCTATTCCAAATTTGGCTAGGCATGACTATTGTAATGATTGTCATCTGGTTCATGAAAATTCCCCTGATCCTCGGGCTTCACGCTACAAGAAAAGGGGAAGCGCACTCGTGTGCCTCAGTCCTCTCCTGGCAGATCTGATTGGATCTTCAACTTCCTGAATTCCGACGATTATCATCATCACAAGGTTTCTGAACAACATGATCTCCAGCGATGGGAGCGTGACTAGCATGATTTACAATGAACCTCGGCGTCATTACAGGCCATGACACCAACAGAGAAGGGGAACTGGAACTTAGGCAACGTGTGCATATTCAGCTGCAGCAATCATAAAAAAGAACACAAGAACATATGTGTTGATGCTATCTTGTGCACTGCCATGGCAATGTAGCATCTAGAAACAGGTGGGTTGCATTGGACACTAGAAACACAGGAATACGCACAGGCATCTTGGGAGGATCGCAACGGATTGTGGAGATTCATAAATCATAACATAAAGAGGTGCAAAACTCATAAGGTCGACACTATCAACAGAACAGCTTTAGATATATAAACACCACAACCTTACCATTGACAACTCAATTCGATAAGCAAAGTGTATAATATGCTCATGGTATGACTGGGCATAACCAATAGATATTGTGCGATGTATTAAAGAGAATTGCCAACCCACAATTGCAAACAAAGAACACGAAGAATGTTGAACAAAGACTGGATCTTGGGCACCATCATACCACGCTGGTGATGCGCAATCAACCACAAGGACCTAGGTGGGCAGGATGGGTACAGGGGCAGTGATGCTGGCTGCCTCCTGCTTGGTCAAGAGAAGGCATATGAAGGGGAATGAACAATATGAATTCAGCTGCAGCCTACAGCAATCATTAAAGAGACTAAAGGAACATATATGTTGATGACATCTTCTCCATTCCCAGGATAATCTACCATCTAGAAACACACGATTGGTGTGTCGATGGCATCTTTTGCATTGTAATGGCAATTTATCATCTAAAAACACAAGATTGTTGTGTTGATGGCATTTTTTCAATTGCCGTGGTGAGAAAGACAGGGTTGTGGAGATTCATACATGATAAGGAGAAGAAAATTCGCAAAGTGAATTGCACAAAAACATTAACATTAGAATTTGCAGCAAACTAATTAGGACCAGATGGCAATGACTATTTATTATCAACATAACAGTTTTACATATGAATATTAACACCACCACCTTACTAATTGCCAACTCAATTCAGATAAAAAGTGTATATGTTCATGGTATGATTGCACAGAGACACACTACTATGAGTCTAAGATCACAAGCCAATCTAGTTTTTTACACGCCAACACACAAACCAATAGATACTGTGCCATATATATGAACCAGAATTGCCAATGCACAATTGCAAACAAGAACACAAACCGAGAATGTCAAACAAATAAGATTGGAGCACAATCATCCAATTCGGACGTAGGTGGGCAAGATAGGTCCGGCGGCACTGAGGCCAGCGGCAACGAACCCGTTGCCGGCGGCCTCCTGCTCGGTCAAGAACAGGTCGTCGGTGGACCTGAGCGCGGCATGGGCGCCCACGAGGGCGACCCCGATCATGGCCGAGCCGACGACGTTCCATCCGACGTCGGTGAAGAGCATGGCGATGACGGTGACCGCGGAGAGCGCGGCGAGGACGGTGCCGTCGTCGAACTCGGTGCCGAAGATCCGGAGCGGCTGGCCGCCCTCGGCGGGGCGCGCGAAGTAGAGGAAGAACCAGGCGGCGCAGAGGGCGATGAGGGCGAAGAGGGTGCCCGGGTGCCAGAAGAGCGATGCGGCGACGACGGCGAGCACGGCGAGCGCGTAGTTGGCGCGGAAGTAGGCCGTGTTGCGGCGCATCCGGGAGACGGCCTCTCCGACGTTGGGCGGCTTGGAGAAGGCCGGCGAGCGGAAGACCTCGCCCCAGGGGCGGCGCGCGGCGATGAGCGCCTGGCCCTGCTCGCGGAACCGCGCGACCAGCTCGGCCGCCTTGGCGAGCGAGGTGGGCGGCGCCGTGGGGTCCTGGATCGGGGCCGGGGCGGAGGCCGCGGCCGCGGGCGGGACGGGGCTAGGGTTGGGGTAGGAGGACGGGGGCGGCGGGTAGGTGGGGATCTTGGCGTAGCCGCCGGAGGAGGCGGGCGGCGCGGCGTAGGGGGAGCCGTACATGGCGGCCGGAGGGGCCGAGGCGGCGGTGGCGCCGGAGTTGCGCATGGCGAGATCGGAGCTTGGTTTGGTGGTGGTGGTGGAATCTGGGGGGAGGTTGGGGGAAAGTGGTGGGAGGGAGAAGAGAAGGGGGAAGAATAGGAGTCGACGTGGGCTTTTGCTTCGCTGGTGAGAGGAGGACACAGGAGGAGTCGTCCCCTTCGTTCCGGCTATTTGTGGAAGAGGCTTGTGGCGGATGTTGGTTTTGCTTGCGGGCAAGGTACCGTGTTATTCCTGTTGGTCGTCGGATGAGATCGTGTTGACACGGCCGGGTATGTGCATCACTGTCATCTCATGCCCTAAACAAAAGGTTTTTTGTGAGTTAATTGTACCTACGGTACATGAATTTGCATGATGAATATAGATTCATATATAAAGTTAAAAAATAATACAAACTGGACCACTAACTTGTCATGAGGATTCATTTAAATACATAATTGTCCGAAAAGTGACACATGGAGTAGTTCTTTTGACGAAAAACCCCATATATGTTTTGTCATCATTTTTCTATTCTCGTAGATCGGTCATTTAAAAAAATTGTTGGCTGCACCCACTAGTCGGTTGCAGACTAAACACACAATAACATCATGTGTTAGCCTCAAGCTCATCGAACAGGTGACGAACTAGACGCTCGTCTCACCCTTCACACCACACCGCTATTCTATGACTTGCTCCAGCGGCCACACAACGAGGAGTTTGTGCCCGCTGAAGGCGCTAGTGTGGGTTTGCCAACTGTAGGGAGCATCACTGATGGCATCGGATAGAAGAACTTCAGCCGCATCGGCCAACAACACCTCTCACCTTTTGATAACCTCTCACCTATAAAATAATAATGTGTCTACTCATGTGCGGATTTGGACTGATTTGCATGAATTTGTTTTCACAACACAAGTATAGTGACCCGTCTGTGTCATTTTTCAAGTTTTTATATGAATTTGCACCCACAATGCAAGTTGATGTATCATAGGTGTAATTAACTCTCTTTTTTAAGAAATCCATGCGCAGGGAAATTGGTTTCAGGAGGCAATCAGGGCGCGGAGCCAGTTCCTGTGAGAGCCGGCGGCGCCGCCGCTAGTTTCCTCTCCCTTTGCTTGCCGCTTCCGTGGCGGGAGAGAGGGTGAACCTCGGATCTAAGCGTTGTGTAGGTTCTCAGTAGGTTTAGAGTTGAAGGAGTCACCACCGAGGACATTTCGATGGCGTCGCGTCTGACTAAGTTTCTATGAGTTTCATTCGTGTTAGGTGCGGGTTTTGCCTTCATCTAGGAACCAGCAGGGTGGAGGATCCCCAGATCTCATCGAGGTCGCGGGCTATGTGTTTGTAGGTTGACCTACACTGGCTAGGTTGATCCTCAGATGGGCGGTGGTTGTGTGGAGACGGAGATTCCTCTTCTTTCTCGTCGGTATGATTTTCTGTTTCGTTTCTTGTTCCTTCTCTACGATGCTGTTGAAGAGATATCCTGCTTTGCCCGGGCGGTTTGACCGGTCGCTGCGCAAGAACCGGATCCTAGTTCTCTTCCATCTGGAAGGAACACATATAGTGAGACTCAAAGCCATGGATGGGGACAGGTGGTGTAGGTGTATATGATGCATTTGTGTTTCCTTGTCTTTTCCGCACCGAAGCGAAGAAAATGAGAGCAACATGGTAGAGATTATGTTGTGGTTGAAGATGATGACATGTTTGAGCCTGCTCGCAGAATCTTGTGTTGTAGAGGTCTTTTCGCAAGGTTCACGGATGATAACACAAAAAACCAGAGATCTTCATGTTTTACTATTTGTTAGTGTGTTCTTTGTTATTCTGGTTCTTTATGTGTGTGTTAGCATGTGCTTGTATGGATCAAAGACCTTGTATTATGTTGTGATTTGAATACAAGTATATGTTAAAAAAACAAGAGGATTTTTTTAGGAAATGCAAAATCTTCTCTCCCCCGCTCACTTGCCGACATCATCAACCCTGTCCTGGCTCCGCCGTGGTCGACATGCCACTGCAGGCCGCCTCGAATCTATTCAATTTCTTTGTCGGCTTGCCTCTACATGCCTCCTCGACCCGCTTGTCGTGAAGTTTTTGGAATGAGAAAAACGAGAGAGAAGAGATCCGGAGGAGGTACCATTGACGGCGACGTCCGTGGGCATCGTAGCCCTCGTTGGAGGCGTTGAGGGGCCTCCTGGATCAGATGATGGCGACGTCTTCATCGTCACCCCCATAGGGGCATCATCTTTGCAGACATTCATCGGCTGGACGGACATGTGGACAGTTTGGTGGTTGGGCGTCGATAGGTGGAGCGTGCTTCATCCTACACATCGATGGCGGCGGATCTCGGAGGCGTGGCGCAGTGGAGACTCGGCGTCCGATGGGTGGCGATGGACTCGCGCAGGAGGACGACGTTGTCTGGCGCCGTGGTGGCGTCGCTGGCAGAGAGGCCTGGCAAGGTTGATGCGGAAGTATCTGATCTGAGGATGGATCGATGGTTGAAGGAGGTGACGACCCTTGCAGCGTGCGCATGTGTTGCCCACTGAAAGTGCGCCGGACCGGTTTGTAACCCAGTCCAAGTATGTGGCTTGGATGGGGCATCCGGGGTTAGATGTTAGGTGTTGGTGTGATGTTTGTTTGGTATTAGGCTTGGACATTCGGCATCCCTTCATCACGGGGATAGGAGTTGATAGAGGCGGGGTGTCCCGATCTTTCGATGAGAGATAACTATCGATTTGGTGGAGACGACTCTGACGATCCGACTACGAACGTGCAACAACGTCGCGCCTTAGCAATCGCTAAACCAATCTCCGGAGGTTATTGACCACGTCGGAGCACGATCAACCTGACCACAAAGGTCTAGTGCCTGCAAGCAATCGAAGAACAAGCAAGAACTATGATAAAGCAATCTGAATATTGCGAATATGTAGATGAAGTATGAATAAAGTTGGGATTCCGAAAGCGGTCTTGATCTGGTCGTTGGACACAAACCGAGTACACGAAGATGCAGCAATTAGCTAAGCAGTCTTTTTAACTAAAAGAAATCCAAAGAAAAACCCTAGGGGTTGATCTACTTATATAGGACTAAAGGGTGGAGGCCAAGGGGGTGGAAGGACATCCCAAGGAGTCCTAAAACTAAACCTAGGTCGTACAAGGCACTTGGGCCCATGTGGAGGTGATGCAACACCTATTGAGTTGGACTTTGATTCGGATTCTGCTGCTGGGTCGCACCGTTTTCGCAATATCTCCACGCTCCGAAGGAATTTGAAGGTGAAACCAATTGCGTTGGAAACTAGACGAGATAATCTATCACCAGAAAAAAGAATCACCCAATTTGGAGTTCGTATGTAGAAACGGCGGCTGTTTGAAGTTGGGTATATCTCTGCAGTCCGAATCTGAGTCCATGACGTGAAAGACTTGGTCTCTATCTTCTCTTGGGCCAAAAGTGACGTGAAATAACTTCTTGTACAGCACACAATCATGCCCCTTTGTATTGACTTCATTTCTTGATCAAATATAGAGGAATTAATGGTCATATCCATGATAATTATGTCCTCATCATCTTCATGCTTGAACATGCTCCAATGCTCATCCTTCTTGTCCATGCTAGGTCCTTCATTTGTCAGCAACAGAAATATATCGACGTTAGGCAGCATCATATTCACATGAACATTAGAAACATTACCAAGAAGCGAAAGTACCTGATAATTTAATTGGTGTGCACGATCTCTAGTAATTGGTCCAGTAGGTATATTAGCAGGGGTTGTGGCTGTAACTATGGTAGCCATGTCCTCATCAGGAGTAGCGACAGATGTTGCTAAGATGGTGGTTTCAAGCTTACTGATGTATTACCTTGTAAGAACTTTGTAAAGTGGCTGCATGCATGCATCACCACTTTGGCGTACTAACCTTTCTAAACAATTAATGAACTGTTTTCTGATTTAATTTCTTTTTGATGGACTGATCGAGGTATGCTTATGTTTGCACTAATTAGAGATAATATCCTTTGCATGCAGCAATAAAAAAACAAGATCTAGCCATGCTTAGACTTGATGACACACATAATTAGATTTACATGGTTCCTTTCATCAATAGACTTGATGCTTCTGAAGATTCTAAGAATTTGATTCAGTTTTAAGAATTCTTAATGTGTATATTTGCATTATACTCTAAATTTTAATTTAAAAATTAAGTTGTACATATTATAGTGGGCTGAACCTAGACGCTCCATTTAGTTATGCTGCAGGAGCAATGGGTATAGCCCATCAGAAGGGCGGACTTATGTGCCGCCAGCAGCAAGCCACAATCACTAGTACTCCGTATGATGGTACACTTTGCATTTGTCATATTTCGCTTTTGGTGTTGACAACAGATGTAACGAACGCGTACCACTTTCGTGATTAAAGATTTTTGAGTGGTTTCCCATCTTGCGTGAGAGGATGAGAGGTGGGTTATTTGTGTTTTTTCTTAGATTGTTTATAATGATTTATCTTTCAAATTGTGCGTTTAAATCACGAACAATTTTCAACGTAGCATTTCTTGCGTCGAGATCTTTAAAGCTAAATTTCATCTTGATAGGTTTCGATGAACTATTTTTCGAACAAAATTGTGCTTGAACACTGTACTAAACTATGATTGATGTCATTGTTCTTTTTTACTCTTATTCAAGCGGAATCAGTGGTTGAAAAGTGTATTAAACTGTGCTGGAAACTGTAATAAACTATGGCTGAAAATTATTACAATTTTTTTGATCTTTTTCACTTTTATTATATTTTGCAGCAACAAATTTGTTTATCGCGCAGTTAAAGATTCTCTCGTTATGCAACCACATATTTTCTTCTCATGCAACCACTGTTTATTTTTAATTTTTGCTTCTCGTGAAGGCACAACTTTACTTATCACGCAACCACATTTTTCATCTCGCGCGACCATGGATTTTCTTTTGGTGCAACTACATTTTTGTTTCTCGTGGAGCCACAATTTTATGTTATAGTTTTGCTTCTCGCGCATCCACAGTTTTGATTATCATTGAGCGACAATATTTCTATTGTTTATTGAACAACTATCAATTCATATCGCGCGAAGCCAAAAGTTTAATTCGCGCAAAAAATGTAATCCCGTGGGTACGCCCAAAACGCGATACGTGTATGTTTCTAGATGCACCAACTCTGCAGGTACCCTCTGAAGGGGGAGGGGGGGTATCCATCAATTAGTTGCTCAGGCCCAATTACACATGGTCTTGACTCTTGACACACTGATGGCACGCTGATGTTACACGTGTTTTTTTGTTTTCTTTCCTTTTGTTTATATTTTGAAAACAATACAATGTATGTATATATATAACATGGAAAAATAGTAAAATGCAGTGGAAAAGAATACATTCATCCCAATTTAATAAAATGTTTATACCATTAAAAATGTATGAACAATTCATAAACGTTCCCTTGTTTTATAAATGTTTATGTAAATATTTTTTATAAGGAAATCTTACATTCTTTAGAAGTTGGTCTCAATTCTCTCAACATGCAAAGTGTCCATATCACCATCCCATTAAGCCAATCATTTAAATTTTCTTCCCCACTAGGCCATGCAAATATGCCACATAAGGGAACTTACATTAACTTCGCATGCGCATGCAGCTTATCACATATAAATATTACTCCCTCCGTTTCGAAATATAAGTCTTTGGAGTATACTACAACTAGTATACTCCAAAGACCTATATTTCGGTACAGAGGAAATAACATTCTTTTGCACCCAAATTTATCAGTGACTTTTTTATAAAAAAATCAAATTATAAGTTACATCATATATTGTTTTTCTATGCGATTTTTTACGAATGCACATATATCATTGTAATATGTTTAATCAAAGGTGATGTCTCCACTATGTCTACTCAATATTTTTTCGTTTCATATCATCTCGTCAATATATTGTCAAGGTAATAAATTAAAAATAAATAAAAGACACTCATTTCTTATTTATCATAAATTTTCTTAAATTTTTACTCTTAACAAAATTAATTTCAAAGAAATTATAATTAATTATATTATATTTCATAATTTTCCTATAATTGAAAATATTGAATTATTTATTAACAGTCCACGCAGCAACGCGCCGGGTATAATCTAGTATAACATATAGTAATATATAACATGCCTTGTATTATATAAAAAAATTGTTGTACCATTCAAAAAATACAAGTTACATTTAGAAAAAAAGTTAATCATTATATTTGAGAAATGTTAAACTTGCATATGAAATAGTAATTATTATATTAAAAATAAGTAAAAGTATAAAAATATTTTATGTATACGAAAAAGTTGATATAAAACATGTATATATGAATATCAAAAATAATTAAACATGTGTATAAATATTTATATGTATACCAAAAATGTATAATGTATATTTAAAAAGTAGATATAGAAACATGAAAAGATGTATGATATATGAAAAAAATGTATGATGTATATAAAAAATATTAATTATGTAGTTTATAAATGTTAAACATGTATAGTTCTACAACATACATAGAAAATTAGTCACCAAAACATATATTTGAAAACAATTAACCATATAATTTAAACATGTACTTAAAAATGTCCATGATATACACAAAAAGATGTACATCATTACAAAATGGTAGATATTAAAAATAAATATTAAATTATGATAAATCACATATGTTTTAAATGCACATGTAAGAACGTACTTGATTTATAAGGATAATGTACATTATCTGTTTGAAGAATGAAGAATGGAAAATAAAAAAATAAATTGAGAAAGAAAACATTAAAAAATACAAAGCAAAAAAGGGGAATATAAAGAAAACAAAAAATTTAAAAAGTAAATAAACCAGAAAAGGCAAAGACAAATATTAAAACCCGAGCTACAACATAAAAAAACACAAAAACAACAACAACGAGAAACCCAACACTCATGTGAGCCAGCTTCATAATACCCATTCTTAGGTAATCTATTATTTTTAAAAAGTTGATCCTCACTATTACCAATTCTTTCTATATGCACACTATTCACATCATCATACATGGCACATCAATTTTCTATGCATCCACCATTATCTACCTCATCATCACATCATGCATGTTACATCAGTGTTTAATTTCTCAAGTATCTAAAAAAAAAATACTAGCTATTATCTCTACATGCACACTGTCCGCCTTACCATACATGCCACATCAGATTTCAATCTTTTATATCTAAATAGCTTGCACCTACTAACTATTTAGAAGACATGCAACTATGCCACCTCATCACTCTATTAAGTTTTAGAAATTAATTGCATGTGTGCATCTGTCTTTCATACACAAGTTTATTATTCCACACTTTTGCGAGTTTTTTTTTATCTTTCTATACATAACTTAGTGCACATATAATGTGACGAAACATATGCAACATACCATTTAGTTCCAATATTCATATTCATATAAGCTAATTTCATCAAGATAAAATACAACCAGTTTCCAGGGCAACATGAAGGTGTCAACTAGTTCCTAATAACAATCAATACGAACAAGATATAACCCTAACGTTTCTAGAATGGCAAGTAAAGATTACGCTGGCCAACAGGAGGAACCAAAAATATAATGCCAGTTTGTCGCAAAAGAGTCACGTGCACGTTGATAACTCAGTAGCATGCATTGAAACAATGCTAGTTTTCTATGTGTACTTGTGTAGCGCAAAATATATCGCAATATCGTATATTGAAATATCGTATATAAACCATATATGTATAGATTTCAAATCATTATCTTTTTGCACGCGACCTAAAGAATAAAGGTGAATATGATTTTATAAATTGAATTATTTTTTGTGTTATTGGGCTGAAATTTTGCTTTTTTGTACAACCTTAAAATCAGAACATTTTTGATCGAAATTAGCGTTCATGCGAAATACATATAGGTTCCCATGGTTTTTTTTTTCAAAAATTTCATATGATTTTTGAAATTTAGAAAATAAAGTCCTCCCTGAAGCTCGGCCTCCCAAGTGAATTTCCAACAAGGCAACCTTCACCTATATGATTTTCTACGAGTAAAAGAGACAAAGCAAATAAATAGTAATCTGATTCTAGCCTTTTAAGGGCACATGCGAGACAAACAACGTAGGCCTCGTCCGGTCTCAGGAGAACGTGAAGTAGGCTAGCCTAGCTAAGTTTAGTTTGTTGGCTTGCATTCGTTAGTGAGATTCGTTCATTTTTTTTGCTTTGTTTCTATTGTATTTTTGAATAATTAATATATTTATTTATTTAATAACTTACTCTACTTATAATTTAACAAAATTCACCATGCATTGAAACAATGGTCATCAATGTACAATTTTTTTTGAATTGTACATACCATTCAAAAAAGTTGGTGTCAAATAACAAATCTTCACGCGTTAATTATGTGTATGATTTTTTTTTAATTTTCATGAAAATTCACAAATTTATTGGTGTACTTTGTAAATAATATATGTACCATTCCAAAACTTTTTCATGGCATTTGATCATTTATTTTACTCGTTTAATTTGTTCATTAAATATAAAAATGTATTCAAGAAATTTTAAGAATTTACAAATACATAAAAAATAACACCTCTTTTGGAATTTGATAATATTTTTTTGTTTTAAATCGTGTGTTTAAAATGTTCATTGTGTATTAGAATTTTTTCAATGTGCGTCTTAGAAAATGTTCAATATGTATTAAGATAAATATTCATCGTATATTTTAAAATTTTCCAACGTGTATATATAAAATATTCAACTTGTTGTGTGTAAAAAGAGTTAACTTATATTTTCGAAAAATCAAAATGTATTTGACAAAGAAACAAAAGAAATGGGATAGGCTTTATGGCCTAGTAAGGGTGGAATAAACATACTTGGGTTCCTTAATGGGCTTCCGGAGACTACAAAGTGTCTTATTTCTCTCCATTCCCGTTATGTTTGTCTACAGAAAAAAAAGGTTTTCCTTATTTGTTGGACTCGTGTTCAGCAATGAAGATTAACTAATGAAGAAGTACTCCTTTGCGAATCAACCTGTGGTTGAGTTGGTTAGGTGGATGGTTGTATCCCCAGCCCACCAGATTTCAAATTCCAGATTTGACAATGGTGCTCGCATTTTTCTGGATATATTCCAGGGCTTCCGGTGATGCGCTTTCAGTGGGAGGAGACGTTCCCGTCGAAGACGAGGTGGTGACTTCGTTAATCTCAAGATGATGTACCGGCTCAGTATTACGAAGATGCTCATAGGGATAGGGTGTGCGTGTGTGCGTCATAGGGGTGATTGTATACTCGTGTACCGCGTTCCTAAAAAAAAAGTACTCCTTTAGGATCATTCGCAAGGGGCACTTTAGGTGGAGTTGAGAGCGCCACATATCACGTGCTGCGCAATTCTTTCAGATTTACTTTTATTAATATTTTTATGTACTCCCTCCGACCCATATTAATGGGCACACACTTAGTACAACTCTAGTACAAAGTTGTACTGTACTAGAGTTGTACTAAGTGTGTGCCCATTAATATGGATCGGAGGTAGTACTCTTTTATGGTGTTTAGACCGATTTTTGTTGTTTTTTTTTGGTTTTCACAAGATTATTCTTACATTTTGGCGGGATTTTTTTGAAAAAGAAAAATATTTTTTAGCCAAAGAATTCATTCCCTTTTATTTTGGAAGCACATTTTAGCGTTTCTCTAAAAAAAGAAATAAATAACTATTTTTCGACAGGTACGATCATACTTCTCTTGGAGGCACATATTTAATTTCGCGAGTGGCAAACCCCTACCTTAAAAAAACATTTTTAATACGAAGCACACGAACATGTTTTAGTGGAGGTACAAGTTTCCTTTTGCGAAAATCACGCCCCGTGTCTTAAAAAAAGGGAAAACGTTTTTCGTACTCCATGTACATATTTCTACTCGTCATATACGAAATGTAGTACTGGCGCGTGCGCAACATGCACTTTTGTTTTTCTTTGCATGGTGCACAAATTCTCCTTGGTTTTAAACTGTGGAACGAAATAATCAGTGTGCACTCTCCATGTGCATCAACATTTCCCAGTACTATTATATACGTTGAAAATATTCAATGATTATCTTTGATCTTTCCATGATTCTCCCGTACTTTTACGTTTAATTAACGTCTAGAAATACAATTCAATACGCTGCTCTGGAGTCTGGACAGGACGGACACCAAACTCTTCACATACACACACAACATACACGATTCATCCGAGTATTGCTATTGCTGTCTATTTATTTAGTTGCCATATCTAATGATACCAACGAATGATATATATCATATTAAAAAGTATAGGATAAATGATAATCTACTTCTAGGAAGTTATAATGATACAGTATGGCATGATGGACTATTTTGCCAAAATTCAGACGAACATGAGATATATAAAATAAAAAACATGATGTATATATAGTCGGTTCTACGAAAAAAAATGTGATGTATATAGACTTTTATTAAGCATATGATCTGAATTAATTTTGTAACTTACTTTTTCTCATTCTTCCTTTTTCTTTTTCAACATATTTTGTCTCTTACGTACTCGTTTTTTTGCGGGGGTCTCTTACGTACTCCCTCCGCCTATAATGTAGGACAGAGGTAGTATGTCAAGGTGCAAGTATAGCATACCATCTTGTATCCGTGCCAAATTTCTATGTTTTTCATTCTTATTTGTAGAAAACTTTTAATGTTATATCCTTCAAATGTAGGTATCATTAGAAGGACAGTCAACCAGTTTTTTCGACCCACACGCGTTAATAGATCCAATTGAAGAGCATCACCGATTTTTGATAGAATTTGGATCATCACTTTAAAAAAAAACTAGCTTGATAAAAGGACATATCCCTGCTTTATTTTTTAATTTTTTGTGGGTATTATCGCCGCTTTATAAATAGTATTCCATCCTGTTCTATAATCGATGTGCGGGAAAAGTATATTTTTGGTTTCTAAACTTTTAAAAAAGTATAGAATTGGTCCTTCAACTTTAAAAGGTATAAAATTGATCCCTCATCTTTTAAATTCGGTTAGTTTTTGTCCCTTGTGCCACTTCAGATGATTTTCTACTTACATGGATTGTTATAAATAAATAAAAAGGTGTGGGGGAAGGTTGTGCATTGTCTACGGACCTCACCGCCTACCATCGGCAAAATACGATATGCATATGACGCAGCCAGCATGGACAAACGTGCAGTGCTTCTGCTCTGCTTGTACTGTGAGGGGAGCACGGTGAGGGTCGTAGAGAGCTCACAACCTTCCCCCGCTTCTCTTTTATTATTTATAGCAACCGGCGTAGGGAGAAAATCATGTGAAACGATACGAGAGACTAAAAATAATCGATTTTAAAAGTTAAGAAACCAATTATATATTTTTTAAGTTGAGAGACCAATTTTATACTTTTGAAAGAGTTTAGGGATGAAAAATATACCTTTCTCATTAAATAAATATTCTTACATGTAGAAAATAAATAGGATCTCATTCTTCTGTGTTTTCTCATCCAAAATAGATTGCTTCTTCATCCAACGAGTGGTATAGGCCTATCCGTAGTCGGAAAGATTGTAGCCGCACGCATTACACATAGGGCACTGTCTACTGTACATACATACAGCTAGGCAAAGTTTCATCCAAAGACAGGAATGCAAGATTCCACGGAAAGCGTTGTACTACATGTTATACCAGATCGGTCGATCCGTGACAGTGTCCGTTACGTGACGTCGCACTAGCCAACCAGCTAGCGTTCCTTCTATTTTATTTTCGCCGGTCTAAATCCAGATTTCAGAGTGCCTCTTGCCTCTTGGCTAGACCGTGGCTTTCTAACCGACGTACCGAACATAAATGTGCCTGCGCCACCCATAAATCCATAATACATGCATGCATGATTTCTTGAAGAGACGAGCGTCGTATCATGTCAATCGTACATAGGCAAAACGCCAAGATCCTACAGCTACAGTGCACCACCCAGGCCTTTGGCACCTTGTGTATCCCTCTGTTGCATGATTTTCGTTCGTACTCTTGCATGCTGCCCATGCACCTGCATGATTGTCCTTCATGCATGCATTGCCCTATTCTTTCACAGGAGGACCTGCTGGGCCTCTCGAGCTTGACTGAACTAGAGATAAACCCTACTCCTCCATGTGCCGCCCGGTCGAATGGTCGATCGTACGTTCTCCATCGTCCTACACATGAGTTCTCACAACAACGTACTCCTGGTTACTTTCAGCTAAGATGGAATCTGCATGCAGGCCTGATGGGTGCAAACCAGCCCGCGGTAGGGGCCATTGCACACCTCACGTGTACCCACTCACTATTCTTTTTAACAATGTACCACCGAGGGATAACAATTACATCCAACCTCTGCATTAACAAGATTTTAAAGACATTCAGGATGCACACAGCTAAGAACAAAAAAAAAACCCGTTGCGGTGTACAGAAGCACTCTAACAACCATTGAATACAACACCTATAATACACTCTAGGCTCTCCAAAAGCAACACATTAAAAAAAATAGTGCACAAGCGTTATCGTCGCCCGATCGAAGAACTTGAGTTTCACCTTGGAGAAAGATCAAGGTTCCACAACAACGCCTTCAGAAACGTCATTGCCAAGTACAAACAATGAAGAGACATTGTGTTTTCACCCTGAAAATCATAGCTCGCTACTTGAGAAGCATCATAAAAAATGCAGTTTACCTGTGTTGCCATCCCTCTTGCCAAGGTTGCTGCTATAAGTCACTGAACACCCGACACACATGCTTCTTATCATCCAGGGTCCCGCCTCTGCCATTACCTTCTGGTCTTCCAATCAATGTCGCCCTGACATTCACCGCCTCTATCAACACCATGAAAATCGTAATTTGAAATATCCCGTGGTGTCAACGGAGCTTCACAACATGCCCCCCTTGAATCCACATGGGTTGTTGTTTGTGTACGCGTCTGACCGGATCCTCTTCAATCCAGGGTTCCAAGAGCATTTTTCTAATCCTTGAAGACTGTCGGTGGAGAAATCCAGAACTTGTCGGCAGCCCGATCGAATGCAACCATCAGCAGCAGAACGGAGAACCAAGCGGAAGAGAACCGCTAGGCCGACCTCCATTCCGATCTTCCGCTGCACGTCATTGCGTTGTCGTCATTGCAACATAGGATCATGTGACCGCGGTGATATGATTGCCTAGTAAAAAAATCATATTTTTGCATTTTTTAAAATTATGGAAAAAGTACAACCATGTAGTAAAAGATATGTAAACACATGTACATTTGAGTTTTGATAGGGAAATATGCTTATTTGCATCCCGAAGATAAACCACAAATTAAGTTACTGTAAAGGAATCTCTATTATGCCTGAAAAAAAAAACGGATTCTCTATCAACCTGCAATAAAGGAGTCTGTATTAAATTATTTTAACATGCTGTAAACAAACTTCAAGTTACATGAAGTAAAAACTACTATATTTTTTACTTCAATTTATACGAAGTAAAAATAAATAAACTTCAAGGAGTACAAGCGACTATATTTTCCTTTTACCAAAACCCACAAGTACATGTCGCTATCCACGCCAGCTAGCTTGTACTTACTGATCAGGAGGAGCTGGAGCACGTCCTGAGGCATTCAAGGGTAGATTTCTCGAGCATGTATGCCAATAATCTGAGGGAGTATTATTTTCATCCGCGGTTCTGTGAAGAGCAGCTACTAGTAGCACAAATATTAGTTAGTACTCCCTTCGTAATGAAATATAAGAGCGTACAGTAATGATCTAAACGCTTTTATATTTCTTTACAAAAAAAAGTATTACATATATTTGGAAACGATTAATTAGCTCGTTGCCGCCGGCCAGGTGAATAATGTGGTGACTCATACACGATGAGACGACCCCCCGGCCATGCGACGAACAGGGATAAAGATCGTCCCAAAATGGCCATCAAAACAGGAGTAGTGGCACTCCTATTTGGGAGTAACAATAATCAACAATCATTCATGCATATGCAGATACAACTTACGGTCCCCAATACAAGGGACAGATCGATCACGGATCGATCGACCGGCCTCCATTATTACGGGCATCTATCCACGGTTACACGCGTGAGACACGTACATCACAACATCAACACAAGCAATCATCCACACACACGAGCACACGCACGAGACCCTACGGCATGGTGGGTGGGGTCGGTACGGTACGGTACGTTGCCAGCATCCATGCATGCATGCATGCACCGGCTACGCGACGGCGGCCGGGACGAAGGGCGTGGCGAGGAGCAAGAGCGGGGTGCGGCGGCGCACGCCGAGGCCGGGGGCCTCCTCCATGTCCACCTCGGCGACGCCCTCCGGCAGCGACCAGTCGAAGTGGTAGAGCAGGCCGACGAGGGCCAGCTCCATGCTGGCCAGCCCGTAGTTGAACCCGGGGCACATCCTGCGCCCGGCGCCGAACGGCAGAAACTCGTAGCTGCTGCCGGTGAAGTCCACGGCGCCGTCCTCGAACCGCTCCGGCTTGAACTCCTCGGCGTCCTCCCAGTACTTGGGGTCCCGTCCGATGGCCCATGCGTTGATCACCACCCGCGACTTGGCCGGCACCGTGTACCCTTCCATCTCGCAGTGGTCGATGCTCTCCCGGGGCACCAGCAGCGGCGCCGGCGGGTGCAGCCGGAGCGCCTCCTTGATCACCAGCTTCAGGTACTGCAGGTTGCTCGCCTGCAGGTCAGCCTCCGTCACCGCCGCCTTCCCCTTGAACGCCTCCCGGATCTGGCCCTGCAGCTTGCTCATCACCCGCGGGTTCCGCATCAGCTCCGACATCCCCCACTCCATCGCCGACGCCGACGTCCCGGTGCCGCCGGCGAACATGTCCAGGATGATGGCCTTCATCCTGCTGTCGTCCAGGTGGAACCCGAAGCCGCCCTTCTCCTGCAGCCCGATGAGCACGTCCACCAGGTTCTCGTCCACGTTCTCGGCGCCGGCCTTGATCTTGTCGGCGCGGGCCGCCTTCCTCTCGTCGATGATCTCCTCCAGGATGGCGTCCACCGTGTTGTAGATGCCCTGGAGGCTCCGCTTCATGCCGGTGACCGTGGCCAGCATGGTGGTCCACGTCGGGAAGAGGTCCGGGATGTTGAAGCCGCTCGCCAGGCCCACGCCGGACTTGATGGCCGCCATGAACTCCGCCGCGTTCTTGCGCTTCTTCCCGAACGCCGCCCGCGCCACGATGCTGTTGGTCACGCTGTGGAACATCACGCTCAGGTTCACCGGCGTCGACGGCCCCGCCTCCCGGATCTGCTCCACCCGCATCATCACCTGCATCATGCACGTACGAGTACATACAAAGTTACAAATACTGTTCGTTCATAGTCTCATCTATTTCATCTTCTTACTGCAGCCAGTACCCGTCTTGCATATATGCTCTTGTATCTTTTGATCACGTGAATGTTTTGTGTCACGAACTTGACTTTATGTATAAGTTGCAAGTTAAATTACTGGTGAATTAGTGAGTTAGTCTGAAGTTGTACGTACCTCGTCCTCCCTGATGTGGCGGAAGGAGAGCACGCGCTTGGGGCTGAGGATCTCGGCGGCGCAGAGCTGGCGGAGCTTGCGCCAGTAGTCGCCGGAGGGGGAGAAGAGGATGTCGGCCCACTCGTAGCCCACGATCTCGCCGGCGAGGAGCTTGGGCCGCGTGGCGAAGTTGGTGTCGTGGGTCTTGAGCACCAGCCGCGCCGTCTCCTTGGACGACACCACCAGCAGCGGCGTCTGCCCTAGCTGCAGCATCATCAGCGGGCCGTACGTGTCCGCCATCTCCCTCAGCTTGCGGTGCGGCAGCACGTTCACCAGGTGGTGCATGCTGCCGATCACCGGCAGCTTCCACGGTCCCGGCGGCGCCCTCTCCCTCAACGGGTTCAGGGCCACCTTCAGCACCTGCAGCAGCGCCACCGCCACCGCCGCCAGCACCAGCGACTGGACGTAGAGCTCGTCCATGGCTGCGCTACCAAAGCTCACTGAGCTTACTCACTCTCCACAAGCTAGCTAGCTAGGTTATCACCTCCAATGATAAGACCAGTGGTGGTGGTGATTGGTGTGAGTTGCTCTGCTGCTGGCATGGATGGGGGGTATATATAGGGGGGGGGGTGGGGGTGGTGACGCCCGAGTCCCGACGCGCGCCATTGTAGGGTGTCCGGTGATTAGGGCCTAGTGGTGATGAGGGGCCATTAGTTTAGAGCGACCTGTTGACTGTGTGGTGCTGGTGGTTAACGTAAGTTTGTCTTCTCTAAGCTCACCAGCAGTATAGTGCTACTATAGATATAGACTTGTAGACTACCTTGGCGTCCAACTCCAACCCATCCATATGATATACGTATATGTGACCATATAGATATGCAGATGCATCCATAGTTCCATAGTTCCATTCTACAAGTGGTTGGGTATAAGCATATACATTTGAAGACTGCATTCTTCGGAAGACTCTGTAATCATATGTACACGGGAGCAAGATGAACCATGCTTGTCACTCTTGACATACATAATGATCGTAGTGGGCTATGGCGTTCTACATTTTATGCTAAATTTATCGGATTAACCATATTTATCAACGAATCACCCAATGAAATACACCTCGAATGTCGGCTACGAAGCTTCCAATTTTCACGTACGTACGTGAATTTCATGTCTCAAGTATTATTAACACAAGTGGCAACCATGGCTGATATTTTCTTGGCTTAAGCCTCGTAAAAGCATCCACCTTGGAGCCTAGCTTCAGGGAACCCATCCCTCAGGGGAGGAAGGAATCAATGGTTCTCGCTTCCCTACCTCCAAATCTAGAGAACATGCAACAACAACACAAGAATGGCACAAGGCCCATGGCACCATCGTAGTAAGAGATAACCGATAAGAGATCAGAGATACCGTGGCTCATCATCTAGTAAAGCTTTAGGGAAACACTTTCTATCATACGTCTTACAAAGCAAAATCGTCAGACCATTCGCACGCCATCGATTTATGTTTCATCCCACGGTGGAGAGACCAAACAATATCCCCTTCTAACCTCCATATTCCCCGCTCCATTAACTACCCCCAAATCAATCCCCAAAATCTCTTTCCCCTCTCCTACCTCTGACCACGTCCCTGCCGAGGTCGGCATCCACACACCGCCCCTGTACTCTCTACCAGCGCCATCCAGGTTGGATCCATGCCTCGCTCCACTTCTCGATGCATCCCCCAGATCACCACGCGTGGCGCCGTTCACCATGTTGCCGATGAGCCTACATATCCGTCGTTCTCCGATGTACATCGTCTCTGTTTCTCTCTCTCCCATACCCCCAACCCAGGTAGCAATCTTGCCCAAATTATGCTTCTCATCGCTACCCTGCAGCGTCAGGGCATCTATATAGTGATTCATCAAGGATGCATACATGTAGCTGGGAGATTCAACAGTTGTGGGATCTGTGTGATTGTGTGAATTTGTTTCATTTCATGTATTTGCAGAATTTTACTACGTACTGCTTCCAGCTGGTAGCTTCCTATGCACTGCTACATCTACCATCCTTTGCCATGCTTACTTGGTGTACATATTATTTCTTAGCATATATACTTCCTAGGTGTTTTATGTATAGATATTTCTTCCATGCAATCAAACTTCAGTTTCTAGCAATGTTTTCTAGATGTGCAGATGTAAAGTTTTTTTTGAGGGGTTTATGACAGTAGGGGAGCCCCCACTGCCTTCTATATTAAAAAGTTAAACTGCAGGTGTAAAGTTCATTGCTTATTAGCATCCATGATTTCTATGTACAGATAGAATTCATGCTTCTTGATTTAATATATGTGTTTTCAGTGTGTGTACTTTTGCATTTTATTTCTACAAAAACACGCTTCTTTATATTTTTGTTACTTCTATAATTTCCTTTTCATGCATCGCCACTTCAGGTTGTGTAATTAACCTTTTCATTCTAGCAATAATGTGTATATCTATACACACAACCGTTAATCCATATATATTGAATTACACTGCATATACCTGCTCCGGTACAATTATGAAGACACATTGACAATCCATTTGCTAGTGTATCTACTTGAATATGTGTATGCTTCCATCATACTTATTATTGCTTTGAAATGCTAAATTATGTGCATCAACAATACATATGTTTTTTCACACTAGTTCACCGAATTACCTTGTTTATATGCTTTCATCAAACATTGCATTGCTTCAGGTGGAATGATGTTTTACTTCAGGTGATTTGGACAGCGTTGGATGAACTATTTGAAGCACTGCTGCATTGACAAGTTATTTCTTGAAGCCGGCGGAAGCAAACCTATATGCAGCTCCAAGCATGTCATCGAGGTGCTGAAATAATGTGTGCCATGAGGAGCTGCGCCAAAGGCCATCTTGAGGCATGGATCATCACATCCCATACAGAAGCAAGTAGTGAAACGAGTAGAAGCAATATTCAATTTGTAAGGAATGATTCGATGGAAATTATTTATCATGGAAGCTGTAACAGCCCAGTTTTCAGAAAAATTAAAAAATTTGTTTTCGATGTGAATTGTTTGATTGCCTGATTTGTTTGCGGTGTTTGCATCCCCGATTTATCGATCGGCGATTATTTTTCCCCCTCTTATCTCGTATCGGACGGAGACCGACCCTTGCCACCCTGACACTCGACCTTGCGACACCGGGTTTCGCCCAATCACCGTCGCGAAAACCGCACGAGACCAGCCGCAGCCAACGGAACGAAAAACCCCGTTTAATAACTAAACGGGATATTTTTATAGCGCGCCGGAAAGTGTTTTCGGAACGGTTCCAGCGCGAGGTGAATGCCTCCGGCTCGACTCGTTGATCGCGCAGTTCGAAGTTTTACCCGAATCGGAGGTCCTGCGGACCCCCGACGGTCAGAAACGGGAGCACCGTGCACGCGAGACAAAAACCGGGGATGTTTTTTCAAACTGCCAGCCACCCATGCTATATAAAGACCACCACACTCCCACCCACCTAGGGTTTCCCTAGGCAGCCACCAGCCCCAGTTTTATCCCCAATTTTCGTAACCCTAGCTCCCAGATCCGTTTTCGGCCGTCGGATCGCAGATCGGACGCGCCCAGTTGCGCCACGTCGTCACCCTCAAGCTCCCACCTCTCTCTCTCTCCTCTCTCCCCGAGGCAGCCATGAAGGCGAGGCCGCCGCCTCCGCAGCCGGCGAGCCAGCCGGGCCTCTCCCCTCCTCCCGCCGGACCTCTCCTCTCCCCCTTCCCTCCTCCTCTCCTCTCTCTCTGACCCGCCCCCGCTTTCTCTCCCTCGTAGGCCACCTCGCCGCCGGAGCCATGGAGCTCGTCGTGCAGTGCCATGGCCATGGGCCACCCGGACCAAGGACGGCCGCTGCGCCCTCCCTCCGTCGCCCTGGAAGGCCGCCGGCGCCACCTTCCTCCGCATCCGCGGCCGCCGCCTGCCCCTGCTCCGCTTCGCCCGCCGCCGGTGGCCGGCCGGCGAGCCGAGCCGCCAACTGCCGCCGCCGCGCTCGGGGACGAGGTCCCGAGCGGCTCCTCCCCTCCAGCCGGCCAGGTGGGCCCGGCCAGCCCAGGCCACCGTGGCCCAGCCACCCACCGCGCCAGATCCAGCCCCAGCGGCCAGATGGGCCGAGGCCCATGGTGAGGGCCCATGCCCCACTTTTTTTTCCATACCCTCTGTGAATTTCTGCTAAGTCCTTTATAA
This sequence comes from Bromus sterilis, assembly GCA_950022295.1. NCBI lineage: Eukaryota > Viridiplantae > Streptophyta > Magnoliopsida > Poales > Poaceae > Bromus > Bromus sterilis. The sequence goes on along the minus strand of OX465595.1, from coordinate 413,773,611 downwards.
ACTGCTGCTGATGCCTGTTTGCGTTGTAATTTTCCATTAATCCGTAGCTCGGATCGCGTTGCGCCCAAAAGACGAATTGTTTAGATTTGCGTGCACTTTAATTCATCTTTTGTGAGCATTTGCATTTGAGCTCATCTTGATTGTGTAATTGTGTGCTGAACAGGGCATCAGGCCGTTAAACTGCTACTTTTCCTGTTTAGTGTTGTTGTTATTATTTTGTTGCAACTTTGCATGATGATTGTAACAAATCCATGAGCCCTATTGCATTGATTCCTTTTGCGTTGCGTTAAGCAATGTTTATACTTCAGTTTTATGCATTCACATGCCATATTTGCTTGCTGCATCATGTTTATATCTTGCTCCAAAGTAGCTATCCTGATGTTATTGTGCTGCTATTGCTGAAACTGTTATTTTGTTGCAACTTCGGTCGACGAGTGTGTCGCGACTGTTTATCGGAATTGAGTGATTCCAATTTCATTTTGTTAAGCATCATGTCTACTTTCATCCCATGTATTGCTATGTCATGTTGCTGCACTTTTGCATATAGATTTACCCCTGTTTATACAGAATGTGTGCATAACTTGTCTTGCTTATATCTTTTTAACCGTAACTCCGTTTGGAGTGTGCCTTATATGTAACTTGATTAGTTTTTCGTGTTCTTTGTGTTTATGCTATTGTTTTCTGTTGTTAACCAACCTAAAATATTGTTTAGGCAAAACAGTACCAAATCTTTAAATTGTCGTGCGACACTTAGTGTTATGCCATGTTTAGGTTGTGCCTCACTTAAATTGTCTAGCATAGATAGTTTACTTTGTGCTTCAGCTCTTGACCTGTTTGTGTGCTATGCCATGCTTGCTTGAGTTGCCATGTTAATAACCGTTGTTTGGTCACCTGTAACTAAACAACTTGAACCACCGTAAATGTGCGGTATCGTCGTGTGTGACGAGTACTCCACTTAAATCGTTAGTAACCGTTCTCGACGATAGATCCGTATCGTGTTGCCGTGCCTTGTGTTGTTTCTTTGATCTTGTATTGCTCCGTAGTAATAGTGGTGCACCGTTGATTGATTTCCAGTGTTTACCCTCTTTTGTGCTTCCGCGGGTACCTCTCGGAGACGTTGCGAGCTTGCGATCGACTACACCTTCGGAACCCGACTTATCAACAGGCAAGGACTATGCATTACTTATGATCCATTCTATTTCACCCAGCGGTTTGCATGCTAGTCCATGTTAGGTTCGATGTTTGATCCTACCACATGTTTACAACCTCTTTCAAACCGATACAGCCATGTCCCCTCCCAGCAAACCTTGTACTGCTATGTTACTATTGCTCGTTGCTCAGCCCCTGCTTAGTATGCATGCTTAGGATGCTACGATGTTACCCTGTTACTCTTTGGGTTGGGATATCACCTGATTATTATATTATTGTTGATGATATGATTATTATAAATGTTGACTATATTCGACGAAGGATGGAAGGTCTAGGCTATCCCGCCCCGACGCTTTGTTCCATTCGAGTCACCTAGGATCCGAGTTCCGGGTATTGGTTTTGAGACTGAGCGTGCCTAACCGCGTGTGGGATTTTATGGGGTCCCCTTTTCTTACCTATCTAGCTTCAAACATTTCTAGTGGTGGCCCAAGCTGATTTACCATTTGAAAACATGCATATATATCTTGTCGGGTCGCTCCTAGCAGATATCTTTTAAAACAACTTGGGCCAGCGGAGACATGGTTTCTTTGTTGGTCCACACCTGGAAGCTAGGGGGCTGCCCACATCTGTTTGGGTAGCTAACCCGACCTCATCCAGACGGTAGAGGCCGATTCGAGAGCGCGGCCGGCTTTTGAGTTGGATGTCGACTCACCGGGGGCCACCCGGATTTGTGCGTTGTTAGTTAGAGGGACCTGTCGTTTCGGATCTCTTGGAACTAAATCATAAAATGGTTGCCTGTGATGGGTAGCAACTGAGAGTGACGGACGTGCGTGCGGAGCCTCGTAATGGGCAGCTGGTACACCCCTGCAGGGTTAAATCTTTTCGAGAAGCCGTGTCCACGGTTATGGACGACTTGAGACCTACTCCTTGTTCATAGACAACAACAACTGAGATAATCTTAATATAACTTGATCAACGTGTGTGTGTCTTGACTGCTTCTTCTTCGTCGGGATGCGAAGAGGAGGACAAGGATAGGATAGGTGTTATGTTTGCGTAAGTAGTTGATAGCAAGACTTGTTGGAGGCGATTCCTCATCGAATGCTTGGCTTCTTATCTTACTCTCTAGTTCGTTAGCCACTTCATAAATGCTAGTGCGGCAGCAACCTCACCACTTACCCCTTCCTTACCGTAAACTACTAGTTGTCCTAGAATGACGAGTGATGAAGTCCTTGCTGGGTCAGATGACCACTATAGTTGGATGCTGAGTACCTCTGTACTCATGATACTACCCCCAAACTCTTTTCAGGGTTCTGATCGACAACAGGTATGGTGATCGACGTTTCACGTGGAGACTCGACGACGACTAGTTAGGCGGATCCCGGCGGAGGGCCTGGACCCGTGTGGTTATGGGATCGATGCTTTTCTCTTTGCCACTAGGCATTTGCTTGTAGTCTGTACTCAGACATGTACCTTCCGCTGTTGTATTGTATTTAAGGCAGTTGTATGCCGATTGTATGAGATGTTGTATCCTGTATCTGTAATGTTGTGATATCATGTTGGAAATCCGGGGCATATGGCTTTGTCATATGTCGCGGTGGGTCCGATATGTGCTTCGTCCCCGGATCTGGGTGGAAACACTTAGATCTGGAACAGTACCGCATATCGGGCCTTACAGAAGCAAAGTTGTTTCTCCATGGAATTATGGAAGAAAAATATTTTATCCATGGAAAAAACTAAGCACATTTGTTTCTTGGAAACACATCCCTGATGTGTTTGAAGCATGTGTAGTCATGATAAAGATCATTTCGATGGTAATGTCTAATTTCTTTTGAAGCAAATTTCTATATGACGGAAACGTGATTTTGTGTTTTTGAAGTAACATAAATCATCACTTAAGTACAAATTCAAATACTCAGTTGGGAGATGGAAGCTTAATAATTCACCATGGAAGCAAATTCGTTGGTAGACGAAAGCAAGTTTAATTCAACATAAAATGATGCTTCCATACATCAAGAAGAATGCTTCTGTGGTATTAAAATGATGTTACCGTCAATAAGGAAAAACATATTACAAATTACGTAGTAAATTGCAGGATTTACTTGTGAGAAATAACCATATTTTTTTCAAAATTACATCCGTAAATAATGGGACTTTAAGCCGTTCTAGGAAGCAATTTTAGGAAACATATGGCAGATTGTGGGGACATGGATTAGGAAGCCCCAAAATTCACGGTTGCATTTACCAACAAATCAGGCATTAATTAAATACGAAATACTAGGCACCTAACTTAGTAGTACGATGGCGCACCTAGTAGATCGGACGACTAGCTTACTTCTAATCGTACGGCCATGTACTGGTTTGATAGACAGCAAATTCCTGTAGTCTGATGCCTAGCGGCGTCCAAAGCTTTACTAGACGAGGAACCAGGGTATAAATGATGTCTGGTTTAGCCATGTACCTGAACCCTTGTACGAGTAGCTTTTTGTGTGTGAGAGGCTGACAATATAAACTCACTGACATATGACCAAGGAATGAAGCACTCTTTCCCATCAAAGGAAGAACAACACCGCATCCCTGACAAGCATATATCACTGCCTGCTTTTCGCGATACCAGCAGAGGCCGGCGCCAGGATTTGACTCTGATATTCCATCTCTAGCCATATCACAGCATGTGCTAAGTGCAGCTGCCTGCAATGTATTTGTTGTACTGACAAATACAATGGAGGTCTTCACAAACGTTTGGCAAAATTGTAAAAGATTACATGTTAGTTGTAAAATATGCCCTGTTTTAAATCTAAAAAAAATGCAAAATTGCCATGAAACTGTACAAAAACAGTAAAACATTAAAAAATCATTTGACCGACATGCAATGGCAAAATTTCCATCAAGAAAAGATGCAATGACAAATTTGCTACCAAGAAAGAGATGTGATTACAAATTCGCCATGACATTTTGTAATTAGAAAAAAACTTTCATCGTCCAATAAGAAAGATAAAATAGCAAAATTCCCATAACATTTCTTTTTTTAATTTTCCATGGTCCAAAATCTAAATTCACCATCGTTTAAAATTAAAGTTACCATGGTCCAAAACTACGTTTGCCATGATTTAATAATGAAGATACAATGACAAATTCACCATGACATTTTGTTATAAAAAACTCTTTTTTTATTATTTTTCCATGGTCCAAAATCTAAAATTTTCATTTTTTAAAATTAAATTTACCATGGTCCAAAACTATATTTGCCATGTTACGATAAATAAAATTGTCATGATCCAAAACCTAAAATTTTCATTGTTCAAAAAATAATTTTGCCATTATAAATAAAAATTGTCATGATTCAAAAACTAAAATTTCAATAATTTTTAATGTCTAAATTTGTTTGCAAAAATCAAATGAAAATGCCATGATAATTTGTATGTAATGAAAAATTGCCATAGTGCATATTTTTGTTGTACAAAATTTACCATGTGTTGAAAAATATATTTTAAGATATTTTGGCACTCAAAAGAAAAAGGGTGCGATTCGCTCTCTGTGATTACAAAAAACCTCTGGGATATGTCCTTCCTTTTTTGGGCAGCATGTTTTACTCGAAACAAATGCGCGTGCTCCAAATTCATACCATCCACACATACCTCATCATCTGCCCATCTCCCAAGCATCTGTGTCTATCCACCGAGGTTTACTTCTAAATGCATGTAAGATGTTTCTGTAGTTTAAACTGAACTACAGTACGTACAAAAATTTATAAAGACGGAGGGTATACATAGAGAGAGAGAGAGATCGAGAAAGACACGGCCGGCAGGTACGGTAGAGCGGTGCTGTCGGAAAGCGATATATATATCGCCGTTGTAATTTTTACCCAGAGGATAACCGCCAATCAGCACGGCCCCAAGCCAACATGGTGCTATGACCTCCATATACTACAATGATTTTGAAAATGACAACCCGTATCTCTTGTTGTTGTGTGCAAACAAGGCCGCATCAGACAGTAACAATGCATATAAAGTGGCGATCGGCCCCGGCAGACGGCACTTGTCCTCCAGCCTGATTTTGGCCACACCGGCTGAGGCCCTGCGCCAGGATTTGATTCGATACTCCCCCGTCTCCTCCAGCCATGCATGACACGACGTGTGCTAAGTGCATTATTTGCACGTACGGATGCACACAAGACACAACGGAGGCGATGCATGGTGACCCAGGCTCCGTCCTATTAGTAGTACGCACATGTGCTCACTCGTGAAATGCATTGTGTTTAGCACTAATCTGGTATTGAGGATATCATCATTGTTTATTAGCGTGGCATCAACGTACCTAATGGCGGCTTCCGTCACCATCGTGCCCGGGCCAAAGATGGATGAGTCGGTAGAGAAAGAGATGTGCTTCATCATCATGGCTGAGTAAAACTGTGAAAGTAAGAGTATCCAGAAGGCGAAACCCCACTTCATCTTGTTCTTAAGTGCTCCTTCTCCGCTCAGCTAGCTTTGGCATCCCGTGGCCACTTGGCTCAATGATTTGAAGGTTTTCACTAATTTTTAAGACCGTGACTCCATTACAACTTGGTGGAATGACCTCACATGTCGGTTCAATACCAAAGAGATTAATGCTGCGATCATAAACAGCTGGCACCTATGGAAGGAACGCAATCATAGGGTCTTCGAGGGAAGTAGTCTGGCGCCGTCGAAGCTTGCACTACTCATCAAGGATGAAACAAGACAATCTTCAGAGGCAGCACATTGGCTACTGGAGAATGAGAACTACCCACCTCCAAAACCAGTATTTGTAACCTGCTGCTGGTGGCTCCTTAGCCATGTAAACTTGAGACAACCTTTATATTGCTCCCTTGTTAATTAATCGACATCACATGTCATTCCCTCAAAAAGAGTATCCAGAAGCTTTCGACAAACCAATTTTATTTGTTTGGGTTGATCGACATTCCTCATATCTAAAGAAAATATGAAAAGGTCCAAACACGATCGTCATATCAAATCCGACAGAAAGGGATCCACTATAAATTTCATCAAACCCGCCTCGACCTAGCCAGACATGCAATGATGTGAGAATCAGTTGTGTCATTTTACAAAGTAGCATTGTCGAGGATGGAGGTGAAGGCGTAGCTCCAACCATGATTTTTAGAAGCTCAAACACATATCTGACTCCCAAAACAAGATGTAGAGCATATTGGGAATATTTTGAAGATGCATCAACAATTTTATGATCATCAAATGCATGTACGACCACTCAATTATTTTGGGAGCATATGTGAACTCACATTAGAAACCAAGGAGTGTAATGTTTGAATTACGCACATCAAATAAATTTTATGTTTAAACTTTGTATTTTTACTATAAAAATGGTATTTACGTATGATACACGTCTAGAATTAAACTTTGTATTTTTGCTATAAAAATGGTATTTACGTATGATACACACCTAGAATTAAACATTGTATTTTTGCTAACCACCTAGGTTACCTCAATTACTATGTCCAATATGGAAACAGTAGCTATATGAATGATCAACAGCAACCGGTTTACTGTAGCGAACTATAATTTGCCTATTTTTTATTTATTTTTATTGTTTTCCCTTTTCATTTTTTTATTTTCAAGTTTTGTCTCCTGTAAAAAAATGTTAGAGAAGGTCGTAATTTTTCCAGTTTTGTTCATAAACAAATAAAATCACATTTTCCGAAATTCTACAAGAATTTAAAAAACAATTCCTTAAAAGATTGTTCAGAATTAAACCACAAACATTTTTTTAAAGCAGGAACAAAATTTTGATCAAAAACAATTTTTGGAAAACAAGAACAAATTTTGGAATCTTCAAACACAGTCAAACAAAAATTTTGAAACCAGATTTTTTTTAAAATTTTCCCCAAAAAACATCTGAATTTGGGAACAAATTAATTAGAAAGCGGGAGCATTTTTGAAATTCTAAGCAAATTTTGCAAGATGAACATTATTTGAAACTCTCCAAACATTTCTTGAATTTGTGAATAAATGTTAGAAAAAGGGTACATTTTTTTTGAATTTGTGAACAAAATTTTGTAAACGAGGGATATTTTTTATTTTTTTTCAAAAAATTGAAAACGCAAACAATTTTTGATATTCCAAAATATTTTTTTAAAGTAAAATACATCACAAGTCCAAAATTGTTCTGTGAGTGTCAAATTAGTCCCAATATTATGAAAATGAATATATGGAACCTAAAAGTTTACCTAGTGTGTCACCCGCAGTCCTATCCACGTCATCAACTTTAACCTGCACGGGTAGTAGCTTGACTACTCTGATGTGACAACTTTTTGCACCCCCCTCCCAAGAGGTCATATGTTCAAATGGATCCATTTTTTCACACATTCACATCACCATAGCAAGCATCCATGCCAAATTTCATTGTTTTTTGTTATTTTATGCATTTTTTGAAAGTTTTCCTAATAAATTTTTTTAAAATACTGGTCAAACGTGACACAACGTGCATACAATGTTCAAATTTGTTTATATTTTGCATGGAGGAATACCATGAGCATGCCCACATGCTGGCTAAATTTAGTGTCATTCCACGCATGGCAAAAAATACACCATGTTCAAATATAGGGGTTCGAGTAGACCGAAAGATCCATTTCTTTTACATGCATCAAATGGTCGGTCCCAAATTTTTACCCACACTTGCATCGATCACCATCGAAAGCATTTGTACCAAGTTTCATCAGTTTTTGAAATTTTAAGAATTTTCTAAGGTTTCGCCGATGAAAAATCCGAAAATACTGGTCGAACGTGACATAGCGTGTAGAGGTGTTGGATATCATTCAAACCTAACATGGATGCCTACGTATCAATAATCATTTGGCAGGCTACAAGAGATGTCACATCAGATTTGTGTCTAGTTGAAGAAGAGTTAAGATGAGAGAGAAGATAAGCGAGCTAAAACTTACAGCCAATCATAACACAAGCTCCAACATTCTTTATGAGAGAAGATAAGTGAGCTAAAACTTACAACGAATCATAACACTAGCTCGAACATCCTTTATGAGAAAAACAAGTAGATCATATATCAATGACATCTAGCATCTGTAAACAATGTTATAATATACTTAGTATAACTAACTATTGTATGGATGGATTATTAGGTTAACTATAAGTAACATGGTAACTCCATATAATCGATCGTCAACTATAATATTAACCATGCACTTAGCTCTGCAAATGTACGTACACGTAGTGTATAATGTAACGACATGCATGCAACATTAGATAACTTTTCTTTCGAGATATCAATACATGAAATTTTAGCTTGACCGCCGGCTAATAATTTAGCTTGACGAGCACCAAAATATTCCGGAGAGTGATGTAATTTGACTCGAAACAGTAGGCAGTCGGGTTCCATGTTCACACGATTAATTTTGTTTGATTCTCCGTCCACGAGGTGTGTTCATCGCACGTTCCGTCGAGCTATCCATGCTTAGGTAAACTAATGCTTACGATTATTAGCTTCATATCTCCACTAATTGAGAAGACCAGGGCCAAACTAGCCCGGGCCAAAGATGGATCAGTGGATAGAGAGATGTGCTAAACCATGTCTGAGTAAAACTGTGAAAGTAAGAGTATTCAAAAGACGGAACCCCACTTCATCTTATTCTTAAGTTCTCCTCCGCTCAGGTTTGGCATCTGGTGGCCACTTGGCTCAATAATTTGAAACTTTTTACTAATTTTCAAGACTGTGAGTCTATTACAACTTGATGGAATGACCTCACCTGTCGGCTCAAAACCAGGGAGATGAATGCTGCGATCATAACCTGCTGGCACCTATGAAAGGAACACAATCGCAGGGTCTTCGAGGGAAGTAGTTTGGCGCCGTCGGAGCTAGCACTACTCATCAAGGATGAAACAAGACAATCTTTAGATACAGCGCACATTGGCTACTGGAGAATGAGAACTACCCACCTCTAAAAACCCAGATTAGAAACTTCAGTATTTGTAACCTGCTGCTGGCTCCCGAGCCATGTAAACTTGAGACAACCATTATGTTGCTCCCTTCTTAATTAATCAGCATCATATGACATTCCCTCAAAAGAAGTATCCAGAAGCTTCCCACAAACCGGTTTTATGTATTTGGGTTGATCGACATTCCTCATATCTGAAGAAAATATGAAAAGGTCCAAACACGATCGTCATATCAAATCCGATAGAAAGGGATCCACTACAAATTTCATCAAACCGGTCTCGACCTAGCTGAACATGCAATGATGGAAGAATCAAGTTGTGTCATTTTACACAGTAGAATTATCAAGGATGGAGGTGAAGGCATAGCTCCAACCGTGATTTTAAGAAGCTCGAACACATATCCGACTCCCGAAACAAGATGTAGAGCACACTGGGAATATTTTGAAGATGGATCGACAAATTTAAGATCATCAAATGCATGTACAACCACTCAATGATTTTTGGAGCATGTGTGAACTCACATTAGAAACCAAGGATTTTAATGTTTGAATTACACAAATCAAATAATTTTTTTGTTTAAACTTTGTATTTTTGCTTAAAAAGGTATTTACGTATGATACACACAAATTAAACTTTGTATTTTTCTAACCACCTAGTATACCTCAATTACTATCTCCAATAAGGAAACACTAGCTATATGAATGATCAACAACAACCCGTTTACTTGTAGTGAACTATTATTTACATATTTTTATTTTTATCATTTTTCCTTTTCATTTTTTCAATTTTCAATTTTTGTTTCCTTTTAAAAAATGTTAGCGCTTTTGAAAATTTGGCCAAAATTTCAAAAGATCATATTATTTTCAATTTTCTTCATAAATAAATAAAATCACATTTTTAGAAATTGACAAGAATTTTCAAAAAATGTTCGTGTCCTTAAAAGATTGTTCAGAATTGTTAAAAAAATGTTCGTTTTGCTGCGTATGGCACACCGTAAATATTGCAACCGTAGTATTAAAATGCTATCATACTAAAATGCTACTATGTTGATCCATATTATTTTTTGCTAAATGATGTATTTAGATGTATTTTAGTGTTAAGCACATCCATTTGATAGCATGATATAAAAATGCTACTAATGATTTTTTTCTACAATAAAAAGATGAAGTGTGATTGGTGATGATGTGTCTCGAATTTTGTTGCAACCGTTATTAAAAAAACTACCATCGATGATCAAATTTGCTGCCAAGAATTAATGGTAAATATGGTGAAAAAACTTAAAAACATATAATATTTTTTATTACATACATGTACCCAATGAATTACAACCCCTCCGTAAATATTGCAACAATACGAAAATACCATACAACGCAAATGGGTATGTTAAAATCTGTTGAATGGCGATGATCGAACGGCTACCGGTCCAAACTGACCGGTCCACCCGCGGCTAGCGCTGCCGATAATTTAACTTGACCACCGGCGGATAGTTTAGCTTGACGAGCACCAAACTATTCTGTAGAGTGATCCAATTTGACTCGGAAAATAAGGCGGTCGGGTTTTCGTGTTCACACGGTCGATTTTGTTTGGTTCTCCTCCGTCCATGAGGTGTGTTCATCCCACGTTCCGTCGAGTTATCTATCCATACTCACGTAAAATAATGCTTACGATTATTAGCATCATCTCTCCACACTAATTGAGCAGACAAATTAAAAGGGCGTCGTCCCTTCTCTAAACAGACAAGCAACAAAAAAGGTGCGTCTTTCTTCAAGAAAGAGTATTTTTTACCGTACCTGAATTCCTTTTTTTACGAAATAACTCTTCTAATCATATTAGCCGCATCCAAACAGTCAGGCTCGATGTCGATTCAAAGGTTACTTCATTGCAAAACCAACATAAATCCCTCTCTGATTTTCAACATAATAGACTTTACCACATCATTGCAGAAGCTGAAGATAATGAGTGTTAAGCTTTACGCGGACATCAACTGGTGACTTCCATGCACCATGTTATGTTGAGTTGTATGTACCCCGAATTCCATGAGAGAGCTGAGACTCCAAACCGAACTTAGAGGGGTATTTTACACGTTTTCTCTTGTAAATGAAACAACGAAAGTTGCTAATAAGAGAATGACAACCAACAGGATATCTTCACGAAAACAGCATATATCTCATCTCCTGGGACAGCAACCATCCACCCCCAGCCGTTTTCGTCCCTCACTTTTGTCTCTGCTTTGTTTATCCCAGCTAAGTGATGCAACATGCGTTGATATCAATGTGCACATAACTATGAGCCCATGATACATGTGTGCTTACTGCTTAGTGCACCTACCTCAAAGTACAGAAGTTCTGCATTGTTTTTAGGGCAGTTCTCCCAGCAGAACTGCATTATTTGCTCACGCACACGAGGGAGCTGAGGTGACGCTCGGGGCACGTATGTGTGACACGCACCCGAGCTCACTCGTGAAGCACATTCTGCTCCATATATCAGTCCGGTGGTTGAGGAGAGATGATTCTAACCGTACACATCGTTTATTTTGTATCAGCAGGGATATCTATAACTAATGTGTGATCGATGACCATCACGCAAAAAATAACATGAAAAATTGGAGTGTGAACAGGTGATATACCGTCTCATGCTGCGAGTCAAAGTGATTCTCTGAAACATTTCGCGCTCGTACGTCAAACGTAAGCTGTGCACCGGTGGTCAAGTTTAATTGAATTATCCGATTCATGTCTCCTTGCGCGCGTGTACATTTGCAGAGGTAAGCTAGTTTTGTCGGGCCAGTTTAATTTTCACCAGGGACTCAATGAGCAAGTGACACCAAGGATGGACAAGGTAGTGCATGCCGCTTCTGCGTTGTCCAGTTCCAAGCACGCCAAAGCACCTCTGCGGCGTAGAAACACACGCTGGAGCCGCCAGAAAGTTCAGTTCCTTGAAGGCGGTTCCAGTTGTTATCTGATACTAGAGTAACATTTTTTAGGGTTAGTGGGCCGTATGTATTCTGGCGAGACGTTTCAAGCATAACACATAACATATAAAATGATAAAATATAGCATGGAGAAGAACTAATGATTCTTGATGAAGGGATGCACGGGGGGATCCCAAGCTTACACGCTTGAGTCTCCTTGGATATTGCTTGAGGGTGCATGAAGGCATCCCCAAGCTTGAGCTTTTGACACTTCCGGATTTTCTTTCATTATTCGCATACTTGAAAAACCCCTTCATACGAAACTTATCATAACCTGATTAGAGTGGTTAGTACTCATAAATAAATAAATAAATTCTACTGGAAATAAAGATTTTCATCAAGAGCTACTGTTTCTAAAGATTTCCAAAAAAAATTGCAAAGAAAAAGCAAGCTTAAGATTTGAAGAACGAAGAAGAAGAAAAATGTGGCAGAATCTGTAAAAAACAAACCAACATATAGTAAATATTTTTTTCGGGGCACTTCTGCAACTCAAATCAAAAAACTCAGAACATACGCCAAAAATCCCATTGTATAGAGCATGCTGTCAAAAAAATTCAGATCAAAAAGATGATATGATGATTTTAGGTGAATTTTTCCGTCAAACAGACAGAATCTGTTTCTGGACAGTATGTCACAACTTTTGATCTTTCCTGTAATCGGAGACTAAAACTTGGCACAAATCTTGAAAATAAAGATACAATAATGTTGCTACAGTAGTAACAGAAATTAAAAATATTTTGGGTTGCCTCTCAATAAACGCTTTCTTTTATGCCTTTGAGCTAGGTATAATGCGAAAAGAAGAATCAAGGTTCAAAGAAATCTTTATCATAAAAAATTTCAACTTTCCCTTCAATGAGTTCATTCTTCTTTATCCTAGGGAAGAGATACGTACCTTTGGCTTTCCTACGAAAGCGTATTTGACCTTTACCTATGCCAATGAAGCTTTTCATGGCTCGGAGGAAATTCCTTCCAAGCACTATGTTTCCTTGGTTCACCAACTCCATAATGAAGAAATCAACCGTTGCATTTCTTTTGGAAAACATAACCTGGACATTTTTTATTTCTCCCTGGGTCTCATAATCGTTTCCATTAGTATGTTCATGATATATAGAAGAATTAACCATGCTTGCAAGGTTTAAAGAATCATTAAAAAATTGGCATTGTAGAAACCACATATCCAATATCACAAAAAGCAAAGAAGTCTTGGTTAGAGATACTAATTCTAACAAAGGGCTCCCAATCATCATCTGTCTCCGGAATCTTTTTCCTACCGGTCTTAAATTCTCTACATCCTTCAAGTCTAAAGCATCTATTCTCTTCTCAATGGCAGTAAGTCTATCTATAATAGCATCAACTCCATGATAATAAACAAAGTAACTAGATATACCATCTATAATATCGAGAGCTTTGGCTTCATCACATCTAAGAAAATTTTCTCCAGCTAATAGGTCTAGAGAAAATTTACACCACTTAAAAACCCCATGGTAAAAAGTGTCGAGCAAGACACTCGTAGATTTCTCAGGAATAACCTTCTTATAAATCCTAAAAACCCTATCCCAAGCCTTCTTCAAGTTCTCACCATTCTCTTATCTAAAGTTTCTAAATTCAACATCCGATGAGCACTATAGATAGCAAAGATAGACATCTTGACTAAGAAGAAAAAGCAACTAAAATCAAAATAACTAATTTTTTGTGGTTTTTGGTATAAGACTCTAAAGAAAAACTAGAAAGTAAACTAACAAGACTAAAAAGAAAAGGTAAAAGATAGTGTGCGACTCCCCTATCTTGTAGACCGGAGTCTCCGACAACGACGCCAGAAATTAGCTTGATGGCACCGAAGTAGTGCTCCTCGTTGGTACCCCAAATAGAAGGTTTAGATGTAGTAGCGGCTAATTTACCTTACACGAGGACTATAAGGTTTATCGAATCTAGGAGGACTCAAAGGATCTTCAAGTAGGTGGTGAAGTGAGCAATGCGCCGTTTACTCGATATTACTCGCTTAACCTGAACCTGCACACGACACAAGTAACTTTGCTCCCAACGAGTTCAAAGAGGTTGTCAATATCTTCGGTCTTGTTGTTTACAAAGGATCAAACGCACGGTGGAAAGAGTGATGGTGATTGCAACTGAGAAAGGAAATAAAAGCAATTAAAGATGGAGGTGTAAACAATGGTGGAAATATGGACCGGGGTCCAATGATGTTCACTAGTGATGTCTCTCTCCCAAAATAGAATAAAACAACTATGCTGGATGAACAAATTACAGATGGGCAATTGATGGAATTATAAACGCACCACAATGCTAATTAAGCTACAAGAAAGTTAGAGGGTCAATCATATGGGCAGTACGCCAAGACAAGTAGACCGTTTATTCATCAACATCTACTACTAATCATCCACCTTGAGATATCTATTCACAATATCTCGCTCGTATTAAGTTGCGAGCCCCACCCAAAGTGTAAACCCAAAGCAACAGACAACTGCATTAACAAACTATGCATAAGGTAAAAAATCCTTGCAACCGCGGTTACAAGCACCGTTGTTTTCTCCCTGGTGGCAACATCACATCCCCTAGTCTCATGTTTCTATCACTCAAGCTTGACATCGGGGGGCATGAACCCATAATCAAGTATAATGCTCCCTCTTGGAGTTACTATCTACTACTTGGCCAAAGCAATAAAAAGCAACGGAGAACATGTAAGAAATTACTCAAGAACAAAATATAAAAGGAGAACCAAATATATAACTCATCATGATCTGAACATAATCTCATAATCCATCGGATCCCAGCAAACACAACATAACAATATCAGAAAGATTACATAGATGTCTTGATCATGTAGGGAATCTCACAAGGGCTAATAATTGAAGCACAAGATTGGAGACAAGACATCACATATCTACTGGTCATGGACCCATGGTCCAAGGGGGACTACTGATGGATTCTCGCCCCTCGTTGGTTACCCAAACTGGAAGGTTGAGATGTAGACAACAGCAAATTTCCCTCAGTGAAGATACCAAGGTTTGTCTCCAGTAGGACTTCGACAACGACAGGAAGGTGAAAACAACTCCAGCAATTAGGCGGTTGACGTGGATCTACACACGCAACAGATAACCTTGCTCCCAACGAGTACAGAGAGGTTGTCAATCCCTCCGGCCTTGTTGTTTACAAAGGATCAAACGCACGGGATAATAATGATAGCGATAGCAACAGAAAAGGAAATAAAGCAGAAAATAAATAGCGGGTGTAAACAGTGGTGTAAATATGGACCGGGGTCCCATGATGTTCACTATTGATGTATCTCTCTCAAAAGACGATAAAATAGCCATGCAAGGTAAACAAATTACAACTGGGCAATTGACAGGATTATGTGCGCAAACCAATGCTAACTATGCTACAAAGAAAGGAAGAGGCTCAAAAGCTTGGGCGGTACGCCAAGACAAGTAGACCTAAATCCATCTGCATCTACCTACTAATCATCCACCTTGAGATATCTATCCAGAACATCTCGCTGGTATTAAGTTGCGAATCCCACCCAAAGTGTAAACTCAAAGCAACAGACAACTGCATTAAAGAACTTTGCGTAAAGTAAACAATCCTTGCACCCGCAAGTACAAGCACCGTTGTTTTCTAGAGATGACGAGAATTGTGTAGGGCTACAAAAGCACACCTCAGAGTTCGTAGTTCTCATCTATGGAATTCCCAATGTCACCGCGGCCATCCAAAGAGAGTACCACAATCACCACAACATATCTAAAGGATAGTCAAAGACAAGCACCAAGAGACTCTCAATCTTAAATCCACACACAAAAGAGGAAATCACTCATGAAAATATTCTTCTAACCCATGTCCAATAGACCGCTGTCACCATGGTCTCGGGGATTATACTAGATAAGATCAAGTGAGTACATCAATCCAATACATAGAAGAAGGGGAAACATCATGGGATCATCCTAGATTAACATAGCCTATGATCACAATCAAGATCACATCAAGGGAGAGAGAGAAGACCACATAGCTACTGGTAGAAACCTCAGCCCCGAGGAGGAACTATTCCCGCATCATGGAGGGAGGAAGCAACGTCGATGGAGATGAATCCGAGGGCACTTCCCCATCCCGGCAGGGTGCCGGAATAGGAATTCTGGTCCCCCGAAGCTTGTCGGCGATGGCGGCGGAGATCGGAATTGCTTATGGAGAAAAAGGGGTCTGGAATCAGGGTTTTCGCGATGGGAGAATAAATAGGAGCCAAAGGGGGGCACCAGGGGGGCCACCGGTCGCCTTGGCGGCCTCCCGGCGCAGCCAAGCCCTGGGCCGCCCCCACTGGACGCCTAGGCACCAGGTGGGGGCCCTCTGGCCCTTCTTCGGTGAATCCATAAGCTTCCGGAACGCTGATTTTTTATCTGATTTTCCCGATTTTTTTGAGCACTTTTAATATGGGGGAAACCTGAAATAGAAAAACAGCAAAAAACAGGAACTGGCACTGGGGTGCACTGAGTTAATAGGTTAGTCCAAATATGATCAAAAGTGTATGAAAGTGTATCTAGAACATATCAATATCACACAAAACATGCATGGAGCAAGCAGAAATTATAGATACGTTTTGGACGTATCAACATCCCCAAGCTTAATTCCTGCTCGTCCTCGAGTAGGTAAATGATAAAAGCATAATTTCTGTGGTGACATGCTAACAACCATATAAGAACTTTTAAGTAAGGCAATCAAGGCATGTAATTCAATTCAAGTCATAACATGCAAGAGTCTATATTTAGCATTGAAACAAGCAACATAAGAACATAAAGGTGCAAGAGCTCTCGCTGTCCGTGACTCGAATGTCTCCAAATTGTGTTTGCGTGCAAGAAAGGTGATATGGATATACGAGAAAAAATATTTTTGTGTTGAGAACTCAATCTAATAAAGTTTCACACTTGGTCTTCTCTGGAATCTTATCTTGACTCATCCCCAGACCACTAGCCAGGTACAAGTCAAAATGATCCACTCCTTTTCGATATTTTGAGCACTCATGCAATGGATGAGCGTAAGCAAGAAAGTTGACACTTAGGATGGCAAAGAGATAATATGGTGGAGGAGGAAGTCAAAAAGGTGAGAAGGGCTCACATCAATGAGGACAATCATAGGCAAGAGAAAGCCAAATGATAGATATGATATGAGGAGTAGGGATTGCCATGCAACAGATGCACATATGAGCTAAGGTAATCTCTCCAATGGAACTAGTGGGGGTGCATCCAACTTGCTTTCTCAAGAAGACCTAGAGCACATTTGAGGAGGCTCATCATTGGAATATACAAGTCAAGTTCTATAGTGTGAAGGTCCCCACATAGCTATATGCAAGAATGATAATCTCTATGGAGTACAAGATATAAGAGGGAGTACGAGTGTGGATCTCTCAAAAGGAATAGTAGTGTGCCCCCTTCTCTCTTTTTATTTCTTTTTCTCTTTTTCTCTTTTTTTGTATTTTTTGGTGGCCTCAATGGCTCTTTCTATTTCTCTCATTTGTCCTCTTTGGGATCTTTTGATTTTGTCCTCTTTGGGATCTTTTCCTCACTTTAGGGGCAACACTATATAAATTACAAGAAGTATAGAAGATCTTTCACACTTTACAACAATACTCAAATCATAAAGAAAGTGAAACTATCATGAAGTATGCAAATGTATGCCTCTGCCAGTGTAGCAGGATATGCAATGATGCTAGCGCATCATGTAGCAATGATTAGGGAAAGGCCCAACTAGCATTCGGCTCATCGATCAAGCAAGTAGCATGTATGACATGAAGATCAAGTCATGAGAAGGCTGATGTTGCATGGCAATGTATCTCGGAAAGGCTATGGAAATGCCTTGATAGGTAGGTATGGTGGCTATTTTGAGGAAAGATATAAGGAGGTTTATGATGACAGAGCGTATCATGCCAAGGGTTTGGATGTATCGGCGAAGGTGGACGCCAACTCACGGAGTGAGAAGAAAGCAATGGACGGCACAGGAGAGGCTAGCAAATATGAGGAGGTGGAAGTGTCAACTTTCAATACTTACATTAGTCCGAAGAACTCATGCACTTATTATCGGTAACTCTCAATCTAGTAAGGAGGTTCACAAAGAGACAAGTACCCCGAGGAGGAGTGTATGGGGGTTTGGTTATCCTTGCGCATCCTCGACTCATGGTACGTGAGTGTACTCTAATATCCGACCCCTCAGAAGAGTAGTGATCCATCTAGTAGCTAGAGTTCTCAACTAGTTTTGTAGGTTTTGAAAATAAACACGGATTTCACAAAATATGACACCTCTCACTAATAGGCTAGAGCTCTTGACACAAAAAGTCCAAACATTACTCAAAGCAACACCTCAACACTATTGCAAGTTACTACTACAAAATAATAGCAACCTCAATTACCTATTTCAAGTCAAGACACACAACTCAGTGCAATAGGCAAACTCTCTAAACAAGATAAACATGAAAACTAAAGAGAGTTCCAGCAACAAACTAAACAAAAGCCAAGGCTCTTGCTAAAGAAAAACTAAGACTAAAACTAAATATGGCAGTAGCTACGAAAAGATAAAGAACACACAACAGTAAAAAGATAGGCATGAAAAATCCTATGATGTGTTCTAGATTTTGAAAGTGGAGCGTGTTTCTCTCACACACAAAGTAAGATGGGATCTAACTTGTTATGAACAGAAAGCAAAGCTAAAGAAAACTAAAAATAAAATCTAAGAGCGAGACGCTCCAAGCATAGCACATAACGCATGAAGTGATAAAAATATAGTGAGACGAAGGACGAACTGATGATTGTTGATGGAGATGGGGATGCACGGGGGCATCCCCAAGCTTAGACGCTTGAGTCTCCTTGAATATTTGTTGGGGATGCATGGGGGCATCCCCAAGCTTGAGCGCTTGACACTCCCGAATCTTCTTTCATCATCTTACATCGCACACTTGAAAACTCCCTTCATACATAACTCATCATAAGTTGATTAGAGAGGTTAGTACCCTTAATAAATATTTTTTCCCCACTGGATATAAAGATATTCTTGAATAGCTACTGTTTCTCAAGATTTCCAAAAGGTTTTTGCAAAGAAAAATCAAGCTTAAGGTTTGCAAAAGATAGGAGAGACAAAACGTGGCAGAATCTGTGAAAAACAGAACAACAGGTAGTAAAGAATTTTTTAGGGGTACTTCTGCAACTCAAATAAAAAAAATTCAGAACATACAAAAGTTCCGTGATTGTATAGAGAACGCTGTGTAAAAAATTCAGCTCAAAAATATGAACTGGTGATTTGATCTAATTTTTTCCGTCACGAGGACAGAATCTGTTTTCTGGACAACATGTCACAACTTTCACTTCCCTTGTCATATGAGGCTATAACTTGGCACAAAGCTTGAAAATAAAGATACAATGATGTTGATACAGTAGTAACAATCATCAAGACCACTAAAAACTGAAAGTAAAAAACTCAAAGTAAAGATAACAAGGATTGTCTCCCTAGAGCTCTTTCTTTATAGCCATAAAGATAGGCCTAAGATTTTAATGGTGCTCTCATAGGAATAAGAGTTGAAGCACAAAAAGAGCATCAAGAAGCAAATACAAATCACATTTAAGTCTAACATGCTTCCTATGCATAGGAATATTGCAATGAAATAATTTATTTAAGCACAAAGCAATAAGCATAGGAAGGCAAAACAAGTGCAACTTCAAAACCTTTAACATAAAGAGAGGGAACTTGATATTATTGAAATATCTATGAGCATATGTTCCCCTCTCATAATAATTTTCAGTGGGATCATGAATAAACTCAACAATATAAGTATCACATAAATCTTTCTCATCATGATCCACAAGCATAGAAAATTTGTTACTCCCCACATAAGCAAAATCCTTCTCATTAGTAATAGTGGGAGCAAACTCAACAAAATAGCTATCACATGAATCATTCTTATCATGATGCACTTTTAAAAATTTATTGTTTATAGCATAAATGTCATCACAATAATTATCATAGATGGGAGGCAAAGTATCATCAAAATAAATTTCCTCATCAAAACTTGGGGGGCTAAAAAGATCATCTTCATAAAACGTAGCATCCCCAAGCTTATAACTTTGCATATCATTAGCATCAAAGGTATTCAAAGAAGACATACTAGTAACATTTCTACTAACATGAGTGTTGTGCAAATAATGAAGCTCCATAGGCTTTTTTATTTTCTCTTCAAACACTTCATGTCCCAACTCAAGGTAGAGCTCATAAAGCTCTCTCATAATATTTTTGTTGTTTTCCATAAGCCTAACTAGTGAAAATAAAAACAAGAAACGAAAAGATTTAATTGCAAGATCTAAAGATATACCTTAACCGCTTACCTCCCCGGCAACGGCGCCAGAAATAGCTTGATGTCTACGCACGCTTCTATTCTTGTAGACTATGTTGGGCCTCCAAGCGCAGAGATTTGTAGGACAACAACAATTTCCCTCAAGTGGATGACCTAAGGTTTATCGAACTCAGGGAAGTAGAGGTTGAAGATGGTCTCTCTCAAGCAACCCTGCAATTAAGATACAAGAAGTCTCTTGTGTCCCCAACACACCTAATACAACTAGGAGTTGTATAGGTGCACTAGTTCGGCGAAGAGATGGTAAAATACGAGTGATAGGTGTGGCAAAGCAAGGTAATATAAATCTGTAATAAAAAGTGCAGAAAGCAAACAAGTAGTAAACGTGAGCGCAAACGGTATTGCAATGGTGGAAACAAGGCCTAGGCTTCATACTTTCACTAGTGGCAACTCCCAACAACGTTAACATAGTCTAATCACATGATATTCCTCATAAAACATGCAATGGAGACGTACTCGGAGGTCATTCCTTTGTGGTCAAGAGAGGACGAGAATTGTGTAGGGTTACAAAAGCACACCTTAGAGTTCGTAGTTCTCATCTATGGATTTCCCAATGTCACCGCGGCCATCCAAAGAGAGTACCACAATCACCACAACATATCTAAAGGATAGTCAAAGACAAGCACCAAGAGACTCTCAATCTTCAATCCACACACAAAAGAGGAAATCACTCATGAAAATATTCTTCTAACCCATGTCCAATAGACCGCTGTCACCATGGTCTCGGGGATTATACTAGATAAGATCAAGTGAGTACATCAATCCAATACATAGAAGAAGGGGAAACATCATGGGGTCATCCTAGATTAACATAGCCTATGATCACAATCAAGATCACATCAAGGGAGAGAGAGAAGACCACATAGCTACTGGTAGAAACCTCAGCCCCGAGGAGGAACTACTCCCGCATCATGGAGGGAGGAAGCAACGTCGATGGAGATGAATCTGGGGGCACTTCCCCGTCTCGGCAGGGTGCCGGCACAGGAATTCTGGTCCCCCGAAGCTTGTCGGTGATGGCGGCGGAGATCGGAATTGCTTCTGGAGAAAAAGGGGTTTGGAATCAGGGTTTTCGCGATGGGAGAATAAATAGGAGCCAAAGGGGGGCACCAGGGGGGCCACCAGTCGCCTAGGAGGCCTCCCGGCGCGGCCAAGCTCTGGGTCGCGCCCACTGGCCGCCTAGGCACCAGGCAGGGCCCCTCTGGCCCTTCTTCGGTGAATCCGGAAGCTTCCGGGACGCTGATTTTTTATCTGATTTTTCCTGATTTTTTGGAGCACTTTTAATATGGGGGAAACCTGAAATAGAAAAACAGCAGAAAACAGGAACTGGCACTGGGGTGCACTGAGTTAATATGTTAGTCCAAATATGATCAAAAGTGTATGAAAGTGTATCTAGAACATAGCAATATCACACAAAACATGCATGGAGCAAGCCGAAATTATAGATACGTTTTGGACGTATCACCCCCTGGCGCGGCCTAGGGGGTGGCCGCGCCAGGTGGCCGCCTGGGCCACCCCTGGCTCCCCTCTGGCCCCACTTTGGCTCTTCCTGAAGCTTCCTGTACGCTGATTTTTCCTATATTTTTTCCGGATTTTTTCTGGCACTTTAAGTAATGGGAAAACCTGAAATACAAAAACAACAGAAAATAGGAACTGGCACTAGGGTGCACTGAGTTAATAGGTTAGTACAAATATGATCAAAAGTGTATGGAAGTGCATCAATATCATAGCAATATCACACAAAAGATGCATGGAGCAAGCATAAATTATAGATACGTTTTGGACGTATTAACATCCCCAAGCTTAATTCCTACTCGTCCTTGAGTAGGTAAATGATAACAAGAATAATTTCTGTGGTGACATGCTACCGACCATATAAGAACTTTTAAGTAAAGCAATCAAGCCATGTAATTCAATTCAATTAATAACAGGCAAGAGTCTATATTAGCATTGAAACAAGCAACATAAGAACATAAAGGTGCAAGAGCTCTCGCTGTCCGTGACTCGAATGTCTCCAAATGGTGTTTGCGTGCAAGAAAGGGGATAGGGATATACGAGAGAGTAAAACATACTTTTTATTGTTGAGAACTTAATCTACTAAAGTTTCACACTTGGTCTTCTTTGGAATCTTATCTTGACTCATCCCCAGACCACTAGCCAGGTACAAGTCAAAATGATCCACTCCCTTTTGATGTTTTGAGCACTCATGCAATGGATGAGCGTAAGAAAGAAAGTTGACACTTATGATGGCAAAGAGAGAAAAATGACGGAGGAGGAAGACGAAAAAAAGTGTGAAAGGCTCACATCAATGAGGACAATCATAGGCTAGAGAAAGCCAAATGATAGATATGATGTGAGGAGTAGGGATTGCCATGCAACGGATGCACATATGAGCTAAGGTAAGCTCTCCAATGGAACTAGTGGGGGTCCATCCAACTTGCTTGCTCAAGAAGACCTAGAGCTCATTTGAGGAGGCTCATCATTGGAATATACAAGCCAAGTTCTATAGTGTGAAGGTCCCCACATAGCTATATGCATGAATGATAATCTCTATGGAGTACAAGATATAAGATGGAGTACGAGTGTGGATTTCTCAAAAGGAATAGTAGTGTGCCCCCCTTCTCTCTTTTTATTTCTTTTTCTCTTTTTTCTATTTTTTGTATTTTTTTGGTGGCCTCAATGGCTCTTTCTATTTAACTCTCATTTGTCCTCTTTGGGATCTTTTGATTTTGTACTCTTTGGGATCTTTTCCTCACTTTAGGGGCAACACTCTATATATTACAAGAAGTATAGAAGATCTTTCACACTTCACAAAAGTACTCAACATAAAGAAAATGAAACTATCATGAAGTATGCAAATGTATGCCTCTGCCAGTGTAGCAGGATATGCAATGATACTAGCGCGTCATGTAGTAATGATTAGGGCAAGGCCCAACTAGCATGCGTCTCATCGATCAAGCAAAAGCATGTATGACATGAAGATCAAGTCATGAGAAGGTGGATGTTGCATGGCAATGTATCTCGGAAAGGCTATGGAAATTCCTTGATAGGTAGGTATGGTGGCTGTTTTGAGGAAGGATATAATGAGGCTTATGATGACAGAGCGTATCGTGCCAAGGATTTGGATGCACCGACGAAGTATGCGCCAACTCTCGAGGTGAGAAAGGGAAATGCACGGTACCGAAGAGGCTAGAAAAATATGGCTAGGTGGAAGTGTCAAGTTTCGAATACTCACATTAGTCCGAAGAACTCATTTATGGCTTCTCACCCTTCGTTGGTTACCCCAAGTGGAAGGTTGAGATGTAGTGCAGCAGCAGTTTTCCCTCGGTGAACATACCAAGGTTTGTCTCCAGTAGGACTCCAGAGATGATAAGTAGGTGTCAGCGGCGCAACTGACATGGACCTGCACACAGACACGGATAACTTTGTTCCCAACGAAGTTCAGAGAGGTTGTCAATCTCTCCGGTCTTGTTGTTCACAAAGGATAAAACACAAGGGATAATGATAGCAAGTAAAAGCAGTAAAGTAAATATAGCTTGGAAATAATAATGAGGATATGGACCGGGATACGTCATGTTCACTAGTGATGTCTCTCTCCCAAAAGACGATAAAACTGCTATGCGAGGTAAACAAATTACAGAAGGGCAATTGACAGGATTATGAACGCACCGCAATGCTAACTATGCTACAAAAGAAAGGAAGAGGCTCAAAAGCACGGTCAGTACGCCAAAATAAGTAGACCGAAATCCATCTGCATCTACTACTAATCATCCACCTTGAGATATCTATCCAGAACATCTCGCTGGTATTAAGTTGCGAGCCCACCCAAAGTGTAAACCCAAAGCAACAGACAACTGCATTAAAAAGAACTTTGCGTAAAGTAAACAATCCTTGTAACCGCGGTTACAAGCACTGTTGTTTTCCCCCTTGTGGCAACATCACATCCCCTAGACTCATGTTTCTGTCACTCAAGCATGTCATCGGGGGGCATGAACCCACAATCTAGCACAACGTTCCCTCTTGGAGTCACTACCTACTACTTGGACAAAGCAATAAACAACAACGGAGAACATGCAAGAATTACTTAGGAACAAAAATATAAGAGATAAAAACCAAATATATTACTCTATCACAATCTGAACATAATCTCATAATCCATCAGATCCCTCCAAACTCAGCATAGCAACAGCAGAAATATTACAAAGGTGCATCGATCATGTAGGGCAGCTCACGAGGTCTAAACAATGAAGATCAAAGAGGGGAGGAGAACATCACATAGCTACTGATCACGGACCCATGGTCCAAGGAAAATTACTCACGAGACATCCAGGGAGCATCCATGGTGGAGAGGAGACTCCCGGAGGTCAATCTTCCCTCCGGCAGGGTGTCGGGAAGAAGTCTTCTGGTGTTCCCGATCTTCGGAAGCGCGGCGGCAGCGGAACAGAGGCGAGTTTGCGGAATAGGGTTCCTCTTTGGAGTTTTCCCATGACGGAGAATAAATAGGCGAAGGGGGGCAGCCAGAGGTGGACCAGGGTCCCCAGGCGCCCCCCTGGCGCGACCAGGGGTGGGGCCGCGCCGGGTGGCTGCCTGGGCCCCCCTGGCTCCCCTCTGGCCCCTCTCGGGCTCTTCTCGAAGCTTCCTGTACGCTGATTTTTCATGTATTTTTCCCGGAATTTTTCTGGCACTTTTTATATGGGGGAAAACTGAAATAGAAAACAACAGAAAACAGGAACTGACACTGGGGTGCACTAAGATAATAGGTTAGTACAAATATGATCAAAAGTGTATGAAAGTGTATCTAGATCATAGCAATATCACACAAAACATGCATGGAGCAAGCAGAAATTATAGATACGTTTTGGACGTATCAACATCCCCAAGCTTAATTCCTGCTCGTCCTCGAGTAGGTAAATGATAACAAGCATAATTTCTGTGGTGACATGCTAGCAACCATAAAAGAACTTTGAAAAGTAAAGCAATCAAGGTTAGAGATTCAATTCAAGTCATAACATGCAAGAGTCTATATTAACATTGAAACAAGTAACAAAAGAACAATAGGCGCAATAGCTCTCCCTGTCCGTGACTCGAATGTCTCCAAATGGTGTTTGCGTGCAAGAAGGGGGATATGGAATACGAGAAAAAGTAATTTTTGTGTTGAGAACTCAATCTACTAAAGTTTCACACTTGGTCTTCTTTGGAATCTTATCTTGACTCGTCCCCAGACCACTAGCCAGGTACAAGTCAATTTGATCCACTCCTTTTCGATATTTTGAGCACTCATGCAATGGATGAGTGTAAGCACGAGAGTTGAAACTTTAGGATGGCAAAGAGAGAAATATGGTGGAGGAGGAAGACAGAAAGGATGAGAAAGGCTCACATCAATGAGGACAATCATAGACAAGAGATGCCAAATGATAGATATGATGTGAGGAGTAGGGATTGCCATGCAACGGATGCACATACGAGCTAGGAAGCTCTCCAATGGAACTAGTGTGGGTGCATCTAACTTGCTTGCTCATGAAGACCTAGAGCTCTTTTGAGGAGGCTCATCCTTGGAATATGCAAGCCAAGTTCTATAGTGTAGAGGTCCCCACATAGCTATATGCATAATGATCATCTCTATGGAGTACAAGGATATAGAGGGAGTACTAGTGTGGATCTCTCAAAAGGATAGTAGTGTTGGCCCTTTCTCTCTTTTTATTTCTTTTTCTCCCTTTTTCTATTTTTTTGTATTTTTTGGTGGCCTCAATTGCTCTTTCTATTTAACTCTCATTTGTCCTCTTTGGGATCTTTTAATGTGTCCACTTTGGGATCTTTTCCTCACTTAAGGGAAACACTCTATTTTACAAGAAGGTAAAGGATATCTTTCACACTTTACAAGGTACTCAAAACATAAAGAAGATGTAACTATCATGTGTATGCAATGTATGTCGCTGCCAGTATAGCAGGAACATGTATGACATGAAGATCAAGTCATGAAGAGGTGGAAGTTGCATGGAAATATAACTCGGAAAGGCTATGGAAATGCCTTAATAGGTAGGTATGGTGGCTGTTTTGAGGGAAGATATAAGGAGGCTTATGATGACAGAGCGTATCATGCCAAGGGTTTGGATGTACCAGCGAAGGTGGACACCAACTCTCGGAGTGAGAAGAAGGCAATGCACGGCACGGGAGAGGCTAGCAAAATATGGGAAGGTGGAAGTGTCAACTTTCAATACTTACATTAGTCCGAAGAACTCATGCACTTATTATCGGTAAGTCTCAATCTAATAAGGAGGTTCACAAAGAGACAAGTACCCCGAGGAGGAGTGTATGGGGGTTTGGTTATCCTTGCGCATCCTCGACTCATGGTACGTGAGTGTTCTCTGATATTCGACTCCTCAGAAGAGTAGTGATCCATCTAGTAGCTAGAGTTCTCAACTAGTTTTGTAGGTTTTGAAAATACACACGGATTGCCCAAAATACGACACCTATCACTAATAGGCAAGAGCTCTTGACACCAAAAGTTCAAACATTACTCACATCAATACCTCAAAACTATTGCAAGTTACTACTAAAAGAAAATAGCAACCTCAATTACCTACTTCTCAAAACAAGACACAACTCAGTGCAACAACCAACTCTCTTTAACAAGATAAACATGAAAACTTAAAAAGAGTTCCAGCAACAAACTAAACAAAATCCAAGGCTCTTGCTAAAGACAAACTAAGACTAAGACTAAACATGGCAGTAGCTATGAAAAGATAAAGAACACACAACAGCAAAAAGATAAGCAGGAAAAATCCTATGATGTGTTCTAAATTTTGAAAGTGGAGCGTGTTTCTCTCCCACACAAATTAAGACGGGATCTAAATTGTTATGAACAGCAAGCAAAACTAAAGAAAACTAAAAACAAAACCTAAGAGCGAGACGCTCCAAGCATAGCACATAACGCATGAAGTGATAAAAATATAGTGAGACTAAGGACGAACTGATGATTGTTGATGGATAAGGGGATGCATGGGGGCATCCCCAAGCTTAGACGCTTGAGTCTCCTTGAATATTTGTTGGGTATGCATGGGGGCATCCCCAAGCTTGAGCGCTTGACACTCCTGGATCTTCTTTCATCATCTTCCATCACACACTTGAAAACTCTCTTCATACATAACTCATCATAAGTTGATTAGAGAGGTTAGTACCCTTAATAAATAAAAAAATTCCACTGCATATAAAGATATTCTTGAAGATATACTGTTTCTCAAGAGTGCCAAAAAAAATTTGCAAAGAAAAATCAAGCTTAAGGTTTGCAAAAGTTAGGAGAGACAAAACGTGGCAGAATCTGTGAAAAACAGAACAGCAAATAGTAAAGAATTGTTTAGGGGCACTTCTGCAACTCAAATCAAAAAACTCAGAACATAGGGAAGTTTTGTAATTGTATAGATCATACTGTGTAAAAATTTCAGCTCAAAAAATGTGAACTGGGATTTTTCTGGAATATTTCTGGTCACGAGGACAGAATCTTTTTTCTGGACAGCATGTCACAACTTTTACTTCCCTTGCCGTAAGAGGCTATAACTTGGCACAAAGCTGAAAAATAAAGATACAATGATGTTGCTAAAGAAGTAACAATCATCAAGACACAACAAAAGCAAAAATAAAACACCTAAATTCGTTGCGGGCTGCCTCCCGAAAGCGCTTCTTTAAAGTCCTTAGCTAGGCTTAATGCAAAAGAAGAATCAAGTTTTATCAAGAGAAAGAGAATAACTAGCCCGTGTAACGGACTCAATAGGTAACTTGATTTTCTAGGGAAGTGTTCCATCCCCTTTTTGAATGGGATTTGGAATTTTATATTCCCCTCTTTCATGTCAATAACCGCACCAACGGTGCGAAGAAAAGGACGTCCCAAAATAATTGGACACAAAGGTTCACACTCTATATCCATAACAATAAAATCAACGGGAACATAGTTGTCATTGACAATGATAAGAACATCGTCGATCTTCCCCAAAGGTTTCTTTATGGAAGAATGAACAAGACGAACACCAAAAGAACAAGGCTCAAAGGGCTTCAATTCAAACATATCAAATATTCTTTTGGGCATAACGGAGGTACTAGCTCCAACATCACATAAAGCATAGCAAGAGAAGTTATTTAATTTAATTTTGATCATAGGATCCCAACCATCATCTAGCTTCCTAGGTATGGAGGCTTCTACTCTAAGCTTCTCCTCCCTAGCTTTGATGAGAGCATTTATGATATGCTCCGTGAAGGCAAGATCAAGTGTGCTAGTGTGGGGGTCTCTAGACATTTTGTGTAGCAAACTGATAACTTCTGAGAGGGTGCAACTATCAAAATCAATATCACTACTATCAAAGGTGGTAGTAGTGTCATCTAGGCTCACTTGTTTGAAACCCTCTATGTTCATAGGAGTTTCTTTTTCTACGGTTGAGGTATTAGCATCACCATTAATAGGTCCAACGGGACTAGGAGTGCATTGGGTGCTAATAGTTTGGGTATCCTCAACAATTTGGATAGTGGCAACTGTGTGGTGTATAGGAAGGCTCTTAATTTTATCCTCTTCCTCTTTTTCTCTAGCCCATCTTTCTTTAAGTTTAGCCATCTTCCTAATATTTTCATTGATTTGTAACTGGATAGCATTAATAGGAGTGGCCTTATTCTCCTCAAGGGGAGAGGTTCTAATTTTAAGCATCTCAATATAAGGGGCTAAGATTTCTACCTTCAAAGAGAGATTATCTATTTTAGCTAATTTCTCCTCTACATTTTTGTTGAAGGCTTTTTGGATAGTGATAAAGTCTCTAAGCATGCTTTCTAATTCAGAGGAGGGGTTCTTGTTGCTAGGGTAGGTATTGTTGTTCCCATAGCTGGATGGAAACGGTCTAGGATTACTAGCAAAATTTCCCCTATAAGCATTGTTGTTGAAGTTGTTTCTAGCAATAAAGTTCACATCTACTTGTTCTTGGGCAACCAAAGAATTTAAAGGAACATCATGAGGATCAATAGAGGGTTGCTTGGTAAGTAGAGACATAATTAAGTCAACTTTTTCATTGAGGGAGGTAATTTCCTCGACAGAATTTACCTTCCTACCCGTTGGAGCGCGTTCGGTGTGCCATTGGGAATAATTGGTCATCATTTCATCGAGAAGCTTCATGGCAGCACCAAGTGTAGTTGACATAAAGGTTCCTCCCACGACCGAATCTAACAGGTTCCGCGAGGTAAAGTTGAAGCCTGCATAAAAAGTCTGAATAACCATCCAGGTAGTCAAACCATGTGTAGGGCATTTCTTAACAAGAGATTTCATTCGTTCCCAAGCTTGGGCAACGTGTTCATTATCCAATTGCTTAAATTCATAATATTACTCCTCAATTGGATAATCTTAGCAGGAGGGTAGTACTTCCCTATAAAAGCATCTTTGCACTTATCCCAAGAATCTATGCTATTTCTAGGCAAAGATTGAAACCAGATTTTAGCATCTCCCCTTAAATAGAAAGGAAAGAGCTTGAGCTTAACAACATCACCTTCTACTTCTTTATACTTTTTGTAAGAGCAAGTTTTGCCCCCGAAGGTTTTGGACATTGTTGGACAAAGCAGAAGTGGAACTAATATTGTTTTCAAGTATAAAGAGATACTTAGGTTCCGAAAGAATGGAGTTTGCAAGTAGAAGGTCGAAGGACAACTCACTGCAGCTCTGCTGCAGTCATCTACCGAACCCTTTGAAGGAAGACGACCCCTAAAAATGTAGTCGAAGAAAAAGTCTCTCTCGAGTAAAAGCGCAACGAGGAGAAAGCTGAAGCTGGTTGAAGACTTAGTCTTTTTACTAGTTTCTCTTTGTTTTCTTGAGTCGTAGGAAAAACCGTACTATCAAGAGGGGTTTGCTTGTTGAGATCTTAGTCGAAGTGAATTTGCTCTGCTCAACCAAAACGCACTAAAGCCTACCGAGAGAAATCTTACTGAGTCGAGTGAATAGCTCGAAGGCAAAGTCATCGCACTTCGTGCCTTCGAGAGAGAACTCGTTCGATAAGTCAGCTTACTTGTTCCTCAAGTAAAGTTGCGCAGTGATTGGAATCCCACCGTTGTGGACACGCGTCAAGCGGTTGCATCGGGTCACTTCAGTCATTTTACCCATCGGGATCGCCAACTATAAATAACCCGCACCTACCCGCCATTTCGGGTTGGCTGCTCCACTGAAGATTCTAAGACAGAAGTCTGTGAGCATCCTAAGAGAGATTCATCGAGAGAAAACCAAAATCCCAAGTCTGGACTGAGTTGAGCTATTCACTATGACTTAGGTTGAGATTAGCCGATCTTTTTATGTTGGAGAATTGCAAGTCTCCTAGACGGTTAGGCGTCGCCTGTCAAGCAGTCGAAGAGAAATTTTCACTGCTGAAGGAAGTTTGTAAAGGTCTCGGAGATGTCCTGAATCATCTACCACGAGTGAAAACTGGACAAGCTCGAGGAGTTTGTTGCAGTGGAGAATAGGACGGAGAGAGTTTTTCTCCAGGTGTTCAATCACCAGTCCCTCCAACCAGACGTAGCACTTTGCAGAGTGTGAACTGGTTTACCAAACATCATCATGTCAGGCTCGTTTTCCTTCATGCTTTTACATTAAGTATTTACTCGTTGCCTGTTTGTCTTCGATGTTTTCCTTCGCTCCCAATCCTTTCGAGCCATGCATTACTTTCGACACTGTATTTCCTTCGAGATGCCTTAATCCTTCGCAGTTTTTATGAATTCCTTCTAAGTTCCTTAGAATTTTTAGAAGTGATCATTCACCCCCTCCCCCTCTGATCATTCTTGAGCTTTCACTTTTGCATATCACATAATTCAACAAAATTATTCAAGTGTAAAGCAACATCATCTCCAGCACCAGAGAATTGATCTCTCATAACAAGGTTTAGCAAAGTAGGTTTAATTTCATAAGAGTTAGCTAAAGTGGTAGGTGTGGCAATGGGAGTGCAGATAAAGTCTTGGTTGTTGTGACTAGTGAAGTCACACAACTTGGTGTTTTCAGTGGAACCCATAGTAGCAGCAAGTGTGGCAGATTTTTTTGTAAATTTTGATAAAAGACACAAAGATAAAAACTGAAAGATAAACTAACAAGACTAAAAAACAAAGGTAAAGGGTAGTGTGCAACTCCCCTATCTTAGCATACGGAGTCCCCGGCAACGGCGCCAGAAAACTTGCTTGATGGCTTCTCGCCCTTCGTTGGTTACCCCAAGTGGAAGGTTGAGATGTAGTGCAGCAGCAGTTTTCCTTCGGTGAAGATACCAAGGTTTGTCTCCAGTAGGACTCCAGAGATGATAAGTAGGTGTCAGCGGTGCAACTGACGTGGATCTGCACACAGACACAGATACCTTTGTTCCCAACGAAGTTCAGAGAGGTTGTCAATCTCTCCGGTCTTGTTGTTCACAAAGGATAAAACGCAAGGGATAATGATAGCAAGTAAAAGCAGTAAAGTAAATATAGCTTGGAAATAATAATGAGGATATGGATCGGGATACGTGATGTTCACTAGTGATGTATCTCTCACAAAAGACGATAAAACTGCTATGCGAGGTAAACAAATTACAGAAGGGCAATTGACAGGATTATGAACGCACCGCAATGCTAACTATGCTACAAAAGAAAGGAAGAGGCTCAAAAGCACGGGCAGTACGCCAAAATAAGTAGACCGAAATCCATCTGCATCTACTACTAATCATCCGCCTTGAGATATCTATCCAGAACATCTCACTGGTATTAAGTTGCGAGCCCCACACAAAGTGTAAACCCAAAGCAACAGACAACTGCATTAAAAAGAACTTTGAGTAAAGTAAACAATCCTTGTAATCGCGGTTACAAGCACCGTTGTTTTCCCCCTGGTGGCAACAACACATCCCCTAGACTCATGTTTCTGTCACTCAAGCGTGTCATCGGGGGGCATGAACCCACAATCTAGCACAACGTTCCCTCTTGGAGTCACTACCTACTACTTGGCCAAAGCAATAAACAGCAATGGAGAACATGCAAGAATTACTTAGGAACAAAAATATAAGAGATAAAAGCCAAATATATTACTCTATCACAATCTGAACATAATCTCATAATCCATCAGATCCCTCCAAACTCAGCATAGCAACAGCAGAAATATTACAAAGGTGCCTCGATCATGTAGGGCAGCTCACGAGGTCTAAACAATGAAGATCAAAGAGGGGAGGAGAACATCACATAGCTACTGATCACGGACCCATGGTCCAAGGAAAACTACTCACGAGACATCCGGGGAGCATCCATGGTGGAGAGGAGACTCCCAGAGGTCAATCCTCCCTCCGGCAGGGTGCCGGGAAGAGGTTTTCTGGTGCTCCCGATCTTCGGAAGCGCGGCGGCGGCGGAACAGAGGCGAGTTTGCGGAATAGGGTTCCTCTTTGGAGGTTTCCCGTGACGGAGAATAAATAGGCGAAGGGGGCAGCCAGAGGTGGACCAAGGGCCCCAGGCGCCCCCCTGGCGCTGCCAGGGGTGGGGCCGCGCCGGGTGGCCGCCTGGGCCCCCCTGGCTCCCCTCTGGCCCCTCCCGGGCTCTTCTCGAAGCTTCATGTACGCTGATTTTTCCTGTATTTTTCCCGGAATTTTTCTGGCACTTTTTATATGGGGAAAACTGAAATAGAAAAACAGCAGAAAACAGGAACTTGCACTGGGGTGCACTGAGTTAATAGGTTAGTCCAAATATGATCAAAAGTGTATGAAAGTGTATCTAGATCATAGCAATATCACACAAAACATGCATGGAGCAAGCAGAAATTATAGATACGTTTTGGACGTATCACTCATGCACTTATTATCGGTAACTCTCAATCTAATTAGGAGATTCACAATGAGACAATTACCCCGAGGAGGAGTGTATGGGGGTTTGGTTATCCTTGCGCATCCTCGACTCATGGTACGTGAGTGTACTCTAATATTCGATCCCTCCAAAGATTAGTGATCTATCTAGTAGCTAAAGTTCTCAACTAATTTTGTAGGTTTTTCGAAAATAAACACGGATTGCCCAAAATACGACATCTATCACTAATAGGCTAAAGCTCTTGACACCAAAAGTTCAAACATTACTCATGGCAATACCTCAAAACTATTGCAAGTTACTAGTACAATTGAATAGCAACCTCAATTACCTATTTCAAGTCAAGACACAAAACTCAGTGCAACAGGCAAACTCTCTAAACAAGATAAACATGAAAACTCAAGAGAGTTCCCACAACAAACTAAACAAAATCTCTTAAAAAGATAAGCATGAAAACTAAGAGCTAAACATGACAGCAGCTACGAATAAGATAAAGAACACAGATAGCAAAGATAAGTATGAAAATCCTATGTTGTGTTCTAGGGTGAAGTGGAGCGTGTTTCTCTCCCAAACAAAGAAAGCTGGGTTCTAACTCGTTATGAACAGCAAACAGAGCTAAAGAAAACTAAAAAGTAAATAAAGAGCAAGACGCTCCAAGCATAGCACATAACGCATGAAGTGATAAAAATATAGTGGAACGAAAGACAAACTGATAATTGTTGATGGAGAAGGGGATGCATGGGGGCATCCCCAAGCTTATATGCTTGAGTCTTCTTGAATATTTCTTGGGGGTGCACGGGGGCATCCCCAAGCTTGAGCGTTTGACCCTCTTGAATCTTCTTTTATCATCTTCCCTCACACACTTGAAAACTCCCTTCATAAATAACTCATCATAATCTGATTAGCGACGTTAGTACCCACAATAAAATATTTTTTCTCTACTGGAAATAAGGATATTCTTGAAGAGCTATTGTTTCTCAAGATCGCCAAAAAAAATTGCAAAGAAATAGCAAGCTTAAGGTTTGCAAAACGAAGAAAAGGCAAAACATGACAGAATCTGTGAAAAACAAACCAGCAGGTAGTAAATAATTTTTTTGGGGCACTTCTGCAACTCAAATCAAAAAAATCAGAACATACAAAAGTTTCGTGATTGTATAGAGCACGCTGTGTAAAATTCAGCTCAAAAAGATGAACTGGAATTTCTATGAGTTTTCCCGTCACGAGGACAGAATCTATTTTCTAGACAGCATGCCGCAACTTTCACTTCCCTTGTCATATGACGCTTAAACATGGCACAAAGCTGAAAAGTAAAGATACAATGATGTTGCTACAGTAGTAACAAACATCAAGACACAACAAAAGCGAAATAAACCTAATTCGTTGTGGGCTGCCTCCCAAAAGCGCTTTCTTTTATGCCTTTAAGCTAGGCATGATGCAAAAAGAGAAAATCAAGTTTTATCAAGAGTGAGAGAATAGCTAGTTCTGAATCGGGTTGTGCCTCAGATGACCCCGAGAACATTGGAAAAGATCTGGCACTGATAATGAGAAGATTCAATCGCTTTCAGAGAAGGAACTCCTCTTCACCGAAGAAAAACTACTCTTCAAGACATTCAAGCAATTCATCACAACATCGATCATCATCCAGAAACTCTTCAGCGAAAGACAACTGTTGCTATAAGTGCAAGAAGCTAGGTCATTTCATTGCTGATTGTCCTCTCTGGGAAATTGAACACAGATCAAAGCATTCTCACAACAATTCTTCAAGCAAGTCTCACAGATCGAGCAAAAACTATGAGTCGAAGAGATATGATTCAAAGTCCAGAAAAGACAAGACGGTTCTGATGATGACAAGAAGAAGAAATATCACAAGCATCGAGAGGGTTCTTCCTCGAAATCACATTCCTCTCGACGAAAGAATTCCCATCGTGCCAAAGCCTATCTGGGTAAAGAGATGAACTCTGAAGATGAAGCATCCGGTTCCGAAGCTGAATCAAACCCAAGATCTGGTTCTGGTTCTAGTTCTGAATCTGATGGTGTTGCTGGTTTAGCATTTGCTTTGAGCAAGACTTCAAGTTCATTCTTCACCAACCAAAGCAGCGAAGATGAATCTCCAGCTTACTGCTTCATGGCCAAGGCTAAGGGCTATGTCTCCGGTGGATCCGAATGGGTCATGGATAGTGGATGTACAAATCATATGACCGGAGACAAAGATTTTTTCACCGAAGACAAACTCACTGAATCTTCACAGAGATACATTACCTTCGGTGACAACAACAAAGGAAAAGTACTTGGTTTGGGTAAGGTTGCTATATCGAAGGATAAGCATATTGATAAGGTTATGCTTGTTCAATCACTTGGATATAATCTTATGTCTATCTCAAAACTTTGTGATATGGGTATGCTTGTACTGTTTTCTGCTTCTCGTTGTGTTGTCTTTTCACAGGATGATTATTCCTTCGTGTTCGAAGGATATCGCAAAGGTGACCTTTATGTCGTTGATTTTTCTTCGGGACCTGCAGTGTCCACATGTTTAATGGCCAAAGCCACTTCTGGTTGGTTATGGCACCGAAGACTTGGGCATGCAGGAATGAAAAACCTTCAAACTCTTATCTCGAAGAATAACATCGTTGGAATTGATAATGTTAAATTCGATAAAGATCGTCTATGCAATGCCTGTGAAGCAGGAAAGATTGCCAAGAAACATCACTCAGCAAAAACTATAATGACTACTACTCGTCCTCTTGAATTACTTCATATGGATTTATTCGGTCCTCAAAATTATGCTAGTCTTGGAGGTAACAAGTATGGTCTGGTTATTGTTGATGATTTCTCTCGATATACTTGGGTTTTCTTTCTAGATGACAAGAGCAAGGTTGTTGAAATCTTCAAAACCTTCGCAAAGAGAGCTCAGATTGAATACGAATTATCTCTCAAGCATATCAGAAGTGATAATGGCACAGAATTCAAAAACACTCATATCGAAGATTTTCTTGATGAATATGGCTTTACTCATGAACTATCGGCTTCTTATACACCGCAACAAAATGGTGTGGTCGAGAGAAAGAATCGAACACTTATTAAAATGGCCAGAACAATGCTTGCTGAATACAAGACTCCTATCAGGTTCTGGGCCGAAGCAATCAACACTGCATGTCATATCATCAACAAGGTTTATCTGCAGAAGTTTCTGAAGAAAACTTCACATGAACTTATTACTGGTAAAAAGCCAAATGTTTCATATCTCAGGATTTTTGGTGCTCCATGCTATATCAGAGATATGAATCACAACTCCAAGTTTGCCCCAAAGGCTCACGAAGGTTTTCTCCTAGGTTATGGTTCGAATTCTCACACTTACAGAGTTTACAACTCTCATCTTGGCAAAGTTGTAGAAACTGTAAATGTTCGATTTGATGAAACTAACGGCTCTCAAAAGGAGCAATTACCTCTTAACCTGGATGAACCACCTTTGGATGAAGTTATCAGGTTCATGGCTATTGGAGATATTCGACCTATCGAAGGAAATGCACGTCAAGCAAACAAGGATGATGATGGTGCAATGTTCCCACACATAGCCCGGGGCGCTGGAGATCAACATCCTGAAGCAAATTATGTACAGGTCGAAGGAGAACGCGTAAACGAAGAAAATGTCCATCCCGAAGGTCAAGTTGATCCCGAAGGTCAAGTTGATCCCGAAGGTCAAGTTGATCCCGAAGGTCAAGCTGATCCCGAAGGACAACCGGATCCACAAGATGATGAAGGAGTTTTACCTCATGTTCGAAGAAGAGTGGACGTCGACTCAATACTCGAAGAGATTCGTTTACCAGGTCGTCCCACCACTCGTTCTCGTACTCGATTAGCTAACTTCTGTGGAAATATCTCGTTTGTATCCATGCTAGAACCATCAAAAATTGATGAAGCCATGAAGGACTCAGACTGGATGACTGCAATGCTCGAAGAACTTAATCAGTTCGAAAGAAACAAAGTCTGGTCCCTTGTTGATAGACCTGATCCCAAGAAGCATAATATCATTGGTACGAAATGGATTTTTCGCAACAAGCAAGACCAAGATGGCATTGTGGTAAGGAATAAAGCTCGACTGGTTGCTCAAGGCTACACCCAAATCGAAGGTATTGATTTCGGTGAGACTTATGCTCCAGTTGCTCGACTTGAATCCATTCGTGTCATGCTTGCTTTTGCCAATTACAATGGTATATTGCTATATCAAATGGATGTCAAAAGTTCATTTCTTAACGGTGAAATCGAAGAAGAAGTATATGTTATGCAGCCACCAGGTTTTGAAGACCCGAAGAATCCTAATAAGGTGTACAGGTTGCATAAGGCCCTATATGGGTTAAAGCAAGCACCTCGTGCTTGGTATGAAACACTGAAGGATTTTCTTCTGAAGAAGGGATTCAAACCAGGAACAACTGATCCGACTCTTTTTACTCGTGCATACAAAAATGATCTTTTTGTGTGTCAAATTTATGTCGATGATATTATTTTTGGCTGTACTAACCCTGATATTAGCGAAGAATTTGCTCGTATGATGTCGAAGAAATATGAAATGTATATGATGGGTGAATTGAAGTTCTTTCTCGGGCTTCAAATCCGTCAACAGAAGAATGGGACTTTCATCTCTCAAGAGAAGTATCTCAGAGATTGCCTGAAGAAGTTTGATCTTGCCAGTTGCAAAACTATCAAGACTCCAATGCCTACGAATGTTCATCTAGATGCAGATGAGAAGGGCAAACCTTTCGATCAGAAGAAATATCGCTCGATGATCGGTTCGCTTCTTTACCTTTGTGCATCTAGACCTGACATTATGCTATCAGTTTGTATGTGTGCTCGTTTTCAGGCAAACCCGAAAGAATCACATCATATTTTTGTCAAGCGAATTCTTTGATATCTGGCTCATACACCATCTTTGGGACTTTGGTATCCCAAGGGTGCCCAGTTTGATCTCGTTGGATATTCTGATTCTGACTGGGCTGGTGATCGAGTCGACAGGAAATCTACCTCGGGCACATGTCATTTTCTCGGTAGATCTCTTGTCTGTTGGGCTTCGAAGAAACAGAATTGTGTATCTATTTCTACGGCTGAAGCCGAGTATATTGCTGCCGGTTCATGCTGCACTCAGATTCTGTGGCTCAAACAAACGCTGAAAGATTATGGTATTCTTGTGAAGAAAATTCCATTGCTATGTGATAACGAGAGTGCTATCAAGATTGCCCATAACCCTGTGCAACACTCTCGAACGAAGCATATTGATATTCGTCATCATTTTCTTCGAGATCACGTTCAGCGAGAAGATATTGTTATCAGCCATGTGCGCACCGAAGATCAATTGGCTGATATCTTTACGAAGCCCTTGGATGAAAAGAGGTTCTATGCACTAAGGTGTGAGTTAAACGTATTGGACTCACGCAATGTGCAGTAAGATCATAACTATCGGTACTATGTATTATATGTTTTCTTTCTATGTTGTTTACTTACGTTATTTTGCTATCGTGTTTATTTTTCGTTTGTTTTTGTTCGTTTGGTGTTGTCCTATACACTTACCACTCTGAGTTTTATCACTGTTTTCCCCTCGGATTGATTAAGCATCGGACCCTGTTTTCCCTCTATTCTATCCCTACCCCATCTGTGCTTTTCTCTCGTGAACATGTACATATGTACTCGATCAAGATTCCCTTCGAATGTCATTGATTCCGAAGGTAAATCTATCGAACGTTTATCTACTTTTATACTCTATGTTCGATGAGTTTGGTCTCGGACGTGGAGCAACTTTCCTTCGGTTCGTTGGGATTTTCCCGCGATTACCGCCACAAAATCCGTCCGTTGAATGCGGAGAGACGCGAAATCTGCGCCGTTGGATCAGATCTGACATGATGTCAGACCCCCCCTCCCTATAAATACTGATCCTCGCCACCGGCTCAGCCATCGCAATTTCCTCGACTTCTTCTCTCTGCTCCCGAAGTTCTCTCTCGCGCGCCGCCATGCTGCTCGTCGCCGTCGACTCCCTCGCCGCTTTGCTTCCGGAAGGAAGCCGCCGGAGACCTTCCCGTCGACGAGGAACTTCATCCGCGTCGCCGTAGTCGCCGTACATCTCCAAGTTAGGGTATGCACGGCTCTAAGACTCGATTCCAATCTTTGATGTTCATCGAGTCCTAGATTTGTTCTTGATTTTCTCTCTTTTTCTTAGGTCTGTTTGATCCGTTTGGATCATTGAAACTTGGGAAATCCGTTTCTAGCGTTTTCTGTCGATTCCCATCTGAGCTAGGTAAGAAATCCCTCGGATTCTCTCACTTAAGCAATTTCCTCAGAAACGTATCGATAGATTTGTGTTGTGCAATTCGTTCATACAAGTTCTTCGTTAGATTTGCACCCGATGGAAATCTAGCCCAGCACTTGCTTGAAAAATTTGCTGCAAGATATGCTTATCGATATGCTTACTGCACTCAAAATGATTGTCCTCGAAAACCGCTGGTACTTGTTCACAACTTTCCTATATTCCCTCGTACCTATCTTTTTCGCAGGAAAATGTCTGGGATCGAAGGAAATGTCAGAGCACCCAAGCGTGTAGGAAGCCGAACAAGAATCACTAGCAACTCTGAAGGATTATCAGAGGAGTTGATCATCGAAAAGAAGTTAAGAACGCCTGAAGGTTCTGAGGATGAACGTACGAGAGAAAACCGTCTGCAAGACATTCGAAGACTTCAAGCACTTCGTTGGTATGAGTACAAGTCTCTTATGCCACGCTGGGAGAGGTTGTTTGCAATGAAAAATCCATGGTCTAATGTCAAAGCTTTAAGTCCAAAGTGGACGTGTGACGCCCCCAAAATCAGACCGTGTACAGTAATCATACACACAGGGTACACGACTGAGATTAGGGTGCCACGGTGATAATATCACAGCACAACACTAAACACAAAAGGATAAACAAATATGTTACAATAGACGGGGTCACGCGGACCCGATTACATAAGTCATACAAGCCATAATATCTGAGTACAGACATAGTTAGTCAAGTTTTGCCTTAAGAAGGCTAGCACAAATCACATCAGAGATACAGATCGAAAAGGCGAGGCCTCCTGCCTGGGATCCACCGAACTACTCCTGGTCAACGGGGAACTCGACGTCGTAGTAGGCGCCTCCGGGGTACTCCTGCTCCTGGGCTCCAACGTCGGCTGCAGCGGACGATCAGGCAAAACAGTAAAGGGAATAAAGCAGGTGAGTATCTAGTATACCCGCGAGTCTTACGTCCGCTACTAAGCATTATGCATTGTATCAACGGAAAGAAGAGGCTGTATATAGTGGACTGAAAGACAGAAATCCAGAGCAAGGGTAAGAAGCTAGGCCTAACGAAGACTAGCATCTTCCGACGATATCTTGCAGCATGAGGTAAGAATCAGCCAACAGTTTATAGAAAGCATAAAGTAACAATGCAGCAGAAGTTGTTGCAGCATTGTATAATAATAAGTTGTAATAATTAGCAATGCCTCCGAGTTCACCTCCTCTACATCCCCGTGAGGAAGAGAACCCGGAACCATACAGTTTAATAATAGTTTCTAGTGGTAAGATCCAGCTTCAGCATAAAGCGTCCTGTTACCGTGGACACGGCTATTCGAATAGATTAATCTTCCCTGCAGGGGTGCACTTGTGTTATGCTACACGCACGGATCTCCAGGGTGGCGGGAACCTTGTTAGGGAACGCTCCACCGAGGCTATCCGACACTTCCTAGCCCATCTTTCAAACTCAACAGAGAGGCCATCCGCCGGTCTAAATCCTAAGTACTCAGGGCCTTGGACCCCAACCCTGACGTACTCCTGCACGGTGCGTGGGTGGCCGGGAAGCCGTAACAAAAACAACACAGCTCGAGCCAAAGAAGACAGCGCACTTCCCGGCAATCATCCCACGGTACTACTGACGTCTGAAGAGTCCTCGGACGACACTACGAAGCAGAGGAGCCCATAAACTCGTAATTCCCACGGGTAGGTAGTGCGTACATGGCATATAGCCAACTTAAGACATTCACTGAACCATTTAGTATTTTAATTAACCTGCGTGACAACCGTTATCGTTGCCTCGACTTAACCGACCCGCGGACAACGACAGCAGCCAGGACCACCAGTACATCGGTGCCTGCCCTGTCGTCCCACCAAGTCACTGCGGTTACCAACAAGGTAAACCGTCTCCTTACCTTGTCTCGTGTGTGCTCCTGTAGGAGCTCGACTTTCGTGGTTTGGTAACTCTCGCGGCCAACGATCAGGGGCCAAGCACACCGGTACACTGGTCGTACCCTCCCTGTCGTCCCATCGCAATACCTCTCGCGGGCACCGTTGGGTCGCCCGACTTCTTACCTGAAGGACCTCGCCGTTCAGGACCCTATGGCGGTAAGAAAAAGTCAGCCTCGAGTGGATTACCAGGATTACTCCTGGATAGCTCACACTTGAGGTGACTAGGCATAACCCAGGTAGGGGCCTTAGACGGTGTCTGCATTGTACCGTACCTGTGCAGTTATAATATTTGTATCCGCGTTCACTCCCCTGAGTGAGCACGGCCCTCTATCTAATCCTAGCTAACAATGCGCAGGGTTCACTGCTGAATAATGCATAACAATAATAATAGGCAGCATAGGATAAAGGAAGGCACATCAAGGGGCGACAAAAATCAAGCTATGCAGTTGAATAGGATTGTAATCGTAGCAGCAGCAGTAACAATGCCTAGTGCAAGAAATGTACGGAAATATAGGCGATATCTGGGGAAGAGAATGGCTCTGCTTGCCTGCAAGCTCGACGGTAGTAGTAGGGTCGTCGACGACGTAGTCGTACTCAGCAGCGGTGTAGTCGACGTCAGCAGCGGGGTCTACCGGAGATTAAGGGGGGGAAGAAACAGTAAATACACAGCAAGCATATACAAATAGATGCATGACAGGATATATGAAATGTTAACGGTATACTACCGTAGTGCAATGCACGTTGTTCGGAACGGAAATTCAACCGGGGATGAACTGCCAGCTCCGAGTGATTATCGGACAAGGTGTCCGGAGGGGGAAGGATCAAGCCGGAGGTGTCATGGGTACCGGACAAACATAAGGGGGTGTAGCCGTGCTAGTTGATCTATTCCGAGAAACATTCGTGTTCGGAATAAATTCATACGGGCACTCTAACAGTACCAGACCATTTATCGGACAGTCGGTCCGGAGGGGGAATGTTCGATGTTCGTTGTGTTAGAGGGGTGTGGTAGACATACGGATAGAGTATTTGTATTCGTTATATTTTTCTGATCAATTTTCATGTATAAAGTTTTTGAATCCGAGTTACCGTTTAAAAGTTATTGAATTTCAAAGTTTAAATCAATTTAAACGATTTTCTGGATTTCTTTTATTATTTATTAAACATTATCCAAAAAATTATCCACAACATTATCCAGAATAGTGCTGACATGTGGGACCCACATGTCAGCCTCTGTTATTTATAAAACATTTAATTAAATTAGAAAATGCCTCTGGACCCACCTGTCAGCCTCTGGAATTTCTTATTAAATCTTTTAAATAATAAACTGACAAAGGGGGCCCACTGGTCAGCCTCACATGTTAGTAAAACAGTTTAATTAAATCTAATTAACAGTGGGGTCCCACATGTTATTGACTGATTAACTTAACTAAACAGTTTTTAATTAAGTTTTATTAAATTTTAAATTTAACCAAGGAGGGCCCGCATGTCAGTGACTGGGGCTGCCCAGTCAGCATAGTTGACTGGTCAACCCAGTCAACTAGACCACGGGGGCCCACTGGCAGCGACCCAGGGGGTTGCCCCAGGGGTGCCACGTCGGAGGCCACCGGCGGCTGGTCTCCGGCGAGCTCCGACACGGCGGAGCGCCCTGGAGCTGCTCGGGATTCGTCTACAGGGCACCAAATCGACCGTGGTCAGTTGCGTTCGAACGAGGGGACGACAGCGCATCGATCTGAGGTGGTGGAGTCACCGGAGACGGCCGGAGTCGTCGACGGCGTCGAGTTTGGCGGCGGCCCGTAAATTGCGAAGACGGCGACGACGGTCCCGTCCGTTTCTTAGCGCGGTACCTGGGGCATTCGTTACCTACGGGTGCGTGGAGTGGAACAGCACAAGCGGCGTGCCAAAAGTGCGCTCCGGGCCACGGGGGTGAGCTCGTCGGCGGCGAGGATCTACCGCTCCCATGGCGACCTCGTCTACAGCGAACGAGAGCTGGCACTAGGGGTTGGGGGCCGACGAGATGCTCACCAGGATCGCGACGGGTCTGGCAGTGGGCTCGATGGTGGTCTGTGGCTGCGGGAATTTGGCTGCAATCTCGCCGGCTGCAGGAAGAAGACGGCGACGCAGCGCTCGGCGTAGAGGTCCACGGCCCGATTCCTTATGCACGTAGGCGTGGTAGACGATGGCGAAGACGATGGGCAACTTGGAGAGGAGCGGGACGGTCAGTGGCCACGAGAGGCCATGGCAATGGCGACGGCGGCGCTCGGGAGTTTTTCCCCCGACGATGGCGAGAGGAGGAGGAGGGGAATGGGGTGGGGGGCGTGTCCAGGGAGCTTCTGGGGTTGGCCTTATCGCCTCCCCGGTCGCAGGGAGCAGGTGAGGGAGGGGAGGGCTCCAGCGGCGCCCGTGGCCACGGCTGCGCCACGGCGTCGAGCAGGTGGCCGACATGACGGGAGAAGGTGGGAGGTGGAAGACGGGCCGGGGTGGCCGGGCTGAGGTGGGCCTCGCCCTGGGCGGGTTTTAAGCCTTTGTTTTATTTTTCTTTGTTTTCTGTTTGCTCAAATTCTTTTCTGTAATTGATTTATTAACCCTAGCATTTTTGTAAAATATTATTGGTGTTTTTAAATTAGGTTTACATATTACTGAGGTGCCACAAAAGTTTTTGCAGCAAAAGAAATTCATTAGATATTTATTTTAAATATTAAATGCCCAAAGTAAGGGTTTTAACCTACTGTTTGAATTGTTTGGAATTTTCTGTAACTTCAAAAATTACCAAAATTGGCCCAACATGATTATAATGATTTTAGGCAATTTACAAAAATAGTTACATGATTTTTGGAACAACTTTAATTGAGCACTTTTGTTTTATTTTTCATTTAAAGCAGTTCCAATTAGGGTTTGGTTTCTTGATGAGCAAGATGCAATTGGGCCTTGGGTTTTGATCCAAAGGGCTCAAGTACATGGTGCATGGGGTGTTGATCAACCACAACAAGGTTTGATCATTAGCATCACAAAGTTTTATCAAGGACAAGGGAGATCAATCAGTGATAATCCAACAGTGATGATCAACAGTGATGATGATTACTGTTACAGCAACTGAGGGTGTTACAAATCTCCCCCACTACAAGAATTCTCGTCCCGAGAATTTAAGTGGTAGCGAGAAAGAAATCAGGGTATTCATCGTGAAGGCGATCTTCGCGTTCCCAGGTGGCTTCATCTTCAGAATGATTAGACCACTGAACTTTGAGGAACTTGACGGTCTTGTTGCGGGTTCGACGTTCAGACTGATCAAGAATGCGGCTCGGATGTTCCTGATAAGTCAAGTCCTGTTGCAGCTCAATCATATCATGTTCGACTTCGCGAAT
This sequence comes from Bromus sterilis, assembly GCA_950022295.1. Lineage (NCBI taxonomy): Eukaryota > Viridiplantae > Streptophyta > Magnoliopsida > Poales > Poaceae > Bromus > Bromus sterilis. Next base: position 413,728,755 of record OX465595.1, on the reverse strand, counting down.
AGGGTTCTTGAAGCAGCGTCGGAGTTGCGACACGTGGAAAACATCGTGGACTTGAGAGAGGTTCGGCGGCAATTCCAATCGGTATGCCACTGGTCCACTCCTGGAAAGGATACGGAACGGGTCGATGTAGCGAGGAGCTAACTTGCCTTTGATCCCGAAGCGGTGAGTGCCTCTCATAGGAGTGACACGGAGGTACGCGTATTCACCAGGTTGGTAGACCATTTCTTTGTGCTTGCAATCATAGTTGCTTTTCTGGCGGGACTGAGCGGCTTTCAGATGTTCACGGATGACGCGAACCTGATCTTCTGCGTGTTGTATAATGTCCGGACCAACGAGAGTTCGTTCTCCAGTTTCTGACCAATTCAGAGGGGTTCGACACTTACGTCCATAAAGAACTTCAAAGGGTGCCATCTTCAGACTAGCCTGATAGCTATTGTTGTAAGAGAATTCAGCAAATGGAAGGGATTCCTCCCATTTCTTACCGAATGAGATGACACAAGCTCGGAGCATATCTTCAAGCACTTGATTGACTCGTTCGACTTGTCCTTGCGACTGGGGGTGATAAGCGGTGCTGAAATTCAGGTGAGTGCCCATAGCTTCTTGGAAACTATCCCAAAATCTTGAGGTGAAAATGCTGCCACGGTCTGAACTGATCTCCAACGGAATGCCATGGAGGGACACAATTCTGGAAACATACAAGTCTGCTAACTGACTAGCAGAGATCGTCTCCTTGACTGGCAGAAAGTGGGCAACCTTGGAGAAGCGGTCGATGACGACAAAGATAGCATCGTGGCCTTTCTGCGATCTGGGAAAACCAGTGACGAAGTCCATCTCGATCTTGTCCCACTTCCATTCAGGAATAGAGAGTGGTTGTAGAGTTCCAGCAGGTCTTTGATGTTCTGCCTTGACGCGACGGCAAACGTCACATTCAGAAACATATCTGGCAATGTCTTGCTTCATGTTAGGCCACCAGAATTGCTGACGAATGTCTTGGTACATCTTGGTGCTTCCAGGATGAATGGACAACGGGGTATCGTGAGCCGCTCTCATGACCTTCGGGGTCATATCCAGGTTCTCATGCCTTCCCTTGCTGTGAGTAACCACTGAACGGTTCTGGTAGTACGCCGCACCTTTGCTATCAACGGTGAAGGGTGAGGGTCTCCCATTGGCGATATCGCGCTTAATCTTGTGTACGAAATCATCATAGAACTGTATACCCTTGACGGATCTGACGAGATCCGGTTCGAGAACCAGGTTATTTGCATAACCTTGAGGAACAATCTCGAGGTTCAACTTCTGAAAATCTTCATACAGAAGTGGTTGGTGTACTTGAACTTCAAGTTCACTACAGTAAGCTTTACGTCTCAAAGCATCGGCCATCACATTAGCCTTGTCAGGGGTGTAATGAATATCCATGTTGAAATCGGCTATTGTCTCGAGCCATCTTTGTTGGCGGAGATTCAGGTCGGGCTGGGTAAACAAGTACTTCAGGCTTTGGTGGTCGGTGTAAATCTCGCAACGGTTACCAACGAGGTAATGTCGCCACAGCTTCAATGCATAAATTACTGCTGCCAATTCGAGATCATGTGTTGGGTATTTGTCTTCGTGAGTACGCAACTGACGAGAGCCATAAGCAATCACCTTGCGCTCTTGCAATAGGACACAACCTAATCCTTGGCGAGACGCGTCGCAATATATCACGAAGTCCTTCTAAGTATCAGGGGGAGCGAGCACCAGGGGAGAAGTTAGCTTGTCCTTGAGTGCTTGAAAACTTTCTTGACATTTATCTGTCCACTCAAACTTGACACCTTTGTGAAGCAGATTAGTCAGAGGCCTGGCAATCTTGGAGAAATTCTCAACGAAACGGCGGCAATAGCTAGCGAGCCCGAGGAAACTGCGGACTTGCTTGACGGTCTTGGGAGGAGTCCAGTCAAGAATAGCCTGGATACGTTCGGGGGTGACGGCAAAGCCATCCTTGGAAATCACATGTCCAAGGTAGGTTACTTCGGGAAGCCAGAACTCACACTTAGAATACTTAGCGTAGAGTTTGTGTTCTCGAAGCTTCTCCAGTATAAGACGATGATGTTCAGCATGTTCTTCTTCATTCTTGGAATATATCAATATATCATCCAGATAAACCACGACGAACTGGTCGAGGTACTCCATGAAAATATAATTCATCAATCTGGAGAAGGTGGCTGTAGCATTGGTTAAGCCAAAGGACATGACAGTGTACTCGTATGAACCATAGCGAGTAATGAAGGAAGTCTTCGGAATGTCCTCATCACGGACTCGGAATTGGTGATAACCCAACCTCAAGTCGAGTTTAGAAAACACCTTGGATCCGGCAAGTTGATCATACAGATCGTTGATCCGGGGAAGTGGGTATTTGTTCTGGATGGTGGCTTGGTTAATGGGCCGATAATCTTGGACCAATCGGTTTGTCCCATCGCTCTTCTTGACAAAAAGCGAAGGTGCTCCCCAAGCTGAGGAACTAGGGCGAATGAATCCTTTCTGAAGCGCCTTGTCGATTTCCTCCTTAAGTTCAAGGAGTTCATGTGGCGGCATCTTGTAAGGACGCTTGGCAATAGGGGTGGTGCCGGGCTTCAAGTCGATGACAAATTCAACTTCTCTGATCGGGGGTATTCCCGGCAGTTCTTCTGGGAAGACGTCGGGATAATCGCGAACGACCGGATCGTTCTCGATGCCTTTGAGGGGGGAGGCATTTAAAGCATTCATCATAAATATCTGTGTTTCGGCATTACGGGTAACTCGGGTGGTTTGGTTAACAATCTCGCCGGAGGGGTGAAAAAGTTGGACAGACTTGGTGCCACAATATAGTGCGGCATCGTGAACTTTCAACCAATCCATGCCTAGAATTAGGTCTATGGTGGAGGTTTTAAGGATGATGGGGGACACAAGGAATATAATCCCTTCGACGTCAATGGTGACATCGTGTACCATCATGGAGGTTTGGCAACGGCCTCCAGGGGTGCGGACAACCATCGGTGGGTTCATCTTCTCAAACGTAATGTTACGCGATAACGCAAATGCTTCCGACATGAATGAATGCGATGCTCCTGAATCAAATAAAACAGTAGCAGGTGCAGAATTAACGAGAAGGGTACCCATCACGGTAGCGGGTTGTTCCTGAGCTGCTTTCACATTAATGTTGTAAGCATGTCCACGAGCATGAGCAGCAGACCCAGTATTATAGTTGGGGGTCCTGTTGTTGCCACGGCCATTTCCACGGCCAGCGGGGTGAACTACCAGTTGCTTCTGTTTCTGGGGGCACTCTCTGGAAAAATGCCCAGGTTGGCGGCACGTGAAGCATAATCCATCCTGAGGACGGAGGGGTGTAGCATTGGGTGGTGCAGGCAGAGCTCTTGGCAACTGCGGTGGCGGAGGCAGACGGGGTGCAGCATAAGACGGCCTTGGAGCAGGGACAGGTGAATGGGTCACACTGGTAGGGAGCCAAATACGACGCTTCTGCGTTGCGCCCGAAGATGAGCCAACGTCATGATAACGCTTCAGAGAGGTCTTGTGTTCCATCTGGGCAGTCTCGACGGTGATAGCCTTGTTCACCATGGTGGCGAAGTTGGCGAAATCATGAACGGCAAGAGCGAGCCTGAGGTCCGGGTTGAGGCCACGACGGAACTTCTGCTGCCTGCGAGCATCGGTGGTGATCTCTCCTTCCGCATAGCGAGAGAGGTTGAGGAACTCGCGCTGGTAGGCTTCTACAGTCATGTCTCCCTGAGTGAGGTTGCGGAATTCTTCCGCCTTACGATCCATGATCCCCTGAGGAATGTAGCGGGCGCGGAAGGCAGACTGAAATTCATCCCAAGTGATGACTTCTCCAACTGGCAAGGAACGCTTGTGGGTGCTCCACCACTGAGCAGTGGCGCCTTTCAGATGATAAGACGCAAAGTTCACATAGTCGGCTGGATCAACATTAGCAGACTCCAGCTCGTGAGTGATGTCGCGAAGCCAGTCATCAGCATCCAACGGCTGAACAGTGTTGCGGAACATAGTGGGGTTGAGGCGGGTGAAGTCGTGCAGAGTCACGATGGCATGCTGATGGTGGTGCCCATTCTGATTCGGCTGGGGGAACTAAGCCATGATATTCTGCATGAACTGACGGTTCATCTCGAACTGCTGCATCATCGCGGCCATGTAATCCGGCGGCGGAGGTGGGCCGTTGGCACCACGACCACGACCACGACCACGACCAACCATCCTGCTAGAATTTAACAGGGGTATTTCAGCGATGAAAAATTAAACGAGAAACCGAAATCAAGCCTGAAGTAAAACGACAACAAAAGGGAGGTGCAGATATGTATAGGAGTAGTCATATAAGACATACACATTCGCACACAGAGTCAATCAAAAATCGGGCAGCGTAACGTCGTAGAAATTAAGGAAAAAGAACTCACTAGGCGGCGCGCAGACCGCGGTTAGGAGTACACGACGCGGCATAGATTCCACTATGTCAATCACGCCGCAAGAAAACTGTTGGCCACAGGAGTTGATGCCAGAGAACGCGCGTCCTGCCCAGAATGAGAATGGGATCCGCGGTCTGGGACCTGGGGTACGACTCCTGCGACACGACTCAATCAATGGGGGAAGCACCAAAAACGCCGGGTGGAATCAAGAGAACGTGATCCTAATGTTAGAGTTTTTGTAAAACTTACCAGCAAGGATAAGAGAGCAGATTCCCAGAGCATAGGTAAGGAGCAAAGGATCCTAATACCATAGATATCACACGTAGTGACATCGATGTGGGCCCGTAAGCCAAATATTAAGTTAGCAAAATATTTTTCAAAGTCTAGACTCAACTTCGACCAAGTAGTGGTGGGGTGGCTTCCTACAGGCAGTCGGCTCTGATACCAACTTGGGACGCCCCCAAAATCAGACCGTGTACAGTAATCATACACGCAGGGTACACGACTGAGATTAGGGTGCCACGGTGATAATATCACAACACAACACTAAACACAAAAGGATAAACAAATATGTTACAATAGAGGGGGTCACGCGGACCCGATTACATAAGTCATACAAGCCATAATATCTGAGTACAGACATAGTTAGTCAAGTTTTGCCTTAAGAAGGCTAGCACAAATCACATCAGAGATACAGATCGAAAAGGCGAGGCCTCCTGCCTGGGATCCACCGAACTACTCCTGGTCAACGGGGAACTCGACGTCGTAGTAGGCGCCTCCGGGGTACTCCTGCTCCTGGGCTCCAACGTCGGCTGCAGCGGCCGATCAGGCAAAACAGTAAAGGGAATAAAGCAGGTGAGTATCTAGTATACCCGCGAGTCTTACGTCTGCTACTAAGCATTATGCATTGTATCAACGGAAAGAAGAGGCTGTATATAGTGGACTGAAAGACAGAAATCCAGAGCAAGGGTAAGAAGCTAGGCCTAACGAAGACTAGCATCTTCCGATGATATCTTGCAGCATGAGGTAAGAATCAGCCAACAGTTTATATAAAGCATAAAGTAACAATGCAGCAGAAGTTGTTGCAGCATTGTATAATAATAAGTTGTAATAATTAGCAATGCCTCCGAGTTCACCTCCTCTACATCCCCGTGAGGAAGAGAACCCGGAACCATACAGTTTAATAATAGTTTCTAGTGGTAAGATCCAGCTTCAGCATAAAGCGTCCTGTTACCGTGGACACGGCTATTCGAATAGATTAATCTTCCCTGCAGGGGTGCACTTGTGTTACGCTACACGCACGGATCTCCAGGGTGGCGGGAACCTTGTTAGGGAACGCTCCACCGAGGCTATCCGACACTTCCTAGCCCATCTTTCAAACTCAACAGAGAGGCCATCCGCCGGTCTAAATCCTAAGTACTCAGGGCCTTGGACCCCAACCCTGACGTACTCCTGCACGGTGCGTGGGTGGCCGGGAAGCCGTAACAAAAACAACACAGCTCGAGCCAAAGAAGACAGCGCACTTCCCGGCAATCAGCCCGCGGTACTGCTGACGTCTGAAGAGTCCTCGGACGACACTACGAAGCAGAGGAGCCCATAAACTCGTAATTCCCACGGGTAGGTAGTGCGTACATGGCATATAGCCAACTTAAGACATTCACTGAACCATTTAGTATTTTAATTAACCTGCGTGACAACCGTTATCGTTTCCTCGACTTAACCGACCCGCGGACAACGACAGCAGCCAGGACCACCAGTACATCGGTGCCTGCCCTGTCGTCCCACCAAGTCACTGCGGTTACCAACAAGGTAAACCGTCTCCTTACCTTGTCTTGTGTGTGCTCCTGTAGGAGCTCGACTTTCGTGGTTTGGTAACTCTCGCGGCCAACGATCAGGGGCCAAGCACACCGGTACACTGGTCGTACCCTCCCTGTCGTCCCGTCGCAATACCTCTCGCGGGCACCGTTGGGTCGCCCGACTTCTTACCTGAAGGACCTCGCCGTTCAGGACCCTATGGCGGTAAGACAAAGTCAGCCTCGAGTGGAGTACCAGGATTACTCCTGGATAGCTCACACTTGAGGTGACTAGGCATAACCCAGGTAGGGGCCTTAGACGGTGTCTGCGTTGTACCGTACCTGTGCAGTTATAATATTTGTATCCGCGTTCACTCCCCTGAGTGACCACAGCCCTCTATCTAATCCTAGCTAACAATGCGCAGGGTTCACTGCTGAATAATGCATAACAATAATAATAGGCAGCATAGGATAAAGGAAGGCACATCAAGGGGCGACAAAAATCAAGCTATGCAGTTGAATAGGATTGTAATCGTAGCAGCAGCAGTAACAATGCCTAGTGCAAGAAATGTACGGAAAGATAGGCGATATCTGGGGAAGAGAATGGCTCTGCTTGCCTGCAAGCTCGACGGTAGTAGTAGGGTCGTCGACGACGTAGTCGTACTCAGCAGCGGTGTAGTCGACGTCAGCAGCGGGGTCTACCGGAGATTAAGGGGGGGAAGAAACAGTAAATACACAGGAAGCATATACAAACAAATGCATGACAGGATATATGAAATGTTAACGGTATACTAACGTAGTGCAATGCACGTTGTTCGGAACGGAAATTCATCCGGGGATGAACTGCCAGCTCCGGGTGATTATCGGACAAGGTGTCCGGAGGGGGAAGGATCAAGCCGAAGGTGTCGTGGGTACCGGACAAACATAAGGGGTGTATCCGTGCTAGTTGATCTATTCCGAGAAACATTCGTGTTCGAAATAAATTCATCCGGGCACTCTAACAGTACCGGACCATTTATCGGACAGTCGGTCCGGAGGGGGAATGTTCGATGTTCATTGTGTTAGAGGGGTGTGGTAGACATACGGATAGCGTATTTGTATTCGTTATATTTTTCTGATCAATTTTCATGTATAAAGTTTTTGAATCCGAGTTACGGTTTAAAAGTTATTGAATTTCAAAGTTTAAATCAATTTAAATGATTTTCTGGATTTCTTTTATTATTTATTAAACATTATCCAAAACATTATCCACAACATTATCCAGAACAGTGCTGACATGTGGGACCCACATGTCAGCCTTTGTTATTTATAAAACATTTAATTAAATTAGAAAATGCCTCTGGACCCACCTGTCAGCCTCTGGAATTTCTTATTAAATCTTTTAAATAATAAACTGACAAAGGGGGCCCACTGGTCAGCCTCACATGTTAGTAAAACAGTTTAATTAAATCTAATTAACAGTGGGGTCCCACATGTCATTGACTGATTAACTTAACTAAACGGTTTTTAATTAAGTTTTATTAAATTTTAAATTTAACCAAGGAGGGCCCGCATGTCAGTGACTGGGGCTGCCCAGTCAGCATAGTTGACCGGTCAACCCAGTCAACTGGACCACGGGGGCCCACTGGCAGCGACCCAGGGGGTTGCCCCAAGGGTGCCACGTCGGAGGCCACCGGCGGCTGGTCTCCGGCGAGCTCCCACACGGCGGAGCGCCCTGGAGCTGCTCGGGATTCGTCTACAGGGCACCAAATCGACCGTGGTCAGTTGCGTTCGAACGAGGGGACGACGGCGTGTCGATCTGAGGTGGTGGAGTCGCCGGAGACGGCCGAAGTCGTCGACGGCGTCGAGTTTGGCGGAGGCCCGTAAATTGCGAAGACGGTGACGACGCTCCCGTCCGTTTCTTAGCGCGGTACCTGGGGCATTCGTTACCTACGGGTGCGTGGAGTGGAACAGCACAAGCGGCGTGCCAAAAGTGCGCTCCAGGCCACGGGGGCGAGCTCGTCGGCGGCGAGGATCTACCGCTCCCATGGCGACCTCGTCTACAGCGAACGAGAGCTGGCACTAGGGGTTGGGGGCCGACGAGATGCTCACCAGGATCGCGACGGGTCTGGCAGTGGGCTCGATGGTGGTCTTTGGCGGCGGGAATTTGGCTGCAATCTCGCCGGCTGCGAGGAAGAAGACGGTGACGCAACGCTCGGCGTAGAGGTCCACGGCCCGATTCCTTATGCACGTAGGCGTGGTAGACGACTGCGAAGACGATGGGCAACTTGGAGAGGAGCAGGACGGTCAGTGGCCACGAGAGGCCATGGCAATGGCGACGGCGGCGCTCGGGAGTTTTTCCCCCGACGATGGCGAGAGGAGGAGGAGGGTAATGGGGTGGGGGGCGTGTCCAGGGAGCTTCTGGGGTTGGCCTTATCGCCTCCCCGGTCGCAGGGAGCAGGTGAGGGAGGGGAGGGCTCCAGCGGCGCCCGTGGCCACGGCTGCGCCACGGCGTCGAGCAGGTGGCCGACATGATGGGAGCAGGTGGGAGGTGGAAGACGTGCCGGGGTGGCCGGGCTGAGGTGGGCCTCGCCCTGGGCGGGTTTTAAGCCTTTGTTTTATTTTGCTTTGTTTTCTGTTTGCTCAAATTCTTTTCTGTAATTGATTTATTAACCCTAGCATTTTTGTAAAATATTATTGGTGTTTGTAAATTAGGTTTACATATTACTGAGGTGCCACAAAAGTTTTTGCAGCAAAAGAAATTCATTAGATATTTATTTTAAATATTAAATGCCCAAAGTAAGGGTTTTAACCTACTGTTTGAATTGTTTGGAATTTTCTGTAACTTCAAAAATTACCAAAATTGGCCCAACATGATTATAATGATTTTAGGCAATTTACAAAAATAGTTACATGATTTTTGGAACAACTTTAATTGAGCACTTTTGTTTTATTTTTCATTTAAATCAGTTCCAATTAGGGTTTGGTTTCTTGATGAGCAAGATGCAATTGGGCCTTGGGTTTTGATCCCAAGGGCTCAAGTACATGGTGCATGGGGTGTTGATTAACCACAGCAAGGTTTGATCATTAGCATCACAAAGTTTTATCAAGGACAAGGGAGATCAATCAGTGATAATCCAACAGTGATGATCAACAGTGATGATGATTACTGTTACAGCAACTGAGGGTGTTACAGGACGAAAGATAATCGACCACCTCCTCCAGTTGATGCTCATCCATCCTCTCTGAAAACTCCTGCCGATTTTCAAGAGCTGGTTGATGCTCGGGAAGCATGAGCACAAAAAATAAAAGAAGCCAAAGCTAAAAAGGAGGCTGCTGCTGCTGAGGGTACCATGGAAGTTGGCCCAAGTGCCAAATCGAAGACTGGAAAGAAATCAGCCAAACGAAAGTAAAAGGTGGTAATTGTCTCGCCACCTGATGCGAGCTCCGATGAAGAAGTCAATTCAGATGATCAAGACCCTGGTACAGAGGCTGATGTCGAGGACATTCCTCTGAAGAAGAAGCCGAGCAGTAAAGGCATTAGGATCCAGGAGCCAGCCTCACAGGCTCCTCGAGCAAATATTGACTTGACCAACTTGGTCACTGATCCGCCCATTTCATCTGCTCCTCCAGTTCAAGCTCGCCAACAAAAACCTTCGGCCAAATCGAAGGGAAAGCAAGCTCAAGTTGCTGAGGATGACAAAACACTTGTTCAACGTAGAGAAAGGCTGGCAAAACAAAAAGAACAAGAAGTAAAGGACTTGACAAATTCCAAGCTCCTGAACTTTCACAGCCAGCCCGAGCATAAAAAGGCCCAGGTTTCTCAACAACTAGGCATTTTACATTTGGTCAGTGAAAAGTATCGTCGACAAATTGCTGAAGGCAAAATTACTGATGCCCCGAAAGAAAAGGTTGTGGCCCCCAGCGCCACCGAGAAAGTTGTGACTCCCACAGTCACGAAGGGAAAGGTTGCAGCCTCAAGTGCTGCGAAGAAAAATGTTGAGGTCCCTAGCGCCTCGAAGGATAAAGCGGCGGCCCCTAGTGCCGTCACCAAACCCATTGTTGTTGCCAAAGCCACCAAGGAGGCCGAGAAGAAAGCCAAGGAGGCTAGGAAAAATTCTCAGGCTGTTCCAGTTCCTCGAGCCGCACCTGCTCCTGCACCTGCACCTGCTGCACCTGTTGTTTCCAGCCCTCGTGCCGATGAAGAGAGTTCAAACGAAGGATATTCTGCTTCCCATGCTCCTTGGGATGCTGCAAATATTTCTCATATCCTCTGGAAGATGGCTACCACACCGAGCAAAGTCACTGCCGAGGATGATGTCTCTGCTGAAATCCAAGAGCATGTTGCTCGATACATGATTCGCTGGGAAGGGTATATCACCCAGGATCGCAAGGACAAGGAGCAAGTGAATTTTTACTCCAGACAACTTCAAGAAGAAACCGAGGACATTGAGTCCCGTAAGTTTTTCAAATCCAAAATTGCCACTCTTGAAGCATCCAGAAGGGCTCAGAAGGAAAACCTGACCGCTGTGTATGAAAAGGTTCGACAAATTGTGTCGACCATATGCAAAGAGCACAATGATGCCCTACTCAAGAGACAATCTCGTAAGAGAAAGTCTGCTGCCCCAACCTCTTCGCGTGGGACGCCAGAGATCGAAAAGAATTCCAAGAAGGCCAAGTCTACCGAGGTCGCTACTGCATCAGCACGACAAGAAACTGCACCAACCCCCACCAAACAACCCACTCCTCCTCGTGAGAAAACACCTCCACCTCGCCAACAAACACCTCCACCTCGTCAACCATCACCACCAAAAGCCTCGTCGCCACCACCAAAACCATCATCACCACCGAACATTACTCCATCAACCATCCCAGCCATCGAGACCCAAGCCCATGCAGAGACCGAGCAACTTGCTCAGGTCGAGCAAGAAACTCAGAAAGATTACTCCTCTGCCCAGACTCTACATGAAGGAGAAGACGCTGATGTTGACATCACGACAGTTTCCTCTCGTCAAGATGTCGTCGAAGGAAATAGTTCTGGAGATGACGGTTCCAGTGACAGTTCTTCCTCCTCCTCATCAAGTTCCTCGAACGAAGAAATGGTTGATGCTTTCGCACAACTAGACGAAGAATTGGAGGCCATGGAAAATGAAGAGGCCGCTCAGAATGCTAATGCCGACGAAGGAGTTGCCGTCGAAGCACAGGCCGAGGAAAATGCTCCTCCAGCCATCCTAGCTCAGGACATTGTAAACATTCCATCTTCAATTCCTCGCCCTGCTGAGCCAGTTTTCCAAATGCCAGACAATGCTGCCGAAGTTTTTCCTGTTGATGAGCTGCTCCATTCTGCTCATCCGAGAGAAATGCTGCCTCTGTTCCGCTCAGATGTTCCTCGAGGAGGCCCCATCTTCAAAAGGCGCGAACACAAGCCATTTTTCTTCAGGACAAATCCCTACGAGAAGCCCAGAAGTGCATATTCTCTTCGGTTTTGGACCCAAGAGCAAGCCATCTATTATACTTGTGTGCTGTACAACAAGGCTAGAGTGTTCCAACATCAATACCTCGATATGCCTTCGGTGTACTCCACTTCATGTTTCGAGAATGTTGCCAAGACAATTGATGGTCTTCATGCTCACAAGATGTTTGCTCTCGATTGTGGCTACAATCCCGAGCTTATCAAGCAATTTTATGCAACGCTCTATGTCACTGGTGATCCCGACAACTCGAAGACGTGGAAATTTGATTATATGATTCAAGGCCAAGCATTCCATATGACTGTCGACCAATTTCTGGCCATCATCAATTTACCTCGGTTCGAAGGATTACCACACAAGCTTCATGACTTACCTGCTCCAACTCCTGCTGAATTTTCAACGATAATGAATCCAGATGTCGTAGGAGATACCTACCCGGCTGAGCCCAAGCCAAGAAACTTAGTAGTTGAAGCAAAGGCATGGTTTTATATTCTTTCGAAGACTTTGATGCCAATGCTCGATGTGCATGATGATTTTCCTATTCCCAATGACGTACAACTTGCTCTGTTGAAGTTAGTCCATGGTCATCCTTTCGATTTTGAAGACTACTTCATCAGAACTTTGGTGTCTTGTGCTGATGATCCCAATTCCCACAAGCCGTATGCACCATGGCTGATGGCTATCTGAAATTACTCTCGGGACGTGCCATTCCCCGTGTCTATTTTCCCGAAGATTTTCACTCCACCTGTTAGGGAAGTACTGCAGATTGTTGCTCGACCCAACGATCAATATGCTGAGCACACTGGCATCCGCGCCCATTTGACTGAGCATAATGTTCGCTCGAAGTTTATCAAGCCAGTGCATCACATGGAAGTTTCTCTTCGGTCCCAGCAAATGCTTCAACATCACATCGACCAAGATTTCATTCAGAAGCAAGCCTTGATGGACGAGATTAATCATTTACGCAATATTACCATGAACAACAATCAGATGCTGCGTGAATGTCTTCGCCGAGATTGGAAAGGTCTGCGGAAATTAAATTCCCTCGGTCAACTTCAACGATGTGGCTTCGAAGAATATCCTCCCCATCTGACCAGGAATTGGACTAATGATGATCGAGTAGATCGTTCGGATCCCAATATCCCTCGGCTGCCGAAGAACAGAGATGTCCTCAGTGTTGATGACTATTACCACATCACTTTGGACACCTTCTCCTCTGACTCCGAGCAAGATGAAGCCCCTCGTCGTCCAGAGAGAGTTTACACTCCACACCCTCGAAGCCCCAGGACCCCTCCGGAATCGCAGTTGTAATCTTCTGGAGATCAACACTTCTTCCGCACGAAGATCACTCCTCCAGGCGCTCGCCCAATTCGTCGTGCTCCAACACTCGCCAAATCCTCTCGTCGTCGCCGGAGCCGCCACAGCGAGTAGGGATTTCTTTCGACCCTATTCTCTCGACTTTTTGTACGTTGTGACAAAAAGGGGGAGATGTAGTGGCATCGAAGAAATTAGTTTGCCTACGAGGTTAAGGTCTTTGTTTTTCATTCGATAAACTTTTTGAACTTTGAGGTTTTATGAGTAGTTTCAACAAACTTTCGATTCATATTCGATCTGGTTGTAACTAACTCGAAGTAGAACTGTGAACTGCTACTCTTTTTCGTAAGATATCTATCTGCTGCTTGCGATACCTAATCTTTTGCAGGAAGTTATCTTTCATATAAGTTCACAGGTCATTCGGGGAGATTGCATGTTTCTCATTGGATGTTATCTGGAATGCAATTTCACTCGCTAAGATTATTGATGTTTTTCCCTCGACTCTACTTGTCAAATATGCACTTCACAGGAAACTCTTATCTTCCGTGCATACATCAAGGGGGAGTATTTCATCGATCTTAGCACTGGTTTATCATCGAAAACTCAAAAAAATTCAATTATTTATCGATGCCTGTTTTGTCAACAATCGTCCAAAAAGGGGGAGATTGTAAGAGCAAGTTTTGCCCCCGAAGGTTTTGGACATTGTTGGACAAAGCAGAAGTGGAACTAATATTGTTTTCAAGTATAAACAGATACTTAGGTTCCGAAAGTATGGAGTTTGCAAGTAGAAGGTCGAAGGACAACTCACTGCAGCAGAGCTGCAGTCATCTACCGAACCCTTTGAAGGAAGACGACCCCTAAAAATGTAGTCGAAGAAAAAGTCTCTCTCGAGTAAAAGCGCAACGAGGAGAAAGCTGAAGCTGGTCGAAGACTTAGTCTTTTTACTAGTTTCTCTTTGTTTTCTTGAGTCATAGGAAAAACCGTACTATCAAGAGGGGTTTGCTTGTTGAGATCTTAGTCGAAGTGAATTTGCTCTGCTCAACCAAAACCCACTAAAGCCTACCGAGAGAAATCTTACTGAGTCGAGTGAATAGCTCGAAGGCAAAGTCATCGCACTTCGTGCCTTCGAGAGAGAACTCGTTCGGTAAGTCAGCTTACTTGTTCCTCAAGTAAAGTTGCACAGTGATTGGAATCCGACCGTTGTGGACACGCGTCAAGCGGTTGCATCGGGTCACTTCAGTCATTTTACCCATCGGGATCGCCAACTATAAATACCCCGCACCTACCCGCCATTTCGTGTTGGCTGCTCCACTGAAGATTCTAAGACAGAAGTCTGTGAGCATCCCAAGAGAGATTCATCGAGAGAAAACCAAAATCCCAAGTCTGAACTGAGTTGAGCTATTCACTATGACTTAGGTTGAGATTAGCCGATCTTTTTATCTTGGAGAAATGCAAGTCTCCTAGACGGTTAGGCGTCGCCTGTCAAGCAGTCGAAGAGAAATTGTCACTGCTGAAGGAAGTTTGTAAAGGTCTCGGAGATGTCCTGAATCATCTACCACGAGTGAAAACTGGACAAGCTCGAGGAGTTTGTTGCAGTGGAGAATAGGACGGAGAGAGTTTTGCTCCAGGTGTTCAATCACCAGTCCCTCCAACCAGACGTAGCACTTTGCAGAGTGTGAACTGGTTTACCAAACATCATCATGTCAGGCTCGCTTTCCTTCATGCTTTTACATTAAGTATTTACTCGTTGCCTGTTTGTCTTCGATGTTTTCCTTCGCTCCCAATCCTTTCGAGCCATGCATTACTTTCGACATTGTATTTCCTTCGAGATGCCTTAATCCTTCGCAGTTTGTATGAATTCCTTCTAAGTTCCTTAGAATTTTTAGAAGTGATCATTCACCCCCTCCCCCTCTGATCATTCTTGAGCTTTCACTTTTGCATATCACATAATTCAACAAAATTATTCAAGTGTAAAGCAACATCATCTCCAGCACCAGAGAATTGATCTCTCATAACAAGGTTTAGCAAAGTAGGTTTAATTTCATAAGAGTTAGCTGAAGTGGCAGGTGTGGCAATGGGAGTGCAGATAAAGTCTTGGTTGTTGTGACTAGTGAAGTCACACAACTTGGTGTTTTCAGTGGAACCCATAGTAGCAGCAAGTGTGGCAGATTTTTTTGTAAATTTTGATAAAAGACACAAAGATAAAAACTGAAAGATAAACTAACAAGACTAAAAAACAAAGGTAAAGGGTAGTGTGCAACTCCCCTATCTTAGCACTCGGAGTCCCCGTCAACGGCGCCAGAAAACTTGCTTGATGGCTTCTCGCCCTTCGTTGGTTACCCCAAGTGGAAGGTTGAGATGTAGTGCAACAGCAGTTTTCCTTCGGTATAGATACCAAGGTTTGTCTCCAGTAGGACTCCAGATATGATAAGTAGGTGTCAGCGGCGCAACTGACGTGGACCTGCACACAGACACAGATACCTTTGTTCCCAACGAAGTTCAGAGAGGTTGTCAATCTCTCCGGTCTTGTTGTTCACAAAGGATAAAACGCAAAGGATAATGATAGCAAGTAAAAGCAGTAAAGTAAATATAGCTTGGAAATAATAATGAGGATATGGATCGGGATACGTGATGTTCACTAGTGATGTATCTGTCACAAAAGACGATAAAACTGCTATGCGAGGTAAATAAATTACAGAAGGGCAATTGACAGGATTATGAACGCACCGCAATGCTAACTATGCTACAAAAGAAAGGAAGAGGCTCAAAAGCACGGGCAGTACGCCAAAATAAGTAGACCGAAATCCATCTGCATCTACTACTAATCATCCGCCTTGAGATATCTATCCAGAACATCTCACTGGTATTAAATTGCGAGCCCCACACAAAGTGTAAACCCAAAGCAACAGACAACTGCATTAAAAAGAACTTTGAGTAAAGTAAACAATCCTTGTAATCGCGGTTACAAGCACCGTTGTTTTCCCCCTTGTGGCAACAGCACATCCCCTAGACTCATGTTTCTGTCACTCAAGCGTGTCATCGGGGGGCATGAACCCACAATCTAGCACAACGTTCAGGAACTGGAACTGGCACTGGGGTGCACTGAGTTAATAGGTTAGTCCAAATATGATCAAAAGTGTATGAAAGTGTATCTAGATCATAGAAATATCACACAAAACATGCATGGAGCAAGCAGAAATTATAGATACGTTTTGGACGTATCAGTCATGCACTTATTATCGGTAACTCTCAATCTAATTAGGAGATTCACAAAGAGACAATTACCCCGAGGAGGAGTGTATGGGGGTTTGGTTATCCTTGCGCATCCTCGACTCATGGTACGTGAGTGTACTCTAATATTCGATCCCTCCAAAGATTAGTGATCCATCTAGTAGCTAAAGTTCTCAACTAATTTTGTAGGTTTTTCGAAAATAAACACGGATTGCCCAAAATACGACATCTATCACTAATAGGCTAAAGCTCTTGACACCAAAAGTTCAAACATTACTCATGGCAATACCTCAAAACTATTGCAAGTTACTAGTACAATTGAATAGCAACCTCAATTACCTATTTCAAGTCAAGACACAAAACTCAGTGCAACAGGCAAACTCTCTAAACAAGATAAACATGAAAACTCAAGAGAGTTCCCACAACAATCTAAACAAAATCTCTTAAAAAGATAAGCATGAAAACTAAGAGCTAAACATGACAGCAGCTACGAATAAGATAAAGAACACACATAGCAAAGATAAGTATGAAAATCCTATGTTGTGTTCTAGGGTGAAGTGGAGCGTGTTTCTCTCCCAAACAAAGAAAGCTGGGTTCTAACTCGTTATGAACAGCAAACAAAGCTAAAGAAAACTAAAAAGTAAATAAAGAGCAAGACGCTCCAAGCATAGCACATAACGCATGAAGTGATAAAAATATAGTGGAACGAAAGACAAACTGATAATTGTTGATGGAGAAGGGGATGCATGGGGGCATCCCCAAGCTTATATGCTTGAGTCTTCTTGAATATTTCTTGGGGGTGCACGGGGGCATCCCCAAGCTTGAGCGTTTGACCCTCTTGAATCTTCTTTTATCATCTTCCCTCACACACTTGAAAACTCCCTTCATAAATAACTCATCATAATCTGATTAGCGACGTTAGTACCCACAATAAAATATTTTTTCTCTACTGGAAATAAGGATATTCTTGAAGAGCTATTGTTTCTCAAGATCGCCAAAAAAAATTGCAAAGAAAAAGCAAGCTTAAGGTTTGCAAAACGAAGAAAAGGCAAAACATGACAGAATCTGTGAAAAACAAACCAGCAGGTAGTAAATAATTTTTTTGGGGCACTTCTGCAACTCAAATCAAAAAAATCAGAACATACAAAAGTTTCGTGATTGTATAGAGCACGCTGTGTAAAATTCAGCTCAAAAAGATGAACTGGAATTTTCTATGAGTTTTCCCGTCACGAGGACAGAATCTATTTTCTAGACAGCATGCCGCAACTTTCACTTCCCTTGTCATATGACGCTTAAACATGGCACAAAGCTGAAAAGTAAAGATACAATGATGTTGCTACAGTAGTAACAAACATCAAGACACAACAAAAGCGAAATAAACCTAATTCGTTGTGGGCTGCCTCCCAAAAGCGCTTTCTTTTATGCCTTTAAGCTAGGCATGATGCAAAAAGAGAAAATCAAGTTTTATCAAGAGTGAGAGAATAGCTAGCCCGTGTAACGGACTCAAAAGGTAACTTAATCTTCTTTCTAGGGAAGTGGTCCATCCCTTTATTGAGAGGGAATTGGAATTCTATATTCCCTTCTTTCATATCAATGAAAGCACCAACGGTGCGAAGAAAAGGGCGTCCCAAAATAATTGGACATGATGGTTCACAGTCAATGTCCATAATAGTAAATTCAACGGGAACATAATTGTCATTGACAATGATAAGAACATCATCGATCTTCCCCAAAGGTTTCTTTACGGAAGAGTCAACAAGACGAACACCAAAAGAACAAGGATCATAAGGTTTTAATTCAAACATATCATACATTCTTTTGGGCATAACAGAGGTACTAGCTCCAACATCACATAAAGCATAGCAAGAAAAGTTACTCAACTTAATTTTAATCATAGGATCCCAACCATCTTCTAGCTTTCTAGGTATGGAGGCTTCTACCCTAAGCTTCTCCTCCCTAGCTTTAATGAGAGCATTAGTGATATGCTCCGTGAAGGCAAGATTAAGTGTGCTAGTGTGGGGATCTCTAGTTATCTTGTGAAGGAAACCAATAACTTCAGAAAGGGTGCAATTATCAAAATCGAGGTCACTACTATCAAGTAAAGTGGTAGTGGTGTCCTTTAGGCTCACTTTTTTGGTAGCTTCTATAGTCATAGGATTTTTTTCTTCTACGGTTGAGGTCATAGCATCACCATTAATAGGTCCTATGGGACTAGGGGTGCATTGGGTGCTAAGAGTTTGGATATCCTCAACAACTTGGATAGTAGCAACGGTATGGTGTGTAGGAAGGCTCTAAATTCTATCTTCTTCCTCCTTTTCTCTAGCTCATCTCTCTTTAAGTTTAGCCATCATCCTAATGTTTTCCTTAATTTGCACTTGAATAGCGTTCATCGGAGTGACCTTCCTCTCCTCAAGAGGAGAAGTTCTAATTTTAAGCAATTCTACTTCATGGGCTAAATTGTCTACCTTTGACGAGAGATTATCTAATTTGTCTAGTTTTTCCTCTACACTCTTGTTGAAGGCTTTTTGGGTAGTGATGAAGTCTTTAAGCATACTCTCTAGTTCAGAAGTGGAGTTCTTGGTGCTAGGATAAGTGTTGTTGTTCCCATAGTTGTTGGAGGGGAACGGTCTAGGATTGTTACCAAAATTACTCCTATAAGCATTGTTATTGAAGTTGTTTCTAGAGATAAAGTTCACATCTACTTGATCTTGAGCAATCAAAGAATTTAAAGGAACATCATGAGGATCAATATAAGATTGCTTGGTAAGTAGAGACATAATCAAGTCAACTTTTTCATTTAGGGAAGAGATCTCCTTGACAGAGTTTACCTTCCTACCAGTTGGAGCTCTTTCGGTGTGCCATTGGGAATAGTTGGTCATAATATCATCGAGTAGTTTTGTGGCAGCACCAAGCGTTGTTGACATAATGGTTCCTCCCGCGGCCGAATCTAGAAAGTTCCGCGAGGTAAAGTTCAAGCCTGCACAAAAGTTTGGATAACCATCCAAGTAGTCAAACCATGTGTAGGACAATTCTTAACAAGAGATTTCATGCGTTCCCAAGCTTGGGCAACATGCTCATTATCCAATTGCTTAAAATTCATAATATTACTCCTCAATTGGATAATCTTAGCTGGGGGTAGTACTTCCCAATAAAAGCATCCTTGCACTTATCCCAAAAATCTATGCTATTCCTAGGCAAGGATTGAAACCAGATTTTAGCTCCTCCTCTCAAGGAGAAAGTAAAAAGCTTAAGCTTAACGATATCACCATCTACTTCTTTGTACATTTGCATTTCACAGAGCTCAACAAAATTATTTAAGTGAAAAGCAGCAGCATCTCTAGCACCGGAGAATTGATCTTTCATAACAAGGTTCAGCAAAGCAGGTTTAATCTCATAAGAAGGTGCTTAAGTGGCGGGTGGAGCAATAGGAGTGCAGATAAAGTCACTGTTGTTATGACTAGTGAAGTCACACAACTTGGTGTTCTCGGTGGAACCCATAGCAGCAGCAAGCAAGGTAACTATTTTTTATTTTTGATTAGGGACACTAAAGCAAAAACTGAAAGGTAAACTAACAAGACTAAAAAGCAAAGATAAAGGATAGTGTGCAACTCCCCTATCTTGAAGAGTGGATTCCCCGGCAACGGCGCCAAAAGGTAGCTTTGATGGCTTCTCGCCCCTCGTTGGTTACCCAAAGTGGAAGGTTGATATGTAGACAACATCAAATTTCCCTCGGTGAAGATACCAAGGTTTGTCTCCAGTAGGACTCCGACAACGACAGGAAGGTGACAACGGCGCCAGCAATTAGGCGGTTGACGTGGATCTGCACACACAACAGATAACCTTGCTCCCAACGAGTACAGAGAGCTGGTTGTCAATCCCTCCGGCCTTGTTGTTTACAAAGGATCAAACGCACGGGATAATAATGATAACAATAGCAACAGAAAAGGAAATAAAGCAGAAAATAAATAGCGGGTGTAAACAGTGCTGGAAATATGGACCGGGGTCCCATGATGTTCACTAGTGATGTCTTTCTCCCAAAAGACGATAAAATAGCCATGCAAGGTAAACAAATTAAAGCTGGGCAATTGACAGGATTATGTGTGCAAACCAATGCTAACTATGCTACAAAGAAAGGAAGAGGCTCAAAAGCTTGGGCAGTACGCCAAGATAAGTAGACCGAAATCCATCTGCATCTACCTACTAATCATCCACCTTGAGATATCTATCCAGAACATCTCCCTGGTATTAAGTTGCGAATCCCACCCAAAGTGTAAACTCAAAGCAACAGACAACTGCATTAAAGAACTTTGTGTAAAGTAAACAATCCTTGCACCCGCAAGTACAGGCACCGTTGTTTTCTCCCTTGTGGCAACATCACATCCCCTAGACTCATGTTTCTGTCACTCAAGCTAGTCATCAGGGGGCATGAACCCACAATCATACATAACGCTCCCTCTTGGAGATACTACCTACTACTTGGCCAAAGCAATAAACAGCAACGGAGAACATGCAAGAATTACTCAAGAACATAAATATAAAAGATGAGAATCAAATATATTACTCAAACACAATCTGAACATAGTCTCATAATCCATCAGATCCCAGCAAACTCAGCATAGCAAGAGAAGAAAGATTACATATGTGCCTCGATCATGTAGGGCAGCTCACGAGGTCTAAACCATGAAGAACAAAGAGGGGAGGAGAACATCACATAGCTACTGATCATGGACCCATGGTCCAAGGTGGACTACTCACGGTTCATCCGGGAAGCATCCATGGTGGTGGAGAAGCTCCCGGAGGTGGTTCCTCCCTCCGGCAGGGTGCCGGGAAGAGGTCTCCTGGTGCTCCCGATCGTGGAAGCGCTGCGGCGGCGGAACAGAGGAGAGATCGCGAAAAGGGTTCTGTCCACGAGGGTTTCGGGACGAGAGAGATATATAGGCGAAGGGGGGAAGCCAGAGGTGGACCTGGGGCCCCAGGCGCCCCCTGGCGCGGCCTAGGGGGTTGCCGCGCCAGGTGGCCACCTGGTCCACTGATGGCTTCTCGTCCCTCGTTGGTTACCCAAAGTGGAATGTTGAGATGTAGACAGCTGAAAATTTCCCTCGGTGAAGATACCAATGTTTGTCTCCAGTAGGACTCCGACTACGACAGGAAGGTGAAAACGGCGCCATCAATTAGGCGGTTGATGTGGTCCTACACACACAACAGATACCTTTGCTCCCAACGAGTACAAAGAGGTTGTCAATCCCTCCTGCCTTGTTGTTTACAAAGGATCAAACGCACGGGATAATAATGATAGTGATAGCAACAGAAAAGGAAATAAAGCAGAAAATAAATAGCGGTTGTAAACAGTGGTGGAAATATGGACTGGGGTCCCATGATGTTCACTAGTGATGTCTCTCTCTCCCAAAAGACAATAAAATAGCCATGCAAGGTAAACAAATTACAGCTGGGCAATTGACAGGATTATGTGCGCAAACCAATGCTAACTATGCTACTAAGAAAGGAAGAGGATCACAAGCTTGGGCGGTACGCAAAGACAAGTAGACCGAAATCCATCTGCATCTACCTACTCATCATCCACCTTGAGATATCTATCCAGAACAACTCGCTGGTATTAAGTTGCGAATCCCACCCAAAGTGTAAACCCAAAGCAACAGACAACTGCATTAAAGAACTTTGCGTAAAGTAAACAATCCTTGCACCCGCAAGTACAAGCACCATTGTTTTCTCCCTTGTGGAAACAACACATCCCCTAGACTCATTTTTCTGTCACTCAAGCTAGTCATCAGGGGGCATGAACCCACAATCATGCATAACGCTCCCTCTTGGAGCTACTACCTACTACTTGGCCAAAGCAATAAACATCAACGGAGAACATACAAGAATTACTCAAGAACATAAATATAAAAGAGGAGAATCAAATATATTACTCAAACACAATCTGAACATAGTCTCATAATCCATCAGATCCCAGCAAACTCAGCATAGCAACAGCAGAGAGATTACATATGTGCCTCGATCATGTAGGGCAGCTCACGAGGTCTAAACCATGAAGAATAAAGAGGGGAGGAGAACATCACATAGCTATTGATAATGGACCCATGGTCCAAGGTGGACTACTCACTGTTCATCCGGGAAGCATCCATGGTGGTGGATAAGCTCCCGGACGTGGTTCCTCCCTCCGTCAGGGTGACGGGAAGAGGGCTCCTGGTGCTCCCGATCTTGGAAGCGCTGCGGCGGCGGAACAGGGGAGAGATCGCGAAAAAGGGTTCTGTCCTCGAGGGTTTCGGGACGAGAGGGATATATAGGCGAAGGGGGGCAGCCAGAGGTGGACCAGGGGCCCCAGGTGCCCCCCCTGGCGCGGCCTAGGGGTGGCCGCGCCAGGTGGCCGCCTGGACCACCCCTGGCTCCCCTCTGGCCCCACTTTGGCTCTTCCCGAAGCTTCCTGTACGCTGATTTTTCCTATATTTTTCCCAGAATTTTTCTGGCACTTTAAGTAATGGGAAAACCTGAAATACAAAAACAGCAGAAAATAGGAACTGGCATTGGGTGCACTGAGTTAATAGGTTAGTCCAAATATGATCAAAAGTGTATGGAAGTGCATCAATATCATAGCAATATCACACAAAAGATGCATGGAGCAAGAAGAAATTACAGATACGTTTTGGACGTATCAACATCCCCAAGCTTAATTCCTGCTCCTCCTCGAGTAGGTAAATGATAACAAGCATAATTTCTGTGGTGACATGCTACCAACCATATAAGAACTTTTAAGTAAAGCAATCAAGACATGTAATTCAATTCAAGTCATAACAAGCAAGAGTCTATATTAGCATTGAAACAAGCAACATAAGAACATAAAGGTGCAAGAGCTCTCGCTGTCCGTGACTCGAATGTCTCCAAATGGTGTTTGCTTGCAAGAAAGGGCATAGAGATATACGAGAGAGTAAAACATAGTTTTTATTGTTGAGAACTTAATTTACTAAAGTTTCACACTTGGTCTTCTTTGGAATCTTATCTTGACTCATCCCCAGACCACTAGCCAGGTACAAGTCAAAATGATCCACTCCCTTTCGATATTTTGAGCACTCATGCAATGGATGAGCGTTAGTGATGTCACGAGAGTTTACTTCTCGCCCCTCGTTGGTTACCCAAAGTGGAAGGTGAGATGTAGCGTAGCAGAAAATTTCCCTTAGCGAAGATGCTAAGGTACATATCGAACCAGTAGGACTCCAACAGATACAAGAAGATGGTGAAGTGAACAATGGCGCCCTTCACAACCTAAGGTTGCTCACTTCACATGTACCTGCACACACAGCAAATAACTTTGCTTCCCAACGAGTACAGAGGTCCCCCGGCCTTGTTGTTTACAAAGGATAAAACGCACGGGATAATAATGATAGTGATAGCAACGGAAAAGTAAATACTGAAAGTAAATTGATAGCAGGTGTAAACAGTATTGGAAATATGGACCGGGGTCCTATGATGTTCACTTGTGATGTCTCTCTCCCAAAAGACGATAAAAGAGCCATGCGAGGTAAACAAATTACAGCTGGGCAATTGACAGGATTATGTGCACAAACCAATGCTAATTATGCTATAAAGAAAGGAAGAGGCTCAAAAGCATGGGCGGTACGCCAAGACAAGTAGACTGAAATCCATCTGCATCTACCTACTAATCATCCACCTTGAGATATCTATCCAGAACATCTCACTGGTATTAAGTTGCGAATCCCACCCAAAGTGTAAACTCAAAGCAACAGACAACTGCATTAAAGAACTTTGCGTAAAGTAAACAATCCTTGTACCCGCAAGTACAAGCACCGTTGTTTTCCCCCTTGTGGCAACAACACATCCCCTAGCCTCATGTTTCTGTCACTCAAGCTAGTGATCAGGGGGCATGAACCCACAATCATGCATAACGCTCCCTCTTGGAGTCACTACCTACTACTTGGCCAAAGCAACAAACAGCAACGGAGAACATGCAAGAATTACTCAAGAACATAAGTATAAAAGAGGAGAATCAAATATATTACTCAAACACAATTTGAACATAATCTCATAATCCATCGGATCCCAGCAAACTCAGCATAGCAACAGCAGAAATATTACATAAGTGCCTCGATCATGTAGGGTATCTCACGAGGTCTAATCCATGAAGAACAAAGAGGGGAGGAGAACATCACATAGCTACTGATCATAGACCCATGGTCCAAGGTGGACTACTCACGGTACATCCCGGAAGCGTCCATGGTGGTGGAGAAGCTCCCGGAGGTGATTCCTCCCTCCGGCAGGGTGCCGGGAAGAGGTCTTCTGGTGCTCCCGATCTTGGAAGCGCGGCGGCTGCGGAACAAAGGAGAGATCGCGAAAAAGGGTTCCCGTCTCGGGGGTTTTGCGTCATGGGGAATAAATAGGCGAAGGGCGGCATCCAGGGGGCCCACCAAGGGTCCAGGCGTCCCCCTGGCGCGCGCCGGGAGGGCGCCTGGGGCCCTGGGGGGTCCCCTCTGCCCCCCCCCCCCCCCTCGGTAATTCCCGAAGCTTCCTGTACGCTGATTTTTTTATTGGATTTTCCCGAATTTTTGGAGCACTTTTTATATGGGGGAAACCTGAAATAGAAAAACAGCAGAAAACAGGAACTGGCACTGGGTGCACTGAGTTAATAGGTTAGTCCAAATATGATCAAAAGTGTATGGAAGTTCATCAATATCATGACAATATCACATAAAAGAGGCATGGAGCAAGCAGAAATTATAGATACGTTTTGGACGTATGAGTAAGCAAGAAAGTTGACACTTAGGATGGCAAAGAGAGAAAAATGATGGAGGAGGAAGACAAAAAGGTGTGAAAGGCTCACATCAATGAGGACAATCATAGGCGAGAGAAAGCCAAATGATAAATATGATGTGAGGAGTAGGGATTGCCATGCAACGGATGCACATATGAGCTAAGGTAAGATCGCCACTAGAACTAGTGGGGGTGCATCCAACTTGCTTGCTCAAGAAGACCTAGAGCTCATTTGAGGAGGCTCATCATTGGAATATACAAGCCAAGTTCTATAGTGTGAAGGTCCCCACATAGCTATATGCATGAATGATAATCTCTATGGAGTACAAGATATAAGATGGAGTACGAGTGTGGATCTCTCAAAAGGAATAGTAGTGTGCCCCCTTCTCTCTTTTTATATATTTTTCTCTTTTTTCTATTTTTTGTATTTTTTTGGTGGCCTCAATGGCTCTTTCTATTTAACTCTCATTTGTCCTCTTTGGGATCTTTTGATTTTGTACTCTTTGGGATATTTTCCTCACTTTAAGGGCAACACTCTATATATTACAAGAAGTGTAGAAGATCTTTCACACTTTACAAAAGTACTCAACATAAAGAAAATGAAACTATCATGAAGTATGCAAATGTATGCCTCTGCCAGTGTAGCAGGGTATGCAATGATACTAGCGCGTCATATAGCAATGAGCAGGGCAAGGCCCAACTAGCATGCGGCTCATCGATCAAGCAAAAGCATGTATGACATGAAGATCAAGTCATGAGAAGGTGGATGTTGCATGGCAATGTATCTCGGAAAGGCTATGGAAATGCCTTGATAGGTAGGTATGGTGGCTGTTTTGAGGAAGGATGTAATGAGGCTTATGATGACAGAGCGTATCGTGCCAAGGATTTGGATGCACCGACGAAGTATGCGCCAACTCTCGAGGTGAGAAAGGGCAATGCACGGTACCGAAGAGGCTAGAAAAATATGGCTAGGTGGAAGTGTCAACTTTCGAATACTCACATTAGTCCGAAGAACTCATGCACTTATTATCGGTAACTCTCAATCTAATTAGGAGATTCACAAAGAGACAAGTACCCCGAGGAGGAGTGTATGGGGGTTTGGTTATCCTTGCGCATCCTCGACTCATGGTACGTGAGTGTACTCTAATATTCGATCCCTCCAAAGATTAGTGATCCATCTAGTAGCTAAAGTTCTCAACTAATTTTGTAGGTTTTTCGAAAAACACACGGATTGCCCAAAATACGACATCTATCACTAATAGGCAAGAGCTGTTGATACCATAAGTTCAAACATTACTCTAGTAAATACCTCAAAACTATTGCAAGTTACTACTACAAAGAGAACATCAACTTTAACTACCTACTTTCAGTCAAGACACAGAACTCAGTGCAACAGGCAAACTCTCTAACAATATAAAACATGCAACCTATATAAAGTTCAACCTAAGACAAAAATAAAAGCTCTAGAAAAACTAAAGAACTACAACTAAACAGAACAGCTGCTAAGAAAAGAAAAAGAACAGCTCACAGCTAAAAGAATAAGCATGCAAATCCTATGAGGAGTTCTAGTTCAAGAGGAGAGTGAATCTCTCCCACACAAAAGAGTAAGTTGGGGTCTAACTTGTTACTACAGTAAACAAAGCGAAAGAAAACTAAAAACAAAACCTAAGAGCGAGACGCTCCAAGAATAGCACATAATGCATGAAGTGATAAAAATATAGTGCAACGAGAGACAAACTGATAATTGTTGATGAAGAAGGGGATGCACGGGGGCATCCCCAAGCTTAGACGCTTGAGTCTACTTGAATATTTATTGGGGGTGAACATGGGCATCCCCAAGCTTGAGCGTTTGACCCTCCTGAATCTTATTTCATCATCCTCCATCGCGCACATGAAAACTCCCTTCATACATAACCCATTGTAGGCTGATTAGAGAGGTTAGTACCCTAATAAAATAACTTTTCCTCTACTGCAAATAAATATTTCCAGGAATATCTACTGTTTCCCAAGATTGCCAAAAGGTTTTTGCAAAGAAAAAGCAAGCTTAAGGTTTGCAAAAGTGAAGAGAGACAAAACGTGGCAGAATCTGTGAAAAATAGAACAGCAGATAGAAACTAATTTTTTTGGGGTACTTCTGCAACTCAAATCAAAAAACTTTTCACAGACGCCTGAAAGGTAATTCTATGTAGCATGCTGTCAAAAATATTCAGATCAAAAAGATGATCTGGTGATTTATTGAGAATTTTTTCGTCAAACAGACAGAATTTGTTTCTGGACAGCAAGCACCAAGTTTTGAGCTTTCTTTCAATCTGAGGCTAAACTTGGCACAAAGCTTGAAAAGTAAAGATACAATGATGTTGCTACAGTAGTAACAATCATCAAGACCACTAAGAACAGAACAAAAGCAAAAATAAAACCTAAATTCGTTGTGGGCTGCCTCCCGAAAGCGCTTCTTTAGAGCCATTAGCTAGGCTTAAAGATTATGGAAGATGCTCTCGCAAGAATAAGAATTTTGAAGCAAAAGAGAGCATCAAGAAGAAAATATGAAACAGATTTAAGCCTAACCCACTTCCTATGCATATGCATCTTGTAAGAAAATAAATCAAAGAAGCACAAAAGTGACATGCATAGGAAGGTCGAAAAAGAACAACTTCAAAACTTTCAACATGAAGAGAGGTGTTTTAGTAATATGGAAGTTTCTACAACCAAACTTCCCTCTCTTGAAATAATTTTCAGTAGTATCATGAACAACATCAAGAATATAACTATCACATAAATCATGTTGTTCATGACCTACAAGCACACGTGTATAGTTTTCAACACGGTTTTTAGGATGATAAGATAGATGCAACCCATCACATTGAGCCTTGATAAGAGCAAAATTCTCCGGAGTTGGAGATTTCAAAAGGATAATAGGGCAATAAAGTGTGGGTGCAACAACAATAATTTCATGCTTAACATAAGGAACTATAGCAAGTTCATCTTCGTAGGCATCATCCATAGCGGCATCATGGCCATCAACAAAGCAAGTATCAAAATCATCAGAAAGGGAAGTATCAAGTGAGTCCTCGGAATCATAAGATTCCTCTTCATAGCAATCATTAGCCTCTTCTTGGGCAGCAAGCATTCTATTTTTAAAATCCTCAATATAAGCATTGGAAGTATAATTCTCAAAGTAATAAGCAAGAAAAGCAAAGTTTTCAGACTTGTGAATAGTATCGTAATACTTTTCAATCAAAGAAGAAATCTCATAAGCACCTTTAAAAGCAACAAACTCTTCAATCTTTTCAACATCAAAGTAATCATAAACACCTTTGGCATAAGAAGATAGGATCTCATTTTCATTAAACTCACATTGGAAAGGAAGGTGTTTACACTCTATATTAGAGCAGCAAGTAAAATCATAAATGTGGCATAAAGATTCAGCATAGCAATAAGAAACTTGTATTTGATCCCATAAGTGTTTCCCTTTCTGAGATAGGCGGTGCCGCGTATAATGAGCATGCTCATCTGATACGTCCAAAACGTATCTATAATTTCTGCTTGCTCCATGCATGTTTTGTGTGATATTTCTATGATCTAGATACACTTTCATACACTTTTGATCATATTTGGACTCACCTATTAACTCAGTGCACCACAGTGCCAGTTCATGTTTTCTGCTGTTTTTCTATTTCAGTTTTCCCCCATATAAAAAGTGCCAGAAAATTTACGGGAAAAATATAGGAAAACTCAGCGTACAGGAAGCTTCACGAAGAGCCCGAGTGGGGCCAGAGGGGAGCCAGGGGTGGCCCAGGCGGCCACCCGGCGTGGGCACCCCCTGGGCCGCGCCAGGGGGGCGCCTGGGGCCCCTGGTCCACCTCTGGCTGCCCCCCTTCGCCTATATATTCCCCGTGACGTGAAACCCTCGAGGACAGAACCCTTTTTCGCGATCTCGCCTCTGTTCCGCCGCCGTCGCGCTTCCGAGAACGGGAGCACCAGAAGACCTCTTCCCGGCACCCTGTCGGAGGGAGGGTTGACCTCCGGGAGTCTCCTCTCCACCATGGATGCTTCCCGGATGTCTTGTGAGTAGTTTTCCTTGGACCATGGGTCCGTGATCAGTAGCTATGTGATGTTCTCCTCCCCTCTTTGTTCTTCATGGTTTAGACCTCGTGATCTACCCTACATGATCTAGGCACTTTTGTAATCTTTCTGCTGTTGCTATGCTGAGTTTGATGGGATCTGATGGATTATGAGATTATGTTCAGATTGTGATTGAGTAATATATTTGGTTTTTATCTCTTATATTTTTGTTCCTAAGTAATTCTTTCATGTTCTCCGTTGTTGTTTATTGCTTTGGCCAAGTAGTAGGTAGTAACCCCAAGAGGGAACGTTTTGCTCGATTGTGGGTTCATGCCCCCCGATGACACGCTTGAGTGACAGAAAAATGAGTCTAGGGGATGTGTTGTTGCCACAAGGGGGAAAATAACGGTGCTTGTAACCGCGGTTGCAAGGATTGTTTACTTTACGCAAAGTGCTTTTAATGCAGTTGTCTGTTGCTTTGGGTTTACACTTTGGGTGGGGCTCGCAACTTAATACCAGCGAGATGTTCTGGATAGATATCTCAAGGTGGATGATTAGTAGTAGATGCAGTTGGATTTCGGTCTACTTATTTTTGCGTACTGCCCATGCTTTTGAGCCTCTTCCTTTCTTTTGTAGCATAGTTAGCATTGCGGTGCGTTCATAATCCTGTCAATTGCCCTTCTGTAATTTGTTCACCTCGCATAGCAGTTTTATCGTCTTTTGGGAGAGAGACATCACTAGTGAACATCACGTATCCCGGTCCATATCCTCATCAATGTTTACACGCTCATTTACTTTTCTGCTTTTACTTTCAGTTGCTATCATTATCCCTTGCGTTTGATCCTTTGTGAACAACAAGACCGGAGAGATTGACAACCTCTCTGAACTTCATTGGGAACAAAGTTATTTGTGTCTGTGTGCAGGTCCGCGTCAGTTGCGCCGCTGACACCTACTTATCATCTCTGGAGTCCTACTGGAGACAAACCTTGGTATCCTAACTGAGGGAAATTTGTTGTTGTGCTACATCACGCCTTCCACTTGGGGTTTACCAACGAAGGGCGAGAAATCACTATCATTACCTCGCACATCAAGCCAAATTTCTGGCGCCGTTGCTGGGGACTCCGAGTGCTAAGATAGGGGAGTTGCACATTACCCTTTACCTTTGTTTTTTAGTCTTGTTAGTTTACCTTTCAGTTTTTATTTTTGTGTCCCTTATCAAAAATACCAAAAATACCTATTGATGCTATCTTCACCATGGGTGTGGAATCACCCAAATATAGTAGGATGGACATGTTTCACTTGGATCGTCTTCGATCAATTTGTGCTCGCGCTAAAAACCCAACCGACTTGGTTGAGGGAAAATCATTGGATGAGCATGCTCATTATACACGGCACCTCCTATCTCATAAAGGGAAACACTTATGGGATAAAATACAAGTTTCTTATTGCTATGCTGAGTGTTTATGCCACATTTATGATTTTACTTGCTGCTCTAATATAGAGCGTAAACACCTTCCTTTCCAATGTGAGTTTAATGAAAATGAGATCCTATCTTCTTATGCCAAAGGTGTTTATGATTACTTTGATGTTGAAAAGATTGAAGAGTTTGTTGCTTTTAAAGGTGCTTATGAGATTGCTTCTTTGATTGAAAAGTATTACGATACTATTCACAAGTCTGAAAAATTTGTTGTTCTTGCTTATTGCTTTGAGAATTATACTTCCAATGCTTATATTGAGGATTTTAAAAATAGAATGCTTGCTGCCCAAGAAGAGGCTAATGATTGCTATGAAGAGGAATCTTATGATTCCGAGGACTCACTTGATACTTCCCTTTCTGATGATTTTGATACTTGCTTTGTTGATGACCATGATGCCACTATGGATGATGCCTACGAAGATGAACTTGCTATAGTTCCTCATGTTAAGCATGAAATTATTGTTGTTGCGCCCACACTTGATTGCCCTATTATCCTTTTGAAATATCCAACTATTCCGAAGAATTTTGCTCTTATCAAGGCTCAGTGTGATGGGTTGCATCTAACTTATCATCCTAAAAACCGTGTTGAAAACAATACACGTGTGCTTGTAGGTCATGAACAACATGATTTATGTGATAGTTATATTCTTGATGTTGCTCATGATGCTACTGAAAATTACTTTGAGAGAGGAAAGTTTGGTTGTAGAAACTTCCATGTTACAAAAACACCTCTCTTCATGTTGAAAGTTTTGAAGTTGTTCTTGTTCTACCTTCCTATGGATGTCACTTTGTGCTTCTTTGATTTATTTTCTTACAAGATGCCTATGCATAGGAAGTGGGTTAGGCTTAAATGTGTTTCACATTTTCTTCTTGATGCTCTCTTTTGCTTCAAAATTCTTATTCTTGTGAGAGCATCTTCTATAATCTTTAAGTCTAGCTACTGGCTCTAAAGAAGCGCTTTCGGGAGGCAGCCCACAACGAATTTAGGTTTTTCTTTTTTGCGTTTCTTCTGTTTTTAGTGGTCTTGATGATTGTTACTACTGTATCAACATCATTGTATCTTTACTTTTCAAGCTTTGTGCCAAGTTATAGCCTCTTATGATAAGGGAAGCAAAAGTTGTGACATGCTGTCCAGAAAACAGATTCTGTCCCTTATAAGAAAAATTCGAATAAAATCACCAGATCATATTTTTGATCTGAATTTTTTTGACAGCATGCTCTATACAATTGTGAATCTTTCGTATGTTCTGAGTTTTTTGATTTGAGTTGCACAAGTGCCCCTAAAAAATTCTTTACTACCTGCTGTTCTGTTTTTCACAGATTCTGCCACGTTTTGTCTCTCCTAACTTTTGCAAACCTTAAGCTTGCTTTTTCTTTGCAAAACTTTTTGGCACTCTTGAGAAACAGTAGCTCTTAAAAAATATATTTATATCCAGTGGGGAAAAATTATTTTATTAAGGGTACTAACCTCTCTAATCAGCTTATGATGAGTTATGTATGAAGGGAGTTTTCAAGTGTGTGATGGAAGATGATGAAAGAAGATCCAGGAGTGTCAAGCGCTCAAGCTTGGTGATGCCCCCATGCATCCCCAATAAATATTCAAGGAGACTCAAGCGTCTAAGCTTGGGGATGCCCCCGTGCATCCCCTTCTCCATCAACAATCATCAGTTCGTCCTTCGTCTCACTATATTTTTATCACTTCATGCGTTATGTGCTATGCTTGGAGCGTCTCGCTCTTAGGTTTTATTTTTAGTTTTCTTTAGTTTTGCTTGCTGTTCATAACAAGTTAGACCCCGTCTTACTTTGTGTGGGAGAGAAACACGCTCCACTTTCAAAATCTAGAACACATCATAGGACTTTTCCTGTTTATCTTTTTGCTGTTGTGTGTTCTTTATCTTTTCATAGCCGCTGCCTTGTTTAGTTTTAGTCTTAGTTTGTCTTTAGCAAGAGCCTTGGCTTTTGTTTAGTCTGTTGCTGGAACTCTTTTTAGTTTTCATGTTTATCTTGTTAAAGAGAGTTGGTTGTTGCACTGAGTTGTGTTTTGTCTTGGAAGTAGGTAATTGAGGTTGCTATTTAATTCTAGTAGTAACTTGCAATAGTTTTGAAGTTTTGATGTGAGTAATGTTTGAACTTTTGGTGTCAAGAGCTCTAGCCTATTAGTGATAGGCGTCATATTTTGGGCAATCCGTGTGTATTTTCAAAACCTACAAAACTAGTTGAGAACTCTAGCTACTAGATGGATCACTAATCTTTGGAGGGATCGAATATTAGAGAACACTCACGTACCATGAGTCGAGGATGCGCAAGGATAACCAAACCCTTATACACTCCTCCTCGGGGTACTTGTCTCTTTGTGAACCTCCTTATTAGATTGAGAGTTACCGATAATAAGTGCATGAGTTCTTCGGACTAATGTAAGTATTGAAAGTTGACACTTCCACCTTCCAATATTTTGCTAGCCTCTCCCGTGCCGTGCATTGCCTTCTTCTCACTCCGAGAATTGGTGTCCACCTTCGCCGGTACATCCAAACCCTTGGCATGATACGCTCTGTCATCATAAACCTCCTTATATCTTTCCTCAAAACAGCCACCATACCTACCTATCAAGGCATTTCCATAGCCTTTCCGAGATATATTGCCATGCAACATCCACCTCTTCATGACTTCATCTTCATGCCATACATGTTCCTGTTACACTGGCAGCGACATACACTGCATACATCATGATAGCTACATCTTCTTTATGATTTTGAGTACCTTGTAAAGTGTGAAAGATCTCCTTTACCTTCTTGTAAAATAGAGTGTTGCCCTTAAGTGAGGAAAAGATCCCAAAGTGGACACAATAAAAGATCCCAAAGAGGACAAATGAGAGTTAAATAGAAAGAGCCGTTGAGGCCACAAAAAAATACAAAAAAATAGAAAAAAGAGAAAAATAAATAAAAAGAGAGAAAGGGGCAACACTACTATCCTTTTGAGAGATCCACACTAGTACTCCCTTTATATCCTTGTACTCCATAGAGATGATCATTATGCATATAGCTATGTGGGGAACTTCACACTATATAACTTGGCTTGCATATTCCAAGGATGAGCCTCCTCAAACGAGCTCTAGGTCTTCATGAGCGAGCAAGTTAGATGCACCCCCACTAGTTCCATTGGAGAGCTTCCTAGCTCGTATGTGCATCCGTTGCATGGCAATCCCTACTCCTCACATCAAATCTATCATTTGG
This sequence comes from Bromus sterilis, assembly GCA_950022295.1. Lineage (NCBI taxonomy): Eukaryota > Viridiplantae > Streptophyta > Magnoliopsida > Poales > Poaceae > Bromus > Bromus sterilis. Next base: position 413,694,972 of record OX465595.1, on the reverse strand, counting down.
CATCTCTTGCCTATGATTGTCCTCATTGATGTGAGCCTTTCTCACCCTTTTTGTCTTCCTCCTCCACACTATTTCTCTCTTTGCCATCCAAAGTTTCAACTCTCGTGCTTACGCTCATCCATTGCATGAGTGCTCAAAATATTGAAAAAGGAGTGGATCAAATTGACTTGTACCTGGCTAGTGGTCTGGGGACGAGTCAAGATAAGATTCCGGAAAAATACCAAGTGTGAAACTTTAGTAGATTGAGTTCTCAACAAATAAATGTTTTTTCTCGTATTCCCTATCCCCCTTCTTGCACGCAAACACCATTTAGAGACATTCGAGTCACGGACAGCGAGAGCTCTTGCACCTAATGTTCTTTTGTTACTTGTTTCAATGCTAATATAGACTCTTGCATGTTATGACTTGAATTGAATTTCTAACCTTGATTGCTTTACTTTTCAAAGTTCTTATATGGTTGCTAGCATGTCACCACAGAAATTATGCCATTATCATTTACCTACTCGAGGACGAGCAGGAATTAAGCTTGGGGATGTTGATACGTCCAAAACGTATCTATAAATTCTGCTTGTTCCATGCATGTTTTATGTGATATTGCTATGATCTAGATACACTTTCATACACTTTTGATCATATTTGGACTAACCTATTAACTCAGTGCACCACAGTGCCAGTTCCTGTTTTCTGCTGTTTTTCTATATCAGTTTTCCCCCATATAAAAAGTGCCAGAAAAATTCTGGGAAAAATATAGGAAAAATCAGCGTACAGGAAGCTTCGCGAAGAGCCCGAGTGGGGCCAGAGGGGAGCCAGGGGTGGCCCAGGCGGCCACCCGGCGCGGCCACCCCCTGGGCCGCGCCAAGGGGGCGCTTGGGGCCCCTGGTCCACCTCTGGCTGCCCCCCTTCGCCTATATATTCCCTGTGACGTGAAACCCTCGAGGAAAGAACCATTTTTCGTGATCTCTCCTCTGTTCCGCCCCCTCCGCGCTTCCGAGATCGGGAGCACCAGAAGACCTCTTCCCGGCACCCTGCCGGAGGGAGGGTTGACCTCCAGGAGTCTCCTCTCCACCATGGATGCTTCCCGGATGTCTTGTGAGTAGTTTTCCTAGGACCATGGGTCCGTGATTAGTAGCTATGTGATGGTCTCCTCCCCTCTTTGTTCTTCATGGTTTAGACCTCGTGAGCTGCCCTACATGATCGAGGCACTTTTGTAATCTTTCTGCTATTGCTATGCTGAGTTTGATGGGATCTGATGGATTATGAGATTATGTTCAGATTGTGATTGAGTAATATATTTGGTTCTTATCTCTTATATTTTTGTTCCTAAGTAATTCTTGCATGTTCTCCGTTGCTGTTTATTGCTTTGGCCAAGTAGTAGGTAGTAACCCCAAGAGGGAACGTTTTGCTCGATTGTGGGTTCATGCCCCCCGATGACACACTTGAGTGACAGAAACATGAGTCTAGGGGATGTGTTGTTGCCACAAGGGGGGAAATAACGGTGCTTGTAACCGCGGTTGCAAGGATTGTTTACTTTACGCAAAGAGCTTTTTAATGCAGTTGTCTGTTGCTTTGGGTTTACACTTTGGGTGGGGCTCGCAACTTAATACCAGCGAGACGTTCTGGATAGATATCTCAAGGTGGATGATTAGTAGTAGATGCAGTTGGATTTCGTTCTACTTTTTTTGGCGTACTTCCCATGCTTTTGAGCCTCTTCTTTTCTTTTGTAGCATAGTTAGCATTGCGGTGCGTTCATAATCCTGTCAATTGCCCTTCTGTAATTTGTTCACCTCGGATAGCAGTTTTATCGTCTTTTGGGAGAGAGACATCACTAGTGAACATCACGTATCCCGGTCCATATCCTCATCACTGTTTACACGCTCATTTACATTTCTGCTTTTACTTTCAGTTGCTATCATTATCCCTTGCGTTTGATCCTTTGTGAACAACAAGACCGGAGAGATTGACAACCTCTCTGAACTTCGTTGGGAAAAAAGTTATTTGTGTTTGTGTGCAGGTCCGCGTCAGTTGTGCCGCTGACACCTACTTATCATCTCTGGAGTCCTACTGGAGACAAACCTTGGTATCTTTACTGAGGGGAATTTGCTGCTGTGCTACATCACGCCTTCCACTTGGGGTTTACCAACGAAGGGCGAGAAATCACTATCATTACCTCGCACATCATCATCCAATGATTTTCCCTCAACCAAGTCGGTTGGGATTTTTGCGCCAGCACAAATTGATCGAAGACGAGGCAAGTGAAACATGTCCATCCTACCATATTTGGGTGGTTCCACACCCATGGTGAAGATAGCATTAGTAGGTATTTTTGGTATTTTTGATAAGGGACACAAAAGAAAAAACTGAAAGGCAAACTAACAAGACTAAAAATCAAAGGTAAAAGATAGTGTGCAACTCCCCTATCTTGTAGACTTGGGTCCCCGGCAACGGCGCCAGAAATTTTCTTGATGGCTTCTCGCCCCTCGTTGGTTACCCCAAGTGGAAGGTTTGAGATGCAGTGCAGCAGCAAGTTTCCCTCGGTGAAGATACCAAGGTTATCGAACCAGTAGGACTCAGGAGATACAAGTAGGTGGCAACGTCGCCAGAAATTGCTTCCTGACTAGGGTGTTGTCGTGGACCTGCACACAGCAACAAATAACTTTGCTCCCAACGAGTACAGAGGAGTTGTCAATTCCTCCGGCCTTGTCGTTTTACAAAGGATCAACGCAAGAGATAAAATGTGCAAAGGAAAGTCAAAGCTGAAAGTAAATTGAGGGTGTGAACAATAATGTGAAGATGGACCAGGGTCCCGTGATTTTCACTAGTGATGTCTCTCTCCCAAAAGACGATAAAAGTGCTAGCGAGGTAAACAAATCACAGTTGGGAAATTGACAGGATTATGAAGGCACCGCAATGCTAACTATGCTGCAAAGAAAGGAAGGGCTCAAAAGCAATGGGCAGTACGCCAAGGTAAGTAGACCGAAATCCATCTGCATCTACTACGAATCATCCACCTTGAGATATCTATCCAGAACATCTCGCTGGTATTAAGTTGCGAATCCCACCCAAAGTGTAAACTCAAAGCAACAGACAACTGCATTAAAAGAACTTTGCGTAAAGTAAACAATCCTTGCACCCGCAGGTACAAGCACTGTTGTTTTATCCCTGGTGGCAACAACACATCCCCTAGTCTCATGTTTCTGTCACTCAAGCTAGACATCAAGGGGTTGAACCCACAATCGAGTATAACGCTCTCTCTTGGAGATGCAAATAAAATACTTGGCCAAAGCAAATACCGCAACGGAGAACATGCAAGAATTTACTCAAGAACAAAATATAAAAGAGAAGAACCAAATATATTACTCATCACAATCTGAACATAGTCTCATAATCCATTAGATCCCAACAAACTCAGCATAGCAACAGCAGAAATTACATAGATGCCTCGATCATGTGAGGAAGCTCACGAGGACTCGAAAGTGGAAGCACAAAAGGGGGAGAGATAGATCACATAGCTACTGGTCACGGACCCATGGTCCAAGGTAAACTACTCACAGTACATACGGGAGGCGTCCATGGCTATGGAGGGTTTCTCGGAGGGGGTAGCTTCTCCCGGCAGGGTGCCGGAGCAGCTTCTCCAGGCAGCCCCGATCTTGAAATGGCGGCGGTGGAACAGAGGCGAGATCGCGAAAGAGGAGTCCGTATTAGGGGTTTCCACCCCGAGGGGTAAATATAGGCGAAGCGGGGCGTCGAGGGGACCCATGAGGCAGTCAGGAGGGTCCGTGGCGCGGCCCATAGTAGCAGCAAGCAAGATAACTATTTTTTTGATTTTTGATAAAGGACACTAAAGCAAAAATTGAAAGGTAAACAAACAAGACTAAAAAGCAAAGATAAAAGATAGTGTGCAACTCCCCTATCTTGAAGAGCGGAGTCCCCGGCAACGGCGCCAGAAATTCCTTTGATGTCACGAGAGTTTACTTCTCGCCCCTCGTTGGTTACCCAAAGTGGAAGGTGAGATGTAGCGTAGCAGCAAATTTCCCTTAGCGAAGATGCTAAGGTAGATATCGAACCAGTAGGACTCCAACAGATACAAGAAGATGGTGAAGTGAACAATGGCGCCGTTCACAACCTAAGGTTGCTCACTTCACATGTACCTGCACACACAGCAAATAACTTTGCTTCCCAACGAGTACAGAGGAGTTGTCAATTCCCCCGGCCTTGTTGTTTACAAAGGATAAAACGCACGGGATAATAATGATAGTGATAGCAACGGAAAAGTAAATACTGAAAGTAAATTGATAGCAGGTGTAAACAGTATTGGAAATATGGACCGGGGTCCTATGATGTTCACTAGTGATGTCTCTTTCCCAAAAGAAGATAAAAGAGCCATGCGAGGTAAACAAATTACAGCTGGGCAATTGACAGGATTATGTGCACAAACCAATGCTAATTATGCTATAAAGAAAGGAAGAGGCTCAAAAGCATGGGCGGTACGCCAAGACAAGTAGACCGAAATCCATCTGCATCTACCTACTAATCATCCACCTTGAGATATCTATCCAGAACATCTCACTGGTATTAAGTTGCGAATCCCACCCAAAGTGTAAACTCAAAGCAACAGACAACTGCATTAAAGAACTTTGCGTAAAGTAAACAATCCTTGTACCCGCAAGTACAAGCACCGTTGTTTTCCCCCTTGTGGCAACAACACATCCCCTAGACTCATGTTTCTGTCACTCAAGCTAGTGATCAGGGGGCATGAACCCACAATCATGCATAACGCTCCCTCTTGGAGTCACTACCTACTACTTGGCCAAAGCAACAAACAGCAACGGAGAACATGCAAGAATTACTCAAGAACATAAGTATAAAAGAGGAGAATCAAATATATTACTCAAACACAATTTGAACATAATCTCATAATCCATCGGATCCCAGCAAACTCAGCATAGCAACAGCAGAAATATTACATAAGTGCCTCGATCATGTAGGGTATCTCACGAGGTCTAATCCATGAAGAACAAAGAGGGGAGGAGAACATCACATAGCTACTGATCATAGACCCATGGTCCAAGGTGGACTACTCACGGTACATCCCGGAAGCGTCCATGGTGGTGGAGAAGCTCCCGGAGGTGATTCCTCCCTCCGGCAGGGTGCCGGGAAGAGGTCTTCTGGTGCTCCCGATCTTGGAAGCGCGGCGGCTGCGGAACAAAGGAGAGATCGCGAAAAAGGGTTCCCGTCTCGGGGGTTTTGCGTCATGGGGAATAAATAGGCGAAGGGCGGCATCCAGGGGGCCCACCAGGGGTCCAGGCGTCCCCCTGGCGCGCGCCGGGAGGGCGCCTGGGGCCCTGGGGGGTCCCCTCTGCCCCCCCCCCCCCCCTCGGTAATTCCCGAAGCTTCCTGTACGCTGATTTTTTTATTGGATTTTCCCGAATTTTTGGAGCACTTTTTATATGGGGGAAACCTGAAATAGAAAAACAGCAGAAAACAGGAACTGGCACTGGGTGCACTGAGTTAATAGGTTAGTCCAAATATGATCAAAAGTGTATGGAAGTTCATCAATATCATGACAATATCACATAAAAGAGGCATGGAGCAAGCAGAAATTATAGATACATTTTGGACGTATGAGTAAGCAAGAAAGTTGACACTTAGGATGGCAAAGAGAGAAAAATGATGGAGGAGGAAGACAAAAAGGTGTGAAAGGCTCCAATCAATGAGGACAATCATAGGCGAGAGAAAGCCAAATGATAAATATGATGTGAGGAGTAGGGATTGCCATGCAACGGATGCACATATGAGCTAAGGTAAGATCGCCACTAGAACTAGTGGGGGTGCATCCAACTTGCTTGCTCAAGAAGACCTAGAGCTCATTTGAGGAGGCTCATCATTGGAATATACAAGCCAAGTTCTATAGTGTGAAGGTCCCCACATAGCTATATGCATGAATGATAATCTCTATGGAGTACAAGATATAAGATGGAGTACGAGTGTGGATCTCTCAAAAGGAATAGTAGTGTGCCCCCTTCTCTCTTTTTATATATTTTTCTCTTTTTTCTATTTTTTGTATTTTTTTGGTGGCCTCAATGGCTCTTTCTATTTAACTCTCATTTGTCCTCTTTGGGATCTTTTGATTTTGTACTCTTTGGGATATTTTCCTCACTTTAAGGGCAACACTCTATATATTACAAGAAGTGTAGAAGATCTTTCACACTTTACAAAAGTACTCAACATAAAGAAAATGAAACTATCATGAAGTATGCAAATGTATGCCTCTGCCAGTGTAGCAGGGTATGCAATGATACTAGCGCGTCATATAGCAATGAGCAGGGCAAGGCCCAACTAGCATGCGGCTCATCGATCAAGCAAAAGCATGTATGACATGAAGATCAAGTCATGAGAAGGTGGATGTTGCATGGCAATGTATCTCGGAAAGGCTATGGAAATGCCTTGATAGGTAGGTATGGTGGCTGTTTTGAGGAAGGATGTAATGAGGCTTATGATGACAGAGCGTATCGTGCCAAGGATTTGGATGCACCGACGAAGTATGCGCCAACTCTCGAGGTGAGAAAGGGCAATGCACGGTACCAAAGAGGCTAGAAAAATATGGCTAGGTGGAAGTGTCAACTTTCGAATACTCACATTAGTCCGAAGAACTCATGCACTTATTATCGGTAACTCTCAATCTAATTAGGAGATTCACAAAGAGACAAGTACCCCGAGGAGGAGTGTATGGGGGTTTGGTTATCCTTGCGCATCCTCGACTCATGGTACGTGAGTGTACTCTAATATTCGATCCCTCCAAAGATTAGTGATCCATCTAGTAGCTAAAGTTCTCAACTAATTTTGTAGGTTTTTCGAAAATAAACACGGATTGCCCAAAATACGACATCTATCACTAATAGACTAAAGCTCTTGAAACCAAAAGTTCATACATTACTCATAGCAATACCTCAAAACTATTGCAAGTTACTACTACAATTCAATAGCAACCTCAATTACCTACTACGGGCCAAGACTCAAAACTCAGTGCAACAGGCAAACTCTCTAAACAAGATAAACATGAAAACTCAAGAGAGTTCCAGCAACAAACTAAACAAAATCTCTTAAAAAGATAAGCATGAAAACTGAGCTAAACATGACAACAGCTACGAAAAAGATAAAGAACACACACAACAAAGATAAGCATGAAAATCCTATGTTGTGTTCCAGGGTGAAGTGGAGCGTGTTTCTCTCCCACACAAAGAAAGCTGGGTTCTAACTTGTTATGAACAGCAAGCGAAGCTAATGAAAACTAAAAAGGAAATAAAGAGCAAGACGCTCCAAGCATAGCACATAACGTATGAAGTGATAAAAATATAGTGGAACGAAAGACGAACTGATAATTGTTGATGGAGAAGGGGATGCATGGGGGCATCCCGAAGCTTAGATGCTTGAGTCTTCTTGAATATTTCTTGGGGGTTCACGGGGGCATCCCCAAGCTTGAGCGTTTGACCCTCCTGAATCTTCTTTTATCATCTTCCCTCGCACAGTTGAAAACCCCCTTCATACATAACTCATCATAATCTGATTAGCGAGGTTAGTACCCACAATAAAATAATTTTCCTCTACTGTAAATAAGGATATTCTTGAAAAGCTACTGTTTCTCAAGATTGCCAAAAAGTTTTTGCAAATAAAAAGCAGCTTAAGGTTTGCAAAACGAAGAAAAGGCAAAACAGGACAGAATTTGTGAAAAACAGACCAGCGGCTAGTAAATAATTTTTTTGGGGTACTTCTGCAACTCAAATAAGAAAACTCAGAACATACGAAAGTTCCGTCATTGTATAGATCATGCTGTGTAAAAATTTCAGCTCAAAAAGATGAACTGGGATTTTCTATGATTTTTCCTTTCACGAGGACAGAATCTGTTTTCTGGACAGCATGTCACAACTTTCACTTCCTTTGTCATATGAGGCTATAAATGGCACAAATCTTGAAAAGTAAAGATACAATGATGTTGCTACAGTAGTAACAAACATCAAGACACAACAAAAGCAAAATAAACCTAATTCGTTGTGGGCTTCCTCCCAAAAGCGCTTTCTTTTATGCCTTTAAGCTAGGCATGATGCAAAAAGAGAAAATCAAGTTTTATCAAGAGTAAGAGAATAGATAGCCCGTGTAACGGACTCAAAAGGTAACTTAATCTTCTTTCTAGGGAAGTGTTCCATCCCTTTATTGAGAGGGAATTGGAATTTTATATTCCCTTCTTTCATATCAATGAAAGCACCAACGGTGCGAAGAAAAGGGCGTCCCAAAATAATTGGACATGATGGTTCACATTCAATGTCCATAATAGTAAAGTCAACGGGAACATAATTTTCATTGACAATGATAAGAACATCATCGATCTTCCCCAAAGGTTTCTTTACGGAAGAGTCAACAAGACGAACACCAAAAGAACAAGGATCATGAGGTTTTAATTCAAACATATCATACATTCTTTTGGGCATAACAGAGGTACTAGCTCCAACATCACATAAAGCATAGCAAGAAAAGTTACTCAACTTAATTTTAATCATAGGATCCCAACCATCTTCTAGCTTTCTAGGTATGGAGGCTTCTACCCTAAGCTTCTCCTCCCTAGCTTTAATGAGAGCATTAGTGATATGCTCCGTGAAGGCAAGATTAAGTGTGCTCGTGTGGGGATCTCTAGACATCTTGTGAAGGAAACCAATAACTTCAGAAAGGGTGCAATTATCAAAATCGAGGTCAACTACTATCAAGTAAAGTGGTAGTGGTGTCCTTTAGGCTCACTTGTTTGGTAGCTTCTATAGTCATAGGAGTTTCTTCTTCTACAGTTGAGGTCATAGCATCACCATTAATAGGTCCTATGGGACTAGGGGTGCATTGGGTGCTAAGAGTTTGGATATCCTCAACAACTTGGATAGTAGCAACGGTATGGTGTGTAGGAAGGCTCTTAATTCTATCTTCTTCCTCCTTTTCTCTAGCTCATCTCTCTTTAAGTTTAGCCATCATCCTAATGTTTTCCTTAATTTGCACTTGAATAGCGTTCATAGGAGTGACCTTCCTCTCCTCAAGAGAAGTTCTAATTTTAAGCAATTCTACTTCATGGGCTAAATTGTCTACCTTCGACGAGAGATTATCTAATTTGTCTAGTTTTTCCTCTACACTCTTGTTGAAGGCTTTTTGGGTAGTGATGAAGTCTTTAAGCATACTCTCTAGTTCAGAAGTGGAGTTCTTGGTGCTAGGATAAGTGTTGTTGTTCCCATAGTTGTTGGAGGGGAACGGTCTAGGATTGTTACCAAAATTACTCCTATAAGCATTGTTATTGAAGTTGTTTCTAGAGATAAAGTTCACATCTACTTGATCTTGAGCAATCAAAGAATTTAAAGGAACATCATGAGGATCAATAGAAGATTGCTTGGTAAGTAGAGACATAATCAAGTCAACTTTTTCATTTAGGGAAGAGATCTCCTCGACAGAGTTTACCTTCCTACCTGTTGGAGCTCTTTCGGTGTGCCATTGGGAATAGTTGGTCATCATATCATCGAGTAGTTTTGTGGCAGCACCAAGCGTTGTTGACATAAAGGTTCCTCCCGCGGCCGAATCTAGAAAGTTCCGCGAGGTAAAGTTCAAGCCTGCATAAAAGTTTGGATAACCATCCAAGTAGTCAAACCATGCGTAGGAAAATTCTTAACAAGAGATTTCATGCGTTCCCAAGCTTGGGCAACATGCTCATTATCCAATTGCTTAAAATTCATAATATTACTCCTCAATTGGATAATCTTAGCTGGGGGGTAGTACTTCCCAATAAAAGCATCCTTGCACTTATCCCAAGAATCTATGCTATTCCTAGGCAAGGATTGAAACCAGATTCTAGCTCCTCCTCTCAAGGAAGAAAGGAAAAAAGCTTAAGCTTAACGATATCACCATCTACTTCTTTGTACTTTTGCATATCACAGAGCTCAACAAAATTATTTAAGTGCAAAGCAGCATCATCTCCAGCACCGGAGAATTGATCTTTCATAACAAGGTTCAGCAAAGCAGGTTTAATCTCATAAGAAGGTGCTGAAGTGGCAGGTGGAGAAATAGGAGTGCAGATAAAGTCATTGTTGTTATGACTAGTGAAGTCACACAACTTGGTGTTCTCGGTGGAACCCATAGCAGCAGCAAGCAAGGTAACTATTTTTTTGATTTTTGATAAGGGACACTAAATCAAAAACTGAAAGGTAAACTAACAAGACTAAAAAGCAAAGATAAAAGATAGTGTGCAACTCCCCTATCGTGAAGAGTGGAATCCCCGGCAGCGGCGCCAGAAATTAGCTTTGATGGCTTCTCGCCCCTCGTTGGTTACCCAAAGTGGAAGGTTGAGATGTAGACAACAGCAAATTTCCCTCGGTGAAGATACCAATGTTTGTCTCCAGTAGGACTCCGACAACGACAGGAAGGTGACAATGTCGCCAGCAATTAGGCGGTTGACGTGGACCTGCACACACAATAGATAACTTTGCTCCCAACGAGTACAGAGAGGTTGTCAATCCGTCCGGCCTTGTTGTTTACAAAGGATCAAACGCACGGGATAATAATGATAGCGATAGGAACAGAAAAGGAAATAAAGCAGATAACAAATAGCGGGTGTAAACAGTGGTGGAAATATGGACCAGGGTCCCATGATGTTCACTAGTGATGTCTCTCTCCCAAAAGACGATAAAATAGCCATGCAAGGTAAACAAATTACAGCTGCGCAATTGACAGGATTATGTGCGCAAACCAATGCTAACTATGCTACTAAGAAAGGAAGGTGCTCAAAATCTTGGGCAGTACGCCAAGACAAGTAGACCGAAATCCATCCGCATCTACCTACTAATCATCCACCTTGAGATATCTATCCAGAACATCTCGCTGGTATTAAGTTGCGAATCCCACTCAAAGTGTAAACTCAAAGCAACAGACAACTGCATTAAAGAACTTTGCGTAAAGTAAACAATCCTTGCACCCGCAAGTACAAGCACCGTTCTTTTCTCCCTTGTGGCAAAAGCACATCCCCTAGACTCATGTTTCTGTCACTCAAGCTAGTCATCAGGGGGCATGAACCCATAATCATGCATAACGCTCCCTCTTGGAGTCACTACCTACTACTTGGCCAAAGCAATAAACAGCAATGGAGAAGATGCAAGAATTACTCAATAACATAAATATAAAAGAGGAGAATCAAATATATTACTCAAACACAATCTGAACATAGTCTCATAATCCATCAGATCCCAGCAAACTCAGCATAGCAACAGCAGAAAGATTACATATGTGCCTCGATCATGTAGGGCAGCTCACGAGGTCTAAACCATGAAGAACAAAGAGGGGAGGAGAACATCACATAGCTACTAATATCTGGTAGGTTCGCTATATATTATTTAGGTTTATTTTTAGAAAAAAATAATCCAAAACGAATCTTGAACTAGTAGATGAAAGCTAAATCAAACTTTGAAATTACAACCTGAAAATAAGCATAACGAACTTTCTGATCTCGGTGAGGGCATTCCTAAACACGAATTGCCGACGTGGCAGATCAAATCCTAAGATTGTTCGCTGCGCCGGCTCATAATGCGTGAACTGAGTTTTTTATGTCTTTTTTCATAAAGCGCAATGTAAAAATATCCATTTTTTGAAAAGATATTGGTTTTGAAATCCCGAATATTTTGTAAAGTCTGAACATTTTTTAAATTATGTATACTTTTCTTGAAATAGTGAACATTTTAAATCATAAAAATTGTTAAAAATGGGAAAAAAATTTACAAATTTTAATTTCTTATTTTGCTTATAAATTTTAAAAAAATCAAGAATTTTTAAAAAATGTTCGCACATATAAGAAATTCTTCATAAGTTTTGAAAATGTAAAATGTGTTAGTTTTCTATTTTTGTTCAGAAATTAAAAAAAGTTTCCTGTTTTTAAAAAATAGTTTGGAATTTTCAAATTCTATTTGAATTTTTAGAAATTGTTTGCGATTTTAAAAAATTCACATTTATCAAAAGATGTTCATATGGTTCATAAAATGTTTGGATTTCCAAAAATTATTTCAGTTTTCTCAATAATATATTTTTGAATTTGGTAGAGTATTTATGTTTTACAAATTTATTCGGCATTTAAAATTGGTTCATTTTTTAATAAATGTTCCAGAAAAATATATTTACATATATGAACATTCTTGTATGTTCTAATATATTTTTCATCACTCGTTATATGTTATTACAAAAAATGTTGAAAAAGTAATCAATATTATTAGGAAAATATAAAGTAGAAAAAAAAGGCACAATCAACTACACTAAGAACGTGTTTTTTGTTCGCATCCAGCCCAACCAGGCCTGCGCGGGATGAAATCAACCTGATTGTTTGCCTGAGCTGCATCCACATCTGCGCCCGCACGAAACTTAAAGCACTCCAAGGCGAGGCCCGCTAGCGACGCATGAAATGGCCATTTTTCGCGAGCGGGGCAGAGCCACCCGTGCTGCTTTGCGTCTCGCCCCCTGGAGCGCGGAAGACGGATGGGATGGCTCATAACTCCCTCGCCCGCTGCTCTCACCGCTCACTACCTATTCACACTGCCCCTCTCTCTCACTATCCCCACTCCCTCATCGACTATTCCTCTCCGGCGCAATGATACGTCCCAAACGTATCTATACTTTCTGCTTGCTCCATGCATGTTTTGTGTGACTTTGCCATGATTTGCTTGAACTTTCATACACTTTTGAGCATATTTGGACTAATCTATTAACCCAGTGCACCCAGCTGCCAGTTGTTGTTTTCTGCTGTTTTGTATTTCAGGTTTTCCGGCCATTAAAAGTGCTCCAAAAAATCCTGGAAAATCAGATAAAAAATCAGCGATCCGGAAGCTTCTGGAAACACTAAAGGAGGGAAGGGGGCCACCACAGGGACTCCAGAAGGGTCCCTGGCGCGGCCCCACCCTAGGCCGCGCCAGGGGGCCTCCTGGCTGCCTTGTTGCCCCTCTCAGTGCCCCCTTCGCCTATATTTAGCCCTCGGGGTGGAAACCCCTAATATCGATCTCTTTTCCACGATCTCGCCTCTGTACCGCCGCCGCCGCCGTTTCTAGATCGGGGCTGCCTGGAGAAGCTGCCCCGGCACCCTGCCGGGAGGAGGAACCCCCTCCGGGAGACCATCCATAGCCATGGACGTCTCCCGTATGTACCGTGAGTAGTCTCCCTTGGACCATGGTTCCGTGACCAGTAGTTATGTGATGTACTTCTCTCCCCTCTTTGTGCTTCCACTTTAGAGACCTCGTGAGCTACCTCACATGATCGAGGCACTATTGTAATTTCTGTTGTTGCTATGCTAAGTTTTCTGGGATCTGGTGGATTATGAGACTATGTTCAAATTGTGATGAGTAATATATTTGGTTCTTCTCTTTTATATTTTGTTCTTGAGTAAATTCTTGCATGTTCTCCGTTGCCGTATTTTACTTTGGCCAAGTGATTTGTTGCAACTCCAAGAGGAAGCGTTATGCTTGATTGTGGGTTCAGCCCCTTGATGTCTAGCTTGAGTGACAGAAACATGAGACTAGGGGATGTGCTGTTGCCACCAGGGATAAAACAACGGTGCTTGTATCCGCGGGTGCAAGGATTGTTTACTTTACCAAAGTTCTTTCAATGCAGTTGTGTGTTGCTTTGAGTTTACACTTTGGGTGGGATTCGCAACTTAATACCAGCGAGATGTTCTGGATAGATATCTCAAGGTGGATGATTCGTAGTAGATGTGGTTGGATTTCGGTCTACTTACCTCGGCGTACTGCCCATTACTTTTGAGCCCTTCCTTTCTTTGCAGCATAGTTAGCATTGAGGTGCCTTCATAATTCTGTCAATTTCCTAGTTGTGATTTGTTTACCTCGCTAGAACTTTTATCGTCTTTTGGGAGAGAGACATCACTAGTGAAAATCACGGGACCTCGGTCCATCTTCACATTACTGTTTACATCTTTAGTTTACTTTTAGTTGCCACTATTATTATCTCTTGCGTTAATCCTTTGTAAACAGCAAGGCCGGAGGAATTGACAACTCCTCTGCACTCGTTGGGAGCAAAGTTATTTGTATCTGTGTGCAGGTCCACGTCAAGCGTCGTGACACCTTCTTGTATCTCTTGGAGTCCTACTGGTTCAATAACCTTGGTATCTTCACCGAGGGAAATTTGCTGCTACGCTACATCTCACCTTCCACTTGGGGTAACCAACGAGGAGTGAGAGATCCCCACCGTATCAAGCCAATTTATGGCGCCGTTGCCGGGGACTCCAGTCTACAAGATAGGGGAGTTGCACACTATCTTTTATCTTTGCTTTTTAGTCTTGATAGTTTACCTTTCAGTTTTTACTTTTGTGTCCCTTATCAAAAATACCAAAAATACCTGCTGCTACTATGGGTTCCAATGAAAACACCAAGTTGTGTGACTTCACCAGTCACAACAACAGTGACTTTATCTGCACTCCTATTGCCACACCTGCCACTTCAGCTACCTCTTATGAAATTAAACCTGCTTTGCTAAACCTTGTTATGAGAGATCAATTCTGTGGTGCTGGAGATGATGTTGCTTTACACTTGAATAATTTTGTTGAATTATGTGATATGCAAAAGTACAAGGAAGTGGATGGAGACATCGTCAAGCTGAAGCTTTTTCCTTTCTCTTTGAGAGGAAGAGCCAAGGAGTGGCTGCAATCCTTACCCAAGATCAGTGTTGATTCTTGGAGTAAATGCAAAGATGCTTTTATAGGGAAGTACTATCCCCCTGCTAAGATTATCCAATTGAGGAGTAACATTATGAATTTCAGGCAATTGGATAATGAACACGTTGCCCAAGCTTGGGAACGTATGAAGACGCTTGTCAAGAACTGCCCCACACATGGACTGACTACCTGGATGGTTATCCAGATTTTTTATGCAGGCTTGAACTTTACCTCGCGAAACCTGTTAGATTCGGCCATGGGAGGAACTTTTATGTTAACCACACTTGGTGCTGCGACAAAGCTACTTGATGAGATGATGCTGAACTACTCTCAGTGGCACACCGAAAGATCTCCAACTGGTAAGAAGGTAAATTTTGTCGAGGAGATCTCCTCTCTAAATGAAAAGGTTGACCTTATCATGTCTCTACTTACCAAGCAATCTCCCATTGATCCTCAGGATGTTCCTTTAAATTCTTTGATTGCTCAGGAACAAGTAGATGTGAACTTTATCTCTAGAAACAACTTCAACAATAATGCTTATAGGGGCAACTTTGCTAGTAATCCTAGACCGTTTCCATCTACTTATGGGAACAATAACACCTACCCTAGCAACAAGAACCCCACCTCTGAACTAGAAAGTATGCTTAGAGACTTTATCACTACCCAAAAAGCCTTCAACAAGAATGTGGAAGAAAAACTAGCTAAATTAGACAATATTTGTTTGAAGGTAGACAACTTAGCCCTTGATGTTGAGATGTTAAAAATTAGAACCTCTCCCTTGAGGAGAGTAAGGTCACTCCTATTAATGCTATCCAGTTACAAATCAATGAAAATATTAGGATGATGGCTAAACTCAAAGAAAGATGAGCTAGAGAAAAAGAGGAAGAGGATAGAATTAAGAGCCTTCCTACCTACCACACAGTAGCCACTATCCAAGTAGTTGAGGATGTCCAAACTGTTAGCACCCATCACACCCCTAGTCCCACTGGACCTATCAATGGTGATGCTACCACCTCAACCATAGATGAAGAAACCTCTATGAACATAGAGGCTTTCAAACAAGTGAGCCTAAATGATATCACTACCTCCTTGATAGATAGTAGTGACCTAGACTTTGACAACTGCACTTTACCTGAAGTTATTGGTTTCCTACACAAGATGTCTAGAAACCCCCACACTAGCACACTTAATCTTTCCTTCACAGAGCATATCACCAATGCTCTAATCAAAGTTAGGGAGAAGAAGCTTAGACTAGAAGCCTCCATACCTAGGAAGCTAGAAGATGGTTGGGATCCTATGATAAAAATCAAATTAAATAACTTCTCTTGTTATGATCTTTGTGATGTTGGAGCAAGTACCTCAGTTATGCCCAAAAGAATGTATGATATGCTTGAATTGAAACCTTTTGATCCCTGTTCTTTTGGTGTTCATCTTGTTGATTCTTCCGTAAAGAAACCTTTGGGGAAGATCGATGATGTTCTTATCATTGTCAATGACAGTTATGTTCCCGTTGATTTCACTATTATGGATATTGAATATGAACCTTCTTGTCCAATTATTTTGGGACATCCTTTTCTTCGCACAGTTGGTGTTGTTATTGATATGAAAGAGGGGAATATCAAATTCCAATTCCCTCTCAAGAATGGAATGGAACATTTCCCTAGGAAAAATATTAAGTTATCTTTTGAGTCCGTCACACGGGCTAGTTATTTTCTTGAAAAGACTTGATCTTCTGCTTTAAGCCTAGCTAATGGATCTAAAGAAGCGCTTTTGGGAGGCAGCCCACAACGAATTTAGGTTTTTCTTTTTGCTTTTTTTCTTTTCTTAGTGGTCTTGATGATTGTTACTACTGTAGCAACATCATTGTATCTTTACTTTTTAAGCTTTGTGCCTTTTATAGCCTCATACGACAAGGGAAATAAAAGTTGTGACATGCTGTCCAGAAAACAGATTCTGTCATCGTGACTAGAAAAATCATGGAAAATCCCAGTTCATCTTTTTGAGCTGAAATTTTTACACAGCGTGCTCTATACAATTAAGAAACTTGCATATTTTCTGAGTTTTTTGAAGTTGCAGAAGTACCCCTAAAAATTCGTTTTTACCTGCTGGTCTGTTTTTCACAGATTCTGTCCTGTTTTGCCTTTTCTTCGTTTTGCAAACCTTAAGCTTGCTTTTTCTTTGCAAAAACCTTTTGGCAATCTTGAGAAACAGTACCTCTTCAAGTTTATCTTTATTTCCAGTAGAGAAACAATTATTTTATTACGGGCACTAATCTCTCTAATCAGTCTACAATGAGTTATGTATGAAGAGACTTTTCAAGTGCGCGATTGAAAATGATGAAAGGAGATCTTGGAGTGTCAAACGCTCAAGCTTGGGGATGCCCATGTGCACCCCCAATAAATATTCAAGGAGACTCAAGCGTCTAAGCTTGGGGATGCCCCCGTTCATCCCCTTCTTCATCAACAATTATCAGTGCGTCTCTCGTTGCACTATATTTTTATCACTTCATGCGTTATGTGCTATTCTTGGAGCGTCTCGCTCTTAGGTTTTGTTTTTAGTTTTCTTTAGCTTTGCTTACTGTAGTAACAAGTTAGACCCCAGCTTACTCTTTTATGTGGGAGAGATACACGCTCCGCCTGAACTACAACTCCTCATAGGATTTGCATGCTTATTCTTTTAGCTGTGAGTTGTTCTTTTTCTTTTCTTAGCTGCTGGTCTGTTTAGTTGTAGTGATTTAGTTTTTCTAGAGCTTTTCTTTTGTTTTAGGTTGAACTTTCTATAGGTTGCATGTTTTATCTTGTTATAGAGTTTGCCTGTTGCACTGAGTTTTGTGTCTTGACTAGAAGTAGGTAGTTGAAGTTGCTTTTCTCTTTGTAGTAGTAACTTGCAATAGTTTTGAGGTATTGACTAGAGTAATGTTTGAACTTTTGGCGTCAAGAGCTTGAGCCTATTAGTGATAGATGTCGTATTTTGGGCAATCCGTGTGTTTTTCGAAAACCAAAAACCCCTGTTGAGAACTCTAGCTACTAGATGGATCACTAACCTCTGGAGGGTTCGGATATTAGAGTACACTCACGTACTATGAGTCGAGGATGCGCAAGGATAACCAAACCCCCATACACTCCTCCTCGGGGTACCTGTCTCTTTGCGAACCTCCTGATTAGATTGAGAGATACCGATAATAAGTGCATGAGTTCTTCGGACTAATGTGAGTATTCGAAAGTTGACACTTCCACCCACCTATACTTTTTCTAGCCTCTTCGGTACCGTGCATTGCCCTTTCTCACCTTGAGAGTTGGCGCATACTTCGCCGGTGCATCCAAACCCTTGGCACGATACGCTCTGTCATCATAAGCCTCCTTATATATTTCCTCAAAACATCCACCATACCTACCTACAAGGCATTTCCATAGCCTTTCCGAGATACATTGCCATGCAACATCGACCTTCTCATGACTTGATCCTCATGTCATACATGCTACTTTCTTGATCGGTGAGCCGCATGCTAGTTAGGACTTGCCCTAATCATTGCTACATGACGCGCTAGTATCATTGCATATCCTGCTATCCCGGCAGAAGCATACATTTGCATCATGATGTTATATCTTCTTTATGTGAGTTCCTTTGTAAAGTGTGAAAGATCTCCTATATTCTTGTAAAATATAGAGTGTTTCCCCTAAAGTGAGGAAAAGATCCCAAACAGGACAAAATCAAAAGATCCCAAAGAGGACAAATGAGAGTTAAATAGAAAGAGCCATTGAGGCCACCAAAAAAAATACAAAAATAGAAAAAGGAGAAAAAGAAAAAGAAAAATAGAGAAGGGGGCACACTACTATTCCTTTTGAGAGATCTACACTAGTACTTCATCCTCTATCCCTTGTACTCCATAGAGATCATCATCATGCATATAGCTATGTGGGGACCTTCACACTATAGAACTTGGCTTGTATATTCCAATGATGAGCCTCCTCAAATGAGCTCTAGGTCTTCTTGAGAAAGCAAGTTGGATGCACCCCCCACTAGTTCCATTTGAGAGCTTACCTTAGCTCATATGTGCATCTGTTGCATGGAAATCCCTACTCCTCACATCATATCTATCATATGGCCTTTTCTCGCCTATGATTGTCCTCATTGATGTGAGCCTTTCACACCTTTTTGTCTTCCTCCTCCACCTTCTTTCTGTTTCGCCTTTTAGGTGTCAACTTTCTTGCTCACGCTCATCCATTTCGTGAGTGCTCAAAATATCGAAAGGGAGTGGATCTGTTTGACTTGTACCTGGCTAGTGGTCTGGGGACAAGTCAAGATAAGAATCCAAAGGAGACTAAGTGTGAAACTTTAGTAGATAGTTGTTCTCAAAAACCGTTTTCTCTCTCTTTTCCCAGTCCCCTTCTAGCACGCAAACACCATCTGGAGACATTCGAGTCACGGACAGCGAGAGCTCTTGCACCTTTTCTTCTTTTGTTGCTTGTGTCAATGCTAATATAGGCTTTTGCTTGTTAAGACTTGAATTGAATTGCATGCTTTGATTGCTTTACTTAAAAGTCCTTATATGGTTGTGTGGCATGTCACCATAGAAATTATGCTTGTTATCATTTACCTACTCGAGGACAAGCAGGAATTAAGCTTGGGGATGTTGATACGTCCCAAACGTATCTATAATTTCTGCTTGCTCCATGCATGTTTTGTGTGACTTTGCCATGATTTGCTTGAACTTTCATACACTTTTGAGCATATTTGGACTAATCTATTAACCCAGTGCACCCAGCTGCTAGTTGCTATTTTCTGCTATTTTTGTATTTCAGGTTTTCCGGCCATTAAAAGTGCTCCAAAAAATCCAGAAAAATCAGATAAAAAATCAGTGACCTGGAAGCTTCCGGAAACACCAAAAGAGGGAAGGGGGGCACCACAGGGACTCTAGAAGGGTCCCTGGCGCGGCCCCACCCTAGGCCGCGCCAGGGGGCCTCCTGGCTGCCCTGTGGCCCCTCTCGGTGCCCCCCTTCGCCTATATTTATCCCTCGGGGTGGAAACCCCTAATATCGATCTCTTTTCAAACATCTCGCCTCTGTACCGCCGCCGCCGTTTCTAGATCGGGGCTGCCTGGAGAAGCTGCCCCGGCACCCTGCCGGGAGGAGGAACCCCCTCCAGGAGACCATCCATAGCCATGGACGCCTCCCGTATGTACCGTGAGTAGTTTCCCTTGGACCATGGGTCTGTGACCAGTAGCTATGTGATGTACTTCTCTCCCCTCTTTGTGCTTCCACTTTCGAGACCTCGTGAGCTGCCTCACATGATCGAGGCACTATTGTAATTTTTGCTGTTGCTATGCTGAGTTTTCTGGGATCTGATGGATTATGAGACTATGTTCAGATTGTGATGAGTAATATATTTGGTTCTTCTCTTTTATATTTTGTTCTTGAGTAAATTCTTGCATGTTCTCCGTTGCCGTATTTTACTTTGGCCAAGTGATTTGTTGCAACTCCAAGAGGGAGCGTTATGCTTGATTGTGGGTTCAACCCCTTGATGTCTAGCTTGAGTGACAGAAACATGAGACTAGGGGATGTGATGTTGCCACCAGGGATAAAACAACGGTGCTTGTATCCGCGGGTGCAAGGATTGTTTACTTTACCAAAGTTCTTTCAATGCAGTTGTGTGTTGCTTTGAGTTTACACTTTGGGTGGGATTCGCAACTTAATACCAGCGAGATGTTCTGGATAGATATCTCAACGTGGATGATTCGTAGTAGATGCAGTTGGATTTCGGTCTACTTACCTTGGCGTACTGCCCATTGCTTTTGAGCCCTTCCTTTCTTTGCAGCATAGTTAGCATTGCGGTGCCTTCATAATTCTGTCAATTGCCCAGTTGTGATTTGTTTACCTCGCTAGCACTTTTATCGTCTTTTGGAAGAGAGACATCACTAGTGAAAATCACGGGACCCCAGTCCATCTTCATATTACTGTTTACATCTTTAGTTCACTTTCAGTTGCCACTATTATTATCTCTTGCGCTAATCCTTTGTAAACAACAAAGCCGGAGGAATTGACAACTCCTCTGTACTCGTTGGGAGCAAAGTTATTTGTATCTGTGTGCAGGTCCACGTCAAGCGCCGTGACACCTTCTTGTATCTCTTGGAGTCCTACTGGTTCAATACCTTGGTATCTTCACCGAGGGAAATTTGCTGCTACGCTACATCTCATCTTCCACTTGGGGTAACCAACGAGGAGTGAGAGATCCTCACCGTATCACGCAACAATGACCCATCCGCCCCCGCGCGCGCCCCTTGACCCCCATCACGGTCCGCAACCCCATCCATGAGCGATGGGCTGCCGACATCGCCAACACGGGGGGTAATCTGAGGTCGGTCCTCCTCGCCCCCTCCCCCATCTTCACCAGTCCGCCCATCTGCTAAATGCGTCGGCGCAGGGGCCATCGGTTGCGTTGCCGGCGCAAGGGTAGACATCGCATGCCGAAAATGGAGGGCCTTGCGGGTGGGGGTATTTTTACCCCCATTTGATGGTTTTCTCCTCCATCTCCAGCGGTCCCCTACGAGTCATGGAGGACCTGGAGCAGAGCAAGCGCCTTCGAAGCTTGGCCACCGACGCCGTCGACCTCCACCGAGGCAAGGGACAAAGGGCCGACAATGTCGTGGCCCATGCCTTCTTTTCATCGGGCATCCTGTCCTTCCCACCATGGTTTTCCCCTGTGCTGGTCTTCGCTTCAGTGGCTCCGGTAAGCCCCTTTCCCTTGTGCTCTGGATTGGATCAGATTGGATCGATCCGATTCAATTCGATACCCTTCACTTTTTGCTTCATTGCTTGTGTAGATGTGCACTGTGTTGATGCCTTTGTAGTGTTTTTGTTCTTGCTTAGGGTCCATCCTTAGGGTTCTTGCATTCATCCTTAAGGTTTGTGCTTTTTCATATGTGGCATGCTATACATGTGCTCCTTGTTTTACTCAATTGCTTGTGTAGATGTGCACGATGTAGATGCCTTTCTAGTGTTTGTGTTCTTGCTTAGGGTTCTTTCTTGTTCATCAGTGGCAGGCTATAAATGTGCTCCCTGTTTTACACATGCCAATGTTCAATGCCATGTAGATCACCAGGCAGTGGAAGGTAGTGGCAGTTGCCATGTAGATCATCAGTGTCAGTTGCCATCTAGATGCAATGCTAAATTTAGATGGGAATTGCTGCTCATCTGTGACTGTAGTGCTAAGTTTAGATGGCAACTGCTGACGAGGACGCCCTTCCCATGAACCAGTGGTTGAGGAGGGTGAATCTCCCTGGCATGGTCGATGCCATGAGGGTGCCACACACGTTGGGGCGCAAGCCGAGGATTGGGCATGAACAGAGTGTCCGAGAGTTGATTCGGTTCTACGTGCAGGTCAAGGACGACGAGGATCTCACCATGCTCATCATTCCTCCCCTGTTCAGGGAGGTGATGAAGCACTGGCTGGTGATAAAGCCGTCACGCATCGTCCGCCAAATGGTGTGAGTTATGGGTTCAAATCCAGAACTTCGAGGGCGACATTGTCCTTAGCCATGAGTGGGAGTACTTCTGCCGCCGCCAAGGGATCATCACCGGCGACCACCTCATCCCGCGGATCAGCGGGTTGGGTCTGAAGGTGTAGATCTTCAACAAAAAGATCTCCAATGCATGCATGGTGCGCTGCACCAGACACAAGTGCCTGGGCGACTTCAGCTTAGCCATCTGATCCAATTTATTTGTTATCTCTATATGATTAGTACTAGTTGTGACGAACTTGCGGTGAACTTCTGGTGAACTTGACGTGGACTTGTGATGTATATTTTAACCAGGTTAGTACCCTAGTGCATAGCAGGGGCAGGGTCTGCCCTTGCTATGGTTAACTTATTCGGTCTATAGTGTTAATTATGCCTTGTTATTGCCTGTTGTTCTTATTTTGCCTGCTGTTCTTATTTGCCCGATGTTCTTGCTGTTGTTCATCTTCTTCAGTTGTTGTTTGATTGTGGTGCTCTAATGTGGTGGTAAGGCCATCACATTTCAAAGGGATGAACATATCACGAACGTGTATGCAACCAAATAGGCTTGGTTTGCATCTACTTCATTCCTCAAGCACATATGCAGTCAACCAAACAATTTTCCTTAATTAGCCTTTGATGCAATGCAGACAACCAAACAATATACATATGTTCGGTTTTTGCCTGCACTTGCTCAACCAAAACCTCTCGAGCAGGCTATGCAATGCAGAAAAATATGAAAATGACAATCAAACACACTCTAATGGGCAGGTCCATCGATAAGTTCAAGGTTTATTTCAAAAAAAAATTTATTTTTCTCTCTAAACATATAAACAAAGCCAAAAAATGGTAAGCGCATGCAAGGAACGCGCCATGAGGGCTTGTCCATGTCACAAACGGCGTTGCATAACCGTCGAGTCCGGGACGGAACGAGCTTTTTTTTTGAAACTGGACGGAACGGGCTTTAGAGCATCTCCAGCCGCGCCCCCAAGAGGCCCCCAGGACGGCGAAACTAGCGCCGTGGGGAGGAAATTCCCCTAGCCGCGCCCCCAAGGGCCCAAATAGCGCCGGATTGGGCTAAAATTGAGTCCGGCGATCCCAACCCAAACCCAGCGCGCTGGGGGTCGCTTGGGGTCGCCGGATGAAAGGAAAGCGCGCGAATGGGAAGGAAAGTTCGCGCGATTTCGCGCGTCCACGCGCCGCGCCCCACCTGTCGGCGTGTGAACACGCGTCGTCGTCATCGCCTCGCCTCGGCTTCCCCGCACCTGTCGCCGCCGCAGAGAATCAATGCGGCGCCGGTGACGAGTCCAATCGGCGCAGAGGGCATCAATGCGGGTCGCCGAGAAACCTAACGGTCCGACGACCGCGCCGCCGCCTGTTCGCGTTCTTCCCCCGCTATAAAAGGGGCTCCCCGGGGCGCCTCGCCGCGCACTCTCCTCTCTCGCCCTCTCTGCTCCTCGCCGCCCTCTCCTCTCTCGCCATCTCGCCGCGCACTCTGCTCTCCTCTCCTCTCTCGCCATGGCCGACGACGAGCTCGCCCGCAACGGTTTCCGCACCCGGAGCCTGTCGCAGATGGAGGCTCTCCTCCTCGCGCAGGCCGGCTACCCGTGCCCGCCGGACACCAGGCCGCCCCACTCGTGGGTGCTGTCCGCCGGCGGTGTGCCGGTACCTCCAGTGCCGTTGATCGGCACGGCTGCCTTCCGTCGGGAGGTGGACGCGGTGCGGGCCACGATGACTGCGGCGGAGCGCGCCAACCCAGGCAACGCGGCGAACAATACGCCTGCCTGGGAGCAGTACTTCGAGCTCTGGCGTGCCCAGGCACGGGCCTCTACCAATGGCCTGGCCATCGTGGCAGGCCGGTACAACCGCGACGGGCGGGCACGCTGGTGGAGCGCGCCGGGGCGGACGCTCGAGTTCGTCATGCGCCACATTGACAACGGCAACTCGCCGCGCCTCGACTACCCCAACACGGGCTACGGCGCCGGCCTGGGCCGTCGATCCTACACCTGCGCCACTCCTCTGTGGGCGTCGATGCCCCGCGACGACGGCGACTCGTCGTCCTCCTCCGGCGCTCCTTCGCGCTCCCAATCGTCGGGGCCGGCCTTCTCGACGCCGCAGTTCGCCCCGGTGAAAACCGAGGTGAAACTGGAGGTGAAGAAGGAGCACTCCCCGGCGAAGCGCCGTGGTTTCCTCGGCAAGGTCCTTGGGAAGAAGAAGAAGGACAAGGACATTGCCCCGCCGCCTCCTCCTCCGTCGCCGGCCGCCGGCAGCGACGACGAAGAGGGCCTCGCCTTCCAGATGGACTGGGCGAGGCGAGACTACTTCGCCGAGCAGGTGCGCCTACAACAGCTGGAGATGGATCGGGTCGAGGCCATGAAACGGGCCGAGGAAGCCCAGCGCGCCGAGCAGGCGAAGCGCGGCGAGGGCAGCAACAGCCGCAACAAGTGGGCGCCTCCACGACCTCCGTCGCCGTCGTTCATCGTCCTCGACGGCACTGACGACGAGGAGGAGGAGCCACTGCGGGTTCGGAGGAGGAGGGGCTCCATCGGCGGCGGGACCTGTGGCGCGCAGGCTGGCGTCAAGCCGGAGCCAAAGGATGGCGGCGACGGCGACGATGGCGGTGCAGCCGGCGGCGCCGCTGGAGGAGGAGGCGGCCCGGAGTCGTCAATGGAGGCGCTCTACTCTTTCTTCTTCGATCAGTAGGCTAGCGTAATTTTTTTATCTTTTATGTAAAAATCGCCCGAATGTTATGAATTCAGTCGAACTTTCTCTAAATTAAATGCGTTTGGTCGTTTTTTGTTTGAAATTGGCCGATACTTGGGGGTCATCTTGGGGCCGCGGCTGGGTAGCCGACCCCCCAGGACCTATCGCCGCGCAAGTGCCCTCCAAGCGGCGCTAAAAATAGCGCCGCAAATCGTCACGGGGGGCGAACGGCTGGACATGCTCTTAGTGGCTGGATCCCGGTCCTCCCGGATACCCAGCACGCCAAAATAGGTCGCCTCCTCCCTCTCGCTAGTCGCTAGCGCCAGCCGACGAAAGCCGCCGTCCGTGCGGACCTAGGGTTCCTCGGCCTGCACCCATCGTCCTCTATCTCGGCACCGCCGCTTCATCAGGATCTGCACCACCTCGCGGCCTTCCGGAAGGTGAGAGCTTCGAGAAATCCCTTGGGTGGGTAGGGGGTGCAGGATTGTTCGTTTGTTTCTGAGTCACATCTTACCAGATCCTAGACTTACTGCGGCTTGTTTGAGAGCCTGGCGGCCGCGTTGATCTGATGCCAACAAACCGTAAACTGTATAGTTTCAGGTCAAGGCTGTTTGGTGATTGGAAGCTTTAGGGGGTCTAAAACATTCACGCTGTGTTCACTCTGTTGAGCGTTCCTGTGCTACTGATCGCCTGTATGTGCACCTAATTGTGCTTTGGTAGTCTTGGAACACAATTTCCCAGTCAGTGGTGGATGTGGATCCAGGATTAAGATTTAAAGAAATAGTTAAGGTACAAATGCAGGGCAGGTTGGGTTGAAGCATCGAGCAGGGGAGGCACTAGGGATTGAGAGCAGTTTTTCTTCTTTTTCTTGAGCAAACAGACCGAGAGCTGGTGTGGATTAGTTTTCATCTGGTCCGTGCGGCTGCCTTTCTTAGCTAACTTTGGGACTAATTTACTACCCAGTTTAGACCCTGGCTTCCATCTCCTCTGATCTCTCGTACCACATTTCATCTCCACAAAGAAAAACTTACCTGAAGCTAGAGATGGCTTTGCAACCACAGGCCCGGGGGGCTAACCCTCCTCACCCCTATATTGGATCTCTCGTACTCCGTACCACATTTCATCTCCACAAAAAGAAAATCTTACCTGAAGCTAGAGATGGCTTTACAACCACAGTCCCGGGGGGCTAACCCTCCTCACCCCTATATTGGATCTGCCACTCTTTCCGGTGATGTTTTTCTGCCCCTTTGAACTCAAAACTACCATTTGCACTTGTCTGAAATATTATTGATATTCTTTATTGGGGTACTGCCAGTTTATTACTTGTTAGGGATATGTATTTTAACAATACCATAGAATGCACATATTTCACCTTATTTATCTTCCTTTCTGTGAATTTTATATTTATCCTACATCGAATTGGGGCGTTCCTCCTTGGTTCTGGGCACTATCATTACACATCGATCTCCTCCACCATGAGCTCTAGACCAAATTTTCCCATGTACATGATCCTCTCCTCTCTCCTGTTCCCACCATATGCTCTATGAATTCCCTGATCCTACAATTGTAGTCCCCAACCATGGTTACCTTTTCCTGCTGCCATACAGAGCTCCTCTGCCCTGTCTGTCTGTGCGGGCAGGTTCATCAGGTGGTTCCCAGTCTCATTTTTGTCAATACCGGCTTGTCATCGTCAGTTCTCACCATCAAGCAAGTGCCCCCTTGTTCATGGAGAGATGGGAGAGGACAAGAAGGCTGCTATGTGGGTTTCACTTACTAGTAGGCCTCATAATTACAAGGCATAAATTGGAGAGAGATTACAGAGTTGGGATTATATGAAACACATCCCCTCATAAACCATGATTATACTATTTTTTTTAACTTCAAGAATTGTGGTTATTGATACATCTGCCCCGAAGGTTTTGGTTCTATCACAGATGTACTCGTGCTATAGTTGGTGGGTTTCCCCCTCAGGGCTAAGACTTTTTTTTTATCATCACGTTTCTATGGAGATTGGTTTACCCTAGGCTTTATTATATATATTGTTTTGTAGCAGGTGATGTATTCAAACTATATATCTC
The DNA here is from genome assembly GCA_950022295.1 of Bromus sterilis. Taxonomy (NCBI): domain Eukaryota; kingdom Viridiplantae; phylum Streptophyta; class Magnoliopsida; order Poales; family Poaceae; genus Bromus; species Bromus sterilis. Next base: position 413,667,983 of record OX465595.1, on the reverse strand, counting down.
AAAGACGAGATCCTTATTCATACTGTTTTCTCAACCATTTATTAAGGTGTTCTGCCGTTCTAGACTTCTTGTACTTCAGGTTTAATATTTTTATTGTGATTAATTTGCTCCCTTCATTTATGTTTGTTATCTACTATATCTAAATAGGAGATCCCCACTATCCAGATCAGCAATCAACATGCATCCATTCACCATAGTCCCCACCTCAGCAGTCTAGCCACATCATCAATCCCAAATTTCCTTCCTCTTTGTGTGATTTATTTTCTATTTCCGTCGTTTGCTCTTCCATCTTCTAAAACTGATGAGATAGTCTAATCTTAAGAGCCATCCATCCATCAGTAAGTCTAAGCTGATGGAAAATGGTGGAGTCCATTCTCCCACCAGTTCAACATTTTGTCTCTTCCCATCTCCCTTCGTACGCCTGTTCCTCCATGGATATATCTCGCCGAGTGATCGCGTTGCTGCTAGGCTGCCGCCAGGAAGAGGAGTTGGAGCCCGTCCAAAGAGAGAAACTCCCCGCAGTCCGGGACAGATAGACGACGATGTGCCTCTGCTGGAGATTCCCGATTGCAACTCCTCCTACCTATCTTATTGGATGTCGTTCGAGGCCATGAGCGTCAACTTGCCGACGCCTATAGCGTGCCGGCACTGCGAGTGTATGTTGCCTCACTCGATGTCTGATGACCCAGCCCAACATCCTCCCCTAGGTTCTGCAGCTCTGGCCTCCACCTCTCGGGCAGCCCGACTTTTGTTTCGAGAAGCGGGATTGCAGGCAACCAAGCAGTTGGGTGCCTGTCTGATTGGGTGTACTGGATTTCCGTGCTGGCTTCCTTTTCGACCTGGAGGAACGAGCTGGTGGAGACACCGGCCAGGGACTCGGCCATGACATGTAGGTTGACAGTGACTGCTTGGAGCAGTGCTGAAGGTTCAACCGGGTTCGGCTGCTCCCGATGGGTCTGTAGTGACAGTTTTTTTTTCGTCTCCACCAGCGGTGCCATGTCCTATAGTGTTCGACTTTGCCTCTCGGCATAAAGCTCGAACGACGTGGTCGATCTGCAAGTTTATCGGAAGATGACAACATGCAATAGCAGTACTAGCATACAGTACCCAATGGATCGAACTTGATGGAGGTATTGCAGACAACGATGCCCTCTGGCTTGTGGGATTTCGTCTACTACTTCTGGATTTTATTTAACCTATTGTTATTTTGATTTGGATAGTCAGTACGTGAATAGGTGTGCATGCTCTTGCCCCATAGGTGTTCTTTTGCATGAGTGCTTTCATGTCATTTATTCTTTTTGTCTGCTCAGGTGCATCAGTGGCTCTATTGTTTTATGCTTGATTCCTGCAAATTATGTTGCTGCACTTCAATTTCTATTTTAGCATTTCATTGATCTTCAGTGTTTATCAACAATCTAAAAAGATAACTTATCTATTTCTTGCCTTGTTATGGATAATTACACATGAAAAGACATGAGAAGACGAGTAGTAATGGTTCTTGAATGCATATTGTAATCTTTTCATATAACTATTTGTCTTTGCGAGTCAAATTGTATATCAACCATTAGTATCTCTGCAAACCAGTTTTAATAGACTGCACATATTCGTGAGGTGTTCACCATGCTGTGTTTAAATTTTCAAATATATTACGGCAATCGTATTACTACATACTCTGCGACAACTTTTAATTGGAGGTTGATTTTTTTGAATAAACATGTTAGGAATTTAGCTAAAAAAATACAGTGAACGGTTCTTACAACTGTTTTTTTATTCATCGTACATTGTTATGTACATATCTTAAATAGGTATTTTTTGGCAAATGTCCCGCAGCAACGCGCAGGGCATTATCTAGTTTTCCTAGTAGTTGATCAATTTAACTACTTACCTTTTTCTCAAACACGAGAGATTAACAGTCTTTTTCTCTGTTTTCTGAAACATTCTTTAGGTGTTTGAATGCTGCAGGATTTAGAACTTATGAAGACTTAATTTTCCCTATTATCTTTGTTATTTTCGTAGAAACTCGTATATTAAACTACCTTATCATATTCTCTGATTATTTCTTCAGGTGTTCATAGGACAACTCGAGTTGGTGATCCAGATTCATCTTCTGTTTACAGAATCACAGCAGAGTTAGGATACCTCTCTTGCATCATCGTGGGGAGCTGGCTTGATGGAAATATATATAATAATGGCTGGAATTACTTAACAATATTCAATTATTGGAGTGGAACAGTACGAGCTGTGGGAGATCCTTTCTTGGCATGGAACTGTCTCTATTTAGTTCTTGATAAAATCAATTCGCCATATGCACGTCCTTGGAGTACATGGAGAATTTAAGGTGTAAGAGTTGCGTTTCCCAAAACCACACTTTTAAGCATGCATTTTATATTACTACACTTCTTTGACATAGCAACCATAAAACAACGCTTATTTTGGCATAACATTTCATAAAACCACACTTAAACACCATTTCACAAAATCACACCGTAATAATGTTATAGCATTGTAAACAAATTAGGCCTGTTCAGTAGCCACACATATATCTGTCAGCACTGTTGTGCAGTAAGTACTGTAATTTTGTGAAGATATATTAAAAATTATGTTAAAAGAAGTATGGTTATGTGAAACATTCTGCAAAAGATGTTTTGTTCTGTGAATTATTATGCAAAGGAAGTGTGGTTTTGTGAAATGCATGCTTAAAATTGTAGTTTTGCGGAACACTATCAAAGTGTGGGTTCGGAAACACCATGTCAAATAAAGTGTGTTGATTTAATCTGTATCGTGAAGATGAAGTGTGGTTTTGTGAAACGTTCTGTAAAATTAAGCAGTTTTGATGTGATATCTTTGCATATAAAAGGGTCTCTAACTGTCGTCTGTAATGCTCTAATCCGCTAAAATATGGGGGCGTGCTACGCGTCATTCGGCGGATAACTCGGAAGTTATATGTCGGGTCCCTGATCGTTGGATCATCTTATCTAACAGCTCGTATAACCTTGTGAAACATGTGCCTATTTGCAACAATGCCGTTGTTGCGAAAGCATTGCAATATCCTTGTTGCGAAAAATATTGCAACATCACCCTTATTGCGGAGTATCAATGCAGTCGTCTTTTCAGTTTGCAACAACATTCTTTTTGCAAAAGCATTGCAACATCATTTTCCTTACAAAATCATTACAACACCAGCCTTGTTGTGGGGTATCATGGTGGTTGTACACTCTATTTGCAACATCATCTTTGTTGCGGAAAAATTGCAACACTTGCAACAACATCCTTGTTGTAAAAGTATCGCAACAACATCCTTGTTGCGAAGCATAGTCATGGTAACTGCCAATATCCACATGCAATCACTTGCTCGTGAAAGAAGATAAGGCCGAAAGAAAAGATGTGGAGCCATAAGAGCACGTGGCGTGCACTAGAGACGGTGGATACGGAGTTGTGATCTGCCGGGTGAATTGAATCGTTTCCCCTAAAATATAGCTTTAGGGAATAAGGGCATCTCCAAAACAAACACCACATTTGTTCGCGAAATGATTCAGGCTGGCTCACGAACACGGAACGATCCGGCCCGGCCTGCGAACATTGATGCGGGAGCCGACCATTAAACCTTGGCTGCATCCGTTCGCCAATATTTCAACGGAAACCCGGCAAATTCGCAAAACTCAAACGGAATTCATTTAAATTCATTACAATTCAACAATTTAAACGTACATTTAACTCAAAATCATGTTTAATTGTCTTCCTAAAAAAATCACAAATGCTCAATCAGATCTTCCTTGAGCTGCTCATGAGTTACATGATGTTTATTTGTGATGCATTTGCTCAAACTCGTCAAATGTGGTTGGATTTTAACGTGGAAGTTCAATAGGATCGCCCATGTTCTTAAAGTCCAGGTTTTCGACAATACCTTCATCCTCATCCTTCATGATTATATTGTACATGATCACACAATATGCCATCACCTTCCACAAGGTCTTCGGACCCAACTGTTTTGCAGGTCCTCGTACAACTACAAATCGAGATTGGAGCACTCCAAATACCTTGTCCACATCCTTTCTAGCTCCTTGTCTTTCGGTAAAGTAAGTTTTATTCTAACCCGTTGGTTGGGAGATTGTCTTGATGAATGTTGCCCAAGCATGATAGATGCCATCAACCAGATAGTAGCCCAAGTTGTACTCATGCTCGTTGGTAGTATAGTTGCATGGAGGAGTATGTCCTTCAGTCAACCGAGCAAACAATGGAGAACGCTGCAGCACATTGATATCATTGTGAGACACGGGCATGCCAACGTAAGCATGCCAAATCCAAAGGTCATGTGAAGCAACCGCTTCAAGAATGATGATGGGCTTATTCATATGACCCTAATATTGTTCTTGTAGAGCATATATGTAGTTCTTTTACCTCCAATGCATGCAATCGAGAGATCTGAGCATACCTGGCCATCCTCTTGCGTTCGACATTGCCATGATCTTTTGGGTGTTCGCATCAGTTGGTTCTCTCAAGTATTGAGGACCAAACACCTGCACCACCGCATGAGGAAATCCAACCATGGCGTCAAATCATGTGCTCTCGAACATCCGGAGGTACTCGTACCACTAATCCGCAGCCGTGCCATATGCAAGCATCCGCAATGCAGCAGTGCACTTCTGATAACCGGAGAATCCAATTTTCCCAACGACATCCTTCTTCAAGATGAAGTAGTCGTCGTAGGACCAAACACCATTGTAGAGCGATCAAACACATTCTTCCATATGCGAAAGCGTCGGTGAAAATTGATCGCAAACAGGGCATCTGGAGCAAAGTAATCATCCACCAGCGTCAAGTGCCCTCGTGCCCTGTTACAATTCAGCACTCTATGACCCTTGAACACTTTCTGTGCATTTGCAAGGGTCTCCTTCATCATCACCGTTTCATCCACATAGTCATTCTCGTCGGAAGAATCGTCAGATGACTCAATAAAATTCTTGTACATGCACTCTGAGTCTAAATCCATTCCTCCTATAAATCCGCCTACCCTACCCAGCTTCTAAGGGCGATTGGAGTGCTCTAAGCAATCTGCTTCGCACGATTCGTTGGTGAACAACGATTTTAATCGCGCTGGTGGGCTAATCTACCGTAGGTTAATCGTTACAACGATAAAATCTTGATTAGCATCGATGACCGGTGAACCTCGTTTGGGTTGTTTCCATGTGTTCGCAGTGAAAACGGAAGAAGCGCTGTGATTGGCGCGGGCCTTGGAAACCGTTCCGTGGGTGCGCCTGCCGTCTGCATTAAACACGTTCCCCAAATCCCCTCCCATCCTCGCCGCCGCTTCCTCTCCCCTCCTCTCCCCTCCTCTTGCAGTCTACCAGCCCCACCATTCTCCTTCCTCCGTCCCGCCTCTTCCCTGTCCATCCCCGATAGCGCGGTGCGAGGAGGGTGAGGACTAGACGACGACCGGGTCGTCTGTGATGCTCGACGACGGGGAGATGTCGGTCTGGTGGTGGAGCGGTGGGGATGAGATAACGACAGGGTCGTTCGTGAGGCTCGTCGACGGGGAGTTGTCGATCCGCGACAGAGCCGTGTAGTCTGGCCAACTGGACGTGGTCTCGGCGTTGTCCGCGTAGGCGAGGCCGCGAGGTTCCCGTCGATGTCGTCTCCCTCGCAGGCTTTTCTCCTGGTTCACGTCTCGCAAGAGATGCAACTCCTACTGGTGGAGTCCAACGCCGGGGTCGGGGCTTCCTCTGCCTCCACCTTCACCTCTTTGTTCCCGACGACCGTCTCGAGCTTCTCCTTCGCGCCGCCTTGAGCTCAGGCCGCCGGACCAGCCACCACACCGCGACACCACTTCTGGTACGTACGTCGTCGCCCCTGCTTCCCTCTCTTCTCTCTCTCAATTTCTTCTTCCCGCCTCGCCTCACGCGCCTCTCTCCTGCCTCCTGCACAGCACGAACAACTCAATTGGGGATTTGGGATAACCAGAGAAGGAAACGCGGAGCGAATGCCATCCAGGGAGGTGGCTTGGCCCAGCCAAACTCCCCTCCAGCCTCCTTTACATTGGTTGCACCTCCCAATGTGAGCCCCCTCCCTAATTTAGCTCCACTTCCTTCTAATTTTATCCTTTCCACTTTTAATTTTTGATACATGTGTGACCAGGTTATTCATAATTTTTAATTTTTTATACTCTCTCCGATTCAAATTAATTGACACACACTTAATTCAACTTTATACTAGAGTTGTACTAAGTGTGCGTCAATTAATATGGATCGGAGGGAGTACATCTTTTTCTAATCCTTTCAGAAAACACACTTTTTTTTAATCTTTGCAAATACCACAGATTACCAGATTAGCTCCATTTGAGTATGTTTATGACATGTGGGACCCGTATGTAATGATATTTTGTAAAAGACCTCTATTTTTTTTAAAAAAAGCAATCGGGTCCTCACTCATCTCCCATCTTCTCTCCAGGCCTGCAGCAGCTACGCGGGCGCGGCGAGGCGAGGCTCATGGACCTGCACGGAGGCAACCCGCGGCTACACCCTCACAGCATAATTCGAATTACAGATACAGCTGTGCTATCCTGGCTGAAGCCACCAACTTCTGTTCCAAGCCAACTCGAGAGAGAAAGATAACTCGCTATTTAAAGAGAAGAGCCGTTACACCCTATCGGGTCCAGTTTGGGCTAGCAAGCCACTGGGGAGTGCGGTGTAATCGAGTGGGCCGAGTTGGAGGCCCATGAGTCGGTTCTTCAGTTTCCCGCGCCTTGTCTTCTTCTTGGCTGTCAGCGGGGCTGCTGACAGAGGAGGGCGAGGCGCCGCTTCCCACCGAATGCCGGCGGCGAGCGCAGAGTCGAGGCGGCTTCAGCGAGGGCACGGTTGCAAAAACCACAAAGAGGACGCTATTGCTTTTTTATTTTCTTTGGAGGGATCTTTTGTAAAACGCCATCTTTACAAGTGGGTTTAACATGTCAGAAACGTGGTTAAAACGAGCTAAACACGTGATCTGTGGTAGTTGCAAAGATTAAAAAAAATGTATTTTTCGAAAGGATTAGCAGAAAATGTGTTTGTGGCAATCCTATCCCCAATGTCGTGGTTTTCTGCAATTCACTCGTAGGTCCTCCAATGGAAATATGTCTAGATCTGGTCGTTCCTAATTCGTGGCAATGAAGCTCTTCTATCTCTGGAAAAAATCATTTACATACTGTACCGGCCGAAGTTCTTTCTTTTCTTCCAAATTCAGTAGTCTGGTGTTCGATTTTGCAAGGGAATCATTTGGGGCATGAATTCAGAAGAAAAAAAGAGCTAGAGCATAAGCCAATTCCATGGACACCAATAAATTAGATAGATTGTTCCCATGGATACATCCATTCTGCTTTCCATGCTTCCAGTTTCAAAATTCTGACAATGTGAAAACTGTTTAATGTTTCAGTAGATATCCAACCATGAATTCCTGGATCCCATAGCATAATTGGATTCGTGTTAGTCGCATTGATCATACTCCTTTCCTTGTACAACTAAGTAATTGCAACTTCGCATGTCACTATTCTTTCCAACGCATCAACTCATAACATGTTGGTCTCATGACAATTAATTAGGATACCACAAGAATTCATCTCTTGCATGCAAATGTTCTCTGTTTTGTGTTAAATCCAGATGTATGGTTACTTCATTGGGGTCTATATCAATCTGAATTCTTGATATGTGATGATTTGTGATGCCAACATTTGTGCCTCTTGTTATTCTGTTATAATAATTAGTGTCACTGTTTTCGTGGATTTTTTAGCCCTCAAGTGCTGAAGCGTCCCATTCCATGGCGAAGAAGAGGAAGCACAACTCCGATGTTCCTGCCGCTGCTACCATTGAGAAGCCCGATGACTCTGCACCGCAGAGGCCAGAATGCACTCTCTTCGGATTCAAGGACCAACCTGACTTGGCCGCCGAGCATGTTTCTAAGGATGTCGGTCCGTTCTTCCTCTTCTGTTTAGCTCTAATCTGTATCATTGTTTTGGTGTGAACTATGAAGATTTTTTAAGCTTTGTAACCCATACTGTCTGTTTCACAATCTTTAAAAGGTGCTAACTGCTCATAGTTATTTTCCTGTCTGTGTGACATCGCTCCAAAATTAGACAGTTTGAATATGCACTAGAGCTGCTAATTCTTATGTTAAAGCGTTTTCTGAATGTCTGAAGCTCATCGGCTATCATCTAAAAGGGTCACATCCTCTGCTAACATTTTCTTCGAATTTTGACCAGCAACCTCACTGGAAGCTCTTGAAGAAAATGATAACAAAAGTACGTCGTTGATGGTTTCTCTTGTTACATTTATGATGTGAACAAAGCTGATATTGACCTATATTAATCTTGTCTTTTTTTTTCTGTTTTTGTGAGATTAACTTATTCTTATTTACCTTTTTCTTTTATTTGTTGTCAAAAGAAGTTAAGCTTGGCTTTTGATGCACGTTTACGATAAAATCATATGAGTACACCCTGGAGGAGACATGCGAAACCTTTTCATGATCATGTGTTTGTCTTCTCCATTATGAATGACCACATTTGGTTCAGAAATTATCAGGTGATGTATTAGTCTCTTGAATTTTGATTTTGATGAATTTCACTACTTCTGTTAATGGTATTAGCACCATCTGAATTTTAGAAAATGATATAATTGACAGATATCTGTACCTGACAATGAGATTGACAAAGTTGATAAAGGAGGCCTAGATAAAATGACACTTGTTGAGGTAAGCAGGGTTGAGCTTATGTCTTGATAATTTGTATGACTTGTGGTTGCTAATCAATATTTTAATTAAAACTGCTGTGTGTAGGTTGGCCCCAGGTTTTGTTTGAATCCAACCAAAATATTTGGTGCAATAGTCTGGAGTTCGATTTTCATTTTATAGAATCTTTAGGAGTTGAGTTAGTGATTTATCATTCCCCTCAATTTTTTTGTTTGTTCATGTTAGGTATTACATGTTCTTACAAATTTGGTACTATCCAGATCAATGGTACATCCCCTGAATGATTTACTCCGCTTCTTACAGTTGAACTCTTATCGTATATTTACGAGCATGCATCTGCATGGTCTCTTCAAATAAAAAAAGGGATTAATGCTCCCTTTTTTACCATATATTTATTGATAAGTGCTGCAGTTCCTCTATATATTTTAGTTATTTCTATTAGTTGTGTCACAATGCCTTTTTGAAAAATTCTCTTGATTCCGTCTGTAACCCAAACGATTATTAGACAGTCCGCTTTTGGTCAGTTATCTATCCCTGTGTTTCATTTCGTTTTTTGTTTTTCCCTCTTTTTGCAAGTTTTTTTTATTGCACCAAAGGGAAAAAAAATGCTTTCTCATAAACTTGCATCTTTGGTACTGAGCTCTAAAAGTAGATCATGGTTTTTAGGGGCTATGCACAATTAGTGTTCTTGTCATTTTCTATTCCAAAAAAACTCATTTTTCATTGAACTATAAACTGGTTTCTCTTTTACCTTTTGGATTTTCCCTCTATTTTCCATTGTGAAAAAAAGTTTTTCTTTTGAACAAACAGAAAAAAGATAATGTGATTTGTTCTTCTAAGGAATGTGTATTTAACTGCGAACAATTGGCAGCAAATTTTTTTTAAATCACGACGCTTCCTGTTTTCATATGTTTGATATGTTTCAATTTTGTATCCCCGAGGTCTAAAACTGATTTCGTCTTAAGTTGTGTGGTAGTTGACACTAGATAATAGTACTTCGCCTAATCACAAAATTGACATGTCAGAATTTGAGTCATTTTTACCAATGGAAATGCATGATCACCCTAGGGAAGGATAAATTAGTGGCAATATATGCTCACACAGAATTCTGACTTCTTTGGTGTGTGGCAGCGGTTACAATTTGTTGAGGGATCCACGCTAAAACAAGGGACTTGCCTTCACAGAGAAGGAGCATGGGACACACTACCTTCATGGCCTTCTGCCGCTAGCAATCATATCCCAGGAGCTCCAGTTCTGACATGCATGGAAATCCTCGATTCTTAATTTCATGAAGCATTGCAAATGTGGGGACATCTCTGATCCAGTGCACTCTTAGATTATTAGGAGAGGAAGATCATGTATAATATCCGCCAGTACCAGTGTGGTGAAAGTTTTTCTGTAAAAGTTGTGATCAAGGTTTAAAATAGCGGGATACGGGATATATCGGCGGGCTTTTTTGGCAGCTATTTGAGGATATTTGATACAAATAATGCAGCTATATCGGCGATATATCGGGCTATTTGCCGATATTCAATGAAGGAAAAAAATATTGACGAGCTTTCCTAGAAGATATATCGGCCAAATATCTGGCTATCTTAAATCATGGTTGTGATATATATGATTTTGTATAATATTGGGTGACAGATAAATGTGCTTGTATTTTATGAAAAAACAGTCGGTTATGCCTAAAATGCAGTGTCCCAGTTAAATATTTCCGTTTCTGTTTTTCTGCTAGGTCGATGCTATTTCTTTGTAAGAGCTTAAGAATCAACCGTGTTGTTTTAGCTCAAAACGAGAATGATATCCATTATCATGATATCCTCTTTCTGCTGTTTTTCAAAAAGATACTAAAATTAAAACTTCCTATTTATCAAGTATACTGTAGTTTCTTTGTGGAGTTTCAAACTTGTTGCAAACACAGTATGGTTCAGAGAACTGACTCAAAGCATAAGTGAGTTTGTCAATTTCCTTTGGTTTGTCATATATTCTTCTATTTCCGTTTACAGTAAGAAGTTAGACAGCTTGAAGAGTATAAGGGTATGAAATACACTCTTTCCTTTTCAATAGATTTGAAATTATATGGGATGGATTACTAAACTCACACATTTTTTTCAGTTATCAAGTTTCTGAATAAGTACAGCCTCAGCACATATTTTGTATCATTTGCTTATTTCATCCATTCGGATCAATTCTCCACACTTCGTGCAATATGTTTGCATTTAGCTTGGAAGTTTGTATAGTATATGCATATAAAAGCTTGAGGACCAAACATGCACTATATTAGTATGAACTAGCAAATGGGCCCGTGCGTTGCAACGGGAGAATAAAAGACACTTTCTTATACCAATGGGCTCGTGCGTTGCAACGGGAGTACAAATGACACTCTCTTAAACCAATGGGCCACGTCCTCACCCCACACTTGGTGACATCAGTGAACTCCTTGAAATACGTTCAATAAAAGTAAACTCAAACAAATCCAAATTACTTCATGATGAATCCAATGGTGCAAAATTTTAATTTTAAAAGTTTCTACTATTTCTTATAAATTTGGTCTAACATAAATATGTTTACTTTGTAAAAACCTAACATGCACTACGTTATGGAAGGATGATATACTAACCATCTTATAAATTGTCATTGCATGCTACTTTTCAGGATATAGTACACCAGAAGCACTGCAGATACTTGTCTTTGTCACCATTGCATGAATTAACTTGATTACAAATAGAAAGTGCAGAGCCATCACCATCATATTATATTATAATGTGCAAAATATCGGATACATAAAAAAAGATTCATACATGTTCTTAAATACTGAGGTCAATTGGATGATATGTGATCAACCATAGAAACACCCGCAACACATCAGTAAAATGTGTAAGTTTTGACCATGTGGACATGCAGTTTTCTTGCTCTGTGGCGTCATTGCTCCATGTTGTGTATGAAGTGCTAGCGGCCATCAAGGAAGGAGAGGAGGATCGATCCATCCACGTGCTTATCTTGTCCTCCGACTTGCCGGCCATGAACGTTGCCGTGAGCAGCCACTGCTGCTATTCGAAGAGAAAGCAGATGCCACTCCTTCTGCAGATGCCGCGGAAGGGGCAAAGGTCTCGTAGGATGCTCGCTAGAAGGCACGCCGTAGCATCAATATTGGCAACACACCGTCAAGAAGAAACACTATCCCGGCGAAGTGTGTAGAACGGCGAAATTCGGGTGAGGTCAGTGGCGAGATTGGAGCGACGTCTAAAAGCAATTGAATCCAGGCATCGGTCAAGGGAGTCGAGGCATCGCCTAGATCGCCCTCTGGAACGGGCAATGAATTCCGACCCGGACAGTCGGACACACCACCATAGAGCGTGCTGGATTAGAGTTTCTATGAAGATCGCTCAGCGCAGCGACGAAGAAGACCAGATCATCAATCGCGCGGCAGAGTGCGTGCGTCCGTGCTCGGTCAGGAAGGTCGAGGCCTTTTCTTTCTTTCTTGTGGGCTGGGTATTGAATTGGGCCCATACGGGCAACGACGGACGAAAAGAACTACGAGCCGAAATCACTAATTATAGAGTACACGTAGCAACGAACAACGCGATTCTCATGCGCGCGCCAAGTGGCGCTCTATGTGCGCACCAAGTGGCACGATCTAGAGATTTTTTTTCGTTTTTTCTGTTTATAGAGGCACGAGTGCCTTTCGCGGGGGCACGATAGTGCCTTTTCACGGAGGCACGAGTACCTCTCGCGGAGGCCTTTCTCGAAGGCACGATAGTGCCTCTCACGGAGGCACGAGGCACGATTCGTGCCTTCTTTTTCGAGGCAAGATAGTGCCTTTCCCGGAGGCACGACTCGTGCCTCCCGCGGAGGCAAGGTCGTGTCTTTTTTTCGATTTTTATTTTTTTTCACCCAAACGTATAGAAAAAACATGCGAAAATCAGAAAAGTCAAAAAACCATTGAAAACCCAATTTTAAACATAAAAAACACGTACACAAAAAATAAAAAAATGAAATCCCGACGAATCGCTGTGAGCGCGACACGTGGCGCTGCTCGTTGGACCGGGATGCGAACGAGTACTCTTCAATTAGTTGTCCTCACCACGAGCGACCAGCGAATCGTTTTTATTACAGTTGTACTGCGGGTTGATCTATAAAAATAAAGGGTTTTTTCTATAAAATGACCATAACGAAAGAAGAAAGTCATCTTCCTTTAATATTAGGTAAATATTTTGTTTTAATATGTGTACCTGGCTGCACTTATGATTCAAATCTAATTACGCTTCATCTCACTGCAAATTAACAATCTACGAGAACATGGTTCTCTCCTGCCCTTTGCGCCATTGGCGCAATGGATCATCTAGTTTCTTGAAACATGAGAGAAAATGATCAATAAAATTGGCACAAGCATTTGGACGAACATTAGTCGAGCGAGTTCATCACCACGAACGCACGACATCCGAAGGGGAGGATGGTAACTACGCGACAAACGAGGGAGAGGAGTTGAGCAGGACTCCGGCAAGGCCTTGACAACACTGGGTGGTGTGGTGGCGCAACTGAGCTTCGGCAATGTCTTTGACAACGCTGCGGTGGTGCGGCGTCCGTCAGAGAGCAAGCAGATACATAAGAAGGAGGAAGTGGAGAAATCATGGGCTCTTCAGGGGTTTTGAGGTGGGCCGGGGTGTTAGGATGGGACGTGTTTGGTGTTCGGACTCCCGTAAAGCTCCGCTCAGTTTAGTTTAGGTTTGCGGAAAACGGACAACCGAACCAACCCACAAAACGGATAAAGGACCTCGATGGATCGCTAAATTGGCCCAAGCAGCCCAATCTAAACAAATTCGTGAGTTTTGAGGGTTTCAAGGAAGATGAACTAACCACCCATCTAGCCCAGTGCGGATTTGTAGCTTGGAGGTCTACGCGCCGCCTCGGGGCTATAAAAACTGACGCCGGCTCCCCAAAACCCTACTCACATTTCATTGCCACCCATTCCCTCCTCCTTGATGGAACTGCCCTTCCGCGCAAGCTTCTGACCCGTCCATGACCTCATTGCCATGCCCCCATCCCAGACTTGTCTGTGAGCACGTTGTCACCATGGTGTGTGAGTTTGCGAGTTGGTACGCGCAACTCTTGGTGGGGCGACACGCCTAAGAGAAACTCTAGCGGAACCCGTATCCCGCGGACCCTTAAACACGCGATACGGGTCGAGAAAAACGCGCGATAAGGACCGCCCTGGCAGAACCAGGGAGCCAATGCCACCATGTCAAAACCTCCACGACGCAATGGAAAATATGTGGGTGCAGAGAGTGTGTATGTGTGATGATTCCACCCACCATTCCACATCGGATCTCCTCTTAATAGTACGGATTTCCTATGACTCAATTCACCAAAAATAAATCGAAAGGAAAACTCCGTCTTCACGCTCCATCCACCAAGGACCATCTAGTGCCATGAATAGAATTATCTGAAATGATCATTGCACACGGTTAATCCGCAAATGTATTGTCATCAATCACTAAAACCAATCAAGGAAAAATATGCCCTATCAGTTGTGTAAACCAAAGACAGTCATACAATTTAAAGAAGTGTCTACGGAAAAGAGTATGTGTACTCACCCCTTTAAACCGCTTTCTCTTCGATGTGCTTGAGCTAGGTAGCACAACTGTAGAAAGAGACATGAGACGTCCAAATCCTAGTTGTAATATCTGCTTACACTTAGACACTACTCCAAGTTGATGATGATAACAATCCTGCGATAATGTGGTTTAAGACATTAGATTGTAATCTATAATTTATATTAACTATGCATTTGTGAGAAATGTTAAGATCTTCTAACCACAGATGAAGACTTTCCATTAACATAGTCTTGTAAATCTTTAGACGTGGGCAGCTATGCATTGATTCACTTCCAGTGTCACACTTTATCAATTGTTCTTGATGGAGTGTACAATACTATGTAGGTACACGATCTCGTAGATCAGATATTCATTAAGACCGCTTGTACACAACAATATTGAATTGAAATTTTCTACCCATTGTTCTGGGTTCTTCTTCTTCATATGCTCCTTAATCTTGTCTCATACCATTGGTGAGCAGTCATCATCTACTACGTAACAGTGTGACTAGTTAACAGTAGATAAAAAAACATAGTGAGGAGTACTTAACACTAGATAAAAAACATAGTGATGACTAGTTAATAGAACATGAAGATGACATTTTTTAATATATCAATAAAATGAAATAGCAATCTTTATATAATGAACATGGATCAATTTAGACCAAAAGCAACATCAAATGGCATATTGACTGAACCAGCACAAAGATATACTCAAAGATTACATAAAGAAGCTATTGACCAATGAAGTAATTATAACTACCGACCCATACTTAGAACCCTAACTACAACGATCTGAAGTCTTAACTCGATTAAGAACCCTAAATTTTAAATCTGGTGAAATAACAACACAATTATTGTCATATTTTGGTAAAAAAGGACTAGAAGCACATGTCTAAAAAACCCTCAATTCAACAGGGCTGCCAGGGAGAATTAAGACCTCGTCGATTTGGATGAGATCTAGAGGGATTTCTACCATCAGTTATGTCGAGGCAATGACCCCGAGTAGGCCCACGGAGGCGAAACTACCTTTCAAGGCAATGATTTTGAATGCCTAAATATGGCCTTAAGTGTTTTAATAGAATGATTTCGTAAATATCCATGTACTGTGAGATCCCATAATTGTGTTGCATGAAAAAAAATGCCAAAATTGCAAGAAAAACATTTGTTCTAAGAAAGCACAAATGATTTTAAAAGTTTTCACTCTTTAGGATTATAACCTTTGATCTAAGAAAGGTTGTAGGAATCCCTAGCAGGATGGAAAACAAAATAAAAAGCTCTTAGAACTTGCTGTAACCTTGCATTATATTGCCTGATGCAATGTGAGATAAATAATACATTAAATAATGATGGTCGAAGGCACGACAAATGCGATGGAATACATGATTGATTCATGAATTGTGCGCATCAAGGTTGAAGATTGGATGATAATGGATCTATAGATGGGTCGCAGACATGCATAGCCCGGCGGCGATTTCAATAATTTTTTTCTAAAAACGACGTGTAAGACTGGCGGCGCTTTCTCTTTGTATCTATCTATCTATCTATCTATCTAGCTGTGTGTGTGGAGTATTGATTTGCAGCCTGATTTTTTTCTAAAAATTTGCATCTGTTTTTATGATTGTGTGATGATTACATTAGTGGAGAAAATACCGAGCGATTTTTTGTTGGACAGGGTGAAGCAAGGGTGGACGAAAGACGAGGTGAAGCTATAATTTCATTGAAGCAAAGGCATGCGGGTTGTTGCGGTGTCATTAGAAGAAATGTGGAAATTAAAGACTTGTACTAATGGAACGTTAATTAAAGGCTTGAACCTTAATTCTCCATGCTTGCTTGATTCTGTGACTGGTGGTTTGGTGAAACGGATGTCAAAATGTTTGAAGTGACCATGAGAAAACCTTACTTTCTTTTTAGATAGTAGAGATAGAGATAGAGAAATCCAGATCCAGAGAGTCTTATTGGCAGAAAAAAAAAGATTGACAAAAGGCTGTCATCCCAGTAAGCCCATGCCCAGTACATCCCAGAAACGCTGCAACAGCTCCACATACTACAAAACATCTCAAGCCCACATGTTTTTGTACTGAAAGATCTTCCCGCCTCAAGCAGAAGTTCATCAATAGCTTGTAACAATAAAATTTTCTAGATGAGATCTATCACCCAAACTGGAACAGATCATGTAAATTTCCTCAAGGAAAAGTAAGTAATGATATAGCAAGAACACAACAACCCGAGATTGAACAATATTAGTTTTTCAAGATTGGATGACCAACATTGGTCAGGTTCCATGTCCCCTCTCCGTATATCACTATCATTTTTTAGTTATGCACATACCGGCACAAAAAAACATGAAGAAAACTCATTAACACGTGTTTAGTTGGTGACGGCGAAACTACCTAAGGATGAAGAATCATGTAAACTATACGACCGCTGGATTCAACTCTTCAGGGCTCTCCCAATGCATTGTTTCTTAGCACAGTATCATAGGAGCAATAAAAACTTAAGATACAACCACCACAACGCATTGTTTCTTAGGGATTGTATCTTATTTAATGATTTTGGTCTCATGCATATATGTGATTGGTTTAATAGTGATTTTTGCATATGGCCACGTGCAAGGGTTGTATCTTAGCTAAGATACAACCTCCCTCTCTTTCTTCATTAAGTGTTATGCCACATAAGCAAAATGTCTATGATATCGTGCTAATATACGAGTGCCCTCATTCTTCTTTCACGCAACTGTTGGATCACTCGCAGATTCATTTACTTCTACTAGGTGTCTCTGTCAAAGGAAGCAATTTAAAGTTAGTTACCTGTGACAAAAAGCAGAGACAATATATGTTGGGCGAATGACAATAGTGGACAAGCAGACAAGCCTATGTAATTTTTGTTTGTGGGAAAGCATATGTAATTAATGTGTACATGCAGACAAGGATATGTAATTACTGTGTACATGCAGAAATGATACTAGTAGTGTACAGTGAATACATTTGACAATATACTTCTTAAATTTTACAGATTTAAGTGTCATAATTTATTGCCATTAAAACATCTCTAAAAGGCAACCAAGCATAATTACTTAATGCGTACATGCTGACAGGATTGTGCAACGAAAATGCAGATCATTTTATAAGACAGCAGATAGATCACAATTTAGCACCATCCTTTTACTGATGTCACCTCCTGAAATTTTCGATTCGCAGTTTCAATGGAACTAAGATTCTTTTCATGATGGTAAAGTACATTCTATAACAGGTCTGGACAGGAACATCAAGTCATCAACTTGCTATTTGGTCAAGCATTGTGCAAAATGACAACATTTGAGCGAGTAGTGACAAGCATGTGTTGCAGAAATTAAAATGATCTTCAGAAGCATCATGTAATATGATACCTGATGGGAGAAGATCCAAAGCTTTTACTTTTCTTTTCAAGGATGATTTACGGTGTCCTCTTCGTCCTGGCTTTCATGATCCTGGCAGCATCCAAAAATGTGAATTAGACAGAGACTTGAGAACCAATGTTGCATAATGCAGGGCGCTAGCACTTGGTAAGATAAAAGAAACACTGTGTTATAACTCAAGAAACATTTATTGCGAAGAAAATCATATTGCAGAACAGGAGATAACAGTGTCAGGTATTACTGAGTAGCCTTTGGTTGTCATTTAGTCCCACAGCAAGCAATTTGACACCAGATATTCAGTTGCAATTATTCCAACATAATTAATTAGGAGTATCAACCAAAGTGTTACATCGAAATTGAATACAACCCAACAGGAAGGGTATCAGTCTCAAACTCATCTACTCGGTCTATTGGCAAGACTAGGGTGTTTAGAGTTTAGTACAGAAGTGTGCTGCACAATCTGCGAGTCTCGACAAAAGCACATGATTTTAGAAAGCTTAAATTCCAGTAATCTCCTGGATGACCACAAGTCCATATAATTTTTCAAGCATAAAGTTGACAACCATGACTAACTTCTTAGGACTAACACGTGAAAGGAGCATATAAAGTCACTTGTAATTCCTTAAAAGCAACAAAGGCAATTCGCATGTCTAGTTACAAGAATGAATGCATCTGCATATTACCAGCTTGATAAATCTGAAACTACCATAGGGATCCATGCATCACAAAAAAACTCTGATGAAATTAAGAAGAACTTTTGCTTGAGACATAAATGAAGTTCGAAAGATCAGGATATTAATTCAGTGTACAGTACCACTCAGGAGTCAGGATCCAGACACAGATAAATAACAGTGAAAATCAATTAATCAACAGTACAGCCGAGGTTAAAGGGGTGAGATCAATTCAATATTATATTTCATCCTAACATCATTCATTGCACACATTAGTTACCAGTTTAGCATGATTCCCAAATAACAATTTGTACTAGTATTAATCTAACAACACAAAATTCCACCATGAAACTACTAACTAAATCTCCTAGTTAGTGATCTGCAGATCACGATCCTCACGCCCAAGGGGCATCAGACAAGGCACTACAGTACAGGCATTAACAAGAACAGAATGAACAGACTCCCAGATAATTCTAACACGCGAGTGAAAAATGAGACAGCTACAGTAGATGTGCATTGCGCAGGCAGGTGCAGCGTGCAGCAGATGCAAGCACATTCAATCTGTTCAATATCGATTCTAATCCCATCTAACTGAAGGATGATCACGAACCCCGTGTAAGGCTGTTCCAACTTCCAAGCCACAAAAGTTCGCACCCCAAAGATGCAGCAAGAACTGGAACTGGGATACGATACATTCCGCCGCTTGCAAAGAGGGCTCACCTGATCGTCAGGAGAGACGGCGGCGCGCGCCTGGCGCACCACTAGCAGCAACGCCCGCATAGCCTCCATGTCGGCGCTGCCACCCTCAAGCGCGGTGGTCCACATCGTCCCCGACGCCACGCGCCGCGCCATCCTTACCGCGCGTATGACGTCGTAGAAGGCATCCCCCGGCTCGCTGGAGATGGCGGCCCCGCGTCGTCGGCGTCGGCGGCAGCAGCCGGGGTGCTCGTCGTAATGCTTGGCGGCGCGGGAATGATCCCGACCACCACGCGGCGCCTCACGACCATCACCTGAATCTCCGCGGCAGGGAGGCCTGCGATGACGATGCGGAGACCTAGCCCGCCGTCGCTGCCCGGAGGCGGTGGCGGTGCAGCCTCCTCCTCCTCCTCCTCCTCGCCCTGGTCTCCACGCCAGAAGCCGCCCCTTCTCAGGCCGCGCGTGAGCAACACCAGAACAACGCCTGCGGCCAGGCCGAAGAGAGCGAGCCTGAGGAAGCGATTGAAGTCGCGCAGATCGTTCCCGGGGCGGTAGAGAGACGGGACATAGCTGTAGTCGGGGCGAACCCCGCCTGGGTTGTTGAGGAGGTAGAGCGCCTCCAGCTCCGCCTCCGTGACCACCAGCACCGGAAGAAGTCGCGGTGCTGAGAACTCCGCGGCGCCGCCCTCGATATCCACGATCCCCGTAGGCGGCGGGGGGGACAGCCGCGGCAGAGATGTCCCCGGGGAACGCTCTCGGTTGAAGATATTACTCCACAGCCCTCTCACCGCGAACGACCAATCGTAATAGTCGTAGTCCATCTGCGTGCGAGGCCTCGTGAGGCGGATGAGGCGGCGAACTGCTACGGCGCTCGCCATTGGTGGCGGTGACGACCGGATGACGCTGTTGGGAGAGAGAAATGGAAGAGAGGCGGCACAAATCAGATGGGAGGGGGAAAGGGTGGTCAAAAGGTTGGCAACAACTGTCACCGGCTCAAGACTGCCTGCGGTTTACTAGTCGATGATACTAGCCTTATCCGCGCGGCGCAACGCCGCGCATGTGTAGATCTGCATATATATTCATATTGTATGCAAGTATTTTGTTCTTTCTGTTAAGATGTTTGTATAGTTATCTTCAAATCAAGTGTTATTTCTACCTGACAAACTGTTACTTTCATTAATAACAACGGTCACAAGGATTTAAAAGACTCATAATTTTTTTTGTAGTGGGGTGTGCATCCTCGAGCATATTTTGCGCGCGTGCGCCGTACTTCAGTTTATACATGATGTTTTATAGTTTTATTTTTTTGTGAAAAAGAAACATTATTTGATTTGAGGATAAATTGAACTGTATGTATCTTTTGGCCATTTGTTGAGTAAATTCTTGCTTATTTTTGTTTGAATATCACATGTAAGTTCTTGCCCGTGGTCGTGAGCTCTGCCATGTTGGTAGTATCACGTTTGAAAAATGATCACATATTTTCTCTACGATATTGGTCTCTCTTGTAAGCTCATTTTATTAAGCTATAATCTGTTGACGGATCATGTTGATTTACCATTGCTAAGTGTGTGCTTTATCTTGTGCTGAAAACATATATATTTTTGATCTTAAAGTTCTTGATAATTATAATCATTGATAATGACATTGTACTAAACAAAAATGCTTCAAGATATGTGTAGGCAGCTTCTATTAGTTTATCATCCATTTCTCCTGTAAATGTGGCTTCCTTTATCTCGACATCACCAGGTTGTGTCGGAATTGTAATGAAAACCTAAGCTTCTATCTTATCACCCAATCTGTTTCCATTGATCTAATCAAGAACAAACAACCTCAACGAAGAGATGGCATGAAATGTACCATAGGGTGTAATGAAACCCAAGCTTTTATATTATCAAAGTGGTGATCCCGTGGTGGCATGCACCATACAAACCACTATACAATACCGTTAAGCGCACTCAAAATCACAGCCAACCAGACCCCCTAGTATTAGCATGTATCGCACACATATTAATTGACACGTCTCCAAAAATAAGCCCAACAAATCAAAAAAAATAAACGTTTCTAGGTATAGAGAGTCTAAGATGACGATGGAGCAATATAAACGGTGGAATCAGTAGGATCCTTCTTTACACATTTAGTGCTAGCGATTCCAGCGATGAATGATTAAAAAAACCAAGCGAAAGAAAATACATGTGGACGTCATAATACGAAACGAAAAAAATGCAATAAACTGCCTAATCAATCATGCCGGTTTATTTTTTCGGCGAAATCAATCATACAGATCACAATGACGATTAAACAAACTGTCCACCAGATGAAAACTGGCCATCCCACAAATCCAATCAAAATAAACTACACATCACGTGGTGACATCACCATGCAAACTGGCCACTACATGCATGCAACACAAACCGCTAGGTGCACCCCATCAACATCCCATGTTATATCAAATTAATTCCCAAGCATTGGTGAAAGAGTTTCTACAACTACAATATATCATTTTAAGAAGATGATACACACTATAATATGGAAAGTTATTCATATTACTGGAAACGTTCAAACATATAAGTAGGACTTATCTTAATGAGATTTTTATTTTTATTTCAAAAACTACTATTGAGTGTCCAAAATGATACATTTCAAAATATAATAATATACAAACTAAAAAAAGAATTATGTACAGCATTATTGTTTTCTTAGCAAAACCAAAGGTGCCGCAAAACTAGCAAATTTTATGCCCCCTTCTAAACTGGTAGATTATTCACGATTCATGCAAAAAAGTTAAATCTTTATGAAGGTACTATTTTATTTCACAAATAACTACTTGTGTGATAGTGTTTATAGAAGCCTAGTTAGCATTAATTCAAAGAGTTCAAAATAAACCATGCCTTGTTTGATGTATTACAATAAAATCTATTGAATTTTGATGTAAGTAATTTGAATAAGTGACAAAAGTTGTGTAAGCTACACAACTTGCGCTTAGATCTAAAAAATTGAAACATGAAACAAATAGCATGCACACATACAACAACTCAACATAATGGAAAATTTCTATGTAACCACTTAAATCTACAAAGAGAAATGACTGTACAAATATGTTGTAATGAGCATTCTGAATAGTACCACGCCGTACTCATACTACATAGATACACAAGAGTGACACATTATCACATTTCAAGCAATGAAAGAAATTATTCCTGCCACAAATTCTGCAACGATAAGAATACAAATTAGCAAAAAATAAATATTCAGAGAAAACCATCCATACAGTTCCAACACTGAAAACTATCACAAGAAAATTGCACAAAAAAAACGCAGTACCATGACAAATAATAGTACTATTTTGAGACCTGAAATCACAAAATCTATGGGCATACACATAAATATGCCCTACTAAAGAAGACAAAAGGCCCAAAATTGTGAGCTCCTCCTGCTCACATAATAATCAAAAAGCTTGCATACTTTATGAATGTGTTAGTCACATGTTCTAAAAAGTTACTCTACAACAAAAACTGAGTACTTATAAATAGTAACAGAAAGGATAAATCAACCGTGAGAAATCTTCTATATACCATATAAAAAAGCACAGATGTATGAAGAAAAGAACGTAGAAGTAAAACCTGCTATATTAACTATCAAGCCTAAATATATTGAAATTTGACGTCTACGTGTACATGATAATAAATCACCCAACAAACTGTGTTGAATCCTGTCCTTGTACCAGCACACATGATGTACGTACCAATTCAAACCTTTTTCCGGTGATAACGCAACGACGAAGGTGTGGTCGGAGGTTGTGTCGGACATCTCAGAGGGCAGCGGCGAATACTTTGTGGGCGCCAGCCTGGGGTCGCCGCCCACGGGGAGCAGTACGCCAGTACCTCATGGTGGACTCCGGAAGCGAGTGAGCGACGTCAACTGGGTGCAGTGCCGTTCCTACGCCAACCGCTACCAGTAGGTCGACCCGGTCGAGTCGGCGTCGTTCAACACCGTGCCATGCGGCTCCGGCATCTACCTGACGCTGCGCCGACTTCGGAGACGACGACGGGTCGTACATCAAGGGCGTGCTCGCGCTGGAGACGCTTATGTTCGGAGACCTCATGCGCCGGTATAGAGCGTCGCGATCAGCCGCGCCCACCGGAACCGCAGGCTCTTCGTCGGAGAGGCGGGATTGCTCGGCCTCGGCCGGGGCCCCATATTGCTCGCCGGACAGCTGGGCGGCGTTGCCGGAGGCTCGTTCAGCTACTGCCTCCCGAGCCGCAGTGTCGTCTCTAGCGCCGAGTCGCTCTTGTTCGTCCGGGCCGACGCCATGCCGATGGATGCCTCCAACTTCACCACGGCTCACCATCGGCACCGGACTCGCCGCCGCCGCCGCCGCCCCTTGCGTTTGCAGTCCTTCTCGTCAGCCGTCGCCGCCGGCTTCAAGATCAAGGAGGAAGAGGACATCATGAACAGGGGCGCGAGATGAGGCGGTTTTGTTGCACGGCTTCGTCCATCTTGTCGGCCTTCTCTAAAACTCCTACGATGAAAACATGAGGATTGAACAGGGGATGCTTGGAAATAGTTCAGGGATGGGAGGGAAAAGATGGGTGAACTTGCAGCCGGCTAAGATCCTTTTATATGCTCTTAAAGCGGTGGAGCGGTGGACACTTCCAGAAAAGGAGAGAATCAGGAGAGCAATCCAGAACAAAATAGAAAAAACGCTAATGATCTAGCAGCCTCTACAACCGACAATCCGGAAGACGCTAATACAGCTGCAGCATATCCCACGTTGACACCTAGACAACATCAACATGCAATCCGTGAAACGATGCCACGCAACCAACAGTACATGCGTATAGAAGCAACACAACAACGAAGACCAATTTCTCTATGAATGAAAGCGACATCACATGAACCGGCTTTGACCCAGCAAAACAAACCGCCTTTGACCAGTGGTGACCCACGACCATGCAACCAATCACAATACAGAACTCCAAGCAACAATTAATATAAAATGAAGAACCAGACAATTAGTAGACAGGACTAAACCCACACCAAAAACGTACACAGCCATATCCCCCAAATTACACGTGTTGCCTCCATATTAATTAGCAACTACATCAAAAAAAAGTTCAAAAATTTCTGGTAATAGAAGCTTACCTTGTAATAGCATATAGAGTATAAATCCACATTTTTTTAGATGTGAAACAAAAAATATGCTCGGATGACTCCCTTACTTCATAAATTAGTGGAAAATCCTCATAATCAGGCCATGTCCTTTAATATGTTATTAAAAATTATTTGGCCCTCCAAATACTTTTTTTTGCAGGTGGCCCTCCAAATACTTCTTTCAGTAAATGATATGTCAATGTCGTCACTTTTGTGTTATTAGGGCATGTACAATGGTTGATAAGACTGTTTTATCACAGCTCCACCACGTAATTTAGATATGATAAAAAACAAGATGATATATAATGAGTTATATCTTAGCTTAGCTATAATAACTAAAGATTGCTAAATTTGTGGTGAAAGAATTATTGCTAAGCAAAACCTTTTTTTTATTTCTTTCTTCTCCACGTAAGCACTTGTCCTATGTGTCACAGCTAAGATATCACCATTATATATGTCCTTAGGAGGCTCCATCTCAGGATCCTATAGCCACTCCGGCGAGGTCTTCTTCCTCTACCCTGCTTTTGTCCCTCTCGAACATGTTAATAGTGAATCTGGCTCAACGTAAGGTGTAAGTTGCTGAAATAAAGATGGGCTTTAGGTCCATATAAATAATGATTTTTGAAAAATATCAAAGGCCCGTTATGGGGTTTTATGATATGATGAAAACTTTAGTATCATTTTGAATTTCAAACAGAGTTAAGACCAACATATAAGGGATTATCTTTCACATACTATTATAGCTTCAAAAGAGAAGTGATACATGTGCTAGAAGTGATACATATAATCGCCTCATCATTTTTATTTTTTCGATCAATAATGTATAATTAATTGGCAATTGATCATGAATCATTAACGAACATATTCTAAAAATGCATATATTAGAAGTGTTGGCAGCCCTAGTTATCACATGATAATCACATCTGTTTTGTCTCATCATGCACAACCCACTGTCGTTCCTCTTGCTGAGGCTACTTCCGACAACCCCATCTCATCGATCGCGTGCATGATTGTACATGAGACCAAGCCTCTAGAACCTCGCATTTTATGAAGACCATGCACCGGAAAAAGGGTGATTGGTTTTTTTAGGAACGTCTTGACACGATTGATCGTTGTTGTTCGTCTTCATCCACTATGTTTACTACGTCCTCCCCAAATCACAATGGTTGACGACGCTCAAGAGAATGCTAATGAAATGGTTGCTGCCACCATCGCGGCTTGATCTGTTGATCCCAATTTACTAGTTCATGTGTTAGTTGTACTTATTGTTATATATTATAACACATGCATGTTTAAGTATCATTGTGAATACTACTGCTATTGTTATGATCATGATTTATCAATGGATTAAATTCATATAAAAAATGTAATGGTCCCAACAATCCAAAACCTAATGTTTAAAGACATACTTTAATTCAAGGATTTTCTACATTGAAATTTAAATCATTTATGGGTGATCATTTTAAGCGTTGGCAGACCAAACCTACCTTGTGGATCACATCGACGGACGTGTTCTGTATTGCTCGTGGCACTCATGATAGAATGATTAATCCTTCAATGGAGAGGGCGTTCAATGAGACCACCACCATCTTTGTCAGGGTCATTTTGAGTGTGAGCGAATACTAGTTAGTTGTCACATATATGCATATGCAGGTTAACACAAGAAACTTGTGGAAATCTCTCGAAAATAAGTTTGACCCAAAAATGTTAGAAGCGAGTTGTATGCCATGGAGAAGCTCCAGACTATTGGAATGTTGAGAACCGTCATGTACTGAACCATGCTCATGAGATACAATCTATCACTAAGGAGATGAAACTCCTTATGTGTGAGTTATCAGACAACTTTATCATGGGATGCATAATTTCTAAACTACCTCCTTCTTGAAGAAACCTTACTACTTTTTGGAACATTAGAAACATGAATTGTTAGTTCAAGTTGTCGTTGGTCATCTAGTGTTGTAAAGAATTAGAGAGCAAATGACACACTTGAAAGGGACCGTGCGAATTTTTAGCTCCAATGTGGTGTATAAAAATTTCGAAAAGTTCAATGAGAAAAAAAGACGATTCAATATAATACTTACTTCAAGAATAAGGGTAAATAGAAGAACAATAAATGAACAAAAGATTGTCTCTTCACTTGCGGTTAGGATGGTGATAGGGCCTGCAAATACCCGCATAAGTTTAAGAAGACGGTACATAACTCCAACTTTGTCAACGTGATCATGAATACCAATAATAATGGAGCATCTGGATATGGTAGTTTACTTTCTCACTACTAGGAATAACCCTATAGGTAGATCAACACTTGTGGCGCGAAGGGTAGACATCCCGCGCTACTACTATTTAATAGTAGAGCTTGGTAGCACTACTAGGAAAAACACTATTAGTAGCGCGGGGGTAAAATCCTAGTAACAACGCGGACGGGCACGTTGCTAATAGTGCACTGCAGCTAACCAGTAGTAGCAGTGTGTGGTAAATTGCGCTGCTATTGAAAATAGCAACACCAGCGTTAGTATTGTCACCTGTGCTGCTACTATTAAGAGGTAGCTGCAATGCATCTGTTGGACTCGCGCTACAGCTAAATCTGATTGGCAGCGCAGGTTAGCTTACCCCGCGCCAGTACTATGGTTTTAGTTTTTTTTCTGTACATTTCCTTTGTAATTATTCCTTATAAATACATATTGCTATATGCAATGTCACAAATTAATAATATCCCACCATAACAAGTCACTTGAGAACATATCACAAATAACAATATGTCATCATAACAAATAACTTTCACAAGTAACAATATCTCATGATAACAAGAAACTATCGAGCACAGTACTACCTAATGGTTCACATCAACTACTACTAGCTAGGACCTACTTCGAGCACATGACTAGTAGGACCTACTCATCACGCCAAGGTAAAATAAAATAAAACAGAAAACATCTCCTCCATTATATAGAATAGAGATCAATTTGTCTCAAACTTTTGGTCTGCTCTGAACCACCATCTTTCTCCATCCTTTGATTCTTTGGCATCCATTTCTTTCACTTTCAGTTGAGTAGTCATGTTTGAAAGGTTCACTCAATGGCTCTGCACAAACAATTGTGAGCTCGCCTCTGTCACACATCCACCTACACACAACATCTTTCGGGATCCTCTGTTGAAGAACATAATATTAACATAGTTAGCAATGCAATATACTTAATAAAAATGTGTTTCTGAAAAAGATGGACTAGTGACACAATAGTAAAAATCTCACCAAGCTAATTGCATAAATTTGATCATCGGTCGGGGACAAATGGCACGTATGGTGTATAATATGCGCCTGGTTTAAAAAGGACCGCACCCACATGTAAATTTCTAACAACGTTGATAAAACCATCTTTTTTTCTCCATATTTAGCTCCAAACCATGATTACAATAGGTGTTGTCTATCATCTTTCATACATCGCTCATAGCAAGGCCATAAGCTGGCAATTATAGTATCTGACTGTGATTGTAATCAAAACTTGAAACATACCATACCTTCTTCTCTGTATCAAATTTTACGGTTAGATGTGCTTTGCATTTGCAACGAGACTCTGCTTTGATCCAACGGAAGCGTCCCTCACTGGTACACAACTTGGGGTCACGTTTACCTTCCCTAAAACATACATACCGCCTCAACCTCCATTCTCTCGAAGGACCTTTGCTCCTCCGAACCTTATCCTTCCGAATGCTAAATCTATTATCTCTTGCATAGTTGTTGTAGAACACATAAGCAGCTGGTTCAGCAACAAACGTCATTTCCTTTATCTTCCAGATTGTTTCCCGATTGTCTTCAGCATGGCCTCTAACAATGACTTGATTAGTATCAACCTCTGTCACCTACACATTAAGAACAGTTGCATTAATTGTGAGATGTTATTATGAATCAACCCATTGATCTGCATAATATAATGATAGGATGCATAAGTCACTCATATTAACCGAGGAGGAATCCCCTGGATCATGTGTGTCTACTATATCTTCTTCGTAACCACTCTCCATGTCGAAATCACCGTAATAGTCATTTGCATCAGGACTGTCCGCAAATAGTTGAAAGTTTTAATAATTCGTTATAATTTCATCATTGATTCGTTGTTTATCACACAATTTTTTGTTGTCAAAATACCTCATAAATGTATTCTTGAACCGAAACCTAATTTATGTTGTTCACACTATCACCATCGATGTTTATCTACAAAAATCAATAAAAAAAACATGAGCCAACATCACTCCGTAAAGAACATTATAATCCTGCTTGCATAAGCATATGAAAACATCACAACATCAAACTCACATTATCACCTTCCACGTTGTTCTCACACACTGAATTATTACCATGGTCTGAACTAGAATCATCTGACGAGTCTCCAGTATCTGAACTATAGCCTGCCGAACTATCTCCATGCCCTTCATCTTCTTCGATATCGTTAGAGATCACTGGGTCGACCATTTCGTAAACCACTGCTCAAGAATAGCCGAAAAATGAGTAGTATGAATGATGAAACATAGAACCCTAGATAACCAACAAAAGAGAGGAAGGAATTACCAGGGAATCCCACTGACGATCAGATCATTCAAAAAACACGAGCCAACCCCACTGTCCTTGTCCGACAACACCTAGAGATAATGACTGGTAAGAGCTACCGACGACCTGGGTAGCTGACTAGCTAGGATCTGAACGTCCCCGTTCTGCGGCGTCGACGATCTCAGAAACCTAGCAACAAAGATTATCGGTTATACCTCGCGGCAAGCCGTTCGATAGAGGCGTTGGCGAATGAAGGATGGCGCGGTATGTCGTACCTTGGTCCTCTGGATGATGCCGGAGAAGACGCTCTCGGACGGGATCGGCGCAGACGAGATCAGATCAGCGGAGATGAGCACTACAGTGCTCAACGCCGCACAACGAAGAGACCCGAACGACAAAGCTATCTTCGGCAGCTGCGTCAATCACGGCGATCGTGCGACTAACCTAACGGATACGACGAGCGCGCGTATGGTGGGATCGTGCGCCACGGTGGCTTCCCGGGTTCGGATCATGTACGGTACGAATACAAGAATAATACCGGGCTTGGATATAGGCTAGGCGGGCCCAATGCGGAAAAAATAAACGGAGCCTTCAAGTTTCGTCGGGGGGAGCACTGAAGCAAGGCTCTATTCTTATTTATGGGATGACTAGCACGTATGATAGGTGGATTCATCAGGGAGAACCATTTATGAAATCGTATGTTTATTGGATACAAAGTTGCATTATTAATTTTGCCTCATCTGTTGGGCTGGCCTGCATTTATAACTAGATGATATCCCGCGCGTTGCTGCGGGAATCAGTTGCAATATATTTTGAATGATTGATTGCATGAAACACGAATAGTTGAATTAATAGTATATAAATTAAAGTATACAAATAAATTGTACGTATTGTATTTTATTATTATGTAGTTAAAAATATAAGTAATGTAATATAATGGAAAAAATCCATGCATGTTGAGTGAGTTGGCATGTGTCATTATATTGATGTATGCATGAGATCAAGTAATAACGAAGAACTTGTTCTCATGTATATTGTGGTGAGTTTTTGATGATGTGACATGTATGCATGTTAAAAGTGATGTAATATAATGGAAAAAAATCCATGCATGTTGAGGGAGGTTGCATGTGTCATTAAATGAATGTGTGCATGAGATCAACTAATAATGAAAAACTTGTTCTCATGCATATTATGGTGGGCCTTTGATGAGGTGGCATGTTTGCATGTTGAGATAAATAAAATAGTGAGGATGATCTATTATAGTATTATAGATGCAATCATATATGAGTTGCATTCAGCTGATGCCTTTCAGTTGCCTCAAAAAAAAAACTTATGTCTTTCAGAAGCTAAGTTGTGGTTAAGAGTTCTGAAGGTTTGAATGGGTGTGAAGTTTGATGTACCACTTTTGTGAGATAGGGGAAACGGGAAAAACAGAAAATTTGATGTACGATGGGATAATTGTAGGGCGAGCTAAATTCATTTTGGACGCGAATTAGGAGCTGCTGATCGCGCTATGGAGAGCTGGAGCGAACGTAACATACGCTCGCACGCTTTCCATCGCGCGAATGAAAATCGTTCGCTGAGATTCTCTCTTCAGCGCGACGTTCAGCCCATTTTGAAAACTTACGTGCCTCTTACTAGCTAGAGCGCTAGACTGAGACAGCCCAAGAACATAAGTATTTCGTGGATGGGCCTAAACAAATCGACATGCAAGCTATTATGAATTTTCCATGCAATATAAATAATATTACATATAAAAAGTTATAATGTAAAATTTACCATAACATTTTATTTTAAGAAAAAACAATTATAGTAAAATTTGCTACGACTAAAAAATTAAGTTTGTCATGGTCCAAAAATAATTATCCAAGGTAATAAATAAACTTAAATTGCCATGTCCAATAAACCTCCATGCTTAAAATTTAAATTTTATTTTTTGTACAAAAAAGACTAATAAAAATAATGTATATATTTTAAAAATTGATGTGGTCTAAAACTTTATTTGCCATACTCTGTAACGTGATTGGTTGCAGGGGATCATGGTAAGCGCAGTTGATGTGAAGTGACAAATTTTAGTACATGTGCATGACAAATTTCACTGTAGTTTTCCTTTTCACTTGTCGCGTTCAACTGAGAATTTCCATCTACTTTCGTTCTCGCACGTGGTCGAGTTGCCAGCTTTCTGGTCGCGCTTAACATGCCTACAAATGCCATGTTCAGAAACTATATTTTCCATGCTACCTAAATAAAAAATGCCATGCTATATATACTACAAGGGCCATGTCTAAAAACTACATTTATCATGAAACCAAAAGAAAAGAAAATGTCATGCACCATAACCAACAATTGCCATGATATGAAAACAAAACCAAATATCAATTGTCATCCATGATCTACCTCCTTGCCATGCTTAGTATTGCAATTGCTATGTGGCCAAAATAAAAATAAAATTCTATGCTCCATGATCAACAATTGCCATGTCCAAAAAATATATTTGCCATGCTATATATAATACAAATGCAATATCCAAAAACTATATTTGTCATGCTACGAAATGTCATGCTATATATACTACAAATGCCATGTTCAAAAACTACATTTTCCATGTAACCAAAAGAAAAGAAAATGCCATGCACCATAACCAACAATTGACATGAGCTGGAAAAAAATCAATTACCATTCATGATCTACCGCTTGCTATGCTTAGTATTGCAATTGCCATGTGGCCAAAAGAAAAAGGAAATTTTATGCTCCATGACCAACAATTGCCATGTCCAAAAAAGTATTTGCCATGCCATATGTACTACAAATGCCATGTCCGAAACCTACATTTGTCATGCTATGTAACTAAAAATGACATGTTAAAAAAATAAATTTGGCATGCTACGTAACTAAAAAATGGCATGCTATATATATACTACAAATGCCATGTCTAAAAACTACATTTCCATGTTATGTTACTAAAAAATGCCACGTTATATATACTACAAATACCATATCCAAAAACTACATTTTCCATGGTATAAAACGTATAATTGCCATGTTACATAGATTAAAAATGCCATGCTAGCAAAACTAAAAATGACATGCTAAAAAAATAAATTTGCGATAGTGTGTAATATAATTGTCATCCTAGAAAAGAAAATGTTGCCATGGTGCATTATGATGTAAATGAGAAAAATTTTGTCATGGTTTGTTAGAAAACAATTGCCATGTTACGTAAAAAAATATTTTTGATAAAGACACATGGCATTTTGGAAAAAATGGTGCACACAAAATGCCATGATAAGTGTATACAAATTGTTGAAAAAAAATAAAAAACACTTGCAATGACCATTTATATATGATGCCAAAAAATGGAAGGTAATTTAAGAATAATTGTTTGCATGCTTTATCACCTTAATAATAAAAAGTAAAAAAAACTAGAAAAATGTGGACCAATGGGTCTCGAACCAAGGTCTAATAGACCGCAAACCATCTGCCTAGCCAGTGGGGTGGACGAGCTTGCCAATATTAGCACAAATGAATCAACGGTCTGTAAAGGGGTCGTACAATGTTCGTTGAGAGCTGACGTTCGCTTCATATCATTAAGGTTCTTTTTACGATAAAGCAAGATCTGATCAGATGCTTTTTTTTCGCTTATAAGTACACCATTCGTTTCGATATAACCGTCAACGTACCAAGATCAAACCATGATTACAATAGGTGTTGTCTATCATCTTTCATACATCGCTCATAGCAAGGCCATAAGCTGGCAATTATAGTATGTGACTGTGATTATAATCAAAACTTGAAACATACCATACCTTCTTCTCTGTATCAAATTTTACGGTTAGATGTGCGTTGCATTTGCAACGAGACTCTGCTTTGATCCAACGGAAGCGTCCCTCACTGGTACACAACGGAGACGTGATGAAAGGTAAATGGTTCTGCAATAGAAGGCTGGCCAACGTACCAAGATCAAGGTGCAGCAGCGCTGAACGCCCCTTCCATCTGGATGGGTGAAGCTCTTGCTCGTACCTTCACCCATGGTAGTCATTCGCAGAATTTGGTACCACACATTTTTTTATTTTGAGTTTCATAATTTTACTAAAGCAAATATTTACAGTAGCGATGAGCTTCTTTTTATTTTATTTTTCTGCACTAGATTTAAGAAAATAAATTATATGTGACACATGCGATTTAAACATTGATCGCTCGGTAAGTGATTCGAGCCAACAACTCAACTCATAACCCTAAAATACTAGTCGAATGTGACGTAACATGTCTGAACTCGTTCAAATTTTTTGTGAAGTGTTATCATGGGTATGCCAACCTTCTAGTAAAATTTGGGATCACTTCATGCATGACAAAAAATATATTATGTTTAAAATTGGTGATTCGTGTAGGCACGTTTTTTTCACATCCATCAAATAAACCAAAAAAATTCACACACTCACATCAACATGGCAAGCATTCATGCAAATGTTCTTGCCTTTTGACATAATAATTTCTTTTAGGATTTTTCGGTGATACTAGCTGGACGTGACGCAAGTGTGTACAGTGTCAGAATTCGTTCAAATTTTTTATATAAACCAAGGGTCTATCTAAGGCTCATGTACATGTGACATAGTTATGTCACATGTACTGTAATTTTATCACAAATTAGCCTGATAAAACTAGTTTTAATTATTTGTTTTTCTAGATTTTTGTTTGTTTGTCGCACAACAAAAAGACAATCCGATAAGCAGCCCGAGAAACTACCATTCCCCCAATATTTAGGTGCGTAAAGGGCTGGCCCAAGTGTGCGGGAGGCCACAGCCTCGTTTTTTCTATTTCATGTTATTATTATTTTTGTTTGTATTTTAAAATAATATCAATAACTATATTAAAAAATGTTTTTCATGTCCACAAAAAATTAAGTTATGAATGAAAATGTTCATTATGTTATTTAATCAATATTAATCAAGCATTTTGAAAAAATGTTAAAAGTGTATTTAATTTTTTTAATTATGCATGCAAAATATTAAATATCTATATGAAAATATAAAGACAAAATGAAAAAACAGTGGGACCCAGTTGTGACTCGTTGGTACACTTGCAACTGAGAAAAAAATAGTCGAACTCAGTTGCGACTTGTTGGTGGACATGCAACTAAAAAAAATCGAACCCTATTGCGACTCATTGATGGACATGCAACCGAGAAAAAAAGTCAGACCTAGTTGCGACTCATTACTGAACTTGTAACTGAGAAAAAAATTGGACCTAGTTGCGACTCGTTGGTGGACATGCAACTGAAAAAAAAAGACGGACTCAGTTGGGACTCGTTGGTGGACTTGCATGTGACTCGTTGGTGGATATGTAACTGAAAAAATAGTCGAACCCAGTTGCGACTCGTTGATGGACTTGCAATAGAGAGAAAAAAAAGTCAAACCCAGTTGCGACTCATTGGTGAACTTGCAATTGAAAAAACAATTGGACCCATCTGCGACACATTGGTGGACAGACAACTGGAAAAAAAATACTGACCCAGTTGCGACTCGTTGGTGGACTTACAACTGAGAAATAATAGTCGAACCTAGTTGCGACTCGTTGATGGACATGCAACTGAAAAAAATCGAATCCAGTTGCGGCTCGTTGATCGACTTACAACTGAGAAAAAAAATCAAACCCAATTATGACCCATTGGTGAACTTGCAATCGAGAAAAAAAATCGACCCAGTTACGACTCGTTGATGCACATGCAACTGAAAAAAAGACAAACCCAGTTACGACTCATTGGTGTAATGCAACTGAGAATAAAAAGTCAAACCAGTTACGACTTGTTGGTGGACATGCAACCGAGAAAAAAATTCAGTTGTAAATCGAAAGGTGAATTGCAGCTGGGACACGTCGATGAAGAATTATCGTATAATACTAAAAATATTTTATGTGTATTAAAAAATAAATTATCGTAAGATATAATTTTTTTTTAAATGTTATATATTAAATATGTTCAATTTATATAACAAAAACATAAATATGTATTTAAAAAGTTTATCAATAAAAAAATAGTAAGTATTTAAAAATGTTCACAGTGTGTCGTCAAAAGTTAGAGAAAATTTCAAATAAATAAATAAATAATATAAATTCAAAACTGAAATAGAAATAAAAAGGAAATAAAAAACCAAAAAATCAAAAACAGAAAAAAAACATAGAAAAAGTATATGTGGCCTAGGACCATCTCGCTTCAGAGGATGAAGACAAATCGCTAAAAAAACAAGCGAAGGACAGGCAAAAACGCTAAAGTCTCATGTACATGTGAGATCATTAATTCTCATGTACATGAGGATTAGCAAGTCCGATAAACCAATTATACTTGCTTATTGATAATAAAAAGTATGTGGCTTAGTGGTTTGTGCAATGCACTTCTAATCTAAAGTTTGTTGATCCTGGTTATCGCACATTATTTCCTTTTTATGC
Organism: Bromus sterilis; assembly: GCA_950022295.1. Taxonomy (NCBI): domain Eukaryota; kingdom Viridiplantae; phylum Streptophyta; class Magnoliopsida; order Poales; family Poaceae; genus Bromus; species Bromus sterilis. The sequence continues at coordinate 413,632,779 of OX465595.1, read as the reverse complement.
AATTAAAACATAACAGCGTATACGTACAAGCACCGATGGGCGATGTCTTTTCAAAATAAAAATATTATATCCTTGATTATGAAAGGATATCGGTTAATTTCAACCCTTTATTTATTTAGGGGATATACCAAAGAAGAAGTGCATACTTTAAGGCCTAGTTATTGGACGCAGAGCAAGTGATCTCGAGCTCATATGAGCTCGGGTGAACAGTAAAATTGAAAAAAAATCAAATTTTTTTTAAAAAAGTCTGAATTTTTTGTGGCGAACATTTGATAAATTTTTGATATGCATGCAAAAATTTGTCAAATATTCGTCACAAAAAAATTTAGATTTTTTTGAATTTGTTTTGTAATTTTTTCGACTTTACTGTTCATCCCGAGCTCATATGAGCTCGGGATCACTTGGGTACTTTCCCTAGTTATTTTGCTATAGCATGCTACTTATTATTGATGCAGGCAATCAAGACCAAGAAATCGGATGTTTCTTCAGTGATCGACGAGGTCGGTGATGGCGACACAGATGATGGCAAACATCGCGCAATCCGCGCTCTTCTCCAAGAACGGGGTTCCCAGCCCGGCTTCGACGAAGAACCGGTTGCAGTCGCGGACGGTCCCGGGTACGTTGTTGGCTTTCCTCTTCGCGTCGGCGTAGTCGCGCTTGCTGATGGAGTACTCGGCGCTCTCGAACAGGTCCCCCGCACGGTGGTACAGCATGTAGCACTCCTGGAGGGGATCGGCCACCTTGGGCTCCGTGCGCGGGTCCTCCAGCCTCGCCCTGATCGCGGCCTCCGTGGCGCGGGCAAGTTTGCCGCCGGCGTTGGCCGCGGCCTGGGCGAGGATCCACGCGTCCGCCCCGGCTGGGGCCGACGACAGCCTCGACACGCAGAACCTGTAGTTGACGCGGCTGTCCCGGTCGGCCGCCGCATTGCACGTCGTCTCCAGGTTCGCGTAGGCTCCGGCCAACATGATCAAGACGGCGCTGAGGGCTGTGGTGACCACCAGGAGCTTGCCCATCGTCGATCACCGGTTCTAATTAAGCTAGTGGTTATGTGTTGTATGGACCCCAAAAATGTGAGCGTATTGCACTGCACTATTGCCTGTGCTTGGTGCTCTTTCTTGTGCTAATGTATAAGCGTGAGGAGACCACAATGTATATATAGCCTTCAGGTATGTATGTACGGTTGTGGTGGTGGTGATGCGAGAGACGTCGGGCCTATCTTGTGGTGTTAATACAGCCCATTTAATGAGTGCAAAAATAGCACCCGTTGTAAATACTTACCATATGGCAGATCCATTTCTTCAAATCGATAAATCGCCATAAACAAGGGAGATCAAGCAGCACCCATCATATACTTATTTACAATTAAACCTGGGCATTTTTTGGGCCGGGCCGGGCCGGGCTTGGTCCGAGCCTAAAAAAAGCCCGACACAAAAAAACTAGGCCTGAGCCCGGCCCGGCCCGATCAACAAGTGCAGAAATTGGGCCCAAGCCTGGCCCGTCTCTTTGTTATTTTGCATTTTTTGGAAGCCGGGTCCCGTCGGGCCATCCTGGTCGGGCTGCCCATGGCCAGGTCTATTTACAATCGATAAACGACATAAACAAAGGATGCCAAGCAGCACGCATTTTGTACTATCACATTTACATATGGTAATTCACTTCCTGAAATCGATAATCGCCATAAACAAGGAAGATCAAGCAATATCCATCATATATTTATTGCATTTTGAATTCGCATAGTGGTGAGTAATTTAGACTAGTAATCTTCATATTTCCATGTGTACGCTAATGGGTGCAAACTAGACCTGGGCATTTTTTGGGCCCGGTCGGGCCTAAAAAGGGCCCGACGCAGAAAAACTAGGCCCGAGCCCGGCCCGGCCCGACCAATAAGTGTAGAACGGGGCCAAGCCCGACAAAGCCCGATTGGCCCGGCCCGACTCTTCGTTATTTTGCATTTTTTGGAAGCCCGAGCCTGGTCCGGCTAGTGCATTTAGCCCGATTTTAGGCCCGAGCCCGGCCCGATGTGCAAGCCTGGCCCGAGATTTTCAGGCCGGGTCCCTTCGGGCCGTCCGGACCGGGCTGCCCATGGCCAGGTCTAGTGCAAACGAAAGTGTGCGATCCCATGCCTCCAGCCCGAGCATAGTCTCGTGACGCATCAAGATGACATTATGCGTCACGTCTACTCATTCTACACGAGTTTGATGGGGGGCCATGAGCCAATGCAATTGGGGTTGCTACTTCAGAACGTATGATGGCCCAAGGATAGGGTCTCGGGCGATGAGAATCACCTCCTTTCCCTCTCCCTCCTCGCTCCTCCCGCTAGAGGTGGACAAGGCCCTGGGGGTGATGAAAATCGACACACCCCCTAGCCTTGATGGCTGACTCGTGGCCTTTTTCCTCCGGTTTTGGCCGATTCTCCGAGAAAGGTTGTTTGTGGTGTTCAACGAGACTTTCCCCTCTATTGATTTAACTTTGGGATCATTTCCTTAATCCTCAAAGTTAAGGGCACGGAGTGGATCAAACAGTATCGTCCCATAGCCCTGATCAATGTGCCCTTCAAAATATGTGTCAAGGCCTTCACGGCCTGCATGGCTCCGGTGGCACAGAGGGTGGTCAACAAGTTCTAATCAGCTTTCCCCAAAGGCTGTTGATTGCGCTGCTTGAAATCGTGCACGAGCTTAAGAGGAAAATACTAAAGCTAGTCTTACTCCAACTTGATTTCTAGAAGGAGTACGATTGAGTTAAGTGGGAGTTCCTCCAAGAGGTCCTCCTCAGTAATGGTTTGGAGGCAGGATGGGTACATCGTATTGTACATCTGGTCAATGGTGGGCAGTCCGCAATTGTTGTGAACGAAGAAATTGGTCATTTTTTTCGTAACAAGCGCGGTCTTCGGCAAGGCGAGCCCCTATCGCCCCTCCTCTTCAACTTTGTCGCGAACACCTTGTCGGTAATGTCGGACCGTGCTAGGAAGGCCGGTGGTATTAAAGGGCTTGCGGGCCAGTTGATACTTGGGGGTGACTCTCAGCTCCGGTATGTGAACGACACCATGCTCATATTCGGACCTGATGAGAACAGTATCGTCGGCGAGCAAGCTGACCTTGATCTGATTTGAATTCATGCCAGGCCTTAAGATCAACTATCACTAGTGTGAGGTAGTCACCACGGGAGTGGAGGCTACCGAGAGTGTAAAGATCACTAATCTGCTGAACTGAAAAAGTGTTTCCCTATTACTTTCCTCGGCCTTGCAATCTCAGACCATCACATCTCAATAGAGGCCTGGGAGCCACTATACTTGAAAGTGGCTAATAGTGTCTATCTGTGGAGAGGCAAATGTTGAAGTGTATATGTGACGAGGGGTGACCCCACGACTCCTACGGATGAGCCTACCTGGTGTCCATGAAGGCAGAAGGCCCATGAAGATACGGCCTCGGCCCGCTAGTTGGCACCGACGTAGGAGTCCTCGACTCACAAGGAAGGTGCGAAGACCTGCCGTACGGAGCAAACTAGGGTTAGGAAAGTTTACCTGTACACGTAGATGAACTCCCTGAGACCTAGCCCGGTATATAAGGGCTAGGAGGGGCGACGCCAAAGACATCCAATCTCACCTGTAACCCTAGCCTTGAGCGCTCCAGCCTTGGCCTCCATTGTAATTGCATCTCCCCAGTCAATAATATCGAGAAGGAGCGAGCCTTCCTGTTTGCGGACGAGCTATCGTCCAACCTGTGCCTCTCATGAGTAACCCAGGGTCCCTGACCATGGGATTTGCCGGGGTTGATCCCCGTCAATTGGCGCCGTCTGTGGGAACTACGCAGGTTGGGATCACGATCTCGGCGGTCCCATCTTCAGCAAGCTACAACTCAAGGGCAAGACCCAGACTTAGCCCACTCGAAGGATTCAAGATCACGGAGGACATCTCCGCCGCCCCATCAATACCACTCGAGCTACAGTCATGCCAGGACCGATACTACGGTGACAGCTAAGCACAGCGCCAGCGCCGTAGGAGTCGACGACCCAGAAGAACTGCGAGGAGCCTCTACGAAGGGATCCCACTCGACGAACTGCGACGCGCAGCGGAGGACTCGCAAATCTTCCGACAACCCACCACCGCCCGGGCACCCGCAGATTAAGACAATGACTACGAGATCGAATCCAGCGATCAGCAGAATCATCGCCAAGGCAGAAGGAATCGACGACCCAAAAGGCGCGCATGGGATAACTACGGTAGGGCCCCAATGAACGAGCCACATCACGCAGTCGCGCAACTGACGACCACTCGACGACATACCGCCGCACGAGCATCTGCCATCAACCAAGACAGCGACTCCGAGACACCTGTTGGCGAGTACTAAGACCCAGATTGAAGGCCGAATGAATTCACCAACCTCATCAGGAACCAAGACATGAGTCGAGGAATCAAAATCGATCCTCGCTTCCACGTGCACCCGGAGGATCACGAGCAGGTCTTTAGAATCTGAAGAAGAAAGAGGCATGCCGGATCCAGCAAACTCACGGCCAGAGAGCAGCTAGCAGGACCCTGCACGATCCACAGCTTCGAGGATGACTGGGGACGCGTCAGGTCAGGGAACACTTTGAGAGACTGCCGCTTGTTCAACGAGCTAGACGCCGACCTATAGAAGGAGAAGCAGAAAGACGACAGACACAACCAACGACCCGAGCAATCGCCGACCTCAAACCCGGAAGGACGTCAAATCCCGTCGCAAGCACATGTGCTCATGATCCAAGAAGGAATAGTACTGCAAGCACAACGCGACGCCCAAACCCTGCAGGCCAGAGCAGCCAAGAGCATAAACATAGTCGAAGTCTACCAATTGCATGACACGGAGACCAGCATCACGTTCTCACAGGACGACCATCCACTCGCAGCCCCAAGACCGGGGCATGCACCCCTAGTGCCCGATGCACAAATCGGAGGATACGACATGGATCGGGTCTTCATGGATGGAGGCAGCAGCATGAACATCATCTTCGCCAGCACCCTGCAAAAGATGTTGATCCCACGATCAGTGTGGAGAAAATCAAGCACCGAGTTGCACGGGGTAGTCCCAGGAGAAGCAGCCACATCCCTCGGAGTCGTCGAACTCGAAGTCGTCTTTGGCAACCGGCGTAACTTCGCAAAGCACGTCCTCGAGTTCGAGGTACTCGACTGGCAAACGCAGTATCACGCCATACTGGGACGACCAACATTCGCGCAATTCATGGCGGTCCCACACTACGCCTACCTCAAGCTCAAGATGCCAGGATCATCAGGAGTCCTCACGATCAACGGAAGCTTCGTCAAATCAGATCAATGTGATCGTGACTTCCACAGAATCTCCGACACATTCGGAGCCAAACAAGAACTCAAAGAAATAGCCATGGTGACGGACAAGAGTACCTTCCCATTGGTGAGCCGAAGCGAATCCGGGGAGTACGGACGCGACTTCAGCATCGACAGCGACACAGTCACTCATCAAGTGCACCCGACGGACCCGGACAAAACAGTCCGTGTGTACGCCCACCTACCAGAGGAGTAGGCTGCGGCTCTCGTCGCTTTCCTTCGAGACGAATGGGAAATATTCTCCTGGTGCCCAGCCGACATGCCTGGGATATCACGCGAATTCGTGGAACACGCCCTTCGTATCAAGCAAAACACGAGGCCAGTGAAGCAAGCGCTGAGACGATTCTCGGAGCCCAAGCGCAGAACAATTGGAGAGGAAGTCAATCGGTTAATCGACGCTCAGTTCATCCGAGAAACGAAGAAAGCCACCTGGATAGCCAACCCAGTGCTGGTGCCCAAGAAAGACACGACCGTACTGCGCATGTGTGTCGACTACGGACCAGTCAACAAACATTGCCCGAAGGGCCACTTCCCCTGCCTAGAATCGATCAGATAATAGGGTGCGATCTACTCTCCTTTCTTGACGCTTACTCAGGATACAACCATATCAGAATGAGGGAAGAAGACGAAGAACACACATCGTTCATCACCCCCTACGGAGTATTCTGCTACAAGACCATGCCCTTCGGGCTCAAAAATGCAGGCGCCACTTACCAACGAATGATGCAGGCCTGCCTGAAGGAGCAAATCGGAAGAAACGTGCAAGTCTACGTAGACGACATCGTCATCAAGACCTATAAAGCAGCCACACTACTCGACGACCTGCGCGAAACCTTCGCGGCACTCAACAAATACAGAATCAAACTCAACCCAAAGAAGTGCGCATTCGGCGTACCGGCAGGAAAGTTGCTCGGCTATATGGTCTCTGCCCGCGGGATCGATGGAAACCCCGAGAAAGTCCAAGCCATCACCTGCATGCAAGAACCAACCGACGTCAAAGGAGTACAACAGCTCACTGGAAAACTCGCAGCCCTAAGCCGCTTCATCAGCAGGCGGGGAGAACGCACGCTGCCTTTCTACCAGCTGCTCAGGAAAGGAGAGAAATTCGAGTGGACGGAGGAAGCCCGCCAAGCATTCGTGGACCTGAAAAAGACACTCTCGACCCCACCAATCCTGGCGGTACCCAAGGAGCGAGAAAAGCTATATCTCTATGTGGCAGCACGCGGCAGTGTAGTAAGCACATCGCTCGTCGTCGAACGCACAGAAGAAGGCAAGGTCCAGAGCATCCAGAGACCAATCTACTACCTCAGCATGCTCCTGACCAAATCCCAGCAGCGGTACCCGCACTATCAGAAGCTACTACTGGCCATCATCATGACCTCAAGAAAGGTGTCCCAATACTTCGACGAGCACCCTATCACAATCGTGAGCAGCGCACCACTCGCCGACATACTCAATAACCCTGGAGCAACCGGGCGAGTCGCCGAGTGGAACATCGAGCTCAGCCCACGGGACCTGCAGTTCAAGCACCCAACAGCCATCAAAGCCCAAGTACTCCCAGATTTCCTGGTTGAGTGGACGGAGGTTCAAACACGATGCCCCCAGACCTATCAAGCTCATGGTCAACGTTCTTCGATGGGTCCAAAAGACAACAAGGAGCTGGGGCAGGAGTTGTACTCACCTCCCCCAAAGGAACAAAGCTGAAATACGTCCTCCAGATCAACTTCAGTCACGCCTCCAACAACGAAGCAGAATACGAGGCACTCCTCCATGGCATGCGCATGGCCAAAACATGCGGAGCCACTCGCCTCATAATTTACGGGGACTCCAACCTCGTCGTCCAGCAGACGGTGAGAAACTGCAACGCAATAGCCGACAACATGGCGGCATACCAAAAGCTCTACAACGAACTCGAAGGAAATTTCGACGGTTGCGAGCTCAACTACATCACCAGGGACAACAACACAGAAGCCGACGAGCTCGCGAACATCGGTTCGACCAGGGCGCCCGTACCACCCGGCGTTTTTCTCGAAATTATCAACCGGAGGTCCATCAAGGCTCAGGAAGCAACATCTGAAGCAGTCGTGGACGGCGAAGACGTAACAGAAATAGCGCAGGTGGCAGCAGCAACCCTATCAGAAGGCACGGGCACCAGCACATCTGACAGCACAGCCCCGACAGAGTTCGAAGGACCCGTCTGGACAAAACCGTTCCTCCGATTCCTAATCGAAGGCACGCTACCACAAGACGTGGCCGAAGCACGACGCATCAGCCGACGATCCAAGGCATTCACTGTGATAAACAGACAACTATATAAGCGCAGCATCACCCAGATACTCCAAAGGTGCATTGACGAAGAGGACGGCAAAGCCCTCTTGCTGGAAATCCACGAAGGCACCTGCGGACACCACGCGAGCAGTCGAGTGCTCGTGTCCAAAGCATTCCGAGCTGGGTTCTACTGGCCCACGGCCATGAAAAACGCAGAGGAAATCGTGCGACGTTGCATCGCTTGTCAAAAATTCGCCAACAGGCCACACGCTCCCGCATCAGAGCTCAAGACCATACCACTATCTGGTCGCTCGCCACCTGGGGACTCGACATGGTGGGCCCACTAAAGAAATCATCAAAGGGCGGAAGGACACACTTGCTCGTCGCAGTCGACAAGTTCACAAAGTGGATCGAAGCAGTGCCCATCACCAGCTCTACAGCTCTCACGGCTATCAACTTCATCAAGTCGATCATCTTCAGATTCAGAGTGCCACATAACATCATTACGGACAACGGCACGAACTTCACGGCCGCAGAATTTCAGAACTTCTGCGAAGAACTAGGCATCAAAATAAATTACGCATCAGTCGCACACCCACAGTCCAACGGCCAAGTGGAAAAAGCAAACGGCCTTGTCTGTGGGGGAATCAAGAAACGGCTCCTCGCACCACTCGAGCAAGCCGCCGGCAACTGGGTAGAAGAGCTCCCCGCGGTCCTGTGGAGCCTACGAACCACACCAAACACTGCGACCCAATACACACCTTTCTTCATGGTGTACGGGGCAGAGGCAGTTGTCGTGGATGTAAATCTAACAATGAGTATAGGGGTATGAAAGGAGTTAAATGAATCTGTACGTAGAGTGGGTTGACGCAAGAGGATTATACAGGTTAGGCGATAAAAACCTTAGTCCTGTCCCAGACTTTCTGGGGTGTTCTTTCTTCAGAATACTGAGAAGGGAAAAGTGTGCGCGTGCCCATGCCAGAGGGGAGGGGGTGGCTTATATAGAGTGCGCCCCTGCCTCCTTAATTCCCTGGCATAAATGGGTCTTAATTGCAAGATTAAATACATACTTAATTACAAAACGGTCAGCCCGTTACTACTAATAAAGGGGGGAGAATGCCTGCAGCATTAAATGCCTTCTGTCCGTTGCGTTTTCCATCTTCCGAGTAGTGGGGGCTCGCCAGTCCCTTCCGAGTACCGCTCTACTCGCATCTTGCTGAGTTTCCGAGTAGTTGTTTACTCGGAAACGACTCCTGGTTTCCGAGTAATGTGTTACTCGGAAGCCGCCAATGCTTCGTGTTTTTTGGTTGATCTTATTTTGCTTGATGTGTGTTTTCTGGGGGAAACCCAAGGCTTAGGGATACCCCTGGGTTTCCCTTGCCTAGGGGTATACCTTTAGTATTACCACTACAGTAGCCCCCAAGCGCTTTCGGGTGCTCGTAAGTGGGTTGTAACACCCTCAGTTCCTGTAACAGTAATCATCATCACTGTTGACCATCACTTTTTGTTAATCACTGTTATCCCTTGTCCCTAATCAAGTTTTGCTTCTACTCTTTTCAAACCATGCTGGTTGGTAATCAAAACCCAAAGCACAATGCATCTTGCTCATCAAGAAACCAAACCCTAGTTGAAACTTCTTTGAATGAAAAATAAAACAAAAGTGCTCAAATAAAGTTGTTCCAAAAATCATGGAACTATTTTTGTAAATTGCCTAAAATCATTATAATCATGTTGGACCAACTTTGGTAATTTTTGAAGTTACAGAAAATTCCAAACAATTCAAACAGTAGGTTAAAACCATTACTTTGGGAATTTAATAATGAAAAGAAATATCAAAGGATTTTCTTTTGCTGCAAAAACTTTTGTGGCACTACTATATAATGTTATACTAATATTGGGACACCTAACACATTTAACAAAATTGCCTAAGCTTGGGAAACAATTACCAAAAGGGAAATACAGAAAAGAAAAGGCTAAGGCATTTGGAAAATCATTAAATGTCGCCCTGGGCAATGGCCCACCCGGGCCCAGCTTCCTCCCTCCTCCTCTTCCACCAACTCCCCACCTGCCCCGTCGCCGTGGCTTGGCCATGGCCATGGACGCCCCTGCGTGGCCGGCCCCCCCTCCCTCACCTGCTCCCTCGTGGTTACAGGACCTCCACCACCTGCCCCTTGACCCCCCTGCTCACTCCTCTCCTCCTCCCCACGCTCCTCCCCTCCTCTCACGCGCGGCACCGGGTGCTGCCGTGGCCGCCCCGTCGTGGTTCCCGCGGCCAACGGCGACGAGGAGGCCGTCCACCGTGTCCTAGCGCCCCGCCGTCGTCGCCTACGCCACCACGCCGCGGGAATTGAGCCGGAAGCCCCTCCACACTGTGCCACGTCGCCGTTCCCCATCTCGGCATCACGCCGCTGTCGTCGTCAATTCCGGCCGCTCCAAGCCACCGTCGAGCCCGCTGCCAGCCTCTACACCTTCCCCGTGAGCTTCCACGCCGCCGCTAACTCCTCTCGGCCCTCCCCTCTCGCCGTACTCGCCGTCGCCATTGGAGCCTTGCTCCGGACGCCACCATGGTCAGTCGTACGCGTGCTCTGGTGCCGCTCCGACTCGCGCTCGTGTCCTAATGCGTTTCTGGCAACCCCCAGGATCGATTCCACCCCACGACGCGCTCGATTTCGTAGCATAGTAGAACTTGCCGTGGACGCCGTGGCACGGGATCCGCCATTGTTGAGCTAGAGCTCAGCTCCGGCCGTCTCCGTCGCGCCTCCGGCTGCAGGACGTTGCGGCGTGATCCCCTCGTTCGATTCACCGCCCTCCCGTGCGATTTGGTCGCCGGTGCCGCTCGCTAGCATCGCCGCCGTGCCCCCTGTCCGGTTCGCCGCCGGCGTCTTCATGGCCACGGGCTAACCCAGCCCCCCCCCTCGCTGACTCATGGGGCCCTGCCCTTTTAATTAGCAGTTAACCCCCTGTTTAGCCTAAGCCCCCCCTGTTAGCTAAAATGGCTAATTAGCCACTGTGTCTATGACAACCAGGCCCCACCTGTTAGTTAAATAGATAAAATGTATTTAATTTAATACTAGAGTATGACATGTGGGCCCTCTGGTATATTAGATATAAATAAAACATTTTTATTAAATACTGTGTATGACATGTGGGACCCACTGGTCAGTAGGCCCCACATGTCAGGTTTGACCAGTCAAACTGCACTGTTCTGGATAATGTTGATTTTAATAATAAAAGAAATTCCAGAAATTCCAAAAATCATTTAAATATTAGAAATTCAATATCTTTTAAACCGTAACTCGGATTCAAAAACTTTATACATGAAAGTTGATCAGAAAAATATAACGAATACGAATACGCTATTCGTATGTCTACCACACCCCTCTAACACAACGAACATCGAACTTTCCCCCTCCGGACCGACTGTCCGATAAATTGTCCGGTACTGTTAGAGTGCCCGGATGAATTTATTCCGAACATGAATGTTTCTCGGAATAGATCAACTAGCACGGATACACCCCCTTATGTTGTTCCGGTAACCACGACACCTCCGGCTTGATCCTTCCCCCTCCGGACACCCTGTCCGGTAATCACCCGGAGCCGGTAGTTCACCCTCAGATGAATTCCCGCTCCGAGCATATTGCATTGCACTGCGTTAGAATACCGTTAACATTTCATCTGTCATGTCATGCATATGTTTGTATATGCTTGCTTTGTATTTACTGTTTCTTCCCCCTTAATCTTCGGTAGACCCCGCTGCTGCCGTCGACTACACCGCTGCTGAGTACGACTACTTCGTCGACGACCGTAGCGCTACACTCGATCTTCCAGGCAAGCAGAGCCATTCTCTTCCCCAGATATCGCCTATCTTTCCGTACATTTATTGCACTAGGCATTGTTACTGCTGCTGCTACAATTACAATCCTATTCAACTGCATAGCTTGATTTTTGTCGCCCCTTGATGTGCCTTCCTTTATCCTATGCTGCCTATTATTATTATGCATTATTCAGCAGTGAGCCCTGCGCATTGTTAGCTAGGATTAGATAGAGGGCCGTGACTACTCAGGGGAGTGAACGCGGATACAAATAATATAACTGCACAGGTACGGTACAAAGCAGACACCGTCTAAGGCCCCTATCTGGGTTATGCCTAGTCACCTCAAGTGTGAGCTATCAAGGAGTAATCCTTGTACTCCACTCGAGGCTGAATTTGTCTTGCCGCCATAGGGTCCTGTAAACGGTTGTCCTTCAGGTAAGGAGTCGGGAGACCCAACGGTGCCCTCGAGAGGTATTGCGACGGGACGACAGGGAGGGTACGACTAGTGTACCGGTGTGCTTGGCCCCTGATCGTTGGCCGCGAGAGTTACCAAACCACGGAAGTCGAGCTCCTACAGGAGCACACGCGAGACAAGGTAAGGAGACGGTTTACCTTGTTGGTAACCGCAGTGACTTGGTGGGACGACAGGGACGGCACCGATGTACTGGTGGTCCTGGCTGCTGTCGTTGGCCGCGGGTCGGTTAATTAAAATACTAAATGGTTCAGTGAATGTCTTAAGTTGGCTATATGCCATGTACGCACTACCTACCCGTGGGAATTACGAGTTTATGGGCTCCTCTGCTTCGTAGTGTCGTCCGAGGACTCTTCAGACGTCAGCAGTACCGCGGGCTGATTGCCGGGAAGTGCGCTGTCTTCTTTGGCTTGAGCTATGTTGTTTTTGTTACGGCTTCCCGGCCACCCACGCACCGTGCAGGAGTACGTCAGGGTTGGGGTCCAAGGCCCTGAGTACTTAGGATTTAGACCGGCGGATGGCCTCTCTGTTGAGTTTGAAAGATGGGCTAGGAAGTGTCAGATAGCCTCGGTGGAGCGTTCCCTAACAAGGTTCCCGCCACCCTGGAGATCCGTGCGTGTAGCGTAAGACAAGTGCACCCCTGCAGGGAAGATTAATCTATTCGAATAGCCGTGTCCACGGTAACAGGACGCTTTATGCTGAAGCTAGATCTTACCACTAGAAACTATTATTAAACTGTATGGTTCCGGGTTCTCTTCCTCGCAGGGATGTCGAGGAGGTGAACTCGGAGGCATTGCTAATTATTACAACTTATTATTATACAATGCTGCAGCAACTTCTGCTGCATTGTTACTTTATGCTTTATATAAACTGTTGGCTGATTCTTACCTCATGCTGCAAGACATCGTCGGAAGATGCTAGTCTTCGTTAGGCCTAGCTTCTTACCCTTGCTCTGGATTTCTGTCTTTCAGTCCACTATATACAGCCTCTTCTTTCCGTTGATACAATGCATAATGCTTAGTAGCGGACGTAAGACTCGCGGGTATACTAGATACTCACATGCTTTATTTCCTTTACTGTTTTGCCTGATCGGCCGCTGCAGCCGACGTTGGAGCCCAGGAGCAGGAGTACCCCGGAGGCGCCTACTACGACGTCGAGTTCCCCGTTGACCAGGAGTAGTTCGGTGGATCCCAGGCAGGAGGCCTCGCCTTTTCGATCTGTATCTCTGATGTGATTTGTGCTAGCCTTCTTAAGGCAAAAAACTTGACTAACTATGTCTGTACTCAGATATTATGGTTTTTATGACTTATGTATTCGGGTCCGCGTGACCCCCCTCTATTGTAACATATTTGTTTATCCTTTTGTGTTTAGTGTTGTGCTGTGATATTATCACCGTGGCACCCTAATCTCAGTCGTGTACCCTGTGTGTATGATTACTGTACACGGTCTGATTTTGGGGGCATCACAAGTTGGTATCAGAGCCGACTGCCTGTAGGAAGCCACCCCACCACTACTGGTCGAAGTTGAGTCTAGACTTTGAAAAAACTATTTTGCTAACTTAATATTTGGCTTACGGGCCCACATCGATGTCACTACGTGTGATATCTATGGTATTAGGATCCTTTTTCTCCTTACCTATGCTCTGGGAATCTGCTCTCTTGTCCTTGCTGGTAAGTTTTACAAACTCTGACATTAGGATCACGTTCTCTTGATTCCACCCGGCGTTTTTGGTGCTTCCCCCCATTGATTGAGTCGTGTCGCAGGAGTCGTACCCCAGGTCCCAGACCGCGGATCCCATTCTCATTCTGGGCAGGCCGCGCGTTCTCTGGCATCAACTCCTGTGGCCAACAGTTTTCTTGCGGCGTGATTGACATAGTGGAATCTATGTCGCGTCGTGTAATCCTAACCGCGGTCTGCGCGCCTCCTAGTGAGTCCTTTTTCCTTAATTTCTACGACGTTACGCTGCCCGATTTTCGATTGACGCTGTGTGTGAATGTGTATGTCTTATATGACTACTCCTATACATATCTGCGCCTCCCTTTTGTTGTCGTTTTACTTCAGGCTTGATTTCGGTTTCTCGTTTAATTTTTCATCGCTGAAATACCCCTATTAAATTCTAGCAGGATGGCTGGTCGTGGTCGTGGTCGTGGTTGTGGTGCCAACAACCCACCTCCGCCGCCGGATTACATGGCCGCGATGATGCAGCAGTTCGAGATGAACCGTCAGTTCATGCAGAAAATCGTGGCTCAGTTCCCCCAGCCGAATCAGAATGGGCACCACCATCAGCATGCCACCGTGACTCTGCACGACTTCACCCGCCTCAACCCCACTATGTTCCGCAACACTGTTCAGCCGTTAGATGCTGATGACTGGCTTCGCGACATCACTCACGAGCTGGAGTCTGCTAATGTTGATCCAGCCGACTATGTGAACTTTGCGTCTGATCATCTGAAAGGCGCCGCTGCTCAGTGGTGGAGCACCCACAAGCGTTCCTTGCCAGTTGGAGAAGTCATCACTTGGGATGAATTTCAGTCTGCCTTCCGCGCCCGCTACATTCCTCAGGGGATCATGGATCGTAAGGCGGAAGAATTCCGCAACCTCACTCAGGGCGACATGACTGTAGAAGCCTACCAGCGCGAGTTCCTCAACCTCTCTCGCTATGCGGAAGGAGAGATCACCACCGATGCTCGCAGGCAGCAGAAGTTACATCGTGGCCTCAACCCGGACCTCAGGCTCGCTCTTGCCGTTCATGATTTCGCCAACTTCGCCACCATGGTGAACAAGGCTATCACCGTCGAGACTGCCCAGATGGAACACAAGACCTCTCTGAAGCGTTACCGTGACGTTGGCTCATCTTCGGGCGCAACGCAGAAGCGTCGTATTTGGCTCCCTACCAGTGTGACCCATTCACCTGTCCCTGCTCCAAGGCCGTCTTATGCTGCACCCCGTCTGCCTCCGCCACCGCAGTTGCCAAGAGCTCCGCCTGCACCACCCAATGCTACACCCCTCCGTCCTCAGGATGGATTATGCTTCACGTGCCGCCAACCTGGGCATTTTTCCAGAGAGTGCCCCCAGAAACAGAAGCAACTGGTAGTTCACCCCGCTGGCTGTGGAAATGGCCGTGGCATCAACAGGACCCCCAACTATAATACTGGGTCTGCTGCTCATGCTCGTGGACATGCTTACAACATTAATGTGGAAGTAGCTCAGGAACAACCCGCTACCGTGATGGGTACCCTTCTCGTTAATTCTGCACCTTCTACTGTTTTATTTGATTCAGGAGCATCGCATTCATTCATGTCGGAAGCATTTGCGTTATCGCGTAACATTACGTTTGAGAAGATGAACCCACCGATGGTTGTCCGCACCCCTGGAGGCCGTTGCCAAACCTCCATGATGGTACACGATGTCACCATTGACGTCGAAGGGATTATATTCCTTGTGTCCCCCATCATCCTGAAAACCTCCACCATAGACCTAATTCTAGGCATGGATTGGTTGAAAGTTCACGATGCCGCACTATATTGTGGCACCAAGTCTGTCCAACTTTTTCACCCCTCCGGCGAGATTGTTAACCACACCACCCGAGTTACCCGTAATGCCGAAACACAGATATTTATGATGAATGCTTTAAATGCCGCCCCCCTCGAAGGCATCGAGAACGTTCCGGTCGTTCGCGATTATCCCGACGTCTTCCCAGAAGAACTTCCGGGAATACCCCCGATCAGAGAAGTTGAATTTGTCATCGACTTGAAGCCCGGCACCACCCCTATTGCCAAGCGTCCTTACAAGATGCCGCCACATCCTTGAACTTAAGGAGGAAATCGACAAGGCGCTTCAGAAAGGATTCATTCGCCCCAGTTCCTCAGCTTGGGGAGCACCTTCGCTTTTTGTCAAGAAGAGCGATGGGACAAACCGATTGGTCCAAGATTATCGGCCCATTAACCAAGCCACCATCCAGAACAAATACCCACTTCCCCGGATCAACGATCTGTATGATCAAATTGCCGGATCCAAGGTGTTTTCTAAACTCGACTTGAGGTTGGGTTATCACCAAATCCGAGTCCGTGATGAGGACATTCCGAAGACTGCCTTCATTACTCGCTATGGTTCATACGAGTACACTGTCATGTCCTTTGGCTTAACCAATGCTCCAGCCACCTTCTCCAGATTGATGAATTATATTTTCATGGAGTACCTCGACCAGTTCGTCGTGGTTTATCTGGATGATATATTGATATATTTGAAGAATGAAGAAGAACATGCTGAACATCTTCGTCTTATACTGGAGAAGCTTCGAGAACACAAACTCTACGCTAAGTATTCTAAGTGTGAGTTCTGGCTTCCCGAAGTAACCTACCTTGGACATGTGATTTCCAAGGATGGCATTGCCGTCACCCCCGAACGTATCCAGGCTATTCTTGACTGGACTCCTCCCAAGACCGTCAAGCAAGTCCGCAGTTTCCTCGGGCTCGCTAGCTATTGCCGCCGTTTCGTTGAGAATTTCTCCAAGATTGCCAGGCCTCTGACTAATCTGCTTCACAAAGGTGTCAAGTTTGAGTGGACAGATAAATGTCAAGAAAGTTTTCAAGAACTCAAGGACAAGCTAACTTCTCCCCCGGTGCTCGCTCCCCCTGATACTCAGAAGGACTTCGTGATATATTGCGACGCGTCTCGCCAAGGATTAGGTTGTGTCCTATTGCAAGAGCGCAAGGTGATTGCTTATGGCTCTCGTCAGTTGCGTACTCACGAAGACAAATACCCAACACATGATCTCGAATTGGCAGCAGTAATTTATGCATTGAAGCTGTGGCGACATTACCTCGTTGGTAACCGTTGCGAGATTTACACCGACCACCAAAGCCTGAAGTACTTGTTTACCCAGCCCGACTTGAATCTCCGCCAACAAAGATGGCTCGAGACAATAGCTGATTTCAACATGGATATTCATTACACCCCTGGCAAGGCTAATGTGATGGCCGATGCTTTGAGCCGTAAAGCTTACTGTAGTGAACTTGAAGTTCAAGTACACCAACCACTTCTGTATGAAGATTTTCAAAAGTTGAACCTCGAGATTGTTCCTCAAGGTTATGCAAATAACCTGGTTCTCGAACCGGATCTCGTCAGATCCGTCAAGGGTATACAGTTCTATGATGATTTCGTACACAAGATTAAGCGCGATATCGCCAATGGGAGACCCTCACCCTTCACCGTTGATAGCAAAGGTGCGGCGTACTACCAGAATCGTTTAGTGGTTACTCACAGCAAGGGCAGGCATGAGAACCTGGATATGACCCCGAAGGTCATGAGAGCGGCTCACGATACCCCGTTGTCCATTCATCCTGGAAGCACCAAGATGTACCAAGACATTCGTCAGCAATTCTGGTGGCCTAACATGAAGCAAGACATTGCCAGATATGTTTCTGAATGTGACGTTTGCCGTCGCGTCAAGGCAGAACATCAAAGACCTGCTGGAACTCTACAACCACTCTCTATTCCTGAATGGAAGTGGGACAAGATCGAGATGGACTTCGTCACTGGTTTTCCCAGATCGCAGAAAGGCCACGATGCTATCTTTGTCGTCATCGACCGCTTCTCCAAGGTTGCTCACTTTCTGCCAGTAAAGGAGACGATCTCTGCTAGTCAGTTAGCAGACTTGTATGTTTCCAGAATTGTGTCCCTCCATGGCATTCCGTTGGAGATCAGTTCAGACCGTGGCAGCATTTTCACCTCAAGATTTTGGGATAGTTTCCAAGAAGCTATGGGCACTCACCTGAATTTCAGCACCGCTTATCACCCCCAGTCGCAAGGACAAGTCGAACGAGTCAATCAAGTGCTTGAAGATATGCTCCGAGCTTGTGTCATCTCATTCGGTAAGAAATGGGAGGAATCCCTTCCATTTGCTGAATTCTCTTACAACAATAGCTATCAGGCTAGTCTGAAGATGGCACCCTTTGAAGGTCTTTATGGACGTAAGTGTCGAACCCCTCTGAATTGGTCAGAAACTGGAGAACGAACTCTCGTTGATCCGGACATTATACAGCACGCAGAAGATCAGGTTCGCGTCATCCGTGAACATCTGAAAGCCGCTCAGTCCCGCCAGAAAAGCAACTATGATCGCAAGCACAAAGAAATGGTCTACCAACCTGGTGAATACGCGTACCTCCGTGTCACTCCCATGAGAGGCACTCACCGCTTCGGGATCAAAGGCAAGTTAGCTCCTCGCTACATCGGCCCGTTCCGTATCCTTTCCAGGAGTGGACCAGTGGCATACCGATTGGAATTGCCGCCGAACCTCTCTCAAGTCCACGATGTTTTCCACGTGTCGCAACTCCGACGCTGCTTCAAGGACCCTATTCGCGAAGTCGAACATGATATGATTGAGCTGCAACAGGACTTGACTTATCAGGAACATCCGAGACGCATTCTTGATCAGTCTGAACGTCGAACCCGCAACAAGACCGTCAAGTTCCTCAAGGTCCAGTGGTCGAATCATTCTGAAGATGAAGCCACCTGGGAACGCGAAGATCTCCTTCGCGATAAATACCCCGATCTTTTCCTCACTACCCCTTAAATTCTCGAGACGAGAATTCTTGTAGTGGGGGAGATTTGTAACACCCTCAGTTCCTATAACAGTAATCATCATCACTGTTGACCATCACTGTTTGTTAATCACGTTTATCCCCTGTCCCTAATCAAGTTTTGCTTCTACTCTTTTCAAACCATGCTGGTTGGAAGCACAATGCATCTTGCTCATCAAGAAACCAAACCCTAGTTGAAACTTCTTTGAATGAAAAATAAAACAAAAGTGCTCAAATAAAGTTGTTCCAAAAATCATGGAACTATTTTTGTAAATTGCCTAAAATCATTATAATCATGTTGGACCAACTTTGGTAATTTTTGAAGTTACAGAAAATTCCAAACAATTCAAACAGTAGGTTAAAACCATTACTTTGGGAATTTAATAATGAAAAGAAATATCAAAGGATTTTCTTTTGCTGCAAAAACTTTTGTGGCACTACTATATAATGTTATACTAATATTGGGACACCTAACACATTTAACAAAATTGCCTAAGCTTGGGAAACAATTACCAAAAGGGAAATACAGAAAAGAAAAGGCTAAGGCATTTGGAAAATCATTAAATGTTGCCCTGGGCAATGGCCCACCCGGGCCCAGCTTCCTCCCTCCTCCTCTTCCACCAACTCCCCACCTGCCCCGTCGTCGTGGCTTGTCCATGGCCATGAACGCCCCTGCGTGGCCGGCCCCCCCTCCCTCACCTGCTCCCTCGTGGTTACAGGACGTCCACCACCTGCCCCTTGACCCCCCTGCTCACTCCTCTCCTCCTCCCCACGCTCCTCCCCTCCTCTCACGCGCGGCACCGGGTGCTGCCGTGGCCGCCCCGTCGTGGTTCCCGCGGCCAACGGCGACGAGGAGGCCGTCCACCGTGTCCTAGCGCCCCGCCGTCGTCGCCTACGCCACCACGCCGCGGGAATTGAGCCGGAAGCCCCTCCACACTGTGCCACGTCGCCGTTCCCCATCTCGGCATCGCGCCGCTGTCGTCGTCAATTCCGGCCGCTCCAAGCCACCGTCGAGCCCGCTGCCAGCCTCTACACCTTCCCCGTGAGCTTCCACGCCGCCGCTAACTCCTCTCGGCCCTCCCCTCTCGCCGTACTCGCCGTCGCCATTGGAGCCTTGCTCCGGACGCCACCATGGTCAGTCGTACGCGCGCTCTGGTGCCGCTCCGACTCGCGCTCATGTCCTAATGCGTTTCTGGCAACCCCCAGGATCGATTCCACCCCACGACGCGCTCGATTTCGTAGCATAGTAGAACTTGCCGTGGACGCCGTGGCACGGGATCCGCCATTGTTGAGCTAGAGCTCAGCTCCGGCCGTCTCCGTCGCACCTCCGGCTGCAGGACGTTGCGGCGTGATCCCCTCGTTTGATTCACTGCCCTCCCGTGCGATTTGGTCGCCGGTGCCGCTCGCTAGCATCGCCGCCGTGCCCCCTGTCCGGTTCGCCGCCGGCGTCTTCATGGCCACGGGCTAACCCAGCCCCCCCCTCGCTGACTCATGGGGCCCTGCCCTTTTAATTAGCAGTTAACCCCCTGTTTAGCCTAAGCCCCCCCCCCCTGTTAGCTAAAATGGCTAATTAGCCACTGTGTCTATGACAACCAGGCCCCACCTGTTAGTTAAATAGATAAAATGTATTTAATTTAATACTAGAGTATGACATGTGGGCCCTCTGGTATATTAGATATAAATAAAACATTTTTATTAAATACTGTGTATGACATGTGGGACCCACTGGTCAGTAGGCCCCACATGTCAGGTTTGACCAGTCAAACTGCACTGTTCTGGATAATGTTGATTTTAATAATAAAAGAAATTCCAAAAATCATTTAAATATTAGAAATTCAATATATTTTAAACCGTAACTCGGATTCAAAAACTTTATACATGAAAGTTGATCAGAAAAATATAACGAATACGAATACGCTATCCGTATGTCTACCACACCCCTCTAACACAACGAACATCGAACTTTCCCCCTCCGGACCGAATGTCCGATAAATTGTCCGGTACTGTTAGAGTGCCCGGATGAATTTATTCCGAACACGAATGTTTCTCGGAATAGATCAACTAGCACGGATACACACCCCTTATGTTGTTCCGGTAACCACGACACCTCCGGCTTGATCCTTCCCCCTCCGGACACCCTGTCCGATAATCACCCGGAGCCGGTAGTTCACCCTTAGATGAATTCCCGCTCCGAGCATATTGCATTGCACTGCGTTAGAATACCGTTAACATTTCATCTGTCATGTCATGCATCTGTTTGTATATGCTTGCTTTGTATTTACTGTTTCTTC
This sequence comes from Bromus sterilis, assembly GCA_950022295.1. Classification (NCBI taxonomy): domain Eukaryota; kingdom Viridiplantae; phylum Streptophyta; class Magnoliopsida; order Poales; family Poaceae; genus Bromus; species Bromus sterilis. Next base: position 413,612,018 of record OX465595.1, on the reverse strand, counting down.
CCCCCTTAATCTTCGGTAGACCCCGCTGCTGCATTGTTACTTTATGCTTTATATAAACTGTTGGCTGATTCTTACCTCATGCTGCAAGACATCGTCGGAAGATGCTAGTCTTCGTTAGGCCTAGCTTCTTACCCTTGCTCTGGATTTCTGTCTTTCAGTCCACTATATACAGCCTCTTCTTTCCGTTGATACAATGCATAATGCTTAGTAGCGGACGTAAGACTCGCGGGTATACTAGATACTCACCTGCTTTATTTCCTTTACTGTTTTGCCTGATCGGCCGCTGCAGCCGACGTTGGAGCCCAGGAGCAGGAGTACCCCGGAGGCGCCTACTACGACGTCGAGTTCCCCGTTGACCAGGAGTAGTTCGGTGGATCCCAGGCAGGAGGCCTCGCCTTTTCGATCTGTATCTCTGATGTGATTTGTGCTAGCCTTCTTAAGGCAAAAAACTTGACTAACTATGTCTGTACTCAGATATTATGGTTTGTATGACTTATGTATTCGGGTCCACGTGACCCCCCTCTATTGTAACATATTTGTTTATCCTTTTGTGTTTAGTGTTGTGCTGTGATATTATCACCGTGGCACCCTAATCTCAGTCGTGTACCCTGTGTGTATGATTACTGTACACGGTCTGATTTTGGGGGCGTCACATGGGTTGACTGACATCTAGTCTTTCTGAGGTATGTGAAGATTGAACTTAGTAAGAGGCCCGGAAGGGCTTTATTGATGTTCGAACTTTTCCCTCGAGTGGGATTTGGGCAGGTTAACGGAAAAAATTCGGTGACACTCAAAACGTCTCTCGGAAGAGGTGGACTGAGGCCTCGGAAGGCGTGTCTCGGAGTAAAAGGCCTTAAACTCCATATGAACCAAATTTGTAAAGCTCAATGTCCTAGGACATCGTGCCGAGTCCTAGGCCATGCCACGTGGGACATTGATTCTTTACCCCCTGCGCCGGGTCTTACCGGCGGCGTGGCATTCTACGTCAGAGATGGGCCGCCAGCGAGTTTGTTATTCGGATTTTCGCCCGAGTAACCGGGTGCGGGATTCTTCGTCTTGCGAGGAATCTTCGAGTGGTTCCTTTCGCGGCGCTTCCGAGTGACAACTTACTCGGATGTTGTAGGATCCTTGCGTTTTCTTCCGAGTGATGGCATACTCGGAGAGTTTGGTTGTTGCTATGCCCCGCCTCTTCCGAGTGGTCAGGGCGATTCCAAACTTCGGGTTGGAAACAGATTTGGTTTTTCCCCAAAGGATCTTATCTTGTCAGAGAATCTTCTTTCCCAGGTGAGTGGGCGCACTGTTTGGGTTTGTCTCCTCGATTCCCGCGGCGGTTTCATAGGATAATAATAATTAACTGCCCGCGGGGGAAGTGGGAGGGATTATGGGGAAGTGGGGCGGTTTTTATGGGGAAGCGCAACCGGCAAACCCATTAGTGGGGTGCGGATCTGACGCGAGGCGGTTGCCATCCTGAGCTATAAAAAGGGGCCCCTTGCCTTGCGGTTTGGAGCGTCTCCACTCATTTTCCCCCGCGCAGCCGTTCCCGCTTCTCTCTCCTGCTCCGCCTCTTCCTCTGCCTGCTGCGTCTCGCCGTCGAGACATCTCCGCCGGCCGCTCGAGGTCCATCTTGGGAGGTCGTCACTCATACTGCCCCTCTTCCGCCGCCGTGACCATGTCTGCGGGGGAGTGGCTGCCCTCGATTGTGACGGAAGACATGCTGCTGGGGTACCAGAACGCCGGCCTGGTTCCCCGGGAGGGTTGCCGTCTTCCCGCGGCGGGGGAAGACGAGCCTGCACCGCGGGATGGTGAGAGGGTAATTTTACTTTCGCATGTGGATCGAGGCTTTTGTCTTCCCCCACATCCCTTCTTCTTGGATTTCTTGGCTTTTACGGGCGCTCAGCTTCACCACGTCGTTCCCAACGCGGTTACCCTTCTCTCCAGCTTTTTCACCCTTTGCGAGGGCTTTTTAGGCATAGAACCCCCACTGGCATCTCTTCCGTAGTATATACGCCATCAAGCCTCAGAAGGAGAAAAAGTCTGGGGAGGGCGGCGGCGTTGAGTTTAATCATCTTTTTGGCGGTCTGTTTTTGGCCAAAAAGCAAGGAGTGCAGTATTTTTCTTCTTGTGTTCCTGATTCTGTCAAGAACTGGCAGAATAGCTGGTTTTACTGCAAAGTGGCCGAGGAACCGGGGGTGCGTACCTTGCCTCCTTACTCGGACGTCAGGCTGACTAACTCTCAGGGCTGGAACCCCCGGCTCACCAATGCTGATAAGGAGCAAGTGCTCCCCCTGATGCGTGAAGTCATCAGGTTGAAGAAGAATGGATTGGACGCCATAGATCTGATAGCTGCTTTCGTGATTTGGAAGATTCAGCCGCTCCAGGCCCGAGCTCGGGGGATGTGGACATACTCCGGGTTGCTGGATGACACCCGTTACAGTAACACTGAGATGCCCTTGGATGAGTTTGAACTTCAGATGAAGATAATAACAAGCGTGACTCAGGGGCTTCAGGCGACTGGCCGAGTGAGACCCCTCGGCTTCGACAATCCTCCCACCTTGGTATGCCGAGTCGTATGTTTCTTGAATGTGCTTCATTTGTTGGCTTTAACTCGGACCTCTTTGTTTATTGCTTAGGATTTTACCCAGTTCTACTGCCCTATTCCTCTGGCTCTGCAGCATCCCGCCGAGGAAGATGAAGATAGTACTGCTGGCGCGGGGGTCGGGGTTGAGGTGGGGGGAGAGCTGGAGTCCGAGGTGGCTCAGGTTCAAGCAGTGTCCGAGCAACGCTCGAAGAACAACCAGGATCGCGAGTCGGCGCGGGAGGGGATTACTCGGACCCGTAAAAGGGCTCACACTCCGAGTGGTGAGGAAGACAACGGCAAGCTTCCTCCCTTGGGCCTCAGCTCTGGGAAGGTAGCGCCCATGAAGAAGAAGAAACTTGTCACTCTTGGGGGCCGAGAGGCTAATCCCGCAGGGGGTGCTGCTGCTGAAAAGGCCAAGGGGGTTGGATCTAGTTCGGCCAGGGTTTCTCCCCCAAGGCGTAGCTTGAAGACCGTTCACCCGTAATGCTGTTGCTTAACGTGTGCTTTTAAGGCTCTGTTAGTTTCTCAGGCTCATCCTTAGCTGTCCTTTTTGCAGTGTTCGTCCGAGTGGTTCTGAGACGTTGCCTGGGATCGAGGAGGATCCCGAGGCTGAAGCTATGGAGGACGCTAGCACTTGTGAGGTGACTGATTTTCCTGGGATGGGCGCTATTCCAGAAGATACTGCGACTGTTGGTGAGAATTCTTCGTTGTTTTCTTTGTTGAGGCGTTTGTTGCTGTCGTCTTTCGCTTTTAATTGTTTGTTGTTTTTGCTGCAGACATGGATGTTGACCCTGCTGTTGATCCTCCTGAGGTGACTGTTCCTGAGGGAACGGTAGCCTCTGGGTCTGGTTCCTGAGCTGCCGCACCCGATGCTCCAGCTGGGGAGGCTGTCAAGGGGACCCATGTCGCCTCGGCGGCTGTTCGGGGGAGTGAGCCTGCTAGTTCGGGGGCCATCCCCGTTGGAGCCCCGGTGGAGAGTGCTATCATTGGCTGGTTGAAGTAGTCTTTGTTTAAGGCGACCCAGTTTGAGCTGCGGCTGCGGGAGCTAGCGTCTGAGGCTGAGTTGGTGAAGTCCAACATGCACGTAAGTACTTACGTAAGTTTTCCTACCCAGTGGGTGTAGCCCCCAAGGCTCCGAGTAACTTTGCGAAGTTATTCGGAGTCTTTTGATAGGAGGTTTGTATTTTCGTGAACTTCCAGTGGGAGCACTTCTTAGTGCACCCAGTGGGTGTAGCCCCCCAGGCTCCGAGTAACTTTGTGAAGTTATTCGGAGTCTTTTGATAGGAGGTTTTTATTTTGATGAACTTCCAGTGGGAGAACTTCTTAGTGCACCCACTGGGTGTGGCCCCTAAGGCTCCGAGTAACTTTGTGAAGTTATTCGGAGTCTTTTGATAGGAGGTTTGTATTTTCGCGAACTTCCAGTTGGAGCACTTCTTAGTGCACCCACTGGGTGTAGCCCCCAAGGCTCCGAGTAACTTTGTGAAGTTATTCCGAGTCTTTTGATAGGAGGTTTTTATTTTGATTATGGTATTCCTCTTGTCTTCGTAGGAGGCATGCAAGCTTGGGTCGGCCTTCGTGAAGTTGCAGGAGGAAAGTGTTTCCACCAAGAGTGCGTACGAAGCGCTTCTTGAAGAGCATAACAAACTGAAGAAAAAGCATGCTGAGGATAATGGTAAGAGTTCTTTAGTTTCCAAACTGCCATCGTTCTTCCTCTTGTTCTTGCGTCTGACGTTTTTCTTGCAGAGGCGGCGAAGAAGTCCTTTGATGCAAAAGTAAAGGAGAACGATGATTTTGTGGGCAAGATGAAGAAGGAAATAGACCAGGTTGAGAAGAGAGCCAAGGCTCACAAAGCTTTGGAGACCATTCTCCATTACTATAAGCAGGCGGTGAAGGAGAATGAGGCTTGCATCTCTAGGCTGGAGTCTGACTTGGAAAAGCTTTCCGAGCTGCGTGCCGAGGATGCGAAAAAACATGAAGCCGAGTTGGAAACCACTTGGAAAGCAGTGAAGGTAGCTGAAGAGTATTGCGCTGGGCGGTTCGCCGTTTTCAGTGAGACCTTGTCTGGTGAGTATTTTACTGTCCGAGCTGTGGTAAGGAGTTCTGGTCCGTTCTTAGATTATTTACCCGTCTGCTCTATTGGTGTAGCGTATGGTACAGATCCAGATGCCGAGCGGGCGCGCATGGCTGACTTTGCTGAAATCATGAAGAGAGATAACTATACTCCAGTTACCACAGAATTTTCTTTGGCTCGGGGATTGCTGACCATGAGGTGCGCCAAAGCGAAGAAATTTGCTGAGGAGGTTTTGGGTGCTACTCTGGCTTTGAAGAGCAAGCTGTCGCCTGAAGAAGAGAGCAGAGTGAAGATGGATACTGTAGTACCCGTTCTGCAGGAGGCTCCACATCAGGTGGCCCGTTGGAAACGCTCAGCGGCGCGGAGCGGTGCGAATTACGCACTGGCTTTGACCAAGGCGCATTTTCCGGAGCGGTTCCATAATCTTGAGCGAGTCTAAAGAAGGTCAAAGCTGCACCTCCTTCTTGCCGCGCTATGCTGAGATTGCTAGCCGAATCGCACTGATGCCCGATCTCGATTTCTTTGTTGAGTCAACTGGTGTAACCAGTGAGTCGGACGAGGTGGACGAGTAATGAATGGATTGTCTTGAAAAACAGTAGCTTGATATTTGCCTCGGTATGCCGAGTGGGTTTGTAATAAGTTGCACTTTGTGGTTGTGTCGTGACACTCCGTCGTTTGGGTGATGAACTCGTGCTCTGTTTCTTTGCTTGGAATGAATTTTTCTTCCAACTTGCCTTTGTGAAGGTTCGAAGTTTGTGATGCGCGCAGCTCAGAAGAATAACCTGTTTTTATAGCTTTAAGCAGCCCCCAAGCCTCTTTAGGCTTGAGAGGACTTAGAATTTTTTTCTTTTGAAGATCTTGTATACGAGGTCCTCAATGCAGATGATGTTGTGCTTCCTCAAGCCTTTGGGGCGTTGGTGAGCACTTAACATTGGTTTTCTAAGTTCTCGTCCGAGCTGCGCACAGTTCGGATGGAACCTGATTAATAGTGTTCGTCCGAGCTGCGCGCAGCTCAGAAGAAAACCTATTTTTATGGCTTTAAGCAGCCCCCAAGCCTCTTGAGGCTTGAGAGTACTTAGAAAAAAAATTATTGAAGATCTTGTATACAAGGTCCTCAATGCAGATGATGTTGTGCTTCCTCAAGCCTTTGGGGCGTTGGTGAGCACTTAGCATTGGTTTTCTAAGTTGTCGTCCGAGCTGCGCACAGTTCGGGTGGAACCTGATTAATAGTGTTCGTCCGAGCTGCGCGCAGTAGCTCGGAAGAAAACCTGTTTTTATGGCTTTAAGCAGCCCCCAAGCCTCTTGAGGCTTGAGAGTACTTAGAAAAAATTTCTATTGAAGATCTTGTATACAAGGTCCTCAATGCAGATAATGTTGTGCTTCCTCAAGCCTTTGGGGCGTTGGTGAGCACTTAACATTAGTTTTCTAAGTTCTCGTCCGAGCTGCGCACAGCTCGTATGGAACCTGATTGATAGTGTTCGTACGAGCTGTGCGCAGCTCAGAAGAAAACCTGTTTTTATGTAATGAAAACGAATGGAATAAGGCGCACCAGGCGTACAAGTAATTTTTATTCATATCTTACAAGCTTGCTCATGCATAGAATCGGCGCAGTAACTGGGCGTTCCAGGCATGAGGCTCTTCTATCTTATTTGTTACATCATACAGGTGATAGGCCCCATTGTGCAGTACTCTGGAGATGATAAACGGGCCTTCCCATGGGGGAGCTAATTTGTGATCCGAAGTTTGCTTGATGCGAAGTACCATGTCACCTTCTTGGAAGGAGCGAGCTCGGACGTGTCGGTCGTGATATCGGCGAAGGTCTTGCTGATAAAACGTCGAGCGGGTGAGAGCTAAATTTCGTTCCTCTTCCAGGAGGTCAACGCCGTCTTGCCGTGCTTGTTCGGCTTCACCTTCTGTGTACTGGCTTATACGGGGTGCATTGTGCTTGAGGTCACTCGGAAGGACTGCTTCTGAGGCGTAGATTAGGAAGAAGGGGGTTGACCGAGTTGAGCGATTGGGAGTTGTGCGCAATCCCCACAAGACTGAAGGGAGTTCTTCAACCCAGGCGCCCGCTGCTTCCTTTAGTTCCCGGAGGAGCCGAGGCTTGATTCCTTTGAGTATTAGTCCGTTGGCTCGTTCGACTTGGCCATTGGATTGTGGGTGTGCGACTGAGGCGAAGTTGACCTGGATGCCATTGGACCAACAGAATTTCTTGAATTCGGCTGAGTTGAAGTTCGATCCATTATCAGTAATGATGTCATGTGGGACGCCGAACCGATGGATGATGCCCTGCATGAAGCTGACTGCTGTAGCGGAGTCTTGGTTCTTGATAGGCTTTGCTTCTATCCATTTTGTAAACTTGTCTACGGCGACCAGAATGTGGGTGAAGCCATGCTTGCCCGTTCGGAGTGGTCCAATCATATCCAATCCCCATGCTGCAAATGGACAGGCTAGGGGGATGGTCTTCAGATCGGAAGCTGGTTTGCGAGGCTGGTTGGCATAAAACTCGCAGCCCTCGCAATGGTCCACGATGTGCCGGGCATCACTGAGGGCGTCGGGCCAGAAGAAACCAGCTCGGAAAGCTTTTGCCACTAACGTCCGACTTGAAGCATGATGGCCACAATCTCCCGAGTCGATTTCTTGCAGTATGCAGCGGCCTTCTTCCTCGGAGATGCATCGCTGGGGGACATGAGTGATGTTGTTCCTGTACAGCTCTCCGTTGATCTCCGAGTAGGACTTGGACTTGCAGACTATCTGTTTGGCTTCTACCTCATCGTCGGGCAACTCTTGTTTTTTCAGATAGTCAAGGATTGGGCGTGTCCACTCGGGGGGAATGACCTCCACATCAAACACCATGTCAACTACTGCGGGTATGTCTTCTTTGCTGGGGATGTTCTTGTCAGGAAGCATGTTTGGATCTGCCTCCAGGAAGGGATCTTCTTTGACTGTAGGGGAATGTAGGTGTTGCAGATAGATCCCTGGTGGGATCTATCCGCGGGTGGAACCCAATTTGGCAAGGTCGTCTGCTGCCTGATTCTTAACCCTTGGGATGTGATGGTGCTCCAGCCCATTAAATTTTTTCTCCAATTTTCTCACTGCTACACAGTAGGTTGTCATTGCTAGGCTTCGGATGTCCCACTCTTTCATTACTTGGTTGATTACCAAGTCTGAATCTCCGAATACGATAAGTCTCCTGACTCCGAGTGAGATAGCCATTCGCATGCCATACAGAAGAGCTTCATATTCTGCCTCGTTGTTTGTTGCTGGGAAATGGATTTGGAGGACGTATCGCATCTCATCCTTTCTGGGTGAGACTAGTACCACCCCTGCCCCTGCGCCATGTAGCATCTTGGAGCCATCAAAGAACATTGTCCAATGTTCTGGTGTTGGCTGTGGGGGGTGTTGGACTTCAATCCACTCGGCTAGGAAGTCCACCAGTGCTTGTGACTTGATTGCTTTCTTAGCTTGGTAATTGAGGTCAAAGGGGAGTAGGTCCAAACTCCATTTTACTATTCTTCCTGTTGAATATATGTTGTTCATAATTTCTGCCAGGGGGGCTTCAGAGACCATTGTGATGGAATGATCCTGGAAGTAATGTGCGAGCTTCTGAAACGCCAGGTAAATCCCCATTGCTATCTTCTGGTAGTGAGGGTATCTCTACTTGGATGGTGTGAGGACTTCGGAGATGTAGTACACCAGTCTTTGCACCTTCTGTGCTTTTCCTTCTTCTTCTCTCTCCACCACTATGGCTATGCTGACAAATCGGCTTGTGGCAGCGATATACAGCAAGAGCAGCTCTTTTTCCTGGGGTGCTGCCAGGACTGGCCGAGTTGACAATTGCTTCTTGAGTTCTTCGAAAGCCATTTGAGCCTCTTCCGTCCAGACGAAATTCGGTGATTTTTTCATCAGTTGGTAGAGAGGTAGGGCTTTCTCTCCCAATCTGGAAATAAACCGACTGAGTGCTGCGAGGCAGCCTGTTAACTTTTGGACGTCTCGGAGCTGCTTGGGAGGTTTCATGTTCTGAATTGCCGCGATTTTTTCCGGGTTGGCTTCTATCCCTCGCTCAGAGACCATGAATCCGAGTAGCTTCCCTGCTGGCACGCCGAAAATGCACTTTTCAGGATTAAGCCTGATGCTGTAGGCTCGGAGGCTCTGGAAGGTTTCTGCTAGGTCTTCTAGCAAACTACTCCCTTTAGCCGATTTGATTACGATGTCGTCCATGTAGACTTCCACGTTCCTTCCGATCTGCCAGATCAGACAATTCTGCATCATGCGCTGGTACGTGGCGCCTGCGTTCCTTAGTCCGAATGGCATCGTGATGTAACAAAAACATCCGAATCGGGTTATAAACGCCGTTTTGAGTTCGTCTCGTTCATATAGTCGGATTTGGTGGTAACCCGAGTATGCATCGAGGAAACATAATCTCTCGCAACCTGATGTGGATTCCACAATCTGGTCAATACGAGGAAGAGGGAAATGGTCTTTGGGACAAACTTTATTGATATGGCGAAAAGCAACACAATTTCTCCAAGATTTATCCTTCTTCGGAACCATTACAGGATTTGCTAACCACTCGGAGTGGAAGATTTCCCTAATGAATCCGGCTGCTAATAGTCTAGCTATTTCCTGCCCGATGGCCTTCCTTTTCTCAGAGGAAAACCGTCGGAGGGACTCTTTTACCGGTCTTGCCTTCGGATCTACATGCAACTTGTGCTCGGCCAACTCCCTTGGGACTTCAGGCATGTCGGAGGGCTTCCACGCGAAAATGTCCCAATTCTCACGGAGGAAGCTGACGAGCTCGAGTTCCTATTGGGGATCCAGATCGGTAGCAATGTTGGTGTACTTGCCTTCATCTGTTGGGTGTATCTGCACCCTCTTGGTTTCTCCGGCCGACTCGAATGACGATGTCTTCTTTGGCTGCAGCAACTCGGACGAGTCAACGACCTTCTTGTATTCGGCCAATTCGACCTCGGCTATCTGCTGATCAGCTATTAGGGAGCCTTTCTGCAGTAGGTCTTCATCTTGCTTGTAGTCTCCTGAGACAGTGATCACGCCGTGAGGGCCGGGAATCTTGAGCTTCAGGTAGACGTAACAGGGGATGGCCATAAATTTTGCGTAGGCCGGCCTTCCGAGTAAACCATGATACGCACTCGGGAAGCCCACTACTTCAAAGGTGATTCTCTCTTTCCGAAAGTTACTCGGAGTACCGAAGACCACATTGAGGGAGATCATTCCGAGTGAGTACCCTTTTTTCCCCGGGATTATCTGTAACACTCTCACTGTCAGTGAACAGTAATCAGGGTTACTGTTGATCATTACTGTTCCAAAAATTTGCTTTGGTCAAACTTGGTTCAGTTCAAACTCAAATACCTTTTGATGTTGTTAAAGCAAAGTGATCATGAACCTTGGTCATCATGAATCAAAACAAGTCCAAGCTCAAGTCAATTCCCTTTGAATTAAAATCACTTCAAATGCTCATAATGCCTTTGGTGGTATATTAAAACCAAAGTGCATAAATAAACTTTCTCCAAAAATTGTGAAACCACTTTCATAAAATCACAAATATTCAGTGGGCCATGCTCCCCTAACTTGGGTATTTTTATGAGCTATAAATTAATTCAAATAAATCCAACAGCAGCTGAAAAACCCCATATTGATCATTGAATATTTAAATCAAATATTAAATGACTTTTAATATTTCCTAATCTTCTTGTGGCACTAACCTTAGGTGAAACCTTAAAGTTTGGTTCACATGAAACATTTTAGAAAAATACAAAAGTACCTAAAACAATTAAATACAGAAATGAAAACAACAATAAAAAGAAAAAGAAAATAAAAAGAACCTATCTATCGCACAGGGCGTATCCCCCCCGGCCCACTCCCTCCCCCCCAGGGCCGAGCCCACCCTGGCTCTCTCCCACCTCCCTCTCCTGTTCATGGCTGCGTCGCAGCAATCCCGCCGAGCCACCGCACGCCCCATCGTCGTGGCCGCAATCTGGCGGCCGACGGCGTGGATAAGCCCCCGCCCCGCCCCTTGCCCTAGAAACCCTAGAACCCCTTCTCTTTCTCCCCACCACGCCTCCCTCTCCTCCTCCCAGCGGCTCGCCCCGCTCGCCGCCTCACGACCGTCGCCGTGCAACCGCCGTTGTCGCGGCCAACGAGCCTCCCAGTCCGAATCAAGGTGTTTGGAAGCTGCACCGTGGTCGTCCACGTCCTCTCCGTGCATCGAATCGAGCTTGGATGCATCGCCTCACCGGAATCGGGCCTGCATCCCCGCCACGGCCGTCGGCTGCTGGCGTCAAATTGGCGCTGCCACGAGCCCCTCCGACCTCCCAAGCACCTTCCCTGCAATCCCAGTGAGCGCCGCCCCCTCCCGTGTTCCTCCCATCACGAATTGTTCCCGTGGCCGCTCTGTGCTCGAGCTCTGGCCGCCGCCGTGGCCACCATGGCTTCGCGCGTGCGCTCGCTGCAGACAGCCGCGCCTGCGCGCCCTGGCCGTGGCCAGGCACCCCTAGTCGCGCCCGGTTCGTGCCCTGGCTCCCCTAGTTGCGCCCCATGGCCACGCCCTAACTGCAGCCCGCTCGGCTCCCGTGGTCGCCGTCGTGGTGCTCCGGCCGTGCCACCGCGCCCCTATGTGCGCCCCTCCTCGCGTCGCGCCGCGCCGGCACCCCCCCAAAGCCTCACCTACCCCCCTCCACCGCGCCCCACCCCTCGTCGGAGCGCGTCTCCGGCGTGCCCCTGTTGGCCGTCGCCGGCGTGCCTCCGTGTGGCACGGTGGGTTGACCCACTGACCAAGGGGCCCCACCCCCTAATCCCCTGTTGAAGAATATAAATATAATGTATATATTAATAAAACACCCCCTAAGTGGCTGACAGGTGGGCCCAGACCTTTTGTTTAATTAGAAAAAACTGTTGGTTAAGTTACTGGGTTTGACATGTGGGACCCCACTGTCATATAAATAAATTTAATGATTTTATTAAAACTATGAGGATGACATGTGGGCCCCCTTTAATATTCAGATAAATAAAATGTATTTTATTAAAACTGTGTCTATGACAAATAGGTCCCACTGGTCAGGTTTGACCAGTCAACTAGTTATGGATAATGTTGGATTTTAGTAATAAAAATAATTCAGAAAAGGTTTTAAAATTGATTAAACTTATAAAATCAATATCTTTTAATCCGTATATCGGATCGAAAAACTTTATACATCAAAATTGATCAGAAAAATATAACGAATACGGATACGCTATCCGTATACCAACCACCCCCCTCTAACATACCGAACTCGAGACTTTCCCCCTCCGGATCGTCTGTCCGGTAATTACCCGGTACCGTTAAAACTCTTCGGATGAAAATGTTCTGAACATAAAGGTTGTTCGGAATGCATCAACGATCACGGTTACACTATCCGTATACCATCCACACCCCTCTAACACAACGAACATCGGCATTCCCCCCGGGCCGTTTGTCGATAATCAGCCGGAGCTGGCAGTTCATCCCCGGATGAATTCCCGCTTCGAGCTTAATGCATCGTACTGCGTTAGAGCATCGTTAACATTTCATATGTCATGTCTTGTATTTGTATTGATATTATTGCTGTGTATTTATTGTTTCTTCCCCCCCCCCTCTCTTATTGTCCGGTAGTCTCGACGTCCGCTGCCGATGCCCCTGTGATCGACTACTTCGTCGACGACCGTACCTCTACCGTCGAGCTTACAGGCAAGCAGAGCCATTCTCTTCCCCAGATATCGCCTATCTTTTCCGTACATTTCTTGCACTAGGCATGGTTACTGCTGCTGCTACGATTACAATCCTATTCAACTGCATAGCATGTCTTTGTCGCCCCTTGATGTACCTTCCTTTATCCTATGATGCCCATTATAATTATGCATTATTCAGCAGTGAGCCCTGCGCATTGTTAGCTAGGATTAGATAGCGGGCCGTGATCACTCTGGGAGCGATCGCGGATACTTTAATTATAACTGTTGCAGGTACGGAACGAAGCAGACACCGCCAAAGGCCCCTATCTGGGTTATGCCTAGTCACCTCAAGTGTGGGCTATCAAGGAGTAATCCTTGTACTCCACTCGAGGCTGGCTTTGTCTTGCCGCCATAGGGTCCTGGACAGCGGTTGTCCTTAAAGGTAAGAAGTCGGGCGACCCAACGGTGCCCGCGAGCGGTATATCGTCGGGAACGACAGGGAGGGTACGACCGACATTACTGGCGTGCTTGGCCCCTGCTCGTATCTCGCGAGAGTTACCAAACCACGAAAGTCGAGCTCTACCAAGAGCAAACGAGAGACAAGGTAAGGAGACGGTTCACCTTGTTGGTAACCGCAGTGACTTGGTGGGACGACAGGGCAGGCACCGATGTACTAGTGGTCCTGACTGCTGTCGTTGACCGCGGGTCGGTTAAGTCGAGGCAGCGATAACGGTTGTCACGCAGGTTAATTAAAATGCTAAATGGTTCGGCGGATGTCTTGAGTAGCCTTTTGGCTTGTACGCACTACCTACACGTGGGACGAGGAGTGTGGGCTCCCCTGCATCGTAGTCTCGTTCGAGGGTCTTCAGACGTCAGCTGTACCGCGGGATGATTGCCGGGAAGTGGTGTTGTCTTTTCTTGCTCGAGCGGTTTATTTGTATTTGCTTTGATTTTGCTTCACCGTCTAGTCACGCACCGTGCAGGAGTACGTTCGGGTTAGGGTCCAAAGCCCGACGTACATAGGATATGGTCCGGCGGATGACCTCTCTGTTGATTGCCGAAGGATGGGCTACTTTGTGTCGGATAGCTTTGGTGGAGCGTTCCCTAACAAGGTTCCCGCCACCCTGGAGATCCGAGCGTCGTAGAGTCACGCCAGTGCACCCCTGCAGGGAAGATTAATCTATTCGAATAGCCGTGTCCACGGTAATAGGACGCTTTATGCTTAAGCTGGATCTTACCACTAGAAACTATTACTATTAAACTGTATGGTTCCGGGTCTTCTTCCTCGCAGGGAGTCAAGGAGGGGAACTCGGAGGCATTATTATTATTAATTATTACAACTTACTATTATACAATGTTGCAGCAACTTCTGCTTCATTGTTACTTTATTGCTTTATATAAACTGTTGGCTGATTCTTACCTCATGCTGCAAGACATCGTCGGAAGATGCTAGTCTTCGTTAGGCCTAGCTTCTTACCCTTGCTCTGGATTTCTGTCTTTCAGTCCACTATATACAGCCTCTTCTTTCCGTTGATACAATGCATAATGCTTAGTAGCGGACGTCAGACTCACGGGTATGCTAGATACTCACCTTTGCTTTATTTCCCCTTTTATGTTTTGCCTGATCGGCCGCTGCAGTCGACGTTGGAGCCCAGGAGCAGGAGTACCCCGGAGGCGGATACTACTACGTCGAGACCCCCGCTGACCAGGACCAGGAGTAGTTTCGGAGGCTCCCAGGCAGGAGGCCTTGCCTTTTCGATCTGTATCTCTGATGTTATTTGTGCTAGCCTTCTTAAGGCAAAACTTGACTAACTATGTCTGTACTCAGATATTATGGCTTGTATAACTTATGTATTCGGGTCCGCGTGACCCCCTTTATTGTAACTTATTGGTTTATCCTGTTGTGTTTAGTGTTGTGCTATGATATTCTCACTGTGGCACCCTAATCTTAGTCGTGTACCCTGCGTGTATGATTACTGTACACGGATTGATTTTGGGGGCGTCACAAGTTGGTATCAGAGCCGACTGCCTGTAGGAGACCCCCTTCCAACTCCTTGGTCGAAGTCGAGTCTAGTCGTTGCAAAACTAATTTACTAACAGTGTCGTGTGGCTTATCGGCCCACGCCGCAAACTGGGTGGTATTAGGATCTTTTTCTCCGCATCTTTACTCTGGGACTCTGATCTCTCTTCTCTTTCGGGTTAATAATTTTGCTAACTCTGACATTAGGTTCTCGTGACTACTTCCTCCCGGAGAGCCCCTCATTACAGATGATCGCTTGCTTTACGAGAAGATCCCGAAGATTAATCCCCGACAGATTCTCAAGACCCTAGGTGTCGATCACCTTTACAATTCCCTGCCACCGATAAGTCCGTATGTATAACCACATACACCTTTCGTTCATCCATTCAATCCCAGTTGCTCTTGTGTTCACAAGATGCATCGAAATACTTTCCGTTGTTTCAGGAATCCTTTGAGCCCACTGTCTTGCAGCTTCTTTTCACCCAGCGGATAATTACTCACATTTATCGAGGATCCGTTCATCCTAAGTTGTTCCTGTGATTCCCAAAATACATTGAAATATTATCTGATCTCGCGCCAACCCTCGGCAGCCTACTGCTTTGGGGATTCTTCTTACCTGCTTGCACTATGATTAATCCCATTTGTCTTGTGGTCTTCGATGCCCTCCCTTGGCATTGCCATTCTGATTTGTTGAATCATCGTGTGCGCGAATGCACGCATTCATCGGTTAACCCTATGAATTCATTCTTCTGGCTCAGACGTCATTCCGGACATGAGTTGATTCTCGGTAAATCAAACCTTAATTGATTAACCGTAAAGATTCTATTCAACTTATTCGTGTTTGATTGATGTGTCTGAATCTATTACACTGGTATGGAAGTCATAATTACTTTGTACTTAAGCATCGAATTATTCCGATGCTTCTATCTCCAATGCTTTGGCATTCTTTCTTCTTATGGTTGAGTACCTATACTCACACCAGATTCTCTGTACGCCGCCTGAACTTTTGGTGGATTACTACCTACCGTCTCCTTGTGTCCTAAATCATTGACGATTTTCCCCTTATATAAAATGCCCCGATGGGTTAACCCTATGCTTCCCGTAATCTGTATGAACCCAAAATTTTGCGGGTCTTACTCTACTGGTGTTATGCCAGATAAATTTTTGAACGCTACAAATCCACCGACGACGGGAAGTGAATGAAAGGCTATGCATTGAAGAAATGGGAGTCGACCCTGAACCTTTGTGTTCATGCCCATGGATACGATGTAGAACTTATCATGAAAACTTCTAGTAAAAGTAATTCTCTCCTTGGTATAAATTCTTCTACACCTATGATCCACCATTCTACCTTCGGGTATTACTCCTGGTATCTCGAGGATATCATGCCTTTGCACTACATCTTATAAATTGTGATGAAACAATGCCTATCCCTGTAATATCCATTTCATGGTTCTGGGTTGTCGTCAACCGAGAACACCGCTTACCTTTTGCTCCACCACCCCTTTTGTTTGGTGATGTTGCTACTCGGTTGCATTCTCTTGAAACCTCTCGACATAAAGTGTCGTGGTCATCATCAACATTTTGCTTCTTCCATGTGCCTATTGAATTCATGGTGAGAAATACCATCCTTGCCCCTCGATGATTTGTGTTATCATCGACCACCTCCTTTGACTCCCTGCCAATACAAACTTGGTCATGTATATCTTACTCTGCCTTTCCTTGGGAAAGAATTACACCTGATACTTGTGTATCATCACATTTTCCTTTCCATTGGTCTGTTTAACCTTTCTTTTAATATAAATTATTCGAGCATTGATGATTCCCTGCTCATCTAAACACTTCGGTGTACTACTTTGTCCGTACAACCTGTTACTATTGTTAATAACATTTCGGTAACCACCGATGGACGAGAACTTGGCCTATTTGTCCGCCTCGTCTTAACGAGCAGGAAGATGGTTCACTTCGTCCCTCGCCCTTGGTATCGACGTTGTTGCCGACATAGCTAACAAGATGTTCTCTGACTTACCTTGCAACTTGATCGCATTGTTTGTCACCACCCTTCTTATTCAACGTGGGCCCATAACCCACAGTTCCACAGGACCGAAACCTGACTCTCTTGTACCTTTCCGTTCTCGAGGTTATTCCTCTTTCTTGACCTCGTATTCTACTCACGAGTCCTCTACCTTATGATATCCCGTTCAATATCAGACTCAGTGCTTATGTCTGATGCTCTGGACCCCTCTTCATCCTCGGCTATCATCGTCGATTGCTTGCATATCCACTTGAAAACTTCTCATGCCTTCTTTTGTTTCTCTCGATGTATCTCCCTGAGTTTAACTCGTGAGATACTTTGTACCCCATTCCATTGGACCATGTCGGTTGGTTAACCTTGTACCGGTCCAACACCCTTAAAATTTTCTCCTAGCCTATTCATAAGTACGATGAATACCCTGAAGAAAGGATGATAACTCGTCGAGATGCATCGATGCAGAGAAATGAAGACATCAACGAGAAGGATTAACTACTTCGAGAAGGACAACAAGCATCAGAAGATTCGTTAGAATACGAAACAAAAGCTTTACCCCTTCCACTACCTTTTAAATTCTCGGGACGAGAATTCTTGTAGTGGGGGAGATTTGTAACACTCTCATAGTCAGTGAACAGTAATCAGGGTTATTGTTGATCATTACTGTTCCAAAATTTGCTTTGGTCAAACTTGGTTCAGTTCAAACTCAAATACCTTTTGATGTTGTTAAAGCAAAGTGATCATGAACCTTGGTCATCATGAATCAAAACAAGTCCAAGCTCAAGTCAATTCCCTTTGAATTAAAATCAAATCAAATGCTCATAATGCCTTTGGTGGTATATTAAAACCAAAGTGCATAAATAAACTTTCTCCAAAAATTGTGAAACCACTTTCATAAAATCACAAATATTCAGTGGGCCATGCTCCCCTAACTTGGGTATTTTTATGAGCTATAAATTAATTCAAATAAATCCAACAGCAGCTGAAAAACCCCATATTGATCATTGAATATTTAAATCAAAAATTAAATGACTTTTAATATTTCCTAATCTTCTTGTGGCACTGACCTTAGGTGAAACCTTAAAGTTTGGTTCACATGAAACATTTTAGAAAAATACAAAAGTACCTAAAACAATTAAATACAGAAATGAAAACAACAATAAAAAGAAAAAGAAAATAAAAAGAACCTATCTATCGCACAGGGCGTATCCCCCCCGGCCCACTCCCTCCCCCCCAGGGCCGAGCCCACCCTGGCTCTCTCCCACCTCCCTCTCCTGTTCATGGCTGCGTCGCAGCAATCCCGCCGAGCCACCGCACGCCCCATCGCCGTGGCCGCAATCTGGCGGCCGACGGCGTGGATAAGCCCCCCGCCCCGCCCCTTGCCCTAGAAACCCTAGAACCCCTTCTATTTCTCCCCACCACGCCTCCCTCTCCTCCTCCCAGCGGCTCGCCCCGCTCGCCGCCTCACGACCGTCGCCGTGCAACCGCCGTTGTCGCGGCCAACGAGCCTCCCAGTCCGAATCAAGGTGTCTGGAAGCTGCACCGTGGTCGTCCACGTCCTCTCCGTGCATCGAATCGAGCTTGGATGCATCGCCTCACCGGAATCGGGCCTGCATCCCCGCCACGGTCGTCGGCTGCCGGCGTCAAATTGGCGCTGCCACGAGCCCCTCCGACCTCCCGAGCACCTTCCCTGCAATCCCAGTGAGCGCCGCCCCCTCCCGTGTTCCTCCCATCACGAATTGTTCTCGTGGCCGCTCTGTGCTCGAGCTCTGGCCGCCGCCGTGGCCACCATGGCTTCGCGCGTGCGCTCGCTGCACATACCCGCGCCTGCGCGCCCTGGCCGTGGCCAGGCACCCCTAGTCGCGCCCGGTTCGTGCCCTGGCTCCCCTAGTTGCGCCCCGTGGCCACGCCCCAACTGCAGCCCGCTCGGCTCCCGTGGCCGCCGTCGTGGTGCTCCGGCCGTGCCGCCGCGCCCCCTATGTGCGCCCATCCTCGCGCCGCGCCGCGCCGGCACCCCCCCAACGCCTCACCTACCCCCCCTCCACCGCGCCCCACCCCTCGTCGGAGCGCGTCTCCGGCGTGCCCCTATTGGCCGTCGCCGGCGTGCCTCCGTGTGGCACGGTGGGTTGACCCACTGACCAAGGGGCCCCACCCCCTAATCCCCTGCTTAAGAATATAATTATAATGTATATATTAATAAAACACCCCCTAAGTGGCTAACAGGTGGGTCCAGACCTTTTGTTTAATTATAAAAAACTGTTGGTTAAGTTACTGGGTTTGACATGTGGGACCCCACTGTCATATAAATAAATTTAATGATTTTATTAAAACTATGAGGATGACATGTGGGTCCCCTTTAATATTCAGATAAATAAAATGTATTTTATTAAAACTGTGTCTATGACAAATAGGTCCCACTGGTCAGGTTTGACCAGTCAACTAGTTATGGATAATGTTGGATTTTAGTAATAAAAATAATTCAGAAAAGGTTTTAAAATTGATTAAACTTATAAAAATCAATATCTTTTAATCCGTATATCGGATCGAAAAACTTTATACATCAAAATTGATCAGAAAAATATAACGAATACGGATATGCTATCCGTATACCAACCACCCCCCTCTAACATACCGAACTCGAGACTTTCCCCCTCCGGATCGTCTGTCCGGTAATTACCCGGTACCGTTAAAACTCTTCGGATGAAAATGTTCTGAACATAAAGATTGTTCGGAATGCATCAACGATCACGGTTACACTATCCGTATACCATCCACACCCCTCTAACACAACGAACATCGGCATTCCCCCCCGGGCCGTTTGTCGATAATGAGCCGGAGCTGGCAGTTCATCCCCGGATGAATTCCCGCTTCGAGCTTAATGCATCGTACTGCGTTAGAGCATCGTTAACATTTCATATGTCATGTCTTGTATTTTCATTGCTATTATTGCTGTGTATTTATTGTTTCTTCCCCCCTCTCTTATTGTCCGGTAGTCTCGACGTCCGCTGCCGATGCCCCTGTGATCGACTACTTCGTCGACGACCGTACCTCTACCGTCGAGCTTACAGGCAAGCAGAGCCATTCTCTTCCCCAGATATCGCCTATCTTTTCCGTACATTTCTTGCACTAGGCATGGTTACTGCTGCTGCTACGATTACAATCCTATTCAACTGCATAGCATGTCTTTGTCGCCCCTTGATGTACCTTCCTTTATCCTATGCTGCCCATTATAATTATGCATTATTCAGCAGTTAGCCCTGCACATTGTTAGCTAGGATTAGATAGCGGGCCGTGATCACTCTGGGAGCGATCGCGGATACTTTAATTATAACTGTTGTAGGTACGGAACAAAGCAGACACCGCCAAAGGCCCTTATCTGGGTTATGCCTAGTCACCTCAAGTGTGGGCTATCAAGGAGTAATCCTTGTACTCCACTCGAGGCTGGCTTTGTCTTGCCGCCATAGGGTCCTGGACAGCGGTTGTCCTTAAAGGTAAGAAGTTGGGCGACCCAACGGTGCCCGCGAGCGGTATATCGTCGGGAACGACAGGGAGGGTACGACCGACGTTACTGGCGTGCTTGGCCCTTGCTCGTATCTCGCGAGAGTTACCAAACCACGAAAGTCGAGCTCTACCAAGAGCAAACGCGAGACAAGGTAAGGAGACGGTTCACCTTGTTGGTAACCGCAGTGACTTGGTGGGACGACAGGGCAGGCACAGATGTACTGGTGGTCTTGACTGCTGTCGTTGACCGCGGGTCGGTTAAGTCGAGGAAGCGATAACGGTTGTCACTCAGGTTAATTAAAATGCTAAATGGTTCGGCGGATGTCTTGAGTAGCCTTTTGGCTTGTATGCACTACCTACACGTGGGACGAGGAGTGTGGGCTCCCCTGCATCGTAGTCTCGTTCGAGGGTCTTCAGACGTCAGCAGTACCGCGGGCTGATTGCCGGGAAGTGGTGTTGTCTTCTCTTGCTCGAGCGGTGTATTTGTATTTGCTTTGATTTTGCTTCACCGGCCAGTCACGCACCGTGCAGGAGTACGTTCGGGTTAGGGTCCAAAGCCCGGCGTACATAGGATATAGTCCGGTGGATGACCTTTCTGTTGATTGCCGAAGGATGGGCTACTTTGTGTCGGATAGCTTTGGTGGAGCATTCCCTAACAAGGTTCCCGCCACCCTGGAGATCCGAGCGTCGTAGAGTCACGCCAGTGCACCCCTGCAGGGAAGATTAATCTATTCGAATAGCCGTGTCCACGGTAACAGGACGCTTTATGCTGAAGCTGGATCTTACCACTAGAAACTATTACTATTAAACTGTATGGTTCCGGGTCTTCTTCCTCGCAGGGAGTCGAGGAGGGGAACTCGGAGGCATTATTATTATTAATTATTACAACTTACTATTATACAATGTTGCAGCAACTTCTGCTTCATTGTTACTTTATTGCTTTATATAAACTGTTGGATGATTCTTACCTCATGCTGCAAGACATCGTCGGAAGATGCTAGTCTTCGTTAGGCCTAGCTTCTTACCCTTGCTCTGGATTTCTGTCTTTCAGTCCACTATATACAGCCTCTTCTTTCCGTTGATACAATGCATAATGCTTAGTAGCGGACGTCAGACTCACGGGTATGCTAGATACTCACCTTTGCTTTATTTCCCCTTTTATGTTTTGCCTGATCGGCCGCTGCAGTCGACGTTGGAGCCCAGGAGCAGGAGTACCCCGGAGGCGGATACTACTACGTCGAGACCCCCACTGACCAGGACCAGGAGTAGTTTCGAAGGCTCCCAGGCAGGAGGCCTTGCCTTTTCGATCTGTATCTCTGATGTTATTTGTGCTAGCCTTCTTAAGGCAAAACTTGACTAACTATGTCTGTACTCAGATATTATGGCTTGTATAACTTATGTATTCGGGTCCGCGTGGCCCCCTTTATTGTAACAAATTGATTTATCCTTTTGTGTTTAGTGTTGTGCTGTGATATTCTCACCATGGCACCCTAATCTCAGTCGTGTACCCTGCGTGTATGATTACTGTACACAGATTGATTTTGGGGGCGTCACATTATCCGATGAAATTCCAGGTAGCTTTTGCGGAGTTTGGACATCGGGATGTTCATGCTCTTCAGAGTTCTTGCATACAGGATGTTAATTCCGCTGCCACCGTCCATCAAGACATTCCTGATCCTGAAGTTACCATTTTCCGTTTCTAGCAAAGGGTCCACAATCAGGGCGTGTCTTCCCGGATGAGGAATGTGAGGAGGGTGGTCCGACTGATCGAAAGTGATGGGGACGTGGGCCCACTTCATGTAACTCGGAACTGCCGGAGCCACCGAGTTGACTTCTCTGAACCTTATTTTTTCCACCCTCTTCGATTCTCGTCCTGCGAAGATGACCAACACTCCGTCCTCCCGTGGGAAACCCTCGCTGTCCAGTTCCGGGCTGGGTGCTTTCTTTTTCCCGGTCTCCTTGTCTTGCTGTGGGCCTGTTCTTGCATTCTGGGCTGCTCTCTTGATCAGGCGGCACTGCCGAGCTGTATGCTTCGGGATAACCACCTTTCCCTCGGCATCGCGGGTGGTGTGGAGAGGACAGGGCTGATCTAGGACTTCATCGTCGTTGTACGGATTTTTCTGCCGTGGTTGCCACTCCTTTCGCGCTTGACCCTTGCCATGAAGGCCCGAAGCATTTGCTGCCGCTACCAGCTCTGCGTCTGTTGGGGTGTCCTCCGCCTTTCTCTTGTTGTTTGCGGTCTTCTGCTTCGGGTTCGGTGCCGAGATGCCACCTCCTCTATGCTGCTGATTCTTCTGCCGGATTTCTTCCTCGCCATTGGCATACTTATTTGCTATCTCCATCAACTTCCCGAGTGAGGTGATGTGTGGTGACCTTGCCAGCTTGAGGCTTAATTCCTTGTACTTGACCCCCTGCTTGAAAGTGTGAATGGCCTGGAACTCGGAGACCCCTTCGACCGAGTTGTGGAGTGTGATCCACCTCTGGATGTAGTCCCGAGTTGTCTCGGTGTTGCCCTGGACGCACAATTGCAGCTCGGTCAGGCCTCCGGGCCTCTTGTAGGTCCCCTCAAAATTCTTGATGAATACTCTTTCGAGGTCTTCCCAAACCCAGATGCTACTTGGGGGGAGCTGATTCAGCCACGCCCGATCCGAGCCTTCTAACATCAACGACAGGTGCATCATGGCTATCTCGTCACCGCCCCCTCCGATCTGCACGGCTATTCTGTAATCATCCAGCCATGTTTGAGGTTTAGCATCACCTCGGTATTTGTCCACCCCCTGGGCTATCCTGAAGTGTGGCGGAATGGGGGTAGACCGAATCCTTTCACTGAAGCAGACCGGTCCTGTGGCCATTGAGGGCCGAGCCTGATCCTGATGGTGAGTTCTGGTGCGGTCGACTCGGGTCTGAACAAGATGGCTTCGGGCGTCGTCTTCAATGGCAAAATAACGGTCGTCTCGGCGCCGCGGGAAATCCTCCCTCCGAGGTGCGGGCCGACCCATCCCACGGGCTTCCGTTCTTCTGAGGTCTTCATGCCGATATTGCTCTTGGCGATGATCTCCTCGAGGTTCATCTCTGCGCCGAGGCGAACTGTTTCTGTTCCTCCGTGCTTCCCCATAAGGCGTGTGTACTGACAGTGACGTCCTCGCAGGGGGGACTTGGGAATGGATCCGCTGCTGTGATTGTCTGACAACAGTGTTTTGATCGACTGCGGTTTGCAAGAGGAACGCCAGGTGCTGAATTTCTTCCGCCGCCGATCCACTGGGCTGCAGAGAGTTTGCGATCCGAGTTGCCGCTATGAGATTTTCGACAGGGGTGCCCATAGCTCGGAAAGGTTCTCGACCTGGGCCCCGCAGTTGATGACTGGTTCTGCTTTGTCTGAGCCGAGCTACCTCCCGGGCTTGACGCTCGAGAGTGTTTTCCAACTCGGCCAGACGCCCCCGCTCAGCCAAATTGGTTAATCTGGCTACCTCCAGGCCTCGCCCTTCTGGAGTGCTTGTGTCAATTGGAGTATTAAGCAGTCGCTCGGCCGCTTCTGCCTCTTCCCGCTCCTCCCGGGTAGGTGGACGAGGTTGCCGACTTGAATCTCCGAGCTCCAACCTTCGGAAGGCTGAAACACGTCGGGTCGGCTCCCGAGTGCCAGCCTTGGATGGGCTGTTCGTTTCATCTCGGGCGCTAGTGTCCCGAGCTGGCGATGGCTGAGAGGGCGGAGTCTCGGCCATACATACTTCCGCAACCGCGAAAGGGGTGCCGCTGCTGCCTTCTTGTTCGGCGCCTGACTCGGGTTCAGACGCTGCCATGCCTTCTTCTTCAACCAGGTCTAACAGAGGCAAGAGAGAAGCCGTGGAGCCTTCTCTTGCGACCAGTTCGTCCAAGGCCTTGTGGGCTGACTCCACCGAGTCGATGACCGCCACCTGCTGGACCTTGACCGAATTTCCACGATGGTGAGCGCGCGGACGGCCCGAGCGCCTCTTCTTGTGGCGGATAGATAGCAGCGCGGGCGCTTGACGATGAGCCGACAGCTGGAGGCGCAGGTCCCCCGATTCGTCAGCTCGGAAGTGGACGCTGCCCCTTGAGGGCAGCAATTGTGCCTGGACCGGGGAATCTGCTAACCAAGCCGAATCGTCAGCTATGAAAGCCAACGATCCAAAACAGAAAACCTCTCCGACGATGAGCTCAGAGCCGCAAGTCGACGAAAAGGATGAGGAAAATGCCATCTCTACGATTGCTGATCAACTCAGCCCCACGGTGGGCGCCAACTGTCGTGGATGTAAATCTGACAATGAGTATAGGGGTATGAAAGGAGCTAAATGAATCTATACGTAGAGTGGGTTGACGCAAGAGGATTATACAGGTTAGGCCTCTCCGTGGAGATAAAAACCTTAGTCATGTCCCAGACTTACTGGGGTGTTCTTTCTTCAGAATACTGAGAAGGGAAAAGTGTGCACGTGCCCATGTTAGAGGGGAGGGGGTGGCTTATATAGAGTGCGCCCCTGCCTCCTTAATTCCCTGGCATAAATGGGTCTTAATTGCAAGATTAAATACATACTTAATTACAAAACAGTCAGTCCGTTACTACTAATAAAGGGGGGAGAACGCCTGCAGCATTAAATGCCTTCTGCCCGTTGCGTTTTCCATCTTCCGAGTAGTGGGGGCTCGCCGGTCCCTTCTGAGTATCGCTCTACTCGGATCTTGCTGAGTTTCCGAGTAGTTGTTTACTCGGAAACGGCTCCTGGTTTCCGAGTAATGTGTTACTCGGAAGCCGCCAATGCTTCGTGTTTTTTGGTTGATCTTATTTTGCTTGATGTGTGTTTTCTGTGGGAAACCCAAGGCTTAGGGATACCCCTGGGTTTCCCTTGCCTAGGGGTATACCTTTAGTATTACCACGACAGCAGTCTTACCACATGACCTCAGCACCCCGGGTCACCGGATACGAAGAAGAAGAAGCAGCAGAAGCACTGCAAGACGACAAAGATACGGCTGACGAAGCAAGAGACGCAGCCTTGACAAAATCAGAAGGGTACCAAGGCAAACTACGTAGCTACCAAAGTAGTCGACTACGCACTAGAACATTCAACAAAGGTGACCTAGTCCTACGACTAATACAAGAGAAGGTCCACAAACTTGCCCCCCAATGGGAAGGACCATTCATCATCTCAGAAGTCATCGGAGGGGGCGCTTACAGGCTGAATAACCCAACGACAGACGAGGACGTGGCAACCCATGGAATGTAGCAAACTTGCGACTGTTCTATCCATAGCCCCTATCGGTCGGACATGACTGGCAATTCATGTAAATCACTTGACCGCAATAAAATAAAGTGTTGCCCAAATACTGCCATCTCAAAACACTCGGGGGCTGAAGAGGAAACTCCCCCCCCCCCGAGCAACTCTATCGCCCACGCGATCTCAACCGAAGCACTCGGGGGGCTTAAGAGCAAACTCCCCCCCGAGCAACTGCTATTGCATGCGCGATCTTAATCGAAGCACTCGGGGGCTGAAGAGGAAACTCCCCCCCCCCCCCCCGAGCAACTGCTATCGCATGCGCGATCTTAATCGAAGCACTCGGGGGGCTTAAGAGCAAAACTCCCCCCGAGCAACTCTATCGCCTACGCGATCTTAATCGAAGCACTCGGGGGCTTGAGAAGCAACCCCCCCCCCGAGAAACTCTACCGCCTACGCGATCTTCATCATACTCGGGGTCTCGAGCACAAAGCCCACCCGAGAGACGACCATCAACACTCCCATGGCATCCAAGCACTTTTGAAGAAACTTTGGAGGAAGCACAAGCTCATCTAGTCTTCACCTGATCGCCAACGATCACCTAAAGACTCGGGGGATACTCCCATCGGGAGCGCTGCCGCGCACCCGATAAAAAGACAACTAAGGAAACAAATTTTAGCCTATGCCTGACCCTTCGACTCAAGCGTAGCCTCGGGGGCTACTCCCATCGGGAGCGCTGCCGCGCACCCGATAGAACCAACAGTACCAAGTATAGGATGGACCCGAAGACAGTCCCCAGCAGTAAAAGACTCTCAGTTACAAAAGGATTCGAAGACAGCTCCTGATGGTCAAGACACGGTTTTTGGTGGCATAAAAGGCTCAAATATAAATTCCACTACAAAGGATAAAACACAGTTTACATCATAGATATCATCTTCAGTACAAAAGGACTCAACTACATTTGGATAGAAGGCAGCTCCTGTTACAAGAGAAAATCACCCAAGGAACTATGACTTCTACATGTGTGCCCATGAGGGGTAATCTACTCTAGTACAAGAGCATCATCACAGACAAAGTAGGAGTTGAAGCAGCAGGCTCATGATGTCAATGACATAACAAAAGGTGAAGCTCGACTTATTTGCAGAACCATTGGAGACACTGCTCCACCAGCTTCTTCTCCAGCTCCACCCAAGCTACCGGCGAAGATGACGTTGCCGCCTCCAGTTCTACAAGGTCGCATGCCGCACTCGTTTAACCGGTGGCTTGACATCGAGGTCTTCTTCAGAGGCAGAGGAGGAAGCAGTTGAAGACGGCTCACCACCACCTCCAGAAGAGTCCCTAGAGGAAGAAGCAGTCGAAGACGCCGGTGATGGACTTCTCGACTTTGTGGAGCTGTCGCTGCTCGACTCCTGCCCATGCGGATCCATGTTGTTGCCACTCGGATCGAAAGCGCGGACAGTGACAGTGCTCTCACCATCAAAACGACAGCTGAGCATATCACCATCCCGCAAATTCAACCGCCGAGCAAATAAACTCCAACCAGAGCCAAGAAAAAAATCAAGCGAGAGCTATCAACCTCCAAGTCAACATAAGAAGGAGATCGACAGCTCCCCTGAAGGTGCAGAAGCAAGCCATCCAAGCCACGTTCAGAGACAATGGCAGAAAAAGCAGAGGGAAGAAGGATGCGATTGACACTTTGGCCACGAACACGCAAAATAAAATCGTAGCGCCAGAATCCCTCCTCCAAGGGAGAGGAGGAAGGCACTGGCACCGCACCATGGCGACCACCACGGCATGAGCGTGGTGTGCGGCCACCACGGCTACGACGACCAAGGCCACGGCCAACACCTCGCCTAGGAACCATGAGCGGAAGAAGAGATGAAGAAAGAGGTGAAGCAGCGAGTTGGATAGAAGCGTAGAAGAGAAAGACCTATTTATAGAATAACTATCATCAAGGCATAGAGAAGCCAAAACGACAGCAGCAATTAATTCAAAAAACCAATCGTCCCAGCCGTCTCGGACTCCAATACGAAGATGCTTTCTCATGGGACGCATTGTACGCAAGACGCGTCAATTCACGCGCGTTTCCAACGCACGTATGGGAAACCCAACCGACGCCTGCTGCACGCCACAGCAGGCCATCATTATGATCGGTCCAGAAGATGTGACGGTTCAATGGCAGAGCATCACTGCCATCCATCAAACAGAGGCACCACTGCCCCTCACAAACAGCAAAGAAAAAACCAAAGAGACACCAAGGCTCTGATATTCCATCTTTCAGATCTTTTTCCCCAAGGAAGAAAAACATCTTACTCCCATCGGGAGCCTACATCATAAGAGTCCCGGGTGCTCCCTCACCTAAAGGTTAGCCACGTGCTCGAGTGAACACTCGCACTTATGAGAGTCTCGGGTGCTCCCTCAACCCGACGTAAGACAAACAAACATTCTCCAAGACCATACGACGCTAAGAGTCTCGGGTGCTCCCTCACCCGAAAAGCCGAAAACGGCATTCGAGTGATTACTCGCAAAAAAAAACCCCGACTGAGCACTCGAAAAACAAAGCTCCTCGGGTGAATAAGTGAACAGCTCACTTGATGTTTTGTTCCAAGCGGGTGCAATGCTATAAGGCTCCGCGCCTCAAAAATACACGTTCCTGGAACACGATACACTGTGCCCAGATGCCACGCAAGATTAGAGTGTAGGTAAGACCCCGCTGCGAAGTACGGCCGGGCTGGGACTTGCGGAAGAGCGATTTCACTCCCAACCTTTCCCATGCGCAGAGCATGATAGAAAAGCCGGGCGGACGCGCCTTAGGCTACACACATTACTGGCGGCAAATGAACACCGTAAGACCTGAAGCGGCCGGACTTTTTCTCGACACCAGTGTTCCAAGCTCACGTCGAGGGACGTGGGTTTGATTGGGCTACTGTGGTATTTGCCCTAGTGCAATTCACCAAGGCTCGATCCGTCGACTCCTTGGGCCCTTTCAGCTTAGCATCCCTCGAAATAGGTTTTGTCATGGCCACCAGACTGCCAGCGACCCACGGATGAACCGTGCATATCAATGAACGACAAATGAATGTATTCGAGTCCATGCGTGACTCTTCGAGTCCCCCAGGCACCCGGGGGCTACTGACGAGGGGGTGACCCCACGACTCCTACGGATGAGCCTACCTGGTGTCCATGAAGGCAGAAGGCCCATGAAGATACGGCCTCGGCCCGCTAGTTGGCACCGACGTAGGAGTCCTCGACTCACAAGGAAGGTGCGAAGATCTGTCGTACGGAGCAAGCTAGGGTTAGGAAAGATTACCTGTACACGTAGATGAACTCCCTGAGACCTAGCCCGGTATATAAGGCTAGGAGGGGCGACGCCAAAGACATCCAATCTCACCTGTAACCCTAGCCTTGAGCGCTCCAGCCTTGGCCTCCATTGTAATCGCATCTCCCCAGTCAATAATATCGAGCAGGAGCGAGCCTTCCTGTTTGCCGACGAGCTATCGTCCAACCTGTGCCTCTCATGACTAACCTAGGGTCCCTGACCATGGGATTTGCCGGGGTTGATCCCCGTCAATATGTGAATTGCCTAGCACTTTCCATCAATTTGGAACAGAACTAAAGACCTTATGCTCTGATACCATGTTAAACTTCATGCACTAACCAATGCAACCAAAAGTTCAAACTAATGAAAATGGCTAAACAATCTACATATACGCTTATACAGTCTACCCCATGTCCCTTCCTTGAATTCTAACCAGAAGCTTCATAGGCACCAGACACTTGGTTGTTGTTGCTCACAGCATCACCGTGAGCAACATATTGTTTGTGTTCTGCATCCCCATGGGGGTACTGAACCAAGGTGCTGCCGTATATCCCCTGCCACTGTTGTTGTTAGGGGAAGGCCCCTAAAATTGACCATCAACCTAAAGCGTGGCATTCCAGAAAACCAAACCCATACCCAAACGATGGTGACTATGAAACTGGAGGACCCTGATATCGCCACTCCCGATGATGCATCTGCTGGCCTCCACTCTCCCTTTTGTTGATCATGTTCCTCCCATTCTCGTGCCCTCTTTTGGGCTCAGCCATGGCACATTCCTCTCTTTTTCTTCAAGATCTGGGATGGTCGCAGTGGGGGGAGGGGAGATTTGTAACTCACTTATTGCCATTGTTGCACATATGTTCTACAAAATATGTTTATTTTTACATGTACAAAAGAGGACATTATGAAACTATCAAAATATCATTTGGATATAGCCCCTTAGGGGTGCAAAGGGATCCTAACCCCATCCAAAATGCGATAAGGAATCCCAATGAGCAATATCCCGGCTGCCATCCAGGCTGCCATCCATGCTTCCAGAAGGGTATAAGCTCCGAGAAGACATTCACCTTGTCCCGTTCAAATCCATTCTCTTGCAACGAACACAAATAGTCGTCCTTGTTTCATAAATAAGGCCCAAATGGCCGAGATGTCACAACCAAAACCAACCACTTTCCGAAGCCCATTCGTTGACGCGGTTTTTTTTTCCACTTAGTCATCCTCGTGCTAATTTCCCACAAGGGATTTATTGGGTCAACTTGATTATATAACCTTGTGCAATACTGCACTAAAATATGTATACAGTATTTACACAACCGGAGAAAATGTACCAACTTCCATTGCAATATTAGTAAAAGAAGCACAAACGATTCGTGCAAGAAACAACAAGTATACACTATCCAAGCAGGACACATCAAATGCTTCAGAACAAAAGACTGGCAATGACACCACAGAAACAGCAGTTAAAACCAAACAGGAACACATGTCTAAGGTACCAGGAGATCACCGATCCAATTGACCCAAGATGAGGGGTACATTTTGTTCCTAGGTGTCGCAACTTTAACAAGCACAGCCAGCTACTGAGCTGCCTGCCTTCTCCAATCCCCTTACAGGGTCACAGTAACACCAACCCCCGACATATAACTGCAGCACAATCTTACACTGCACAACACAGCATGGCACAGGACAGTCCTAAGGACCAACATTGACAGAGACAACAGGGACAAAACAGAAAAAAGACTACAAAATTTATGAGTTTGATGATGATAAACACTAAATCGACCAATCTACGCGATAAATCCCTTTCGCCATGGATTCTCCTGAACGAGCTGAACCTTCCTCCCCACCCCCTCAGCAGTTAGGAACTGATATTTACAGACTATGCTCTTCTTCTTTTTTGATCTTCTTTCTCTAGAAACGGAGGCTATGAAAGCAGTCTGCGACTGAAAGTCTGAAAGGTCAGGCTGGCTGGGCTGCGACTGCTGCAGCTCGGTTGTGGTTGTGATCGCCTTCATAGGTAACGATCAACATCGCGGGGTCATCGACACACCTCTCGACATGCTTCCTCGCTGGGCAGCCCCTCACGCTGCTGCACTTGTAGTAACCCCTGCAAGACAATGATGCACACACGTATGTTTTGTAAGTTGCCAGTTTGAAGAAAGAACAAGCTGGTGAAGTAGTGTTGGGAAGAGGTTGTCAGCTGTAACCTTTCTTGGATTGTAATAGGCACACTACCAGAATTAGAACAGGTTTCTTTTAAACTGCATCTACGCTTATAGCAAACGTAAGAATGAAACCACACTGACTTGATTGAAAATAAAAGCAACCTTTTTAGGAAAGATATCTGAATCTTCCTTTGCTATAAGCGGTATCTATTGCCTAAACAGACGGGGCATAAAATCTAGCTTCAGAATTGTCCAACTATTAATTCAGGACTGTAAACTTTTTAAAATTATCCAAATCAGTAAACCATGTGGATGAATACTTTCTGGAGGATCATGCATCCAGTGATATGGGTATACACTTATTTTTACTAAAAAATGGAAAGAGAAGCTCTGACTCAGAACAAAGGAAAACTAAACCAACAACTAATTGTTTCCTAGCATAACAAAATGATAAAGCAAGCAAAGAGTAACTGCAGACATGATGTGCAATACAGCTATATAAGCAGACAAATGTGTATACAAAGGGATAAAAAGTGATTCAACTATTTAGCTATACCTAGGATGCGGGGATCCCTTTATTGGCTTCTGGCCATACTTCCGCCACGAGAACTCGTCGGCCGGGATATCAGCGACCTTATTGCTGATTGCTGGGACTTTGATAGACCTCCTTACCCTTAGCTTCCTGCAATTGCATACAAAAAAAGGTTTATACAAAACAACAAAATTTACCAGAACATCAGTAGTGAGATATATCACTTTATCACAATGAACACCAACCTTTTCTTTGCACAGTGGCACCTGCTCCCGGTGGCACAGCGTCCACTCCCATCCTCCTTACCAGCACACCTCCTCCTCTGCATGAGGCCCAACTCCGGAGTGCTCGCCGTCTGCGAGCCGCTAACCAGCTGGAAGGGACGGCTGGAGCGGCTGCCGTCCAAGCTCGCCATACTGCCCTCCATGCTCAGGGATGTCAGGAACGAACGGGAGGATGACCCCGTGCAGTTAGAACCATCAAACTTGAGGTTGACACCCTTGCCAGCACCAGTGCTGCCACCCTGATCACCATGGCCGCCCCTCTTCATCATCTCGTTCTGCAACTTCATCTGGTGCATGAGGTGAAACCTCTGGTAGCTCTGCTGCTGCTGGATGAAATGAAGGTGTGCAGCCGGCAATGCCGGTGTCGGTGTGCCTGCCGGTGGCGCGACAGACACCGGCTGGATGAGCTGGAGCGGTGGTCCGCGAGCCGGCCCATTTGAGCCGACCGACGGGTTCTCCACGACCATCCTCTGGTGGAACTGGGGAGGGATCCTGACAGGGTCCTTTGAAGAGGAGCCACCCTCCATCTGCTGGTACCTCGGAAACAGCTGGAGACTGGTGCTCGGGCCGGGATTGGATGTCTTGGCCGGTGCAGCAGCAGCAGCAGCAGCAGCAGGAGAACCCGACGCAGGGGTCTCCAGGAAGAGGTTGCCGTCGAAGAGAGACATGGGCTTCTTGACCCACTTTCTGAACCTGGCATGGCCTTGCCTGCCATTGCCGTTGCTGATCTTGGAAGTCAGGGAGCCGAACTTGGCGACGGCCTCTCCGGTGGCCTCGACGAGGTCCTTGTGGGGGACGAGCTGGCCATGGGGGTTGGAGAGGAGGTTGAGCACCTTGTGGCAGCTCTGCACCGCCTCCCTGTTGGATTCCTCCAAGCCCGCGCCCTCCATCGGTCACTCCCTCCCTCCGCCTACTACCTGCGCACACACACACACGAATCAAGAACTTCTTTAGCCCTCACGCATCTCGAATCAAAAAAGGATTCAACACCTGCAATAATTGAACTCGAGCAGAAGATTCTTTCTTCAAAGGAAAAAAATATCTAAATACTCCTACACGCATCAGAGCACAACACGAGGATATGTTTCGCACAGTAGTAAATTAAAAAAAAAGCGCAGAAGAGAGACATGACTGGATGGATATGCCGATGACTCTCCAATCATTCCGCCCATAAAAAGCTCTGCCGCCTCCATGGATTTCATTCAAGGCGGAAGCAGCAGCAGCAGCAGCGGCCGGCCGGATGCAGGAGATTCTCCTGCCGCCATGATGGGGCGGCGTCATTCACTCACTCCCTCCCCGACCCGCTAAGCCAGAATTGGAAACGCGGGCACGGGGCATGGCATTTCGGGTGGCCTTAAGCGCTGCCAAAATTAGGCCGCCGGAAGGGGAGCACCTGAGCCTACAGCTACAAGAAGAGAAAAGGCCACGCCCCGCCCGTGACCGCTAGGCGGCCACCACCCCGCCCTGCTCCCCCTCGGAAAAACCTCGGAAATCCGGCGCGGAATCCACCGCCGCCCCAGGAAACAAGAAGCCATAAGCGCCGCCCGCCGGAGCATCTCCCTCGATCCATCCCCGGCGCCCGAATCGCCGGGAAAGGGACACACACATACACATACACACAGGAGCATGCACGAACGATCCTAGTCCTAGCTAGCGCAGCAAGAAGAACGGGAAGGAGACGGGGAGCGTACCTGCAGGCGTCGCCGGGCACCACTGGTCGACGGGAGGGGGTGGCAGCCTCGGCGGGGAGGGGGAGGAGGAGGAGAAGCAACGAGCAGAGCAGCAGGAGAGGTCCGGAGGAGGTCCAGTGTTAGTCCGAGGCAGGGAGTGAGGAAAATAAATAAACAAGCGGAACGGGGGCTGGGGGCCAGCGCGGGGCTGCGCTCTCGCTTTTCCGCCCGTTTTTTTCTTCCTTCGCCTCGGGGGCCGAGACGCTGCGGGGGCGGGGCCACCGGGAGGGGTGGATCCGGGCCGTCCATCGCGGCCGTCCCTGTCCTGCGTATGGACTTTTTCCCTGTCCCGGCTTTTTTCCGTTCGTCTGCGGGTTCTTTTATTTTAATCCCTTTCCGGGTGGGGTTGGGTTCCCGGGGCTGCCGTTTCGTCAAAGGCGTGAGCTGTGTCAGAGGCCACTGTGCCCCCCCGCCTGGGCCCCCTCCCGCCAACGTATTCCTGAACCTCCCCCCCTCGCCTTTGAGTCTTGTGGTGTGGGTGTGCCACCTTGTGTGAGTTTTTCCTTTGCATGTGTGTGATTTAGTGTTGATGAGTTGATAATTTATGCATTTAGCTATGAATTTTTATGACTGCATGGATGGATGGTAGTGTAACACATGGCATAATTCGCATAATGGGAATTACCATTGTTTTTTTTACGGTGAGTTTAGACCGGTCGAACCGTAGCGGCATTGGATACCCGGTTATCCCGCCGGGTATGGATGGACAGCTCAATGCGTTGTTCGAAAGCGAACACTCCGGATCGGTGCGATTAATTGATGAGGTTTCTCTATCTCTATCCATCTGTAGGTTGTCCTCGTCTGGTTGGCAGCACGGTGTGTCACCTTCCTGCGTGAGTTGGTGCGGATATGCCGCGCCACGCCTTTACGTGCTTGCTTTGGAGCGTTTCGATCGTATAAATGGTATGCAATAAATGTCGTGGGCATTGGATACCCGTTTATTTTTGCAGTGTTTCGGTGGATAGCTGGAGGCGTTACTGATGAGGGAACACTCGAAAACGTTGTAAGTTACTGGTGAGAGTGCTCTCTATCTCTAGGTTATCCCGGCATCTGCGTGTGTGTGTGAGAGAGAGAGAGTAAGTGTTGATGAGTTGATAATTTATGCAATTAGCTATGAATTGTTATGATTACATGTATGGATGGTAATGTAACACATGGTATAATTTCGCACAATGAGAATTACCATTGTTTTTTTACGGTGAGTTTAGATCGGTCGAACCGTAGCGGCATTGGATACCCGGTTATTCTGCAGCGTATGGATGGACAGCTCAATGCGTTGCTCAAAAGCGAACACTCTGGGTCGGCGCGATTAATTGATAGGTTTCTCTATCTCTATCCATCTGTAGGTTGTCCTCGTCTGGCTGGCAGCACGGTGTGTCGCCTTCCTGCGTGAGTTGGTGCGGATATGCCGCGCCACGCCTTTACGCGCTTGCTTTGGAGTGTTTCGATCGTATAAATGGTATGCAATAAATGTCGTGGGCATTGGATACCCGGTTATTCTGCAGCGTATGGATGGACAGCTCAATGCGTTGCTCAAAAGCGAACACTCTGGGTCGGCGCGATTAATTGATAGGTTTCTCTATCTCTATCCATCTGCAGGTTGTCCTCGTCTGGCTGGCAACACGGTGTGTCGCCTTCCTGCGTGAGTTGGTGCGGGTAAGCCGCGCCACGCCTTTACGCGCTTGCTTTGGAGCGTTTGGATCATATAAATGGTATGCAATAAATGTCGTGGCATTGGTACCCGGTTATTTTTGCGGTGTTTCGATGGATAGCTGGAGGCGTTACTGATTTGGGAACACTCAAAAACATTGTAAGTTACTGGTGAGAGTGCTCTCTATCTCTAGGTTATCCCGGCATGGCTGGCTGCACGATGTGGGGCCTTTTGGGCCTTTTGTGTGAGTTTGTGTGTGTGTAAGAGAGAGAGAGAGAAGAGAGTAAGTGTTGATGAGTTGATAATTTATGAATTTAGCTGTGAATTGTTGTGGTTGCATTGGTGGTAGTGTAACACATGGTATAATTTTGCATAGTGAGAATTACCATTATTTACTTTACGGCGAGTTTAGATCGATTGAACCGTAGCAGCATTGGATACTCGGTTATCCTGCAGGGTATGGATGGACAGCTCAATGCGTTGCTCGAAAGCGAACACTCTGGGTCGGCGCGATTAATTGATAGGTTTCTCTATCTCTGTCCATCTGTAGGTTGTCCTGGTCTAGTTGGCTGCACGGTGCGTCGCCTTTTGCGTGAGTTGGTGCGGATATACCGCACCACGCTTTACGTTCTTGCTTTGGAGCGTTACGATCGTATAAATGGCAGGCAATAAATGTCGTGGGCATTTGATATCCGGTTATTTTTGTGGTGTTTCGGTGGATTGCTGGAGGCGTTACTGAGTAAGGAACACTCAGAAAACGTTGTGAGTTACTGTTGAGAGTGCTCTCTATCTCTAGGTTATCCCGGCATGCATGGCAGGCTACACGGTGTGGAGCCTTTTGTGTGAGTTTGTGTGTGTGTGTGTGTGTGAGAGAGAGAGAGAGAGAGAGAGAGTAAATGTTGATGAGTTGATAATTTATGCAATTAGCTATGAATTGTTATGATTACATGTATGGATGGTAATGTAACACATGGTATAATTTCGCACAATGAGAATTGCCATTGTTTTTTTACGGTGAGTTTAGATCGGTCGAACCGTAGCGGCATTGGATACACGGTTATCTTGCAGCGTATGGATGGACAGCTCAATACGTTGCTCGAAAGCGAACACTCTGGATCGGCGTGATTAATTGATGAGGTTTTGATACGTCCAAAACGTATCTATAATTTCAGTTTGCTCAATGCTTCTTTTGTGTGATATTGCTATGATATTTATGAACTTTCATACACTTTTGATCATATTTGGATTAACTTATTAACTCAGTGCACCCCAGTGCCAGTTCCTGTTTTCTACTGTTTTTCTATTTCAGGTTTCCACCGTATTAAAAGTGCTCCAAAAATTTGGGAAAAATCCAATAAAAATCAGCGCTTCGGAAGCTTCGGGAATCACGTGTTCTTGAATTCGTTCTAGCCTAATCCAACGACAGATATGTATCTGGTCTTGGTTTGTCCTGAATTTTTGTCAATTGGTTTTAGGTCGAAGCCTTTGCCTGTGCTTATTCATTCCCTTCCTATTCCCTCTTTCCTACTATTCTGTTCACAGGATGTCTGATGAAGAGGCCACCATTGGGAATGAATCACCAATTGTCTAAGGGCTTGAGGATCTCCCTGAGCCCCCGAAGCAGAAAGGAAAAGGGGGCAAGACTAAAGAAGTCAATAATGCCCGAGGAATACCCGAAGCCATTCGTATAAAGATGGGCTATGGCACTCCACACGAAGAAACCGAACATATGCGAAAGATTCGACTTCAAAAGATTCGCCGCTACTGGGCAATAAGGTGGTACAAATACAAAAGCATCCCAGATTGGAAGTGGGCTATGCAGTTTGCTTTCAGCCCACCATATCGGTACACAACTGCTCTATGTGCTCAGTACAATGCTACAAACCGAAGGAAATACTACCCGAAGCCTCCCATTGTCCCTCACCCCAATTCTATCAAGACACCAGATGATTACCCTGATGAGAAAAAGAGACTCGCCATCCTTGCTGAGAAGAAAAGGCTCAGAGAAGAGAAGAAGGCCAAAGCACAAGACGCCGCAGGCCATACTGAAGTTGGCGCATCGAAGCCTAAGAGACTTAGGCTGAGGAAATTGAGTGCTTCTCCACCTCCTGTTGTTTCTGAAGAAGAGAGTGATCAGGAAGCTCATGATGAAGCTGATGCTGCTGCACAGCTTGAGGACTCCATTGGTGAAGATCCTGCTGAAGATGCCGATGACGAGTCCGAGCACACCACTGTTGCTCCTAGTCCAAAGAGACCAAAGATTCGAAAGCCTCTGAAGAAAAAGGCTGGAGAGTAACCGTCTGCTTCGAAAGGCGTAAGAATTCAAGATCCCACTGATCCTCCTGCTCCTAAGCCAAGAATTGATTTGACCAATTTGGTGGTTGAGGCTCCATTGGCTTCAAAGCCACCTCGCCGCCTGGTTCCTGCTGAACAGAGAACTAAGGAAAGGCATGACCCGAAGCCAAAGCCTGCTGGTCATCCCGAAGCTAAATCTCCTGAGACTGCCAAAGCTTCGAAGCTGAAATCCTCTGTTGCAAAGCCTGGCCAATCTTATGCCCAGGTTGGCACCAAGAAGCTGTCTGAAGCTGAACTGCGTAAGAGAGACCGTGCTGAAGCTGAATGACTTCACTCTGCAGCACAAGCCCAAGCTAAAGCTGATAAAGAAGCTCAAGCGAAGAAAGAGGCTGACAGAAATGCTGCCCTGCTTGAAAAGCAAAGGAAAGATCTGGCTGAAGCCAACCAGAGAACTGAAGCGAAGAGTAAGCTCGCAGAAGTAAAAACTCAAGAAGCTAAGGCTGTTGCTGAAGCCAAACAGCTTGGTGAAACCGAAGCCAAGCGTAAGGCATCACTTGATTTCTTAAGAACGAAGCAAGCAGAGAAGGCTGCTAGAGCTGAACAGAAAGTTGCTGCTGTGGACATGACTCCGAAGGATGTTACTCTGAAGCAAGTCGCAGCTCCTGCCCCCGAAGCTCATGAAGAAGCTGAGCATAGTCACCAACAACTTCCCTGATGCACGAGAAGGTGAACTATGGGATTGTTTGAGCCTGCATCAGGCGTTCTACACGCTCGCTGAAGCCATTGATCCCGAAGCTATTGATGTTGGGAATGTATACATATCACCAACACTGTCTGCTATGATTGAAACTTTATACAATCACCTAAGGGATTTGCATGCAAGGGACAGATCTGAGTCTGCCAAGATTCTGAAGTTCAAGAAGAAGGCTGACGCCGAATCTGATGAAGACTTCAAAGACGAAGCTGCTTCGAAGAAAATTGTTGATGTCAATGAGAAGACGAAGCATAATATTCAAGTATACCAAGGCAAGATCAAATCTGCCATCGAAGAATGTCACAAGACGCATAATGCTTCAGTCATGGCTCTTGATTCCAAGAAGCGTGAAGCTATGCTCAAGCAACTCGCTTCTCCACTTCCCTAGCTGCAACCAAGGAAGCGTCGTCTGATCACTGATGCTGACGAAGCTGATGAGGTTAACTCTCATCCCACCAAGAAGATCCAAAACCCGCTTCGCCCCCTCGATGCAAGATTATCACCCTCCCCACTCCAACCGCAAATTCACCTGCTCCCGAAGCCGTTCCACCCCGTGCTCCACCTCCACCTCCACCTCAACCCGCTCCTCAACCCTCACACCACGACAACTTTGAGCCACAGCATTCGCCTCAAGCTCAAGACATACCTGTTCCATCAAGAGATTACTCTTCGGCTCACTCTGCGGATGAGTCCAAAGAACAAGTAGGCGAAGCCAAATATCAAGTTGTTCCAGAAGAGCCCGAAGCCAATGCAGATGCTGAAACAAATGAATTGGCTATCATGACTCAACCCCAAGAGCGAGCCATATTTGCTCGAAGGCAAGCACCCAATTGCATACCTGCCCAAGATACTCAACTGGATTCCATCTACCCACGAGAAACATTTCCAATTTTCCTGGGTGATGGTTCTTCATCAAGACATGGGCTAGAATTCGATCTCGAAGCTCATCGCCAGAAGCTTCGCTTCTTTGGAACAAGTCCTTATGATTCGCCCAGGACTGCTGATGACCTTCGCTTCTAGACTGCTGAATAGCAGATTCTGTACACGAAGTTATACTGTCAGAAGGGTATTTTATTCAGGCACAACTATTTGGACATGCGAAGCCTATCATCTGCAACGTGCTTTCAGAACATCATGGAAACCATCGAAGCACAAAATCTGACAAGCTTGTTTGCCATGGAGACGCCATTCAACTCTGAATTGGTCAAGCAATTCTATGCCACACTGTATGTATCTGGAAATCCTGATGACACTGCCACATGGGTACTTGAGTGGATAATTCAAGGCAAGGTTTTTCGGATGCATTCTGATGAATTCATGGAAATTGTGAATATCCCTCGGCACACTGGCAAACTTGCAAAGGTTCACTTGATACTTGATCCTACTGAAGCTGAATTTGCTTCACTGCTGGATCCTGAAGTCACTGGAGATCACATGCCAGAAAACATTCGCCCGTAGCATCTGGTTTTCATTTCCAAGACTTGGTTTTATATTCTGTCTAATTCTTTGATGCCTCTCAGCACTGCAAATGATGAGTCCAACATTCACTACCATGTACGTCATGCTTTGCTGAAGCCCACTCATGGCCATGTGTTTGACTTCGAGGATTGTTTTCTTCGCTATATGGTTCAAGCTGCTGAACTGGTCCATCAATTGAAGCCGTATGCTCCCTGGCTCCAAGCCATATGCAATTATGGACGCAGTTAAGACTTTGTTGCCAAGCATCACCCGAAGCTGTTCCGTCCTCATGTGCGCGATACCATGAATATCTTCAGAAGGCCCAATGATCCATTTGCCACATATGTAGGAGTCAGACAGCATGTCAATGAACGAAACATGTCGAAGTCTTTCCAGAAGGAAGTCTATCACTTTGAAGTTGGCATTCGGTCACAACAGATGCTGGAAAACTTCATTGAAGGCAATCAACGACAAATGCAACATCTCTCTGATGAAACCAATAGAGTTGGCAACATTGCTCTAAACAACAACCAGTACCTAGAGGTTTGAAGCGCCATTCATGGAAAGGAATGAGGAAGTTTAACTCAGTCAAGAAGCTTGAAGCTGTTTGGATTTTCAAGGAGTATCCACATCTTCAACGCCATTTCTCAAGAAATGATTCGATAGACCGCCCCAACCCGAAGATCCCTTCACTGGAGAAGATTGATGAAGTTCTATTCGTCAACCCAGCTGAGCAGATTCGCCCTGGCACTCTCTCTGATGAAGACTCCCACACATCGAAGCAAGAAGATGACCCTCTCAACGACAGTGACCTTGACTTGCTGTAGGCGCCTCTGGACATTGAAGAAATGAAGTCGCCTGCCTCAGCCGAAGGAGACACTTCTGGAGATGCATCTTCTTCGGGCGAAGACTGTCAGCAGGGTCCCCGGGTTGCAGCCAACGAGTAAATACTCTTGATCTACCTCTCAACCTTTTGTCCAATCATTGAAAAAAAGGGGGAGAATGTAGCATCGATTGAGTTTAGATTTGCTGCGGGGTTTAAGGGTTTCGATTCAATCTTTTATGTGTTTAGTTACAACAAACTTTTCATTCGCTTCGATTGGGTTGTAACTTAAGTTTTACTTCGTCTGTGAACTGCTACATGTTATGTGTTAATAACCCCCGTGCTTGCAAGTTGCCCTCGTATATTTTGTCTTGCAGGTGGTTATTCCCATTAAGTTCACAGGTCATTGGATGATTGCATATTCTTCAAGACTAATATCTTTTAAATGCAATTGATTCACTAATATATGTGTTAAGCTTCCCATCAAAGATATCCTTCATCAAGCATTCACTTCGATTATATAAATCTTCGATGCTTGCATTCAGGGGGAGTCAAAAGCTTCATATCTTAGAGTTTGCTCTCAACTCAACTCAAAATTCCATATTTTTATCGATGCCTGTTTTGTCAACAATAGTCCAAAAAGGGGAGATTGTAAGAGCAAAGTTATGCCCCATGAGTTTTGGATA
This sequence comes from Bromus sterilis, assembly GCA_950022295.1. Taxonomy (NCBI): domain Eukaryota; kingdom Viridiplantae; phylum Streptophyta; class Magnoliopsida; order Poales; family Poaceae; genus Bromus; species Bromus sterilis. The sequence continues at coordinate 413,571,202 of OX465595.1, read as the reverse complement.
TTGTTGGAAAAAGCAGTAGAGGAACTAACAAGTTTTTTAGTATGAAGCAGATGGTTAGGTTCCTAAAGTTATAGGTTGGTGCTAAAGCTTCAACGAAGATTTACATATTTACTGAAGCATATCCTCTAGAGTGAAGCTCATCACGGATGTCAACCCCCGAAAAGATAAGGAATCCTGAAGCACGTCTCATCGAAGGAGTTGACCAAGATGGCGCAAGACTTAGTAGTTTTTGCGTAGTTCTTTTTCACTTCTTTGAGTCGTAGGAAAAACCGTACTATCAAGAGGGGTTTAGTAAATGTACTCCGAAGGTTTTGGTGAAAAGACTCAGATCGAATCCAAACCTGTGAGAAGCCAGAGATGAGAAATCTCATGTGTACTAGGTAATGCTTCACCAGCGAAGACTTTGTTCTTTCGTCTCCTGAAGCATAACCAAGTTCGTGAGTCAGCTTTACTTGTTCCGCAAGTAAAGTTGCGCATTGATTAGAAATCCGACCGTTGCGGACAGGTGTCAAGCTGTTGCATCGGGTCACTTCAGTCATTTCACACCTTGGGATTGCCACCTATAAATAGGCCACCCTGCCCTCATTGGCGGGTGGCTGCTCCAAGATTATTTTCCGACAGTGAAGAGAGAGAGCAACCCCATCGAAGCAAACCAAAAACCCATCCACCGAAGCATAAGTCTTATTGATCTGAGTTGATTCACTATGACTTAGGAAGAAGTTTGCTAGCCTTGTTATCTTGGAGAACTGCAATTCTCCTAGACGGTTAGAGAGTTGTTCTTCAGAGAGCGGAGAGTTATTGTCGCCTCGAAGTCCATTTTGTCAAAGGTTTCGGTGATTTCCTCAATAATCAACCACGAGTGAAGAACTGACCAAGCTCAAGGAGATTGGTGCAGTGGAGATACAGACGGAGAGAGGTTAGCTCATGTGTTCAATCACAAGTCCTGTCGGGGGATTGGTACCCGGGTAGGCTCACCCAAGCGAAAGCAACCTTTCAAGACAAGGATGGACCGATTGGGTTGTAGCTGGGCCCAGCTGGGCAGGCGTACGACCGATTGCTCCTAGGCAATCCACCGTACCGAATGCCAGCAGTCGGCCCAGGCGCAACCGGTCCACCCTGTTGTCATCAAGTCCATTATACGATTGGACCGCAGCTGGGCCGAGGTGGGCATTAGCACGGCCGATTGCCTAGAGCAATCGACCCTGCCGAGAACCACCAGTCGGCCCAGGCGCAATCGGTGCAACCTACTACCCCTGGAGAAGTTGACCCCGAGATCAGTCGAGGGTACAAGTACGGGGTCATAAATGCGCAATCCCGAGAGATCGGGGTGGCAGAGAAGCCAAGTCACATCGAAGATCTGGCGGAGATGCGGTGTCGACCTCTCCGCCGATTCCGCGGACAGGATGACAAGACCACACCTCCTAGCTCCACTGTTCACCATCATGCCCTATGAGCCTACAGCATGGGACGCCGCTCGTCGGGTCCGGATCACCCGAAGAGAAGCAGTCGGTGGGACCCAGCCGATTAGAGGATGACAGCTGGGCCCAATCGGCAGTGAAGTTACCGATTTACCCCGGGCTCATGCTATAAAAGCCCGGGGTACCCCTCCTGCGTGGGGAACGATCCGTTCATTCTCACCATTCCTCACAACTCACTCAGTTCATTCAATGCTAGTAGTTACTCCTCAGGGAAGCAGGAGAGAGCCTTGCCCACGGCGGCGCTCACCTTCCCCTGAGTAGATAGAGAAGCAGTTATTGTAGCTCAGTTCCGTTGATATAGAAGAGACAAGTAGGAGTAGGGGTGTTATCTCTCCGGAGAGCCCCGAACCTGGGTACATCGTGGTGTCGGTCACCGTGTTTGTGCCCAACCCGATTCCGGCACCATCGACATCTTTCTTCCTCGCGTCTTCCCCTCACTTTAGCCGTCGCCATGGCATCTGCCGTCACATATCGACGACAGTTGGCGCCCACCGTGGGGCAGACCGAGGCGTCGACTGGAGTAAAGATCCGGACGGGATTTTCCTCTGCATCAGGCGGTATCCACGCCTCTGGCCTGATTCTTAGGCGTGGGGCAATCGATTACGTGGTGGACTACTCATCGCGGTACGGGGCCGGTGCACCCCTGCCGCCCGGTGTGTCACTGCATGTCGGCAGTCATCGCCTCTTCATCGGCAGTTTCCCCGAGGCATATCCAAGGGAGATTCGCGTCTTCTCGTGCGTCACGGATCCGCTCTCGACCAGAGGCTGCACGACAGCAGCTGGCGGAGAGGATGGCCGTGTGCACGCAACCGTCATGATGCGGGGGCGTCTTCATCGAGCAATCACGGCGCGGCGAGCGCAACTAGGAGAGCCAAGGAGGCAGTGGAGGCGGCAGAGAGAGTCGGCTCCAATGCGTTGCAGGATGTGTTATACACACCCGTGAACAGGAATGATGATCCCGATCAAGTGCACACTAAGCTGGAAACAGCACGGCTCGCTCTTGCTCGCAGGTGTTAGTAGAAGAGCGCAGGCTGGGAGCTATCACAAGGGAATACAATGCCGCGCATGCGGGACCACGTCGGCCGATTGAGCCCGCGGTCTTAGAAGATTTGAGAAGCCGAGGTCGAGCAGTCTATCAGCAGCTATCGGGAGCTGAGCAACCGGAGCGGCTGAGGAGGCCGGCACAGCCGGAGTAGCCGGCGCAATCGGCGTTCATCCAGAGGCCGACGTACAGCACGCCGGACAAGAACCTGAGAGCAGCCGAGCAGATAGCAATCGAGCTAGAAGACCTAGAGGGAGAGGAGCGGCGAGAGCAGTCACGCCGAATGCGCGAGCTGCTGGCAGCCGCAAAGGAGCAGAGGCTCGTGGCAATGGAGAATCAGAATGCATGACCTGGGGCGTCGAGAGGAACTTTGAGGCCGAATCCGGAAGCTAGCCAACGACCAAATGCATCGCGATAGAACCAGCAGCAGCCAGCCCCGTCTCGGCATGAGAGTAGGGGTAGGAGCAACCAGCCACCCCCATTGGCAAGCAGAAGAGTCGAAGAGCCAGCTGTTAACAGCAGGCGCAATGACATGCCTCAGCAGCCGGCACCAAGCCAAGCAATCAGCGCCCGACTTGGCCCTCGCCAAATCGGTCAGAATGATGCAAGGCATCACATTGAGCTCCTGGAGAAGGAAGCTCAAGAAGATGAAGAAGGAGAGGCTGGCCCGTCGTGTTTCGATGATCGCATTCGGACCGAGAAGTTTCCCAAAGGCTTCACGCTGCCGAGAGACACCCCCAAGTACAATGGTTCTGTGAAGCCAGAAGATTGGTTGTCCGATTACCTGACCGCAGTCCGAATTGCAGGAGGCAATCGGCGCGTGGCAGTCCGCTATGCACCTTTGATGCTGCAGGGTTCAGCTCGGACATGGTTGAACAGTCTGCCCAAGGATAGTGTGAACTGCTAGGAAGATTTCACAAGTGCATTCATTCACAACTTCACGAGCACGTATGAGCGGCCCAACCTCCCGCGGTAGTTGGATCTTTGTGTGCAAGGCAAGGATGAACCCCTCCAAGATTACCTATCTCGGTGGATCAAGCTGAAGAACTCATGTGAAGAAGTCCATGAGATCCAGGCCATTCAATACTTCACGGATGGATGCCTGGCCGATTCAATGCTGAAACACAAGTTGCTCCGCATAGATTTCACGTCGCTCGCCGAGCTCATGAAGGTGGCCAACTCGTTTGCTGTGTCGGATTCTGCGAGGCGCCCTATCCAGCTCGGAGTTGGAGGTGTAATCCAGTCACCAGGGGCTCCGCAGTCAGACGTAGGAAACCAAGGCCTCAGTCGGAAGGAAAGAAGAGAGAACAACCGCAACAACAACAACAACCAGCAGAGCAATGGCAAGCGCAAGGATGAGCAGCCAGACACTCAATACGGCAATCGGCAGGTGGCCGCTGTCCAGAATGAAGAAGATCCAGGGGCTGCAGGAGGCAGTCGAAAGATGAGACCCAATGTGAGGCCCCCGGGGCAGATGAAGCCCAAGTACACATTTGATGATATGCTGGATGCACCGTGCAAATTGCACAACACTCCTGGCAGGCCGTCTGCGCACACAACTCGGCAGTGTGATTTTGTGAGAAGGATTGCAAAGGGAGAAGCTTTACCACCTCCACCCCCACCACCGCCCCAGAATAGAGGACTACCTCAGCAGCAGAACCAGTTCCCGCGGCAAGACACCGCTTACATGATTTTCACCAGTGAATCCACCGACAAGGGCAGTCAGAGAGCCCGAGCTCAAGAAGTCAATGCCACCATGCCGCCGATTCCTCAGTTCATGCATTGGTCCGAGTGTCCTATATCCTGGGACAGAGCAGATCACCCCACCATCTTGCCGAATCCGGGCAATTATCCGCTTGTGGTTGATGCTCTGTTCGCAGGACCAAGATTTTCATGCAAGTTCTCCCGAGTGCTCGTCGATGGAGGAAGCACAATCAACATTCTGTACAGAGACACCTTGATCAAGCTAGGGCTCATCGAGAAGGATCTGGAGCATAGTCGGACGACTTTCCATGGGATCGTCCCTGGGTTGTCTTGCACCCCCATGGGCCGCATTCGGCTAGACGTCATATTTGGCACAGAGGAGAACTTCAGGAGGGAGCCGATTTGGTTCGAGGTCGCCGACCTCAGCAGTCCTTATCATGCTCTGTTGGGACTGCCCGCATTTGCCAAGTTCATGTTCAATGCACATCAGACTTACCTCAAGATGAAGATCCCAGGGCCAAACGGCGTCATCACCGTCACCGGGGACTTCAGGAAGTCCCTCGAGTGCACGTCGGCTGGCGGCAGTTTGGATGATTCTCAGGTGGTTGAAACAGAGAAGCGTCAGCTCGGCAAGGTGATTGCAATGGCGCAAGCGCAGAACAAGAATCCACTACCAGTCGGCCCAGCCAAGAGAGCAGATGAGGAATCGACTTTTCAGTCGGCCAAGGAAAGCAAGAAGATCGCTCTAGATCCCTCCGACGCAACCAAGTTCGTTGTAGTCGGAGCTAGACTTAGTGACAAATAGGAAAGCGAGCTCGTCGAGTTCCTCCGTGAGAACCGGGACATCTTTGCATGGTCTCCACAAGACATGCCTGGTCTGCCGAGAGAACTCGCCGAGCACAAGCTGCACATTCGGCCAGGCTCGAAGCCGGTCAAGCAACCCCTGAGACGTTTTTCTGAAGATAAGAGAAGGGCAATCGGCGAAGAGATTGCGAAGATGCAAGCTGCAGGTTTCATCATGGAAGTGTTTTACCCCGAGTGGCTGGCGAATCCAGTCCTTGTCATGAAGAAGAACAAGACCTGGCGCATGTGTATCGATTACACTTGCTTGAACAAGGCGTGCCCGAAGAATCCGTTTGCTCTGCCCCGTATCGATCAAGTGATTGTTTCTACGGCCGATTGCGAGCTTTTGTCTTTTCTGGATGCCACAACTGGCTATCACCAGATCAAACTTGCTGTGGAAGATCAAATAAAAACTGCATTTATAACCCCTTTCGGGGCTTATTGTTATATCACCACGCCTTTTGGTTTGAAAAATGGAGGTGCCACTTATCAACGCACATTCAGAGGTGTACACACTCCCAACTCGGCAGAAACCTCCACGTCTACGTGGACGATTTGGTGGTGAAGTCGGCAAAGGGAGTCACACTCCTAGACGACCTCCGAGAGACATTTGCGAATTTGAGAACTTATCAGATCAAGCTCAATCCGGAGAAATGTGTTTTTAGAGTCCAAGCCGGCAAGCTCTTGGGTTTTCTCGTTTCCGAGAGAGGAATCGAATGCAATCCCGAGAAGATAGCAGCAATCCAGCGAATGGAGCAACCCAAGAACCGGAAGCAAGTACAGAAGTTCACCGGCTGCCTCGCATCACTCAGCCGATTTCTCAGTCGGCTGGGTGAAAAAGCAATCCCGTTGTATCAGCTGATGAAGAAGACGGAGAAGCTCACCTGGACACCTCAGGCAAGCGAAGCATTCCGAGAGCTCAAGCGCATGCTCTCCACTACGCCGATTCTGGCTTCCCCGATTGAGAAGGAGGCAATGATGTTGTACATTGCGGCAACCAATCGGGTGATCAGTGCAGTTATGGTGGTGGAGCGGCCCGAGAAGGACAAGGCACAGCAGATTCAGCGACCTGTGTATTGTATCAGTGAAGTGCTCTCGGCGTCCAAGCAAAACTACCCTCACTACCAGAAGATGTGCTATGGAGTGTACATGGCGGCCAAGAGATTGAAGCCATATTTTCAAGCCCACCTGGTCACGGTCGTCAGCTCAGCTCCATTGGCCGACATCATAGGAAGCAGAGACGCAACCGGAAGAGTGGAAAAGTGGTCAATCGAGATCGCCAACCATGGCATCCAGTACGAGCCGAGAACAACAATCAAGTCGCAAGCGTTGGCCGATTTCCTGGTGGACTGGGCTGAAACTCAATATATGTCATCCATCCCAGGGTCGGACTTCTGGCGAATGCATTTCGATGGATCCAAGATGAAGAGCGGCCTAGGGGCTGGGGTAGTGCTTACTTCACCAAGAGGAGATCAACTGCAGTATGTGCTCCAGATTCACTTTGAAGCCCTTGTGCATGGTATCAAGATGGCCAAGGAAATCGGCATTCAGAATATTGAGTGCTTTGGTGACTTCGATTTGGTGATACAGCAGTGCATAAGCACCTGGGATGCAAAGGATGCAAATATGGCAAGCTATCGTTTCCTAGTGCAGCAGATCAGTGGGTACTTTGAAGGATGTGAGTTCCACCATGTGCCGAGAGCAAACAACGAAGCAGCAGATGCATTGTCCAAGATCGGCTCAACAAGGCAAGCTATCCCACTAGGCGTATCACTTGAGCACATCAGGAAGCCATCCATCATGTCATCCCCAGAGTCTGAGTCCATCTTCATCTCGGAGACCGACCTTGAAGCGTTGAAGAAGGCAAAAGAAGCTCAACCGGCAAAAATTCCAACTCTGAAGAAGCAGTCAAGCGGCCAAGGTGCTTCAGCAGCAGCAGGGCCGACAGCACCAGGGGCTGCCGATTGCAAACCAGGGGCTGCTGAATGCAGCAAGATGAGCAAGGCCAAAGGGAAGCAAGCAGAGGCAGCGCCAGATGGCACAGCTTCAGAAGAACCAATGACGTCAGGCACTGCCGATTGCAGTGAAGAAGTTCCAGCTCCAGACGAGCATTCGCCACCAGGGGCTGCCGAATGCGTGCCAGGCGCCGCAATCGGCAGTTCAGAGATAGAAGTCGAGATGACAGAGGTTCAAGAGGCCGAGATCCAAGAGGCCAATGGCCAAGAAGCCGAGATCCAAGAAGAAGGTGCACCCCAACATGCAGCAGTAATGGTAGTCGTCAGTGCGCCATCATGGGCACAGCCGATTAGAGATTTCCTAGCAGACGGAGTCCTTCCAGAAGACGAAGCAGAGTCAAGACAAATCAGCCGCCGATCTTGGGCATACACAATAATCAACAACGAGCTAGTGCGCAAAAGTGCAACTGGTGTTTTTCAGAGATGTGTAGAAGAAGACAGAGGCTCGGAGTTGCTCAGAGACATCCATCAAGGTGAATGCGGTTATCACGCATATGCAAAAGCCATTGCCAGCAAAGCTTTCCGACATGGTTTCCATTGGCCGACTGCGCTTGCAGCGGCTGAGAATTTGGTGAAATATTGCAAGGGCTGCCAGCGGTTCAAGGAAAAAAGTCATCAGCCAGCATCAGCATTGAGGACAATCCCAATAGCATGGCCGTTTGTAGTATGGGGTTTGGATATGGTTGGTCCATTCAAGAGGGCCCGAAGTGGCATGACACATGTCCTGGTTGCAGTGGATAAATTTACCAAGTGGATTGAAGCCCGCCCGATCAAGAAGCTGGCTGGTCGGACTGCGGTCCGTTTTATGGCCGACATCGTGTGCAGATATGGCGTGCCCAATAGAATCATCACCGACAACGGCACCGATTTCGCAAAGGGGGCACTGGCTCGGTATGCATCTCAGAAGGGCATTCAGCTTGATCTTGCATCTGTGGCGCATCCCCAGTCGAATGGTCAAGTAGAAAGAGCAAATGGCCTCATCCTCTCGGGTATCAGACCCCGATTGGTGGAGCCACTTAAGAGGGCACCCGGAGCATGGATTGAAGAACTCCCAGCAGTACTGTTCAGCTTAAGGACCACACCAAATAGGTCGACTGGATTCACTCCTTTCTTCCTAGTGTATGTATCAGATGAAATCATCCCATCCGACATCGAGTTTGATTCACCTCGGCATGCCTTGTAGACTGAGGAAGAAGCCAAGTTAGCACGAGAAGACGGCGTCGATCTCAAGGAAGAAGCTTGCCTGCTGGCCTTGTCCAGGTCGGCAGTCTACCAGCAGAAGTTGCGGCACTACCACAATAAGAAGATTCGTCCTCTCGCCTTTCGAGAGGGCGACATGGTGCTACGCCGAATTCAGAAGTCAGACGGGCAACACAAGCTATCCTCACCCTGGTAAGGACCATTCGTCATCAGCCGCGCACTCAAGAACAACTCCTATTATTTGATCGACTGCACCAAGGGCACTCGGCATAAGGACACATCAGGAGTAGAAACGGAGCGGCCATGGAACGCCGAGCTTTTATGTCCGTTCTATAGTTGAGCGGAAGAAATTTATGTATGCCATTCGGCAAAACAATCAGTAAAGCTATCATGCCTCTGAAAATGAGCATTCGATTACCTTTGCATAATTTCATTCGAAAAGCTAGCCCAAGTCGGCAACGCTTCGTCATACCCGAAACGTGAATAACGCACTCGGGGACTGACCGACCACGAGGTCAGAAAAATAAGCCAACGAGGCACGGGGGCTGCGGGCTGGCATCAAAATCGGCACCTGGCTCAAGCACAAGTCACGAGAGTGGTTGTGGCATTGAGAAGGGGAGAAATTGGGGCAGTCGACAGTACAAATTCCCGAGAAACAAATCGAAACGCTCTAAAAATGGCATAGCCGACTAAGTCAGCTACCGATTGTGCCACAGACCGGTGCACCGAGCAGCCGGCAGCGAGCAATCGGCTCCTAACATTGCAGAATCCTTTGCGTTAAATCTTGTTGTGTAAATTCAAAAAACTTATCGAACCTTGGCTGGAAATCAACCTTTGATCCATTTGCAGACCGCATGTCGGCGGCAACATGGACAAGGCATGACACCCCCAAGTGCAGACCGATAAAAGAAACCGACAAAGACGCAAAGTCGATCGCACAAATAAAACTTGCAACGAGCAATTGGATTACATAAAGATAACAGGCCTAAGGCCGAATAAGTTCATTACATCGAAACCACGCCCAGTGGGTGTCGGTGGAATTAAAATCATGTCTCACAAGCAACTAGTCTGAAAGCAAAAATAAGATAAGACCGATTAGATGTCGGCGGCAGAGGCAGATGGCGTCGGCGGCGGCACGGCTCAAGAAGTCGGGGAAGTTGATGGCGCAGAACTCGCAGTCAGAGAAGTCGGGTCGGCTTGTGCAATAGTGGCATCAGGCTCCGACTGCGCGTCAGAAGATGTGGTACCAGCTTGCTTGGACCTCGGAGAAGTATGGGACAAACCGCTGTCAGAAAGCTCTTCGGCCAAGCCAGAGATGGAAGTTGCAGCCAGCGGGTTCCCTCCCTCGTCGAGATACGGAGTGTAGTCGTAGGGAGAAAACCAGTTCACCATCGTGCTGGCGAGACGATTCACCTCAGCATAGGTCTTCTCAAGCACGTCGGCTGCATTCTCTCTGAGGCTGTAAAGCTTGGGAAGCTTCACTTGAGGGTACCAGCTCAGCACGGTCTGAAGAGCAGTTTCCGCACCAGTCGGACCAGCAGAGTTGAGAAAGACATCGATCCGACGTGGGATGGCCTTCAGAAGAATCCGAGTCTGCTCGGTGGTAGCATTCGGAGCCTCTCCCTTGTCAGAATCTTCTTCGTCCTGAGTTCCCGGTCTGCGGATCTCGGCAGAGGAGCTGGCAGCATGCTTCATCCTCTGGAGTCCAACCTTGAGCTCAGTCGGCGACCACAGCAACTCGGCAATCTTCAGAATGCCAAGTTTGAAAGACAGTGCAATCCCCTTGATGACAGGAATGCGAGCTGTTGTGCCAATCAGATACTCGTGCCGAGTCCAGACATCATCATCAAGCTGGCAGGTCCCTCCGGCCGCGACGGTCTCCTCTCGGGATTTGGCCACGGCTTCATAAGCAGCTGCTTCAGATTCAGACTAGGCCTCTGCATCACGAAGAGAAGTATGAGTAATAAGACAAAAGAAGGAAGCAGTCGGAAATGCACTCGGAGGCAAGAAGTACTCACCGCCAAGAAGGATGTCCATCTCGCTCATTGTATCGCAGAGGCCCTTGGCCCTGCGGTGCAGTCGGGTTGTTTCTTCATAATTGCACTTCTCTAGCTCCTCATATTTGGCAATATGCTCGTCGCGATCTTTCCGGATGGAGTCTCGGGCTGCGATGGCATCATCCCTCTCGGCTTGCATCGTTTCTCGGGCAGCTACAGCCGCATTTCTCTCAGCGCGAAGTTCATCGCCAGAAGCAGCCACGGCGGCCAGGTCGTCCGAGTGTTTCTTCTTCAGAGCAGCCATCTCGGAGCGGAGGTTTTGGATGGTCCGAGTCAAATCGTTTTCCACCCCTGCAGTCGGGCCGTCTCTTGCCTGGCTGCAGCAAGTGCAGGTCCTTGCTGATTAAGCTCAGTGGTCAATTCGGCGATTCGGCCCTGAAGATCATCCACCATGGGAACAGAAACTAGAGGAAGACATATAGATGTTAATACAAGAGAAATTATCAACTAGAGGGAAGATAGAAATGATACAGAAGTTACCTCTCAGCCTATTGATCTCGGCCGATTGATTGTTGACCTCGAGTTGGGCCTGGGCGAGAGTTCGGAGGCTGGCGGCATAGGCGTTGAGGAGCTTCTCGAAGAACTCGCGTTTCTCTTCCATAACAGCCTGAGAAGAAAAGCAAGATGAACTTTAGAGATACAGCAGCCAAAAGAAGATCCGAATCGATTGCAAGCAATCGGTCCGAATCTCGGGGACTACACCCAGTGGGTGCGCTTGCCCGCACCCACCGGAAGAAAAGTCTCCCGATTGGAGGAAGGCAGGAGAAAAAGCAAAGAGCATAAAAGATCCGAACCGATTGCTAACAATCGGCCCGAATCTCGGGGACTACACCCAGTGGGTGCGCTTGCGCGCACCCACCGGAAGAAAAGTCTTCCGATTGAAGGAAAACCACAAAGGAAAGTTGAAGAACTTACCGCATGATTGCGGTCGAGCTGTTGGAGGTCCCGAGCAATGGCGGTGGCAAAGTCGTTCACTCGACTGTAAGCTGTCGTCAAAGGATCTTGAGAGCGGTGTGGAGCATCGGGCTCGGTGCCGACATGGAGGGAGCGAGAATACTCGGCCCGGAATTGTTCCACCGAGCGCATCAGAATTTCTGACGAAGAAGAGGTCGGCTGTCGTGGTGAAGCTTGAATTACAGCGGCAGAGGTAATGATGGTAGAGACCGGTGGCGCCGACGTTGCCAGAAGGCCGGAGGCATTCGGTTGTGGCCGCGGCGCAATCGGACGAGCCGAGGTCGAGGTGATCATCGTGATTGGCGGCGTGGTCGTCATAGTCAGCGGCGCGGACACCACAATTGGCGGTGTGGTCGTCGTAATCGAGAGTGCGGATACCACAACCGGCGAAGCAGTCTTCATGGAGGCGGAGACCGGGTCGGAGCGTCGTGGCGGAGATGGAGCAATCGGATCGACCGGTTGCGCTCCTTCTCCACCAGTAACTCCCTGGTCAGCCGTGCTTTTGGAGGTCTTGGAGGCAGTGGAAGAAGTGCTAGTCTTTTTGGTAGTCTCGAGGTGGGCCTTCTTGGCGGCGCGTTCGGCATCCTTGGAGGTGCGATGGGGAGCAGGTGGCCGTTTGCGGATGACAGCAGCAGACACGGCGGGTGATATGACCACGTTGGCACGGGCAGGAATGCCGGTGTCGATGTCGTCGAGACCAATCGGCTCCCCGAAAGAAGAAAGAAGAGGTCAATCAGTACAAGAGAAGACAGTGAGGTTCAAAGCATGAAGATAAGGGCATGACCGATTGTTCTCGGTGCGCCCGTGGGCATCCGACATCTCAGCGGGACGGCATTCAGAGGCGCTTGAGCAGTCGTCACTCGAGTGGCCGTCGCTTGAGGCTGTTTGCCCTTGGGAGCAGTCGGCACCGCCTTCGCGTCCTTGCTGGAAGCAGCACCAGAAGAGGAGCTGGTTGCTGAGGCGCGTTTATTCGGCACCTTCGGCGGCTTGGCGTGAGGAGTTGCATCATAATTACCAACTTTTGAGACACTATCGTCATCGCTCCATTCAGCCAGAAATTGCTCAAGGGAAGGGTCAGGCGTACCCCCTTGAGCCGCAGTTCGGGTGTCGGCATTCTTGGGGTCGGCGGCCTCGGTGTCTGCATAAGCAGCAGGATCTTTGGATTCGGAGGACTCCCCAGAGGATTCACCATCGTCATCTTCGGATTCAGTGGGAGGAGCTTCACCGTTGTACTCGAAGTCCGCGGGGTCATCTTCCTCGCGGTCGGGGGCGTACGTGCCGGCCACCTGGCCGTCTTCCATCAGATTGGATTGAATGAAGTGCTGAGAAAGAAGAAGAAAGTTGTCAGAGAAATTGAGTATGAGCAAAAGCAATCGGAGAAAGGGACTAGTCGGGACATACCACGGGTGGTTTCTGTCGGCGGTGTAGGCACTCAAGGCCGAAGCGGAAAGGATCGGGCAAGGCACTAGATGTGATAGCCCCCATCCTGATGCAAAGGTCTTCGAGCTTCACTCGCCATGTGCAGAGCCGAGTAGGATCTCGGGGGCCCGACATATCACAGATACGTTGCACTCGGCGCTGTAGAGGAAGCACTCAGGCTTGAAGCCAAGCAGCAACAAGATCAGTCGGCACAAGTCCCTCTTGCTCCCGCTGAGCAACCTGGGCGACTTGAGCATCCACGTCGAGGTCCCCGACACCATACTTCAACGACCATTGATGTTTCTCAGTCGGCCAGGCGAGGGAGAACTCGGGCAGGTTCAGGAGATCGGTGCCTTGATCGGGCGACTTGACGTAGAAGAAGGAGGTCTGCCAGTTCTTGTATGACTGGACGATCTCGGGACTTTTGTACCTAGGTTTTCCGGCTGCGACAAGGCAACTGCCGCAGTCGGTCATGTCAGCCGGATATGTTGGCTCACCACCTTCCGTGGCAGACGACACTACTGCTCCCGTCCGAGCATTGTGAGCTCGGAGGTTGAAGAACCGCTTCCAAAGAGCGATGCTTGGGCGGAAGCCGAGATAACCCTCACACAGCGTGACGAAGCCGGAGAGGATCATGATGAAGTTCGCCGCGAGGTGATGTGGTTGCGGGCGATGGAAGTTGAGGAAGTCCCGGAAGAAGGTGCTGGCGGGGAGTCTGAATCCACGCTCGAAGTGAGCGAGGAAGACGACTTGCTCGCCAGCACGCGCGGTGGGCACGATCTCGGCGCCGGGAACACGCCACTAGACCTCGGCCGGCATCTTGCGGGCGCGAACCAGTGCTTGGATGGCACCGGAAGTGACAGTGGAGCCTTTCCAGCACCCGCGGCTGGCCTGGGAGGTGTCTCGCCGGGGCGCCATGGAGCTCGCGGGCGGAAGGAGGAGGACGAGGAGCGCAAGAGCAACTAGCGGTGAAAGATTACAGCAAGGGCGGAGGAGCACGCGAGTGCGCGGCCGGAGCGGATCCCATGCGCGGAGGCGGAGCAGCGAGCGCGACGGAGAGCTTCGAACGGAGCAGCAATGGCGTGCGAGAGAGACAGAGGCGGAGGAGGAAGAAGGCTATGAGAGAAGGAAGAGGCAATGGACCTCCCCCATGGCTTATATGGGCGGCGGGGGAGGGGAGTGGGATTCGTCAGTGGCCGTGTGGCTCGGTGTGGCCTAGCCCACAGGAAGACCAACCGGAAAACCGGCGCAGGAAATCCCAGCGTGGGAGCCGAGGCGTGCGACGTGGGGGTCGAAGCCTGCGGTTACGTCAAATCGCGCGTGGGTCGTGGGTCCCAGCCCATTGACTGCATCCCGGAAGAATCGGAGGTAACCGTTGGAAGGCAATCGACAAGGGATGTTATTCTCAAGAAGTGAAGACAGAAGTCGGAGATGATTCAAATCAAATCGGACGAAATCTTGACTAGCCGAGTGTGAGCTCCGGGTCGGTCGACGAACTTTTAATGACGCACTTGAGGAGGCCATAGCATTCGGAAGATATTGGAGAAAGATTGAAAAACTGCAAAGGCCCCGCAGTCAAATGACCATGGGACCTTTACAGCTTTAGGGGCTACTGTCGGGGGATTGGTACCCGGGTAGGCTCACCCAAGCGAAAGCAACCTTTCAAGACAAGGATGGACCGATTGGGCTGCAGCTGGGCCGAGCTGGGCAGGCGTACGGCCGATTGCTCCTAGGCAATCCGCCGTACTGAATGCCAGCAGTCGGCCTAGGTGCAACCGGTCCACCCTGTTGTCATCAAGTCCATTATACGATTGGCCCGCAGCTGGGCCGAGGTGGGCATTAGCACGGCTGATTGCCTAGAGCAATCGACCCTGCCGAGAACCACCAGTCGGCCCAGGCGCAATCGGTGCAACCTACTACCCCTGGAGAAGTTGACCCCGAGATCAGTCGAGGGTACAAGTACGGGGTCATAAATGCGCAATCCCGAGAGATCGGGGTGGCAGAGAAGCCAAGTCACATCGAAGATCTGGCGGAGATGCGGTGTCGACCTCTCCGCCAATTCCGCGGACAGGATGACAAGACCACACCTCCTAGCTCCACTGTTCACCATCATGCCCTACGAGCCTACAGCATGGGCCGCCGCTCGTCGGGTCCGGATCACCCGGAGAGAAGCAGTCGGTGGGACCCAGCCGATTAGAGGATGACAGCTGGGCCCAATCGGCAGTGAAGTTACCGATTTACCCCGGGCTCATGCTATAAGAGCCCGGGGTATCCCTCCTGCGTGGGGGACGATCCGTTCATTCGCACCATTACTCACAACTCACTCAGTTCATTCACTGCTAGTAGTTACTCCTCAGGGAAGCAGGAGAGAGCCTTGCCCACGGCGGCGCTCACCTTCCCCTGAGTAGATAGAGAAGCAGTTATTGTAGCTCAGTTCCGTTGATATAGAAGAGACAAGCAGGAGTAGGGGTGTTATCTCTCCGGAGAGCCCCGAACCTGGGTACATCGTGGTGTCCGTCACCGTGTTTGTGCCCAACCCGATTCTGGCACCATCGACATCTTTCTTCCTCGCGTCTTCCCCTCACTTTAGCCATCCCCATGGCATCTGCCATCACATATCGACGACAAGTCCCTCCAACCAGACGTAGCACTTTGCAGAGTGTGAACTGGTCGAACAAACATCGCTGAGTCAAGAGTTCGTTTTACTTTCCGCACGTACATTCAGTATTGCAATTGCTTCAGTGATTTGATTCAATGCAATTGATTCGATGCTTTTGATTCGCTATGTTATGCTTCAATCTAGTTCTGCTTCACTGTTTATCTTTCCGTTGAATTCCCTCTGCTGCTAAGTTATTCTTCACTTCATAGTTTCATGCGAAAATTTGAAGTGATCATTCACTCCCTCCCCCTCTGATCACATATTTGGAATTTCAGGGAGCACCAGGAGACTTCTTCCCGGCACCCTGCCGGAGGGAGGAACCACCTTCGGGAGCTTCTCCACCACCATGGATGCTTCCCGGATGAACCGTGAGTAGTCCACCTTGGACCATGGGTCCATGATCAGTAGCTATGTGATGTTCTCCTCCCCTCTTTGTTCTTCATGGATTAGACCTCGTGAGCTGCCCTACATGATCGAGGCACATATGTAATCTTTTTGCTGTTGCTATGTTGAGTTTGCTGGGATCCAATGGATTATGAGACTATGATCAGATTGAGTTTGAGTAATATATTTGATTCTACTCTTTTATATTTATGTTATTGAGTAATTCTTGCATGTTCTCCATTGCTGTTTATTGCTTTGGCCAAGTAGTAGGTAGTGACTCCAAGAGGGAGCGTTATGCATGATTGTGGGTTCATGCCCTCTGATGACTAGCTTGAGTGACAGATACATGAGTCTAGGGGATGTGTTGTTTCCACAAGGGAGAAAACAACGGTGCTTGTACTTGCGGGTGCAAGGATTGTTTACTTTACGCAAAGTTCTTTAATGCAGTTGTCTGTTGCTTTGAGTTTACACTTTGGGTGGGATTCGCAACTTAATACCAGTGAGATGTTCTGGATAGATATCTCAAGGTGGATGATTAGTAGGTAGATGCAGATGGATTTCGGTCTACTTGTCTTGGCGTACCGCCCATGCTTTTGAGTCTCTTCCTTTCTTTATAGCATAGTTAGCATTGGTTTGCGCACATAATCCTGTTAATTGCCCAGCTATAATTTTTTTACCTCGCATGGCTATTTTATCGTCTTTTGGGAGAGAGACATCACTAGTTAACATCATAGGACCCCGGTCCATATTTCCAACACTGTTTACACCTACTATTTATTTATTACTTTATTTACTTTTCCATGCTATCACTATCATTATTATCCCGTGCGTTTGATCCTTTGTAAACAACAAGGCCGGAGAGATTGACAACCTTTCTGAACTCGTTGGGAGCAAAGTTATTTGGTGTGTGTGCAGGTCCAGGTCAAGGAAGCAACTTTTGTCTTAAAAACGGTGCCATTGTTTCCTTGCCACTTTGGGTAACCAACGAGGGAACGAGAATTCGTACCATCAGGTTTCTCTATATCTATCCATCTGTAGGTTGACCTCGTCTGGCTGGCTGCACGGTGTGTCGCCTTCCTGCGTGAGTTGGTGCGGATATGCCGCGCCAAACCTTTACGCGCTTGCTTCGGAGTGTTCGATCGTATAAATGGTATGCAGTAAATATCGTGGGCATTGGTATCCGGTTATTTTTGCGGTGTTTCGGTGGATAGATGGAGGCGTTACTGTCTTACTAATGAGGCAACACTCGGAAACATTGTGACTTACTCGTGAGAGTGCTCTCTATCTCTCGGTTATACCGGCATGGCTGGCTGCACAGTGTGGCGCCTTTTGTGAGAGTTTGTGTGTGTGTGTGTGTGTGTGTGTGAGAGAGAGAGAGAGAGAGAGTAAGTGTTGATGAGTTGATGATTTATGCAATTAGCTATGAATTGTTATGATTGCATGGATAGATGGTAATGTAGCACATGGAATAATTTTGCATAATGAGAATTACCTTTATTTTCTCTACGGTGAGTTTAGATCGGTCGAACCATAGAGGCATTGGATACCCGGTTATCTTACAACGTATGGATGGACAGCTAGATGCGTTATTCGAAAGCGAACACTCTGGATCGACGCGATTAATTGGTGAGGTTTCTCTATCTCTATGCATCTGTGGGTTGTCCTGGTCTGGTTGGCTACACAATGCCCCGCCTTCTGCGTGAGTTGGTGCGGATAAGCCGTGCCACACCTTTACACGTTTGCTTTTGAGCGTTACAATTGTATAAATAGTATGCAATAAATGCCATGGGGATTAGATACCCGGTTATTTTTGCGGTGTTTCCGTGGATAGCTGGAGGCGTTACTGATGAGGGAACGTTGTGAGTTACAGGTGAGAGTGCTTTCTATCTCTAGGTTATCCCGACGTGGCGGACTTCGTGGTGTGCGAACTTCTATGTGAGCTGATGTTGATAAGTTGTGTCACGCTTTTACACGCTTGCCGTGGAACATTATGATCTTATAGATGGTAATAATGCAATAAATGTCATGCACATTGGATACCCGGTTATTGTGTAGTGTGCCGATGTATAGCTAAAGTCTTTACTGGTGAGGGTACACTCCAGAACATTGTGAGTTACTAGTGACATTTTTGTTATCACTAGGTTGTCTCGGCGTGGCAGACTGCACAGTGTAGCCCCTTTTGTGTGAGTTTTTGTGAGTGTGTGAGAGACTAAGAGTTAGTGTTGATGAGTTGATAATTTATGCAATTAACTATGAATTGTTATGATTGCATTGATGGTAGTGTAACACATGGTATAATTTTGCATCATGAGAATTACCATGGTACTTCGGTCCATATTCTCAATTGCCTAGCTGTAATTTATTCACACATCATAATTATTTACTTTTTTTGGGAGAGAGACATCACTAGTGAGCACCATGGTACCCCAGTCCATATTCTCATCATAAGTTCACAGCACCACTATTTACTGCCTTACTTTTTTTTGAATTACTCTTTACCCTTTGCGTTTAACCTTTATAAACAGCCAGGCCGGAGAGATTGACTCTTTGTACTCATTAATGGGAGCAAAGTTACTTGGGTCTTGTGTGCAGGTCCGGGCAAGCAATTTCTGGAGTTGCACCTTAGAATAATTTATGGCGTCGTTGCTTGCCACCTACTTGTTGTCTTTGGAATCCTACTGGAGACAAACCTTACGCTCTCACATGTGAGGGAAATTACCGCTATATGCATCATAACCTTTCACTTCGGGTGTAACAACCCAGATTTCGCAAAAAATAATTTTTTTTGTTTTCAGTGTGAATTGGTTGATTGCCTATTTTGTTTGCGGTGTTTGCATCCACGATTTATCGATCGTCGATTATTTTCCCCCTCTTATCTCGTACCGGATGAAGACCGACCCTTGCCACCCTGACACCCGACCTTTGTGACACCGGGTTTCACCCGATCACCGTCGCGAAAACCCGCACAAGACCAGCCGTAGCCAACGGAACGAAAACCCCGTTTAATAAGTAAACGGGTTATTTTTATAGCGCGCCGGAAAGTGTTCTCGAAACAGTTCTAGCGCGAGGTGAAGGCCGCCGGCTTGACACGCTGATCACGCAGTTCGAAGTTTTACCCGAATCGGAGGTCCTGAGGACCCTAGGCGGTCAAAAACGTAAACACCGCGTGCGAGAGAGAGAAACCGGGGATGTTTTTACAAACTGCCAGCCACCTGGGCTATATAAATACCACCACTCTTCCACCCCTTTCTAGGGTTTTCCCTAGCAAAAATTACAGCCACCCCTAGATCTGCCCCAAATTTTTCCCCATTTTCGTCCACAAACCTAGCCTCCCAGATCTGAGAAGAGCTCAATGGATCTGGACCGTCAGATCTTACGATCTGACATCCAGGAAGCTGCCGCATTGCCTGGAGGACCTCCTCTCTCCTCCAACCTCCACCGCGCCGCCGCACGCCTCCGGCCAGCCGGCCAGGCTGCTGATACATCTCAAACATATTGATAATTTTTGCTCGCTCCATGCATGTTTTGTGTGATATTGCTATGATCTAGATACACTTTCATATACTTTTGATCATATTTGGACTAACCTACTAACTCAGTGCACCCCAGTGCCAGTTCCTGTTTTCTGCTGTTTTTCTATTCCAGGTTTCCCCCATATTAAAAGTGCCCCAAAAATTCTGGAAAATCGGATAAAAATCAGCGTAACAGAGTCTTCCAGAAACACCCAAGTGGGGCCAGAGGGCCACCACCAGGGGCCCAGGCGGCCACCTGGCGAGGCCACGGGCCTGGCCGCGCCAGGGGGCGCCTCGACCCCTGGTGCCCCCCTAGATGCCCCCCTTCGCCTATTTATTCTCCGTGACGGGGAAAATCCAAAGACAGAACCCTATTTCGCAATCTCGCCATGTTCCGCCGCCGCCGCGCTGCCAAGATCGGGAGCACCGTCAGGACCCTTCCCGACACCCTACCGGAGGGAGGATCGACCTCCGGGAGCTTCTCCTCCACCATAGACGCTTCCCGGATGTGCCATGAGTAGTCTACCTTGGACCTTGGGTCCGTGATCAGTAGCTATGTGATGTTCTCCTCCCTCTTTGTTCTTCATGGTTTAGACCTCGTGAGTTGCCCTACATGATCGAGGCACATATGTAATTCTTCTGCTGTTGCTATGTTGAGTTTGATGGGATCCGATGGATTATGAGATTATGTTCAGATCGTGATAGAGTAATATATTTGGTTTTGATCTCTTATATTTTTGTTCCTAAGTAATTCTTGCATGTTCTCCGTTGTTCTTTATTGCTTTGGCCAAGTGGTGGATAGTAACTCCAAGAGGGAACGTTATGCTCGATTGTGGGTACATGCCCCCTAATGACACGCTTGAGTGACTGAAACATGAGTCTAGGGGATGTGCTGTGGCCACAAGGGGGAAAACAACGGTGCTTGTAACCGCGGGTGCAAGGATTGTTTACTTTATGCAAAGTTCTTTTAATGCAGTTGTCTGTTGCTTTGGGTTTACACTTTGGGTGGGACTCGCAACTTAATACCAGCGAGATGTTCTGGATAGATATCTCAAGGTGGATGATTAGTAGTAGATGTAGATTGATTTCGGTCAACTTATTCTTGCGTATTGCCCATGCTTATGAGCCTCTTGCTTTCTTTTGTAACATAGTTAGTATTTGATGGCTTCTCGCCCCTCGTTGGTTACCCAAAGTGGAAGGTTGAGATGTAGACAACAACAAATTTTCCTCGGTGAAGATACCAAGGTTTGTCTCCAGTAGGACTCCGACAACAACAGGAAGGTGACAACGGCGCCATCAATTAGGCGGTTGACGTGGACCTACACACACAACAGATAACTTTGCTCCCAACGAGTACAGAGAGGTTGTCAATCCCTCCGGCCTTGTTGTTTACAAAGGATCAAACGCACGGGATAATAATGATAGCAATAGAAACAGAAAAGGAAATAAAGCAGAAAATAAATAACGGGTGTAAACAGTGTTGGAAATATGGACCGGGGTCCCATGATGTTCACTAGTGATGTCTCTCTCCCAAAAGACGATAAAATAGTCATACGAGGTAAAAAAATACAGCTCGGCAATTGACAAGATTATGTTCGCAAACCAATGCTAACTATGCTATAAAGAAAGGAAGAGGCTCAAAATCATGGGCGGTACGCCAAGACAAGTAGACCGAAATCCATGTTCATCTACCTACTAATCATCCACCTTGAGATATCTATCCAGATCATCTCGCTGGTATTAAGTTGAGAATCCCACCCAAAGTGTAAACTCAAAGCAACAGACAACTGCATTAAAGAACTTTGCGTAAAGTAAACAATCCTTGCACCCGCAAGTACAAGCACCGTTGTTTTCTCCCTTATGGTAAGAGCACATCCCCTAGACTCATGTTTCTGTCACTCAAGCTAGTCACCAGGGGCATGAACCCACAATCATGCATAACGCTCCCTCTTGGAGTCACTACCTACTACTTGGCCAAAGCAATAAACAGCAACGGAGAACATGCAAGAATTACTCAAGAATGTAAATATAAAAGAGGAGAATCAAATATAATACTCAATCACAATCTGAACATCGTCTCATAATCCTTCAGATCCCAGCAAACTCAACATAGCAACAGCAGAAAGATTACATATGTGCCTCGATCATGTAGGGCAGCTCACGAGGTCTAAACCATGAAGAACAAAGAGGGATGAGAACATCACATAGCTACTGATCATGGACCCATGGTCCAAGGTGGACTACTCACGGTTCATCCGGGAAGCATCCATGGTGGCGGAGAAGCTCCGGAGGTGGTTCCTCCCTCCGGAAGGGTGCCGGGAAGAGGGCTCATTGTGCTCCCAATCTTGGAAGCGCGGCGTCGGCGGAATAGAGGAGAGATCGCGAAAAAGGGTTATGTCCTCGAGGGTTTCGGGACGAGAGGGATATATAGGCGAAGGGGGGCAGCCAGAGGTGGACCAGGGGCCCCAGGCGCCCCCCTGGCGCGGCCTAGGGGGTGGCCGCGCCAGGTGGCCGTCTGGGCCACCCCTGGCTCCCCTCTGGCCCCACTTGGGTTGTTCCCGAAGCTTCTTGTACGCTGATTTTTCCTATATTTTCCCGGATTTTTTTGGCACTTTAAGTAATGGGAAAACCTGAAATACGAAAACAACAGAAAACAGGAACTGGCACTGGGGTACACTGAGTTAATAGGTTAGTCCAAATATGATCAAAAGTGTATGGAAGTGCATCAATATCATAGCAATATCACACAAAAGATGCATGGAGCAAGCAGAAATTATAGATACGTTTTGGACGTATCAGTATTGCGGTGCGTTTATAATCCTGTCAATTGTCCATCTGTAATTTGTTTACCTCGCATAGCAGTTTTATCGTCTTTTGGGAGAGAGACATCACTAGTGAACATCACGGGACCCCGGTCCATATTCTCATCATTTTTACAATCTATTTCCTTTTCAACATTTACTTTCAGTTGCTATCATTATCATTATCCCTTGTGTGTTTGATCCTTTGTAAAAAACAAGACCGGAGAGATTGGCAACCTCTCTGAACTTCGTTGGGAGCAAATTGAATTGTATCGTGTGCAGGTCCAGGTCAAGGAAGCAACGTTTGTCGTAAACGGTGTCATTGTTTTCTTGCCACCTACTTATCATCTGTCGGAGTCCTACGGGAGACAAACCCTATCCTCTACATAGGGGAAATTGCTGCTATCCTACATCTCACCTTCCACTTGGGGTAACCAACGAAGGGCGAGAATGTCACAACCCCAAGTTAGGTATGTGCTAGGATCAAGTGCTACTTTGCATCATGTGAAAAAATCAAAAGAAAAATCAAAATTGGGGAAAAGAAAAGCCCTGAGAAATTAAATCAAATGGCCAGATAAAATTCTTTTTCCAAAAATCATTTGAACATTTGGAAAATTACTATAAATGGTGCTGATCATTTGAAAAATGGTTTGGGAGCAATCCCATGCTCATGGAATTTTCTAATATTCGAACAGTGCCTTGGAATTAATAAAACAACCCTATTTGAGTTAAGGTTCAAATTACTTGAATTTTAAAATGTTGAAACTTTAGAAGTGGCTAGTCTATTTTATTATGAGGCAATATAAAAATTTTCAGCATTTATAAAAATGCCTAGCTATTTTTATTAGCTAGGTCCAACATATTACAGAAAATATAAAAAGAAAAAGAGAGAAGAAAAGGGAAAAGGAACAGCCCCTGGCTTCGGCCCAACTCAAGCCTGTCTGGCCCAGCACCACGGCCCAGCCCACCTCGCCGTTTGTCCTCTTCCTCAACCAGCTCGGTGGCGAGCTGGGAGAGCCCGGCGACGCCGCCGTGGCCGCCAGGAGGCTTCTAGGCCTCCACCTGCCCTCTGCCTGCGCCACGAGATCGCCCAGGAGCTCCTACCTCCTTCCCCTCACTCGTTGCTCTCTCTCTCGCTCTCCTCTCGTTGTTTTCCTCGCCGCCAGAAAAGACCGAGCGCTCCACCGGAGCAAGCCACCGCCCTGCCGTGGCCAGTGACCTCCTCGGGCCCCTCCGTGATGTCCATTGTCTTCGCCATCGTCGTCTACGCCACGGAGCAGAAGGAATCGAGCAGGGATGCTCTAGGATCGCCACCCCCTTCATCGTCTTCACCTCCAGCCGCCGCACGTCGCCGTTAAATTCCGGCCGCCGTGAAGCCTCCCCGAGCGCGCCACTGACTCCGTTGAGTTCACGGTGAGATTATGGTTCTCCCGAACTACTCCATCGTCCCCCTCCTCAAATCTAGCCGGATCCGCCATGAACGCAGGAGCACCTCGCCGCCGGGATGCTCGTCGTCGTGCAGCCTTGAACCCTAGAACCCCGAGGCCATGTCTAACTTGCTCCCTGTGCTCCTCTGCTTCGATGGCAACCACGATTGTTTCAAATGGCGCTTCACAGCTAGTTCCACCTCGAGCCAGTAGCTCCGCCGCCGCTAGGGCTCGTCGCCGACGACGATGCCGTGCCCCCCAGGCCTTGTTTTTGGTCCAGTTCGAAGCGCGATGCTCAGGGCTCCAAAATGGTGGTCTTGGCGCATCAAGAGGACCACGGGAACGCCGGCACCAGTGGACGCCGCCGCGCGGGATGGTCACCGGCGGCTAACCGTCGGCGGCCCGATTAGTTTAGGGGGCTAACCCCTGTTTAGTTAGGCCTTGGGCCACTGACAGGTGGGGCCAGCCCCCTCTAAACCAATTTAAGTTTTATTTTAAACCGGGTTTAACCCCACTGTGGCTGATAGGTGGGGTCCCCTAGTCAGTTTGACTGGTCAGCCCCCCCTGCTGACGCAATAAATCAAAAAGAATTAAAATAATTAGAGAAATTACAGAAAATGCAATAAAATTTGGAAATTCATAATTAATTCATCCTAACTCCAAATATAGCAAATAATATGTCTAATATTATCAGAAAATACAAGGATTATGAATATGTAATTTGTTTTCATGTTTTACCATTTTAAAATGGGTGAACAGTAGCAAACATGCATATGGATCCTTTTCAAATTCAATTTTGGAGTGATTTTGCAAATGATTTTGCAACACCCTTAATTCCAATGGTTTCATCCACACATCAGAAACATTACTTCAACTATACAACATCACTTCATGATCCACAAATTCAAATGAACTTTCATGCATTCAAATGCATTTGAAATTCATCGATAAATCAAATGGAGTTTGAATTTGCATTTCAAATGCAATATAGTCCTTTTAAATGGAATGCTCAACACATCAGTACCTTGAACATCACCATTACAATCTTATTCATGTGATTGTGCATTGTACATTATGTTGATCCTATGATTGTCATGTTGCTGATAGAAGTTGATTCGGAGCTCGAGATCACCCCCTTCGTTGAAGACTCCATTATCGAAACCTCGTCAGCAAGGCAAGCAAACCCCCATTGATCATGTCGATAAAATCCCACTTCCCTCTCATGTCTCGCTTATGCATTGTTTAGGATGATCACCATGATAACGTTTCTATCGCATAGTTGAACCCATATCCTTTGCATGACCTATCATCTTGTCACAGTAGTAAGCAAACCACAATCCTAGCAGATGTAGGAGTTGGTTGATATCATGTGGCCCCTGCAATTGTTACTGCTTATTGCATGCTTAGTGGTACAATGAGGTTGCTTATGATGTGAGTCGGGATGATGATAAACATGGTGTTGATGAAAGTGAAACGTGTTGGTGAATCTACCCTAATACAAGGTGAACGATGAGAGGCTGTGTAGGAGTACACAGTGGGTTGTCTCGTTGAACATCGCCTTAAGACCGAGTTCTTGTGTGGTGATCCAAGAAGAAGAGTACAACCACACATTGGGCTCACTGACCCCTCTCATCCTAGTACCTCACACCGTTCGAACCCCAAGAGTCGCAGTAGTTCGGAGTTCTGGTAGGGCTGTGGCACGGTCTACGAAGTGGATGAACGGCTTTTCAAGACCGGCTTGGGACCCTGCACACATCGTTTGAGGCTGTACTGGAACCTCGGCCGGACTTCCATACGGATCCCCCTCAGATAGGCGACTCTCTGGACTAGAACGGAGCTGTGGGCGAAGTGTTGTGGTGGCATCCTCGCTGTCACCTCTTGAACGGTGACACGCAAAAGGCGGTAACTGATGACACGTGTGTGTAGCGGTACACCCTTGCAAGGTTAACAAAACTATTCGAATAGCCGCGTCCGCGGTTAAGGACTGCTTGGAGAGCTGTGCTCGATTATTAGACAACTTGAACCGGATACTTCTAAAATACACCAAGATAAGCGTGAGTGCTATGGTGTGCTTCTCGTGGGGAAGTCGAGGAAGTAACCATAGTGGTGTAATTGGTTGAAGAGATGTAGTGGACTCGTGTACGCTTCTTACCTCAAGTCTGGTACTCGTAGTTCAGGATTAGCAAAGTCAAAGCTGGCACTTCTGCAAGTGAACCCCACCTCCCTTTATCTTGATACATATGCATGAGTAGTATAGCTCCTATGTAAGTCTTGCTGAGTACGATTTTGTACTCACGTTTGCTTAATCTATGTTTTAGATGAACCCACCGACCCCGATGGTGATTTTTACCCGAAGCTTGAAGAATGAAGACTCAGACCAAGACCAAGCTAGTGTAGTCCCAGTCAGACGACTGGTTCCCTAGTGGAGGGCTTGTTTTTAGATAAGGCTTCTCTAAGCCATTTGTTAAACTTGTCTGTACTCAGACCTACTTGCTTCCGCTTGTTTGTTGTAATGTTGGATCACATGCTTGTGATCTCTGTGTGCACTCTGTAAGAGTTATTAATAAAGATATATACTTTGTAGAGAATTGCAATGATACCTGCTGTTCATACAAGGCATGTGTGCTGCGTGTATGTTTATAACATGCATGTCTTTGTATGGGTTTTCGAGACCTTAGTTGTGATCTGGCTGGTGGTCTTTTATACACCAAGTGGCCCTTAGATATGCGCAGCTTGGGGCATCGCGATGCGATTGTTCGAGACTCTGTCTCGTGCACATTTTGATGTATGATCGAGCCCGCCCTAGACCCCGACTAAGTGATCGGGCTGGAGTAAGTCTATGTAAGGGTTATTATACAATCGATAGTATGGTTGAGGCGACTTGTCTATGAGTATGGGAGTTCACCACCCATATCATTTAGACTTGTGTGCGGACGATGAGGACCCATTTCAGTTGATCATCTGGCCTGGATGGGACGCCCCTCACGTTCGATGCTTTCCGAGAACGTTCTGTGCTTGGCCTTGTCTGCTTAGACAAGTGGGTACGGTTCTCGGCTCTCCATATGATTGTGTTGTAGCGAGGCTTGCATACGCTAACCCCGGGTCCCGACAGAGAAGCCATTACCACTTCCACGCCATCAAGCAAATTTCTGGTGCCGTTGCCGGGGACTCCGAGTGATATGATAGGGGAGTTTCCCACTATCCTTTACCTTTACTTTTTAGTCTTGTTTGTTTACCTTTCTGTTTTTATCTTTGTGTCTTATATCAAAAACTACAAAAAAAAATTGCCACACCTGCTGCTACTATGGGTTCCAGTGAAAACACCAAGTTGTGTGACTTCACCAGTCACAACAACAAATACTTTATCTGCACTCCTATTGCCACACATGCCACTTCAGCTACCTCTTATGAAATTAAACCTGCTTTACTAAATCTTGTTATGAGAGATCAATTCTCGGGTGCTAGAGATGCTGCTGCTTTAGACTTGAATAATTTTGTTGAATTATGTGATATGCAAAAGTATACAGAAGTAGAAGGTGATGTTGTTAAGCTCAAGCTTTTTCCTTTCTCTTTGAGGGACGGAGCTAAAATCTGGTTTCAATCTTAACATAGATTCTTGGGATAAGTGCAAAGATGCTTTTATTGGGAAGTATTACCCACCTGCTAAAATTATCCAATTGAGGAGTAATATTATGAATTTTAGGCAATTGGATAATGAACACGTTGCCCAAGCTTGGGAATGTATGAAATCTCTTGTTAAGAAATGCCCTACACATGGTTTAACTACCTGGATGGTCATCCAGACTTTCTATGCAGGCTTGAACTTTACCTCGCGGAACCTGTTAGATTCGGCCGCGGGAGGAACCTTTATGTCAACTACACTTGGTGCTGCCACAAAACCTCTCGATGAGATGATGACCAACTGATGGCTTCTCGCCCCTCATTGGTTACCCAAAGCGGAAGGTTGAGATGTAGACAGCAGCAAATTTCTCTCGGTGAAGATACCAAGTGACGAGGGGGTGACCCCACGACTCCTCTACGTGAGGGTACCTGGTGCGTGTCATGGCTGGCGGCCCACCAGAGGCCCACTCGTGCACACCGACATTATGGAATAAGACGTGAAGCCTAAGACTTGAGGCGCAAGACAAGGACTCCTACTTGTAGTCGACTAGGACTCATGTAAACCCCTACCTGGATATCTATATAAACCGAGGCAGGGGCACCTCTCTAGACAAGCTCTCAACCCCCACGCATAGAACTAGACAGATATCTCTCCACCAAAGACCTCGCGGTACCCCTGTACATCATCATCAATACAAGATCAGACAAGCAACATGTAGGGTTTTCCCTCTGGGGGCCTGAAGCTGGGTAAATCGTGCCCCATGTGTCGCTTGTCCGCCGTCCGAGGAATTCAATAGACATCTACTCATCTAGCCTTGCGAGAACTCGCCTTGGCCTCCACTGTAATCACCCCTCACGCAATAATATCGAGCAGGAAGTGCTTCTCCTGTTAGACGACGAGTATCGTCCAACCTGTGCCTCCTCTATGACTAACCCAGGGTCCCTGACCATGGGATTTTCCGGGGCTGATCCCCGTCAATTGGCGCCGTCTGTGGGAACTACACAGGTTGGAATCACGATATCGGCGGTCCCATCTCCAGCAAGTCAAAACTCAAGGGATTCTTCAACAACTACATCAAGATCAACATCAAGCTCACGGAGAAAACAAGAAAATTTTCGAGCGCGTCACTCGAAGATCGACATCAACAAAAGCGCTCACGTGCAATCTACAGGACAAAAACAAAACGTCTGTGTTGCCGGCACTCACGACGGCGACTCGGAGCTCATTTCGACGATCCCTTAGGTGGAAAAATGTTTCGAAAATCTGTGAAAATTTCAGAAAATTCTAACGGTTAGATCTACGTCAGCGGCTCTCGCACTTCAACACATTTTTGGATCTACGCAAGATCGCGAATTTCCAATCGTGAATTCGGGTTCAATCTTGACCCACAAGGCTTTTACTCCAACTCGACATACCATGGATGACTCGCCAAGATTTCTACATTGACTCACGCCGCTAAAACGACATCACCCAACGAGCAATCGAAGGATCACGCCCGACGCATCGAGTCCTTCTCGGCCACTCGCCGCACCTTCAACTCCAAGCACACAAATCATCCTGCGCCGAGCTCCTTTGTATGGGCTCTCCCGTACCGAGCTCCATCGCGCAGGAATCACCGCGTCGTGTCCTCTCATCACTCGTCGGATAAATTCATTACGATGACTTCGCCACACAACTCCGCCACTTCAATACTCGGGGGCTCGTAGACTCGGAGGCTGAACGTCCTCACATCGACTCCGTCCTCTACACCGACACCGCCCGCCGCATCAAGACCGTCCGCTGCATCGACTCCGTCTCGCCTCGTCGACTTCTCATTTTCGACTACTCGACTGCTCATCTTCGACATCCTCCGCCGTGTTGATCCAACAACTAAGTTTTCTTCACACTCTTATGCTATGATTCCAAAACCTATATGCATTCTCGATCAGTAGCCAAAGACAACTACGCAGTCGTGCAGAAACATCTCAGGGCTAAAAAATCATCTTGCCGTCTACGTAGTCGTGCAGAAACATCTGAGGGCTAAAAAATCATCTTGCCGGCTACACAGTCGTGCAGAAACATCTGAGGGCTACAAAATCATCCTGCCGACTACGCAGTCGTGCAGAACCATCTCGAGGGCTTCAAAACTATACTTTGGATCATGCTCAGTTTTATATGGTGTTTATTCACGTTCGTCAAAGTAGTGAGGCTGGGTACTAAAAGGCCGCTCTTGTCTCCGGGTCCAACAAGTCTGGCATAGCGTCCCTGTTACCCGACAAGAGTATGCTGCTGGAGGGCCTACTCATGAAAAGACACGCATAAAATTTATATGCTGCTACATTATCCAATCGACAAAATTGCAACATCTGCAAATCATGCACCTTACAATTGTTTTGTATATCGCGCAAGTACACCTTTAATGCAGTTGCATCTATTTCTCCTTCTCAGCAGGTGCCCGGGGGCTAGGCGCTCTCGTGACGCGACGAGGCCAACCTCCTCGTCCATGACTGGTCTCTACAACAACTCACGCCTACGGTGCAAGACCCGAGTTGAGCACTTCCTCGGATGACAATTACTCGACGACGAGGAAGTCTTTAGTCTATGCTCGGCTGCAAGCAGTCGAACATAGCCTCGGGGGCTACTCCCATCGGGAGCGCTGACACGCACCCGACGAGCACTACTCGCGCAGCTGACAAGAACGACGGGGTTATCTTCAAAACAACTTGAGCATATGCTCGACTCTACGAGTCGCTGATACGTCCAAAACGTATCTATAATTTCTGCTTGCTCCATGCCTCTTTTGTGTGATATTTCTTTGATATTGATGAACTTCCATACACTTTTGATCATATTTGGACTAACCTATTAACTCAGTGCACCCCAGTTCCAGTTCCTGTTTTCTGCTGTTTTTCTATTTCAGGTTTCCCCCTTATTAAAAGTACCAGAAAAATTCCGGGAAAAATATAGGAAATATCAGCGTACCGGAAGCTTCGCGAAGAGCCCAGGAGGGGTCAGAGGGGAGCCAAGGGGCCCAGGCGGCCAGAGGGCGCGGCCAGGCCCATAGCCGCGCCTGGGGGCGCCTGGAGCCCCTGGCCCACCTCTGGCTGCCCCCTTTCGCCTATTTATTCCCCGTGACGAGAAACCCTCGGGGACGGAACCCTTTTTCGCGATCTCTCCTCTGTTCCGCTGCCGCGCTTCCAAGATCGGGCGCACCAGAAGACCTCTTCCCGGCATCCTGTCGGAAGGAGGAATCACCTCCGGGAGCTTCTCCACCACCATGGATCCTTCCCGGACGAACCGTGAGTAGTCCACCTTGGACCATGGGTCCATGATCAGTAGCTATGTGATGTTCTCCTCCCCTCTTTGTTCTTCATGGATTAGACCTCGTGAGCTGCCCTACATGATCGAGGCATATATGTAATCTTTCTGCTGTTGCTATGCTGAGTTTGCTGGGATCCGATGGATTATGAGATTATGTTCAGATTGTGATTGAGTTATATATTTGATTCTCTTCTTTTATATTTATGTTCTTGAGTAACTCTTGCATGTTCTCCGTTGCTGTTTATTGCTTTGGCCAAGTAGTAGGTAGTGACTCCTAGAGGGAGCGTTATGCATGATTGTGGGTTCATGCCCCCCGATGACTAGCTTGAGTGACAAAAACGTGAGTCTAGGGGATTTGCTGTTGCCACAAGGGGGAAAACAATGGTGATTGTACTTGCGGGTGCAAGGATTGTTTACTTTACGCAAACTTCTTTAATGCAGTTGTCCGTTGCTTTGAGTTTACACTTTGGGTGGGATTCGCAACTTAATACCAGTGAGATGTTCTGGATAGATATCTCAAGGTGGATGATTAGTGGGTAGATACAGATGGATTTCGGTCTACTTGTCTTGGCGTACCGCCCGTGCTTTTGAGCCTCTTCCTTTCTGTTTTGCATAATTAGCATTGGTTTGCGCACATAATCCTGTCAATTGCCCAACTGTAATTTGTTTACCTCACATGGCTATTTTATCGTCTTTTGGGAGAGAGACATCACTAGTGAACATCATGGGATCCCGGTCCATACTTCCACCACTATTTACACTATCAATTTACTTTCAGTATTTAGTTTTCAGTTGCTATCACTAGTTTTTTTTTATTTTAAGACTATAAAGCATGAGCTCCACAGTATTTTATTGCATGGGAGAACCAAAGGTTCTCAAAGAATAGTACAAGAATAGAATAAAGCAAAACAAGAAAGTAAAGGAAGTAATCTAATCCTACCTATACTATTGCAGGGAATTAATCCAAGAAATCAATCTAGTTTTAGGATATCCCTGCAATCTATGTGAAAGCAAGGTGATATCATGCACAAAGTGCCTTCTCCAGGAATGAAAAGAAGGTCTCTCATCCCTGAAGGTCTTCCCATTTCTGACTATCCAGATACACCAAGAGGCAGTAAGCATGACCTCCATGAAGAAGGACTGACCAAATGAATCTTTGGCCTGTTGTAAACAAGAATGCAAGGATCTAGTGCCCCCTCATGTAATTTGCAGATAGTTCCAGACTCTGCAAGTAAAGTTGCAAGAGAAGAACAGATGCAATCTGTCTTCCAGAGCATGTGAATGACACATCACACAAGAATTGTCCTCAGTGGGTGATCTCCAATGTCTCCTAACAAGTAGATCTTTAGTATTTAATCTGTCAAACATCAGGAGCCAACCAAAAACTTTGATCTTCATGGTGCACTTACTCCTCCATATCCAGGCACAAGATTGATCAGATGGCATGTGAGAATGCATAAGATTGTAGAACCCCTTGGCAGTATAACCATACTTACCAGGCCAGTACCAAGAATCAACAGCTTGAGGATCTCTCTGGAGATCTAGAAGCCAGTCCTTGAGACAGAAGTGCTCACCAGCAGCTTGTTGTGAGAGTGGCAAGTAGAACAAAAGATCTTCATCCTCCAAGCTCAAAAATTCATTAACAAATACTTTTTCATCTTTCACAAAAGAGAAAAGATGAGGCAACCTATATCGCAGTGTTCTACATGAGCCATTGATGCACCACCCATCTGACCAAAAAAGAGCAGAATCCCCAACATTAACCATGACAGAGGACACTGGTCTATATAGGTCACTTAGTTTGAGGATATCCCTCCACCAAAAGGATCCACAAAGCATAGTTGCGTGGGGGGCATTTCCATTATAATAAGTGTTCCAAATAAGAGAAACCCAAGGAACATTCACCTTATTATAAAACTTATGCAAATGCTTCAGGAGTAGAGCTTTGTTTTGCATTTGCAAGTTGGTAATACCCAGCCCACCTTTCTTTTTAGGTCTGCAAACAAGCTCCCAAGCAGCAAGAGATTGTCTTGGAGTATCAGAGTTTCCTCTCCAGAGGCATTGTCTCTGAATTCTCTCTAGCTGCTTGAAGATGCCCTGAGGGATAGCAAGACTGCAAAGGTGATAAATAGGCATGGAGGATAGGACTGAATTGAGTAACTGTAGCCTGGCCCCTTGGTTCAACATAGCAGAACTAGCAGAGAGTCTTCTTTCCACACTATCTACCAAAGGCATTAAATCCTGAATTTTAGGCCTGGTGGTACCAAGTGGTAAACCAAGGTAAGTGAAGGGCGTTTTTCCAATGGAGCATTCAAAAACTTCAGCAAGGTGAGCAGTCATAGCCTCATCAACATTCAGGGGGATTAAAGAGGATTTATTGAAATTGACTTTGAGACCAGTGGAAACATGGAACCTAATGAGCATATCCTTGATAGCCAAAAGCTGAGATTCATCAGCATGGATTACCATTATAGTGTCATCAGCATACTGAATGATGGGGTAATTTGGATCATGAGAAGTAATAGGCAATGTCAGGATTTGATCATGGAGCATTTTATTAACTACTGATTGTAAAAGATCAGCAGCCAATACAAACAACAGAGGAGACAAAGGATCTCCTTGTCTAACCCCTCTCTTGCAATAGAACTGTTTACCAGACACTCCATTCAACAGGATGGATGAAGATCCAGAGCCTAAAATCTCTCTAATCCAACTGATCCATTTCTGACAAAACCCCTTGTGTTCCAAAACCTGAAGGACAGCCTCATGCTCAATGGTGTCGAAAGCTTTTGCAAAGTCTAACTTCAGAATAAGTAATGGCTTTTTAGACTGTTTGCATTGGTGGATGTACTCAAAAGCCCATGCTAAGCAATCTTGAATAGATCTTGACTGAAGAAAGCCATATTGATTCAAGTGAATACACTGGAGAATAACCTTCTGAAGTCTATTAGCAAGCAACTTTGTGAGAAATTTAAGAAAGGTGTTAGTCAGTGATATAGGCCTAAAATCATTAGGGCAAACAGGAGCTAGCATTTTTGGAATCAAGGTGATTAAAGAACCATTTAGACATTCCAACTTGAGAGAACCATCAGCAAATTGAGAAAATCAGATTCATAAAATCAGATTGAATGATGGGCCAACTTCTTAAGGAATAAACCATTGAAACCATCTTGCCCAGGAGCTCTATCTATAGGGAGATCTTTGAGAACCTCATTAATCTCAGACTGAGTGAAAGGAGAGGCCAAATCCTTTAAACCCTCCACTGGGTGGATTAAATCAGGGAGATTGAACTCCATTTGGATGCCTTGGGAAACCCCCATTCTCTCTCTGTAAGAACTCCACAGCAAGTTGGCCATCTACTCATGATCAGAGAGAATAGCCCCATCAGGAGCATGTAAAGAGGAAATGGAATTCTTCCTCATTCTTTCAGAAGCCATAGCATGAAAGAATTTTGAATTCTCCTCTCCTACTTTAATGTCTCTGATAGTACACCTTTGCCTCCAATATAAAAATTGTAATCTGAGAAGATGTTCATGGTCAGATTTCACAATTTGTCTAAAATTGAACTCAGGTCTAGTTAGGGGTCTTAATTCCTCCAAAGAATCAAAAGCTAACACCACCTGTGAGCACTTGAGAATGACTTTTTTAAGAGATGCCATATTGAAGGACCACTTTTTGAGAGCATATCTGAGCCTTTTAAATTTCTTAGACAGAATGGTGGCAGCAGATTGAGCATCAATAGGAGCATTCCAAGAATTCTGCACACATTCCATGAACCCCGGTAGCTCAACCCAAAAGTTCTCAAACCTGAAAAGATTACTCTTTGGGATATCTGAGTCAATGGACACAATACAAGGCACATGATCAGATGAGGTCTTGGCCATGGGAAGAACAATTGTGTTTGGATAAACAGAGATCCAAGAACTAGAAGTAAAAAACCAGTCCAATTGTTCCAGCAAAGGCTCATCCTGCATGTTAGACCAAGTAAAAGCTCTTCCTTTAAGTGGCAACTCTAGAATCCCAAGGTGGCCAATTATTTCATTGAACAAAAAGATGTCATTAAGATCACCACCAGGCCTGTTTCTGTTCTCTAATGATCTTATGAAATTAAAGTCTCCTAACAGTAACCAATTATCACCATCAGGAATGTTAAGATCATATAACCATTGCATAAACTCATCCCTCATTGGACCCTGACAAGGTCCATAGACAGAGACCAAAGTCCAAACTTCAGCATTATGGACAGAGGTGAAGGAGATTGTAATGCCAAAACGATTAGACTCCACTAGGGTTCCATTGAACATGGATGAACTCCAGACCACAATAAGTCCACCAGAAGCTCCCACTGAAGGGGAGAAAGCAAAATTATAAAATCTACGAGGACAAAACTTTCTGACCAGACGAAGATCAAAAATCTTCACATTTGGTTTCTTGTAGACAAAGAATAGAACAACCACTTTCATCAATCTTCGCGCGCACATCACG
This sequence comes from Bromus sterilis, assembly GCA_950022295.1. NCBI lineage: Eukaryota > Viridiplantae > Streptophyta > Magnoliopsida > Poales > Poaceae > Bromus > Bromus sterilis. The sequence continues at coordinate 413,536,300 of OX465595.1, read as the reverse complement.
CTGCCTCTCAGCAGAATTCAGACCACGCACATTCCAGCACATAACACGCCAATTAAAATAATGAGAACTATTCATAGTGAACGAAGTTGAATATAACAGAACTCATGTTTGCATAACAGACATGATAGCATCCAGTGCAGTCGTACCAAAAGACCCAGGCATAAAAACTATAGTTCAGACTAAACAAAAGACCATAAATACTACACCCCACACACCCATAAAAGATAAAAGGCGTATTAATCATGATTAAACATCAGGACAGGTTGTAGTAGACGGTCCCGCCATAAGCTTGGACGTAGTAAGATCCTCTGGAGCGATGCCCAGGGAGATGCCCAGGGAGATGCCCAGATCCTGCATTGCACGGATTCGGGTGGGCGGAGGGATTTGAACTTCTTCTTCAGTCTGTGCAGCAGAAGGAGCTTGCAGTCTTGGCTTTTTAGCACATGGCTTCCTCAAAGGGCTGGGCTTCATCTGAACAACAGAGGTAGGATTGAAGCCAGACTTTTTTGCACAACTTCTTGTAATTCTTCGTGTGGAGAAGTCAACATCATCGCGCACCAGCGAGGGCCGAATGCGGCGCTTCTTACCAACAGAGGGTTCCTTAGCAGCAAGTAGTGCAGCAGGCACTGAAGGAACAATGCTGGGTGAAGCAATAGAAGAACTGTCCACATGGGGAGGTTCAATCCTCAATGGTTCAGAAACCAGCACTGGGCCCTCATCTGCAACCTAAAGAAGTAGGGACCAGTCTCCAGAAGGAGGAAGTGTTGAGGGCAAGATACTGATACACTTAGGGATGAACCATGCAGAGATAGTGGGAAATAAATCCATCCTTGCTCTTTCCAGGATCATCTGGGGAGGGAGAACTGGACCAAACTTAACACGACTGACCATTTCCTGAATTGGGTCCAGGACAATGACCTGTGGCTGATATGGAACAATGGCCCAGTCCTGCGCATTATAAACTGGTTCCTGATCCTCCACATTTGGCGCCTGAACTTCAATCACGTCAGAGTCAGAAGAGGAACTGGAGTCCGCAGAAGAATTGTTCTCCATAGAAATCTGATCCTGTGGGGGCATAGCATCTACCGGCTCATTCTCAGCTGCCACCTCATCATCCCAAGCAGGCCATCCAGCATCTGCATCAAGTGCAACATCATTGTTACCTTGTTCATGTTGTGGTTGATGTTGCAATGCAGCTTCATTCCAGCCCAAAGCAGGGTACGGTGGGGCACCCCAGCCAGGAAAAGGGGGTGGTATATGACCTGGCATGGCATGTGGATTTCCATCCATTGGCATAAAATCCTCATCCGCGGGTAGGACAGCATCAGCAAAATTGGCAGTGAGAATATAGATTGCTGCAGTCCAAGAAACCACTGTGCCCCCCATGGAGCAAATTCCCTGAAGACCACATCCCTCGTCACTAGAGCATTGTCAGGGAAAGAGGCATGAAACAGCGAGCGGACCATGCGCCTGTCAGTGTGATCCCACTCAATGAACTGCCCAAAAGTTCCAATAATCTCTGAAAGATAACGAGTATTTCTATAATCCAGAGGCACACCAATAAGCATGAGCCATCCAGTGCGATGACCATGAATAGCCCGGAAACCTTCTCCTTCATTGTGAGGAATGAATCTAACGAAAAACTCGTCACCTTCTTCATCAAATCCCAGCGCAAAAGGTGCATGCCCAACAAAAGATGCCCGAACAACTGGACTCTCAACTTCAAACAGGCCTACCCCTTGGAACCAGGTCTGTGCGGAGGGAACAATCACCTGAAGCTCCTAGGTGAGGAAGTGCAGCACTTGCTTGCGTCGGAAGCCAACCAAGTGCGCTGGCGGCGGTGGCTCAACAATCGCCACCATGTAGTGCTCATGCATCCGGGGTGGAGGTTGCGACGCAGAGTAGAAAGTCCGAGGAAATCTCTCAGGACCGCCATCCACAATGTCATGACCCGCAGGGAGGAAACGGCAAGGATCTAGCTCGAAGTTTGCCATGGGCGCAGAGGAACTCTGCGGCGATGTAGGTGGCGGAGCATTGTGAGGCAGAGCAGGGGAGCAAGGCGGCGATGAGGATGAAGCAGGAGAGCCGCCGCTGCTAAGATTGGGGTTTTTTGCGGGAGAGCTCGGGCGTATTTGAGGCGAAACCGAATCGTCGGAAGAGGACAAAGCTGGGGCTCGACTCCCAAAGTTTTTAGATGGGACTTTAGGCACCCAGATAGTAGCTACATTAATGAGGCATGGGCATTCTTTTTTTACGTGACAGGACCGGAAGCACAGTCTACAACGCACCCGGTTAGTACACGCGTTCGTTGCATGGCCCATGCTGATGCAGTTTTGGCAATCCCAGAAACTAGCAGCCATCTCCTCAATCATCTCGTCAAAACTTTGTAATTGTTTAACTGCCTCTTTAGGTGACGGGATCTTAACCGGGGAATCACGATCAGAATCATAATCCACCAACCTAGACGAGATAGGAGTCCTATTCTCCTCCGAAACAATCTCAGCCGAAACAACCCTATCTTCAAGTTCCGCATTGGAAGGAAATTCTACCGAATATTGCATGGAAGGTGATCCCGACTGATCCGGGATAGAATCAACAACTTCCGAACCGATAGGGGTGGCGGAAAAACTACCAAACTGAATCACTGCCCGTGCGGAAGCCGCCGGAGAGGTAGGTGGCGATGGAGGGCGATCATGAACAACAGCATTGACATGAACATGTGAAATTTCATGACGTGAAAAAGAGTAACCAGCTTCATGAACAAGTTGGGTGTCCCTACCAGTAGGGAGAAAACGATAACCCTTACAAGCTTCATAGTTCATAAAAGTCGCAAATTTAACTTTTTTGTGCTTGGGGATCGGGGACTTGAACGCCGACTTGGATGGAGATTTCATCATCGCAGCTAAACCTAGTTTAGCTCGACGTTTAGAGGGACTAACCAGAGTCCATTCTTCATCACATTCCACTTGCCAACAACGAAATTCCTTCTTCCAATCAGGACCACCGTTACCCCAAAGATGAAACAAGCAATGAAACTAAGGGCAAACAAAAGTCTTCTGCTGGTATATGAAGAAACCCACATCCTTGCAAGATACATGAAAACCATAAACCCGATCTTGCAAATGGAAAACCTAGAGCCTGGAACAAAACCCTCCAATGGCAGATTCCAACGCCAAACTGACATTATCTTCATTCAAACGGAAGGAATGCCGCACAAAAGAAACTACCAGAGTAAAATGGTCAGATTCATCAGGGTGTACCGTGCGTTTGAAGATCCGATGAACATGTTCAGCCAGCTTGATCCCCGGGGAAAAGTCAAGTCCCATGGAGATTGATGCATGGACCGCCATAGAAATGGAGATCAGTCGATGCAAAACAGCGCAGTGAAGAGAAGGGTGGGAGCCGATTTCAAATCTCACGGTTGGACGTAGAGATCGCCGGCGACGAGGTGGCGGCTAGGGCTAAGGGGGTGGGAGCGGGGTGTAAGCCATATGTATAGTTGCTATCACTATCATTATTATCCCGTGCGTTTTATCCTTTGTAAACAACAAGGCCAGAGGAATTGACAACTCCTCTGTACTCGTTGGGAGCAAAGCTATCTCTGTGTGTGCAGGTCCAGGAGAAGCAAGTGATTATCTTCAAATGGCGCCTCACTTGCCGAACCACCTACTGATGGCTTCTCGCCCTTCGTTGGTTACCCCAAGTGGAAGGTTCAGATGTAGCGCAGCAGCAAGTTTCCCTCAGTGAAGATACCAAGGTTTGTCTCCAGTAGGACTCCAGAGATGATAAGTAGGTGTCAGCGGCGCAACTGACGTGGACCTGCACACAGACACAGATAACTTTGTTCCCAACGAAGTTCAGAGAGGTTGTCAATCTCTCCGGTCTTGTTGTTCACAAAGGGTAAAACACAAAGGATAATGATAGCAACTAAAAGTAAAAAAGTAGGAAAGTAAATATAGCGTCGAAACGGTAATAAGGATATGGACCGGGATACGTGATGTTCGCTAGTGATGTCTCTCTCCCAAAAGACGATAAAACTGCTATGCGAGGTAAACAAATTACAGAAGGGCAATTGACAGGATTATGAACGCACCGCAATGCTAACTATGCTACAAAAGAAAGGAAGAGGTTCAAAAGCACGGGCAGTACGCCAAAATAAGTAGACCGTAATCCAACTGCATCTACTACTAATCATGCACCTTGAGATATCTATCCAGAACATCTCACTGGTATTAAGTTGCGAGCCCCACCCAAAGTGTAAACCCAAAGCAACAGACAACTGCATTAAAAAGAACTTTGAGTAAACTAAACAATCCTTGCAACCGCGGTTACAAGCACCGTTGTTTTCCCCCTTGTGACAACAGCACATCCCCTAGACTCATGTTTCTGTCACTCAAGCGTGTCATCGGGGGGCATGAACCCACAATCGAGCATAACGTTCCCTCTTGGAGTCACTACCTACTACTTGGCCAAAGCAATAAACAACAACGGAGAACATGCAAGAATTACTTAGGAACAAAAATATAGGAGATAAAAACCAAATATATTACTCTATCACAATCTGAACATAATCTCATAATCCATCAGATCCCATCAAACTCAGCATAGCAATAGCAGAAAGATTACAAAAGTGCCTCGATCATGTAGGGCAGCTCACGAGGTCTAAACCATGAAGAACAAAAAGGGGAGGATAACATCACATAGCTACTAATCACGGACCCATGGTTCAAGGAAAACTACTCACGAGACATCCGGGGAGCATCCATGGTGGAGAGGAGACTCCCGGAGGTCGGCCCTCCCTCCGGCAGGGTGCCGGGAAGAGGTCTTCTGGTGCTCCCGATCTCGGAAGCGCGGCGGCGGCGGAACAGAGGCGAGTTTGCGAAATAGGGTTCTGTCTTCGGAGTCTCCCCATGACGGAGAATAAATAGGCGAAGGGGGGCAACCAGAGGTGGACCAGGGGCCCCAAGCACCCCCCTGGCGCGGTCAGGGGTGGGGCCGCGCCGGGTGGCCGCCTGGGCCCCCCTGGCTCCCCTCTGGCCCCACTCGGGCTCTTCGCGAAGCTTCCTGTACGCTGATTTTTCTTGTATTTATCCCGGATTTTTTCTGGCACTTTTTATATGGGGGAAAACTGAAATAGAAAAACAGAAGAAAACAGGAACTGGCACTGGGGTGCACTGAGTTAATAGGTTAGTCCAAATATGATCAAAAGTGTATGAAAGTGTATCTATAACCTAGCAATATCACACAAAACATGGATGGAGCAAGCAGAAATTATAGATACGTTTTGGACGTATTAACATCCCCAAGATTAATTCCTGCTCGTCCTCGAGTAGGTAAATGATAACAACATAATTTATGTGGTGACATGCTAGCAACCATAAAAGAACTTTGAAAAGTAAAGCAATCAAGGTTAGAGATTCAATTCAAGTCATAACATTCAAGAGTCTATAATAGCATTGAAACAAGTAACAAAATAACATTAGGTGCAAGAGCTCTCGCTGTCCGTGACTCGAATGTCTCCAAATGGTGTTTGCGTGCAAGAAGGGGGATAGGGAATACGAGAAAAAGTATTTGTTGAGAACTCAATCTACTAAAGTTTCACACTTGGTCCTCTTTGGAATCTTATCTTGACTCATCCCCGGACCACGAGCCAGGTACAAGTCAATTTGATCCACTCCTTTTCGATATTTTGAGCACGCATGCAATGGATGAGCGTAAGCACGAGAGTTGACACTTAGGATGGCAAAGAGAGAAGTACGGAGGAGGAAGACAAAAAGGATGATAAAGGCTCACATCAATGAGGACAATCATAGGCAAGAGATGCCAAATGATAGATATGATGTGAGGAGTAGGGATTGCCATGCAACGGATGCACATACGAGCTAGGAAGCTCTCCAAAGGAACTAGTGGGGGTGCATCTAACTTGCTCGCTCATGAAGACCTAGAGCTCGTTTGATGAGGCTCATCCTTGGAATATGCAAGCCAAGTTCTATAGTGTGAAGGTCCCCACATAGCTATATGCATAATGATCAGCTCTATGGAGTACAAGGATAGAAAGGGAGTACTAGTGTGGATCTCTCAAAAGGATAGTAGTGTTGCCCCTTTCTCTCTTTTTTTTATTTTTTTTGTAATTTTTTTGTGGCCTAAATGGCTCTTTCTATTTAACTCTCATTTGTCCTCTTTGGGATCTTTTATTGTGTCCACTTTGGGATCTTTTCCTCACTTAAGGGCAACACTCTATTTTACAAGAAGGTAAAGGAGATCTTTCACACTTTACAAGGTATTCAAAATCATAAAGAAGATGTAACTAACATGATGTATGCAATGTATGTCGCTGCCAGTGTAGCAGGAACATGTATGACATGAAGATCAAGTCATGAAGAGGTGGATGTTGCATGGCAATATATCTCGGAAAGGCTATGGAAATGCCTTGATAGGTAGGTATGGTGGTTGTTTTGAGGAAAGATATAAAGAGGCTTATGATGACAGAGCGTATCATGCCAAGGGTTTGGATGTACCGGCGAAGGTGGACACCAACTCTCGGAGTGAGAAGAAGGCAATGCACGGCACGGGAGAGGCTAGCAAAATATGGGAAGGTGGAAGTGTCAACTTTCAATACTTACATTAGTCCGAAGAACTCATGCACTTATTATCGGTAACTCTCAATCTAATAAGGAGGTTCACAAAGATACAAGTACCCCGAGGAGGAGTGTATGGGGGTTCGGTTATCCTTGCGCATCCTCGACTCATGATACGTGAGTGTTCTCTGATATTCGATCCCTCCAAAGATTAGTGATCTATCTACTAGCTAGAGTTCTCAACTAGTTTTGTAGGTTTTGAAAATACACACGGATTGCCCAAAATACGACACCTATCACTAATAGGCTAGAGCTCTTGACACCAAAAGTTCAAACATTACTCACATCAATACCTCAAAACTATTGCAAGTTAATACTAGAAGAAAATAGCAACCTCAATTACCTACTCTCAAGACAAGACACAACTCAGTGAAACAACCAACTCTCTTTAACAAGATAAACATGAAAACCAAAAAGAGTTCCATCAACAAACTAAACAAAAGCCAAGGCTCTTGCTAAAGACAAACTAAGACTAAAACTAAACATGACAGTAGCTATTAAAAGATAAAGAACACACAACTGCAAAAAGATAAGCAGGAAAAATCCTTTGATGTGTTCTAGAATTTGAAAGTGGGGCGTGTTTCTCTCCCACACAAAGTAAGACGGGGTCTAACTTGTTATGAACAGCAAACAAAGCTAAAGAAAACTAAAAATAAAACCTAAGAGCGAGACGCTCCAAGCATAGCACATAACGCATGAAGTGATAAAAATATAGTGAGACGAAGAACGAACTGATGATTGTTGATGGAGAAGGGCATGCACGGGGGCATCCCCAAGCTTAGACGCTTGAGTCTCCTTGAATATTTGTTGGGTATGCATGGGGGCATCCCCAAGCTTGAGCGCTTGACACTCCTGGATCTTCTTTCATCATCTTCCATCGCACACTTGAAAACTCCCTTCATACATAACTAATCATAAGCTGATTAGAGAGGTTAGTACCCTTAATAATTTTTCCCCACTGGATATAAAGATAATCTTGAAGATCTACTGTTTCTCAAGAGTGCAAAAAAGTTTTTGCAAAGAAAAAGCAAGCTTAAGGTTTGCAAAAGTTAGGAGAGACAAAACGTGGCAGAATCTGTGAAAAACAGAACAGTAGGTAGTAAAGAATTTTTTAGGGGCACTTCTGCAACTCAAATCAAAAAACTCAGAACATACGGAAGTTTCGTAATTGTATAGAGCACGCTCTGTAAAAATTTCAGCTCAAAAAGATGAACTGGGATTTTTCTGGATTTTTTCTGGTCACGAGGACAGAATCTGTTTTCTGGACAGCATGTCACAACTTTTACTTCCCTTGCCGTAAGAGGCTATAACTTGGCACAAAGCTGAAAAATAAAGATACAATGATGTTGCTACAGTAGTAAAAATCATCAAGACACAACAAAAGCAAAAAGAAAAACCTAAATTCGTTGCGGGCTGCCTCCCGAAAGCGCTTTCTTTTATGCCTTTAAGCTAGGCATGATGCAAAAGATCAAGTTGTAGCAATCGAATCATTATCAAGATCATCAAAAAGCTCTTCAATTGTACAACTAGTCTTAAGAGGTCTTTCAAATAAAGGCCTAATGAAGATACTTCTAGGGAGAAAACCAAAAGGCGGAAAATCAATGGAAGATTCATTTATAAAATTATCAAAGAGAGGTATTTCTTCCAAAGTTTTCACGGTTTCAACTTTTTTAGCATAGGCTGGTTTATTTTTAGGTCGGGGAACCCTAGGGACATAATTGAACTTAGGTTCCCTTCTTGCTGAAGTTTCTACCTTTTTTGGTTTGATTGAGGAAAAAGTAGTTCCTAGAGTATTAATGATTTCCTCAATCTTATCAATCCTAGAAAGATCCGTATCACGGGATTTGATGACCTCCAAAGTATTAATAATTTTAAGCATGGAGCTATCAAGCCTATTCAAATTCCCTTGAATCTTGCGATCCAACTCATTTATCCTAGTTATACTTGGTATTTCTAACTCTATCTTTTCAAGTTTCTTCATAATGTGAGCTAGAGTTATATCTTCTTGTATGCTAGCAATAGGAAGATTTCCAACAAGATTTTCAATAACATTAAGAGACTCCCAAGTCGGGGCTTCTAGAAAATTCCCATTCATAGCAGTATCTAATATGAACCTATTCCAAGGAGTAATCCCGACATAAAAATTTCTAAGCAGGATAGTAGTGGATTGCTTCTTGGTGGCTCTTTTTTGAGAATCATTAATTCTATACCAAGCATCTTTTAAACTTTCTCCACCTTTTTGTTTAAAGGTGAGAACCTCTGTCTCAACAAAGGCAAAAGGGCCAGACATAATGACAACTAGCAAGATAAATAATTTTTTTGTAAATTTTGATAAAAGACACAAAGATAAAAACTGAAAGGTAAACTAACAAGACTAAAAAACAAAGGTAAAGGGTAGTGTACAACTCCCCTATCTTAGCACTCGGAGTCCCCGACAACGGCGCCAGAAATTCGCTTGATGGCTTCTCGCCCTTCGTTGGTTACCCCAAGTGGAAGGTTGAGATGTAGCGCAGCAGCAAGTTTCCCTCAGTGAAGATACCAAGGTTTGTCTCCAGTAGGACTCCAGAGATGATAAGTAGGTGTCAGCGGCGCAACTGACGTGGACCTGCACACAGACACAGATAACTTTGTTCCCAACGAAGTTCAGAGAGGTTGTCAATCTCTCCGGTCTTGTTGTTCACAAAGGGTAAAACACAAAGGGAAGTAAATATAGCGTGGAAACAGTAATAAGGATATGGACCGGGATACGTGATGTTCGCTAGTAATGTCTCTCTCCCAAAAGACGATAAAACTGCTATGCGAGGTAAACAAATTACAGAAGGGCAATTGACAGGATTATGAACGCACCGCAATGCTAACTATGCTACAAAAGAAAGGAAGAGGCTCAAAAGCACGGGCAGTACGCCAAAATAAGTAGACCGTAATCCACCTGCATCTACTACTAATCATCCACCTTGAGATATCTATCCAGAACATCTCGCTGGTATTAAGTTGCGAGCCCCACCCAAAGTGTAAACCCAAAGCAACAAACAACTGCATTAAAAAGAACTTTGCGTAAACTAAACAATCCTTGCAACCGCGGTTACAAGCACCGTTGTTTTCCCCCTTGTGGCAACAGCACATTCCCTAGACTCATGTTTCTGTCACTCAAGCGTGTCATCGGGGGGCATGAACCCACAATCGAGCATAACGTTCCCTCTTGGAGTCACTACCTACTACTTGGCCAAAGCAATAAACAACAACGGAGAACATGCAAGAATTACTTAGGAACAAAAATATAAGAGATAAAAACCAAATATATTACTCTATCACAATCTGAACATAATCTCATAATCCATCAGATCCCATCAAACTCAGCATAGCAATAGCAGAAAGATTACAAAAGTGCCTCGATCATGTAGGGCAGCTCACGAGGTCTAAACCATGAAGAACAAAGAGGGGAGGAGAACATCACATAGCTACTGATCACGGACCCATGGTCCAAGGAAAACTACTCACGAGATATCCGGGGAGCATCCATGGTGGAGAGGAGACTCCCGGAGGTCATCCCTCCCTCCGGCAGGGTGCCGGGAAGAGGTCGTCTGGTGCTCCCGATCTCGGCGGCGGCGGAACAGAGGCGAGTTTGCGAAATAGGGTTGTGTCTTCGGAGTTTCCCCGTGACGGAGAATAAATAGGTGAAGGGGGGCAGCCAGAGGTGGACCAGGGGCCCCAGGCGCCCCCCTGGCGCGGCCAGGGGTGGGGCCGCGCCGAGTGGCCGCCTGGGCCCCCCTGGCTCCCCTCTGGCCCCACTCGGGATCTTCGCGAAGCTTCCTGTACACTGTTTTTCCTGTATTTTTCCCGGAATTTTTCTGGCACTTTTTATATGGGGGAAAACTGAAATAGAAAAACAGTAGAAAACAGGAACTGGCACTGGGGTGCACTGAGTTAATAGGTTAGTCCAAATATGATCAAAAGTGTATGAAAGTGTATCTAGAACCTAGCAATATCACACAAAACATGCATGGAGAAAGAAGAAATTATAGATACATTTTGGACGTATCACCTACTTGTTGACCTTGGAGTCCTACTGGAGACAATCTTAAACATTAGCATCTTCGCTAACGGAAATTTGCCGCTACGCTGCATCTCACCTTCCACTTGGGGTAACCAACGAGGGACGAGAAGCTATCTCGTGTATCAAGAAAATTTCTAGCGTCGTTTCCGGGGACTCCACTTTTCAAGATAGGGGAGTTGCACACTATCTTTTATCTTTGCTTTTTAGTCTTGTTAGTTTACCTTTGAATTTTTGCTTTAGTGTCTTTTATCAAAAATCAAAAAATATATTTATCTTTCTTGCTGCTGCTATGGGTTCCTCTGAGAACACCAAGTTGTGTGATTTCACTAGTCACAACAACAGTGACTTTATTTGTACTCATATTGCTACACCTGCTACTTTAGCACCTTCTTATGAGATTAAACCTGCTTTGCTGAACCTTGTTATGAAAGATCAATTCTCTTGTGCTAGAGATGATGCTGCTTTGCACTTAAATAATTTTATTGAGCTTTTTGATATGCAAAAGTACAATGAAGTAGATGGTGATATTGTTAAGCTTAAGCTTTTTTCCTTTCTCTTAGAGGGATGAAGCTAAAATCTGGTTTCAATCCTTGCCTAAGAATAGCATAGATTCTTGGGATAAGTGCAAGGATGCTTTTATCGGGAAGTACTACCCCCCTGCAACGATTATCCAGTTGAGGAGCTTTATTATGAATTTTAAACAATTGGATAATGAACTCGTTGCCCAAGCTTGGGAACGCATGAAATCTCTTGTTAAGAATTGCCCTACGCATGGTTTGACTACTTGGATGGTTATCCAGACTTTTTATGCAGGCTTGAACTTTACCTCGCGGAACTTGTTAGATTCGGCCGCGGGAGAAACCTTTATGTCAACTACACTCGGTGCTGCCACAAAACTTCTCGATGAGATGATGACCAACTATTCCTAATGGCACACCGAAAGAGCTCCAACAGGTAGGAAGGTAAACTCTCTCGAGGAGATCTTCTCCCTAAATGAAAAAGTTGACTTGATCATGTCTTTACTTACCAAGCAATCTCCTATTGATCCTCAAAATGTTCCTTTAAATTCTTTGATTGCTCAGGATCAAGTAGATGTGAACTTTATCTCTAGAAACAACTTCAACAACAATGCTTATAGGAGTAACTTTGGTAGAAATCCTAGACCGTTCCCCTACAACAACTATGGGAACAACAACACTTATCCTAGCACCAAAAACTCTGCCCCAAGAAACAGTGACTTGCCTAGTTATGAGAAACTTTTGGAAATAGAGAAGGACACTAAGAACTACATGCACACCCAGTATGAACAAAATAGGACCTTCTCTAGGAATTAGATGAGCACACTTCCATCTTGCAAAACATTGGTAGACAACTAGAGAGTCTGAACATTGAGATTTCTAACCTTCAGACTAGGCTCACCACCACGGAGCCCAAGTTTCCAATATGTCTCACACACAGGCTACTTTGATAAATCAAATGGCAGCCAAACCAAAGGTTAACCCTATGGAAGAATATATAATTAAGAGTCTTCATACACACCATACTGTTGCTACTATCCAAGTGGTTGAGGATATCCAAACTCTTAGCACCCAATGCGCCCCTAGTCCCATAGGACCTATTAATGGTGATGCTATGACCTCAACCGTAGAAGAAGAAATTCCTATGACTATAGAAGCTACCAAACAAGTGAGCCTAAAGGACACCACTACCACTCTGCTTGATAGTAGTGACCTTGATTTTGATAATTGCACTCTTTCTGAAGTTATTCATTTCCATCACAAGATGTCTAGAGACCCCCACACTAGCACACTTAATCTTGCCTTCACGGAGCATATCACTAATGCTCTCATCAAAGCTAGGGAGGAGAAGCATAGGTTAGAAGCCTCCATACCTAGAAAGCTAGAAGATGGTTGGGATCCTATGATTAAAATTAAGTTGAATAACTTTTCTTGCTTTGCTTTATGTGATCTTGGAGCTAGTACCTCTGTTATGCCCAAAAGAATGTATGATATATTTGAGTTGAAACCTTTTCATGCTTGTTCTTTTGGTGTTCGTCTCGTCGATTCTTCCGTAAAGAAACCTTTGGGGAAGATAGATGATGTTCTTATCATTGTCAATGACAACTATGTTCCCGTTGATTTTACTATTATGGACATTGAATGTGAACCTTCTTGTCCAATTATTTTGGGACGTCCTTTTCTTCGCACCGTAGGTGCTGTTATTGATATGAAAGAAGGGATTATAAAATTCCAATTCCCTCTCAAGAAAGGGATGGAACACTTCCCTAGGAAAAAGATTAAGTTGCCTTTCGAGTCCGTCACACGGGCTAGTTATTTTCTCGAAAAGACTTGATCTATTTGCATTAAGCCTAGCTAATGGCTTTAAAGAAGCGCTTTCGGGAGGCAGCCCGCAACAAATTTAGGATTTATATTTTTTTCCTTCTATTTTTAGTGGTCTTGATGATTTTTACTACTGTAGAAACACCATTGTATCTTTACTTTCCAAGCTTTGTGCCTTTTATAGCCTCATACGACAAGGGAAGTGAAAGTTGTGACATGCTGTCCAGAAAACAGATTCTGTCCTCGTGACTAGAAAAATCAGAGAAAAATCCTAGTTCGTCTTTTTGAGCTGAATTTTTTACACATCGCTCTATACAATTACGAAACTTTCGTACGTTCTGAGTTTTTTGATTTGAGTTGCAGAAGTACCCCTAAAAAATTCTTTACTACCTGTTGGTCTGTTTTTCACAGATTATGTCCTGTTTTGCTTTTTCTTCGTTTTGAAAACCTTAAGCTTGCTTTTTCTTTGCAAAATCTTTTTAGCAATCTTGAGAAACAATAGCTCTTCAAGGTTATCTTTATTTCCAGTAGATAAAAAATTATTTTATTATGGGTACTAACCTCGCTAATCAGATTATGATGAGTTATGTATGAAGGGAGTTTTCAAGTCTGCGAGGGAAGATGATGAAAGAAGATTAAGAAGTGTCCAGCGTTCAAGCTTGGGGATGTCCCCATGCATCCCCAAGAAATATTCAAGGATAATCAAGCGTCTAAGCTTGGGGATGCCCCCGTGCATCCCCTTCTCCATTGACAATTATCAGTTCGTCTCTCGTTTCACTATATTAATATCACTTCATGTGTTATGTGCTATTCTTGGAGCGTCTCGCTCTTAGGTTTTGTTTTTAGTTTTCTTTAGCTTTGCTTGCTGTTCATAACAAGTTAGGGCCCATATTTCTTTGTGTGGGAGAGAAACACGCTCCACTTCCAAAATTTAGAACACAACATAGGACTTTTCCTGCTTATCTTTGCTGTGTTTGTTCTTTATCTTTCCGTAGCTACTTTCATGCTTTGCTCTTAGCTTTCATGTTTATCTTTTCAAAGAGCTTTTTTTTAGTTTGTTGCTGGAACTCTCTTGAGTTTTCATGTTTATCTTGTTTAGAGAGTTTGCCTGTTGCACTGAGTTTTGTGTCTTGACTTGAAGTAGGTAATTGAGGTTGCTATTCTTTTTGTAGTAGTAACTTGCAAAAGTTTTGAGGTGTTGTCTTGAGTAATGTTTGGACTTTTGGTGTCAAGAGCTTTAGCCTATTAGTGATAGATGTCGTATTCTGGGAAATTCGTATTTATTTTCAAAAACCTACAAATTAGTTGAGAACTTTAGCTACTAGTTGGATCACTACTCTTCTGAGGGGTCGAATATTAGAGTACACTCACTTACCATGAGTCGAGGATGCGCAAGGATAACCAAACCCCCATACACTCCTCCTCGGGGTACTTGTCTGTTTGTGAACCTCCTTATTAGAGTGAGAGTTACCGATAATAAGTGCATGAGTTCTTCGGACTAATGTGAGTATTCGAAAGTTGACACTTCCACCTTCCCATATTTAGCTAGCCTTCCATGTGTCGTGTATTGCTTTCTTCTCACTCCAAGAGTTAGCGTCCACCTTCGCCGGTACATCCAAACCCTTGGCACGATACGCTCCGTCATCATAAGCCTCCTTATATCCTTTCTCAAAACAGCCACCATACCTACCTATCAAGGCATTTCCATAGCCTTTCCGAGATACATTGCCATGCAACATCCATCTTTTCATGACTTGATCTTCATGCCATACATGCTACTTGCTTGATCGATGAGCCGCATGCTAGTTGGGCCTTGCCCTAATCATTGCTACATGACGCGCTAGTATCATTGCATATCCTGCTACACTGACAGGGGCATACATTTGCATACATCATGATATTTACATTTTCTTTATGATTCAAGTACTTTGTAAAGTGTGAAAGATCTTCTATACTTTTTGTAATATATAGAGTGTTGCCCCTAAAGTGAGGAAAAGATCCCAAAGAAGACAAATTAAAAGATCCCAAAGAGGACAAATTAAAAGATCCCAAAGAGGAGAAATGAGAGTTACATAGAAAGAGCCATTGAGGCCACCAAAAAATACAAAAAAATAGAAAAAATAGAAAAAAAGAGAAAGAGAAAAAAATTAAAAAAAGAGAGGGGGCACACTACTATTCTTTTTTGAGAAGATCCACACTCGTACTCCATCTTGTATCTTATACTCCATAGAGATTATCATTCATGCATATAACTATGTGGGGACCTTCACACTATAGAACTTGGCTTGTATATTCCAATGATGAGCCTCCTCAAATGAGCTCTAGGTCTTCTTGAGCAAGCAAGTTGGATGCACCCCCACTAGTTCCATTGGAGAGCTTACCTTCGCTCATATGTGCATCCGTTGCATGGCAATCCCTACTCCTCACATCATATCTATCATTTGGCCTTCTCTTGCCTATGATTGTCCTCATTGATGTGAGCCTTTCACACCTTTTTGTCTTCCTCCTCCACCTTATTCTCTCTTTGCCATCCTAAGTGTCAACTTTCTTGGTTACGCTCCTCCATTGCATGAGTGCTCAAAATATCGAAAAGGAGTGGATCATTTTGACTTGTACCTGGCTAGTGGTCTGGGGATGAGTCAAGATAAGATTCCAAAGAAGACCAAGTGTGAAACTTTAGTAGATTGAGTTCTCAACAATAAAAATACTTTTTCTCATATATCCCTACCCCCTTTCTTGCACGCAAACACCATTTGGAGACATTCGAGTCACGGACAGCGAGAGCTCTTGCACCATTATGTTCTTATGTTGCTTATTTCAATGTTAGATATAGACTCTTGCCTGTTATGACTTGAATTGAATTGCATGCCTTGATTGCTTTACTTACAAAGTTCTTATATGGTTGTTAGCGTGTCACCACAGAAATTATGCTTGTTATCATTTACCTACTCGAGGACGAGCAGGAATTAATCTTGGGGATGTTGATACGTCCAAAATGTATCTATAATTTCTGCTTGCTCCATGCCTCTTTTGTGTGATATTGCTTTGATATTGATTAACTTCCATACACTTTTGATCATATTTGGACTAACCCATTAACTCAGGCACCCCAGTGCCAGTTCCTGTTTTCTGCTGTTTTTCTATTTCAGGTTTCCCCCTTATTAAAAGTACCAGAAAAATTCCGGGAAAAATATAGGAAAAATCAGCGTACCGGAAACTTCGCGAACAGCCCAGGAGGGGCCAGAGGGGAGCCAGGGGGCCCCAGGCGGCCAGAGGGCGCGGCCAGGCCCCTGGCCGCGCCAGGGGGGCACCTGGAGCCCCTGACCCACCTCTAGCTGCCCCCTTTCGACTATTTATTCCCCATGACGAGAAACCCTCGGGGACGGAACCCTTTTCGCGATCTCTCCTCTGTTCTGCCGCCGCCGCGCTTACAAGATCGGGAAAGCAGCAGACCTCTTCCCGGCACCCTGCCGGAGGGAGGAATCACCTCCGGGAGCATCTCCACCACCATGGATGCTTCCCGGACGAACCGTGAGTAGTCCACCTTGGACCATGGGTCCATGATCAGTAGCTATGTGATGTTCTCCTCCCCTCTTTGTTCTTCATGGATTAGACCTCGTGAGCTGCCCTACATGATCGAGGCACATATGTAATCTTTCTGCTGTTGCTATGCTGAGTTTGCTGGGATCCGATGGATTATGAGATTATTTTCAGATTGTGATTGAGTTATATATTTGATTCTCTTTTTTTATATTTATGATCTTGAGTAACTATTACATGTTCTCTGTTGCTGTTTATTGCTTTGGCCAAGTAGTAGGTAGTGACTCCAAGAGGGAGCGTTATGCATGATTGTGGGTTCATGCCCCCCGATGACTAGCTTGAGTGACAGAAACATGAGTCTAGGGGATGTGATGTTGCCACAAGGGGGAAAACAAAGGTTCTTGTACTTGCGGGTGCAAGGATTGTTTACTTTACGCAAAGTTCAATAATGCAGTTGTCCGTTGCTTTGAGTTTACACTTTGGGTGGGATTCGCAACTTAATTCCAGCGAGATGTTCTGGATAGATAACTCAAGGTGGATGATTAGTGGGTAGATACAGATGGATTTCGGTCTACTTGTCTTGGCGTACCGCCCGTGCTTTTGAGCCTCTTCCTTTCTATTTTGCATAATTAGCATTGGTTTGCGCACATAATCCTGTCAATTGCCCAGCTGTAATTTGTTTACCTCGCATGGCTATTTTATCGTCTTTTGGGAGAGAGACATCACTAGTGAACATCATGGGAGCCCGGTCCATACTTCCACCACTGTTTACACTATCAATTTACTTTCAGTATTTACTTTTTAGTTGCTATCACTATCATTATTATCCCGTGCGTTTTATCCTTTGTAAACAACAAGGCCGGAGGAATTGACAACTCCTCTATACTCGTTGGGAGCGAAGCTATCTGTGTGTGTGCAGGTCCAGGAGAAGCAAGTGATTATCTTCAAACGGCGCCTCACTTGCCGAACCACCTACTTGTTGACCTTGGAGTCCAACTGGAGACAATCTTAAACCTTAGCTTCTTCGCTAAGGGAAATTTGCCGCTACACTACATCTCACCTTCCACTTGGGGTAACCAACGAGGGACGAGAAGCTATCTCGTGTATCATTCGCACATAGCCTCGGGGGCTACTCCCATCGGGAGCGCTGACGCGCACCCGATGAGCGCTGCTCGCACATCCTACAAGAAGACGAACCGGACTGTAATTTCAATGCTTCATCCAAATACTCCCATCGGGAGCGTACTCACGACATCTTCGACTGTTCATCAGCAAATGATCGACACGCACTACGGCGGCTACTGCAGATTCGAGTCCCTGCGCGACTCTTCGAGTCCCCCAGGAAGTCGGGGGCTACTGACGAGGGGGTGACCCCACGACTCCTCTACGTGAGGGTACCTGGTGCGTGTAATGGCTGGCGGCCCACAAGAGGTTGATACACGAGATAGCTTCTCGTCCCTCGTTGGTTACCCCAAGTGGAAGCTGAGATGTACCGTAGTGGCAAATTTCCCTTGGTAAAGATACCAAGGTTGAAAAGATCGTCTCCCGTAGGACTCCAACAGATACAAGTAGGTGGTGAAGTGAACAATTGACGTCGTTTAACAATCTAAGGATTGCTAACTTCACCTGGACCTGCACAGACAACAGATAGCTTTGCTCCCAACGAGTTCAGAGGAGTTGTCAATTCCTCCGGCCTTGTTGTTTACAAAGGATAAAACGCACGGGATAATAATGATAGTGATAGCTACGGAAAAGTAAATAATGAAAGTAAATTGAAGGTGTAAACAGTGTTGGTAATATGAACCTGGGTCCCATGATGTTCACTAGTGATGTCTCTCTCCCAAAAGACGATAAAATAGCAATGCGAAGTAAACAAATTACAGCTGGGCAATTGACAGGATTATGTGCGCAAACCAATGCTAATGATGGAAAACATAAAGGAAGAGGCTCAAAAGCACGGGCGGTACGCCAAGACAAGTAGACCGAAATCCATCTGCATCTACCCACTAATCATCCACCTTGAGATATCTATCCAGAACATCTCGCTGATATTAAGTTGCGAATCCCACCCAAAGTGTAAACTCAAAGCAATAGACAACTGCATTAAAGAACTTTGCGTAAAGTAAACAATCCTTGCACCCGCAAGTACAAGAACCGTTGTTTTCCCCCTTGTGGCAACAACACATCCCCTAGACTCATGTTTCTGTCACTCAAGCTAGTCATCGGGGGGCATGAACGCACAATCATGCATAACGCTCCCTCTTGGAGTCACTACCTACTACTTGGCCAAAGCAATAAACAACAACGGATAACATGCAAGAGTTACTCAAGAACATAAATATAAAAGAAGAGAATCAAATATATAACTCAATCACAATCTGAACATAATCTCATAATCCATTGGATCCCAGCAAACTCAGCATAGCAACAGCAGAAATATTACATATGTGCCTCGATCATTTAGGGCATCTCACGAGGTCTAATCCATGAAGAACAAAGAGGGGAGGAGAACATCACATAGCTACTGATCATGGACCCATGTTCCAAGGTGGACTACTCAAGGTTCGTCCGGGAAGCATCCATGGTGGTGGAGAAGCTCCCGGAGGTGATTCTTCCCTCCGGGAGGGTGCCGGGAAGAGGTCTTCTGGTGCTCCCGATCTTGGAAGCGCGGCGGCGGAACAAGGAGAGATCGCGAAAAAGGGTTCCGTCCTCGAGGGTTTCTCATCACGGGGAATAAATAGGCGAAAGGGGGCTGCCAGAGGTGGGCCAGGGGCTCCAGGGGCCTGGCCGCCTGGGCCCCCCTGGCTCCCCTCTGGACCCTCTCGGGCTTTTCTCGAAGCTTCCGGTACGCTGATTTTTCCTATATTTTTCCCGGAATTTTTCTGGTACTTTTAGTAAGTGGGAAACCTGAAATAGAAAAACAGCAGAAAACAGGAACTGGTACTGGGGTGCACTGAGTTAATAGGTTAGTCCAAATATGATCAAAAGTGTATGGAAGTTCATCAATATCATAGCAATATCACACAAAAGAGGCATGGAGCAAGCATAAATTATAGATACATTTTGGACGTATCAGAGGCTCACTCGTGGAGACCGACATGATGGAATAAGACGTGAAGCCGAAGACTTGAGGCGCAAGACAAGGACTCCTACTTGTAGTCGACTAGGACTCATTTAAACCCCTACCTGGCTATCTATATTAAGCGAGACAGGGGCAACTCTCTAGACAATATCTCAACCCCCATGCACAGAACTAGACAGATCTCTCTCCACCAAAGCCCTCGCGGCACCCCTGTACATCATCATCAATACAAGATCAGACAAGCAGCATGTAGGGTTTTCCCTCTGGGGGCCTGAAGCTGGGTAAATCGTGCCCCATGTGTCTCTTGTCCGCCCTCCGAGGAATCCAATAGACATCTACTCATCTAGCCTTGCGAGAACTCTCCTGGGCCTCCACTATAATCGCCCCCTCACGCAATAATATTGAGCAGGAAGTGCTTCTCCTGTTAGCCGATGAGTATCGTCCAACCTATGCCTCCTCTATGACTAACCCAGGGTCCCTGACCATGGGATTTGCCGGAGCTGATCCCCGTCACCAAGGTTTGTCTCCAGTAGGACTCCGACAACGACAGGAAGGTGAAAACGGCACCAACAATTAGGCGGTTGGCGTGGACCTGCACACACAATAGATAACTTTTCTCCCAACGAGTTCAGAGAGGTTGTCAATCCCTCTGGCCTTGTTGTTTACAAAGGATCAAACGCACGGGATAATAATGATAGCGATAGCAACAGAAAAGGAAATTAAGGGAAAATAAATAGTGGGTGTAAACAGTGTTGGAAATATGGACCGAGGTCCCATGATGTTCACTAGTGATGTCTCTCTCCCAAGAGACGATAAAATAGCCATGCGAGGTAAACAAATTACGGCTGGGCAATTGATAGGATTATGTGCGCAAACCAAAACTAACTATGCCATAAAGAAAGGAAGAGGCTCAAAAGCATGGGCGGTATGCCAAGACAAGTAGACCGAAATTCATCTGCATCTACCTACTAATCATCCACCTTGAGATATGTATCCAGAACATCTCGCTGGTATTAAGTTGCGAATCCCACCCAAAGTGTAAACTCAAAGCAACAGACAACTACATTAAAGAACTTTGCGTAAAGTAAACAATCCTTGCACCCGCAAGTACAAGCACCGTTGTTTTCTCCCTTGTGGCAACAACTAATCCCCTAGACTCATGTTTCTGTCACTCAAGCTAGTCATCAGGGGGCATGAACCCACAATCATGCATAACGCTCCCTCTTGGAGTCACTACCTACTACTTGGCCAAAGAAATAAACAACAACGGAGAACATGCAAGAATTACTCAAGAACATAAATATAAAAGAGGATAATCAAATATATTACTCAAAAACAATCTGAACATTGTCTCATAATCCATCAGATCCCAGCAAACTCAGCATAGCAACAGCAGAAATATTACATATGTGCCTCGATCATGTAGGGCATCTCACGAGGTCTAAACCATGAACAACAAAGAGGGGAGGAGAACATCACATAGCTATTGATCATGGACCCATGGTCCAAGGTGGACTACTCACGGTTCATCCGGGAAGCATCCATGGTGGTGGAGAAGCTCCCGGAGGTGGTTCCTCCCTCCGGCAGGGTGCCGGGAAGAGGGCTCCTGGTGCTCCCGATCTTGGAAGCGCGGCGGCGGCGGAACAGAGGAGAGATCGCGAAAAAGGGTTCTGTCCTCGAGGGTTTCGGTACGAGAGGGATATATAGGCGAAGGGGGGCAGCCAGAGGTGGACCAGGGGGCCCAGGTGGCCGCCTGGGTCACCCCTGGCTCCCCTCTGGCCCCACTTGGGCTCTTCCCTAAGCTTCCTGTACGCTGCTTTTTCCTATATTTTTCCCGAAATTTTTCTCGCGCTTTAAGTAATGGGAAAACCTGAAATACAAAAACAGCAGAAAATAGGAACTGGCACTAGGGTGCACTGAGTTAATAGGTTAGTCCAAATATGATCAAAAGTGTATGGAAGTGCATCAATATCATAGCAATATCGCACAAAAGATGCATGGAGCAAGCATAAATTATAGATACGTTTTGGACGTATCAACATCCCCAAGCTTAATTCCTGCTCGTCCTCGAGTAGGTAAATGATAACAAGCATAATTTCTGTGGTGACATGCTACCAACCATATAAGAACTTTTAAGTAAAGCAATCAAGGCATGTAATTCAATTCAAGTCATAACAGGCTAGAGTCTACATTAGCATTGAAACAAGCAACATAAGAACATAAAGGTGCAAGAGCTCTCGCTGTCCGTGACTCGAATGTCTCCAAATTGTGTTTGCGTGCAAGAAAGGGGATAGGGATATACGAGAGAGTAAATCAAAGTTTTTATTGTTGAGAACTTAATCTACTAAATTTTCACACTTGGTCTTCTTTGTAATCTTATCTTGACTCATCCCCAGACCACTAGCCAGGTACAAGTCAAAATGATCCACTCCCTTTCGATATTTTGAGCACTCATGCAATGGATGAGCGTAAGCAAGAAAGTTGACACTAAGAATGGCAAAGAGAGAAAAATGATGGGGGAGGAAGACAAAAAAGGTGTGAACGGCTCACATCAATGAGGACAATCATAGGAGAGAGAAATCCAACTGATAGATATGATGTGAGGAGTAGGGATTGCCATGCAACGGATGCACATATGAGCTAAGGTAAGCTCTCCAATGGAACTAGTGGGGGTGCATCCAACTTTCTTGCTCAAGAAGACCTAGAGCTCATTTGAGGAGGCTCATCATTGGAATATACAAGCCAAGTTCTATAGTGTGAAGGTCCCCACATAGCTATATGCATGAATGATAATCTCTATGGAGTACAAGATACAAGATGGAGTACGAGTGTGGATCTCTCAAAAGGAATAGTAGTGTGCCCCCTTCTCTCACTTTTTTTATTTTCTCTTTTTTCTAGTTTTTTTTGTATTTTTTGGTGGCCTCAATGGCTCTTTATATTTAACTCTCATTTGTCCTCTTTGGGATCTTTTGATTTTTTCCTCTTTGGGATCTTTTCCTCACTTTAGGGGCAACACTCTATATATTACAAGAAGTATAGAAGATCTTTCACACTTTACAAAAGTACTCAACATAAAGAAAATGAAACTATCATGAAGTATGCAAATGTATGCCTCTGCCAGTGTAGCAGGATATGCAATGATACTAGCGCGTCATGTAGCAATGAATAGAGCAAGGCCCAACTAGCATGCAGCTCATCGATCAAGCAAAAGCATGTATGACATGAAGATCAAGTCATGAGAAGATGGATGTTGCATGGCAATGTATCTCGGAAAGGCTATGGAAATGCCTTGATAGGTAGGTATGGTGACTGTTTTGAGGAAAGATATAATGAGGCTTATGATGATAGAGCGTATCGTGCCAAGGATTTGGATGCACCGGCGAAGTACGCGCCAACTCTCGAGGTGAGAAAGGGCAATGCACGGTACCGAAGAGGCTAGAACAATTTGGCTGGGTGGAAGTGTCAACTTTCGAATACTCACATTAGTCCGAAGAACTCATGCACTTATTATCAGTAACTCTGAATCTAATTACGAGGTTCTCAAAGAGACAAGTACCCCGTGGAGGAGTGTATGGAGGTTTGGTTATCCTTGCGCATCCTCGACTCATGGTACGTGAGTGTACTCTAATATTCGATCCCTCCAAAGATTAGTGATCCATCTAGTAGCTAAAGTTCTACACTGATTTTGTAGGTTTTTCGAAAATAAACACGGATTGCCCAAAATACGACATCTATCACTAATAGGCTAAAGCTCTTGACACCAAAAGTTCAAACATTACTCGTGGCAATACCTCAAAACTATTGCAAGTTACTACTACAATTGAATAGCAACCTCAATTACCTACTTCAAGTCAAGACACAAAACTCAGTGCAATAGGCAAACTCTCTAAACAAGATAAACGTGAAAACTCAAGAGAGTTCCAGCAACAAACTAAACAAAAGCTTTTTAAAAAGATAAGCATGAAAACTAGGAGCTAAAACATGACAGCAGCTACGAAAAAGATAAAGAACACACACAGCAAATATAAGCATGAAAATCCTATGTACTCCCTCCGTCCCGGTTTATTAGGCCCCTAAGCAGCATAAACATGTCCCTTTTATAAGGCCTTGTCTTGGGAAGTTGCGTGTATGTATATTTTTCATTGGTTGCATGAAAAGTTATTGTTGTTAGTCCCATTGCTAGAAAATAAATACACTGCATGCAAGTTTTTTCATTGGCTGCATGTGAAAACTAGCATATGAGAAAGTGCATTGGGAATGGCATAAAGTGATTAATGTGAGCAAATTACCATGCGCCTTGGTATAAGAGAAATGGTCTTTGGGCCTAATAAACCGGTACGGAGGGAGTAGTGTTCTAGGGTGAAGTGGAGCGTGTTTCTCTCCCACACAAAGAAAGCTGGGTTCTAACTTGTTATGAACAGCAAGCAAAGTTAAAGAAAACTAAAAAGGAAATAAAGAGCAAGACACTCCAAGCATAGCACTGATACGTCCCAAACGTATCTATAATTTCTGCTTGCTCCATGCATGTTTTGTGTGACTTTGCCATGTTTTGCTTGAACTTTCATACACTTTTGAGAATATTTGGACTAATCTATTAACCCAGTGCACCCAGTTGCCAGTTGTTGTTTTCTGCTGTTTTTGTATTTCAGGTTTTCCGTCCATTAAAAGTGCTCCAAAAAATCCGGAAAAAAACAGATAAAAAATCAGCGACCCGAAAGCTTCCAAAATCACCAAGGTAGCGGAGGGGGGCCACCACAGGGACTCCAGAAGGGTCCCTGGCGCGGCCCCACCCTAGGCCGCGCCAGGGGGCCTCCTGGCTACCCCGTGGGTCCCCTCGATACCCCCCTCGGCCTATATTTAGCCCTCGGGATGGAAACCCCTAATATCGATCTCTTTTCCGTGAACTCGCCTCTGTACCGCCGCCGCCGCCATTTCAAGATCGGGGCTGCCTGGAGAAGCTTCCCCGGCACCCTGCCGGGAGGAGAAACCTCCTCCGGGAGACCATCCATAGCCATGGATGCCTCCCGTATGTGCCGTGAGTAGTCCCCCTTGGACCATGGGTCCGTGACCAGTAGCTATGTGATGTACCTCTCCCATCTTTGTGCTTCCACTTTTGAGACCTCGTGAGCTGTCTCACATGATCGAGGGACTTTTGTAATTTCTGTCGTTGCTATGCTGAGTTTGCTGGGATCTGATGGATTATGAGACTATGTTCAGATTGTGATGAGTAATATATTTGGTTCTTCTCTTTTATATTTTGTTCTTGAGTAAATTCTTGCATGTTCTCCGTTGCAGTATTTTTCTTTGGCCAAGTAATTTGTTGCAACTCCAAGAGGGAGCGTTATGCTTGATTGTGGGTTCAGCCCCTTGATGTCTAGCTTGAGTGACAGAAACATGAGACCAGGGGATGTGTTGTTTCCACCAGGGATATTACAACGGTGCTTGTACCCGCGGGTGCAAGGATTGTTTACTTTACGCAAAGTTCTTTTAATGCAGTTGTCTGTTGCTTTGAGTTTACACTTGGGTGGGATTCGCAACTTAATATCAGCGAGATGTTCTGGATAGATATCTCAAGGTGGATGATTCGTAGTAGATGCAGTTGGATTTCGGTCTACTTACCTTGGCATGCTGCCCGTAGCTTTTGAGCCCTTCCTTTCTTTGCAGCATAGTTAGCATTGCGGTGCCTTCATAATTCTGCCAATTGCCCAGCTGTGATTTGTTTACCTTGCTAGCACTTTTATCGTCTTTTTGGAGAGAGACATCACTAGTGAAAATCACGGGACCCCGGTCCAACTTCACGTTATTGTTTACACCCTCAATTTACTTTCAGTCTTTACTTTCAGTTCCACTTTTATCTCTTGCGTTGATCCTTTGTAAACAGCAAGGCCGGAGGAATTGACAACTCCTCTGTACTCGTTGGGAGCAAAGTTGTTTGTATCTGTGTGCATGTCTAGGTGAAGCTAGCAACCTTGGCGCCATTGTTCACTTTACCACCTTCTTGTATCCTTCGTAGTCCTACGGGAGACAAACCTTGGTATCTTTGCCAAGGGAAGACTTGTCGCTGCACTATATCTCACCCTGCACTTGGGGTAACCAACGAGGCTTGAAGAGTATTAACACTCTCTTGCCTTCAGCAAGTTTTCTAGCGCCGTTTCCGGGGACTCCAGTCTACAAGATAGGGGAGTTGCACACTATCTTTTATCTTTGCTTTTTAGTCTTGTTAGTTTACCTTTCAGTTTTTACTTTTGTGTCCCTTATCAAAAATACATGTTACCTTTCTTGTGTGGTCAAGTATGTTAGGAGTTGGTACTATGAGGGAATCCGAGGTCTTGGGTTTCCACCAAAGGAATGGGCAGAATATGAAGAAGGCATGGGACGGAATTTCTGAAGCACATAAGGCAAATATGCCTTGGTTACCTATAAGAATTGTGCTTAGAAATTTTTACTTTGGCCTTTTTAAGTGGTGTAAGCACTCTCTTGATCTCATAGATGAAGGAGACTTTCTAGAGTGTGATGAAGCTAGAGCTCTTGAAATTATACATGGTTTATCTAGTTATCTTGTTTATGATTGTCTTGATACCGTTGTAGACATAATTACTACTATTGAGAAGAGACTTGATGCTCTAGACTTTAAAGGAGTAGAAAAAATAAATCCTCCTAGAGAGGAGATTTTGGAAATAGAAAATGACTGGGACCCTTTTGTTAGGGTTGTTATCTCTAATCAAAACTTCCTTGCTTTTTGTGACATTGGATCTACAGTTTCTATAATGCCAAGCTTTATTTATGATTCTTTGTACCTTGCAAGCATGGACAAATTTCCATCTTTCCATGAACATTCTAATGGTGATATTTCTGAGATCCAAGGAAGGTTGAAAGATGTCCATGTCATGTTTCTTAAAAGAAGTGTGGGAATTGACTTCTTCATCATGAAGGCCAATCGAGGACATATAGTGCTTGGAAGGAACTTCCTCCGAGCCATGAAAGGCTTCATTGATATAGGTAAAGGACAAATACGTTTGCGAGGTAAAGCAAATGGTACGTACATTTTCCCTCGGAAGAACAAGGATGAGATTATTGGAAACCCTTTTTAGATCCTTGGTGAACCTTCCGATGATTTTGGAGAACTTTGATATTCTGCTTTAAGCCTAGCTAATGGCTCTAAAGAAGCGCTTTCGGGAGGCAGCCCACAACGAATTTAGGTTTTTCTTTTTGCTTTTCTTCTGTTTTTAGTGGTCTTGATGATTGTTACTACTGTAGCAACATCATTTTATCTTTACTTTTCAAGCTCTGTGCCAAGTTTAGCCTCATACGATAAGGGAAGTGAAAGTTGTGACATGCTGTTCAGAAAACAGATTCTGTCCTCGTGACGGGAAAAATCATAGAAAAATCCCAGTTCATCTTTTTGAGCTGAAATTTTTACACAGAGTGACCTATACAATTATGAAACTTTTGTATGTTCTGAGTTTTTTTATTTGAGTTGTAGAAGTATCCCTAAAAAATTCGTTTCTACCTGCTGGTCTGTTTTTCACAGATTCTGTCCTGTTTTGCCTTTTCTTCGTTTTGCAAATCTTAAGCTTGCTTTTTATTTGCAAAAACTTTTTGGAAATCTTGAGAAACAGTAGATATTCAAGTTTATCTTTATTTCCAGTAGGGAAAAGAATTATTTTAGTAGGGCACTAACCTCTCTAATCAGTCTACAATGAGTTATGTATGAAGGGAGTTTTCAAGTGCGCGATGGAAGATGATGAAAGAAGATCTTGGAGTGTCAAACGCTCAAGCTTGGGGATGCCCATGTGCACCCCCAAAAAATATTCAAGGAGACTCAAGCGTCTAAGCTTGGGGATGCCAACGTGCATCCCCTTCTTCATCAACAATTATCAGTTCGTCTCTCGTTGCACTATATTTTTATCACTTCATGCGTTGTGTGCTATGTTTGGAGCGTCTCGCTCTTTGCTTTTCTAGGTTTGTTTTTTGCTTTGCTTGCTGTAGTAATAAGTTAGACCCCAGCTTACTCTTTTGTGTGGGAGAGATACATGCTTCGCTTGAACTAGAACTCCTCATAGGATTTGCATGCTTATTCTTTTAGCTGTGAGTTGTTCTTTTTCTTTTCTTAGATGCTGCTCTGTTTAGTTGTAGTGCTTTAGTTTTTCTAGAGATTTTCTTTTGTTTTAGGTTGAACTTTCTATAGGTTGCATGTTTTCTCTTGTTAGAGAGTTTGTCTGTTGCACTGAGTTTTGTGTCTTGACTAGAAGTAGGTAGTTGAAGTTGCTATTCTCTTTGTAGTAGTAACTTGCAATAGTTTTGAGGTATTGACTAGAGTAATGTTTGAACTTTTGGTGTCAAGAGCTCGAGCCTATTAGCGATAGATGTCGTATTTTAGGCAATCCGTGTGTTTTTCGAAAACCAAAAACCTCTGTTGAGAACTCTAGCTACTAGATGGATCACTAACCTCTGGAGGGTTCTAATATTAGAGTACACTCACGTACCATGAGTCGAGGATGCGCAAGGATAACCAAACCCCCATACACTCCTCCTCGGGGTACTTGTCTCTTTGTGAACCTCCTGATTAGATTGAGAGTTACCGATAATAAGTGCATGAGTTATTCGGACTAATGTGAGTATTCGAAAGTTGAAACTTCCACCCACCTATACTTTTTCTAGCCTCTTCGGTATCGTGCATTGCCCTTTCTCACCTTGAGAGTTGGCGCATACTTAGCCGGTGCATCCAAACCCTTGGAACGATACGCTTTGTCATCATAAGCCTCCATATATCTTTCCTCAAAACAGCCACCATACCTACCTACAAAGCATTTCCATAGCCTTTCCGAGATACATTGCCATGCAACATCCACCTTCTCATGACTTGATCCTCATGTCATACATGCTACTTGCTTGATCGATGAGCCGCATGCTAGTTGGGCCTTTCCCTAATCATTGCTACATTACGCGCTAGTATCATTGCATATCCTGCTATCCTGGCAGAGGCATACATTTGCATCATGATAGTTATATCTTCTTTATGTGAGTACCTTTGTAAAGTGTGAAAGATCTCCTATATTCTTGTAAAATATAGAGTGTTGCCCATAAAGTGAGGAAAAGATCCCAAAGAGGACAAAATCAAAAGATCCCAAAGAGGACAAATGAGAGTTAAATAGAAAGAGCCATTGAGGCCACCAAAAAAATAGAAAAAAGAGAAAAAAGAGAAAAAGAAAAATAAAAAGAGAGAAGGGGCACACTACTATTCCTTTTGAGAGATCCACACTAGTACTTCATCCTCTATCCCTTGTACTCCATAGAGATCATCATCATGCATATAGCTATGTGGGGACCTTCACACTATAGAACTTGGCTTGTATATTCCAATGATGAGCCTCCTCAAACGAGCTCTAGGTCTTCTTGAGCAAGCAAGTTAGATGCACCCCCACTAGTTCCCTTGGAGAGCTTTTAGCTCACATGTGCATCTGTTGCATGGAAATCCCTACTCCTCACATCATATCTATCATATGGCCTTCTCTCGCCTATGATTGTCCTCATTGATGTGAGCCTTTCACACCTTTTTGTCTTCCTCCTCCACCTTCTTTCTGTTTCGCCTTTTAGGTGTCAACTTTCTTGCTCACGCTCATCCATTGCATGAGTGCTCAAAATATCGAAAGGGAGTGGATCAGTTTGACTTGTACCTGGCTAGTGGTCTGGGGACAAGTCAAGATAAGAATCCAAAGGAGACCAAGTGTGAAACTTTAGTAGATAGTTGTTCCCAACAACCTTTTTTCTCTCTTTTTCCCAGTCCCCTGCTTGCACGCAAACACCATCTGGAGACATTCGAGTCACGGACAGCAAGAGCTCTTGCACCTTTTGTTCTTTTGTTTCTTGTGTCAATGCTAATATAGACTCTTGCTTGTTAAGACTTCAATTGAATTGCATGCTTTGATTGCTTTACTTAAAAGTCCTTATATGGTTGTGTGGCATGTCACCACAGAAATTATGCTTGTTATCATTTACCTACTCGAGGAAGAGCAGGAATTAAGCTTGGGGATGTTGATACATCCCAAACGTATCTATAATTTCTGCTTGCTCCATGCATGTTTTGTGTGACTTTGCCATGTTTTTCTTGAACTTTCATACACTTTTGAGCATATTTGGACTAATCTATTAAACCAGTGCACCCAGCTGCCAGTTGTTGTTTTTATATTTCAGGTTTTACGGCCATTAAAAGTGCTCCAAAAAATCCGGAAAAATCAGATAAAAACCAAGGTAGCGGAGGGGGGCCACCACAGGGACTCCAGAAGGGTCCCTGGTGCGGCCCCACCCTAGGCCGCTCCAGGGGGCCTCCTGTCTGCCATGTGGGTCCCCTCGACACCCCCCTCCGCCTATATTTAGCCCTCGGGGTGGAAACCTCTAATATCGATCTCTTTTCCGCGAACTCCCCTCTGTACCGTCGCCGCCGCCGTTTCAAGATCGGGGCTGCCTGGAGAAGCTTCCCGGGCACCCTGCCGGGAGGAGGAACCCCCTCCGAGAGACCGTCCATAGCCATGGACGCCTCCCGTATGTGCCGTGAGTAGTCCCCCTTGTACCATGGGTCCGTGACCAGTAGCTATGTGATGTACCTCTCCCCTCTTTGTGCTTCCACTTTCGAGACCTCGTGAGCTGCCTCACATGATCGAGGCACTTTTGTAATTTCTGCTGTTGCTATGCTGAGTTTGCTGGGATCTGATGGATTATGAGACTATGTTCAGATTGTGACGAGTAATATATTTGGTTCTTCTCTTTTATATTTTGTTCTGGAGTAAATTCTTGCATGTTCTCTGTTGCAGTATTTTGCTTTGGCCAAGTAATTTGTTGCAACTCTAAGAGGGAGCGTTATGCTTGATTGTGGGTTAAGCCCCTTGATGTTTAGCTTGAGTGACAGAAACATGAGACTAGGGGATGTGTCGTTGCCACCAGGGATAAAACAACGGTGCTTGTACCCGCGGGTGAAAGATTGTTTACTTTACGCAAAGTTCTTTTAATGCAGTTGTCTGTTGCTTTGAGTTTACACTTGGGTGGGATTCGCAACTTAATACCAGCGAGGTGTTCTGGATAGATATCTCAAGGTGGATGATTCATAGTATATGCAGTTGGATTTCGGTCTACTTACCTTGGCGTACTGCCCATTGCTTTTGAGCCCTTCCTTTCTTTGCAGCATAGTTAGCATTGCGGTGCCTTCATAATTCTGTCAATTGCCCAGCTGTGATTTGTTTACCTCGCTAGCACTTTTATCGTCTTTTGGGAGAGAGACATCACTAGTGAAAATCACGGGACCCCGGTCCAACTTCACGTTATTGTTTACACCCTCAATATCCTTTCAGTCTTTACTTTCAGTTCCACTTTTATCTCTTGCGTTGATCCTTTGTAAACAGCAAGGCCGGAGGAATTGACAACTCCTCTGTACTCGTTGGGAGCAAAGTTATTTGTATCTGTGTGCATGTCCAGGTGAAGCTAGCAACCTTGGCGCCATTGTTCACTTTACCACCTTCTTGTATCCTTCGGAGTCCTACGGGAGACAAACCTTGGTATCTTTGCCAAGGGAAGACTTGCCGCTGCACTATATCTCACCCTGCACTTGGGGTAACCAACGAGGCTTGAAGAGTATTAACACTCTCTTGCCATCAAGCACATAACGCATGAAGTGATAAAAATATAGTGGAACGAAAGACGATCTGATAATTGTTGATGGAGAAGGGGATGCATGGGGGCATCCCCAAGTTTAGATGCTTGAGTCTTATTGAATATTTCTTGGGGGTGCACGGGGGCATCCCCAAGCTTGAGAGTTTGACCCTCCTGAATCTTCTTTTATCATCTTCCCTCGCACACTTGAAAACTCCCTTCATACATAACTCATCATAATCTGATTAGCGAGGTTAGTACCCATAATAAAATAATTTTTATCTACTGGAAATAAGTATATTCTTGAAGATCTACTGTTTCTCAAGATCGTCAAAAAGTTTTTGCAAAGAAAAAGCAAGCTTAAGGTTTACAAAACGAAGAAAAGGCAAAACAGGAAAGAATCTGTGAAAAACATACCAGCAGGTAGTAAAGAATTTTTTTAGGGATACTTCTGCAACTCAAATAAAAAAACTCAGAACATACGAAAGTTTCGTGAT
This sequence comes from Bromus sterilis, assembly GCA_950022295.1. NCBI lineage: Eukaryota > Viridiplantae > Streptophyta > Magnoliopsida > Poales > Poaceae > Bromus > Bromus sterilis. The sequence goes on along the minus strand of OX465595.1, from coordinate 413,504,507 downwards.
TGTATAGAGCGCGCTGTGTAAACAATTCAACTCAAAAAGATGAATTGGGATTTTTCTATGAATTTTCCCGTCACGAGGATAGAATCTGTTTCTGGACAGCATGTCACAACTTTCACTTCCCTTGTCATATGAGGCTATAATTGGCACAAAGCTTGAAAAGTAAAGATACAATGATGTTGCTACAGTAGTAACAATCATCAAGACCACTAAAAACTGAAGAGAAACAAAAAGTAAAACCTAATTTCATTGCGGGCTGCCTCCCGAAAGCGCTTCTTTAAAGCCATTAGCTAGGCTTAAAGATGATAGAAGATGCTCTAACAAGAATAAGAATTTTGAAGCAAAAGAGAGCATCAAGAAGCAAATATGAAACACATTTAATCCTAACCCACGTCCTATGCATAGGCATCCTGTAAGAAAATAAATCAAAGAAGCGCAAAGTGACATGCATAGGAAGGTCGAAAAAGAACAACTTCAAAACTTTCAACATGAAGAGAGGTGTTTTAGTAATATGGAAGTTTCTACAACCAAATTTCCCTCTCTCGAAATAATTTTCAGTAGTATCATGAACAACATCAAGAATATAACTATCACATAAATCATGTTGTTCATGACCTACAAGCACACGTGTATTGTTTTCAACACGGTCTTTAGGATTATAAGATAAATGCAACCCATCACATTGAGCCTCGATAAGGGAAAATTCTCCGGAGTTAGAGGTGTCAAAAGGATAATATGGAAATCAAGTGTGGGTGCAATAGCAACAATTTCATGCTTAACATAAGGAACTATAGAAAGTTCATCTACGTAAGCGTCATCCACAGTGGCATCATGGCCATCAACAAAGCAAGTATCAAAATCATCAGAAAGGGATGTATCAAGTGAGTCCTCGGAATCATAGGATTCCTCTTCATAGCAATCATTAGCCTCTTCTCGGGCAGAAAGCATTCTATTTTTAAAATCCTCAATATAAGCTTTGGAAGTATAATTCTCGAAGCAATAATCAAGAACTGCAAACTTTTCAGACTTGTGAATAGTATCATAGTACTTTTCAATCAAAGAAGCAATCTCATAAGCACCCTTAAAAGCAAAAAACTCTTCAATCTTTTCAACATCAAAGTAGTCATAAACACCTTTTGCATAAGAAGATAGGATCTCATTGTCATTAAACTGACATTGGAAAGGAAGGTGTTTACGATCTATATTAGAGCAGCAAGTAAAATCATAAATTTGGCATAAACAGTCAGCATAGCAATAAGAAGTTTGTATTTGGTCCCATAAGTGTTTCCCTTTCTGAGATAGTCGGTGCCGCGTATAATGAGCATGCTCATTCAATGATTTTCCTCAACCAAGTCAGTTGGGTTTTTAGCGCGAGCACAAATTGATCGAAGACGATCCAAGTGAAACATGTCCATCCTTCCATATTTGGGTGGTTCAGCACCCATGGTGAGGATAGCATCACTAGGCAAAGCAAGACAAAGGAAAAAGGTAGCAACTATTTTTGTGGTTTTTCATATAAGACACAAAGGCAAAAGCAAAAACTGGAAAGGTAAACTAACAAGACTAAAAAGGAAAGATAAAATATAGTGTGCAACTCCCCTATCTTGAAGAGTGGAGTCCCCGGCAACGGCGCCAGAAATAAGCTTTGATGGCTTCTCGCCCCTCATTGGTTACCCAAAGTGGAAGGTTGAGATGTAGACAACAGCAAATTCCCCTCCGTGAAGATACCAAGGTTTGTCTCCAGTAGGACTCCGACAACGACAAGAAGGTGACAACGGCGCCATCAATTAGGCGGTTGGCGTGGACCTGCACACACAACAGATAACTTTGCTCCCAGCGAGTTCAGAGAGGTTGTCAATCCCTCCGGCCTTGTTGTTTACAAAGATCAAACGCACGGGATAATAATGATAGCGATAGCAACAGAAAATGAAATTATGCGGAAAATAAATAGTGGGTGTAAACAGTGTTGGAAATATGGACCGAGGTCCCATGATGTTCACTAGTGATGTCTCTCTCCCAAAAGACGGTAAAATAGCCATGCGAGGTAAAACAATTACAGCTGGGCAATTGACAGGATTATGTGCGCAAACCAATGCTAACTATGCTATAAATAAAGGAAGAGGCTCAAAAGCATGGGCGGTACGCCAAGACAAGTAGACCGAAATCCATCTGCATCTACCTACTAATCATCCACCTTGAGATATCTATCCAGAACATCTCGCTGGTATTAAGTTGCGAATCCCATCCAAAGTGTAAACTCAAAGCAACAGACAACTGCATTATAGAACTTTGCGTAAAGTAAACAATCCTTGCACCCGCAAGTACAAGCACCGTTGCTTTCTCCCTTGTGGCAACAACACATCCCCTAGACTCATGTTTCTGTCACTCAAGCTAGTCATCAGGGGGCATGAACCCACAATCATGCATAACGCTCCCTCTTGGAGTCACTACCTACTACTTGGCCAAAGCAATAAATAGCAACGGAGAACATGCAAGAATTACTCAAGAACATAAATATAAAAGAGGAGAATCAAATATATTACTCAAACACAATCTGAACATAGTCCCATAATCCATCAAATCCCAGGAAACTCAGCATAGCAACAACAGAAAGATTACATATGTGCCTCGGTCATGTAGGGCAGCTCACGAGGTGTAAACCATGAAGAACAAAGAGGGGAGGAGAACATCACATAGCTACTGATCATGGACCCATGGTCCAAGGTGGACTACTCACGGTTCATCCGGGAAGCATCCATGGTGGTGGAGAAGCTCCCGGAGGTTGTTCCTCCCTCCGGCAGGGTGCCGTGAAGAGGGCTCCTGGTGCTCCCGATCTTGGAAGCGCGGCGGCGGCAGAACAGAGGAGAGATCGCAAAAAAGGGTTCTGTCCTCGAGGGTTTCGGTACGAGAGGGATATATAGGTGAAGGGGGCAGCCAGAGGTGGACCAGGGGTCCCAGGCGCCCCCCTGGCGCGGCCTAGGGGGTGGCTGCGCCAGGTGGCCGCCTGGGCCACCCCTTGTTCCCCTCTGGCCCCACTTGGGCTCTTTCCGAAGCTTCCTGTACGCTGATTTGTCCTATATTTTCCCGGAATTTTTCTGGCACTTTAAGTAATGGGGAAACCTGAAATACAAAAACAGCCAAAAACAGGAACTGGCACTGGGGTGCACTGAGTTAATAGGTTAGTCCAAATATGATCAAAAGTGTATGGAAGTGCATCAATATCATAGCAATATCACAAAAAAGATGCATGGAGCAAGCAGAAATTATAGATACGTTTTGTACGTATCACCAACTATTCCCAATGGCACACCGAACGCACTCCAACAGGTAGGAAGGTAAATTCTGTCGAGGAAATTACCTCCCTAAATGATAAAGTTGATTTAATTATGTCTCTACTTACCAAGCAACCCTCTATTGATCCTCATGATGTTCCTTTAAATTCTTTGGTTGCTTAGGAACAAGTAGATGTGAATTTCGTTGGTAGAAACAACTTTAATAATAATGCTTATAGGGGAAACTTTGCTAGTAATCCTAGACCGTTCCCATCCACTTATGGGAACAACAACACTTACCCTAGCAACAAGAACCCCACCTCTGAACTAGAGAGTATGCTTAGAGACTTCATCATTACCCAAAAATCCTTCAAAAAGAATGTGGAAGAAAAACTAGCTAATTTAGATAATCTTTGTTTGAAGGTAGACAGCTTAGCCCTAGATGTTGAGATGTTAAAAATTAGAACCTCTCCCCTTGAGGAGAGAAAGGCCACTCCTATTAATGCTATCCAGTTACAAATCAATGAAAATATTAGGATGATGGCTAAACTTAAAGAAAGATGGGCTAGAGAGAAAGAGGAAGAGGATAGAATTAAGAGCCTTCCTACACACCACACAGTTTCCACTATCTAAATTGTTGAGGACATGAAACTATTAGCACCCAATGCACTCCTGGTCCCATTGGACCTATTAATGGTGATGCTAATACCTCAACCGTAGAAGAAGAGACTCCTATGAACATAGAGGGTTTCAAACAAGTGAGCCTAGATGACACTACTACCACCTTTGATAGTAGTGATATTGATTTTGATAGTTGCACCCTCTCAGAAGTTATCATCTTATTACACAAAATGTCTAGAGACCCCCACACTAGCAGGCTTAATCTTGTCTTCATGGAGCATATCACAAATGCTCTTATCAAAGCTAGGGAGGAGAATCTTAGGATATAAGCCTCCATACCTAGGAAGCTATATGATGGTTGGGACCCTATGATAAAAATCAATTAAATAAGTTCTCTTGCTATGCTTTATGTGACGTTGGAGCTAGTACCTCCGTCATGCCCAAAAGAATGTATGATATGTTTGAATTAAAACCTTTTGATTCATGTTCTTCTGGTTTTCGCCTTGTCAACTCTTCTGTAAAGAAACCTTTGGGGAAGATCGACGATGTTCTTATCATTGTCAATGACAACTATGTTCCCGTTGATTTTATCATTATGGATATAGAGTGTGAACCTTTATGTCCAATTATTTTGGGACGCCCTTTTCTTCGCACCGTTGGTGCTGTTATTGACAAGAAAGAGGGGAATATAAAATTCCAATTCCCTCTCAAAAAGGGGATGGAACACTTCCCTAGAAATAAAGTTAAGTTACCTTTTGAATCTGTTACACGGGCTAGCTATTCTCTTTCTCTTGATAAAACTTGATTCTTCTTTTTCCTTATGCCTAGCTTAAAGGCGTAAAAGAAAGCGATTGTTGGAAGGCAACCCAATATGTTTTTACTTCTGTTTTTAGTGGTCTTGATGATTGTTACTACTATAGCAACATCATTGTATCTTTATTTTTCAAGCTTTGTGCCAAGTATAGCCTCATATGACAAGGGAAGTGAAAGTTGTGACGTGCTGTCAAGAAAACAGATTCTGTCCTCGTGACGGGAAAAATCAGAATAAATCTCCAGTTCATATTTTTAGCTGAATTTTTTACACGGCATGATCTATACAATCACGGAATTTTCGTATGTTCTGATTTTTTTTATTCAAGTTGCATAAGTACCCCTAGAAAATTCTTTACTACCTGTTGTTCTGTTTTTCACAGATTCTGCCACGTTTTGTCTCTCCTAACTTTTGTAAACCTTAAGCTTGCTTTTTCTTTGCAAAAACCTTTTGGAAATCTTGAGAAACAATAGCTCTTTAAGAATATCTTTATATCCAGTGGGGAAAAATTATTTATTAAGGGTAGTAACCTCTCTAATCAGCTTATGATAAGTTGTGTATGAAGGGAGTTTTCAAGTGTGCGATGGAAGACGATGAAATAAGATTCGGGAGTGTCAAGCGCTCAAGCTTGGGGATGCCCCCATGCATCCCCAACAAATAATCAAGGAGACTCAAGCATCTAAGCTTGGGGATGCCCCCGTGCATCCCCTTCTCCATCAACAATCATCAGTTCGTACGTCCTTCGTCTCACTATATTTTTATCACTTCATGCGTTATGTGCTATGCTCGGAGCGTCTCGCTCTTAGATTTTGTTTTTAGTTTTCTTTAGCTTTGCTTGTTGTTCATAACAAGTTAGATCCCATCTTACTTTGTGTGGGAGAGAAACACGCTCCACTTTCAAAATCTAGAACACATCATAGGATTCTTCATGCCTATCTTTTTGTTGTTGTGTGTTCTTTATCTTTTCGTAGCTACTGCCCTGTCTAGTTTTAGTCTTAGTTTGTCTTAGCAAGAGCCTTGGCTTTTGTTTAGTTTGTCGCTGGAACTTTCTTTAGTTTTCATGTTTATCTTGTTAAGAGAGTTGGTTGTTGCACTGAGTTATGTCTTGTTTTTGAGAAGTAGGTAATTGAGGTTGCAATTTAATTCAGTAGTAGCTTACAATAGTTTTGAGGTATTGATGTGAGTAATGTGTGAACTTTTTGTGTCAAGAGCTCTAGCCTATTAGTGATAGGTGTCGTATTTTGGGCAATCCGTGTGTTATTTTCAAAAACCTACAAAACTAGTTGAGAACTCTAGCTACTAAATGGATCACTACTCTTCCGAGGGGTCGAATGTTAGAGTACACTCACGTACCATGAGTCGAGGATGCGCAAGGATAACAAAACCCCCATACCCTCCTCCTCGGGGTACTTGTCTCTTTGTGAACCTCCTCATTAGATTGAGAGTTGCCGAAAATAAGTGCATGAGTTCTTCGGACTAATGTAAGTATTGAAAGTTGACACTTCCACCTCCTCATATTTGCTAGCCTCTTCTGTGTCGTGCTTTTCCTCCTTCTCACTTCGAGAGTTGGCATCCACCTTCGCCGGTACATCCAAACCCTTGGCATGATACGCTCTGTCATCATAAACCTCCTTATATCTTTCCTCAAAACAGCCACCATACCTACCTATCAGGGCATTTCCATAGCCTTTCCGAGATATATTGCCATGCAACATCCACCTCTTCATGACTTGATCTTCATGTCATACATGTTCATGCTACACTGGCAACGGCATACATTGCATACATCATGATAGCTACATCTTCTTTATGATTTGAGTACCTTGTAAAGTGTTAAAGATCTTCTATACCCTCTTCTAAAATTAGAGTGTTTCCCTTAAGTGAGGAAAAGATCCCAAAGTGGACAAAATAAAAGATCCCAAAGAGGACAAATGAGAGTTAAATAGAAAGAGCCATTGAGGCCACCAAAAAATACAAAATAAATAAATAAGAGAAAAATAAAATAAAAAGAGAGAAAGGGGCAACACTACTATCCTTTTGAAAGATCCACACTAGTACTCCCTCTTATCCTTGTACTCCATAGAGATGATCATGCATATAGCTATGTGGGAACTTCACACTATAGAACTTGGCTTGCATATTCCAAGGATGAGCCTCCTCAAAAGAGCTCTAGGTCTTCATGAGCGAGCAAGTTAGATGCACCCCCATTAGTTCCATTGGAGAGCTTTTCAGCTCATATGTGCATCCGTTGCATGGCAATCCCTACTCCTCACCTCATATCTATCATTTGGCCTTCTCTCTCCTATGATTGTCCTCATTGATGTGAGCCTTTCTCATCCTTTTTGTCTTCCTCCTCCACCATATTCTCTCTTTTCCATCCTCAGTGTCAACTCTCATGCTTACGCGCATCCATTGCATAAGTGCTCAAAATATCGAAAAGGAATGGATCAAATTGATTTGTACCTGGCTAGTGGTCTAGGGACGAGTCAAGATAAGATTCCAAAGAAGACCAAGTGTGAAACTTTAGTAGATTGAGTTCTCAACACAAAAATACATTTTTTCTCGTATTCCCTATCCCCCTTCTTGCACGCAAACACCATCTCGAGACATTCGGGTCACGGACAGCGAGAGCTCTTGCACCTAATGTTCTTTCGTTGCTTGTTTCAATGCTAATATAGACTCTTGCATGTTATGACTTGAATTGAATTACATACCTTGATTTATTTACTTTTCAAAGTCCTTATATGGTTGCTAGCATGTCACCACAGAAATTATGCCTGTTATCATTTACCTACTCGAGGACAAGCATGAATTAAGCTTGGCGATGTTGATACGTCTCAAACATATCGATAATTTCTGCTCGCTCCATGCATGTTTTGTGTGATATTGCTATGATCTAGATACACTTTCATATACTTTTGATCATATTTGGACTAACCTACTAACTCAGTGCACCCCAGTGCCAGTTCCTGTTTTCTGTTGTTTTTCTATTCCAGGTTTCCCCCATATTAAAAGTGCTCCAAAAATTCGGGGAAAATCGGATAAAAAATCAGCGTAACGGAGTCTTCCAGAAACACCCAAGTAGGTCCAGAGGGCCACCCCCAGGGGAACAGACGGCCACCTGGCGCGGCCAGCGGCTTGGCTGCGCCAGGGGGCGCCTGGACCCCTGGTGGCCCTCCTGGCTGCCCCCCCCCCCCTTCGCCTATTTATTCTCCATGAAGGGGAAACTCCGAAGACAGAACCTTATTTCGCAAGCTCGCCTCTATTCCGTCGCCGCCGCGCTTCCAAGATCGGGAGCACCGTCAGGACCCTTCCCGGCACCCTGCTGGAGAGAGGATCGACCTCCGGGAGCTTGTCCTCCACCATGGACTCTTCCCGGATGTGTCGTGAGTAGTCTACCTTGGACCCTTGGGTCCGTGATCAGTAGCTATGTGATGTTCTCCTCCCCTCTTTGTTCTCCATGGTTTAGACCTCGTGAGCTGTCCTACATGATCGAGGCACATATGTAATTCTTCTGATGTTGCTATGTTGATTTTGATGCGATCCGATGGATTATGAGATTATGTTCAGATCGTCATAGAGTAATATATTTGGTTTTGATCTCTTATATTTTTGTTCCTAAGTAATTCTTGCATGTTCTCCGTTGCTGTTTATTGCTTTGGCCAAGTGGTGGATAGTAACCCCAAGAGGGAACGTTATGCTCGATTGTGGGTACATGCCCCCTGATGACACGCTTGAGTGAAAGAAATATGAGTCTAGGGGATGTTTTGTGGCCACAAGGGGGAAAACAACGGTGCTTGTAACCGCGGTTGCAAGGATTGTTTACTTTACGCAAAGTTCTTTTAATGCAGTTGTCTGTTGATTTGGGTTTACACTTTGGGTGGGACTCGCAACTTAATACCAGCGAGATGTTCTTGATAGATATCTCAAGGTGGATGATTAGTAGTAGATGCAGATGGATTTTGGTCTACTTACTTTGGCATACTGCCCATGCTTATGAGCCTCTTCCTTTCTTTTGTAACATAGTTAGCATTGCGGTGCATTTATAATCTTGTCAATTGCCCATCTGTAATTTGTTTACCTCGCATAGCAGTTTTATCGTCTTTTGGGAGAGAGACATCACTAGTGCACATCACGGGACCCTGGTCCATATTCTCATCATTGCTTGCAAGCTATTTCCTTTTCAGCATTTACTTTCAGTTGCTATCATTATCGTTATCCCTTGTGTGTTTGACCCTTTGTAAACAACAAGACCGGAGAGATTGAAAACCTCTCTGAACTTCGTTGGGAGCAAAGTTAATTGTATCGTGTGCAGGTCTAGGTCAAGGAAGCAACGTTCGTCGTAAATGGTGTCATTGTTTTCTTGCCACCTACTTATCATCTGCCGAAGTCCTACGGGAGACAAACCCTATCCTCTACATAGGGGAAATTTCCTGCTATCCTACATCTCACCTTCCACTTGGGGTAACCAACGAAGGCCGAGAAGCCATTACCACTTCCACGCCATTAGCCGCCGCCCGCCGCAGGCCCCTCTCCTCCGTCGCGCCTCTCCCTTCTTCTCCTCCGCCTCTCACCTCCTCCCCTCTCTCGCAGGCCACCACGACAGCCGCCGGAGGCCGCCGCCGCCCGCCATGGCAACCCCGATCTCGGGTGGAGCTCATGGCCTCCTCCCGCGATGGGATCCACGCAGATCCAGCCGCCCTTCGCCCCACCTCACCCCCATCGCGCCCGCTCATCGTCGCCGACCGGCGAACTCGTGCCGCCGCCGCCTGTACGGGCTCGGGTGAGGCGAGCACCCCGCTGTGGCCACATGGGTCGGCGGTGCCTCCAAGGCCCAGCAGCGCGCCCCCTGCGGCCCAGCCACGCGCCACGGCCCGCGCCAGATCCTCTCCCTGGGCGAGATCCGTTATCTCCCGCCCCTCTGCAGATGGGCCTGGCCCAATTGTGAGCTGCTTTTTTTCGTTCCTTGCTGTAATTTTTGCTAAGTGCCTGAAACTTTGCTGCTGTATCTGTTTTGCGATGAAGTTTACGAGTGAACCGTAGCCCGGAGACGTTGCGCCCAAAAGGAAAACTATTTAGAATTGTGTGTACTTCAGTTCATCTTTTGTGAGCATTTTTTTTGAGGTCATCGTGATTGTGTAATTGTTGGTCAAACAGGGCCACCCATCGTTAATTGCAAACTGCTGTTAACTGTTGCTTGATTGAAACTTCGGATGACGGTTGCGTCGCAACCGTTCATCGGAATTGAATGATTCTTGTTGAATCATGTTAAGCATCATGTCTACTTCAGTTATATGCTTTCACTTGTCATTTTGGTCTGTTGCATGTTGATTGTATCTTCATCCAAAGTAGCTACCCTGTTGTTAGTGTGCTGTTGTTAACGTAAGATGCAAATTTTGCTGCATTGTATCTTTTGAACCGTGCATCCTATTGAGCATTGCAATATGTCATTTTGATCTATGCCATGTCTACTTCCATTATATGTATTGCATTGTAATGTTTACATTCCTTGTCATAGTTATGTTCAGCTCCAAAGTTGCTATCCTGCTGTTTTTGACAGCCACCTCTATTTTTCACCAAGTCTGTAACTTTCCGATGCCATGTTGCACGCTTAATATCTTTTGATCTGTGATGCATATGACCTTGATTCTTGTTTGTACCTGATCACCATCATGTCTACTTCATGCCCACTTATTTCTATGTCATGTTGCTGCACATTTACATATAGTTTTTCTCATGTTTATACAGCATGAAAATAACAGTTTCTGTCATGTTTTCCTGATTTTCGCTAAGTCCTTGACTAGTAATGTTTATAGCTTTTTGTGTTGCTTATAACTAGTGAACTATGATGCCTATTTGCATGATTCCTTTTGCCATGCCATGTCTACTTTAGTTGCATATCATTTTTTTGCATGTTTACAACCTTTTTCTTGTTTATTTGTTGCTCTAAAATGTGCTACCTAATGTTGGCAGATTGTGCCCCTAACTTGTTTTGCTTATATCTTTTTAATCGTAACTCCGTTTGGAGTATTCTTTATATGTATCTTGATTAGAATTTCATGTACTTTGTGTTTATGCCATTGTTTGTTGTTGTTAACCAACCTAAAATATAGTTTAGGGAAGAACAGTACCAAATGCTTAAATTGTCGTGGGGTACTTAGTGATATGCCATGTTTAGGTTGTGCCTCACTTAAATTGACTAGCATAGATAGTTTACCTTATGCTTCACCTCTTGTCATGTTTGTGTGATATGCCATGCTTGAGTGAGATGCCATGTTAACAACCTTTGCTCACGTTGTGTAGCTAAACAACTTGAACCATTTTAAATGTGCGGTATCGTCGTGTGTGACGAGTACTCCACTTAACCTGTTAGTAACCACTCTCGACGATAGATGCGATACCATAGTGCGTTGTCTCGTGTTGCCTTCTTGTTGGTTCTTGCTCGTGATTGCTTCATAGTAATAGATTCTTGCTCGTCGATTACCTTTTCCAGTGTTTCCTTCTTGTGTGCTTCCGCGGGTACCTCTCGGAGACGATGCGAGCTTGCGATCCACTACACCTTCGGAACCAGACTTATCAAACAGGCAAGGACTATACATTACTTATGATCCATTCTATTATAACCAGCGGTTTGCATGCTAGTCTAGGTTAGGTTCGATGTTTGATCCTACCACATGTATACAACCTCTCTTAAACCGATACAGCCATGTCCCCTCCCAGCAAACCATGTACTGCTATGTTACTATTGCTCGTTGCTCAGCCCCTACTTAGTATGCATGCTTAGGATGCTACGATGTTACCCTGTTACTCCTTGGATTGGGTTATCACATTATTATATTGTTGTGGATGATATGATTATTATAATGTTGACTATACTCGACGAAGGATGGAAGGTCTAGGCTATCCCGCCCCGACGCTTTGTTCCATTCGAGTCACCTAGGACCCGAGTTTCGGGTATTGTGTCTCTTGACTAGCGTGCCTAACCGCGTGTGGGATACTATGGGGTCCCCTCTTCTTACCTACCTAGCTTCAAACATTTCTAGTGGTGGCCCAAGCTGATTTACCATTTGAAAACCGTGCATGTGTATGTCGGGTCGCTCCTAGCAGATGTTCTTTAAAACAAATCGGGCCAATGGGAACATGGTTTTCCTGTTGGTCCACCTGATCAGCTAGGACCCGGCCTCATGTGAGAATTTACCAGTAATCCGACCTGCGTCATACGGAAGAGTCCGATCTGAGAGTGTGGCCGGATTTTGGATTGGGTGTCGACTCCCCGGGGGCCACCCGGATTTGTTCGTTGTTAGCTAGAGGGACCTGTCGTTTCGGATCTCTCGGGACTAAATCATAAAATGGCTTCCTGTGATGGGTAGAAATTGAGAGAGATGGGCGTGCATGTGGAGCCTTGTAATGGGCAGTTGGTACACCCCTGCAGGGTTAAATCTTTTCGAGAAGTCGTGTCCACGGTTATGGACGACTTGAGACCTACTCCTTGTTCATAGACAACAACAACTGAGATAATCTTAATATAACTTGATCAACGTGTGTGTGCCTCGACTGCTTCTTCTTCGTCGGCATGCGAAGAGGAGGACAAGGATAGGATAGGTGTTATGCTTGCGAAAGTAGGTGGATAGCATACTTGTTGGAGGCGATTCCTCATCGAATGCTTGGCTTCTTCTCTTACTCTCTAGATCGTTAGGCACTTCATAAATGCTAGTGCGGCAGCAACCTCACCACTTACCCCATCCTTACCGTAAACTACTAGTTATCCTAGAATGACGAGTGATGAAGTCCTTGCTGGGTCAGTTGACCACTACAGTTGGGTGCTGGGTACTTTTGTACTCATGATACTACCCCCAAACTCTTTTCAGGGTTCTTGATCGACAACAGGTATGGTGATCGACGTTTCACATGGAGACTCGACGACGACTAGTTAGGCGGATCCCGGTGGAGGGCCTGGACCCGTGTGGTTATGAGGATCGGTGATTTTCTATTTGCCACTAGGCAATTGATTGTAGTCTGTACTCATACATGTATCTTCCGCTGATGTAATGTATTAAGGCAGTTGTATGCCGATTGTATGAGATTTTGTATCCTTATAGTTGTAATGTTGTGATATCATGTTGGAAATCCGGGGCATATGACATTGTCATATGTCGCTGTGGGACCGATATGTGCTTCGTCCCCGAATCTGAATGGAAACATCTAGATCTGGAACAGTACCGCATATCGGGCCTTACATGGGGTAACCAACAAGGAGGTGTTATTTTCACCCATCAGGGGGACAGGTGGGCAAAACAGAATAGAATAATCACACAAGTGATTGAACTATATGCAAAATTTAGGGCTCTAGGCCCACCTTAGATCTATGCATCCTCATCTCAAAGTCCTGCCGAAATATCTGAACCCATGAAGCAATGATCGGTCTGATCCCTCTGAAGTGTTTATCATTTCTCTCTTTCCACAGACCACAAGAAGCAACCAAGAACGCCTCCATAAACATGGGTTGAGTCCAGGCTTCTCAGCCATTATGCAATTTGACCAGTCTATCACCATCCTCACTCCAATCAAAACCCAACTTCACCCAACATAAAGCACTGAAGGGGCACCCAAAAAGAGATGTTCTAAGACTTCCTTAGGGGGGTATCGCACATCAGGCAGTTGTAGTTGTTTTTTATAGAGCAAAATATCTCCTACGAAGCATGTTGCGCGCATTCAGTCTATCAACCAACAAAATCCACCCAAGAACTTTCCATTTGTTTGTACACTTGGACTTCCAAATCCAAACAAAGGCTGCACCCACAGACATTTCCGAAAGAAAAAGGAGTAGTACTTTCTAGATGAGAAGGCATCCACACCCCAAATGCATTTCCAAGTGTCTAGGGTGCCATCAGGTAGATTGACATTAGCAGAGACAATCTGAATTTCGGTCCCTCGCGATCCCTTACAAATAATGGTACGTGGAAATTATTGCCAAGGTGAGAGAAGGTCAGCAGATGATGGACATACACGTCTTTGTTTCTTGCAAAGAAGAACGCCCTCAGGTGACTATCCATGATGATAGACTGCAACCAGTGATCTTTCCAGAACAAGGTCGATCACCCATCCCCAATCGTGGCACAAGTTACACCTCTATAGATCGGCGCCAACTGAAGGAGATCCCACCACTAGAACGACACACAAGTTTTGGCAGCGTGCATCACTGCCTTAGCATAATACATGTCCCAAATTAAACAAACCCATGGAACATAGTGTTTGTTATAGAACTTGTGAATCTATTTGAACAGGAGGCCCTGGTTCTAAAACCTTTAGATCGATGGTCCCCCTGTCGAACACCTCTGCGGTAGTAGAAGTTTTTGCCAGGGGTACCGTTAAGCAGCACAAACGATTTGGCGAAAGAAAAAATGTTTGATATATGCTTAGATTTTCATTTATTTTGTGTGTGTCGTGCTCCATGTTATGTCTACTACGTGAACTATCCTATTCATGAAGTGACCAATCATCGGCCCCACATCCTACAATGTTTTAATCATGTTGGTTACTAGTTATTTTAATTTTGTTCCCTCGCTATCACTGTTTCCATTACACCGTCAGTGACATCATATCATTGCTACTAATAAATTGTGGCAAGCGAGTATCTTTCCAGGTGTGGTCGAATTGACAACTCAACTACTAAGACGTATAAATATACTTTGGCATCCTACACTACGAGCACCAGCGCGCTTAGGATCAACTAGCCGTCGGCACGGGCGTCACGGCGGACATGGACGTGGGCGAGTACGAAGCGTTGATCGAACCCTACCACTCTGCCCGCGACCGCTGGTAGTACCACGCCCGTCAGGCTGAGTTACAAGCCACCTTCAAGGATATCGATGAGGCGGTGGATGAAGTCTACGACCGCAACGACGAGGTGGTTGCTAGATCCACGGCGGCCGCGACACGATGCCACGACGGCAAAGTCGGCACGTCCGCGTGCGCCACCGGTAACTAGGAAGAGTAGCGCATGGGAGGACGTCGACTCTTGCATCCCATTAAGGCCACCACTCCTGCTCCGTTGAAGCTAAGCTTGGCGGGTTGATCGTCGATCGATTAGTCGATTAGTTTCGCGGAGGTGGAGGATACTCTTTCCCTCCCGCTGAAGCCTCGTTTCCCAGCGCTCACCGGTGAGCTTTTTGTCGGGCATGGGGAAGATAAGTCGTGGAAAATGGGCGTCTACGATCTTTTAGAGTAGGTTAGAATAGGTTATGGTTCATATATCTCGAGAATGCAACGAGTGCGTCTGGTTTATGTAAATTATATACGAAAATTTAAATGAATTTCGTTTAAGCCCTGTGCGAATTTAGTGGATTTCGATGGAACTTTTGACGGATGATCGATTTCTGCACCCATGTATGTGAACTGATTAACTTAGCAACTCATGCATGTCCTTGGGACGGTACACGTGAGGGGAGGGAGGCCGCAGCCTCGCCGTTGCACAACATCCCGGCCCCCCCTCCGCTGACGGCCGTTGGGGGCACCAACCATCCATCCCGCGACACGTCGCCGAGAGCCGGAGGACCAGTGCTCGGAAGCGCGTGCGGTCCTCCACGCGGGCCCAACTCCAGGAGTCAAGCCCGGCCGACCGCGACCGGCACCTACCTACGCGCTCACGTTGCCGACCGAACCGGGCAGGGACCCATGCAACGCACACCGCCGCCTCGTCACCCCCACTCGATCGATCGATCTTCCAGGCTTGGTCGTGCGCGTGTACGTGTCCTCCACTCGCCGCAGCTTTCTTGTTGTGCCGCTCGGCCCTGACTGATGACGTAGCTGTTCTGTGCTGCTAGGAATAATGTTGTATACGAATTCCATGTGTCGTGACGGGGTTATCTAAGCCACCTACGGAGTATCTGTCTGTCCAGGAACCTAAAAAGCAGGACGCAACACCGAAAAGAAGATGTAGTATCAAATGATGCTAACATGAGAAAGAAAATACAAGATCGAACAAGTTGTGTGCGTCAAAAGACCGCACCATTTTTAGCATGCTGGCTCGCTCGACATGAAATGACCATCGTACGTACGCGGGCCGATTATATGCCGATATCTGGTACATATATATATATATATATATATTGGCATTTTACTTTGGGGTTTTTATGGCCCGGTAGTGGCCGGCATATTCTGTCTTATTTTTTGCTTACTCTGCTGTGTTGAGAGATTGAAGAATCCGGTTTTGGATGCACAAAATCGTATCGATTTTAATTTGTACGCACACATGGTATCAATCAAGATAGGACTGCCTGACACGACCGCTACTTTTGTCCATTGTTCTCTTTGCGGTGTTTCTTTGTTCACTTGAAACGTGGAATTTCGAACTAATATATCCATCATAAGATCTACTAGAAAACAAGATATGTCTACTAACATCAACGGATGTAGATCCTCTATCTTTTGAGGGCAAGATCTTTCACTCTCAACCGTTCGTGCAATCTTTTTTAATTTAACAACGTAGCACTCCAAACAGAAGATAATACTGGAAAAATCATACAAAGCAGATATCACGCACGTGTGTGTACTCACACTTGTTTTTTAGTTGGCGGGTGCTCACACTTGTTGATGCTTGATCAGTTTTGGACCTACCTGGTTCATTTTATACCAAGGAAAGCTATGTAACCATCCCATCGAAAAATAAGAATCCCTTCCTTTTAAGCATATTTCACCTCTAAAAATGCACATACGTGCACCTTATCATTACGAGCATCATTTAAGATACCGATCCAATATAATATTAAGATTGGCGAAGTCATCATAGGAGTGTTATAGTCGACGGAAACTTCTCCTCCCACAAAATGCACATAGTTGGAAAGTTTGAAATAAATTCAAAGAAATGCGAGTACAAATGACATCTGAGCTAGGCTCAGTTGCTGGTGATGTTTCACCACAAGAAACGTAAAAATCTGAGCTAGGCTCAGTTCGCATTAATACGAACCTGCTATTACAAAAAATGTCAATACATATTTGTTATCTAAACAACAGAGACTAAGCCATGTACAATTATTTGTAGAAAGATCATCTGTTTGTTTGACAATGTAGTTTACTTTGTACATGATACAATTTTCTTTCATGTTTTTATTATTATTTGTTGCAACAAAGATGCACATGTCCTAGCATGACACAATCTATAAACTTTTTATAGTTTAAATATCAATATACACAAATACCTAGATACCGAATCCGATTGTGTATGTATATTAGGGCTCTCCCAATGCATTGTTTCTTAGCACAGTATCATAGGAGCAATAAAAACTTAAGATACAATCACCACAATGCATTGTTTCTTAGGGATTGCATCTTATTTAATGATTTTGGTCTCATGCATACATGTGATTGGTTTAATAGTAATTTTTGCATATGGCCACGTGCAAGGGTTGTATCTTAGCTAAGATACAACCTCCCTCTCTTTCTTCATTAAATGTTATGCCACATAAGCAAAATGTCTATGATATCGTGCCAAGATACTTGCATTGGGAGTGCCCTTATTTGTTTCTCTCTATATTAGTCAAGAATTGCAGCTCCACATTTACGGAACAATCTACTACCCGTTTCATTCATAAATACATGGAGAGTGTGTACAATGGGTTTTCTAGCAATGTTCGAACTCGGTTTTCCCTCCTTCAACTGTCTTTGTCGTAACTTTGGATCGTTGTATTTCCATTATATTTTCAAAGGAAAGCTGGTAAAACCCGGTTCAAAGAAAATTCCATTCGTAAATGCATGCAACTCCGGTTGCTATCGGTTGCACGGATAATAAAGTACATATAAGTGATCATGTTATGAAAACACTTTTCATGGCGACCCTAATATTACTATTATAATGTATATTCTCATGTGACAAAAATATATATCCTACAGATGATTGCGTTTTGACACGGTATTATCTGATATATTTTTCATGGCGACCGTAATATTACGTGCTTCATTTCATGTTGCAACCACAAATGCATGCATCCCGCACTATGATATAAATAATTTTCTGTAATATAATAGATAAAAAACCTAAAGAATGTAGGAACCAATGCATTGGTCCAACGCACATACACCCAGCACACTGCACCGCTATGGAATGCCCCATGGGAGCGTGGTCTACCAGGGGAAAAGATCCCCAAGTACTACTACTGTCCGAACAATCAATCATAGTTGATCCTTCAAGAGAAAAGCAATCATGGTTCCCATCTGAAAAAACGATCATAGTTGCCTCCACCTCACAAATCCTGCTGCCTCCCGTCCCGGTGCGCACGTGTGACCGTCGTTGTCCATCGGAAGAACAATTCGCTCTTCATGATGATGATGACGCCGATGATGATTTGTTCCAACCTCTCATCATGCCGGTCTACCATTTCACGGTTTTATGGTCATGAATAGCCAATGATCGTGTTCTCCGAAGAAGGAAAAACACAGAACGATCGATCGGCATGACGATGGTGATTACGCATCTCTCCGATGTACGGTCCTACTGACGTACAGGTACAGTGGAGACTGGAGTGTGAGAAGCGGCCCTTACACCTGGGCTTCACTAATGCACTGTGTACTCCCTCCGTTCCAAATTATTTGACTTGGCTTTAGTTCAAGTTTAAGTAATTTTAAACGGAAGGAATAGTTTTCTAAAAAACACTAATGAACTCCTTTCGTTCATAAATATAAGATGTTTTAGATTACTAAAGTGGTGATCTAAAACATCTTATATTAGTTCTACAGAGAAAGTACCGTATAAGATAAATTTTGCCATAAACTGAAACTCCTCTATTTTATGAAAATCATCATAATGTATGAGGTCGCATTTAGATGATTGTGTGTATCTTATAATACAAAGATCAGGATTAAAAAAATTAGGAAATAAATGTAATATCACTTTTAGATCTGGGCCTTCTTTGGGCCAAACTTTTCCTAGACCGGGCTTTCATAAGCCCAACCACAAAACCCGAGCTCAAGCCTGACACATACCCAAAGACCTTTTTCATTGAATAATATCCTTATAATTTAATTTAGGGTATATAATATACTCTTTCTGTTCCTAAATAAAAGACTCTTTTAGAGATGTCAATAAGGACTACATATGAAGCAAAATGAGTGAATCTACACTCTAAAATATGTTTATATGCATCTGTTTGCAAGTCCTACTGAAATCTCTAAAATGTCTTATATTTAGAAACGGAGGGAGTAGTTTTGTAGCGATATTTATACTAAAAAACTTATTTTACGCGCATTCAAGCTTTCGAGCTTTTATTTTTGGCCAAAATTGAAGCCTAGGCCCACCTCGACTATCAGGCTTCGGGTTCGGTCTTTCAGGCCAGACCATGCCTAGGTTTAGTGACATTTGCTATAACTTAGGTTCTACAAATTTGGTAAAAAATATATCACATAGAAGATAGATAGGAGTGAGTAAAATATTCTTATGTTGCTTATATCACCGTAAGAAGATTACCCATAAGATTGTGGTTGCCCTTAAGAAGATTACCTTAACTTTAACTTTCAAAATGTATAAGGCTAGCCATAAAAGTTTTTTTTGCCTATGCCCCTCCTTATGGTGAACATTGTGGTTGTGCTCTATTTAATTCTTAGAAGTATTTATCTAGACTAAGAAATTTTTTAGCAGAATCATCATATTGGCATGTCATCCTCCATAACGCATATGGAACATCCTTCATATGCATTTGGAAGTTGAAGAGGATGTGCGCAGATACATAGTCGTCATAATGTCTTCACCATTTCTTGCAAATAAGACACATCTGTCATTGGATCATAGATTCTTCCCTAATAATTCAAAATTCAGAACACATTTGATTCAAATCAATTTCATTTCTAATAACTTGTACATGGACGTCGTAGAATGAGGTAACGTGTGCCTTCGTGGCCATGAATTGGACCTCAACGACCTCATCCCAGGTTGTCCATGCATCATTGGCAGCAGGGGTGGGGGCAGGGACGGAGGCAACCACGACCCTACATATGTCGCTCCCTTTCCGCATCCTGCTTCGCACGCTCCTCCAGAGCCAATTACATCTTGTCTCAAAGGGGGTGAGAGGATCCTATTACTTCTCTTCATCGTTATCCCAAAAGTTGGATATGAGGGGGGGGGAGCTCATTCCTATGTTCATTTACGAGGATGCAGCGGATGAGAGGGGATTGGGAGGCGTCGGGGAGTGGAAAACAAAGGGGGAGAGAGGGAAGGGTGTTGGGATTATGCCCTAGAGGCAATAATAAATTGTATTATTATAATTCCAGGTTCATTATTAATGTTTATATGTCTATGCTATAACTGCAATGGCCTATGCAGAGGTTTTCCAAGTAGCAAGTAAACTGCCTTCGGAGGAAAACCCATATGCAGGTGTGGAGTATAAACACAAAGTGTTCTTAGTCTGCCTCTAGGACTAACCCGTGTGTTATGGATGGCATGCTTTCCTGTTCATAGGGCATTGGAAATGCCGGTAACACATGGGATCACATCATTGCCAGAACAAGGGTGCTGAACCGACCCAATTGTATGATTTACTTTGAGATCGCATCGTTTCCATGTTATAAGTAAAATCATCTAAAGTTAATATGCATGTGTCCTTCATTACCATAAGAATGTTTCGTAACTTCATACCGGAGGGTGGGTTTTGACACTGTCCCAACACCACCCGTAACAGGCGTGGCAATAACGGCTTTGATCACTCACACCTGAAAGTGTGTCAAGGGACTTAACGATTCGAGTTGGGAATTTGCTTCTCTAACGATGGAGAGATAATTCTTTGGGCCCTCTCGGTATTACGGTATCTAACATCGTCTAGCCAGACACTGTGAATTGATCACAAGGGATACCGGAATACTAAACGATAAAAATGGAACAAAACAAGAAGGAGGATGACTTGGTATAATGGTTAATGGTTAATCATGCGAATACCTAAAAGATCTCACCTCAGGTTTTGTATAGTATCGTGAATCAAATAGGACTGGCATGTTAAGCTTATGGTTCACTCGAATTCATATTCGTGTAGGTGCGGGAACCATTATGGGTGTCCATGGCTCCGCTATTGGTTATTGATCCGACGAAAGTCAGTTTCCGGTTCATGTCCGTATTCTACCGAACCTATGGGGTCACACACTTAAGGGTGGAAGATTTGTTGAGTAGTAGAGTGATAGGAGCACGAGTATAACACACCGGAAAAGTTTCGGAGTGATTGAGATTTAATCGGTGAGAAAACCGGAATCGTTTCGGGGCACCGGTAAAGTATCGGGAAGAGTTTTAAGAAAACCGGGTAAAACCGAAGGGCCGGAAAAGTTCCGAGTTGGTATAGATATATTTGATATTCATTTATTATGTATTTCGAAAAGGTTTTGGAACTAATTTAATGAATATAATATCAATGGGCTACCTCTCACTTGGAAGGCCCAAGTGGGGAGGGAGCACATGGGCCAAAGGGGCCCAAGAGGGAGGGCGCCTTGGGGGGAGCTTCCAGGAAGCTTCCCCCTCCCCTTGGCGCAGCCCTAAGGGAGGGGAAACCCTAGGGTGCCACCCCTAGGGCTGCCCCATCCTCCAAGGTGGCCTCCCCTCCCCCTCCCCTATAAATAGAGGAGATGGGGGCACCCCTTGGACACACAAGTTGTTCTATTTGCCGAAAGTCTGCCCCCTCTCTCTTTCTCTTGTAAATCCAATCTCCTCCATAGCACCGAAGGGCTTCTCCTCACTCCTCTCTACTCCGGAGGCGCCGATCTCTGGACGGCGAAGCCCTGCCGGATCTTCCACACCGTACGTGTGGATCAACCGTAGAGAGATCGTGCGTTCGATCTTTGTTCGAGGGACTTCTGCATCTTCTTCTGAGGAGTAGATATGTTCATGGGGTGTCACACGGATCAGATCTGTTCGAGGGATTGCACCGCGTTAATCTTCCCCAACTCTCCATCAACTTCTTCCGCTGCGAGGTAACCACCGTTTGAACGGTTGTTAAGGTAACAAGATCGCTAACTGTGTTTGCATCTATCTAGATCTGTTCTTGGGACTTGGTTTCGTAGTGCCGATTTTTTTTGTTTTCTACTCTGAATCCCAACAGCGGTATCATGAGCTAGTTCTAGTAATAGATGCAGGTTCGATCTAGAGTTCATAGTGATGAATGGGCATTGCACAAAATTTTCATTGTGTGCGATTTTTGATAATATATCTAAACTGAATCTTCTAGTTGCTTCCCCTCTAATTGCACAAGTTGATCCCTCCTGTATTGCTTGATTTTGTTACAAACATCTTGCCCCCCGGGGTCCTTCTATGCTGCTCCTGAGTATGCTGGTCGCCCGAAGATGATTTGGGTCTTGCTTTTGGTGTGGAGAAATTGTGTAACAAAAGGGGCGTGTTAGAATTGTTGATCTAGCACGGGGATCACGCGTATTGACGATTGTTCAGTATGGGTCATGAGATTAAATTTTAGGCTCATGGTTGATACGCCCCGAGTGTTAATCTAGCAACTTGAAGATTGTGCTTTATGTGGTTACGTAGCTAACAAAACGTTTTGCCTTGCAAACCCTAGTAGCCACGTAAAAGATGCAAAGAACGAGTAGAAGAACGTCTAACTTGTTTTTGCAGGAACATGTGATGTGGTATAGTCTTCGTCATGATAAAAGTTGTATGAGATGATTATACTTTGTACATGTTAAATTTGCATTACTTGCATGTCATGGTAGGGAATGATGGCTGGAGCCATATGATTGTCATTTATTCGGCCTACGTGCCAAACTTCATGTAATTTTCTTTTTATAGAATAGATGCTAGCAATAGTTGTAGTATCTACATGAAGATGATGATCATACGGCATGATGCTTGATGACATGTCGTGCGTGGAGGTGATGCTCTCCGCCAAAAGAAGATGAAGAAAGAAAAGCATGGTGCTTGGAGCTTCTTGAAGAAAAGGGCTATACCATATCACATACATTAAACTTCCTGTGATGTTAATCCTTTTCATTGCCTCTTTTGATTGCGCACTAGTCGTAATTTTAATAGGATGATCTCTCTTAAAATATCAAGAAGTTCGTGCTCTCCCAACCGTGCAACCGTCTGTAATAAACGCCACCCGAGGTGCGTCGTGTAACATGAGTACCAACGGAAAGGTAACAAAGAGGCGGGTGGATTGAGTTGTCTCCACAGCAATAGCGCTTGGTTGTCTTGACGTTCTAGCTTATCCGATCTGAGCTCGGAGCACAAGTTTCGAAAGACTAATACAAGATTCATAAGTCGGTTATGATTGGTTTAGTTAGACCTACCGGGTTGATCTCCTCCATGGCTGAGTGTTACACCGGTGGAAGGTGTATTGATCCGGATCTTGATTACCCTAAAATCAATTTTGAGAGATATTGGTTTTAGTGGGAGCATTAGGTTAAACTTGTTAAGATTAATGCAATTAATTTTGAACCATGTCTAAATCAATATGTTTATATCGTTGTAGAGAGATGGCCCGCAACAACAATGCTTTTAGCTTAGGACCGATGCTTGAAAAATAAATGCTTGCTGCAAATAGAGGCGAATATGCGGACTGGTTCCGCAATTTGGGTTTGTCCTCAAAGTTGCTTAAAAAGGACTATGTTCTCATAGCATCTCTTCCAGCAACTCCCATAGAGGATGCATAGTAGGACGATAAGAACGTCTATGTCACTAAAGTGGATGACCACACCGCAGTACAATGCTTGATGCTGACATTCATGGATACTGAGCTTCAGAAACGTTTTGAGAAACTTCACCATTTTTGACATGGTGACAAAACTGAACGCTCTGTATCTGAAGCAAGCTAGGACTGAACATTACGAGATAATGAAGCAGTCATGGGAATGCAAGATGGCATAAGGTGTATCATTAAGTGAGCACGTGATCAAACTTGTTGGTTACGCACAGAGGCTAAGTGCTCCCTATGACACTCGGCACTGACGTTCTCCTTGCGTCACGCCCCCCGTCTTACAACGGTTTTATCATGAATAATAAAATGAATGGGCTTGACAAGACCATAGACGAATTGTTCGCTATGCTTAAGACTGCGGAAGCATCTATACAAAAGGATCCAGACCATATGATGGTGGTAATCGGGCACACTGGAAGAGGAACTGTAAGAAGTATCTGGGAGATATGAAGAATGGTCTAATTACCGTATGTATAAATAAGTTATACGAAGTTAATAGACAATTTCATTATTTCACCTTCATAGGTATATTAAATACCATATCGATTGCACTTGTTTTGCAACTCGATACATCGAATTATCAGAATTCGAAGGAGAAGAGTGAATGAAGTGCAAGTCCGCGTCGGAAGTGGTGCTCAAGTCACCCAAGGCCGTCGGCGTTCGTCTATCAAGATTTATCTTAGAGTTAATAAATGTTATTTGATTCAGAGGTTGTGTAAAACATTAATATTGTATTGTGTTGTCTACATGGTGGATGTGTTATCCATGTTTTGAATAATGGTTGTTCGAAAATTATTACTCTCTGAATGTCACCCTACGTGGTGAATTATTTAAATTGAAATCTTGATGTTATGTCTATTTTCTTGATTGCTAAATAAATTAAGTTATGTGATGATAATGCCATTATTGTAATAGCATAAATGACTTAGTCGCATTAGAACAAAGCGCATACGGAAGCTTCATATCGATGAAGTCATTCAATCTCTTGACTTTGAGTCATTTGACACATGCAATGTTTTTCTAATAGACAAAATCATTTGTTCAAGTGTTTAGTAAACTATTGGTAATAACACATAACGATGTGTGGAGAACCAATAAACAGTACTTTACATAAAACTTTGTGATAATGACTTGTATAGATATACCAATATTTAGACAAGACATAATATCTGAAATTTTGAATAAGTTCAAAACTGTTTCAACACAAAGAGAATAATCATCACACATAGATCGAATATTTGACGATCTGATCGTAAAATAAATGAGTTAAAGAATTTAGCAAACATCATCGAGTGTATGAAGTCAGTTCATAAACTAGCGTCACCTGAAACCCCGTATAGCTACGGAGTATCTTGACACATAACCAAGCCCTATATGGCATATTGGAATTAAAATTGTTTTCTAGCCTGAATTCCATCATGATATGGTAAGGTCGGTGATGTACTTAAACCACACTCTCATTTACTATACTGCTTAACGCTTTTAAGAAACCACTTACGAACTAAATAGAGCGTCGTCATATGTTTGTTGAAACAATGCCTTATAAGAATACAGCATGGATAAGAACTCCAATTGTTGTTTCATAATTTCGGAGATGTATTTAGAATATACTCGATCCCGAATATAAGTATTGTATAAACATCATGTTACGAACAACACTTCCACTACTATACCTAGGAAAAATGTTTATCACGGGACATGGGATTTTTCCTGAGAAAATTGTTCTCTTGAAACAATTAAGTGGGAGTACTAATAGCTTGATAATGATTACATTGAATCATTTGGTTCTACAGAATGAAACTCAGAAACTCGTTCTACAGATAAACTCTGTGACCAAACCAGAAATTCCTACATTTGATGAAAAGGAATGATGAAACTCTGAAATGTGTTCAAGAGATGAAATGATCAAGTCTTATGATGTATCACACAGCTTTGTAAATTCACGTTGGACCAAGGTGGTTCTATAGTGTGATAAACCTGTGAACTACAAGAAACCATGACGAGCACTAACTCCACTATATGGCTTAAAAACCATAAAAACTATATGAAAGTCATCCATCTAAATCAAGTTGAGAACTTGGTAAAACCCTCCTAAGGATACCTGATCATTAGAGTGGATTTGAATTTCATAGATATGAACATAGACGATAGTTTAATCGTTGATATTGCTCAACTTATCGTAAAATAAGTTTTTCGATAGAGTTCAAAAGGTTGACTACAATATGTGTACTAATGCAAATGTTCATATGGAAAATTACTGATAATCGCGACATACTTCTGAAGTATGACATATGGATTTTTCTTCTGAGAAAATTAAACAAAGGGTGTATGCATGATACAACCTGAAAGGATTTAATGATCTATACGATATTAGTAAAAGTGAGAATGCTTCAAAGATCAGTCCATAGTTGAAGCAAATATCACAGAGATGGAGTAATAGTTTTTTGATGAAGTTATAAAAGTTATTATTTCATCAATAATCATATAAGATATGGAATTAAGTGGGAGGACGATTCTAATCATATATGTGAATAACATATGAATGATTGAGAATAAATATTTTAGCAAAATAAAGCACTAAGGTATTGGATATCCTGAAAGTGCAACAAGCACCAAATTAATCTAAATAGTAGTTTAGTTCTTTTGAAGTACCTCAGATGAAGAAAGGTTCTATGAGAAAAACTAAAGAGTTCATTACGAATAGATGAAAGAAAGTTTCATAATGATTTTTAATATTTTCCTTTTTCGGTTTATAGCTAAGTAGCAAAATAGGATGTCGAAAAATTGTTTTTCAAGCTAAGGCACATAGCGGTATTTCTACAACGTAGACGTGAAACATGGCAACTCTAGTAGTTGCATAGGAGGGTATTTGGATCAGGAACACCATCATAGTGATTGGCATAGTTCCGAACGCTTGATCTACAGAAACCATATTTTGATATGAGCATCATGATCAAATCAAAGTAAGCTAAGAGCTCACTGTAGTCCAAACATGTTGAACGATAGTGCCCTATCTTTAAATACTTCATAAAGGATGAAGGGGTACATTAAGATAAGCAGGATTGAGACGAGCCTAAAAGCGTTAAGCTCAGTGACGAAGTCTATACCACAAGCGAGCATGAAGACCAAAGTTTCGTTGGTCTGAGAAAACCATGCAACTAGATTATTGTCTCTAGTGCAAGTGGGAGACTGTTGGAATTATGTCCTAGAGGCAATAATAAATTGTATTATTATAATTCCAGGTTCATTATTAATGTTTATATGTCTATGCTATAACTGCAATGGCCTATGCGGAGGTTTTCCAAGTAGCATGTTAACTGCCTTCGGAGGAAAACCCATATGCCGGTGTGGAGTATAAACACAAAGTGTTCTTAGTCTGCCTCTAGGACTAACCTGTGTGTTATGGATGACATGTTTTCCTGTTCATAGGGCATTGGAAATGCCGGTAACACATGGGAGTACATTGTTGCCAGAACAAGGGTGCTGAACCGACCCAATTGTATGATTTACTTTGAGATCGCATCGTTTCCATGTTATAAGTAAAATCATCTAAAGTTAATATGCATGTGTCCTTCATTACCATAAGAATGTTTCGTAACTTCATACCGGAGGGTGGGTTTTGACATTGTCCCAACACCACCCGTAAAAGGCATGGCAATAACGGCTTTGATCACTCACACCTGAAAGTGTGTCAAGGGACTTAACGATTCGAGTTGGGAATTTTCTCCTCTAATGATGGAGAGGTACTTCTTTGGGCCCTCTCGGTATTACGGTATCTAACATCGTCTGGCCATACACTGTGAATTGATCACAAGGGATACCGGAATACTAAACGAGAAAAATGGAACAAAACAAGAAGGAGGATGACTTGGTATAATGGTTAATGGTTAATCATGCGTATACCTAAAAGATCTCACCTCAGGTTTTGTATAGTATCGTGAATCAAATAGGACTGGCATGTTAAGCTTATGGTTCACTCGAATTCATATTCGTGTAGGTGCGGGAACCATTATGGGTGTCCATGGCTCCGCTATTGGTTATTGATCCGAGGAAAGTCAGTTTCCGGTTCATGTCCGTATTCTACCGAACCTATGGGGTCACACACTTAAGGGTGGAAGATTTGTTAAGTAGTAGAGTGATAGGAGCACGAGTATAACACACCGGAAAAGTTTCGGAGTGATTGAGATTTAACCGGAGAGAAAACCGGAATCGTTTCGGGGCACCGGTAAAGTATCGGGAAGAGTTTTAAGAAAACCGGGTAAAACCGAAGGGGCGGAAAAGTTCCGAGTTGGTATAGATATATTTGATATTCATTTATTATGTATTTCGAAAAGGTTTTGAAATTAATTTAATGAATATAATATCAATGGGCTCCCTCTCACTTGGAAGGCCCAAGTGGGGAGGGAGCACATAAGCCAAAGGGGCCCAAGAGGGAGGGCGCCTTGGGGGGAGCTTCCAGGAAGCTTCCCCCCTCCCCTTGGCGCAGCCCTAAGGGAGGGGAAACCCTAGGGTGCCACCCCTAGGGCTGCCCCCTCCTCCAAGGTGGCCTCCCCTCCCCCTCCCCTATAAATAGAGGAGATGGGGGCACCCCTTGGACACACAAGTTGTTCTATTTGCCGAAGGTCTGCCCCCTCTCTCTTTCTCTTGTAGAGCCAATCTCCTCCATAGCCCCGAAGGGCTGCTCCTCACTCCTCTCTACTCCGGAGGCGCCGAGCTCTGGACGGCGGAGCCCTGCCGGATCTTCCACACCGTACGTGTGGATCAACCGTAGAGAGATCGTGCGTTCGATCTTTGTTCGAGGGACTTCTGCATCTTCTTCTGAGGAGTAGATCTGTTCATGGGGTGTCACACGGATCAGATATGTTCGAGGGATTGCACCGCGTCAATCTTCCCCAACTCTCCATCAACTTCTTCCGCTGCGAGGGAACCACCGTTTGAACGGTTGTTAAGGTAACAAGATCGCTAACTGTGTTTGCATCTATCTAGATCTGTTCTTGGGACTTGGTTTCGTAGTGCCGAATTTTTTTGTTTTCTACTCCGAATCCCAACAAAGGGTGCCAGCCTTTTATAGAGGGCGGTTGTGGAAGTGGTGGCCGACAATCAATTGGTTGTGTTTTCTTGGTGAGAACGTTATCGTGCTCACATGTCTCTTTTTGGATAGCTTACACACAAGGCAAGAGATGATGTCGGGTGGTGGCCATCCGACGACCATCCACGAGAATCCGGGGAAGATGCCATGGCATCAATGTCTAGGTGTGATAATACGTGCAAGGCTTTTAAATCTAGGCCTGGCGGGAGGAGGAAGAAGCTAAAACTTATCTTCCAACTGGCTGTTTAGTTAGGAGTGAGTTCGAAACGAAGCCTTTACATTATTTAAATATGGATGTTCATACCATATATGAAAGGAACTTTAAAAATAATAATCCCTCTGATCCATGTTAATTGTCCTGAAATGAATGTATCTAGACGTAGAGTATGATGATTGAGAGATGGATGACGACCCTGCTTGGTATGTTTTCTTTTTAGTGCTCTATATGACAATTATTATGTAGTTTAGATGAATAAGATGGCCCTACTAAAATTTCTTTACTATAGCTTTTTCGATAAAGGGAATATGTTAGTATCGGAAAGATATCAGATGCACACAACCCTACAACAAAAGGACGAAGAAGTAAAAAGTAATGATTCTGCTACGGTAATCTAAACATTGTAGCTGCAACACAAATCACTACCATGACAACTCCATGGTCCAAATTCTTCAAAAGCGGTCTCCAAAAAAGAAACAGTGCAAAACACCATCGTTCTCCGATCATAGATCTTAGGTTTTCATCCTGAAGAAAGTCCGCGCTCTCAAAACAATTCCTTCAACCAGGTCATTGCTAGGCACAACCAACTAAGGCTAGGCCTTAGATTTTCACCATCAAAGATAAGACTGTACTCTTCCTGTGCCGCCGCCCCCGCTTGTCGATGCCGCTGCTACAAGTCAAGAAACACCAAGCAAAGTCTTCATCACCACGAAGGTTCAGTTCGTATTACTAGACCTCATATCTCAACCACCATGACATTCTCCTTCGTTGTCTTCATCGTGAAAATCGAAACACCGACATGCCCCATGATGTTGACAGATAGCGAAGCTTCACGACACTCCCTCCTTAGCCGCTCGATTAGAATAGGGAGCGCACGACCGAATTCCATCCGGTCCAACAATTACAAGCATCAGGTGCCCACGGAACTCATCATCGGCCAGACCAATGAGGTAGGCATCAGGTTGACGCGAGAAAAGCCCTAGGATTGCTTCCTTTATTATGCAGATCTACTTGTACCAACTGTTCATTACAATGCTTTGAGATTATGCTTGTAAACATGTGATCGTTTAGCGTTTGTGCAAGCGGTAGGGCTGCTCGATGAGTGCAGTTTTTTCGGTTGATCACACCAATGATGTGATTTCCTCTGTCTGAATGACCCATGCCAATCATGCTTACCGTACGTACTCTTTTTCTACACTCACCCAGTTGCTGTGTGTTTTAGCCATTCTTAATTAGGGCAGCAGACCAGACCGGTGATTGCTTCCTTGCGGGCTCGCGAAACGTGACGCGAACTGATATGGACTCGCCCCTTTTCCCGTGCGGTCGCGCACGCGTGCACATCACCATCTTCAAGAGCTCCTCCGACACGGAGCGCGCGTTTGGACTTTCGGCTGGCCGTGTAGCCTGTTTCTTCAGACGCGTGTGACGCAACATCCGCCAGTGGACTCTGCTGTAACGTAACACGGATATTCACAAGTTTGTTTTCAGGACTAGGGAGGCTCTAACCATGGCTGCTGATGGCTCCATTGTTTCTCTGCTGAAAAGAAAATAGTTCACTCCGTGTCATCTCCGCTGAAACAATGTAGGAGTATAAGTGGAGTAATATTTATTGTACATGCACGCGCACTAGCTGATGAGCTGATGGGCATGAGGCGCGAATCGTGTGTCGTCGAAGCGATTCCGGCCGCAAACCTGACGGATTTCCCACTACCGTCGCCATCCCATCCCAGTTCCAGTGCACCCAACCCAACCACGCGGGCGCGGCACGCTACGCTACGCAATGCCGCTTTACCCAAAGGGGAGAAGAGGAAACTTTCCGGCACAAACTCACTCGTCGCAACTCGCAGACGTATCTCCATCTAGACGCACGCACATTGTATCTGAATCTCGTTTCATGGTACGGCCACCTGAGGCGATGAGACCTGATGATGATGATGATGATCCGGCTGGCCGGCGAGACCAAAGGAGTGGCCTTGGATCTGGGTGTAGTAGTACTGTACAAAGCGAAGCGCACAAGGCACAAGGTGCCCAGATAGGAGCCCAGACAGAGCGTGGCCTGTCTGATTCTATCATCTCCTCCACTTGGGATCAAAGGAGGAGATTGGAGGAAGCTTTTTCCATGGGTTGCTTTCTTCTCCTTCTTCAGTTCACTTGGGAGGATGGATGGATCGGCAGGCGTCCCTCTCGCTCTCCTTTTCGTCGGGTCTCTGGCTGGGGTCGTTGGTGCATGCAGGAATGTTTGTTTGACGCGTCCGTCGCTGTTGCGGGCTTGCGTGGCCCACCCAGCCAGTTCATATCCATCGACGTGATCTGATCTTCTCAGTGTTTTTCTTTATTTGAGAGGGAAAATCTGGTCTGAGATCTTGACCGGGCTGGACTGGATATTTGCTTGGATCTTGAGTGTGTGTGGGTCTGGGCCGGGCGGGTCGCTGTACGAGAGAGGAGGAGGTTCCATTTTCTGTTGGAAGTGAAAGGAAGGAAGGCTTTCCAGTGCGCTCCGGCGAGGCTTCCATTCTTTCTTCCTCTTCCTCGTCGCTCATCTCATCTGTCGGCTTCCATGGCTAACTTGTCACCCGGACGCGCGCACCACCGACAAATGCACACGTACGTCTTACTACACAACAACGTTTGTAGGAAACTGAACTTGTTCTTGGTGCTCATCTAAGCACATCTCCCATGGACGACAGTACTCCTACTACTAGAAAGAAATCCTGTAACAACAACTCAGTGATTACTGCGTGTGGTCGTTCTGGAAAGAGAAGAACGAGAGGTTTTTCAACAAGGTGCATATATACTCACATTCTTTCTTTATCATGTTCAGCAAGTACGGATTCGAGTTTCGGAAGACGGGACGCTCAAGAAATCGTCGGAGCGAATGTCGGAAAAATGGAGTTCCCCAATGTGAGGTGCTCCCACACCGTTCGATATTGCATGATGCAGCGGGCACCATGATGTTAACTGATGACACCTTTGCTAGCTGACGTCCAAGTTGATGATTCATGCCGCAGTAGGCTCCTTTATGTTTTTGTACTAGGATTTTTCTGTCGTTTTTCTTGCTGTTATATATGTGCAATAGATCTACTTGTTATGAAAACGATGGTGTGCCTCCTTTTCTAATATCTATATATTCACATCCAGGTCTCCTTAAAAGAAAAAAGAAAAACAGACTTGTATGGAGCCTTATTCATTGGAATGGAGGAAGTATGTTTGAGAAGGTAGTATGCACGTTTGTCTGCCTTTTGAGGTAGTACCGGCACTGTTAAGGCAAAATCAACATTTCTAACCTTTTTGCAAAACAAATTCACGATCTGAACCTAGTGGCAAACTATTTCAAAATTCTAACCCTTTTGTCTAGCGCCCAACCACCAGGCGCTATACACACGCATCTAGCGCCCCCGTCAGAGGCGCTAAGACCCTGCCAGCGTGTCAACATGGACCCCCACCGGGCCCCACCCTGGAAGTCTAGCGCCTGCTCATTCGGTGCTATACATACATGCTTAGCGCCTCCTCATCAGGCACTAGACTAGGCAGCCACTTAAAGGCCTCGCGGCCACGCCCGAGGCCAGACATTGTCTCTCCCCATCACGAACAGAGGGCCGGCGGCGGCGGTTCCTCCTCTCCCCCCTCTCAAATCCCCACCCCAAATCTCCCAGATCTGAAGGATTGGTCCAAGGGAGTTTCTCTCAACTCATCCCCCAAGGTATTCTCCCCCATTCTCTTCATTTTCATCCAAAAAATTCTTCACATTTCCCCTCTTGATGCAAGTTAGATTGAACCCTAAATTTGATTTGTTTTTGAATTTGTTATGGTAGAATTGTTTGGTTCTTTGTTCTTTAGCAATAACATTGTTGTAGTAATGATTGGACAAATTAGTATGACTAATTTTAGTGGAATCATAAAACTCATTGGATTTCTCAATGTTATGTTAGTGTTTGGCTTTTTTCTATGGAGCAATTATATGTCATGATGCTATATGTTTACATGATATGTTAGTGCTACTATGTGTATGGAACAATTATATGGAGCAATTACTATGTTAGTTTGTGAGGGTTTTTTTGTATTGTGCAATTATATGGATGACATGATATGGAGTAATTATGTTGGCCGAGCTTACTTGATGAAGCAAATCGAGGGGATTTGGGTGAGGGTTTTGAGAGGAGGGGAGAGGGGGAGAGAGAGCAGCATTGCTGTTTTTCGAGCTAAGTGGTGGTGGGGGGGGGGGGTATGAGGTGGGGGGGGGGGACATATGGGGGGTCCCAAACCCCACTTAAGTGGCTGGGGGGTGTAGCGCCTAGTGGTCAGGCGCTAGACTGTGTAGCGCCTGATGCCTGGGCGCTACACTGTCTAGCGCCTCACTACTAGGCGCTACACCCCCCAGCCACTTAAGTGGGGTTTGGGACCCCCCATATGTTTCCTTAAATATGGCACAAATGTTACCTTGCTTAGAAAATGGCACAAATGGCACAAATGTTGCATAGAAAATTAAGCATTCATCGAAAATACAACACATTACAATCTTTTCATACAAATTTGTTGCAAATATAAGTCTACAAATAAGAACACTCAATCACTCGTCAAGTACATCTTGTAGCTTCATGAGCTTGTGCCGAAGCGCTTCTCGGTCATAGAATAAATCACGTAGTGAGTACTCTACGTTCCTTTTTTCTAGCTTTAACTTGGCCTTCTCCTGCACCATTTCCTCTCTCTCCACCACCCACTTCACATTCTCTTGCTCCATTTGTTCTCTCTCCTCCACCCACTTCCCCTTCTCTTGCTTCATTTGCTCCATCTCCTCCATCCACATCGCTTTCTCTTGCTTCATTTGATCTCTCTCTTTCTCTGCTTTTGCTCTGAACACTTGATGGATGCTAGTGCCTGCTTTGTCGGACAACTTCTTCTTATCAAGCTCCTCCCTCAGGTCGCCAATAACTCTATGTGCTTTGCTTAACTGAGTAACAACATCCTCTTTGTCAGCCACCGTTTTAGCGAAATCTATTTTAAAAGATCTCAGGTCCTTTTCAATCTTTCTCTTATCTTCCAGAAACTTCAAGTTCTCTTCAGCATTGGTTACTTGTTGTCTCAGCCTCATTGTGTTTTCCTCTTCATACATGCTCCATATCCGAGCTAGGCCTTCCTTCAATGTGATTGGCCACTCATTGTCAACCCACTTAACAAAGTTGCACTTGGATGCATCCTATAAAATGAAACGTATTCAAATACAAAGCAACATTAATGATATAAAAAGATTATTGACAAGAAGAATGAATGACTAATGCAATATTGCTAACCTTTTTTGCACAAGCTAAAAACCTCCTTCAGGTATCAATCGATTGAAATGCCACAAATCTTTCACAAGGGGGTCCGTGCTCACACATACAAGGTTGATTGAAAGCCAAGCCGCTCCATTCCGTGCACTCCATGGTCGGTAGCTATAAATAAGATAAATGAAATCAATACCCATTTACCCTACAACCATAACCCTCAAAGTGACACTCATAGAGAACATGTTAACCTCGCTAACTTGACTTGTCACATAATCATCATCGCCAGACGAGGACGAGCTTGCCGACAACCTTTGCCAATTCATCCTATAATATCAATCATATCAATGCCATTGCTTCATATCAATCTTGCCAATTCTTCACACAAAATATATTCTAAAGGAAACACATAATCTAATAACAAATATAAATCCAATGCAATTTAGGGTTTTCCTAAGCCTAGCAATCCTAATTTGTTCTCAAATACTACTACAACAATGCTAATGCTATACATTTAACAATAATGCCATTGCAACTAAAAAGATTGAAAATCCATTTCAATCTAGGGTTCACAAAAAAATGCACAAAAAGAAGAAATGGCATGGATCTAATGGATGAAAACTTAGGGATCGGAGGAGAATACCTTAGGAGATGATTTGAGGAAGAAATCCACGGTCAAAACCTCCAAATGGGGAAGATTTGAGAGGGGGCGACTAGAACAACATCACACAGGGCGGCCCCTGTGTGTGTGTGTTATGTGTGGGCTGCTCGGCTCGGGCGTGGCTTCGGCCTTTAAGTGGCTGCCTAGTCTAGCGCCTGATGGGGAGGCGCTAAGCATGCATGTATAGCGCCTGTTGCTTAGGCGCTAGACTTCCGGGGTGGGGCCCTGCGGGGGTCCACGTTGACACGCTGGCAGGAGCTTAGCGCCTCATCTACGGGCGCTAGATGTATGGGCTTAGCGTCTGGCGGTTGGGCGCTACATAAAAGGGTTAGTTCTGTGAAATAGTTTGCTACTAGGTTTAGATTGTGAAATAGTTTCGCAAAAAGGTTAGAAATGTTGATTTTGCCCACTGTTAACTGTTTCCGGTGAACTTTGACTGAATGCCATGCCTGAACAAGCTGTCGACCTGTTCTGAGCATGGAGCAGACCACGCGCAGCAGACGATCGATCATAGACACCGCAACAGTGTGCAACTGAAAGTGGATGCAACTTCGCTGACACTTGAGAACCACCCAATGTCAGTTCCATATCTTTCATCCATTTCGCTTCAACACACAAGCATGGGTGGTTGTACAGGTTAAGGGGATGAAAGTTTGGTTCAGAAAAAGGATGAAATACTGACCGAGCAGCGAAGATAACTCCAGTTTGATCAGCAGTTCCTCCAGTGCAGACCAAAGCTCAGGCAATCAGGCGCCTCAAGAATGCCAACCTTTTTGTTTTTTTGTAAAAGAAATTCCGAGTCTCTGCATTTCCAGGAAAGAAGAACTTCTCGACCTATTTAAAAAAATGTAAAGCATGCATGCATGAATAGGGTTTGACTGCCATGGCATGGATCCTTCCTAGTACCAGATCATCAGCTACTATGGATAATGCCAGCACCGTCTCTTACTTTCATTTATTTTGGTCATCGATGATCAATAGTGACATAAAGGTGATAAGGGCGTGAACTTAACATCGGTATCAGATATATGCATTGAACTAAAGCCTTGCAGAAAATTCAAATTCACAGCCATGTCATGCGAAACTTCAACTTCCGCAAGAAACTAACTAAATACAAAAACTTGATAACATCAATGCAATCGATCCCTCAAAAACTGACATTCATTCTGTGCATCTTCCCAAGGAGAGACCTCCTATATGACGGCCGTGGGCATCAAAAACAGGGTAGCTTTCGCTGAAGTGCAACGCAAATGTGCCGGCCCATTCAGACACTGACGTTTTCTTTTCTCGGTCTTTTAATCGGGTTTTCACTCAAAATAAACGCCTGTTATCTTGTTGGGGTTCGATATTTAAAACTCATCGTATATTTAAAAAACAGAATGTGTTTTTTAATGTATATATAAAAAGTTCACGGTATATTAAAAAGAATTTAGTGTTTATTATAAAATATTTCAGTATATACTTTTAAAAAATCATTATATAATAAGGTATTCAATGTATATACCAAAAAATGTCCATTGTTCATTGTATATAATAAAAAAAAATCAATGTATATACAAAGAAGTTCAGTGTGTGTTTGATAAATGTTCATTGTATACTTATAAAATATCAGTGTGTATTTGGAAAAATAAATCTGAAAATTATAAAAAACAAAAACAGAAAACCCAAAAAAACAGCCAACATAAAAAAAAGGAAAAATCAGCTTCTAGTCGCGGACGAAAAAAATGAAGGCAGCACCGTGCACTCGTGCCAAATGGATCGACCTAGTTTGCCTCTGGCTTCAGCAAAGCTATTGTTGTATGACACCTGCGGGCGTGATATAAGATTTGCGTCTTCTAGGTCGAAATCATTATTTTGGAGGGTACCCTCCGCGGTGGTCACTCACCTGCGCTCTGAGCGCGACAAGTGTCATGTTGTGGTGCATTTCGGGGTATTTTTAGTGCCCTTCGCGTTTGACACGTGTCAAGTGGAGGGAGTTTTTCTGTTTCTAGTTTCCCAGCCATGAGCACAACTACAACCACGGGCACAACCACAGACACGACCACAACCATGGGCGTAGCTCCAGGTGTAGCCACAACCACAACGTGCGGCCATAGCCACGATCACCGGGGCTCAACCACAACCATGGACGAATCCATAGGTACAACCCCAGTTCGCGTGCAACCACGGGCGCAGCCACAAGCATATCCACAGTTCTCGTGTAGCCATAGTTTTTGCTCCGTGGGGGTGTTCTCAGAACACGACACATGGTGACCTTTAAACGCATCAAAAGTGACCTCGGCGGATGCGCCCGAGAGGGTACCCTCTAACTAGTTGTTCTCTATCATATCCGTGCATGGAGCCTCACCGGCTTGCTCGTCATGGGTAGCGGACCTAGTGGGCTTGTGCTAGTATCTGGCCTGAAGACTACAAAAGCAATCAACCACAACATAGTAAGGCATTGAAAAGAACCGAAAATCTTTTTTTGATATAAAAAAAGACTGAGAACTAAAACTTGTTTTTTCTCGTGTAGGTGTCTCTCTTGGCCCCTTTCTCTTGCTTCGATATTATCATGTCAATATTATCGCAACATCAATAGTTGCAATACTTCCTAATTGTTGGTAAACTCCTTCATGCTTGTCTTTCATATGAAGCCTAAGAATCTTTTGCATTTAGAATCCAAGTGCCAACTGAAGGTGACATCTTTGAGGTATCCTTATGGGACTTTTGCGACTTAATAGACGAAAAACGTCATATTGAGAGGCATGTTCTGCAAGAAACATGACTTTACATATTTGAAACAAAAAATAGTAATTCTCAGACTAGTCCTTTGGAAAACTGGTTGAAGAATTTGGCCCCCACGATTATGACATTTGGATCCCACAAAATCTCACATGGCGTAACTGTTCACAGGACACACCGTTAGACAGCGACATAGGTGATGATCATCTCCTTTCATTTTTTTCCTCTTGCTTTCTCATGCATCTCCATTCTTTTCCCCTCCCCCTGATTTGTCGATCAATATAAAGCGGTTCGTGGCTCCGAGATGTCTGCCCGAGCCTACTGTGTGCTTCGGTGGGATCGACTTACAAGATCCGGTATTTCCGTAATGAATTAACTTGGTCACCCATGTTCATAGAGAACATTTCCGTGAGCTCGAGCAATCATTTCGTAAATTATGAAATTAATTAAGTTGAAACCTGAAGTATCCAGTAGGTATTTGGTGAGATCGACTGGGAAAACTAGGGCCAGGAGCAACGACTATATCTGTGTGTCTTGGGGGCTCCGAGTGAGATGAATTGGTGAGACCAAGATGACATTTAGGCTTTGGATATAGTGGATCTAGGGGAAAAATTGAGGCAGTGGAGAATGATCTAAGCACTTGAGCAATAATTCCATCATCACAACCCCACTCCCTTTTTATAGTATTGGCATGATCCTAGGACTCAATGTGAGATATTGATCACTAAAATATAAATGGTGAGTCTCGGAGTTGACCATCTTATCCATAACATCTTGAGGGGTACATTATTGGGGATCAGCGCAGAAAACAAAAATTTTCCTACCTACGAGTCCTGAACCCAAGATCTATGCTATGCTGATGTATGTAACGGAGGGAATCGGTGTTTATACCTTTGAAGACCGAAAGAGGGAAATGTTCCTCGAACATGGTTGGCGTAGACTCTGATCCTACGACCCCCCTGTCGTGTTGAAGAACCTCCGACGATGAAGTAGCACCACACGTGTAGTGCCTCGCGGGATTACACACGTACGATGCAACCGACGTCCCTCCGGGCTCCGAACCAGAAGAGCAGCGGAAAGAAGATTGAACCGGATCCCGATTCCGGCAGCGTGACAGCGTCCGGATGATGGTGAAACCCCCAACCAGGTGCAAACTCCAAACGAAGGGAGTCCGCTGTAGGTCGGAGAAAGAGAGAGAGAGAGAAACTCAATGTTGTGTTGAAAAAGGCACCCCACCCCTCCTTATATAGGCCAAGGAGGGGCTCCACCCCCTCCCCTTCCCCCATGTGGAACTAAACCCCCAAGGGGGGGGGGAGTGGTGCGGCTAGGAGGGGGGATGGGCCCCTCCCTTGGCGCCAAGCCCAAGGGGGGAGGCTCCCCCTTCCCCTCATGGGCCTTTTAAGGCCCAAATACCTTTTCACCTTTTTAATTAATTGTTTAAATCATTTTTAATATTTAATTCTGTCAATTAAATAATAAAACATATTTAAACATTAATATATATTATTTTGAACCTTTCAAAATATCCGGAACAGCTTCCGGCACCTCCCGGTACATTTCCGGTGTTTTCTCTCTTTTCACCGATGATCCTGAATCAATCCTTAATGCATCGATTGCCCATAAGTGTGACACCCTACGGTCCGGGAAACAATAGACATGATCGAGACACTCTCTGACCAATGACCATCATGTGGGATCTGGTTACAATCCTTGATGTGCCCCTATGCTTCCATCAAATAAACTTCATCGCTGTTGAACCGTTAACAATATGACTTGATCCCTTTGTGCTTTGGTACTATGTTTGTCCGAGGTATGATCGTCGGTATCCAATACCTAGTTCTTCCTCATCTCCGACATAACATGTTTACTCGTCTATGAATATTTCATCTCTTGTGACCTAGCCACTTGCTTGCAAGCTATTGATGCAACACCACCGAGTGGACCCAGAGTACCTATCCGTCACTCGGATTGACAAATCCCGCTCTGACCTATTTCATACTCCTCAACATATCTACTTCGGAATACCCAAGATACACTTTTTCAGTTACCATGTTTCAGTGTAACGGTTAATGCACTCAAAGCATCCTAATAGATAGCAATTATGTATGATCATCATGGTCTAAGGATTCAGTCACTATGTTATTAAGTCATCGCAATGCTGAACTTATGTGACTTGATCACACTGCAATCCTTAAGGTGGGTGTGTGTCCATCACATCATTCTCTAAATGATATGACCTCATTGTCAATAGACTATTATGTTCTCATGATCAGGAAACCTTGATCATCAATTTCCCAATGAGCTAGTATGCCTGAGTTTAACTAGGGACCAGGTTGTTATATATCACACGTGCATTAATGTTTCCGCTTAATACAGTTCTAGCACAATATATAACGTATTATGAACAAACAGATATGTGACAAATATCTTTATTAATTTGCCTCTAGGGCACATATCCAATAGTCTCCCACTTGCACTAGAGTACAAATTACACTAGTTTACATCAGGTATGTATCTAACACCAATAGTCTCTCGGTGTTGTTCAAACTTGACTTGTGGAAGAGGTTTAGTCATTGGGTCTGACGGATTCAGATCCGTATGTATTTTGCAAATCCTAGTATGACCATCCTTGACGTAGTCCCGCGTCACATGGAAACGCCTGAGAATATGCTTGCCTGTAGAGTGAGTCCTCGGCTCCCTTGCGTTAGCAATGTCACCCGTATTGTCGCAATAAATGTTAACAGGGTCAGTGCAACTAGGGAATACGCCAAGCTCGATGACGAACTTCATCAGCCAATGCGCTTCATTTGACGCTTCACAAGCGGCAATATACTCCGACTCCATCGTAAATTGGGCGACGACTGACTGCTTGCCGCTCCTCCAGCTAATCGCACCACCATTCAACATAAACACGTATCCCGTCTGGGATTTTGAGTCATCGGGATCAGTACCAAGACTGGCATCGTCGTAACCTGTTACGGCGAGCTCTTCTTCACATCCTCCATAGACAAGAACCAGATCCTTAGTTCTTCGTAAGTACTTAAGGACGTTCTTCATTGCAATCCAATGATCCATTCCAGGATTACTTTGTTAACGATTA
The DNA here is from genome assembly GCA_950022295.1 of Bromus sterilis. Classification (NCBI taxonomy): domain Eukaryota; kingdom Viridiplantae; phylum Streptophyta; class Magnoliopsida; order Poales; family Poaceae; genus Bromus; species Bromus sterilis. The sequence continues at coordinate 413,464,086 of OX465595.1, read as the reverse complement.
GTCAGACTAACCGCCAGGGCCACATCTGGTCGAGTACACAACATAGCATACATGATAGAACCTATGGCTGAGGCATAGGGCTTTGAGGACATTTCCTCCCTTTCTTTTGCTGTTGCTGGGCATTGAGTCACACTCAATTTACTTCCTTTCATAACGGTCAATAGGCGTCTCTTGGCGTTATCCATATTGAACCTCTTCAATATCTTCTCAAGGTAAGTCCTCTGACTCAGTGCTAATAGGCGTATTGACCTATCTCTATAGATTTTAATGCCTAATATGTATGCAGCTTCACCTAGGTCCTTCATGGAAAATTTTCCATTCAAATATTCCTTTACCCCCACTAGAAATTTCACATCATTCCCTATCAATAATATGTCATCCACATATAGTACTAGGAATGCCACAGAGCTCCCACTCGCTTTCTTATAAACACAGAATTCTTCTTCATTTTGGACAAATCCAAAAGCTTTGATCACCTCATCAAAACGAAGATTCCAGCTCCGAGATGCTTGCTTCAACCCATAAATGGACTGTTGAAATTTGCATACCTTACCAGCGTCCTTAGGATCAATAAAACCTTCCGGTTGTACCATCTACAACTCTTTCTCAATGTTGCCATTTAGGAACGCGGTTTTCACATCCATCTGCCATATTTCATAATCGTAATAGGAAGAAATTGCTAGCAATATCCGGATAGACTTTAGCATCGCTACGGGAGAGAAAGTCTCTTCGTAGTCAACTCCTTGAATTTGACGGAAACCTTTTGCGACAAGTCGAGCTTTATAGACAGATACGTTTCCGTCTGCGTCAGTCTTTTTCTTGAATATCCACTTATTCTCGATGGCCTTTCGGTCCTCGGGAATATCCACCAAAGTCCATAATTTGTTAGCATACATGAAGTCTATATCGGATTTCATGGCTTCCAGCCATTTCTCAGAATCGGGTCCCTCCATTTCTTCTTTGTAGTTCGCAGGTTCGTCAGGTTCATTTAACATGACTGCATTGGCAAGTTGCCCATAAAACTGAATTTTTACTCGGGCTCCTGATGACCTGCGGGGTACAATAGGATCCTCTTCATCTTGATCATGATCATCATGTATGTCATGATCGTTATGAATATCATGATGACCGTTCTCTTCAGCTCCCACTACGGAAGATGGTTCCGGAACAACTTCCATTGCCATTTCTTCCACTTGGAGTGATTGGTCAATCATCTCGTTGAGGTCTATTTCCCTCCCACTCAATTCTTTCGAAAGAAACCCTTTCTCAAGAAAGCATCCAGTCTTGGTGACAAACATTTTGCTCTCAGACTGGTTGTAGAAGGTGTATCCAACGGTTTCCCTTGAATATCCCACAAAGATGCACTTATCCGCTTTTGATTCGAGTTTGTCAGGCTGAAGTTTCCTAACATAAGCCTCACAACCCCAAATATTCAAGTGAGACAACTTTGGTTTCTTGCCATGCCATTCCTCAAATGGTGTTGTCTTTACGGATTTGGACGGTGCCCTATTAAGAATGTAAGCGACAGTTTCTAATGCATACCCCCAGAATGACATAGGTAAGTCGGTATGAGACATCATCGATCGTACGCTATCCAATAGAGTTTGATTACGTTGCTCAGAAACACCATTACGCTGAGGTGTTCCTGCCGGCGTAAGTTGTGGTACGATGCCACAAATCTTAAGAGGATCGCCAAACTCGTGACTTAAATACTCGCCTCCTCGATCGGATCGAAGGTGCTTGATTTTCTTCCCGAGTTGATTCTCGACCTCACTCTGAAATTCCTTGAACCTTTCGAAGGTTTCAGACTTATGTTTCATTAAGTAGATATACCCATATCTGCTTAAGTCATCCGTGAAGGTCACGAAGTAACGAAGACCATTGTGTGTGGGGGCGTTCATAGGTCCACATACGTCTGAATGTATGATCCCTAACAAGTCTTCCGCACGCTCCATTGTTCCATTGAATGGAGTCCTTCTCATCTTGCCCATAAGGCATGGTTCACATGTGTCAAGGGATCCAAAATCCAATGACTCCAGAAGTCCATCATCATGAAGCTTCTTCATGCGCTTTTCACCAATATGACCAAGTCGACAATGCCACATCGTCATGTGTTCTTCGCCACTAGGTTTTAATATTTTGGCCTCTACTTTATCAATATGAAGTATATCACAATCGAGATTAAGAATGAATAAGCCATTTTTCTCCGGTGCGTGAACATAAAACACATCATCCTTATAAATCGCACAACCAATTGTATCTGACTTAAAAGAATAGTGGTCTCGCTTCAAGCAAGAACGACTAACGATGTTCACACTCAATGCGGGTACATAGTAGCACTTATTCAAAATCAAAACTAATCCCGAAGGGAGACTAAGATGCTTCGTGCCGACCGCCACCACTTCAATCCGGCAGCCGTTTCCCACGCGCATCGTCACTTCATCTTTTTTCAAGCGTCGCCTATTCCGTAGCCCCTTAAGAGGAGTTAGAAATATGAACAACAGATCCTGTATCATATATCCAGGATTTGTTCCCATTGCTTGTTAAGAAAAGATCAATAACGTGTATATCAAATATACCTTTGTCTCTTCTGACAATCTTGCCAGCCTTCTTATCCTCTAGGTACTTGGGGCAGTTGTGTTTCCAGTGACCATCACCCTTGCAGTAGAAGTACTCAACGCCGGGCTTGGGTCCAGTTTGGGTGCCTTACAAGGAGTGACAACTGGCTTTTCACCCTTATTCGGGCTTCCCTTCTTTCCCTTCTCCTTCTTGCCAGACTTCTTGAATTCAACGGTCTTGTTGACCATGAATGCAGCATGCTCCTTCTTGATCTCAACTTCAGCAGTTTTCAGCATGGCGAACAACTCAAAAGGGGTCTTAGTCATCCCCTGCATGTTGTAATTCAACACAAAGCCTTTGTAGCTAGGGGGCATCGACTGCAGCACCATATCAACAGCAAGTTCATCTGGAATCTGACATTCCAGAGCATTCAAGCGTTGAACGTAGCCAGACATCTTGACCACGTGCTCACTAACACTGCTATGTTCATCCATCTTTGTTGAGAAGAAAGTTTCAGAAGCCTCATAACGTTCAGCCCTGGCTTGGGGTGCAAAGACGGCCTTGAGGTCGGTGATTATCTCATATGCACACATCCTCTCAAAGCGTTTCTGCAGCTCAGCCTCCATGGAGTAAAGCATTCCGCTCTGGACAAGGTTGTAATCATCCGTCTTGGAGAGGTAGACATTCTTCTCATGTTGACTAGCGTCTGCTGGTGGTTCGTCACCTAACGCGGCCTCTAGTACGTATGCCGTCTTGAGGGGAACGAGGAGAATCCTCAGAGTGCGGAACCAGTTGGTGAAGTTTGACCCATCGGTTTTTAGTTTGTCTTTGTCTAGGAATGACCCTAAGTTGAATGAGGGGCGAGGTGCAGCCATCTACATGGTTATTTGCAAAACGCATATTTAGACTTTGTTCATAATTGGAGTTCAATTTTAATTAATTCTAAAACTCCCACTTAGTTAAACATCTCTCGAAATTTACTAAGTGATTAACATAATCCTAGTTTGAATGATCGTCCTCTAATATCACACGGCCGACGACACATCTCCCTAGGTAGGCCATCATGCCAATCATATCCGTTATATGACTCATGCTTAACCTTTCGGTCATCCGTATCCCAAGCTCATATCTACATATGTCAAGCCTGCCAGTCGAACCTTAGTGTATGGCTGTTCAGCAAGGCCATATCTGCATATGCTAGGCTTGCCAAACCCAACCTCATGCGATCGCTAATGTATGTATGACACCCGATCGTCATGGCCTGCCTATCATAAAGAGATCCTTCCAGGCGGTGCCCACTAAGGGAGAATACAATCATGGTATTGAGAGAGATTATCCTATCATGCTACCGTCGCATATCTAGCATATTAGCAAGACAGGAAGTAAAACTGTAAATCATACGAGCTATGATCCCCCCTTACATGCAAATTAAAGTTAAAACGCCTTCTACTTTATGTTTTCCAAGTTTTACGTGGCTGCTAAGGGGTTTCGAGAGAGAACCGCTTTCTATCCTGCGAAAACAAGCCACAACACCAATCCTGCAATCGTCTCTATTACACCCCTGTCGTGGCCCTCCGTTAAAAACATCTTCGCGTCGCTAATGTTAGAGAGACAGACACCCCCATCCACTTATATGGTACAAGCCATATGTCAAGCGTGGAACCAGTCTCGCGTAAACGCGTAAGGTCGGTCGGGGCCGCTTCATCAGGACATTGCCGCAATGCTAAACGAGTACACGTGGGAGGGTAACAGTTGGAGAATTGATGCCCACATCCTAGATGTGTTCTACCCGTACAATACATCTACGCATAGCCTTGCTCATGATACCACTATTGGGGATCGGCACAGAAAACAAAAAATTTCCTACCTACGAGTCCCGAACCCAAGATATATGATATGCTGATGTATGTAACGGAGGGAATCGGTGTTCATACCTTTGAAGAGCGAAAGAGGGAAACGTTCCTCGAACGTGGTTGGCGTAGACTCTGATCCTACGACCTCCCTGTCGTGTTGAAGAACCTCCTACGATGAAGTAGCACCACACGTGTAGTGCCTCGCGGGATTACACACGTACGGTGCAACCGACGTCCCTCCGGGCTCCGAACCAGAAGAGCAGCGGAAAGAAGATTGATCCGGATCCCGATTCCGGCAGCGCGCCGGCGTCCGGATGATGGTTAAACCCCCAACCAGGTGCAAACTCCGAACCAGGGGAGTCCGCTCTAGGTCGGAGAAAGAGAGAGAGAGAGAGAAACTCAATGTTGTGTTGAAAAAGGCACCCCCACCCCTCCTTATATAGGCCAAGGAGGGGCTCCACCCCCTCGCCTCCCCCCATGTGGGACTAAACCCCCAAGGGGGGGGAGTGGTGCGGCTAGGAGGGGGGATGGGCTCCTCCCTTGGCGCCAAGCCCAAGGGGGGAGGCTCCCCCTTCCCCTCATGGGCCTTTTAAGGCCAAAATACCTTTTCACCTTTTTAATTAATTGTTTAAATCATTTTTAATATTTAATTCTGTCAATTAAATAATAAAACATATTTAAACATTAATATATGTTATTTTGAACCTTTCAAAATATCTGGAACAGCTTCCGGCACCTCCCGGTACATTTCCGGTGTTTTCTCTCTTTTCACCGATGATCCTGAATCAATCCTTAATGCATCGATTGCCCTTAAGTGTGACACCCTACGGTCCGGGAAACAATAGACATGATCGAGACACTCTCTGACCAATGACCATCATGTGGGATCTGGTTACAATCCTTATGTGCCCTACGCTTCCATCGAATAAACTTCATCGCTGTTGAACCGTTAACAATATGACTTGATCCCTTTGTGCTTTGGTACTATGTTTGTCTGAGGTATGATCGTCGGTATCCAATACCTAGTTCTTCCTCATCTCCTACATAACATGTTTACTCTTCTATGAATATTTCATCTCTTGTGACCTAGCCACTTGCTTGCAAGCTATTGATGCAACACCACCGAGTGGACCCAGAGTACCTATCCGTCACTCGGATTGACAAATCTCGCTCTGACCTATTTCATACTCCTCAACATATCTACTTTGGAATACCCAAGATACACCTTTTCAGTTACCATGTTTCAGTGTAACGGTTAATGCACTCAAAGCATCCTAATAGATAGCAATTATGTATGATCATCACGGTCTAAGGATTCAGTCACTATGTTTTTAAGTCATCGCAATGCTGAACTTATGTGACTTGATCACACTGCAATGCTTTAGGTGGGTGTGTGTCCATCACATCATTCTCCTAATGATATGACCTCATTGTCAATAGACTATTATGTTATCATGATCAGGAAACCTTGATCATCAATTTCCCAATGAGCTAGTATGTCTGAGTTTAACTAGGGACCAGGTTGTTATATATCACACGTGTATTAATGTTTTCGCTTAATACAGTTCTAGCACAATATATAATGTATTATGAACAAACAGATATGTGACAAATATCTTTATTAATTTGCCTCTAGGGCACATATCCAACATACATTTACACATCCATCCATTGACCTACATTGACCTTTTCCTAAAATATATGTTGAATAGTTCAATGAGCTATATATTGTTGTTAATTACCAAAACCATCCTAAGGGACTAGATGCACTTTCATCTATGGAGTTCAGTATCTCTAATAACACCTTCTATATTTTTTTCTCAACTCTCAAGCCTTCTAAAGACTTTCTTTATGAATGATTAATCTTTGTCATCATTTTTTAATAAAACTAGTCCACATCAATCACTATGAAGTGCCCGCAAGTGCTCAACAAGATCATCTTAGTGCTCGGTATGCACATCTTGATTTTTTACACTTCAATACGCTTTGAGAAATCTCTATACCTTGTTTGCATTGTGTTCTAACTTTGAGTGTTCTAGCTTTGACATGATCCCCATTGGAGATGTACCAAAATGCTTTGTTATGCTTGTCTCATCCTCAATGGTCATATTGTGTAAGATGATGCAACATATCATTATTTTCGATAGAACCTCTTACTTCCAATACTCAGCAGGGTCATGAATAATTGCAAAGCGGTTTTAAAGCACGCCAAAAGCTCTTTGAACATCCTTGTGAATTTTTGACGCTTGCCAAAGGATTGTCTACAAGAATGTAGCCTATGCAAGATAAAAACCATATGCAAGGTATTAAGTAGCCCATCTTGTACTAAAGGCCATTGAAAACATAGTTTCAAAGATGACCATCTTCGACAACAAGCTTTGTGAACAGTAGTGTTCTAGAAAGCACATTGACGGGGATTGGCCCAGGCAAATTCCATGGTCAGGGACCCTGGGTTAGTCATAGATAAGGCACAGGTTGGACGATACTCATCGGCTGACAGGAGAAGCACTTCCTGCTCGGTATTATTGCGTGAGGGGAAGATTATAGGGGAGGCCAAGGCGAGTTCTCGCAAGACCAGGAGAGTAGATGTGAATTGGATTGATCTGGACGTCTCCCCTCCCAACCTTTATATACTAGGCTAGGTCTCGGGGAGTCCATACTAGGTTACAAAGATAGTTTCCTAGTTCTAGTCTTGCCTTGTACGCCAAGTCGTGCCTTCCATACTAGTCGCGGACTCCTACGTCGGTGCTTGGTCGGGCCAGTCGTGGGCCTGTCGTGGCTTCCTAGCTAGCCTTCTGTCTTCATACGCACCGGGTAGCCTCATACGCAGGAGTCTTGGGTCACCGCCTCGTCAGTAGCCCCCGAGTGCCTGGGGGACTCGAAGAGTCGTGCAGGGACTCGAATTTCGTCAATGCTTTATTGTTTGTAAGCGCGGCACCGCCATGGGTCGCTGGCAGTTTTGAGCCATGTCAATACCTGTTTCGAGGGATTTCTAAGCTGAAAGGGCCCAAGGAGTCGATTGGTCGAGCCTTGGTGAATTTCGCTAGTGGAAAATACCGCAGTAGCCCAATCAAGCTCACGTCCCTCGACATGAACTTGGAACGACCGGTGTCAAGCAAAGTCATGCCGCTGCAGGTCTTATCGGATCAATTGCTGCCCGTCTAAGCAAATAGCCTGAGCACGTCCGCTCGGCTCTGAGCGCATGGAAAAGGTCGGGAGTGAAATCGCTCTGCGGCAAGTCCCGGCCCGGCCGTTCTGCGCAGCGGGGTCTTACCTACACGCTAAGCTTGCGTGGCATCTGGTTACAGTGTGTCGTAGCCCAGGCATAATTGTTTCTTATAGAGGCACGGAACCTGGTTAGCGATGCACCCACTTGGAATAAACAATCAAGTGAGCTATTTAGCAGTCACTCGCGGAGTTTGTAATGAACCCAGGCGAGGAAAATAAAAAAGCACCCACTCGGAAAGTCATCGAGTGCGCGAGTAGTTCATATTGTCGAATACTTGTTGAGTCTTTTGCGAGTGGTCACTCGAATGCTTTACTGTCTTCAGGGTGAGGGAGCACCCGAACTTTGAATGTACGTTGTTTTTGCTGGTGCGAGTGATCACTCGAGCACGTCTTTGCCTTCTGGGTGAGGGAGCACCCGAACTCGAATAAAGGTATTCCTGATGGGAGTAAGAGATTTTTACAATCAGAAAATTTTGTCATCAGGAAGCTGGAGTCTTTTGGTTTTTTCCAATTGCTTTTATCTTGATCCGTCTCTCTTGGGATGTCGCGCTGATGTTGTTTGGCGACCTATGATGATGCTTGCTTTTTTGATCTGTCGCGTTTTCTGGCCCGTCATAATGATGATTTGGATGTCATGTTGCCTCGTGCCTGTTGGGTTTCCAAGTCTTGTATGGGAAACAGGCGAGATTTGACGTATCCATTAAGTAGTGTTGACCGTGTGAAGGCATCTTGTCTCGGAATTTGTAACGCCCGGCTCGTTTGGTCTTTGAAGTAATGATGGCGCCGCCTGGGCTTCTATGTGCTTTCCCTGGTTTGCCCTTGGATTGTGTTATAAATACTTCTTGTGATTGCAGGTCCTTGGCATCCATTCTTCTCGCCTTTCTCTTCTGCTTCTTCTTCATATGGCGCCCAAGCGTGGTGGTGGTGTGACTGGGCGAGGTCGTGGCCGTCGCGTCCGTGGTGGCCTCACGCCCCGTTCTTCGCGTGGTGGACGTCGTGCTGCTGGGTCAGGGCCTTCTTCTTCTTCCACGGAAGAGGGTTTTTGGCGCTATGACTTTCTTTTGTGCTTTCTTAGCCGGACAGCTGCCCGGATTCCTCTTCCGTTCTCTTTTGCCTCCATTGCTTCTGAGCGTAATTTGAGGGGGTTTTGGCTCCGTCTTCACGGATGAGCTCGGTCTTCTTCTTGGGTGGAGTTGGAAGTTGATAATTCATCCTTGATTTTCCTTGGGTCTGGCTGGAGGGTGTTTTCTCGTCGGTTGAATTTGCGCGACGGAGATAGCCTTTGCTGTCGTTTTGATGGCGAAGATACTCTTACTGTCCGTGCATTTGATGCCGGTGGTAATCGTCTGGATCCATACTGGGAGGAAACAAGCAGTGGTGATTCCGATGGATCGAGTGGTGGTTCGCCTGCTTCTCCCGTGTCTTCATCTTCGGCTGATTCCTCGGCTGATGGTGCTTGCTCTTCTAGTTCTAAGGATGAGCTGGACGTCAAGCGGCTGCGTCAGTAGGCGAGGCACCTTGTATAACTGGAGGATAGCGACCTGCTTCTTCGCGGGCTGAGGTGCTACTTTGTCTGTGGTGATGCTCGTCAACTTGTGGTACGAAAGTGCCAATTATCTCAGCATGAGCATACATGTAGAAGTCATAATTCCTTGGGATGGTTGTAAGGCGTCTGGTAGTTGCTCGACTCCTTTTGTAGCGATTACTGTCCAGTGACTCTTTTGTAATGGGGATTGTCCTCAACTCCTTTGTAATGAAAAGACTGTCCTTGCCTCCTTTGTAATGAAACCGTCTTCGACTCCTTTGTAATGAAACTATCTTTGACTCCTTTGTAATGAAACTATCTTCGACTCCTTTGTAATGAAACCGTCTTCGACTACTTTGTAATGAAACTGTCTTTCGGGTGCGCGGCAGCGCTCCCGATGGGAGTAGTCCCCGAGGCTACGTGTGATTTGTAGAATCAAGCGTAGGCTGTGAGTTTTTGTCTGACTGGGTAGTCTCTTCTCGTGGCTGTTTTTGAATTATTCCAAGTTTGGATCGGGTGCGCGCCAGCGCTCCCGATGGGAGTAGCCCCCCGAGTCTTTAGGTGGTCGCTTGCGATCAGGTGAAGACTAAAGAAATTTTGCGTCTTTTGATGTGACTTTCTTTGTAGAAAAACTCTTGGTGAATCGGCGGGAATCAGTTTCCCGGTATTTGTAGATAAGGTCGCGTTTTTAGCGAAGATAGCGTCCCTCGGGGGGAGTTTATGCTCGAGCCCCCGAGGGTTTTTAAGTAAAAAGTCGCGTAAGCGAGGATAGCGTCTCTCGGGGGGAGTTTATATGCTCGAGCCCCCGAGTGCTTTTAAGTAAAAGTCGCATGAGAGAGGATAGCGTCTCTCGGGGGGAGTTTATGCTCGATCCCCTGAGTGCTTTTAAGTAAAAGTCGCATGAGCGAGGATAGCGTCTCTCGGGGGGATTTTATGCTCGAGCCCCCGAGTGCTTTTAAGTAAAAGTCGCGTGAGCGAAGATAGCGTTTCTCGGGGGGAGTTTATGCTCGATCCCCCGAGTGCTTTGGAGTAAGGTGTTTGGGCAGCATTATTTTATTTCTTCGAGTTTTACATGGGTTGCCGATCGGTGCTGCTGTCGATGTCTCTAAAAATGCCTAGAGGAATATGGGTAGAACAGGCGTACGTTCGCTACGTTCCATGGGTTTCCCACGTCCTCATTGGTTTTGGGGTTCTTCAATATGTATGCACCTCCTCCGATGACTTCCGAGATTATGAACGGTCCTTCCCATTGCGGGGCAAGCTTGTGCACTTTCTCCTGTATTAGTCGTAACACGAGGTCTCCTTTGGTGAATGTTCTGGTCCGCAGGCGACTGCTTTGATATTTGCGCAGTTTGTCATGGTATCCTTCAGATCTTGTGATGGTTGTATCCCGAGCTTCATCTGCTATGTCTTTTTCGTTTCGCAGTGCTTCTTCTGCCTCTTCCTCTTCGTACCCTGAGATTCTGGGGGCTCCGAATTTTAAGTCGTGCGGCAGTACTGCTTCTACCCCGTATACCAAGAAGAAAGTTGTATACTGATACGTCCAAAACGTATCTATAATTTCTGCTTGCCCCATGCCTCTTTTGTGTGATATTGCTATGATATTGATGAACTTCCATACACTTTCGATCATATTTGGACTAACCTATTAACTCAGTGCACCCCAGTGCCAGTTCCTGTTTTCTGCAGTTTTTCTATTTCAGGTTTCCCCCATATAAAAAGTGCTCCAAAACTTCGGGAAATCCAATAAAAAATTAGAGTAGAAAAAGCTTCGGGAATCACCGAGGGGGGGAAGAGGGGACCCACCAGGGCCCTAGGCGCCCTCCCGGCTCGCCCTAGGGTGGGGCCGCGCCAGGGGGCCGCCTGGACCCCTGGTGGCCCCCCTGGCTGCCCCCTTCGCCTATTTATTCCTCGTGATGAGAAACCCCCGTAACGGGAACCCTTTTTCGCGATCTCTCCTCTGTTCCGCCGCCGCCGCGCTTCCAAGATCGGGAGCACCAGAAGACCTCTTCCCGGCACCTTGCCGGAGGAAGGAACCACCTCCGGGAGCTTCTCCACCACCATGGATGCTTCCCGGATGAACCGTGAGTAGTCCACCTTGGACCATGGGTCTATGATCAGTATCTATGTGATGTTCTCCTCCCCTCTTTGTTCTTCATGGATTAGACCTCGTGAGCTGCCCTACATGATCGAGGCACATATGTAATATTTCTGCTGTTGCTATGCTGAGTTTGCTGGGATCCGATGGATTATGAGATTATGTTCAGATTGTGTTTGAGTAATATATTTGATTCTCATCTTTTATATTTATGTTCTAGAGTAATTCTTGCATGTTCTCCGTTGCTGTTTATTGCTTTGGCCAAGTAGTAGGTAGTGACTCCAAGAGGGAGCGTTATGCATGATTGTGGGTTCATGCCCCCCGATGACTAGCTTGAGTGACAGAAACATGAGTCTAGGGGATGTGTTGTTGCCACAAGGGGTAAAACAACGGTGCTTGTACTTGCGGGTGCAAGGATTTTTTACTTTACGCAAAGTTATTTAATGCAGTGTCCGTTGGTTTGAGTTTACACTTTGGGTGGGATTCACAACTTAATACCAGTGAGATGTTCTAGATAGATATCTCAAGGTGGATGATTAGTAGGTAGATGCAGATGGATTTCGATCTACTTGTCTTGGCGTACCTCCCTTGCTTTTGAGCCTCTTCCTTTCTGTACAACATAAATAGCATTGGTTTGCGCACATAATCCTGTCAATTTCCCAACTGTAATTTGTTTACCTCGCATGGCTATTTTGTCGTCTTTTGGGAGAGAGACATCACTAGTGAACATCATAGGACCCCGGTCCATATTTCCAATACTGTTTACACCCACTATCAATTTACTGCTTTATTTACTTTTTAGTTGCTATCACTATCATTATTATCCCGTGCGTTTTATCCTTTGTAAACAACAAGGCCGGAGGAATTGACAACTCCTCTGTACTCGTTGGGAAGCAAAGTCATTTGCTGTGTGTGCAGGTCCAGGTGAAGTAAGCAACCCTGAGTTGTGAACGGCGCCATTGTTCACTTCACCACATTCTTGTATCTGTTGGAGTCCTACTGGTTCGATACTAAACCTTAACATCTTCACTAAGGGAAACTTGCTGCTGTCTACATCTCAACCTTCCACTTTGGGTAACCAACGAGGGACGAGAATTCGTACCATCAAAAGCAATTTCTGGCGCCGTTGCCGGGGACTCCACTCTTCAAGATAGGGGAGTTGCACACTATCTTTTATCTTTGGTTTTTAGTCTTGTTTGTTTACCTTTCAGTTTTTGCTTTAGTGTCTTTTATCAAAAATAAAAAAAATAATTATCTTGCTTGCTGCTACTATGGGTTCCTCTGAGAACACCAAGTTGTGTGACTTCACTAGTCACAAAAACAGTGACTTGATCTGCACTCCTATTGCTACACCTGCTACTTCAGCACCTTCTTATGAGATTAAACCTGCTTTGCTGAACCTTGTTATGAAAGATCAATTCTCCGGTGCTAGAGAGGATGTTGCTTTGCACTTAAATAATTTTATTGAGCTTTGTGATATGCAAAAGTACAAAGAAGTAGATGGTGATATTGTTAAGCTTAAGCTTTTTCCTTTCTTCTTGAGAGATGAAGCTAAAATCTGGTTTCAATCCTTGCCTAGGAATAGCATAGATTCTTGGGATAAGTGCAAGGATTCTTTTATTGGGAAGTACTACCGCTGCTAAGATTATCCAATTGAGGAGTTATATTATGTATTTTAAACAATTGGATAATGAACACGTTGCCCAAGCTTGGGAACACATGAAATCTCTTGTTAAGAATTGCCCTACGCATGGTTTGACTACTTGGATGGTTATCCAAACTTTTTATGCAGGCTTGAACTTTACCTCGCGGAACTTGCTAGATTCGTCCACAGGAGGAACCTTTATGTCAACTACACTTGGTGCTACCACAAAACTTCTCGATGAGATGATGACCAACTATTCCCAATGGCACACCGAAAGAGCTCCAACAGGTAGGAAGGTAAACTCTGTCAAGGAGATCTCCTCCCTAAATGAAAAAGTTGACTTGATTATGTCTCTACTTACCAAGAAATCTCCTATTGATCCTCATGATGTACCTTTAAATTCTTTGATTGCTCAAGATCAAGTAGATGTGAACTTTATCTCTAGAAACAACTTCAATAACAATGCTTATAGGAGTAACTTTGGTAGCAATCCTAGACCGTTCCCCTCCAACTACGGGAACAACAACACTTATCCTAGCACCAAAAACTCCACTTCTGAATTAGAGAGTATGCTTAAAGACTTTATCACTACCCAAAAAGCCTTCAACAAGAGTGTAGAGGAAAAACTAGACAAATTAGATAACCTCTCGTCGAAGGTAGACAATTTAGCCCATGAAGTAGAATTGCTTAAAATTAGAACTTCTCCCCTTGAGGAGAGGAAGGTCACTCCTATGAATGCTATCCAAATGCAAATTAATGAAAACATTAGGATGATGGCTAAACTTAAAAAGAGATGGGATAGAGAAAAGGAGGAAGAAGATAGAATTAAAAGCCTTCCTACACACCATACCGTTGCTACTATCCAAGTGGTTGAGGATATCCAAACTCTTAGCACTCAATGCACCCCTAGTCCCATAGGACCTATTAATGGTGATGCTATGACCTCAACCGTAGAAGAAGAAATTCCTATGACTATAGAAGCTACCAAACAAGTAAGCCTAAAGGACACCACTACTACTTTACTTGATAGTAGTGACCTTGATTTTGACAATTTCACCCTTTCTGAAGTTATTCTTTTCCTTCAAAAGATGTCTAGATACCCCCACACTAGCACACTTAATCTTGCCTTCACGGAGCATATCACTAATGCTCTCATCAAAGCTAGGGAGGATAAGCTTAGGGTAGAAGCCTCCATACCTAGAAAGCTATAAGATGGTTGGGATCCTATGATTAAAATTAAGAATAACTTTTCTTTCTATGCTTTATGTGATGTTGAAGCTAGTACCTCTGTTATGCCCAAAAGAATGTATGATATATTTGAATTGAAACCTTTTGATCCTTGTTCTTTTGGTGTTCGTCTTGTCGATTCTTACGTAAAGAAACCTTTGGGAAAGATAGATGATGTTCTTATCATTGTCAATGACAATTGTGTTCCCGTTGATTTTACTATTATGGACATTGAATGTGAACCTTCTTGTCCAATTATTTTAGGACGTCCTTTTCTTCGCACTGTGGGTGCTATTATTGATATGAAAGAAGGGATTATAAAATTCCAATTCCCTCTCAAGAAAGGGATGGAACACTTCCCTAGGAAAAAGATTAACTTGCCTTTTGAGTCCGTCACACGGGCTAGTTATTTTCTTGAAAAGACTTGATCTATTTGCATTAAGCCTAGCTAATGGCTTTAAAGAAGCGCTTTTGGGAGGCAGCCCGCAATGAATTTAAGATTTCCTTTTTGTTTTTCTTCTGTTTTTAGTGGTCTTGATGATTGTTACTACTGTAGCAACATCATTGTATCTTTACTTTTCAAGCTTTGTGCCATTTATAGCCGCATATGACAAGGGAAGTGAAAGTTGGGACATGCTGTCTAGAAAACAGATTCTGTCCTCGTGACTAGAAAAATCACAGAAAAATCCCAGTTCATCTTTTTGAGCTGAATTTTTTTCACAGCGTGCTCTATACAATTACGGAACTTTCTTATGTTCTGAGTTCTTTGATTTGAGTTGCAGAAGTGTCCCTAAGAAATTCTTTACTACCTGCTGGTCTATTTTTCACAGATTCTGTCCTGTTTTGCCTTTTCTTCGTTTTGCAAACCTTAAGCTTGTTTTTTCTTTGCAAAAACTTTTGGGCGTTCTTGATAAACAGTATCCCTTCAAGAATATCCTTATTTACAGTAGATAAAAAATTATTTTATTATGGGTACTAACCTCGCTAATCAGATTATGATGAGTTATGTATGAAGGGAGTTTTCAAGTGTGCGAGGGAAGATGATGAAAGAAGATTCAGGAGTGTCAAGCGCTCAATCTTGGGGATGCCCCCATGCATCCCCAAGAAATATTCAAGGAGACTGAAGCGTCTAAGCTTGGGGATGCCCCCGTGCATCCCCTTCTCCATCAAGATTATCAGTTCGTCTCTCGTTTCACTATATTTTTATCACTTCATGCATTATATGCTATGCTTGGAGCGTCTCGCTCTTAGGTTTTATTTTTAGTTTTATTTAGCTTTGCTTGCTGTTCATAACAAGTTAGAACCCAACTTTCTTTGTGTGGGAGAGAAACACACTCCACTTCACTCTAGAACACAACATAGGATTTTTTTTTCATGCTTATCTTTGCTGTGTGTGTTCTTTATCTTTTTCATAGCTACTGTCATGTTTTGCTCTTAGTTTCCATGTTGATATTTTCAAAGATCTTTTGTTTAGTTTGTTGCTGGAGCTCTCTTAAGTTTTCATGTTTTCCTTGTTTAGAGAGTTTGCCTGTTGCAC
This sequence comes from Bromus sterilis, assembly GCA_950022295.1. Lineage (NCBI taxonomy): Eukaryota > Viridiplantae > Streptophyta > Magnoliopsida > Poales > Poaceae > Bromus > Bromus sterilis. Next base: position 413,448,414 of record OX465595.1, on the reverse strand, counting down.
TGAGTTTTGTGTCTTGACTTGAAGTAGGTAATTGAGGTTGCTATTCAGTTGTAGTAGTAACTTGCAATAGTTTTGAGGTATTTTTTTGTGTAATGTTTGGACTTTTGGTGTCAAGAGCTTTAGCCTATTAGTGGTAGATGTCATATTTTGGGCAATCCGTGTTTATTTTCAAAACTTACAAATTAGTTGAGAACTTTAGCTACTAGATGGATCACTACTCTTTTGAGGGGTCGAATATTAGAGTACACTCACGTACCATGAGTCGAGGATGCGGAAGGATAACCAAACTCCCATACACTCCTCCTCGGGGTACTTGTATCTTTGTGAAACCTCCTTATTAGATTGAGAGTTAACGATAATAAGTGCATGAGTTCTTCGGACTAATGTGAGTATTCGAAAGTTGACACTTCCACCTTCCCATATTTTTCTATCCTCTACTGTGCCGTGCGTTGCTTTCTTCTCACTCAGAGAGTTGGCGTACACCTTCGCCGGTACATCCAAAACCTTGGCATGATACGCTCTGTCATCATAAACTTCCTTATATCCTTCCTGAAAACAGCCACCATACCTACCTACCAAGGCATTTCCATAGCCTTTCCGAGATACATTGCCATGCAACATCCATCTTCTCATGACTTGATCTTCATGTCATGCATGCTACTTGATTGATCGATGAGCCGCATGCTAGTTGGACTTTTCCCTAATCATTGCTACATGACGCGCTAGTATCATTGCATATCCTGCTACACTGGCAGAGGCATACATTTGCATACATCATGATAGTTACATCTTCTTTATGATTTGAGTACTTTTGTAAAGTGTCAACTTTCTTGCTTACGCTCATCCATTGCATGAGTGCTCAAAATGTCGAAAAGGAGTGGATCATTTTGACCTGTACTCCCTCCGTTTCAAAATAACTGTCGTAGCCTTAGTACAACTTTGTACTAGAGGTAGTACAAAGTTGAGGCAGTTATTTTGGAACGGATGGACTACCTGGCTAGTGGTCCGGGGATGAGTCAAGATAAGATTCCAAAGAAGACCAAGTGTGCAACTTTAGTATATTAAGTTCTCAACACAAAAATACTTTTTCTCGTATATCCCTATCCCCTTTCTTGCACGCAAACACCATTTGGAGACATTCGAGTCACGGACAGCGAGAGCTCTTGCACCTTTATGTTCTTATGTTGCTTGTTTCAATGCTAAATATAGACTCTTGCCTGTTATGACTTGAATTAAATTACATGCCTTGATTGCTTTACTTAAAAGTTCTTTTATGGTTGTTAGCATGTCACCACATAAATTATGCTTTTATCATTTACCTACTCGAGGACGAGCAGGAATTAAGCTTGGGGATGTTGATACGTCCAAAACGTATCTATAATTTCTTCTTGCTCCATGCCTCTTTTGTGTGATATTGCTATGATATTGATGAACTTCCATACACTTTTGATCATATTTGGACTAACCTATTAACTCAGTGCATCCCAGTGCCAGTTCCTGTTTTCTGCTGTTTTTCTATTTCAGGTTCCCCCATATAAAAAGTGCTCCAAAAATTCGGGAAAAATCCAATAAAAATCAGCGTAGAAGAAGCTTCGGGAATAACCAAGGGGGGCCAGAGGGGACCCACTAGGGCCCCAGGCGCCCTCCCGGCGCGCCCTAGGGTGGGGCCACACCAGGGGGCCGCCTGGACCCCTAGTGGCCCCCTTGGCTGCCCCCCTTCGCCTATTTATTCCTCGTGACGAGAAACCCCCGTAACGGGAACCCTTTTCGCGATCTCTCCTCTGTTCCGCCGCCGCCGCGCTTCCAAGATCGGGAGCACCAGAAGACCTCTTCCCGGCACCCTGCCGGAGGGAGGAACCACCTCCGAGAGATTCTCCACCACCATGGATGCTTCCCGGATGAACCGTGAGTAGTCCACCTTGGACCATGGGTCTATGATCAGTAGCTATGTGATGTTCTCCTCCCCTCTTTGTTCTTCATGGATTAGACCTCGTGAGCTGCCCTACATGATCGAGGCACATATTTAATATTTCTGTTGTTGCTATGCTGAGTTTGCTGGGATCCGATGGATTATGAGATTATGTTCAGATTGTGTTTGAGTAATATATTTGATTCTCCTCTTTTATATTTATGTTCTAGAGTAATTCTTGCATGTTATCCGTTGTTGTTTATTGCTTTGGCCAAGTAGTAGGTAGTGACTCCAAGAAGGAGCGTTGATGGCGCGAGAATTGACAGGTGTAGTCTTCTCGCCCTTCGTTGGTGAGTCCCAAGTGGAAGGCGTGATGTAGCACAGTAGCAAATTTCTCTCGGTAAAGATACCAAGGTTTGTCTTCAGTAGGACTCCAGAGATGATAAGTAGGTGTCAGCGGCGCAACTGACGCAGACCTGCACACAGACACAAATAACTTTGTTCCCAACGAAGGTCAGAGAGGTTGTCAATCTCTCCGGTCTTGTTGGTCACAAAGGATCAAACACAAGGGATAATGATAGAAACTGAAAGTAAAAGCAGAAAAGTAAATGAGCGTGGAAACATTAATGAGGATATGGACCGGGATACGTGATGTTCACTAGTGATGTCTCTCTCCCAAAAGATGATAAACTGCTATGCGAGGTAAACAAATTACAGAAGGGCAATTGACAGGATTATGAACGCACCGCAATGCTAACTATGCTACAAAAGAAAGGAAGAGGCTCAAAAGCACGGGCAGTACGCCAAAATAAGTAGACCGAAATCCATCTGCATCTACTACTAATCATCCACCTTGAGATATCTATCCAGAACATCTCGCTGGTATTAAGTTGCGAGCCCCACCCAAAGTGTAAACCCAAAGCAACAAACAACTGCATTAAAAAGCACTTTGCGTAAAGTAAACAATCCTTGCAACCGCGGTTACAAGCACCGTTGTTTTCCCCCTTGTGGCAACAACACATCCCCTAGACTCATGTTTCTGTCACTCAAGCGTGTCATCGGGGGGCATGAACCCACAATCTAGCACAACGTTCCCTCTTGGAGTCACTACCTACTACTTGGCCAAAGCAATAAACAGCAACGGAGAACATGCAAGAATTACTTAGGAACAAAAATATAAGAGATAAAAACCAAATATATTACTCTATCACAATCTGAACATAATCTCATAATCCATCAGATCCCTCCAAACTCAGCATAGCAACAGCAGAAATATTACAAAGGTGCCTCGACCATGTAGGGCAGCTCACGAGGTCTAAACAATGAAGATCAAAGAGGGGAGGAGAACATCACATAGCTACTGATCACGGACCCATGGTCCAAGGAAAACTACTCACGAGACACCCGAGGAGCATCCATGGTGGAGAGGAGACTCCCGGAGGTCAATCCTCCCTCCGGCAGGGTGCCGGGAAGAGGTCTTCTGGTGCTCCCGATCTCGGAAGCGCGGCGGCGGCGAAACAGAGGAGAGATCACGAAAAAGGGTTCTCCTTTCGAAAGTTTCCTGTGAAGGAGAATATATAGGCGAAGGGCTACCGTGAGGGCTGTTGACCTGGTGATTGGTACTGCTTCGATCCATTTGGTGAACTTGTCGACTGCGACAAGTGATACGTCCATAACGTATCTATAATTTCTGCTTGCTCCATGCATGTTTTGTGTGATATTGCTATGATCTAGATACACTTTCATACAATTTTGATCATATTTGGACTAACCTATTAACTCAGTGCACCACAGTGCCAGTTCCTATTTTTCACTTGGGGTAACCAACAAAGGGCGAGAAGCCATCAAGCAAGTTTTCTGGCGCCGTTGCCGGGGACTCCGAGAGCTAAGATAGGGGAGTTGCACACTACCCTTATCTTTGTTTTTTGTAGTCTTGTTAGTTTATCTTTCAGTTTTTATCTTTGTGTCTTTTATCAAAATTTACAAAAAAATCTTCCACACTTGCTGCTACTATGGGTTCCACTGAAAACACCAAGTTGTGCGACTTCACTAGTCACAACAACCAACACTTTATATGCACTCCCATTGCCACACCTGCCACTTTAGCTACCTCTTATGAAATTAAACCTGCTTTGCTAAATCTTTTTATGAGAGATCAATTCTCTGGTGCTGGAGATGACACTACTACCACCTTTGATAGTAGTGATATTTATTTTGATAGTTGCACCCTCTCAGAAGTTATCAGTTTGCTATTTTCTTTTAGTAGTAACTTGCAATAGTTTTGAGGTATTGTTGTGAGTAATGTTTGAACTTTTGGTGTCAAGAGCTCTTGCCTATTAGTGATAGGTGTCGTATTTAGGGCAATCCGTGTGTATTTTCAAAACCTACAAAACTAGTTGAAAACTCTAGCTACTAGATGGATCACTACTCTTCTGAGGGGTCGAATATCAGAGAACACTCACGCACCATGAGTCGAGGATGCGCAAGGATAACCAAACCCCCATACACTCCTCCTCGGGGTACTTGTCTCTTTGTGAACCTCCTTATTAGGTTGAGAGTTACCGATAATAAGTGCCTGAGTTCTTCGGACTAATGTAAGTATTGAAAGTTGACACTTCCACCTTCCCATATTTTGCTAGCCTTTTCCGTGCCGTGCATTGCGTTCTTCTCACTCCGAGAGTTGGTGTCCACCTTCGCCGACACATCCAAACCCTTGGCATGGTACGCTCTGTCATCATAAGCCTCCTTATATCTTTCCTCAAAACAGCCACCATACCTACCTATCAAGGCATTTCCATAGCCTTTCCGAGTTATATTGCCATGCAACTTCCACCTCTTCATGACTTGATCTTCATGTCATACATGTTCCTGCTACACTGGCAGCGACATACATTGCATACATCATGTTAGTTACATCTTCTTTATGTTTTGAGTACCTTGTAAAGTGTGAAAGATCTCCTTTACCTTCTTGTAAAATAGAGTGTTGCCCTTAAGTGAGGAAAATATCACAAAGTGGACACATTAAAAGATCCCAAAGAGGACAAATGAGAGTTAAATAGAAAGAGCCATTGAGGCAACACACAAAAAATACAAAAAAATCGAAAAAAGAGAAAAATAAATAAAAAGAGAGAAAGGGGCAAAACTACTATCCTTTTGAGAGATCCACACTAGTACTTCCTTTATATCCTTGTACTCCTTAGAGATGATCATTATGCATATAGCTATGTGGGGACCTTCACACTATAGAACTTGGCTTGTATATTCCAAGGATGAGCCTCCTCAAACGAGCTCTAGGTCTTCATGAGCGAGAAAGTTAGATGCACCCCCACTAACTCTCGTGCTTACGCTCAGCCATTGCATGAGTGCTCAAAATATCGAAAAGGAGTGGATCAAATTGACTTGTACCTGGCTAGTGGTCTGGGGACGAGTCAAGATAAGATTCCAAAGAAGACCAAGTGTGAAACTTTAGCAGATTGAGTTCTCAACACAAAAATTACTTTTTCTCGTATTCCCTATCCCCCTTCTTGCACGCAAACACCATTTGGAGACATTCGAGTCACGGACAGCGAGAGCTCTTGCACTTATTCCTCTTTTGTTACTTGTTTCAATGCTAATATAGACTCTTGCATGTTATGACTTGAATTGAATCTCTAACCTTGATTGCTTTACTTTTCAAAGTTCTTTTATGGTTGCTAGCATGTCACCACAGAAATTATGTTGTTATCATTTACCTACTCGAGGACGAGCAGGAATTAAGCTTGGGGATGTTGATACGTCCAAAACGTATCTATAATTTCTGCTTGCTCCATGCATGTTTTGTGTGATATTGCTATGATCTAGATACACTTTCGTACACTTTTGATCATATTTGGACTAACCTACTAACTCAGTGCACCCCAGTGCCAGTTCCTGTTTTCTGCTATTTTTCTATTTCAGTTTTCCCCCATATAAAAAGTGCCAGAAAAATACAGGAAAAATCAGCGTACAGGAAGCTTCGAGAAGAGCCCGGGAGGGGCCAGAGGGGAGCCAGGGGGCCCAGGCGGCCACCCGGCGCGGCCCCACCCCTGGCCGCGCCAGGGGGGCGCCTAGGGCCCCTGGTCCACCTCTGGCTTCCCCCCTTCGCCTATTTATTCTCCGTCACGGGAAAACTCCAGAAGAGGAACCCTATTCCGCAAACTCGCCTCTATTCCGCCACCGCCGCGCTTCCGAGATCGGGAGCACCAGAAGACCTCTTCGCGGCACCCTGTCGGAGGGAGGATTGACCTCCGGGAGACTCCTCTCCACCATGGATGCTCCCCGGATGTCTCGTGAGTAGTTTTCCTTGGACCATGGGTCCCTGATCAGTAGCTATGTGATTTTATCCTCCCCTCTTTGATCTTCATTGTTTAGACCTCGTGAGCTGCCCTACATGATCGAGGCACCTTTGTAATATTTATGTTGTTGCTATGCTGAGTTTGGAGGGATCTGATGGATTATGAGATTATGTTCAGATTGTGATAGAGTAATATATTTGGTTTTTATCTCTTATATTTTTGTTCCTAAGTAATTCTTGCATGTTCTCCGTTGTTGTTTATTTCTTTGGCCAAGTAGTAGGTAGTGACTCCAAGAGGGAACGTTGTGCTAGATTGTGGGTTCATGCCCCCCGATGACACGCTTGAGTGACAGAAACATGAGTCTAGGGGATGTGCTGTTGCCACAAGGGGGGAAACAACGGTGCTTGTAACCGCGGTTACAAGGATTGTTTACTTGACGCAAAGTTCTTTTTAATGCAGTTGTCTGTTGCTTTGGGTTTACACTTTGGGTGGGGCTCGCAACTTAATACCAGCGAGATGTTCTGGATAGATATCTCAAGGTGGATGATTAGTAGTAGATGCAGATGGATTTCGGTCTACTTATTTTGGCGTACAGCCCGTGCTTTTGAGCCTCTTCCTTTCTTTTGTAGCATAGTTAGCATTGCGGTGCGTTCATAATCCTGTCAATTGCCCTTCTGTAATTTGTTTACCTCGCATAGCAGTTTTATCGTCTTTTGGGAGAGAGACATCACTAGTGAACATCACGTATCCCGGTCCATATCCTCATTATTATTTCCAAGCTATATTTACTTTACTGCTTTTACTTGCTATCATTATCCCTTGCGTTTTATCCTTTGTGAACAACAATGCGGAGAGATTGACAACCTCTCTGAACTTTGTTGGGAACAAAGTTATCTGTGTCTGTGTGCAGGTCCGCGTCAGTTGCGCCGCTAACACCTACTTATCATCTCTGGAGTCCTACAGGAGACAAACCTTGGTATCTTCACCGAGGGAAAACTGCTGCTGCACTACATCTCAAACCTTCCACTTGGGGTAACCAACGAAGGGCGAGAAGCCATCACCTGCGGGGTACAATAGGATCCTCTTCATCTTGATCATGATCATCATGTATGTCACGATCGTTATGAATATCATGATGACCATACTCTTCAACTCCCACTACGGAAGATGGTTCCAGAACAACTTCCATTGCCATTTCTTCCACTTGGAGTGATTGGTCAATCATCTCGTTGAGGTCTATTTTCCTCCCACTCAATTATTCCGAAAGAAACTCTTTCTCAAGAAAGCATCCAGTCTTGGCGCAAACGTTTTTCCCTCAGACTGGTTGTAGAAGGTGTATCCAACGGTTTCCCTTGGATATCCCACAAAGATGCACTTATCCGCTTTTGATTCGAGTTTGTCAGGTTGAAGTTTCCTAACATAAGCCTCACAACCCAAAATCTTCAAGTGAGACAACTTTGGTTTCTTGCCATGCCATTCCTCAAATGGTGTTGTCTTTACGGATTTGGACGGTGCCCTATTAAGAATGTAAGCGGCAGTTTCTAATGCATACCCCCAGAATGACACAGGTAAGTCAGTATGAGACATCATCGATCGTACGCTATCCAATAGAGTTCGATTACGTCGCTCAGAAACACCGCTACGCTAAGGTGTTCCTGCCGGCGTAAGTTGTGGTACGATGCCACAAGTCTTAAGATGATCGCCAAACTCGTGACTTAAATACTCGCCACCTCGATCGGATCGAAGGTGCTTGATTTTCTTCCCGAGTTGATTCTCGACCTCACTCTAAAATTTCTTGAACCTTTCAAAGGTTTCAGACTTATGTTTCCTTAAGTAGTGTAACAGCCCAGTTTTCACAAAAATTAAAAAATTTTGTTTGATCGTCTGATTTGTTTGCGGTGTTTTCATCCCCGATTTATCGATCGGCGATTATTTTCCCCCTCTTATCTCGTATCGGACGGAGACCAACCCTTGCCCCCCTGACACTCAACCTTTGCGACACCGGGTTTCACCCGATCACCGTCTTGAAAACCGCACGAGACCAGCCGCAGCCAACGGAACGAAAAAACCCCGTTTAATAATTAAAGGGGTTATTTTTATAGCGCGTCAGAAAGTGTTCTCGAAACGGTTCCAGCGCGAGGTTAACACCTCCGGCTCGACGCGCTGATCGCGTAGTTCGAAGTTTTACCCGAATCGGAGGTCCTGCGGACCCCCGGCGGTCAGAAACGTAGACACCACGCGCGAGAGAAAAATCGGGGATGTTTTTGCAAACTTCCAGCCACCTGGGCTATATAAAGACCACCCCACTCCCACCTCTTTCTAGGGTTTCCCTAGCCTAAATTTTGCAGCCACCCCCCTCCACTTTGCCCAGTTTTGCCTCCCAGATCCCCAAAATCCCGAAACCCTAGCCCTGGACACTCCCGGAGCCGTCGGATCGCAGATCGGAGGGCTACGGTGGTGCCACATCATCCCCTGCATCTCCTCTCTCCTCCAACCCGGCGCCTCCGCGCAGCCTCCTCTCCACCGAGCCACCCGTGGCCAACCGGCCGCCGCCGCCATCTCGCTCCGGCGAGCGCGCCGCCCGCTGCAGGTCTCTCCTCCTCCTCCTTCCCACGACATCTCTCTCCCTCTCACCTCCCCTTCTCCTCGCAGGCACAGGGGCCGCCGCCGCCATGGATGGGCGAGCCGCGACGTGCCCGAGCGCCATGGCCTCCTGCCCGAGCTCGCAGCAACCCCGCCGCCTTCACACCAGCACCTCGCCGCCTCCTTCCGCCTGCTGGAGACCACGTGCCCTTCCCCTCCGTACCCAAGGCTGCCGGACCTCCCCTCGCCGGAGTAAGTCCCGCCGCTGCCGCCTGCAAATCCCGTCGGGATTGGGCGTCCTCCCGACCGGGACGAGCCGCCAGCCAGGAACCGCTCGGCTGGGCCTGCCCAGCGACGGGGGTCGGCGCGCCCCGAAGCCCAGCTCGCTCCAACGTCCCAGCCCAGCCACCAGGCCTCTTGGGCCTCGGCCCATGAGGTGAGCGCCCCTTTTTTATTTTTATTTTTTTTTCTTTTTTCGCTACTGCTACTGTTGGGCCCAGTAGCTTTCGGCCCATTTAGTTTTGTTCTGCTAGGTTTTTTTATTATTAATTTAGCAGATTGTATTAGTTTTTTTTGTGTTGCCCGTAACTTTTTAACGGTAGCTCGGATCGCGACACGTAAAACATGAAAGTTGCTTAGTTTTTTGTCTAGTTTAATAAAGTTTTGCTTGTTGCCATGTTTGACTTTGTTAACATGTTGTTGACCTGCTAATTACAACTGCTTGCCACTGTAAACTTTAATTGCTATAACTTTTTAACCGTTGCTCTGATTAAAATTTTTCTTATATGTAACTTGACTAGAACTTTGTGTAGATTGTGTTTATGCTATTCTCGCTTGCTAATAAAAATAATAAAATATTGTTTAGGGCAAAACAGTACCAAATATTGTAATTATCGTGGGGTCCGTAATAGTTGCCATGTATAGGTTTTACCCCCCACTTAAAGTGACTAGATCAGGTAGTTTATTTATGCTTCACCCTTGCCATGTTTGTGTGCTATGCCATGCTTGAGTGAGTTGCCATGTTAACAACCTTTGTTGATCACCTGTAGCTAAACAACTTGAACCACCGTAAACGTGCGGTATCGTCGTGTGTGACGAGTACTCCACTTAACCTGTTAGTAACCGCTCTCGACGGTAGGTGCGATGTCTCGTGTTGCCTTCTTGTTGATGCTTGCTCGTGTTTGCTTCGTAGTAATAGATGCTTGCTCGTTGATTGCCTTTTCCAGTGTTTACCCTCTTGTGTGCTTCCGCGGGTACCTTCGGAGACGATGCGAGCTTGCAATCAACTACACCTTCGGAATCCGACTTATCAACAGGCAAGGACTATACATTACTTATAATCCATTCTATTTCAACCAATGGTTTGCATGCTAGTCTAGGTTAGGTTCGATGTTTGATCCTACCACATGTTTACAGCCTCTTTCAAACCGATACAGCCATGACCCCTCCCAGCAAACCATGTACTGCTATGTTACTATTGCTCGTTGCTCATCCCCTTCTTAGTATGCATGCTTAGGATGCTACGATGTTACCCAGTTACTCCTTGGTTTGGGATATCACATTATTATATTGTTGTTGATGATATGATTATTATAATGTTGACTATATTCGACAAAGGATGGAAGGTCTAGGCTATCCCGCCCCGACGCTTTGTTCCATTCGAGTCACCTAGGATCCGAGTTCCGGGTATTGGTTTTAAGACTGAGCGTGCCTAACCGCGTGTGGGATTTTATGGGGTCCCCTTTTCTTACCTACCTAGCTTCAAGCATTTCTAGTGGTGGCCCAAGATGATTAACCATTTGACACCGTGTGTGTGCTGGTCAGCTGCCAGTAGTTTTTAAACCAACCCGGACCAGTGAGGACATAGTTCCCTTGCTGGCCCATCTTGTCCGGCTGAGGACCCGGTTTCCCATGTGTGATTAACCGGCTATCCAAACCTGCAACAGACGGTAGAGACCAGATCGAGAGAGCGGCCAGGTCCTAAGCTGGATGTCGACTCACCGGGGGCCACCCGGATTTGTTCGTTGTTAGCTACAGGGACCTGTCGTTTCGGATTTCTTGGAACTAAATCATAAAATGGTTGCCTGTGATGGGTAGCAACTGAGAGAGATGGGCGTGCATGCGGAGCCTTGTAATGGGCAGTTGGTACACCCCTGCAGGGTTAAATCTTTTCGAGAAGCCGTGTCCACGGTTATGGACGACTTGAGACCTTCTCCTTGTTCATAGACAACAACAACTGAGATAATCTTAATATAACTTGATCAATGTGTGTGTGCCTTGACTGCTTCTTCTTCGTCGGGATGCGAAGAGGAGGACAAGGATAGGATAGGTGTTATGTTTGCGTAAGTAGCTGATAGCAAGACTTGTTGGAGGCGATTCCTCATCGAATGCTTGGCTTCTTATCTTACTCTCTAGATCGTTAGCCACTTCATAAATGCTAGTGCGGCAGCAACCTCACCACCTACCCCTTCCTTACCGTAAACTACTAGTTGTCCTAGAATGACGAGTGATGAAGTCCTTGCTGGGTCAGATGACCACTACAGTTGGATGCTGAGTACCTCTGTACTCATGATACTACCCCCAAACTCTTTTCAGGGTTCTTGATCGAAAACAGGTATGGTGATCGACGTTTCACGTGGAGACTCGACGACGACTAGTTAGGCGGATCCCGGCGGAGGGCCTGGACCCGTGTGGTTATGGGATCGATGTTTTTCTCTTTGCCAGTAGGCTTTTGATTGTAGTCTGTACTCAGACAAGTATCTTCCGCTGTTGTATTCTATTCAATGCAGTTGTATGCCGATTGTATGAGATGTTGTATCCTTGTATATGTAATGTTGTGATATCATGTTGGAAATCCGGGGCATATGGCTTTGTCATATGTCGCGGTGGGACCGATATGTGCTTTGTCCCCGGATCTGGGTGGAAACACCTACATCTGGAACAGTACCACATATCGGGCCTTACAACTTGGTATCAGAGCCTTGCCGACTGTAGGATCCCTTCTCTGGCCGAAGTCGAGTCTAGACAAAAACTAATTTGTAGTTATTAAGTTAGTTATCGGAGAGTAGGATCTTTTTACTCCTTACCTTTGCTCTGGTCAGGACAAGTGTCGTAAGTGTTTTAATTCTTACCTTATCCCCTTCAAACTTAGGATCTCGCTGAGTGTGGAGTTTCGAAATCGTTGCAATGCCTTGCTTGCAGCGTATTGTCTCAATTCTGAGCTCAGGTGGGAATTCATGTAGTACCTTTAGCTTCTCCGGTTTTGGATATCATCTAGGTCGTCCTTTGCCCTCCCTCCTTTTTCCCGGTGTTTTTACGACTTGCGTCGAAAATCACTATCCCTTGATCTGGTTTTCGCGATCGTTCTTCCTCTTGTCACTGACGGTTTCGTTTTTTCGACGATGTCGTCTCTCTGCGGAAATTTATCTCACCCGAAGTTCGACGTCGGCATGGAGCAGAGTCCCTTGTTGGTGGTGTTGAAGATCATCGTCTCTCTTTTCTCTTCCCCCCTCTCCCCCGGATCGTCCTGGATCTCGGGATGAGATCCCTTGTTGGTGGTGTTGTATTGTAACAGCCCAGTTTTCACAAAAATAAAAAAAATTGTTTTCGGTGTAACTTGTTTGATCGTCTGATTTGTTTGCGGTGTTTGCATCCCCGATTTATCGATCGGCGATTATTTTCCCCCCGCTTATCTCGTATCGGACATAGACCGACCCTTGCCCCCCTGACACTCGACCTTTGCGACACCGGGTTTCACCCGATCACCGTCGCGAAAACCGCACGAGACCAGCCGCATCCAACGGAACGAAAAAAACCCCGTTTAACAATTAAACGGGTTATTTTTATAGCGCGCCGGAAAGTGTTCTCGGAACGGTTCCAGCGCGAGGTTAACGTCTCCGGCTCGACGCACTGATCGCGCAGTTCGAAGTTTGACCCGAATCGGAGGTCCTGCGGACACCCGGCGGTCAGAAACGTAGACACCACACGCGCGAGAGAAAAACCAGGGATGTTTTTGCAAACTGCCAGCCACCTGGGCTATATAAAGACCACCCCACTCCCACCTCTTTCTATGGTTTCCCTAGCCTCAATTTTCCAGCCACCCCCCTCCACTTTGCCCAGTTTTGCCTCCAAGACCCCCCAAATCCCGAAACCCTAGCCCTGGACACTCCCGGAGCCGTCGGATCGCAGATCGGAGGGCTACGGTGGTGCCACATCAGCCCCTGCATCTCCTCTCTCCTCCAGCCCGGCGCCTCCCCGCAGCCTCCTCTCCACCGAGCCACCCGTGGCCAACCGGCCGCCGCCACCATCTCGCTCCGGCGAGCGCGCCACCCGCTGCAGGTCTCTCCTCCTCCTTCCCACGGCATATCTCTCCCTCTCACCTCCCCTTCTCCTCGCAGTCACAGGGGCCGCCACCGCCATGGATGGGCGAGCCGCGATGTGCCCGAGCGCCATGGCCTCCTGCCCGAGCTCGCAGCAACCCCGTCGCCTTCACACCGGCACCTCGCCGCCTCCTTCCGCCTGCTGGAGACCACGCGCCCTTCCCCTCCGTTCCCAAGGTTGCCGGACCTCCCCTCGCCGGAGTAAGTCCCACCGCCGCCTGCAAATCCGGCCGGGATTGGGCGTCCTCCCGACCAGGACGAGCCGCCAGCCAGGAACCGCTCGGCTGGGCCTGCCAGCGACGTGGGCCGGCGCGCCCCGAGGCCCAGCTCGCTCCAACGTCCCAGCCCAGCCACCAGGCCTCTTGGGCCTCGGCCCATGAGGTGAGCGCCCCTTTTTTATTTTATTTTTTTCTTTCTTTTTTCGCTGCTGCTACTGTTGGTCCCAATAGCTTTCGGCCCGTTTAGTTTTTTTCTGCTAGGTTTTTATTATTATTAATTTAGCAGATTGTATTAGTTTTTTTTTGCGTTGCCCGTAACTTTTTAACGGTAGCTCGGATCGCGACGCGTAAAACATGAAAGTTGCTTAGTTTTTTGTATAGTTTAATAAAATGTTGCTTGTTGCCATGTTTGACGTTGTTCACATGTTGTTGACCTGCTAATTACAACTGCTTGCCACTTTAACTTTAATTGCTATAACTTTTTAACCGTTGCTCTGATTAAAATGTTTCTTATATGTAACTTGACTAGAATTTTGTGTAGATTGTGTTTATGATGTTCTTGCTTGCTAATAAAAATAATAAAATATTGCTTAGGGAAAAACAGTACCAAATATTGTAATTATCGTGGGGTCCGTAATAGTTGCCATGTATAGATTTTACACCCCACTTAAAGTGACTAGATCAGGTAGTTTATTTATGCTTCACCCTTGCCATGTTTGTGTGCTATGCCATGCTTGAGTGAGATGCCATGTTGACAACCTTTGTTGATCACCTGTAGCTAAACAACTTGAACCACCGTAAACGTGCGGTATCGTCGTGTGTGACGAGTACTCCACTTAACCTGTTAGTAACCGCTCTCGACGGTAGGTGCGATGTCTCATGTTGCCTTCTTGTTGATGCTTGCTCGTGTTTGCTTCGTAGTAATAGATGCTTGCTCGTTGATTGCCTTTTCCAGTGTTTACCGTCTTGTGTGCTTCCGCGGGTACCTTCGGAGACGATGCGAGCTTGCGATCAACTACACCTTCGGAATCCGACTTATCAACAGGCAAGGACTATACATTACTTATGATTCATTCTATTTCAACCAGCGGTTTGCATGCTAGTCTAGGTTAGGTTCGGTGTTTGATCCTACCACATGTTTACAGCCTCTTTCAAACCGATACAGCCATGTCCCCTCTCAGCAAACCATGTACTGCTATGTTACTATTGCTCGTTGCTCAGCCCCTTCTTAGTATGCATGCTTAGGATGCTACGATGTTACCCAGTTACTCCTTGGTTTGGGATATCACATTATTATATTGTTGTTGATGATATGATTATTATAATGTTGACTATATTCGACAAAGGATGGAAGGTCTAGGCTATCCCGCCCCGACACTTTGTTCCATTCGAGTCACCTAGGATCCGAGTTCCGGGTATTGGTTTTAAGACTGAGCGTGCCTAACCGCGTGTGGGATTTTATGGGGTCCCCTTTTCTTACCTACCTAGCTTCAAGCATTTCTAGTGGTGGCCCAAGCTGATTTACCATTTGAAACCGTGTGTGTGCTGGTCAGCTGCCAGTAGTTTTTAAACCAACCCGGACCAGTGAGGACATAGCTCCCTTGCTGGCCCATCTTGTCCGGCTGAGGACCCGGTTTCCCATGTGTGATTAACCGGCTATCCAAACCTGCGACAGACGGTAGAGACCAGATCGAGAGAGCGGCCGGTTCCTGAGCTGGATGTGGACTCACCGGGGGCCACCCGGATTTGTTCGTTGTTAGCTAGAGGGACCTGTCGTTTTGGATCTCTTGGAACTAAATCATAAAATGGTTGCCTGTGATGGGTAGCAACTGAGAGAGATGGGCGTGCATGCGGAGCCTTGTAATGGGCAGTTGGTACACCCCTGTAGGGTTAAATCTTTTCGAGAAGCCGTGTCCACGGTTATGGACGACTTGAGACCTACTCCTTGTTCATAGACAACAACAACTGAGATAATCTTAATATAACTTGATCAACGTGTGTGTGCCTTGACTGCTTCTTCTTCGTCGGGATGCGAATAGGAGGACAAGGATAGGATAGGTGTTATGTTTGCATAAGTAGCTGATAGCAAGACTTGTTGGAGGCGATTCCTCATCGAATGCTTGGCTTCTTATCTTACTCTCTAGATCGTTAGTCACTTCATAAATGCTAGTGCGGCAGCAACCTCACCACCTACCCCTTCCTTACCGTAAACTACTAGTTGTCCTAGAATGACGAGTGATGAAGTCCTTGCTGGGTCAGATGACCACTACAGTTTGATGCTGAGTACCTCTGTACTCATGATACTACCCCCAAACTCTTTTCAGGGTTCTTGATCGACAACAGGTATGGTGATCGACGTTTCACGTGGAGACTCGACGACTACTAGTTAGGCGGATCTCGACGGAGGGCCTGGACCCGTGTGGTTATGGGATCGATGTTTCTCTCTTTGCCAGTAGGCTTTTGATTGTAGTCTGTACTCAGACAAGTATCTTCCGCTATTGTATTGTATTCAAGGCAGTTGTATGCCGATTGTATGAGATGTCGTATCCTTGTATCTGTAATGTTGTGATATCATGTTGGAAATCCGAGGCATATGGCTTTGTCATATGTCGCGGTGGGACCGATATATGCTTCGTCCCAGGATCTGGGTGGAAACACCTAGATCTGGAATAGTACCGCATATCGGGCCTTACAAGTAGATATACCCATATCTGCCTAAGTCATCTGTGAAGGTCACGAAGTAACGAAGACCATTGCGTGTGGGGACGTTCATAGGTCCACATACATCTGAATGTATGATCCCTAACAAGTCTTCTGCACGCTCCATTGTTCCATTGTATGGATTCCTTGTCATCTTGCCCATAAGGCATGGTTCACATGTGTCAAGGGATCCAAAATCCAATGACTCCAGAAGTCCATCATCATGAAGCATCTTCATGCGCTTTTCACCAATATGACCAAGTCGACAATGCCACATCGTCATGTGTTCTTCGCCACTAGGTTTTAATCTTTTGGCCTCTACGTTATCAACATGAAGTATATCACAATCCAGATTAAGAATGAATAAGCCATTTTTCTCCGGTGCGTAAACATAAAACACATCATCCTTATAAATCGCACAACCAATTGTATCTGACTTAAAAGAATAGTGGTCTCGCTTCAATCAAGAACCACTAACGATGTTCACACTCAATGCGGGTACATAGTAGCACTTATTCAAAATCAAAACTAATCCCGAAGGAAGACTAAGATGCTTCGTGCCGACCGCCACCACTTCAATCCGGCAACCGTTTCCCACGCGCATCGTCACTTCATCTTTCATCAAGCGTCGCCTATTCCGTAGCCCCTGAGAGGAGTTAGAAATATGAGCAACAGATCCTGTATCAAATATCCAGGATTTGTTCCCAGTGCTTGTTAAGAAAAGATCAATAACGTGTATATCAAATATACATTTGTCTCTTCTGTCAGAACCCTCTGTTAGGTATGTGCTAGGGTTAGCAAGAAACTTTGCATCATGTTAAAAATTTCAAAAGAAAATTGAAATGGGAGAGAAAACACCCCCGAGATGAATTTAATTCAAATGGCCAGAATAAAAGTTGCTCCAAAAATTCCTTTTGCATTTTTGAAAAGTCTTATAAATGAGTGTGATCACATATCAAGTGATGTGGGACCAACCCCATGCTCATGGATTTTTCAAATATTCAAACGGGAGCATGGATTTAAATTTAAACCCCTATTTGAATTAAAGTTCAAATAATTTGAATTTTAAAAATGTTCAAACTTTACAAGTGGCTGGCCTATTATTTTGTGAAGCCATATAAAAAGTTTCAGCATTTTATAAAGTGGTTTGCTATTATATTTAGCAGTACAAAAACAAATAGTAGAAGAAAAACAGAAAAGAAATAAAAAGGAGAGGGCTTACCTGCAAAGTGGCCCAACTCATCGCATCCCGGCCCAGCCCACCTCCAAATCTTGTCGTCTTCCCCAGGAAAGCGAGCACGCTGTTGCGTGCCGGCCATGCCGAGGCCGCCGACGCACCCGCGACGTCCCTGGCCACGCAGCTGCTTCCCCGCCGCCTTCTACGTGTCCTGGAGACGCCCCGAAGCCTCCCCGATCCATTCCCCCTCCTCCCAGTGCCTATCCTCCCCTCTCCAGCTCTCCCGCGAAGAACTCCGAGAGCACCCGCCATGGGAACTCGCAGCCCGAGCCTGAGCTAGGCCCCCGGAGCGTGTCCATCCTCTTCGTCGTCCTCGACTTCGTCTCTGTGCAAGAAATCAAGATCCCGGAGCCCTCCTAGTCGTCGAATTCGTCACCGAGAGCTCGCCGGATCCGCCGCTCGTCGCCGTTCAATACTCCGTCTACGCTCCCTCCCCGACTCCGACGCCTGCTCCATCGTGTTCACCAACGTCTGGTGAGCGTTTCCCCTCAAGCCGCGGCACCCTTCCCCTCCTCTAGCTCGATCTGCCATGGTCTCCGGAGTACAAAGCCGCCGTGCTCGTTGTCGACGAGCCTGCGCTAAGCAATCGTCCTCGCCACCTTGTCCTTTGTCACCGCCGTGCTCCTCTGGTTCAATCCCGCCTAGCCCCGCTCCTTTTAGTGCCCCATAGCAGAATCCACCTCGCAGTCATGGCTCCGCCGCCGCAAAGCTCGACGCCGGTGAGCCAACAGAGCACCCCAGCCCTTTTTCCTGGTCTAGATCGATGCGTGACGACGAGAGCTCCCTCCTGGTGGTCTTGGCGCTTCAAAAGAACAACGGAGTCGCCGTCCCCGTGGACGCCGTCGCGTCTGGACGTCGCCGGCGACTAGCCGCTGGCGAGGTGACGTGGCCCGCGTCTGTTTAGCGCTAATCACCCTGCTAACTACCCCCTGGGCCACTTACATGTGGGCCCAGGCTGCTAATTAACCCCTGGTTAGTTTAAACTAACCGGGTTTATTAACCCAGCCACTGACCAGGTGGCCCCACACGTTAGAGTCCCCCTGACGTCAGTCTGGTGTCACAGTGACGCAGAAATGCTTTTTGTTTTAAAAAAATCCAGAAAATGGCAGAAAATATGCTAAACTTTGGAAATTCATAGAAAATTCATCCTAACTCCAAATGTAGCAAATAATATGTCTAAAATTATTAGAAAAATTCAAGGAATCAGAATATGCAATCTGTTTTCATGTTTGACCAAGTTTGCTTGGGTGAACAGTGGTAAAAAAGCATATGCATTCCTTTTAAATTCAAAATGGAGTTTGAATTTGCAAAACCTTTGCAATACACTTCATTTAAATGGAAACCCTCACACATCAGGAGCATATACATCAAGTTTCAACCTTCAACCATGTGATTGTGCATTGTATTTATATTGCTTCCTTGTTTGTTGTTTGTCGAGTAGAAGTGGAACCGGAACAGGAAGCTGCCCCCTTCGTTGAAGACACCGATACCGAACCTCGTCAGCAAGGCAAGCAAACCCCATTGATCATGTCGATAAAATCCCACTTCCCTCTCAATCTCGCTTATGCATTGTTTAGGATGATTACCATGCTACGTTTCTACCGCATAGATGAACCCATTCCTTTGCATGACCTATCATTTGTCACAGTAGTAAGAAAACCACAATCCTAGCAAATGTAGGAGTTGATTGATATCATGTGGCCCCTGCAATTGTTACTGCTTATTGCATGCTTAGAGTGATACAATGTTGATACTGTTATGTGAGTCGGGATGGTAGCAATCATGATGATGATGGTGTAAATGTGTTGGTGAATCTACCCTAATACAAGGTGAACGATGAGAGGTTGTGTAGGAGTACATAGTGGGTTGTCTCGTTGAACACCGCCCTAAGTCCGAGTTCTTGTGTGGTGATCCATGATGAAGAGTACAACCACACATTGGGCTCACTGACCCCTCTCAACCTACTGACTCGTCCCTTTCGATGTCCTGATGTCGCAGTAGTTTGGAGTTCTAGTAGGTTTGTGGCCTGGCTGCTAAGTGAGAGAACGGCTCAGCCAAGACCGGCTTATGCACCACGCACACATCATCTGGGTCCACTTCGGTAAACCGGCCGGGTTCACGATAGTGGTAGCCAACCCAGGTAGGCGGCTTTCTTGGACTAGATCGGCTATGAGGTAACAGTTGTGGTGAACATCCTCGCCGACACCTCTTGAACGGTGTCAAGTACAAAGGCGGTAACTGATGGTCATGTGTGTGTAGCGGTACACCCCTGCAGGGTTAACAAAACTATTCGAATAGTCGCGTCCGCGGTAAGGGACTGCTTGGAAAGCTTAGCTTGATTATTAGACAACTTGAACTGGATACTTATAAAACTTGCCAAGATAAGCGTGAGTGCTATGGCGTGCTTTCTCGTGGGGAAGTCGAGGAAGGCACCATACTTGTGTAATTTCTTGGAGATGTAGTGGACTCGTGTACGCTTCTTACCTCAAGTCTGGTACTCGTAAGTCTTGCTGAGTACGCTAAGTCCAAGCTGGCATTTCTGCTTATGAACCCCACCTCCCTTTACCTTGATACATGTGCCTGAGTAGTATAGCTCCTACGTAAGTCTTGCTGAGTACGACTTTGTACTCATGTTTGCTTATTCTATGTTTTAGATGAACCCACTGACCCCGAAGGTGGATTCTTCCTCGAGCTCGACGACTGAAGACCAAGCTAGTGTACTCCCAGTCAGCAGACTGGTTCCCTCGTGGAGGGCTTGTGTTTAAATAAGGCTTCTTAAGCCATTTGTTAAACTTGTCTGTACCCAGACATAATTTGCTTCCGCGTGCTTGTTGTAATGTTGGATCACGGTCTCGTGATCTCTGTGTGCACTCTGTAAGAGTTATCAATAAAGATGTAAACTTTGTAGAGAATTGCAATGATACCTGCTGTTCATACTAGACATGCGTGCTGCGTGTATGATTATATCATGCATGTCAAAGTATGGGTTTTCGAGACCTTAGTTGTGATCTGGCTGCCGGTCTTTTATACACCAAGTGGACCTTAGATGTGCGCAGCTTGGGGCATCGCGATGCGATTTCTCGTGACTCTGTCACGTGCACACTTTGATGTATGATCGAGCCCGCCCTAGACCCCGACTAAGTGATCGGGCTGGAGTAAGTCTATGTAAGGGTTATAATACAATCGATAGTATGGTTGAGGCGACTTGTCTATGAGTATGGGAGTTCACCACCCATACCATTTAGACTTGTGTGCGGACGATGAGGACCCATCTCAGTTGATCATCCTGCCTGGATTGGATGCCCTTCACGTTCGATGCTTTCCGAGAACGTTCTGTGCTTGGCCTTGTCTGCTTAGACAAGTGGGTACGGTTCTTGGCTCTCCATATGATTGTGTTGTAGCGAGTCTTGCATATGCATAACCGGGTCCCGACAGACTTGGTATCAGAGCAGGACTGACTGTAGGATTATCAGCCTTGGCCGAAGTCGAGTTTAGCCTTCTATAGTTATATAGTTACTCTGGGTATATAAGGGAACAACGTAAGGCTTCTTTTTTCTCCTTACCCTCATCGTTCTGAGTTCTGAGTCACCCTCATCTTGTTCTATGGGAAGATAGGACTAGGCTCATCTATGTCTTACTAGAAAATCTCGTTGTTTGCTTCCTTGTAGCCGTAGGAAAGTTGTGTTCGGTTTGCTAGAGTTGTTGTGCTTCCTGATTTCTTACATCGTATGTAAGTGCTGTTCTACATTGCAAGAAAAGATATTTCTTACAATTACAACCGTTATGTTGTCCGAGTCATTCCAAGTTTCTTCATAATCAGACGCATTTGCAAACTCCTTCTTTTTGTTTTAGATGGCGGATCTTCCCCCTCGGCAGATTGTTCGTTTGACTAGGTGCCTCGATGTGCGTGGGCATCCAGCCATGCTCACCGAGATGATGTCCTTCATTGGCTATCGTTGGTATCCTGAGTACACAGTGGAGGAGCAGTTCCTTGATTTCAACCAGACTCGGTTCCACTGCACTGTCAGGATCTACCCGCACCACATTGGAGTCTCTCAGCCTATCCTCTTTGGACATGGCATTGGTGTGACCGAGAACATGGCTGTGCAGGATGCTGCATACTCATGTATTACCCTGCTGAGAGAGGAGCATGCCCTGCTTGCAGGATCACCTTTCCGCTATATCCCTGCTGCACTTCCAGGAGAAGAGGGATATTACACCGGATTGTACACAGATCACTCCCTGGAGGACACTTTGCTTCAGATCACTGCTCGGCACGCTTGTGATAGGGATCGTGATGCACGTGCCCTTAGTTTTGAGCTTCACGCCACCCGTGTCCGTTTGTATCGAGCACTTACACTCCTGGCTCCTTTTGTGAGTGTTGGATCAGTGGAGTATGATGCTATCTACCCAGCCAGGACACAGATGCCTTCTCGAGTTGCTTGGCCCGAGATTGGAGGCATTTTTCCACCCCGTGGTCCTCTGCTTCCACCCTACGCTGGACCTAGGCCCCATCCTTGCCCAAATGGATATCAAGGTCCACAGGCCTCCGTGTTTTCTGATGGTCACCTTCAGCTACCGGGTTACACGGGTAACTTTTACGAGGATTACTATGGAGATGGAGATGAGTGAGACCGCCTGTGGTCTTGCTTTAGTGAGGATGTAGTATTATCTTAGTATATTGTACGCAAGGTGTTCAAAGTTCCAGAGGCTTAGATAAATAATGTATAGGAATTCAGAGTGCCTCTGAAGGATGTATCATCTTCATCACGTTTGTATTAACTTGGCGCTTGTACTAAAACGATGTATGGTTTGTATGACAGCTTGTGAATATATGGCTTGTATGCTTTTATCACCATGTTGTCAAGATGATTACTTCCTTTGCTCTGTGATTCTTCCAATACCTTCAATACCTTGTTTAGACTCTTCCAATCAACTCTGTTTGACTTTGGTTTTCCCCTTCAGGATGTCTCAAGGAACCCGTGGCCAGCTTGGTCGTGCCCATGGTCGTGGGAATGATCCGGAGGAAGGCAATCTTCCACCCCCACCCATGATGGCTCAGGTTCTGATGGAGGTTGAGAGGAACCGCCGAGACTCTCACCAGTTGCTGGAGGTCATTGCCTGCAACACCACTCAGCAGCGCAACGAGTTGGTGTCTTTGAATGACTTCATCCCCCGGTTTTGAGCTACTCCACCGAGCCCCTTGACGTCGATGACTGGCTTCGCAGCATCGAGAGGAAGCTCCAGGCATGCCATGTTGCAGATGGTGACAGGGTCAGCTATGCCACTTACCACCTCGAGGGTGCAGCTAGCTCTTGGTGGGAGAATTTCCTGAACATGCGTCCCGTTGGACCGCCCACAACTTGGGATGAGTTCTGCACTTCATTCCGTGAGCACCACATCCCAAAGGTTCTTATGGACCGCAAGCGTGAGGAGTTCTGCAACCTCACCCAAGGCAGAAGGACTATTGACGAGTTTAGTCGTGAGTTCAACCGACTGGCTCGTTATGTTACTGAAGAGGTATCCACCGACGCCAAGAAGCAAGAGAGGTTCCGTCGTGGACTCAATTCTGGACTCCGTCGTGAGCTCAACCTGCATGACTTCCCCACCTTCCAGGTCCTTGTCAACAAGGCCATCAAGGCGGAGGACATGAACACCCCCAATGACTTCCGCAAGCACCCAAGAGATGATGGTTCATCCAGTTCAGGCTCTCAGAAGCGCAAGATCTGGGTCACCAACAGCATGTTTCGCCAGAACAACCCACCGAGGCCATCCTATGTGGCGCCTCGTCCACCAGCTTCGTTCCACCCAGCTCCACCGAACAACCCAGCTCCCCGCACTGTCTTTGGAGCCTGTTACAAGTGTGGTCAGGCAGGCCACTACTCCCGCGAGTGTCCCCAGAACCAGATCCAGAATCAGAATGCTCCACCCCGTGCCGGAGGTAACAACAATGGTCGTGGCAAGCCACCCCCGAAGGTCTACACCACCAAACCCGCTCCTCCCGCCAATCGTGGACGTGTGAACCAGATATCAACTGAAGAGACTGACGACACTTCTGACGTCATTCTTGGTACGCTCCCAGTCAATTATGTTCCTACTTCCGTTCTTTTCGACCCAGGAGCATCTCATTCATTCATGTAGGAAAGTTATGCACTTCGTCATGAGTTGTCTTTTGTTGAAATGTCCACCCCAATGATAATTCAAACTCCAGGGTCAAGATGGAAACCTAATAGAGTAAGCCATGGTAATCAAATTGCAATTGAGGGTTTAGTATTCCTTGCTTCACTCATAGCCCTCAAGTCTTCAGACATTGATGTCATCCTTGGTATGGACTGGTTATCAAGACAAAATGCTTTTCTTGATTGTAAAGCCAAGTCAGTTAGACTTACACATCCTTCAGGCCAGACAGTAGATTATTCCTCACCAAGATCGAGAACCCAGATGCATTCTTTGAATGTGCTTCCCCTTCCCGACCTTGAAGATATTCCGGTGGTTCGTGACTTCCTGGATGTCTTTCTTGAAGAGCTGCCGGGCATGCCACCCGACAGATGTGTAGAGTTCATAGTGGATCTTATGCCAGGAACCGCACCAATTTCCAGACGCCCATACAAAATGGCCCCACATGAGTTAGCTGAGCTTAAAATCCAACTTGAAGCTTTGTTGGCGAAAGGCTTCATCCGCCCTAGCTAATCTCCATGGGGTTGCCCCGTTCTGTTCGTAACGAAGAAAGATGGAACAGAAAGGATGTGCGTAGACTATCGCCCGCTAAATCTAGCGACGATAAAGAACAAGTACCCACTTCGCAGGATCAATGATCTTTATGATCAACTTGCTGGATCCTCTGTCTTCTCCAAGATGGATTTGAGATTAGGTTATCATCAAATCAAAATCCAAAACGAGGACATTCCCAAAACGGCTTTCACTACTCGTTATGGTCTTTACGAGTACACCGTCATGTCCTTCGGTTTAACCAATGCCCCCGCCACTTTCTCGCGCATGATGAATTCGATCTTCATGGAGTACCTAGATAAATTTGTTGTAGTTTATCTTGATGACATTCTCATCTACTCGAAGAACGAAGAAGAACATGTCGAACATCTTAGGCTGGTATTGATGAAACTTAGAGAGCACCGCCTGTATGCTAAGTTCTTCAAGTGTGAATTTTGGCTACCGGAAGTGACCTACTTAGGCCACGTGATTTCTGCAAAAGGCATTGCTATGAATCCCGAGAGAGTTCAGGCCGTCCTTGACTGGACTCCACCTGAATCGGTTAAGCAAGTTAGGAGTTTTCTTGGCTTAGCAAGCTATTGTCGCCGCTTCGTCGAGAACTTTTCTAAAGTTGCAAAGCCTCTAATTGAACTCCTCAAGAAGGATAAGAAATTCCTTTGGACTCCCAAGTGCGAGGAAAGATTTCAAGAGCTAAAAACAAGATTGACTTCTGCACCCATACTTGCGCCTCCAGACACCAAAAAGGATTTCGAGATCTTTTGTGACGCCTCACGGCAAGGGTTAGGATGCATACTTATGCAAGATAGACATGTGGTAGCTTATGCTTCACGCCAGTTGCGTCCACCTGAAGAGAATTATCCTACCCATGATCTTGAACTCGCCGTCGTAGTTCATGCCCTGACAACTTGGCGACATTACCTCCTTGGTAATCGTTGTGAGATCTTTCCCGACCACCAAAGCCTCAAATATATATTCACCCAGCCAGATCTTAATCTCAGGCAAAGACGCTGGATTGAGTTGATAAAATATTACGACGTAGGAATTTC
Source organism: Bromus sterilis (assembly GCA_950022295.1). Lineage (NCBI taxonomy): Eukaryota > Viridiplantae > Streptophyta > Magnoliopsida > Poales > Poaceae > Bromus > Bromus sterilis. The sequence goes on along the minus strand of OX465595.1, from coordinate 413,423,300 downwards.
TTACACCCCAGGCAAAGCCAATGTCATGGCTGATGCACTAAGTCGTAAGTCGTATTGTAACAATCTCATGTTACAACAGTGTCAACCACTTCTTCATGAGGAATTTCGCAAGCTCAATCTTGAGATTGTTCCTCATGGTTATCTTTATACCTTGGTGGCGAAACCAACTCTTGAGGATCAAATCATAGTTGCCCAAAGGCGTGCACGAGGTGTTCGCCGGATCAAGGAGAACATTACTAGCGGAGTTGCAAAATGTTTCTCCACAGATAGTAAAGGAACGGTATTCTTTGGAAATCGTTTGGTAGTACCTAAGAATAGGGAACTACGGCAACTCATCCTCAAAGAAGCCCATGACACACCCCTCTCGATTCATCCCGGTAGCACAAAAATGTACCGAGATCTACGCCAGAGATTTTGGTGGACTAGGATGAAGAGAGACATTGCTTGATTTGTTGCCGAATGTGATGTTTGTCGTCGCATTAAGGCAGAACACCAAAGACCTGCTAGTACACTTCAACCTTTGCCTATTCCAGAGTGGAAATGGGACAAAGTCAGTATGGATTTCATCACTGGCTTTCAAAAAACCCAGAAAGGAAATGATGCCATCTTCGTTGTGGTGGATAGACTTTCCAAAGTTGCACACTTCCTTCCCGTTCGTGAGTCTATAACTGCGAGCCAGTTAGCGGACTTGTATGCCTCTAGAACTGTGTCTCTTCATGGTGTTCCTTTGGAAATCAATTCTGATCGTGGTAGCCTTTTCACCTCTAGATTTTGGGGAAGCTTTCAGAATGCTATGGGAACTCATCTCTCCTTTAGTACAGCTTTCCATCCTCAGTCTAGCGGTCAAGTCGAAAGGGTTAACCAAATTCTTGAAGACATGCTCAGAGCTTGTGTTATCTCATTCGGAAAGAATTGGGAGAAGTCTCTGCCATTCGCTGAATTTGCTTATAACAATACTTTCCAATCTAGTCTGAACATGGCTCCTTTTGAACTCCTATATGGACGAAGATGTCGAACACCCCTTAACTGGTCAGAAACCGGTGAAAGACAATTCTTTGGATCGGATATGATCAAGGAAGCAGAAGAGCAAGTTCGCATTGTTCGTGATCAATTGAAAGCCGCTCAATCTCGTCAGAAAAGCTACTATGATCGTCATCATAGGAAAGAGAGCTACAATCTGGATGAGAAGGCTTACCTTCGGGTTACTCCTCTGAAGGGAACCCAACGATTCGGTATCAAAGGCAAGTTGGCCCCACATTACATCGGACCTTTCCGCATTCTTGCTAAACGTGGAGAAGTCGCCTACCAACTTGAACTACCCCCGCACCTTTCCTGAGTACATGATGTATTCCATGTGTCACAACTCAGGCGTTGCTTCAAGGACCCCATCCGCGAAGTCGACCATGAAACGCTTGATCTCCAATATGACCTTTCTTATCGAGAATACCCCGTTCGTATTCTTGATTCCGCAGAGCGTGTCACTCGTCGTCAGAAGATTAAGTTTCTGAAAGTGCAATGGTCACACCACTCTGAGAGAGAAGCCACGTGGAAAAGAGAAGACCGTCTCCGTGCCGAGTACCCCACCTTTCTCCCGCAGACTTCTGAATCTCGGGACGAGATTCTTTTGAGTGGGGGCGAGTTGTCAGAACCCTCTGTTAGGTATGTGCTAGGGTTAGCAAGAAACTTTGCATCATGTTAAAAATTTCAAAAGAAATTGAAATGGGACAGAGAACACCCCCCAGATGAATTTAATTCAAATGGCCAGAATAAAAGTTGTTCCAAAAATTCCTTTTGAATTTTTGAAAAGTCTTACAAATGAGTGTGATCACATATCAAGTGATGTGGGACCAACCCCATACTCATGGATTTTTAAAATATTCAAACAGGAGCATGGATTTAAATTTAAACCCCTATTTGAATTAAAGTTCAAATAATTTGAATTTTAAAAATGTTCAAACTTTACAAGTGGCTGGCCTATTATTTTGTGAAGCCATATAAAAAGTTTCAGCATTTTATAAAATGGTTTGCTATTTTATTTAGCAGTACCAAAACAAATAGCAGAAGAAAAAACAGAAAAGAAATAAAAAGGAGAGGGCTTACCTGCAAAGTGGCCCAACTCATCGCACCCCGGCCCAGCCCACCTCCCAAGCTTGTCGTCTTCCCTAGGCAAGCGAGCACGCTACTACGTGACGGCCATGCCGAGGCCGCCGACGCCACCGCGACGTCCCTGGCCACGCAGCTGCTTCCCCGCCGCCTTCTACATGTCCTGGAGACGCCCCGAAGCCTCTCCGATCCATTCCCCCTCCTCCCAGTGCCTATCCTCCCCTCTCCATCTCTCCCGCGAAGAACTCCGAGAGCACCCGCCATGGGAACTCGCAGCCCGAGCCCGAGCTAGGCCCCAGGAGCGTGTCCATCCTCTTCGCCGTCCTCGACTTCGTCTCTGTGCAAGAAATCAAGATCCCGGAGCCCTCCTAGTCGTCGGATTCGTCACCGAGAGCTCGCCGGATCTGCCGCTCGTTGCCGTTCAATACTCCGTCTACGCTCCCTCCCCGACTCCGACGCCTGCTCCATCGTGTTCACCAACGTCTGGTGAGCGTTTCCCCTCAAGCCGCGGCACCCTTCCCCTCCGCTAGCTCGATCTGCCATGGTCGTCGGAGTACAGAGCCGCCGTGCTCGTTGTCGACGAGCCTGCGCTAAGCAATCATCCTCGCCACCTTGTCCTTTGTCACCGCCGTGCCCCGTAGCAGAATCCACCTTGCAGCCGTGGCTCCGCCGCCGCAAAGCTCGACGCCGGTGAGCCTACAGAGCACCCCCAACCCTTGTTCTTGGTCCAGATCGATGCGCGACGACGAGAGCTCCCTCCTGGTGGTCTTGGCGCTTCAAAAGGACAACGGAGCCGCCGTCCCCGTGGACGCCGCCGCGTCTGGACATCGCCGCCGACTAGCCGCCGGCGAGGTGACGTGGCCCGCGTCTGTTTAGCGCTAATCACCCCGCTAACTACCCCCTTGGGCCACTTACATGTGGGCCCAGGCTGCTAATTAACCCCTGGTTAGTTTAAACTAACCGGGTTTATTAACCCAGCCACTGACCAGGTAGCCCCACACGTCAGAGGCCCCCTGACGTCAGCCTGGTGTCACATTGACGCAGAAATGCTTTTTGTTCTAAAACAAATCCAGAAAATGGCAGAAAATATGCTAAACTTTGGAAATTCATAGAAAATTCATCCTAACTCCAAATGTAGCAAATAATATGTCTAAAATTATTAGAAAAATTCAAGGAATCTGAATATGCAATCTGTTTTCATGTTTGACCAAGTTTGCTTGGGTGAACAGTGGTAACAAAGCATATGCATTCCTTTTAAATTCAAAATGGAGTTTGAATTTGCAAAACCTTTGCAATACACTTCATTTAAATGGAAACCCTCACACATTAGGAGCATATACATCAAGTTTCAACCTTCAACCATGTGATTGTACATTGTATTTATATTGCTTCCTTGTTTGTTGTTTGTCGAGTAGAAGTGGAACCGGAACAGGAGGCTGCCCCTTCGTTGAAGACACCGATACCGAACCTCGTCAGCAAGGCAAGCAAACCCCATTGATCATGTCGATAAAATCCCACTTCCCTCTCAATCTCGCTTATGCATTGTTTAGGATGATTACCATGCTACGTTTCTACCGCATAGATGAACTCATTCCTTTGCGTGACCTATCATTTGTCACAGTAGTAAGCAAACCACAATCCTAGCAAATGTAGGAGTTGATTGATATCATGTGGCCCCTGCAATTGTTACTGCTTATTGCATGCTTAGAGTGATACAATGTTGATACTGTTATGTGAGTCGAGATGGTAGCAATCATGATGATGATGGTGTAAATGTGTTGGTGAATCTACCCTAATACAAGGTGAACGATGAGAGGCTGTGTAGGAATACACAGTGGGTTGTCTCGTTGAACACCGCCCTAAGTCCGAGTTCTTGTGTGGTGATCCAAGATGAAGAGTAGAACCACACATTGGGCTCACTGACCCCTCTCAACCTACTAACGCATCCCTTTCGATGTCCAGATGTTGCAGTAGTTCGGAGTTCTGGTAGGTTTGTGGCTAGGCTGCTAAGTGAGAGAACGGCTCAGCCGAGACCGGCTTATGCACCACGCACACATCATCTGGGTCCACTTCGGTAAACCGGCCGGGTTCACGATAGTGGTAGCCAACCCAGGTAGGCGGCTTTCTTGGACTAGATCGGCTATGAGGTAACAGTTGTGGTGAACATCCTCGCCGACACCTCTTGAACGGTGTCAAGTACAAAGGCGGTAACTGATGGTCATGTGTGTGTAGCGGTACACCCCTGCAGGGTTAACAAAACTATTCGAATAGTCGCGTCCGCGGTAAGGGACTGCTTGGAAAGCTTAGCTTGATTATTAGACAACTTGAACTGGATACTTATAAAACTTTCCAAGATAAGCGTGAGTGTTATGGCGTGCTTTCTCGTGGGGAAGTCGAGGAAGGCACCATGCTGGTGTAATTGGTTGGAGATGTAGTGGACTCGTGTACGCTTCTTACCTCAAGTCTGGTACTCGTAGTTCAGGACTAGCTAAGTCAAAGATGGCATTTCTGCTTATGAACCCCACCTCCCTTTACCTTGATACATGTGCATGAGTAGTATAGCTCCTACGTAAGTCTTGCTGAGTACGACTTTGTACTCATGTTTGCTTATTCTATGTTTTAGATGAACCCACTGACCCCGAAGGTGGATTCTTCCTCGAGATCTACCACTGAAGACCAAGCTAGTGTAGTCCCAGTCAGCAGACTGGTTCCCTCATGGAGGGCTTGTGTTTAAATAAGGCTTCTTAAGCCATTTGTTAAACTTGTCTGTACCCAGACATAATTTGCTTCCGCATGCTTGTTGTAATGTTGGATCACGGTCTCGTGATCTCTGTGTGCACTCTGTAAGAGTTATCAATAAAGATGTAAGCTTTGTAGAGAATTGCAATGATACCTGCTGTTCATACTAGACATGCGTGCTGCGTGTATGATTATATCATGCATGTCATAGTATGGGTTTTCGAGACCTTAGTTGTGATCTGGCTGGCGGTCTGTTATACACCAAGTGGCCCTTAGATGTGCGCAGCTTGGGGCATCGCGATGCGATTGCTCGTGACTCTATCACGTGCACACTTTGATGTATGATCGAGCCCGCCCTAGACCCCGACTAAGTGATCGGGCTGGAGTAAGTCTATGTAAGGGTTATAATACAATCGATAGTATGGTTGAGGCGACTTGTCTATGAGTATGGGAGTTCACCAACCATACCATTTAGACTTGTGTGCGGACGATGAGGACCCATCTCAGTTGATCATCCGGCCTGGATGGGATGCCCCTCACGTTCGATGCTTTCCGAGAACGTTCTGTGCTTGGCCTTGTCTGCTTAGACAAGTGGGTACAGTTCTCGGCTCTCCATATGATTGTGTTGTAGCGAGTCTTGCATACGCTAACCCCGGGTCCCGACATCTTCTGACAATCTTGCCAGCCTTCTTATCCTCTAGGTACTTGGGGCAGTTGCGTTTCCAGTGACCATCACCCTTGCAGTAGAAGCACTCAACGCCGGGCTTGGGTCCAGGTTTGGGTGCCTTACGAGGAGTGACAACTGGCTTGTCACCCTTCTTCGGGCTTCCCTTCTTTCCCTTCTCCTTCTTCCCAGACTTCTTGAATTCAACGGTCTTGTTGACCATGAATATAGCATGCTCATTCTTGATCGCAACCTCAGCAGTTTTCAGCATGGCGAACAACTCAGAAGGGGTCTTAGTCATCCCCTGCATGTTGTAGTTCAACACAAAGCCTTTGTAGCTAGGGGGCAGCGACTGCAGCACCCTATCAACAGCAAGTTCATCTGGAATCTGACATTCCAAATCATTCAAGCGTTGAATGTAGCTAGACATCTTGAGCACGTGCTCACTAACACTGCTATGTTCATCCATCTTTGCTGAGAAGAAAGCTTCAGAAGCCTCATAACGTTCAGCCCTGGCTTGGGGTGCAAACACGGCCTTGAGGTCGGTGATTATCTCATATGCACCCATCCTCTCAAAGCGTTTCTGCAGATCAGCCTCCATGGAGTAAAGCATTCCACTCTGGACAAGGTTGTAATCATCCGTCTTGGAGAGGTAGACATTCTTCTCATCCTGACTAGCGTCTGCTGGTGGTTCGTCACCTAACGCGGCCTCTAGTACGTATGCCATCTTGAGGGGAACGAGGAGAATCCTCAGAGTGCGGAACCAGTTGGTGAAGTTGGACCCATCGGTTTTCAGTTTGTCTTTGTCTAGGAATGACCCTAAGTTGAATGAGGGGCGAGGTGCAGCCATCTACAATGGTTATTTGCAAAACACATATTTAGACTTTGTTCATAATTGGAGTTCAATTTTAATTAATTCTAAAACTCCCACTTAGTTAAAAATCTCTCCAAATTTACTAAGTGATTAACATAATCCTAGTTTGAATGATCGTCCTCGAATATCACACGGCCGGCCATCATGCCAATCATATCCGTTATATGACTCATGCTTAACCTTTCGGTCATCCGTATCCCAAGCTCATATCTACATATGTCAAGCCTGCCAGTCGAACCTTAGTGTATGGCTGTTCAGCAAGGCCATATCTGCATATGCTAGGCTTGCCAAACCCAACCTCATGCTATCGCTAATGTATGTATGACACCCGATCGTCACGGCCTGCCTATCATAAAGAGATCCTTCCAGGCGGTGCCCACTAAGGGATAATACAATCATGGTATTGAGAGAGATTATCCTATCATGCTACCGTCGCATATCTAGCATATTAGCAAGACAGGAAGTAAAATTGTAAATCATACAAGCTATGATCCCCCCTTACATGCAAATTAAAGTTAAAATGCCTTCTACTTTATCTTTTGCAAGTTTTACGTGGCTGCTAAGGGGTTTCGAGAGAGAACCGCTTTCTATCCTGCGAAAACAAGCCACAACACCAATCCTGCAATTGTCTCTATTACACCCCTGTCGGGGCCCTCCGTTGCAAACGTCTTTGCGTCGCTAATGTTAGAGAGACAGACACCCCCCAGCCACTTATATGGTACAAGCCATATGTCAAGCGTGGAACCAGTCTCGCATAAACGTGTAAGGTTGGTCGGGCCGCTTCATCAGGACATTGCCGCAACGCTAAACGAGTACACGTGGGAGGGTAACAATTGGAGAATTGATGCCCACATCCTAGATGTGTTCTACCCGTATAATACATCTACGCATAGCCTTGCTCATGATACCACTATTGGGGATCGGCACAGAAAACAAAAAAATTCCTACCTACGAGTCCTGAACCCAAGATCTATGCTATGCTAATGTATGTAACGGAAGGAATCGGTGCTCATGCCTTTGAAGACCGAAAGAGGGAAACGTTCCTCGAACGTGGTTGGCGTAGACTCTGATCCTACGACCTCCCTGTCGTGTTGAAGAACCTCCGACAATGAAGTAGCACCACACGTGTAGTGCCTCGCGGGATTACACACATACGATGAAACCGACGTCCCTCCGGGCTCCGAAACAGAAGAGCATAGGAAAGAAGATTTATCCGGATCTCGATTCCGGCAGCGCGACGGCGTCCGGATGATGGTGAAACCCCCAACCAGGTGCAAACTCCATACCAGGGGAGTCCGCTCTAGGTCAGAGAAAGAGAGAGAGGGAGAAACTCAATGTTGTGTTGAAAAAAGGCACCCCCACCCCTCCTTATATAGGTCAAGGAGGGGCTCCACCCCCTCCCCTTCCCCCATGTGGGACTAAACCCCCAAGGGGGGAGTGGTGCGGCTAGAAGGGGGGATGGGCCCCTCCCTTGGCGCCAAGCCCAAGGGGGGAGGCTCCCCCTTCCCCTCATGGGCCTTTTAAGGCCCAAATACCTTTTCACCTTTTTAATTAATTATTTAAATTATTTTTAATATTTAATTCTGTTAATTAAATAATAAAACATATTTAAACATTAATATATGTTATTTTGAACCTTTCAAAATATCCGGAACAGCTTCCGGCACCTCCCGGTACATTTCCGGTGTTTTCTCTCTTTTCACCGATGATCCCGAATCAATCCTTAATGCATCGATTGCCCTTAAGTGTGACACCCTACGGTCCGGGAAACAGTAGACATGATCGAGACACTCTCTGACCAATGACCATCATGTGGGATCTGGTTACAATCCTTGATGTGCCTCTACGCTTCCATCGAATAAACTTCATCGCTGTTGAACCGTTAACAATATGACTTGATCCCTTTGTGCTTCGGTACTATGTTTGTCCGAGGTATGATCGTCGGTATCCAATACCTAGTTCTTCCTCGTCTCCGACATAACATGTTTACTCGTCTGTGAATATTACATCTCTTGTGACCTAGTCATTTGCTTGCAAGCTATTGATGCAACACCACCGAGTGGGCCCAGAGTACCTATCCGTCACTCGGATTGAAAAATCCCGCTCTGATCTATTTCATACTCCTCAACATATCTACTTCGGAATACCCAAGATACACCTTTTCAGTTACCATGTTTCAGTGTAACGGTTAATGCACTCAAAGCATCCTAATAGATAGCAATTATGTATGATCATCACGGTCTAAGGATTCAGTCACTATGTTATTAAGTCATCGCAATGCTGAACTTATGTGACTTGATCACACTACAATGCTTAAGGTGGGTGTGTGTCCATCACATCATTCTCCTAATGATATGACCTCATTGTCAATAGACTATTATGTTCTCATGATCAGGAAACCTTGATCATCAATTGCCCAATGAGCTAGTATGCCTGAGTTTAACTAGGGACCAGGTTGTTATATATCACACGTGTATTAATGTTTCCGATTAATACAGTTCTAGCACAATATATAACGTACTATGAACAAACAGATATGTGAAAAATATCTTTATTAATTTGCCTCTAGGGCACATATCCAACAAAGGTATAGGGTGATGACGACAACACATTGTAACTCTTCGATCACAGCTATCGGTTCCCAGCTATTACACCTGGTGAGATCTAAACTGACTCCACAAATCAACACCAATCTTGTTTGCCCACTTTGGAGATGGGCTTTCCTGAAAAAGAAGGAATTCATTATTGATATGAGTAGTCTATCATCTCTATTAAGCTAAGATGTCATATAAAATTTGCAACGATCCGACCACCACCACTAGTTCCCTATCAATTTGCAAAGAGGCGGCCTCATAGACCAATACTTTCCAGCACACTTTGTTCTCACTCATGCACACTCGAGATCAACTTGTCACTCGATCACCCACCCTCAGATTGCTTCAAGCCAAGCACGCTTAACTTTGAGGTTTCGTCGAGATGTGCTCCTTAAAAAAAATCCATGTTTATATCAGTAGTCTATCGTTCCTATTAAACCAGGATGTCACGGGCCGTCGACGAGCTAATCTAGCTTGGCTCAATGGGTTGCCGGGTTATCCGAAGCATGTGCAGTAGTGGTCGTGGGAAAGAAAACCGGCGAAGACAATGACAGGGTGGAGGGGGTCGAGCAATATGGAGGCACCAAATGAAAATGATGTTTTGCTGAAAAGTTGCTTCAACCACTCAAATTTGAGGCGCCGCCGATAAACAGCCAATTTTTTTTGTTTGCGAAGTTAGACCGCCTGAGTGTTCTGCTAAACTCCTCAAAAGAAAATATTTCGAGGAATTAAGCGGTTTTGAAGGTTTTTCTAGAGATGCTTTAAGGTTTAATTTTGTGACGCTAACCATCGTAATTTGTTGGTCGAGACACAATGATCCCGTTTGACAAACGTAGTATGCTCGATTTGGTATATTGGATGGTTACAAATTTACAGTCGCTGCCAAGGATTCCTGTTCCTTACCCCTCTTCTTCCAAACGTGTGACATAGTATATCCTTGTCAACAAACTCCTCATACCCATTGCTCTTCTTTGCTACGGCCAAACTGTGCAAGTTGTTCTTCCTGTTCGATTTTCGCAATCCATTTGATTCCAAGTTGACCTCGCTACCTACACATCTTGCGAGCTACTGGTCACAACCTCTAAAAAACCCACTAGGACAGTAGGACGTACTTACTAGACAAGTAAATCTTCACTTGCTCCATCAGAAGAAGAACAAGAAAAAAAGAGAGACAAAAAAGAAAGAACAATTGGGTCTCAGGACCAAGATGTTCCTCATGGATGGGGTCAGAGAGCCCGATCAGAACACATTTTGCACGTGTGCTGCCTGAGGCCAGCCGCTCCTGCTGCTTCCTGGAAACGGGGCTTCGCTGTCAGGCAGCTGATTCCTCTCTACTTCCTGGAGAGCCTCCTCCACCGCCTTCTCAACCTCAGACGCCGCAATCTGTGAACAGGACACACGAGGAAAGCAGCGCTGATTAGTTAATAAGAGTGTACAAGCGGCTTACTACATACAGTATTATAATATGAGACTGATCTATCGTTAAGCGTAGAGTAAATGCTAAGCTTCAAACTGTATTCTCAGATTAAAGAGGGGCGCTGACTTGCTTCATTTGGTGTCTACTGGTACTTAAAAAGGGCATGGTTGTTTCAATGCTTCCGGAAAAAAGATAGTAAAAGAAACTAATAGCAACTACAGAATTGTTATTTTTTGACAGTACAGCAGATGCAGAATAATTAGACTAGGATTGACCTGCAGGTTTGTGACATGCAACCCGGCAAAGGATATGCTCAAATGATGTCTTCAGAAGTCAGAGGTTTTCTAGCACAACTTTGACACAGATTACTCAGCGAAAGTGAAATTTTGATTTATAATTCTAGCACAACTTATTCAGATTTTTATTTTTTTTACTTTCTTGTGATTTATATTCCAGAAGACCGAGTTTAAAAGTTTGATGAAAAGTCTAAAACGGTCGACTGAATTATATTAGTGCACTAATATGTTCTTTCAGCAATATATTATATACTTTGATCTTGACATGTTTAAACCCGAATTCTCGCAATTAAGATGTTCAGTAGCTTTCAAATTAAGAAAACATAAGACCTAACCATATTGCAGTAGTCATTTCCAGAATTGATTTAGAATCACCATCGGTATCCTATCAATGAAGCAGTCCCTATCTAAAAACAGTGCCATGATGTGATGCAGGATGTAGCAGTGTACTAATAAAACACGGAAAAACTCTAAAATCTTATAGGAGACTCAACTGCCGTGTCATTTCTAATGTAGAGTTTATTTGGTCATCGTCAGTAAAGCAGGTAGGAGGACTAAGTTAAGAAAGAAGGAAGCTCACCGTGGTTTCGACATTCATCTCCGTCGTCAATCGCTGGCCGGACAGCTTGGAGTGGATACCCCTGGTCTTGACGTTCATGCTCTTGAGGCGGCGGAGGGCCCCGATCATGGAGTCGATGGAGGAGGAGGGCTCGTCGACCTCGAACTGGACCTTGACGCACTGCTTGTGCGCGTCGTGGCCCATGATGTTGGCCTTGAGCTCGTCGTTCCTCCTCTGGAGCTGGTCCCTGGCGACCTTGAGCTCGTTCATGTAGATGGCCGCGGATTGCACGATCGAGTTCTTGTCCCCCTGCAATGGCACCATTGGAATTTTCAGAGTGAGCACATGGCATTCAAGCTCTTGCCCAATTGGGCTCTGAACTTAATTCAGACATCAAGCAGCAGTGAGATGGAATGTGCGACAGTGGGCGTGCACGATGGAAGTATACCTTGGAGCGGGAGGAGACCATGGCGTAGAGGTCGGCGTAGCTCTGGCTGAGCTTCTCGCGGCGCTGGCGCTCGCGCATCATGTGGCGGAACCCGCGGCTGCTCTCGACGGCGCCGGCGCCCTGCTTCTGCCGCTGCTGCTGCGGCATCTCCTCCTCCTCCTCCTCCTCCTCCTGCTCAGTGCCCGGGCCCATCCTGCCGAGCACGCCCATCATCCTCCGGTGGATGTTGTTGTTGTTGTTGCTCCCGTTCCGCGCCATCGCCGGCCCCGCCAAGGTGGCTGCGCGGTAGTCCCGGAACGCGCTGTGGGTGTCCATTTGAGGCATGGGCATGGGGTCGGAGAGCGAGGCGATGAGGTCGGCGAAGGGCAGGTCCGGCGAGGCCGGGGCGAAGAAGTGGGCGTAGTCCTGGAAGGAGTAGCCTGAGTCCATCTGCATTTGCGCCGGTCGATGATCTTTGCTCCGTCGCTGAGAGAGATGCTGCGTGCTGTGTGTGACTGTGTCCTTGGTGAAGTGTTTGTCGGGGAACGTGGGGACGCGGTTATATAGATAGCTAGCCGTGGAGGAGGGGAGGGATGGGGCCAAGTGGTGGATGGATGGATTAGGGTCACGTGGTCAAATGGAGCCGTACGGGGAAGGAGGCGAGGAGGTCAAAGCCGGGATGAATATTTTTTGGGTTTTGTTTTAGAAGAGAGAAGCGGGAGAACGCGGTACGCGATTGGGGAGATGATGTCGCGCGCGCACGCAGCAGCAGGGGGCAAAGGGAAGAAGGTTCCACGCGGGAGGGGCGGCCTATTTGCGGTTGGAAACAGCCGGGGCTGTCAACCTCCGATTCATCCATCCACCCAAAAAACTTGCTCTTCTTCTTTTACACCATCAGTTACTCACTTCAACTTTTCTACTCCCCCGGATGGATCAATCAGTAGAATTTGCATCGGCGGCACTCCCTCCCCCGGAGGAAACAGCATGGTGCGACAGCAAGTTCTGGCACACATGTTGCTAGATCATAGGTTAGCATTTGAAATATGAGCATGCGCTTATCTGCAACTAATGATTAGTAAATTCAATAAAATTTGTAAAAAATGTCAGAAGATGCTTGAGTGTGTCAGGAGAGTGTAAAATTTCAGGGTTAAATGACATTCAAGGAGCCCTATAAAAATAAAAACAGCTCTAAATACTGTGTTTTTATAACTTTCTCACATGCCTGAATTTCGTTATTTTTGCTACGGGCACCTTGAAAATCAAAACATCACCAAATTTTCCACGCACATTGTGCATTCAAGCATGATTTTTTTTACTATTCACGGGTGGCAACATCTGAATCCTTGCTATCATTGTGTCCCTTTTGACCGTGCTTTCTACAAAGCATTGTAGATTTCTTACACCTCTAGAGGTGTTTTTTTTGGCGAAAAATTGACACCTAATATGGCAATAATGAACCAATCTTGCAGTTGATGAGATGTGTTGTGCTATGTTTATCTTATACCAACTATACAAAATTAGATACAAAAGTGGGTAAAAAGAGTGAAACATGCACTAAATAGGCAAAAGTGGGGTTGAGTTGGTACGACATGCACAAATATGTCAACGGTATTAAGATGTAGTATTATGCTCAAATGGTAAAAATGTCATTTATTAAGATTACTATAGTTAGAGCGGCATTTTTTAAGCCAATTTTCGTAATTGTGTTTTTCAATCTCAAAGAGTTGATAGTAGATCTATCAAACTGATCCTTTTTTTAATCTCATGGGCGGGCTAGATCTAGGCATAGGCAGCCCGATCTGACTACCCTAGCCCGAAAACCTAATATTTCCAGGCTAGGATCGGGTCGAGTTTTCTGCTAAAAGCCTTGCCCGAAAAGGCAGACAAAAACCCAAAATACCTTAGGTCAATGTTTTTAAAAATGAAATCATAGGCATAAAAATGTATTCATACATCCCCAAAACAATGAAATATATAGTAAAATAAGAAAATAGTTTACTATAAAATAGGACATTTGTAAAAATTATTATAGCAAAATTCCAAGTTAAACGGAGGTATATGGTGTGAGCAATAATTAAGCATCCGTGAGAATAGTTACTATGAATACACCGTCTGTTTTTAAATATAAGACATTCTGTTGATTCAATTTAAACTGCCAGAATGTCTTATATTTAAAAATCATATAGCCAAAATGATACTCCGGGATGTCTATGTTATCCTATACTATATATGTAGGCTGAAGACATCTAGAAAGGTTTCTCCGAGATGGGAAACCAAAGAGAGGAAAATTTCAATGGCGAGTAGATTGAATTGAACAGGAGAAGGTGTGCCTGTGTGTGAACAAAAACCAGCCAAGTAGCCAACGACCGGGAGCATGCTACCCACGGTAAGACGCTTGAAGAGCGTATGCATGCAAATGACGAGTAAAGACTAAAGACTTTCTTTCAAAAAGGAAAAAGGACTTTCTTTCAGGCAAACGAGTAAGGCTTTATTTATTTTTCAGGCAAACGAGTAAGGACCCGGCCTAGACCCTGGTCTTTTAGCAGCTCTTTCTTGGACACGCTTTCGCTGAAGTTTCCGTCGTTATTATTCAGAAAGTCGTTTTTGCTAGTGTCAGGGAGGAGGAGCAGGATGTCTCCCTCTAATTTAATGGATCCATCGCCTTTGTGGCATGTGTGCCGTGTGCGTTGATGGTGACAGTGCTTTGTTCTCTGTTCTTCATGGTCCAGCGATGGTCAGTCATGGTGAAGAAGGCCTCGTGGCCGAATTCGTTCCTAGTCCACCTTCCACGTTTTCCCCGTGATCGCCTCCTTGCTCGCCATTCATATTGAAAAGGTTGTTGATGGGCTTGGAATGGTTTTGTAATCATGTATTCCTGTTGTTACAGTATTCTAGTAGTAGACACTTAAAGCAGTTGAGCTCTTGGAGCAATGAAGCTTCCCAGCTAGCACATAGGTTTATTTATATGGAGCTATTATTATGCTAATGAAACACAAAACTAACAGCTAACAGTAACAGGGGATTAGAAGAACCCGAAGACACACTAAGTCACCACCTTGTCAAGACTTGTATTGCATTTTACATGCTGGAGGCATTTCCTTATACAGAGGCATCTTATTAACTCAAAAGGGCACATCAAGACGGTACAAAACAAATGAGTTCAGCAGCCGCTCTCTGCATAATAAAGATACATACAAGCACAATTGCACGTACGACGATGTTCATAAGATCATCTACAGTCGGACCCTTTATATTGCTCCTATACGTTTCGAACAGACGATACTGATATCGCGACCCAACCGCCCCCCTCAAGCCCCTAGGCAGACTGGCACCCCTCAAGCCCCTGGGCAGACCGGCGCGTTTGATCCGTCGGATCCGACAAAAGGGATCCATCATAAATTTCATCAAATTGGCCCCGGTGGACCTGCCCTTTTCCCCTCCTCTCTTCTCCCTCGTTCGCGCCGGTCCTCCCCTAGCCCCGACGTCACCTGAGCTCCACCACCGTCCTAACCCCACAGAGTTCCCACAACCGATACAAAACTCCTCCCCGCCATTCTCTCCACCCTGGACACGGATGCCGCCGCAATACGTCATACACCTTGCCCACTATGTGTTCGACAAAATGTCAAAGCAATCTTCTTTTTGCATTCTTTTGTAGGCAAAACAATGGATTCCGCGGGCTCGTCGGATGAGGGGTATCAAGACAAGAAGCTTGATGGATTCATTCGAAAAAAGTTCTTTAATTTGTTAGATTCGGACAAGAATATGCTGACTTGATGATGATGATCAACATCCAGGAGGTGATGGAGAGGGTAGTTGAGCATATTTTGAACTTCAAGGGTTTGATCAATGGGAGGAGATTTCTAAACCAGTACAGGGTCGCTGGTGCACGACTGCTCTACAAGGACTACTTCCAACCAAAACCAACATTCCTTGATACGTACATTTTTTCATCGACACTTTTGTATATGCAAACACTTGTTCTTGCGCGTGGTGGAGGGAGTGGAGGCACATGATCCCTACTTCAGGCTCAAGAGGAATTGTTGGGGACAACTTCATTCTCTCCTTCGCAGAAATGCACGGTTGTTATGAAGATGCTTGCATTAGGTACCGCTGTCGATGTCGTTGGTGAGATGGTCTAGATGAGGGAGAGGACATGCCTTGGTACCTCTGTGAAATTTGACCGCGTCGTGGTGAAGGTGTTTGGAGAAGAGTATTGAGAGAACCAACTGTGCAAGATACAAAAAGGTTGATGGCTATTGGAGCAGAAATAGGTTTTTTAGGTATGCTCAGTTTAGTTGATTGCATTGGCAATGAAATAACTGCTCCAAAGGTTATAGCGGGATGTACCAAGGTCACACGAAAGAGGCCACCATCATACTAGAAGTTGTAGCATCAAGGGACTTGTGAGTTTGGCATGTGCTCTTTGGCATGCCTGGTTCTCACAATGACACCAATGTGCTCCAGCGATCTTCGTTGTTCAAGAGACTTTGTGATGGGAATGCGCCAACGTGCAACTACATGGTTGACACAACTACAACATGGGGTACTACTTTTTGATGGTATCTATCCTCAGTGGACGGCGCTTGTGAAGGTCAAATCTGATCTCCATGGCAACAAACAATGATACTTGGCAGCAATGCAAGAACCAACTAGGAAGGATGTGGAGAGGGCCTTCGAAGTTCTCCAAGCTCATTGGGATATTGTTCGTGGAGCTGCAATGATGTGGGAATCAAAGACTTTGTGACAGCTTGTGACATGTCGTGTCATTTTGTACAATATGATTATTGAGGATGATGGTGAAGGGGTAGCCTAAACGCATGATTTTGAGAAGCCCAGAAAACGTGCCCGTCTCCCGGAACAAGATTTCGAGCATATTGTAAACTTTCTACAGATTCATCAACAACTTCGAGATCATCTGGTGCACGTGCAACTACTCAATGATCTTGTGGAGCATATGTGGGCCCATAATGGAAACCAATGAGTTTAATTTTTGAATTACGCACTTTGAATAAATTTTGTGTTTGAACTTTTCTTGGCTACGAACATATTTTATTTATGTATGATATTCATGTGTATGATTGATGTGCATGGATTTGAGGTTTTCATATGGGGAGTGTGATCGTCCAGTAGGACATTTGAGGGGTCGTTCGGCACTGTTCGAGCGTGTCCGCGGACGTTTAGGGACATATATTTTCTAGGTTCGGTTGTAGATGCTCTAAGCTCATAGCGATGTGGATCGGGTTTAATCTTTTGTCAATAGGGTCCACATGTCATATGGGTCGGTTCCTCCAAACTTGCCATACCCACCTGTGTTCTTAGCCATGTTGAGATCCTATGTGTTTCGGTATGGGAACTCTCATCAATCTCGGTTATCTTAGATCATGTCCAATCATGTCGTCCTCTTCTTCCCATAGATATGAGTACTCTCGCCAATCTCACTTATCTCAATCATGGCGTCCTCGATTTCTCATACGTCAGCCACGTACCTCTACGAAGGGCAAACATACTAAAGTCATGCTCAAAGCACCACTCATCTAAGGACAAGTTTCGGTCATCATCACAAAAGACCCATGTATTTGCAATTCTCTCACTATTCTTTCCCAATTCCCTCTAGGTTCTCAGGTTTGGTCACTGATTTGGGGTCGTCACGACCAGTGGTTCATACCAATATTACTTTCATTCAAGCGCGCTAAACTATAAAGTTCTTAGGAATCGTGTTTTTAGAAAAGAAGGTGTGTCTTGTTAGTATGGATAGTTCTATCAATCCTTTTAAATCATATTAAGTCTAGGATGCCACGTGTACACCTTCAAGGGCTCAATATCCTTGTATGCCCAATCAGAGACGTTTCCTAGCACACATCCATGTGGTCAGAGTCGACACTTATGCCATAGCGTGCGCCTAGCAAGGCCCATGCGCGCCATGCACCACATGTCATTGTCCCTGACACACACATGCCCATATAATCGCGGAAGTCAGCTCTGATACCGCTCCCAGAATGATAGTAGTTACTCATGGCTGCTTTTATGCCCTAGAATACCCTTTGTCCTCAATTGTGAGCGCCTTGGTTAACTTCCTAGGAGGTCACCCATACCTATGTTGCTCCTATTCAAGCACGTTTAACTAACATTTTTTTAAGAAGACACGGGTGCCTCGGGTAACCTTGAAGAAGACATGAGCAAAACTCCATGGGTTATTCGACACTCGTCATGATAGACAAAGTAGGATGATGAAAGAATAGGGGTGGAATTCGAGCAAGTAGGGCATCGGCCATCAGGGGTGGAGTTTTGGAAGAGTTGGGTTATGCGTTTGGACAAGATGATGAGATGGACTGATTTAGATAAAGCCGAACGAGTTAAACGAATAATCATTAATTCATCTTTTTTAACTTGTTATGTAAACGATCTCATATTAAAGCTCGGGTCGACTCGTTAGTCATTGAGTTCGAGTTGATTTCATCCGAGTCACGAGCTACTCGTTTAGCTCACGAGTTTCGAGTTTTAATTCCAATCCTACGAAGGATCAAAGATGTCAACTACAGGGGGTAAAGCAGATGCAAATTATAATATTTTCTTAGTTAATTTTAGAAATCATGGAATTATAACTTTTTTAGAAATACAACTAAGTGAAACACCTTGTATAATAAGCAATCTAGCAAGCTAAATTACTCCAAGAAATAATAAGATCTAGGAAAACAATAACACAAGAGGGCACGGAGGCGAAGGTAACCAGAAGTTCACGTCCTTGTAGGGACGCTAACTCGGTTTGAGAGGTGGAACCCACACAAAGCACACGCGGTACCAACTCTCGTCTTCTTCTCCTTGACCCTCGACCAACAAAGTCCGAGCTCAACCACTAAGGGTAGGACTAGGACTTGAAGGTGACTTGCAACCTTCACAAACTTCCGGGCTATCCACAACTTGGAAGTCCATGCAGAGGTGAGAGACTCTCCCAGACCCTTCGTCTCCTTGGACTAATCTTGGCCATTCTCGTGTACATCCATACTATCTGGGCTTGTAGCCCCAAACTGTCTATCCTACCTTGAACTTGAACCACTAGACTTAGGCATTCTCCGCTTTCAGCGTAGGTTCTTTGGGGCTTGTGGGTGTATAGATAAATAAGGTTAAGATAAACTCTAGCAGATATGCTAAAACCGCTTACTACAAAAACGATTCGCAGCTCACCGCAAAACATATTTTCACATTTTTGCCGTACGATTTTTGTTCGGACAGAATAGATATTGCAAAACTGTACAGCAAAAAAGTCTGGTGATGCTCCGGCAATGCTACGGCCATCCGCCTACTCCGGTGAGGCTCCGGCGGCCGCTGCCGAGTTCCTCCGCCTGCTCCGGCGAGGTTCTGGCGGTCGTTGCCAAGGTTCAGGTCGTCTGCTCCGGCGTTGACCGGTTTGCAGATTCAGTATACGCGAGCTTGCAAAACGACATCCACATTTTATGTTTGGAAGTGGACATATGGGGCGAGCTGCAAATTTGTTTTACGGATCGATCATTTTGCGTGATCTATTATGTGCATTTTACGACATCCACATTGCAAATTTGGAGGTTTGAGCGGTTTTGGCGGATCTGCTAGAGTTGCTCTAACACTTAGCAAGCTTCTTCACCATCCTTGTCCTCTCTTAAAAGTGTAACTACTCTTAATTGACTCAAATGGTGATACCACAAAATCACCAAAGCAATAGAGTAACAAAATCACCTCGGGGAGCTACTCCGTCACTTTCCCCTTGGTGGGGGGGGGGGCATCGACGCCTCGAAAACCAACACACTTGGGACTAAATCAGTTTTAACACTCAAGGGGCACATTAGTCCCTTGGTTGCTAGTCATTAAAACCAAAACCCACTTAGGGACCTAGATGTTTTTCTGGATGATGGCCGATCATGAAGACTCTTATTCCGTAGGTCACAACCTCCACCGGTGAGATGTTGTGGCCAAGAAGACACCAACATAACATAGAAAAAACCTAATTTACATGCCAAAGAGTGTTGACATGAGGATTTCCCTGCCTCCCGACACTGAATGGACACCAAAAATTAGGAAAAGTAGGGGTGGGAAATGCCCGCGAAGGCCTCCTTTAGTTTACAAGAATTTTGTAGAAATTCTTAAGGGTAGGAATTTTGTAGAATTGTTTTTCCTTTGAAGTCGTTTGGTTTGTAGGAATGGATTCCTATTCTTATGTAGGATATCAACCAATCCTTAATATTTCAAAGGAGAGAAAAGGATTGTCCTAGATCCAATGGAAAAAATCCTAACCTATGAGTCAAATGACGTCTCTTTTCCTCAGGGCCGGTCCTGAGATTTATGGGGCCCGGGGCGAAACTATAATCTGGGGCCCTTCGGATCTTTCACTTATATGTCTCCAATCATAAAATCCATCATGTCAAGTGCACTTTTGTATTTATAGGAATTGAAATGCCTACAGCAAAAACATAACACCTTTTTTGCGTGTTTTGATTTTTTTTACCCTTTTCATATCAAGTACCTCTCCATTGTTCATTTTTCTTGAGTTATCGTTATACAAAAAATGTTTTGAATTTTCATCCAAAGGATATTTAGTGTTTTTCTCTTCCTTTTTAGGCCTTTTTTCAGTAATATATCCCTTGCTTTGTTATCAAGACTACCCAATTGCTTGGGTTATAAATATCCAGTAATAACCGATTGCTTATCAACACTAGTAGATTCTACCGTAAATTAATTAAATATGGATTTATAATCACTCACATTGGTATTATCCATATTGATGTCAACATCGTCTTCTATAGGAGTATGTCCATCATCTTCATGATTGTTATTAGTTTGGCCATCCACAAGAACTACCGCCAACTCGTGCAGTTTTCTTGAAGTGTTTCACTTTTATAACTTTTAAAAGGGATCCACTCAATGCCTCTTTCTCCTCAATATCCTGTTTGATAGATTTTGATTTTGGGATTAGAAAGGAACAAAAAAAAAATGCAAAGGAAGAGATGCGAGAAGAGGAGATGTACCTGGCGTTCCGGCGGCTGGCAAGCGGCGAATGGCGGCGATCTGGCAGCTGCGAGCCGCGAATGGCGGCGATCTGGCGGCTGCGAGCGGCGTTGCGAACATGAATCAATCTCGATGTCGTTTTCTGTGATCAGTCCGTATTTCTGTTTCAGATACGCGCGCTGTGAGCCTGCCTAAGTTAAACCTAGGAGATTTCTGTGGGCCTCATCTTTCTTTATTAATCAATGTTGGGCAGTAACGCGCGCGCCAAGATTTTTCCAGTAACGTGCTCGTGTCGTTCGTCAATATTTCCGCTTTCCATCTATACCTGTCCTGTACGAGTACGATGCATTTTCTATGCTATACGTATATACCAGCTGGGAGGGGGCCCTTGACTTTGGGGGGCCCGGGGCGGCCGCCCCGTTCGCCCTGCCCCAGGGCCGGCGCTGCTTTTCCTATAGGAATGAGATACATGCCATCTCACTTCATATGGATTTTCTATTCCCATGGTATTCCTATCCTACGAATCAAAGGAGGCCGAAGAGAACGAGAAAATGTGATGTTTATGTCCTCCATCTTTGTGTGATGGTATCCTAAAAGAGATGTAGTGCAACCAAGATCTGATGCTACCCACATCCGTTTTAGACCTTCTGGCTTAAAATACGGCTGAAAATCCGTTTGTCTCAAAATATTATTACAAGACTCATCCCGGTGCTCATTTGAATGATTAATACTCCCTTCGTTCGTAAATATAAGATGTTTTGGATCACTATTTTAGTGGTCCAAAACGTCATATATTACTTTACGGAGGTAGTACAAGCTAACTTTTATTTTCAACTGTTAAAACAAGCTAACTTATTTATAGAAATTGCAGTGGAGCCATGCTCTACTGTTTTGGGTTTTTAAGAAAGAAGCTAACTTAATACTAGCAAAGAGCACCTGATGGGGGTACAGATTTTGGGCTCTCGAGCACAAATGAGCATCTTATTCTAAAAAAATCAAAACATGCAGTATCTATAGTTCCAAAAATAATCTGGCATGGACACGTTAGAACAGTAGAACACACTATCATTCCACACAATTTTGTGTAAAATATCTTTTCAAACCTGGTAGGCAGAAAAAACATAAATACAGTGATCTAAAACAGCAAACAGCAAAAGATAGCAACACTACTTGCTATCACAAATAATCACAATTTTTATGTTTTCTGTGCAAAGCCGCACACATCTTTCCATGAAAATTTTGCAGATTCATAGTGCTTACAAAATTTATATATTATAATGTTTGTTGAATTTTTGTGGAACTTGTAAACACCCTTTGATTTTTATTAAGGAAAAGCTCACTAAAGCTTGGGAGCCAAAAGCAATATCCAGTCAGATGGCATATCTCAGGAGGTGAATCACAAAGCACACAAGAAGTAGAAGTTCCCAGAGTTCGAAATACCTGAACAAGGCAGATTCGACGATTCCAGCTCCGAAACAGGTTGAAGTTGTGAACTCTCTCCGGGCAACTCTACGTGCACCCATTTCATATTTCACTTCTGCCAATTTTTCAAAGGCATAATCAGAAACAAGGATAAGCGCAAGAACGGAACTTTTTTTGCTTTGTAAATGGAATGATAGATCAAAACAAGCAAATAAATTCAGCACAGTTCCTCACACACATACAAATCAAATATGGTGTAAACAGCTGGTAGATGAGAGATGGCTTTCAGCGCAAACAACAAAACTAGTAGACGAGTACTTTTTAAAAGATGGAAAAATGAGGAAAAATAATTTCGGAACGAAGATCACTGCGGTGTTCAACTGCTGGTTTTGGAGATGCAGAGCCGGAGAGAAAGCAGAAAAACAACGCAGCCTCATGGCAAGACATACGCCCTTAATTCTCCTCAGTAAAACCAAGGATAATGCGCATAAGCAATTCAAAGCTCTAGACGTCCCAATGGTTTTTTCAAGCTGAGTATGGACTGTCCCGAAATTTTGATGCGGATGAGAGACCTAAGAATGCATTTCAGCCAGGGAAATCATAGAGCGGTCATGCCAAATTCCCAATGATAATAGACATGGCTGGAAACGAGTCAACTCACTGGAAGAATTCCAAGGAAGAACTTTCGCAAAGAAATATCCAAGGAAGAGGAACATAAACCTAAGAAACGATCACATGGTGGTGATGAAAGAAGCTCTCACCGAGTATCTGATCCAAGCCAGCTGACGGACGGAGAAGGAGATCCTGCTCGTCGCCCCCCCAGAGAAGAATTCCCGGTCCGGCAGGTGATCGAACACCTGAAGAGCGCAGGCAAGAAACGAGATGATGAACACGCAGAAAACATCACCTCAAGAAACTGTAATCCCAGCAACCAACTCCAAATCGACCTCGCACGGGAGAAGATGAACGAACGAACGAATCCCCACAATTTTCACAAGCAATTCTAACCTGATCTCTTTTGCTTGTTCATCCATATTCCTTTCTCCCGTTGGCTCCGCCATGCTCAGCTTCTTCCCCGAATGGGAATGGGAATGGGAAGGGAGAGTTGGTCAACAGCAGCCAGTAGGGTAGTGTGTCTTCCCGCGTGTTTATTCCACACGTTTATTCATTCGGTCCACCTGACTGGCGAGTGGCAAAGAGCCAAGGCCAAGGGGCAAGAGGGGAAGAGTCTGAGCTCTGAAGAAGATATTGTTTTTTTGGTCGACGGAATAAGATTTGACTCTGTGAAACGGAGACTCGCTGATTGCCACCCAAATGCACACCAAAAACACGTGATCGAAAAGACTGTTCTACCTTCTACTACGACTTTATTTTTCTTTTCTTTTCTTTTTCTTTTCCAAGCGTGAAAGAGACGGGTCGAAAGCGCCACTGGAACTTACACATGTGGAGGAATTCAGGCAGTCGCCCTGCAACGAGAAACACATGCTTGCTTTGACTGTCCACAGGTCTTCAGGCAAACGCATGTGGAGAAATATGAGCTCGAAGTACCAAAAATATACAATTGCCGCCCCCCATCGGATCATCGTCACCATAATCACACAGTTTTAAGTTCAGTGCCATCCTCTAACAAAACGCAAAACACGTGAAGAACATTCCGTCAAGGGTACTGCTGCGTGACTAGGACACCTGAGAAATGAAGCTAGCAGCATGACAGAGAGTCATCGTCGGTCCGTTCGGCGGCAAGCTTTGTTTCCTTCGGGATTATTACTTCCTCGTCCTCTTGCGTCCTCTCCGGCCTCTGGAGGTGGAGGTGGAGGCGGATTTCTCCGGGGAGCTATGGGGATCGCCGCTGCCCGTCTCCGAGGGCTCGTCGTTGACGCTTCGGTCCTTGTCGCTACCTTCCTCGATGGGCTCTGTCCTGTCGGTCGAGTTGTCCTCCTCCTCCTCCTTCGGAGCCTTGTTGGCGGATTCGAGCGCCGTGATCTTCTCCTTGAGTTGTCTCAGCTTGGCCTTCTTGGAGTTTAGAACGGCCACAAACTGAACCAAGGATGGCACAACGGTGAGTGCTACTGAGCAGGTGCATAACAAGATGAAAACATAAGCCTTCTAGAGATCTGATTAATTAAGAACGGGACGGGACTATGGGAATGGCGCTGGTGTTTAAAAGTCAATGCAATAGATGACTGGTTAAGTGATTAGGCAAAATGTGATGGTCAACGACCAGTTTGTTCTTTGTTAGTGAGCTATTAGTCTTCCTTGTAGAAGCAACAAGGCTGTATACAGTGATGAAGCGATGTGAATTCCATGCCAAATTGTGTACCACATCATCGTCAGCGAAAGGCACACATGAAAACAAGGAACTGTACCTTTGTAAAGGAAGCTTGCTCAAACTCAGCCTTCTCATTGTTAAGTCTTTCACTCTGTTGCAAGCAATTCTCGGCTTCTTGTTTGAGCTTCTCAAATGATTGCGTCTTCCTGACAACCTCTTCCTGAATAAGACAGCTAACACCTTAGTAAATTCAAACACTCCATCTACAATATAGGATTTCAAGCTCAAGCATATCCTGGCAAGAAAATTAATCCTACAATCATGATTTCAAGCTCAGACATATCCTGTAGAACTCTTCAATATATTTCATGTGCAATTATGGATGCAAGTATGGGCGGTCGAGTGACCCACCAAACCATCTAGTTATTTGCTATTTGCATAAAGTGGATGAACTACAAGTGAAATCTCATCGCTAAAGAAAATGGGTCGTACGTCAGCCCACTTGCACCCGGACATAAATTGACAGGGACTCAGTGAATAGCACAAAATTATGAATGGAAGAGGTACAGGGCAAAGGGACGTACACTCAAGCGTATATTTGCATCCATAAGAAAATCCAAGACCTCAGCTATAGTCTGTTGCGGCTGGGGTGACGGTTGCAGTTTCCAGCGCCATTCCAGTTTCGTACCTTGTTTCTCGAATGTCCATGACAACTTAATGGTAGAAAAAGACAATGTCAGAAAATAAAAGAGGAAAAGAATCGATAGTAAGGACATGTGGATGTCCTTCCTTAAGCTAAGAATGAAGAGCCCCCTTTCAACATAAGTAATGATCGTACAAACCTTTCTCGGATTCAAGCATATTAATCTTCGATATTACCCATATTTGAGGATGGCAATAAACCAGTAACTTAATACAAGTTCAACTTGCGCGTAACATGCGAGTAAATCGAAAATAACAGTACCTCAAAGGCTCAAACAGATTGCTGAGGCATCAAGACAACGAGAAATGAAGAATGTGCGTCAATCTTAAAGGAAGTGATGAGCAGTCACTGCCAAAGCATTTTTAGACTAAATTTTGTTTATTAATGAACAGGTCATGGTTTATAAGCTAAGTTTAGAAAATGACTGATGCATCATTCCAGTGTATAGATAGTTATATCAGGTTAAATACTTGTATTGGCAAATGACTAACAGGTAATACAAAATCGGAATTTCTCTCACAGTTTAAATATCTACAACTGTCCTTTCCATGAAACCAAGAAAGTGCAGTTGTAACTTTGCAACTGCTTAGTTGACTAGGAAGACCCAAATCCAAAAACTTGAATGGACTTTTCTTAATGGGTAGTACATTGGCAACAACAACATCACAAATTGTTCCCAAATTGAGTACAAGAGAAGCACATCACCATCACTACACGAAACCCAAAACATGTGAGCATTAATTACTTTTGGGCTCAAGATAATCACTGGTTAATTTTCACTAAACACACTACTCTTGAATGAGCGATGTTACATGGGTAATGCTTGATAATAGATAAAACTAGCAAAATACGTGGTGAAGAAATATGACGCTTCACAAATCAAACAAGAAACTTTGAACCAAATGTAGTAGGTTCGACGGATTTCTATTTGCTCTTGAATTAGAAACCTATTTAGATTAACCTATTCCATTTATCATAGGAACAGAGATTAGGAGAAGGGACAAGAGCCGAACGGACGGACCCTGCGACCGCTGCCGGCCTCGTGGAAGGAGTAGGTGGAGGAGGGCTGGTGGAAGGCGAGGTAGCGCTCGGCGAGGGAGAGGTACTCGGCGACGGGCTGGTCCCACTGCTCCGCCCGGAGGCGCACCTCGGCGTCGGAGGCGTCGGCGACCCAGGCGCCGGCGCCGTCGGTGACGGCGAGGGAGAAGCGGGTGGGGAGCCACGTGGCCTTCACGAATATGCCGCCGCCGCCCGGCGCCTTGGGGTCCTCGACCGCCACCGAGAGCTTCGCGCAGCTGTGCCTCGGCGCCGCCGCCGTGCTTGCCATGGTCACCGAGCAAGATGAAATCGACGGCTCTAGAGTCAACACACAGAGGGACCGATGAGCAATGGCGGAGGAAGAACTGGCTGTGGGCTAGGCTGGGGCGAGACTGAGCCTCTGTAGTGGGCCGGCCCATTAAGGGCAACTTCAACGCGGATTATATTTATTAAACATTACCATCTCTCAAAAAAATGACCCTAAAAAAATCTCTCAAAAAAATAAACATTACCATGTCCTTAAAAAATACCGTATTAAACATTACCAAATGTTCGTCGGAAATTTTCCTAAAAAAAGGCCCCTCTGTATGTGTCTACATCTTTCCTTTTTTTTGCGGGAATTGATGCTCCATTACTCATGCCTCACACTAGGCAACAAATTATAGGAATTTAACACAAAATCCAGACGAGAGCCTAGCCAAACCATTGTTCTAGACTCCTTAAGATTAAATAAACTTGGACAGAAGTAAACTAGGCTGAAGATTACACCGAGTAGCAAAACTAAAGGAACAATCTCTGGTTTTCGAAAGTTTATTAATCTCGGCAACTCCTGTGGAGTAGATTGAGCGATTCACGTATTCCCCCTCCAATAGCTTTATCACCTTTCTTGAATATCACCTTTCTTGAATTGCAGCATATGATCACGGGCAATGAGAAGCGAAGAATAGCTAAGTTGAGACCCTCCGTTGTCGCATGTAAAATAGCTTCCACCTCATCTGTGCAGGGGTTTCACTCAGTATAGGGTTTCTCTCCTCATGGTGATAGTCTTCCGCGACCATTGAGATACCACTGCATCTTGTGTATACGAGGGATTCATATTGAGTAGGGGGAGGGTGGGTCTTGTATCCCTGTCTGGTCTTTGATTCAACGTCTTGTGAGGATCGGTTTGGGATGGTTAGGATTGGTGTGCCTCGCCATTCTTGTTTCTTTGGGTCAGGTGAAAAAATGAGTAAAGAAGCCTTTAGATCGGGTTCTATTGCTGCTCATGTTCAATCAATGATGGAGGAACTGGGGTTGAATGAAGATAATTTATATGATGTTTTCTTTGAATAGGAAGATCCACTAGGATAGGAGGTAGTCATATAGATGGCGATCTCGCGTGTTCATATGGAAAAAGATTATAGCCGATTTTGGTTTTACAATAAATGAGTAGGATCCTATCTAAGCAGCTAAGGTTCGTCAACTAAAGGATAATATGTACCATGCAATTCTCATGTTTTAGAGATTGGGAGCGGGTCATGGAAGGGCGACCCTAGACTTTACGCGGTAACGCATTTCTACTAGCACCTTATGATGGTTTCACGAATCCATCGTCGATAAACCTCAAAAACACTAAGCATTTGGATACAGATTCATGACTTACACGACAACTATGCACGTCTGGTTAAACCCCTATTGGGAAAGGTGCACACTTTTTGTTTGTTGAGGCTATGTCCCATGTTTTCACCACAAATTTCTTTCGATCCAAAATAAAGATTGATGTCACAAAGCCACTAAGAAATGCAATATCAATTGTTCAGGACATCCGGAGATAAAAAAATCGCATCAAATTCACTGGTTTTGCATCAATCATTAACTTGGCAATGATTGCTAAACAGTGTTGGCGATTGATCGATAACTATGATTGCCTTAATTTGTGCAAGGTTCTAAGGTCTAAATATTATTATTCTAGTGATCTTCTAAATTGCAAGTTAAAGTAGGGTTCATCCTATTATGGAAGGGTATATGGGTTGGGATTCAAACCTTTAAGGGCTCATTTGGTAGCCCCGAATCCCTTGGGGATCCTGATCTTACCCCTGCTAGGAAATCCACAGATCGAATTTTCCCTGGCCACCACTCGCTCAGTTTGGTTGCTCGCTGACCCAGGTTGTATCATCCTGATCCACGTCGTTTCCACGGGGAGAAAATCCACCAGTGCCGACGTCGGGCAGGAAAACACGTCTCGCTCGCCGCATTTCTTTGTAGAGATTCACCTCTGCACGATGCTGCCAAATGATGACATGGGATAGTCCCCTCTACCCAGGGTTCCTAAAGTGGCAAGGAAATTTATAGAAGCAGTTTTATCTACCTAGGGTTTCTCTCCCTAGAAATCAAACAAAGCCTAAGAAAGGAGTATTTGGAGGGTTGGAAATGGATTGAAGATAGATATTTGGGAGGACTTCCTAAACCGTCCATCCAGGAAAATTATTATTGTTAGAGGTAATTGTATTCTCTCAAGGGTGAATGAACTTATTGATCCTACTACTGGTGAATGAGACGAAGTTTTGCTTCGGGACAACTTCTGGCAACTTGACAGAAAATTAAATTTGTAGATCCCGATATGTCACTAGAACAATGAAGATTTGGTAGCTTGGCACCTCATAAAATCATGTATCTTCAGTGTCAGGTTCTTGTATAACAATAAGTGGGAAGACTCGTATGTTTCGAACACTGCCATGATCTCGGGTATTTGGAGCTCTATGCCCCGTCCGTGTGTGGAAGAAACTATGGAGCTTGAGAGTCCCGAGCAAGGTAAAAAAATAAATCCGTTGGCGTTGTGTCTACAATACCGTGCAGTTCTGTATGACACATCTCCAAATCGGACGAATGCCCTATTTGCCTTACTCATGGGGAGGACATTGCACATATGCTTTTTATATCGTGCTGTCGCGCGAAGGAGATTTGGCGATCCCTAGGACTAGACGAAATCATAGAAAAAATGTTCTCAGAATAGATGATTGTCGTTTATTTTTACTAGATTTCAGAAAGATTTTGATTGAACACATACTGTAAACATAAATCAGATGTGGTAGCTCATATCCTAGATAGTCGTGGTCGTGATTATCAATGAGCTACGTGGCTGAACTCACCGTCGACGTTCATAGTTAGCTTCCTCGCGAAATGATGTAAGCGTTATTTTAAGTTAATAAAGTTGTCTTGAAGGCGTTTTCATAATAAATTAAATAAAAGAAAGATATATACATAAAAAATGGAGTAACTTGAATTTCAGAAAACGAACTCTCATATGAGAACCCAATGACAGCTACGGACGAACAAGAATCCGATGGAGTGTTCTGTGTAGCTTGATCCTTAAGCTTGGCATCGCAACCATTCGATTTCGATCCTCCTCCCCTCAACCAACCGTCCTCGCTCAACCCCGTCTCCCCCCTTTCCCTCACCCTCTCCCCCAAGCCAAGTGGGGTGGCCGGATGCAAAGCCGCCACGCTTTTGCCGGAGAATCGCCTTCGCGTCCCGACGTCAGCCAGTCAGCCAGCCGGAGCCGGAGATCCCTCCCCTCACCTTCATCTGCATGTCACGACCACAAAGGAACTTCTTTTCTCGCGGGAATGGGAATGGGAATATCAACCGCTCACATAATCTCCTCCGCACTCTGTCTGAAAGTCTCGCCGGAATATCATCATCATCATCATCATCATGGTCGCATGTGTGTGTGTGTGGAGCTGGTCTAACCACCACACAATAGCCGGTCGCCCGCTTTGCCGCGTACGTACTACCGGCGCCACCACCCGGATCGCCGACGATCTCCGATGAAAGCGACGGCTCGGGCACCGGCGGCATCTAATCCGCAGCTGCTTTTGTCGCGCTCGCCTGGCGCCACCCTACTTTTCCATCCCCGCCCGCCTTTTCACCCGCTAGATATAGAGCTAAGCAGCGTGGTGCAACTCAGCAGAGGGGCAGTTCATGGCTTGACACGCCATACACCATCTTCTTCGTCTTCCTCGTTTGGCGCCATGGTTGTCGAGGGGAATGACGCCGGGTCTGAAAAAGAGACGCGCGCACACGGGCGTGTGGTTTCGGACCAGGCTTCATTCCCCATGACTCCGCCATGGTTCGCGGGCTCCGGCATCGAACCGGTGGTCTTTGTGAGCTCTGCGCGTGCCTCCGTCTCCGTGTGATCTGAAACCGAACAGACGATGTACCCTGGCAGCTAGCGAAGGTAACAGTGTAACTAGATATTGTTTTCTGATGGATTGTGATGAGATCAATTCTACTGCCATGGCTGATGCAGTGGGGTTTTGCTCTGGACATTGAGCCGGCCGACCGGCGCACGGGCATGCATGGATGCTGTGCAAACTGCAGAGTAGAGCTTTGCTTGCTCTGCAACTGAACATTGATGCAGCTTCGGTGATGCATGATGAGTTGATGACCATCCAGTACCAGCTACATATCCCATAATCTCCTTGGCTAATATCCAATTTCAGGCTGATGACTGGAACACTGCATGCACCATCCTGCAGTGTGTTCGGGAAGGATTTCATCAAGATACGGTGCACACATCACACATGGGTCAGACTTAAATTAACTCCAGATAAACTCTACTTACAGCAAAGAGAATTTTCAGAATGTAAGCTGGGAGTGCATGCTGCAATGTCATAGCCTGCATACTGCAAATGTCCGGTCTACTGCACCAAATACAGTGCAAACATTCAGTTCAGCATGAAGGCAACTAATTAAGCCAAATGCGATCACAAGTTTGTAACACGGCATCATTACTGCGGCACCGCCAAATTCCAGATGCTCCTTTCATGTCATTTTGTTTCATGATATCATTTTCAGTTATTCATAACCATATATACCCTGTCAAATTTTAACTTCAACCACCCCGCAAACTTTTTCTTAACTTCAACCAAAAAAGGAAATAACCATTTGTTGGAACAAGCTTCTTCATCTTCCGCTGGTTACCCCTTCCTCAACCACAAGCAGCTGAGCTCTGTTTGGCCGATAGTAATGTGCAGACTATTTGAGACTTTGACTACCCTTCGTCCCATAATGTAAGACGTTTTTTTAACAATTGTTAAAGTAAAAAGGTCTTAAATTGGGACAGAGGGAGTACAAGTTTATACCTGCAGAAAAAAGGAAACGTGCAGAACAGATATTAGTGTTAAGTTCGGCATTCCCCTTCAACCATAAATTGTAGGAGTAACATGCAAAAATAAAATAAAAAAAGTAAGCAAAAATCCATATAGGTTTGATTTCTAAAATCATGTATAAAAAATGTATTTTAAACAAATATTAGTGTTTTTAAAGTGTTTGTATTATTATTATTATTATTTGAAAATATTCATGTAATTAAAAGAGTACTACTCCAAATATTTTTATAAATGTGTATGTAAGTTTTTTTTTGAGGAACAAATGTGTATATAAGTTAAAAAGTGTTCACGTCTTCTATAGATGTGTAAGCATATTTTTAAAATCTTCATACATCTTGTTTAAATTATTTGAGTCATTAAAAAAGTGTTTACACATTCTATAAAATGTTCATGTATAAAGATCTCGACGTGATGAATACAATGGTAAAAAAATTCGTGATTTGGACAAACGATTAAAGAGATAGAATAATTTAGAAAAACACATCTATGAAAAAAAACACAAATTTAAACCTCCCCAGACTCACGCGAGGGATGGAAAAAGGGCTCAAAACATTTCCGGTATGCCATCATCTTTTGTTTAAATTCATCACGTCGAGATCTTTAAAGAGTAGGAAAGCAACTAGTTAGAGGATACCCTCTGCGGAGCACCCACAAAGGTCACTTTGGTGCACCCAGGAGCCGCCACGTGTCGCGTTATAGGCGCGGGCGAACTGTGGTTGTGGTTCCACCCGTGACTGTAGTTGCACCCGTGATTGTGACTGTGGTCGTGGTTGTGTCTGTTGTTGTGGCTCAAAAAAAGTTAGCCAAAACCTATCAACATGGGATCTAGTTTAAAGATCTCGACGTAATGAAAACAATGGTAAAAAAATTTGTGATTTGGACAAACGATTAAAGAGATAGAATAATTAAAAAAACACATCTACGAAAAAAACATAAATTTAAACCTCCCTAGACTCACGCGCGGGATGGAAAAAGGGCTCAAAACATTTCTGTTGCGACAAGTGGCATGCATATGTTGCGCTAATTGTCAACATCGGGGTGAAAAGTGACCTTTACAGAGGGTACCCTCTAACTAGTGATGTCGCGAAGTAGACGTTGATTTCATTTAACACGAGTTAATACAATTTTGAAGCACAATAACACTATGATATTCGTCAATGTTCAATGCTACTCTGAATTGTGAATGGTTGGTTCCTTTTTTTGTTGCTTGGATCTATATATGTGCTAATGAATAGATCGTTGTAGATGGAGAAAGTCGAGAAATACATGGAACCCAAAGCAAACTAAGATAATGTTTTTAGGAAAATAAACTTTTAAATTATTTAAAACTATAATATTCAAACATCATTTTCATGCTCATGTTCGATGAGAAATTGTTTGAAACAACTAAGTTTCTCAATTCATCACCCATTTTTAGTTTATAAACATTACAAACATTTCAGCATACAACTCATCCCACAATCTAAATTTATAATCTAAAATAAATTTGGGTAGAAAAATATATGAGAATCTGATTTGGTGAACCGTTTCCTAAAACATGATTATAGAGAATCAAAAGTAGAAAAGAATAGACCAAAAAGGAAACCATTTGTTTTCAATAGCTTAAAAGCACACGGGACGATGACACACATCCCAAATCTTGTTGATTCGTTGTGTGCCGATCTGATATAACTTGTTTATATATGGACCTCGGTGTATTGTGCAGTGCCCGACCAATTTAAGGGTGGGTCGTGTCATGCCAGATTTGAGTTGTAGATGCTTTTTAAAGCATGTTCTGACTTCTGAACCTCTTCAATTCATAGCTTCACAAATTCTGAACTGAAAATCGGGCCGAACGTTTTAGCTTTTTTTTAACTTATAACCTAGAGGAGGTATACTTTTGTTTGGGCCCGAGCCTTAGCCCAATAGAGCGATCCACCAGTGCCAGGTCCATGTCCAGGTCGGCCGACGCCCACAGTCCCACACCCGCAAAGCTGGCCACATGAGCCGGCCAAAAGGATATGGCCCGTATAAGCTTGGGTCGTGTCTGGGCCTAACTCAGCGGCACGCGTGCCGGCACGGCACGGCCCGTGAAGCAACCGGGCCAACGTGGGCCGTGCCGTGCCTGGCCCGTTTCATGGCTATCGGGCCGTGCCGGGCCGACCCATGTGGCCAGCTTTGCAGTTTGCACACCGCATCGAGGGGTAAACTCAAAAAGAAAAAAACCCCGCATCGAGGGGAGACGAGGGGAAGTGCGACGCCCAGACTCGCCCAGATTCCGCGTCGCCGAGGAAGGTGACTCCCCATCGCTCCGGCCTCCGGCGCTTCCTGGACCTCTCCGCCTCTCCGGTCCCTCCGCAGCTCGCCTGCTCCGCGCCTCCGCCGCTCGCACTGCCGGCACCGTTTCCCCGCCTGCCTCGCAGCCGCTCCCGCTCGCCGGCCGCAGCCGCTCCCCTGCACGCCCTGCCCACCGCGCTCCTGCAAGCCGGCGCCCGCCGCCCAGACCGCACTCGGCCGGCGGTGTAGCTGCAGCGATTAGCTTGATCTGAGGTAAGTTGCCCACTGCCGATTCCCTGATTTTCCGATTCCCTGGATTCATTACTCATTAGCCTCTTTGCTGTGCTATACCGCTGTCCTGTCTGCCATGTAACACATACACATAATTGATGATTTTGCACATAATTTTCTGTTTCAAAGTATGTCATTATGACTGATAGAAAGTAAAATCTGATTTTAGAACATTGGCATGTCCTAAATCATGTGGGCAATTCGTGTACTCGGATCTACAAGCATTTGTGCTTTGCGCATCAGATGTATGCCATCGAGCACTTTATCTATGTTTGTAAATTGTTTTGGTGCGAAGAAAACTTTACAGCCTTCTTTTATTGTAATGTTTAGTACCTTATGATGTTTGTAAATTGTTTTTGTGCTCATATTCTTAGTAAAACAGTACAAAATAACTCAGTTTTAGCTACCCACCCAATACACACTTTCAGTCAGGGGTGTTATAGATATTTCAGCAGGCAACTCATACCATAATTTCAAAATGCAGTTTCTTAGGGGATTCTGCACACAACTGATTCCCTTGGCAGCCCAGCAGAATCCACTTCTGCAAGATCTGCAACTGAAAAGAATTGGCCCAATGATCCCAGACCAAAACTGACCCTGAGCCCAGAATCTCTGACGAACTCACCTACCGGCTGTCATGGATGCCGGCCAGCTCTTCTCCGTCGACCCCCTCGAGCGCCAGGCTGCGAGGGGCCATGGGGCTGTCACCTCTATGGCCGCTGGCAGTGATGTCATCGTCCTTGGCACCTCCCGCGGCTGGCTCGTCCGCCACGATTTCTCCTTTGAGGACGCCCTGGGTGAGTCTCCACTCCTAGTCCCTCTCCCTTCTCTTCACAGAACCTTTTCTGTTTGGCTAATAACTGCTGCCTCTCCTTCAGATATCGACCTCGGGGGCGGCCGCTCCGGTGACCATGCAGTGCACCGGGTTTTCCTCGACCCCGGTGGCAAGCACTGTGTCGTCACGGTGATCCACCCAGGTGGCGCAGAGACATATTACCACCATGCCAGGTGGCCGCGCCCAAAGCCACTCCCCCGCCTCCGTGGCCTCCTCGTCAATGCTGTCGCCTGGAATCGCCAAGCCATCACTGAAGGTTTTTGCTCATCGATCCAACTATATTTTGATGATTCGCGCATTTCACTGTTCTTGATTGGTTATTCTCTGTGATTTTGTTGCTGCAGCGTCAACCAAGGAGGTGATCCTGGGGACGGAGACTGGACAGATCTTTGAGATGGCCGTGGACGAGGCTGACAAGAAGGAAAAGTATATGAAGTTGCTCTTCGAGCTCACCGAGCTGCGAGAGGGCATCAAAGACCTGCAGGTTTGAATTGTCGCTACCAGCGCCATGGTTCAGTGCTTACATTTGTGTTGGTGTGCTTTTGTTGGAGGGAGTGTAATTTAGCAATTTGGTTGCGCAGATGGAGACAGCTGTGGTTGGGAATGCCACGAGGTACTATGTGATGGCTGTCACACCCACACGGCTTTACTCGTTCACCGGCATTGGTTCTCTGGAAGTAAGCAGTGTTTTTCAATTTATTTCTTGTATATTCCGATGTGGCGTTGACTATCGACATTGAGTCTATTTGTGAGAAAAACAACTTAGTTTTAGACTTGATAATTTAAGAATCATTCATGATCCTGTTTAACATGGAAATGCTACACCATATACTCAGTATTTCTAGTCAGTATGCCTTGTAGATTGATGTACATGATTAGAACATATACTTAGAATGCCTTGTCTTTCTGCGAGCAACAGTACATACTGCACATTTTTCTGCAGAAGTTTTTATGTTGTGTTTCAGTTTTTCGGTTGCGATTTTGGCTTCGACTTTCAGACATGCTTCAGTCAAAAGAAACCAGATATGCGAGATGTGTATATATGCTCACTTTCTTAAGATATAGTCTAATAAAAACCTTGTTGCATTGCACAGACTGTTTTTGCTAGCTATTCCGACCGTGCCATTCACTTCATGGAGCTCCCAGGAGAAATACCTAATAGGTAAGTTGAACTCGGTCTTATTTATACGATGCTGTACCAAAGGAACTGCTTTTTATACACTATTATTGTTTCATTAGAATTTTATGTTTGTAACTTATGTATTCATTGCATTGCGTCCAGTGAACTACACTTCTTTATCAAGCAAAGAAGGGCTAAACACTTTGGATGGCTTTCTGGAGCTGGAATTTATTACGGTGAACTGAATTTTGGAGCTCAACACAGGTGAAATATGTTGTTTCTATATTTAACTTAATTCCGTCATGTAATTTGTAAACGAACTTGATCATGGCTTTGTCTAACCAGATTCCACCTAACTATGAATTTCTGATATGCTCCTAATACACATATTTTTCACAACTTTTTAAACATGAACTACTAACACACACAAACTGATTTAGGCAGTCCACATGAAAATGAGATGATTAGATTCCTTTCCGGGGTTACTTTCAAAATAATGGCTCGGTACCCATTTATTGTGAGAGGCAGGAATGATCAATGTTTTAGCTTAATAACATGAAACTGTGAGAAATCGAAATATAATTTGAAATAGGACGAACATTATAAGATGAGCCTAAAATGAATGTTTGTGTTACTCTAGATTCTAGTCCATGAACTTGAAATTCCATAATGTGCAGCTAGCTTCTTGAACTGGTCTTTCCGAGTGGGGTTCAACCTATTTATATCTAGTCAAGCAATAATCCAGTTCGGCACCAAGCCAGTTTACTCATAACCCATAAACGTAAGATAAACCTAATGTTAAGAAGCAAGGTCTAAGGTAAGTGTCTGTATGAGGCTTTTCAAAAACCTATTGTTTGCTCTAAAAAATATTATGGTGCTGTTTTATTTTTTCTTGCTATAGTAATATTTTATCTACTGCTTAATTCTTGAACTAACATTGGGAATTCAATTTAGAACACTTTATGTCTTTATTTATGTCGCATTTGTTTTTCTTCTTACTAACTTTACTTCTGCAGCTCTACAAGTGGAGATGAAAATTTTGTGGAAAACAAAGGTTTCTTTGACTATTCAAAACTTGGAGATTCCAACACAAAACCAGTGTCACTTGCAGTGTCTGAGTTCCATTTTCTGCTCTTGATTGAAGACAAAATCAAGGTAAGATGATTCTAAAAATAGATTTGCATATTTTATCTGTGGTTTATTTTGCTTTCTTGCATTATTTTTCTCTCTGACTTGTAAAGGCAAGGCATCACATAACTTGTATTTCTTAGGTAGTGAACAGAATCAGTCAGCAAATTGTGGAGGAGCTTGTAGTTGATAATACACCCGAATCTTCAAAAGGAATCATCGGGCTTTGTAGTGATGCATCAACTGGAGTTTTTTATGCATTTGACGAGAGCTCTATATTCCAGGTTCGGAATTCTGATACTTGCTTTTGAGTCATGTAATAATTTTACTGATATTGTTTATCATTTAGGTTTCTACGTCTGATGAGGGTCGTGACATGTGGCAAGTGTACTTGGATATGAAGGCATATGCTGTTGCTTTGTCCCATTGCCGTAACTCTTTCCAGAGGGACCAAGTTTATCTAGTGCAGGTAATGTTTTTATTCCTAGAGATCAATGTGAAGTGATGTTCATACGTTCTTGATGCATGTGAGCATGTTTGCAGAATCTTCCCATGCATTCTTTTGTGCTCCTGCATCATTTTCTTATATATAATGATATGCTGGATGTTATTTGGAATATTGCAATGATCAATGCCTTCAGTTATAAAAAATACCATTCCTTTTGCAGGCTGATGCTGCATTTGCTGCAAAAGAATATTACATAGCAGCTTCATTTTATGCAAAGGTGAAAGCCATACTGTTAATTGTGAACCTTAGTAGGTTTTCTTGCTATTCTGTTGTCCTTATTTATTTGAGATCTCGTTCTTTGGTTTCAGATGAATCATATCTTATCATTTGAAGAGATCAGTTTAAAGTTTATATCCATAGGTGAGCAGGTAATTTACTCAAAACTTTCTGATGTAGCACATTTTTGCAAGCTCTTGGATGTGCTAGCCTTCTAGAGTACTCCTAATCAATGGATATTGTTGAAAAACTTCTGTGAGATCTATTCCTTTATCCTTATCTTGAAGGTTTAGTACTTCCAAGGTTCATCATGACAAATATAGTATCATTAAGGTTGTGCATTTACTTACAGGAAGCTTTTGTCATGCTTGGGTGCACTATTTCATAAGATTTACAGTGTTACACTGTTTATGACTTGTCAGATTTATGTCTGCAATCGTTGGCTTTGTCTACTTGACAGGATGCTCTCAGGACTTTCTTATTGAGAAGGCTTGATAACCTCACCAAAGATGACAAGATGCAGATAACAATGATCTCAACTTGGGCCACTGAGCTGTACTTAGATAAGGTACCTACTGCCCACGATTCCATTATTCAGCATTAAAAAAAGTGTAACTTAAATTGCATTGATACTAGAAATATTGCTTCAATATTCTTCATAACTGAGTTTGTGGGGCTTACTCAGTATATTTTGCACAACTTTTGCAGATAAATCGTCTCCTGTTGGAAGATGGCACAGGTACCACTACAAATACAATAACAGATTCCCACAGCTCGGCATATCGTTCAGTAGTAAATGAATTCCGTGCATTTCTCAGTGATAGCAAAGATGTATTAGATGAAGCAACAACAATGACACTACTGGAAAGGTATGCTATTATTGTTGAACATTACATCTCAGTTAGATTCTTAGTTTGGACATTCACATATATGCATACAGCATATGTTTGGGTAGCACATGCATAGTTTAAGCAGTCAAGACTGTATGTTGCATATTTGTGATAAGCTGAACATAAACATGAAGCACCGATCAAAACTTGTGATTAAGGATAACACAGAGTAACCTGAGATGTCTGGAAAGCTAATTGCTGTTTTTGTTATAACCCCAGAACATCTGTATGTATATATTATATCCCGTAAGATTATGGATTAAGAAGCACAATATCTTTGTAGCCTTCTGTAACATATCTATTGAACAGGGAGAACACTGAGTTGTACTATAAGTGGGTAAATGTAAAATTATGCCCATTATGTAGTTTAGATGGTTCTTTTGTACTTGTAATGCATGAGTTAATTTTTGTTTTCTCTGTCTCGATGCATTGCTGGTTGCATGTACAAGCCTCTGACCAATCTCTTCAAAATTTTGGCAGTTATGGCAGAGTGGATGAGTTGGTTTATTTTGCTGGTTTGAAGGAGCAGTATGAAATTGTGGTTCATCATTACATTCAGGTCAGGCACTTATTAACTTAAGGAAGGTGTTAACAGTTGACACTATCGCTGTTGAGTGTATGTGCTATTAAACACAAGTGCTAGCTAGTCTTATCATAACATTTTATTTCATGCTTTAGCGAAGGTCAGAAAGCAGCTAGCAAATTGCATAACCTGTCTGGCCATTTTTTTAGAAGCATGTTCCTGTAATATATGTACTGGAATGGGCCTGGGCCAGTGCATACCTTCATAAATGTCTACTGCTAAATTCCCTTATCTCTCTTTTTCTTGAGCAACTTTTTTTTAGAGTAAATTCTTATATGTGTAAACATAATAGAGGAATAGTCATTCCACATGATACATCGATCTATAAGTATCTCCAGACTTTCGTCTTAATAATAACAAGCTAGGTCAATCTTGTGTCCTTGCTATAAATGTTTACCACTAAATTCGCTTCTCTTTATTTTTCTTGAACAACTTTATTTTCTGAATATATTCTTATATGTATAAAAATAATAGAGGGTAAGTTATTTCACATGATACATCGATCTATAAATGTCTTAAGACTTTACTCTTTTACGCTTGTCTCAACACACGTGCTTTATGAAGTATTGCTGCACTGGACTTTATTCCACATGTTCTGTTGAACCCATTGCTTCACTTTGACGCACTTTATTCTCTCTAAAATTCATAGAGTATAATATTACATAAACTTTATAGCTATATGGAGCATTGTTCTGCTAATTGCTAACCCATTGAACCTTTGTTGGGCATCGGTGCTAATTCCCTGGCGGTTACTGGTTCAGCAAGGAGAAGCAAGGAAAGCCTTGGAAGTGCTTCAACGACATAATTTTCCAGTAGACCTTGTGGTACTTTTCTATAACTCAAAAAATGGTGTTTTGATTACCGCATGCAAGTTACCTTTTTTACTTATATCGGTTATTAAGCAGCTAAACTTGTTAAGTGAAGCGAGTTTTCCACCTACAACTTTGTGTTCTTGCAGTATAAATTTGCCCCAGATTTAATCATGTTAGATGCTTACGAGACTGTCGAATCATGGATGATGGCAAGAAACAAGTTGAATCCAGGGAAGCTTATACCAGCGATGATGCGTTATGTGAGCGAACCACATGCCAAGTATGATATGCAAACAGCTTATTATATATTATTTTCTTCTATTAGAACACTATGGTCTTGATGTAGGAACAACCTTACTAGCTTACTTCTGTTATACTCCCTCCGTTCCATAATAGATGACTTCCAAATAGATGAATCTAGACTACATTTAGTTCAAGATACATCTATTTGCAAGTCATCTAATATGGAACGGAGGGAGTAGTAAAAATATGTCTGTTATAGTAATAATGCGTCTGTTATGTTGAAACGTTAATTTCAAATCTGCATCTATACTGGGCTTCAATCTCACTTAGATGGAAAGACTTTGAATCAAACTATTAAAAGTATTTTAGTATCCATTGTTCTCTGGAGCAACCTGCAATCATGAGCAGCTATTTGGTTCTGTTGTTTAGATGATATATGAATGTGACATGTTAGCAATTCTTGCAGGAATGAAACACATGAGGTCATTAAGTACTTGGAATTTTGTGTCAAAGATTTGAACAATGAGGATCCTGGAGTCCACAATTTGTTGCTCTCATTGTATTCCAAGAAGGTATATTGTCTTGCCATAGTGCATACATTTGTTGCTCATGTATGATGTATACCAAGAACGTATATTATCTTGCCGTTCTGACAAACTAAAAGGAAATGTGGAGTATTTTCATAACGATACTTGTCTTAGTTCTGTTGAAAACATTGACTTTATGACCATGCATAAATAGTAATGTCAATTAGTGTTGCATTGTGCTCATGTCATTATTCATCTTTCCTACATCCGTTTACCAGATTGTAACTTGTGAGTGGCATAAGTGAATATTTGCTGCTCATACGAACTGATGTTATATGTTTTCTATACTCTGGTCTGTCCCGTCTGCAGGAGGATGAGTCCCAGCTTTTACAATTTCTTGACACCAAGTTTGGTAGTGGACAAGCAAATGGTCCTCAGTTCTTTTATGAACCCCAGTATGCTCTGCGTCTATGTCTCCAAGCGAAGAGGATGCGTGCTTGTGTTCGTATTTACAGCATGATGTCCATGCACGAGGAAGCTGTGGCACTTGCTTTGAGGGTAAACGTCGCTATGTTTCATCTGAGAAGCATCTATTATGCTTTTACATACTGATGACTTTTGTGCTCTCATTTCCTGAGGTTCCCTAATTGCTGTACTTTATTGATCCTTGCTAGGTGGACTTGGAGCTTGCAAAGGCAGAAGCAGACAAAGTTGAAGATGATGAAGAGCTTAGGAAGAAGTTGTGGCTTAAGGTTGCAAAGCATGTCATCGAACAAGAGAAAGGAGTCAAGAGGGAGAACATAAAGAAAGCTATAGAATTTCTATCAGAAACTAACAACTTGCTGAAGATTGAGGATATCTTGCCATTTTTCCCAGACTTTGTATTGATTGATGACTTCAAAGTAAGATATATCGAAGTTCATACAGTACGATCTACTTTGTATATATAAAACGACCTTCTAATGTTCATTTCGCCTTAAAGGCTCATGAATTCACATTTTCCTAGTTTACAATTGCTGTTCCACGTTTCAGTTTTATTTGTTCCAGGCCCTTTTGTTTGGCAATAACAATGAAAGCATGTTTTGAACAGGAAGAAATCTGCAAATCTCTCAAGGACTATAACAGCCAGATTGAGCAACTGAAGCAAGAGATGGATGATGCTACACGTGGAGCAGACAACATCAGAAGTGATATCGGTGCCCTTGCTCAGAGATTCACAGTGATTGATCGTGAGGAGGAATGTGCGGTAAGAGAATGGTCCCCACGAGATCTCTGTGGTACATTAGATTTACTTACTTGTGTGCCTGTTGCAGTTTTTATGCTATAAGTCACTAGTTTCCATCCCTCCGAAGCATTTAAAGATTCTTCAAAGTTTCAGAAAAAATATAATTCACGATGCAGGCTTATATCTGTCTTGTTGGTACAGCTTGTGTCCTCGAGTGCATCCACATTCTTTCCTGTTTTAGTGTATACGGTTCGCAGTCGAATGAATTTTTTTACTTGTCATTATCTGCTGCATTACGTCATGTTGCTAATTCATTGTCCTGAACTAACAGGTATGCCGGCGCAAAATATTGACTGTCGGAGGATTGCACCAGGTAGGAAGAAGCTATACGTCTGTTGGACACATGGCCCCCTTCTATGTGTTTCCCTGTGGACACGCCTTCCATGCGAACTGTTTGATTGCTCATGTAACTCGCTGCATCAGCCAAGTGCAAGTAAGTCTCTCTGCATAAGTTCCAACTGTTTGTTCCATTTCTCAATAGTATACTAGGCTTAAGTTCAGACGATTGTACCTATCGTTTACGGATGAGTCGATTGTACCTATCATTTACGAATGAGTTCATCCTTTTTGTAGGCTGAGAGAATACTGAACCTTCAGAAGCAGCTTAGCTTAATGGACAGGAAAGCAGCGAAAGACAATGGTGGGGTCAGCAACGGTGAATCTGTTGTCAGCACACCACCAGTCGATAAGGTTGGGCAATATTTACACTCTGATATATTGCAAACCTGCAGTTCTTACGCTGATGCCATTGTGATTCTTTTAACAGCTGAGGTCACAGCTGGACGATGCTGTAGCAAGCGAGTGCCCCTTCTGCGGTGAGCTGATGATCAAGGAGATCTCGTTGCCTTTCATCCTCCCTGAGGAGTCGGTCGAAAAGGCTTCATGGGAAATCAAACCTCAGCCGGCGTCTCAGAAGATTCTTCCGATGACCATGTCTATATGATGCTGTGGATATCT
Source organism: Bromus sterilis (assembly GCA_950022295.1). NCBI lineage: Eukaryota > Viridiplantae > Streptophyta > Magnoliopsida > Poales > Poaceae > Bromus > Bromus sterilis. Next base: position 413,380,415 of record OX465595.1, on the reverse strand, counting down.
GTGCCAGGTGTCCGACAACCCGGTCCCAGATTTTTTTGGGTGTGATTTGGTTGTGACAGTTGTGCAGCTTGTGTATTCATAAGGTTTTCCGAACCAGAAGTTCTTTCTTCATGCAGCTTTTGTTCATAGAAATTTTGTGTTTCTCTTTTCTTTTCCTGGGAAAGTTCGGTTACCTCACATGAGCCCTTGGTACAGCGCAAGATCTCTTCGGTGATTCTACCATGCCATCGTCTTTGAAAGATATATATTTTGATTCAGTTGTGCTAATAATACACTGCCTGGTCTTGTTGGGTGTACGGGAAACAAGTGATGTTTCGATTCAGTTGTGAGTTGTGGATGTTTGTACCGACCACTGACCAGTGCAAGTGGGGTCAAAAACGTTATTTGCTACTCCCTCCGTCCCATAATGGAGTAGCACGCATCAAGATAAACAGAATGAGCCGTAGCATCTCAGATTTCTTTGTGGGGCTTGACTTTCTCGACCATACTCCCTATGTTCTAAAATAAATGTCTAAATCTAATGCAACTTTGTATTAATTAAAGTTAATATGAGATACAAATACTTATTTCAGAACGGAGAGAGTACTAGCAAATGGTATGCACAGCATATGGTACGCATTAACATAAGCATGTCCATTGTCTACATTTTTTTTTGATAAAGGGCGTATCTATTAGTGTAGCATCGATGCATGATGAATAGCATTCGGCCTCTGTATAACTAGGATACACACAAGATTCGATAAAAAAAAAAGAAAATGCAACATTTTGGCAAACAATAGAAATCCTATAAGACGAACACTATCCTTATGTCGAAGAAGGTGGTGGACCAATCCGGTGATTATGCTGTCACCCATGTTTGAGTAAAAACCTTTGTAGCCACCTGCTACAACTGTGCACACCTTGCTTTAAACATGGATTGGTACTTTGCTCGTTGTAGTAGTACAGACAGACCATATAGAAAGCAATGCATACATCAAAAAATAGTGTGCAAAGGAGAAGCAATTTTATCATCATTGAAAGCTAAATCATTTGTACGCAACCCAGTGTCTACATCCCATAATATAGTAACGTTTTTTGAGCTAGACTAGTTCAAAAAACGTTACTACATTATGGGACGGAGGGAGTACATCATAAAGTAATCATTACAATTGCATTCCCACTGTCTTTTAAAATAACCGATTATGCTACTGGTCAGCCAGCTGCAACTGCTTGGACGCATACATAGCAACAGATAAAGCAGCGATGCATTGTGAAGAGCGTATTGCCTCTTCGTTTACTCAGCCCAGCCAGATAGACCCACAAACCAGCAGACAAACAAAACACACAAGAAAGAAGAAGAAGACCAAAATGCAGCTGGCTCCATTGATGATTAGCTGTTGTTGGACACCTAGTTCTGCATCGAGAAAAACGACACCAGGCACCCGAGTCATCATTTTCCCGGAAAAGGGATGATCAATCCACCGGCCGACTTACTACATGGCAAAAGCAAAAAATAAATGAGTAGATAGCATTTATTTTTAGTGGATACATGCAGATAATATTGATGGCAAGCCATCGGGAGCAGGTGACCTAAGACTTGTGAGGAGGGTGATATGATGCAGACAGACAGACAGTCTCCTTGTTAGGTTAGGTTCAGGTAGGTGATGCTTGGCTTTCAGGTTTACAGGGACGGCTTGTCTCTCTAACTAAGCCTTTCCAGTTCCTTGCTTCCTCCCTACTCCTAAACCTTGCCGATCCTTTTCCCTCCTTTTGTCCGTTTAATCCTATTTGTTATCGCATTTGGGGCACCTAGTCCTACCAAACCCCTCACCACATTCTCCTCCATTGCATATTCCTTGTGAAGAAGCCCGTTGCAGGAGCCAAGAGCTCTTTCTCAGGGAGCCAGCCAGGGAGGAGACTGCGATGCCGCCCGCGAACGGTGGCGCCGCCGCCGGGCCGAGCTCCGGCGGCAGGGATGGACGGGCAGCCACCGCGATGAAACGCAACAAGCCTCGGTGTAATCTCTCCCCATAGAATCAGATTCTTCTTTTAAAATTTTCTTCTCGCGCTTGATTTGCTGTTTTCTTTGGTGCGAAAACTTTGAAGTGTTCTTGTTTACCGTAGTTGCTTGATTCTTCTACAAACATATCCCTGAATTGTTCTTTCGTGCCTACTTTGAATCTTCAACTGTTCTGTTGTGGATGATCTGCACCAAGTCATTTGTTAGTAACTTGATATCGAGAAACAACCATGCATGGTCCTTTTCGTGGTTAAGATTTATGAGAAGTGCTAATCTGCAACCATTCTCTGTTGATTTCTGAAGATCATGCGTTCACTCAGCAACAACTCCCAGCATGCAAGCCTATACTGGCACCCCATATGGTGAGAGCCCAATTTCTTGCCCATACCTCATTATTTTTTTGTAAATGTTTTTGTTTCACAAATTTACACTGTCTGATCAACTTTGGACAACACCAGGTCATTCCTGTGCTTGTTTTTGTGGGCTTAGTTTTCATTCCAATCGGCCTTGCTTGCGTCGCGGCTTCAAATAAGGTATATATATATATCCTTGAAGTTGTTGCTTCCTGTTGTTATACATACAAATAACAAACATGTAATTGAAACTTTTCCCTTCGCCGAATTCAACTTATTTGAAATGACGTTTCCTCTCCAACAGGTCGTTGAAGTGGTCTACCGATACGACGCAAAATGTGTGCCCAAGAACATGCTTCACAACAAAGTGGCCTACATCCAAAATGCGTCGATGAATAAGACATGCACAATAAATCTTAAGGTAAAGAAACATACTATACAACATTTTTCATTAGCGTCGCCGATAAAAAAAAACAAAAGAACCATCTTACGCCTTCAATCGACGAAGACGGTTTTGGTAAAAAAAATGAGTGCATCATCTTCTATATATCCTTCAATTGCAGGTCCCCAGTGATATGAAGAGGCCAATCTTCATCTATTACCAACTCGACAGGTTCTACCAGAACCACAGAAGGTACTTACAAGTCTACAACAATTCCCATCCACTGAATCTCACCGGCAAGAAATTCATAAGAATTCAAAATGTGTAAGAATTCAAATACAAGTGTCAGAATTCAAATTCGTGGTGAATTATTCAGATACGCGACGAGCCGCAGCGGCGCGCAGCTGATGGACCCCAAGGAGGCGAATACCGACGTGAAGTACTGCAAGCCTGAGGCCTACGCCGGCAAAGGTATCCCCATCGTCCCCTGTGGCCTGGTGGCATGGAGCCTGTTCAACGACACCTACAGCTTGGTCCGCCGTGGCCGTGGCCGCGGTGGCGGCGGCGGCGGCGAGGCGCTGAGGGTGATCAGGAGCGGGATCTCGTGGCGGAGCGAGCGGGAGCGGCTGTTCGGCAAGCACGTGTTCCCCAAGAACTTCCAGAACGGCAGCCTCGTCGGCGGCGGGCGGCTCGACCCGAGGAAACCCGTATGATGATCCGGCTCGAGCTTTTCTTGTTAATTTTCTCGCCGTCGACGATGATGATGGTGGTCGGGGTTGTGGGCATGCAGCTGAGCGAGCAGGAGGAGCTGATGGTGTGGATGAGGACGGCGGCGATGCCGCGGTTCAGAAAGCTGTACGGGAGGGTGGAGGCGGACCTGCGGGCCGGAGAGCGGGTGGCGGTGGCGGTGCAGAACAGGTACAACTCGTACAGCTTCGAGGGGAAGAAGGCGGTGGTGCTGTCCACCGCCGGGCCGCTGGGCGGCCGGAACGCCTTCCTGGGGCTCGCCTACGTCAGCACCGGCGTGGCCTGCCTCATCCTCGCGCTGCTGCTCACCGTGGTCTGCGTCTTCTTCCCCATGTATGTGAGCCGCCGTCCATTCCGTCGATCTTGGTCACCGGCTCACCGTGTTGCTCGCCGATGATGTGATGGCCTCGGAATCGGATGATTCTTAATGTCTCCGGGTTCTTTTTTTTGCAGGAAAGAGGAGCATCTTCGGCTGCGGTGAAGGTGGATTCGGGATCTTTGGTTGGTTTGTAGATGGCAAATGATGCGGAACGGCCGACCGGCCGAGTGGGTCGCGCCGGTCGCCAACATCCCGCGCCACACTCCCGCGCGCCGTCATTTACGCCATGGCCGCCGTCAGCCACCGCCCCTCGTCATTGCCGTTGTTTGCGTTCCGTCGTCGTGTGCCGCCGCCGCGAGTCGCTGCCCCCGTCATGGATGCCGCCCGCGTGAAGCTCGAGGAACTCGCCGCCGTGCTTTCAGGACCTCGCCGGCGTTCTCCCTCTGTCCAGATCCGGCCCCTTTCCGACCAGCCGCACCCGTCCCGGCCCTCTTCCGTCGAGCCCGCACCTCCCCGTGCCCCCACGTCGCCGGCCATTGCCGCCATGGCCATGAGCAGCTCCGTGTACAGCCATCATTTTTTTTCTACAACCATATCATATTTTTGCTACAACCATATCATATTGCAACAAGTGAACCATTTTATTTCTACCGTTTTATGTTTTTGCTACTACCGGCCAAGATTTTTGCTACATCACCACTGCGGAGCTACGACCTCGACGGCGGCGACGATGAATTTTGTTGCAACCGTTACTTTTGTCTGCTACAACTGTTGTATGTTTTGCTACTACCGTTGTATGTTTTTATTACGCACAATGTTGCAACCGTTTTAAATTTTTGCTTTCACTGTTGTGTGTTTTGGCTACTACCGTTAAGAGTTTTTGCTACAACGAAAAAGTTATAAAATGATTAGCCACAAAAAAAAATTGCTGCAAAAACACAAAAAATAAAAAATGTTGCATCCGTGTACCAAAAAAGTTGCAAAAGTACCGCAAATGTTGCAGTCGTACGCGAAGGGGTACGCGCGGATCTGGACCGTTAAATCACGCAGATCAAACGGCTATGGTCTGACCGGCGCTAGCCAGGCGCCGGTCGACCGGCGCCTATCACTGGCCTTTGTAGATTGGCCTCCATTGTCGTTAGATATAGCAGACCATTAGACCACTGTATTTGTATGTATAATATATGTAAAGGAAAACACACGAAAAATGAAGGTGGTTTCACAGAATGTACAGTGAGGAAACAGGTTGGGGATGTATGTGTGGTATCCACTTTTCCGAGGGTTTTATTTTCTTCAAGCGGTTGCTCTTGCTCCCCCTTTTGAAACCCATGGACCCGCCGTTTTCTTTTTTAAACACCAGGCAAAAGCTTTGCGGGTCACGCTACAAGTGGGGGTGGGAATAAGTGGTACTTAATTTTCTATCCCACTTAAAACCCATAAGCGAGAGCCCATTGGATAACAAAAATAAATAAATGGGCTAACCCACTTAGCCCATTGGGATTCACTTACCCCATCTTTTTTTTCCGTCATGCTCTCCTCAACCTCTCCCTGGTCCGTCCTTCACGATATAGAAGAAAAAAGAGGAGGGGGCGGCGGCGCCACCGATGGACTCCCCCTGCCCAACCCTCGGATCGCCAGCTGCGGTGAGGTCGGCGGCCTCCCCTACCTCCTCAACCCTGCCCAACCCTCGGATCGCCAGCTGCGGTGAGGTCGGCGGCCTCCCCTACCTCGCAGCCTTTACTCCGGCCGGATGTGATGGCTAGGTCGGCGGCCTCAATCAAAGAGGATTGCATTGCTTCATATGATATACACACAAAAGAGATCCAATCATTCTTTAGGAATCTTAGTTCTCGATATGTGGACGTCTAATTAAAAATTGGGTTATTTATGCATAATCGCCCACTTTATTGATGACTCATGGACTAAGCAAAATAAAATAATCAGATTTTGCCTGTTGGAAACCCCGCATAGTGCACACAACATATTCGATATGGTCCATAAGAGCTTGAGAGATTGGAACATTGAAGAAGAAAAATCTTTAGCTTTACCCTCGACAATGCACCTGTTAATGACTCGATGGTTGGCCACTTGAGAAAGAATTTGGCAGAATGTACCTTGTTCATCACAATGGTAAATTATTGCATGTTAGATGTGCTGCGCACATACTCAATCTTGTGGTGAAAGATGGACTTGATGCAATGGCGTTAGTGGTTAATAGAATCAGGGATTCAGTGCAATATATCAAGAGTTCGCAAGGTAGAAAGGAGAAATTTGATAAGATGGTTGCACAGATGGGACTTTCTTGTAAAAACCATCCTTCCCTAGATGTGCCTACAAGATGGAATCCAACGTACCTCATGCTTGGATCATCATTGCCATTCAGAGCAGCCTTTGAAGCCTTGAAAGAAGCTGACAAAGATTATGAATTCGCTCCTTCAGCTAGTGAATGGAAGATGGCCGAAGCTATTTGTCATCTTTTGGGTGCTTTCTACACAACTACAAATAAAATCTCAGGTAAAACATATCCCACTTCTCACCTTTACTTCTATGAGGTCTGGAATATGAAGCACGTAATGGAGAAAGAAGTCTTGAGTGAAAATGCTACCATAGTTTCTATGGTGCAAAGGATGGAGAAAAAAGTGGACAAAATATTTTGAGGAGTCGTTCTTAAAAAGTTGTGTGCCAGTGATATTTGATCTGAGGTACAAGTATGAGTATGTTGAGTTCCAATTGACTTCGGCGTTTGGTGATGGCGCCAAGATATATCTTGCCAAGGTGAAGAACGCGGTGGAGATCCTATTTGCTGAATATGCATCTCAAATTGAAAACATTTCCGACGAAGACGATGAGCTTGTTGATGAGGATGGGGAGGACACTCTTGATGATTGGGATAAGCATTTGAGATTGAAAAGATCCCACAACCCGAATGAGCTACAACGATATCTTGAAGAAGACTTGTTTCCTCGTCAACAGAAATTGGATATCTTGAAGTGGTGGGAAATTCACTCCCTAAAGTATCACGTGCTTGCGACTATAGCGCGGGACATATTGGCAGTGTCTGCGTCTACAGTGCCCGCAGAGACTGCATTTAGCAATGCTGGAAGGGTCATCACGGATCATAGAAGTAGCTTGAGACCGAGTACTGTTGAGGTGTTGATGTGCCTCGAGGATTGGCTTCGAGCAGTTGGTATGATATTTTTATAATTATTCTACATACTTAATTTAATATCTTCCATATATAATGTTTCATTTTGAGTGCTTTCAATGTTGTAGATCGCCAAAAGATGAAAACTGCAGGTGGAGACTATGGTGGTGATCAGAATCATGCTGCAAACAACTAAGGTAATTTTAGAGACTATGGAGCTATGATCTGGTCTTGTTAGCAAATTGGAGACTATGCTCTTGATTTTTTATGAAGAAAGGGATTCGTGTTTTGTGATATGAAAACGCGCACTGCCTACTGTTGCAACATAGGTTATTTTACAATCTTTTCAGTTTTAATTATTTCAACATTGATTAGATGTACTAATTATGTGTTGCCAGCTTAGTGTGTTTTGTTTACTCGGGTTTCAGTTTCCTGATGAACCAACCAGGCAGCAGAAACAAGATGTGAAAGAGCTGGTAAGCAGGACAGGAAACAAGCTACCTTGTCCCACCCAGACAAGCTACCTGGTAAGCTGGTAAGCAGGACAGGAAACAATGCACCTGTACCGATTTGAGAGTGATCCAAGACTTGTTGTTTTCATTTGTGTACGTGGTTGCATGTATCCTGAAGTGAAGTGAAGTTATTTTCAGAAAATAGTTCTACAATGTGCTTGCATGTATCCTGAAGTGAAGTGAGGTTATTTTAAAAAAAAATCTGCAATTTAATTTATGTTTTGATAAAGTTATTCTCAAGTGGGATCCCACTTATTCCCACTTAATTCATCAAACTTCTAGTGGGGTTATCCACTAATGCCCACCAAAAAATGGTGGGACTGGGTGGGATTGTGGTGGGACGTCCACCTACAGTCCCACCTGCAGCCTGATTTGCGGGCTTTACCGATTAAGAAGATTGTTGCCCAATTAAGTACGAAAAAAGCGATACAACAAGGTTCAAAGTTTCAAACCTATTATCAGACATTTCAACACACTGGGACAAGCCCACCAGCGCGACACAAGATCAATGCCCTCGAAGCTGTGAAACTCTCGCGGCCGTCACCCCGACGTCCACACCACTCCGCCGTAGGGTCACCCCGACATCCACACACACCACTCCGCCGTAGGGTCACCCCGACATCCACACCGCTCCACCGTAGGCAGTAGGGTCACCGTGGCCTTTTGAGATGACCCCAAATTATGCTGCTGCCAAATTATGCTGCTGCAGCAGCCACAGCCGCCACTGCAACAAAAAACCAAGGGTTTTCCGCGATGCAGCCCAAAGAGATGCCGCCTCAAGATATCAGAAACACATTTCAGAACTTGTTGCCTTGTGTTTCATTTGTTTTTCCGAACATCCTCCCTCAACTTACAAAGAGAATTCCTGATGCTCCCATGCTATGAAAAAAAATACTTTGTATTTCATTTAGTTCGATAAACGATGGCATTCTGGGGTGCATCTAATGTCAGTTCCAGATAGTATATTTGAACTAGAATAAACAGACATATCCTGTGAAATTTCAACTTCAGCCGAAAAAAGAAACAAACGTTTAAAATACAGATACATGACAACATGAGTATAACCTTTGTCCTACAAAACTGTTGTGCAAATTAAATTTCGTGAGCCTTCCAAGTGCTTTTTGAGATTGTATTTACATCTACTCGAGTTGCTTCGTCCAATCGAAGGGCTCCCAGTCCTTCATGAAGCTGGCGACGGCTTGCTTCTGGTTGTCCATGGATTCGTGCCTTCGGCGACGGTGCATGTCCTCCCCTGGCAACTGGAGCACCCCTCTGATAACGTTCAGCCCGAAACCAGCACCGAAGTTGCTCTCGTCATCTATTACATGGACAAACCCACGGTCCAGACCGAACTCTACGTGGAAGTAGGCAAAGTTCTCCGGGATGACTTGCCGCAGGTTACCGCTTGTTGGAATAAGCTTCTTCATCTCATGCTGGGACCATTCCTCTTCGGCTTCATCAATTGCCTGGAGTAAACAAAAAGAATTTCATTAGGACTTCAAGCACAGGAGTACCAGATTATTTCCCAGTTATGCAGAAAGCAATAGATAGCTCACCTTCTTGAAGTACATGGGCGCTTTGTTTGAAACTTCGCATGGGACAGGGATGCACTCAATCATGCAATGCCTCTGTTGTTTTACCAAGCTTATGACAGTCTCCATGAAAACCACATCTTTGTCCTGCTGCGCGAACATCTTCAGGAGGCACTTCTTGAAGTTGCGAATCTCCTCCCACACATTCTTATCAACTGTTCTTATTGCAGACTCATGCTGCAAACATTAAAAAGACATACAATCAGTAAGAGTAAGAAAATATGGACAGTTCTTGGGCATTCAAACGTGCAACCAAGTTGAAGCAGGCTGATTCTTATGAAAGCACAACGCACAAATGATTTCTTAATTATACTTTCAGCACATGGTAAGTAGTTTCACCTGCAACGGAAGAATGACACAGTGCCCAGGAACAAGAGGCTGGAACTGTGGCAGCATCAAGTAAGTGAAGTTCCCTATAGCAATAACCAGATGCTTTGGCCTGGATGGGTTCTCAAAGCAATACGAACAGCGCTCTTTCTGAGTTAAAATATGTCTATGAGTGCTTCTATTCTCCTGGTGTGTCTCTTTGGTCCTTTTGCCTTTCTTAGTGGGAGCATCACCATATTCATATTCATCCTCTATACTTTTATTCATGGTGTACAGTTTGTTGTGCATAATTTTATTTGCAAGATGCAGGTCAGCATCCTCTTCTCTTTTCCTTCGATCAGCTGCACTGGGTTTTATTGTATGCCTACAGTTGAAAAGAGAATATGCGTCAAGCAGACAAATAACATATATGTGCTAATATATATAACAATGAAAAATGAAGTCCTTTCTTTCTATCATAAAGTAGAGATCTGCTGTTCAAAATAGAGAGTATCCACACGGCAATACAGGTGCATACTGTGTTTTGCATAGTATGACACATGTAGGAATATCAGAAATATATCAGGAGAGCAATTCATTTGCATAGTATACAGCTATTTAGCCTAAGCTGGCCTGCCAAACAATTGGCGCAGCCTTCGCCGGCCCGGATCTCGCCGTTGGCGTGAAAGTGAACTGGGAAGGCTGGGTGGCCAGAGCTCACCAAAAAATTCGCTACCAAGCAAACGCTTTCACATGCACTCGGTCAACGCCAAAAAATTGGCTGGGCAGGTTGGGGCACCAATCCAAACAGGCCCGTACTAGCAGCTAAGACATTGACATAATGGATCAGAAAGATCATCTTAGTGGTGGAGGATTACTATCCTGAAGATTTCAGCATAACCATACAGATGCAGACACATTTCTTTCTGGGCTACAGTATGGATACCATCTGGGCCAATGCTGGGGTGCTAACCATTACTGTTATCTTGCCGAATCACATCATATGACAAGGCGGTGCACATCTTTAGATGAGCTGGTATCAGTAATGTACTAGTTCAGAATAAAAATAAGGGTATTTCATAGACATGTGGTTCGAATACATGATGTTGCATCACTTCTTCAGTCAAGCATCACAGACAAATGCTCAAACATTTCCAAAAGCAAAACAGGCAAGTAGGGCATCACAAACGAACATGTCTTAAAAAGCATATACGTCACTTCCTTAAAACAAAGAATAAGTAGAACATAATCATAAATATATTCACATGTTGCTTAGAAATTTTAGCATTTTAACCTCCTTGAAACGAAATTTGTTTCAGCAGGGAAGCAACAGACAGAATGCACAATTTATGGTAGGTAACAGGCAGCCATGGTATCAACTAGCAAGATGAATTCTAACATAAGATTGACTAACCTGGTTGAGCTCTTTTCCCTTTCATGCCTAGGCTCTTCAACAGAAGCACTCTGGTTTTCCAGCACAGTCTCCATTTCTCTCTGAGGAAATAAAATTATTAGTTAAGAAGTCATGTGGCCTCTACTTGCAGTGTATGCAAGCACAAGAAAAAATGATTGATAGAGCTAACTGTATCCTAAACTGAAGGCTACACAGTCCAGTTTGCTATCCCAGCATAGTTTGATACAGTTCCTACCACAGTTGGTTGCTAATTGTCAAGGAAATGTTGGAAAGGCTTTATATGGATTCAAAAGGGTTAGTATTATCACTGTTATGTTGTAAATTCGATTTCACACACTAGTGATTTGCTAATGAACTGGGGAAACAGTGTATCAATTTGTCACAATAGCAATAGATGCAATACTTACCGAAAGTTGGTCAGCTTCTTCGTGCTTGCCTTTCATTCGGAGCTGCAGAATCTTCGCAGCTAACTGGTTTGCATTTAGCTTTTGAGTGCTCACTGAAGATGATATCTTTGAACTCTCCTGATGGACTTTCTGCTCACTATCCCTTTTCTCAACATTTGAAACATTTGCATTTTTACTATCATGGTTGCTAATTTTCTCCATAAAGCTTCCATCGTTAGAAAATTTATTGATGCTTGCTAGTGATGATGAGATGAGTGTTTGATCCTCAGAAGATATATTTTGTCTATTTTTCTTCCAAGGTACAGAATCAGGCCTGGGTTTTCTCATTGCATGATCCCTAGAAGAGACACCTTGCAAATATTGGCGACCACCACCACTCTCTTCGCCTCGCTGATCCCCCTTTCGATCGACTTTGGAGGATTTCTCAGAGTTGTCTGCTTGTCCAGCTTTTCTACCCCTAATGGCCTGCAAATGAGCATAAGAAGGGGCAACTCTGGATGTTGATACTGATGCGGCTAAGTGGCCCAATGAGCCCCATCTCTCTTCAACAACCTGCAATAATTGAATAGTCTTAGAAGTAGAAAATATGGAGTCTAACAAAAATTGCATTTAAATAAGCATATGCAATGATGAACACACCTCCTCAATCTTTCTACCTTCACGAGCTGCTTGCTCTTTTGCACGCTTCAAAGCTTTAAGCCTCCAGCTAGCACCTCCATCGCCAACGACGGAGGATGCAAGCAACTGACTGGCTGCATTTGAAGAGTTGGATTCTTCGGGATATCCACTGCCATTGTCCCTCAGATACGGATTCATCTCTTTTGGGTTAGGTTTCTTCACCTGTCAATAATTGGAATAAAAATGAGATAACCAACGGAACACACATAAACATCATCAAGTTTCTTTTTTTTTGAAGTAAATAGTGTTACCTCTTCATGTGTAGCCTCAAACTTGTCCTCCTCGTTATCAGCCCTCTGAGCACGGCTGCCTTCAGGCTGACTGCTGCTCGCCGACTTGAGCATCCATTCGAGGCCCATCTCCTTCCTGACGACTTCACTCGCCCTTAACCCCTCGCCTCCCATCTCCTCCTCCTCTTCATCAGCCTCATTGCTCACAGTCTCGCCTCTTCGCTTCCCCTTGCGACTACCTGCAGCAGCAATATCACACGATGAATCAAAACATCTCTGAAAAATCCCACTGGCCAAAGCAACACCTGAACAAAATCCACCACGCTTATTATCATTACCTCTCCCTTTATCAGATTCGCCGCCGCTGGATTCATCCTCGTCGGAGAATTCGTGGCGCCCCCTGCGGTGCTTCCGCCGGCGCTTGCTCCGGCTCAGCTCCTTCTCCTCCTCCTCGTCGACGGAGTCCTCCGAGCCCGACCCCTCCTCCGAGTCGTCCGACCTGCGCCTGCTCCTCCGCCGGTGCCTCCGCCTCCGCTTCTCCTCCTCCTTGTCTCTCCTCTTGCTGCTACGCTTGCTGCGCGTCTTCCCGGCGGAACCGTCGGATCCAGAGTCGTCGCCACCTCCTTGCCTCTAGTAGAGAAAGAAAGGAGTAAAATCAAATCGAATCCCGTGGTGGCGAAATCGAGAAGTGGAAGGGAGGGGATGGTGGTGAACTTACTGGTACAGTCTGGCCGCGGGGCACGACCTTGAAGCCCGCGAGCATGGCGGCCGAAGGGAGGGTTTCGCCGGGGGGCGGTGTCTGTGGGGAATTCGGCGCGGTGGAGAGAAGTCTCGTCGGATTCCGGCCGGTTTCTCGGCGTGCCGGCTCCACACAGGCGGTAGCTCTCCTCCTGATTGCTGGGCTGGGCCTCAAGCTTATGCTATGCACTCCCATGGGCCTCTTGATTTTCAGAAAATAAATAAATCAAGAGGGTCTCTTTGAGAAAACAAAATGGTTTCTCAAAGATATAAAAAACGCAGCAATGAATTCCACATTCTTTTACCCGAAAAAAAAAACAATTCCACATTTTTTCTTAAAATAAAAAACATTAGCATACAAGCTGTGGATGTGCATCGCCTTTGCCACACACGTTTTTTTTTATTATAGGAGTGAGCTTTACATATGGGTAAGAATGAGCTCTATCTATCATGAGGCACTCAGGGCCAAGTTTGGGACAACCATGTGGTTGCATGATTAGGAGGATGGTTGTGTCTCAATCTATTAGGAATCAAACCTTAGGTTTAACATTTATGTGTCTTTTAAAGGTGAAATATTCTTCTAGCGGAAAGCGACGTTTCTATCGATATCGAGGCGCTTGTGCTATGTGACTTCGTCAACTTTAAACCTAGTGGCTCAATCTCTCAAAGATGCTCATCAGGGGTAGAGTTTGCATGGATGTGTGTGTCTCCATCTATATTGTGTTTTGAATTTTAGCATAACAAGCAAACTCATGCAGTTGATCTCTCTTTCAGATTATTAAACATTTTTTTAAACACGGATATTTTCTTAATGAGCAAACAAAAAAATTATACTCTTTTCAAAAAATGTAAACGCATTTTGTAAGCATGATTGTTTGGCATGCCCCTAAACCAAGCGCAGCGCTTCTATTGCTTCTATTCCATCGTATTTGTTGAAGAGGCTTCTTAGTGAGGAAGAATTAGACGCTGGGATAGGCTTGTTGTTCATGTGAAGCATTGGACTCGATGTCAAGCGTGTTTTACTGTCCAAGGTGCAGGAACGGTCACTTAAAATGCATGGTGCCCAAAATGTTCCTTAATCTTCTGCTCGTCTTGCAAGGAAAATCCATGGTGAAAAATCTTCTGTATTAGCATTTGAAGGAGAGTATACGACTCATGCATTCCAAGCCTGCATTTGTAGTCACACTGTGCAGTCTAATGCTGATCTTCCTAATAGTGACAGGTGTACCTCTCAAAAGCATTTTGTGGTCAATTCTCCAATTGTTTTTTGTTTGCAGATGCAAGCGGGATTATTGTTTTTCCTAGTAATAAAGTGTGTCAATCGTGGTCTTCCGCTGTGGAAAGACCTTCAGTGCCCATGATTTCAGGTAGGCTACTCAAGCGCTTCTCAAGACAAAGAAATTTAGGCGTTCAGGGTTTCTGGGCTTACTTATAAGAATGCCAATATATTCAAGCACTTTCAGAACACTATCATGGTTTCGACGGAAAATTTTAGCACGTGTGGAAGTGAATTCCTCTGGCAATATATTCCCACCCCACCTGTTTGTACAGACTACAGAGTCACATAAACAGAGGAACACCTCAATTGTCCGTTTCCTGATCATTTCAGTAATCATCTAACCATGCAATTGGTATTACAACCTCAGGTGTACAACAAAGAAAGGAATCATTAATAGTGGTAAGTAGCCCAAGAAAACCTTCCCGCTATATCCTCGCAGCCTCCAAAGAGTTGAGCCAATAGATTGAAGACCAATGGAAAATAACATAAATCCGAGGTCCTTAGTTCGCCACCAGGAATTCAGTTGGTTGAATTTGCACTGTGAAACCTTCGTGCAAATGTTGCAGCTACAAGTAACGGAAAGGCGATAGTCGCATCACAATGGACCTGGATTTCCAAAAGCTTAAATGTTAGATTACGGTAATAATAATCAAGTATGATGCATGACATCATTGCACAGCACAATTATGTCTCTCCTAGCACCATAAACTCCTAGGCTGCAACATTCTGCAGCGCAAAAGCTGTACACAGGAAAATGATAAAGATAGTTCAGAAATTAGAAGCCACCAGTTCAGGATCATGCATGCAATTTTCCACTAACCAGTTGCAAGACAAATCAACACGTGCACCATTATATTTTTCTACTAACCAGTTGCAGGACAAATCAACACGTGCACTGTGATCACTATATGTAAGGAACATTTACTAACTAGAGTCTAATGGTATGCAAAATACAGAAAATAAAACAAAATCATCTGAAAATTATGAAGGTGTAGATATACCTTTACAGGTTTTGCTGAACCTTTGATCTTTCCCCATGAAACTGCTTCATCTGGCTGTGCTCCTGAGTCACTTCCATCAAACTCTTGAGCTGTGTTGATATAGACTGCATAATCTGCACCATTCCGAAACATATTTGCATTGCATATATGATGCTTTGGAAGGCCTCCACCAAGAATTATGACCCCGGTCTTCCTTGGGTTTGCATGAATGGCTTCACCATTTATCAGCCTTATATCTGCAAAGGATTCAAGCATTTGAAAACGAAAACAAAGTAAGAATAGCAAGTAGAGTGGAACTTACCTTGTACAATGTCAATAATAAGACCAGGATTGCGAACTGCATGACAGAACAACATGTCTCCGAGTGATCCATCAGTCAATGCTGGGCAGTATACAGGAATATTGTTCTGGTCAATTTTGATGAGTCAGCACTTGGAAACTTCAGTCTTTGCAGAAATATAGTTGTTGAAAGTAAGAATTTCAACACAGAAAAAATAACGCAGTGTTCTCCATGAAATAAAGTGAAGGACAACATAATAAGGGTAACAACCAGCCAGCAATTCTACCGTGCTTATATCTGCTAAACTGTGACCTACCACTTCAGACAAAATAAAAGTTCAGTTCAGGAATGGTTGCTATATCTAGGCAAAATAATACTGTAAGACACAAGACAGTAAAGAATTTTTATGGTGAAACAACACTAATAAGAGAATCAATCTCCACAAAGTTTTCAAGAAGAAACCCTACTTTATCTCCCTGTTTAGCCAGCATAGTTATTTACAGACTTTTTAAATATGACAATCGTTTACACAAACACACACCTGCAGACCTTTTGATAATTTATAAAAATAAGGAAGAACTGTCAAAAGCATGTTACCTTGTATGCCCAATAAAGGTAGGAGCTTTCATCATTTATTTCTTTGCCAAGACGAGCAATCACCTTTGATGGTGTCCAGACATTCTGTAGGTAATAAGAAAATCATTCAAGATAACAGAAACATACAAATGCTCCACAGTGCAGCTCTTACAAGGAAATCAAATTGTAGGAAATGCTGGATTATCTTAAGTTAAAAGATCAAATATCAACTAAAGCGCAACATTCTCTCCGTAGACTTCAGCAATTTATGCAGAAACTTATAGTGTACTCCACACATTAGGTTTGACAAGATCCTGTAATCTGATCTTTATTCGTGTATATATTACTAGAATATTATGCACTGATCACGCTAAGTGTCACCATGGCACATATATCTGAAAGAAAGGAAACTCATGGATGTTACAATAAAGTTCATGACTTCATGTAATGTAGAGTTTCAGTTGTTTTAACATCCTTAGGGCATCTCCAACGCTATCCCCTAAAAAGGACACACTATTTGTCTGCGGACCGTGTCCGGACATGTCCGCGGACATGATACGGGAGTGCGCCATCCAACCATAAACATCAAATGCGGTCAAAAGGGTGGGCCAGGCGGACCAACAGGACAAAAAGAGGACAAAGCACATGGGAGAGAAAGAAAAAGTGTCACATGGTTGTATGAGGTTGAAGATGCCATGTCCGGACACCCGCAAAGCCCCCCAGCGTAGGTTCCGATTTGCGAAAAAACGGACGTCCGGACCGATCCGCTGACATATAGGGGTTTCCATTGGATGGAAAAAATCAGTAAAAGTGGTCCCAAGCCTAGGGTCTGGACATTTGCGGGAGGTTTGGGGATCTCCCTTGGAGATGCCCTTACTTTTTTTGAGTTAGATTTCAGTTTTCTTCCTTTTAAAATGTTTTTTCCTTTCCTGCTTCCTTTTTGTTTCAGAAAAGTAGTTGTGTACCCTTCAAAAAGGAAATCTTCAAAGACTACAAGACAACCCTATCAAGATTAATGTACTCTCCTATTCATGCATCTTCTGCAAATTACCAACTTTGCAGCTAATTTATGCATCAGAAGCTTCCATGTGCACTATAATGGGCCCATGAAACGTACAAGGAAGGGTAGCCACAATTCACATTATTGGGAGATTTTGGTAACTAGGGACATATCAAACGAAAATTAAAACAGATTATTACCAACTGTGTTCAAGCCAAGATAAATGATTACCTCACTAGATTGTTCTTGTAGCATCTGATCAAACAGTGGCATGATCCAGTTTTCAAACTTGCAATAGTTATCATTGGGCACCAACAGATTTCCTATCCGGTTAAGTCCTTTTGAACGTAGCAAAGCCCCAGGTAAAGAAAAATCACCTCGGTATGTTGGTGCGAGGCATTTTATGAGGTCTTCCTCTATACCCCCAGCTGTCGTAACAATAACATCCACCTGAAGAATTTTGTGGAAAATAATCAGCATTGATTAGGAAATCAGTCATCAATGGCTATGCAGTTAGTGATTAACTGGAACAAACGTCTCTAGGCGACTAGGCATACTTCTACTAAACAGATTCTTAAAATGATATCTAAAGTTGCTTGGCTTTCAGGTTTGCACATGTAATGCGATGTTGGAGTATGTATTTACCATGTGATGTTGAACAAGAAACCGTACTACATCCCGTATGCCAGAAGAAACAAGGTTTGAAGTGAAACCAAGAAATATCTTGCACTTGACAGATTCTCTGTATTTCGGGTCAAGTTCAGCTTCATCACAGTCCTCGCTTGGCTTCTCATGCGACAACCTCCAATCTAACTTCATTGCAGGAAAGCACAAGGAAGAAAGAATTAGTACAATGCAAGGAGAGTAGCTTTATCAACAACAAAAATGTAAGGAGAGTAGTGCAGATGAGCTGGAAAAGTGTAAGTTTCTGAAGCGTGCATAGTGATGACAGACATTCCTTCGTATAGATTACCTTCAGCTTGAATGTTCACACAATTCGTACTACATCTGAAATATTTGTTTATTAATTTTGGGGGGAAATAGAGCGCTTATCTGTGCCCCACCCTGGCATCTACAAGATATATATCCAACTATCAAGTGCTCAAAATCGCCAAATAAACCGATGAAAGAATCTGGTTCACCTGTGGTGTGCAAGCTAAAATTTCACCTACAGGCCACAACTAAGTCCCGTGCTCAAAAGGCCAACTCGCAGCTAGGGGAGAAAGGAAAAGCCGGGTGGCGTACCATCTGATTGACGACGTCGATGGCGTCGCCGAGGTTGGAAGCCTGGAACCCCGTGGAGGCGAGCGACCCTAGAATCCCGTCGAGGCCGAGGCCGGCGTCGTTGAAGTCGGCGCCGGCGATCCTCGTGAACCGCGACTCATCCAGGGACTCGGAGGGCTTAAGCACGATGGCACGCACGGAATCCAGCGGGTACGTGGTGCGCCCTCCGCCGCTTCCGCCCTCGCCGGCCATCTCCGGCGAATCGCTGGACTGGAGCTGGAGCACGAGCCGCCGCCGCCGCCGCGCGAGAAACAAGCTCGCCTTTTTCCCCCACGGAAAGTGGAAGCGAACCAGGTTCCGCGCGGCTGTCCGTCAGCGGGTAAATCCAATACGTCGTCGCTCACTGCGACGTACAGTGCTGAGCCGGCCCATCTATCGGTTTCTACCGATTTGTTTTGGCAAATCATCCATACACTTCCAGACATGAACGATTTACGTGACAACTGCAGTACAAATGCATGGCAATTCAAAGCACATAATTGTTTTGTATTTCGTTTGTTGTCTTCTGTCCCGCTTTTTTGCTTGGAATTTTTTTTATTCGGTTCTATTTTTCCCTTTTACCCCCTTTTCCAATGTTTATGATTTCATATTTTTTATTCATTTTATTCACTTGTGTTTTTAGAAAAACAATAGGATTCTGCTGTGTATTTTTATTGATTTTAAAATAAATAATACAGAGTTTGGAGAAACAAAAATAAAGCTATACATCCAGCAAAGAGAAAACTAAGGCAACTAATACAACAATAACAAAAAGATAATTATATGAAAATATATTACAAACATAATCATCCGAAAGCTTACACCCAGTCTTTAAGCCCTACATACTTCTTCCTCCTTGTCATGTCTTCCTCTAAAGCATATAATTACAATAGGCTTAACAACAGAGCACTTCGTCGGAGGAAAATTTCCTTTTTGCAAGATTACAGTTGGATGAGCTAGAGGAAAAATTTATGCTTTAGTTGGCAACATGTCTTCCAAATATCCTTGATAACAGGTATTCCCTCCGTCCCATAATATAAGATCACTTTTTACAAAATAATCTTATACTATTATGGGACAGAGGGAGTATAATTTAAACAGTTTATAGGTTGTGCAAACCCTGTAGCATTGTGCCCCAGCAGGTAATTGTTACTCATCTCCTCTGCATTTATAAAAATTGTGTGTTGATTGTTTTCTAAATGGTGTGAAAATGTGTTCATGCTTTTCTACATAAATGTCCTTGTATTTTTTTAAATATTCATTTAGTTTTGGGAAAGCATGTATAATTTTTTTTGTATTAAAAAAAACGTATGTGTTTTCCAAAGCAACCGTCTACTAATGAGATTTGCAACTAAGCTTCTCCAAAGCTCACGTACTTTGTAGATGGAATGGTTTCATAAGCAATACTCCCTTACATCACTTCTAAACCTTCCACAACTTCCTTTCTGTGGAAAAATTATGCAGGATCACATGTCGAAACATCACATTCATCCTCATCAACAATGAAGTCTCCGCCTTCTTCTGGCTCGACTATTGGATCCTAAGACCACATTTGGCCTTGGCCTTCCCCCACCTTTTCTCACACTCAACCTCCATCTCGGTCATGGTCTATCACGCCATTCAAAACAGTTTACTTGCTACCTTGCGGGATCGCTTAACCCATGTTGCTTCCACGAAGGTAGATATTGTTTTATTGTTGTTACATGGTTTATGCCAAGTGACACGTCGAACGAATGATACCTCGCCCATGGTACAACCTTCTCCTCAACGTGCACCTACTCGCTTCTCTCACATGATAGGGAGGTGCACAACAATGCGAGTCAAATTTGGAGCTCCTCGGTCCCCATTAAAGTAAAGGTATTTGGTTGGCTATTAGTTAAAGATAGGTTGAACACCATGGCGAATCTGCTTCGCAAGATGATATCCATTGTTTCTTCATGCCTAAGATGCGACCATCATATTAAGGATGCCTCTCACCTCATCCTCCACCGCCCGGCGGCAGCCTAAGTGTGGCTACTGCTGGGCATTGACCCACCTATCTCCATCGACAACATCTGGGGTGTTTGAACTCCTACGGGCCTTGACATCACCATCTGGTCAAAGGTTTCCCTAACTTAATGTGGAAGATTTGGGATTCACGCAACGTCCTCGTCTTCTGAGGATAAATTTACCCCTCGATCGTGCCTATTAGGAATGTTATCTATGACTTTTCTCCCTGGATTCGCCGCTTTAGAGATACATCATGTATTTTTTTGAGCTATGGAAACAAATAATACATTTTTACAAAAGGAAATTTACTAGATGACCACTTTTTAGACACTATTAGCACCTTTTGATATTTGAAGGAATGAGTTCATATAAACAGAAAATGAGACCTAGATACTCCTGTGAATCTAACACTCGATATGTCGTCTCATGGTCGCAGTGGACTTGGTGTCATAAATTAAAAAAAAATGGTCCCGGTGTCGGGCTAGGAGATGGCGCTAGATGCAGATTTGCATATCCATGCAAGAAGACGATGGATGTAGTGTTGACGTCTAGGCTCCGATGCACCACAACCACACCTCAAGGCAACAACGTCCTAGCGAGGGAACAACAACAACCAACAGAAGAACATATCCGCATGGAGCAAAGATGTTAACGAGTCGTAGGCTGCCGGTGACGAGTTGTGTTGCCAACTTTTTTGGAAAAATCTATATAAATATCGTACATAGTCTCCCTAAAATAGATAGCATGGTGATGAGAGGCGCGCACAAACTTTTGTAAAGTGTTATCAGACCAAGTATGATGAGCATGACCACATCAACTCTACATAGCCCTGTTGATAGTACGAACAACTTCATGTGATGAAGTATTTTATCCATACACAATGATGATTTCTCTGGTAGTGTCAGAAAGTCAAATTTTATTCAAGTAACCAGATAAACATAAATAAGGACACATGAAAACATTATGTTGGTGTGCACTAACACATACAAATGGAACCTCGTGTAACAATGAAATAGGGAATCACTCAGAATCCAATACAAATGTTGGTAATCAATAACAGATTAATTCAACGCTCATTATTTCATCGCCATTTGGGTCAACTCTTTCCATGAAACTTACGTGCAAATGTTGCGGCGACAAGTAATGGGAAAGCGATGGTCGCATCGCAATGAACCTACATTTCCAAAAGCTCAAGTGTTAGATTGCAATCAAGAAAAAGAATAAAATAGGTTGCATGGCATCATTAGCACCATTATGTCTCCTAGAATCAAACATAATGCCATAAATTCTAAAGCTACCATATACTAGGATGCACGAATTTTGAACGTAGTTCAAGATCGTGCGTTCGATTTTTGGTTACAAAGTTGCAGGAAATTAGTATGTGTGTCATTCTCTATGTACCCACGAAATAGTAGTAACTAGAGTCTAGTAGTATGGAAAATATAAAAATAAACAATATGATACTTGTGATGGTATATATTGTTGGAATATATAGGTTTAGGACCATGTTGTTCATGGGAAATTCTCAAAGGCTCATTTTGTGGTTGCATAGCATGTGCAAACTTTAGTCCCGCATCGTGTGGCATGGTAGGTAGAAGAAGACAAAAAATGTGATATTTCTTAAACCTTCTTAAAACATGAGAACATTAAACTATAACATGCTCGCTCACTCACTATCTTTCTTGCCTTGGCAAAACAAACTAAGTTAATGAGGCATTGACTGGTCCGATTGATTTGTGTAGTGGGTTGGCTACCAATCCAATTGTGATTGATCCTCGCACGTCCAAGCCGATTTCCCCTCACCCCCCCCCACCCCACCCCACACACATTGTTTTCATTGCCCCTTTTTGATGTGTTGCTCTTTGCTGCCCCATCTTTAGAACATCATGGATATAAGCACCAGAAATCATGTCTTTGGAACATCGTCCGATCTTTTTTAACTCCACGGTTGGCAAAAACGCAAATGACATGGTCATCTCTACCAACACATATGTTCTAATCTTCTTGTTGCTAGTTCCTACACTTTCTTAATATGTAACTTTCATAGATGCGCTAGTTCACTATTGTGTACAAACTCAAATGTCTAGTTTCTCATATGTGATTGATATTTCTAGAAATGTTGTCTTGATATTATTTGGGGTATAATTAATTCTAAAATTTCTCACTCTTGTAACATAAATATATATACCTTTACAGGTTTTGCTGAACCCTTGATCTTTCCCCATGAAACAGCTTCATCCGGATGTGCTCCTGAATCACTACCATCAAACTCTTGAGCCGTGTTGATATAGGTGGCATAATCTGCACCATTGCGGAGCATATTTGCATTGCATATATGATGCTTTGGAAGGCCTCCGCCAAGAATTATGACCCCTGTCTTCCTTGGAGTTGCATGAATGGCTTCACCATTCATGAGCCTTACATCTGCAAAACTTTAAAGCATTTGATACCACAAACAAAGTAAGAAAATAATTACATAAAAATTTACCTTGTACAATGTCAATAATAAGACCAGGTTTGTGAACGGCATGGCAAAACAACATGTCTCCAAGTGATCCATCAGTCAGTGCAGGGCAGTATACAGGAATATCGTTCTGGTAAAATTTAAAGAGTGAACACTATCAATATTTCACAATTTCCCTTGAAATAAAGATCCAAACCCATATAAACAAGAAATCCAGTGCAAAACATATTTTCCATGAAGTAAGTGAAGTTCATACAATAAAGCAAGAGTCAGTCAACCACGCTAAACTATGGCCTACTTCAACGAAAATAAATCTCATCCATGGATATTTAATATTTATTTTTGTTTTTGTTTTGCTTCATACGTTCTAAATGGGGAGTATGGAGATGGACTAAGCTGATGGAGGGTGCAAGAAGCATATTTTCTCTTGGTTCAGGTTGGACTATGTATTTTGCACAAATGCATTTGTTAGAAGTGTTTATCAAACTAGATGCAACCCCATGCGTTGCTGCATGAACTGGTAGCAATATATTTTAGTGAGATTTTATTATATGAAACATGAGTATTTGGATTATTATTATGAGAATTGAATAATTAAAAATACATATAATCTATGGTATTTGACTATTGTATACTTTAATATTTTTTATTAAATGCAAGTAGCATAATATAATGTAAAACCTTTTGACATCCATGGTTGGATGCTTAGATGGGTCTTTTCCCATGTATGATTGCATTGTTAGGTGGCATATTTGAATTTTGGGAGAAATAGGTAGTGCGATCACCTATTTAATTATATTAGATGATACCCCGTGCATTGCTTTTGCAGGAATTGGTTGCAATATATTCAAATGAGGTTGGAGTATGGATATGTAAATTAATAATATGATGATAGGAACTATAAAATAATAAATATATATGATTTAATATATTTATTATTTTATATTTGTACAACCTTTATTGAATATATGTATTTTCTCACACATTCTTGCATCTTGAGATGAGACTTTTCCCATAATGGTTGCAAGTTGAGGTGAACTTTTTTTCATGCATGGTTGCATGTTCAGGTGACATGTTTACACATTGAGACAAATATGTTACTAGGGATTACACATTTAGTTACATAAGGTTGGACTTGGGGTCTCTTCTAGGTTGTTGCTTTGTCTATGGGAAAAACACAATCTAAAACCTAGAGAAAACAACATTGCTCCAAGTGATACATCAAGAATGTTGGGCAATATACAAGAATATGGTTCCGATCAATTTTAAAGGGTCAACACAATCAATCTTCCACAATTATCCTTGAAATGAAGATTCAGATCCAGAAAAAAGTGCAAAACATATTCTCCATGGTGTAAAGTGAAGGATATACAATAAAGTAAGAGATAGTCCCGTCACTAAACTATGACCTACTTCAACAACAAAAGTTCATTCATGAATATTTATTATTTATGTGTGTGTTGGATTCATGCATTCTTAGTGGGGAGTATAAAGATGGACTAAGCCGGTTGAGGGTGCAACAAGCATTTTTTCTCTTGATTCAGGTTGGATTGTGTATTTTTAACAAACAAATTTTTACCAAGGAATTCTGATTTATCTCATAAAAAATTCTAGATATCTCACAACATGAATAAAGTTGTATGGGCATGACTACACATATCAACATTTGATCCGGTCATGCAGTCACACCCTCGTTTTGTGGTAAAGTGGCATAAAATGGTAGCAGCCGTCACACACGTTGTGTCATAGTCCACTCCTTCTCCCATTGCTTACCCAAACTAGCTATTTACAGACTTTTAAAAGATGATCTACATTTATCCACTCGTATAGACTTCTGATAGTTTGTAAGAATGGAAGATTTAGTCAAAAGCATGTTACCTTGTGTGCCCAATAAAGGTAGGAGCTTTCATCATTTATTTCTTTACCAAGACGAGCAATCACCTTTGATGGTGTCCAAACATTCTGCGGGTAACATAAAATTCATGTAGTAAAAAAATAATATAAAGATTAACAGCAAAGCTATGAAAATATAATTAATTCACACCATAGAAAATTGTGATTCACCTTAGAGAACATCAAATACGAACTAAGGTGCAACCTTCTCTATGTTGATGTCATCATTTTGTTCAAAAAGATATTGCATACATCACACATTTGGTTTGAAAATTGAAATTAACCCATTGTTTTTCCATCCATGTATTTGATTGAAAAATATGCACTACCGATCTAAGTGCCACATGTAGCATACATCCCAAAGTAAGGAAACTCATGCATATGCAATAGACTTATAATGAAATTTATGAAGCACCACATCATGTACGACCGTGAAATGTTTTGAAAATTACCAGGTAATTTGCATCCACGGTGATCATAAAGCACTATCATGTACCATGCATTAAACGTTTCACAAGCACTTGAGGTAATCTACTCCTATTCATGCATCTTTTGCAAATTACCAACTTTGTGGCTAATTTGTGCATTTTATGTGCACCATAAATGGGCCCATGATGATACACACAAGGGAGGGTAGTCACAATTCCTATTATCAGGGGATTCCTGTTGCAAGTACACAGATGAAACACAATTTAAATATTTTATTTATAAAATTTAAACAAAAGTGACATGATTACCTTAGTAGTTTGTTCTAGTAGCATCTGGTCAAGGACCGGCATGATCCATTTTTCGAACTTGCAATAGTTATCATTGGGTAGCAAGAGGTTTCCGATCCGGTTAAGTCCTTTCGACCGCAGTAGTGCTCCGGGTAGAGAAAAATCACCTCGGTATGTCGGTCCGAGGCATTTTATGAGATCTTCCTCTATGCCCCCAGCAGTGGTAACAATGACATCCACCTGACAAAAACATTTTTGTGGAAACATAATTCGCCATGGGTTAGGAAATTAGTCATCAATGACTAGTGTCAATGCCCAACTTGATAGTCTTTCTCGTATGTGGTGCAGAATTTAGATCAATGCATCAAGAGCAGTAGAAGAGGGATGCAAGGAGACAAGGCCTAACAGCAGGATTGAGATTAGCTGACTTTGCCCTTGCTGACATAGTCACTGACGTGTAGACCCCACACATGATGGGTCCCGGTTATTAGTGACTCAAAGTCATCTAACTTCGCCTTTTACAAAGTCAGCCAATCTGAATCCCTAACAGCACATGCATGTGGTTGAAGCGCGTGATGCATGGCCAGGGACAATTCGTTGCACTAAAAGTCCAAAATTGATTACTCCCTCCGTTGCACTAACAGTACTGAACTATTCTTACCGACACTATTTTGTGACAGTGACAGGCAACAGCCTAATCGTTTGCCCACCAAAGGAGAAAGGACACGTCGATATAGCTACCAGATCCAAATTTGATGATAAGTGGAACCAATAAGGCAATAGCTATCATACAAATGCTGGTGATACCATGTGGTACACGTGATAAGAAATCAAACTTTATGCAAATGCTGGTGATTACTAGTCTGTACATGGTTGCCACTTAACAAACATTTTTAGCTTAGCCACTGTACTACGTGGCACTGTGTAAGTGCATGGTTGGTGACTAGACATCTTCAGTAACCAATGAATGCATGCCATGTCGCCCTATATTTGGTAAATGCGTTAAAATAACAGGAGCAAACATGCATCTTTGGACCTGTTTTGCTCTGAAGTTTGTACGATCGAGTGACACAAAGTTGGAGTACTCACCATGCGATGTTGAACCAGAAACCGTATCACATCCCGTATTCCAGAGGACACAAGGTTCGAAGTGAAGCCAAGGAATATCTTGCACCTGACGGATTCCCTGTACTTCGGATCAAGTTCAGCTTCATCACAGTCCTCGCTCGGCTTCTCGTGCGACAGCCTCCAATCCAGCTTCAACGCAGCCAAGAACAGCGCAGAAAGATTTGGTAAAAATGCAAATAGTGCAGCAAAACAAGCAGAAATTCTGGACAAGAGACATTTCTTAACTCCGAGGTTTACAAGTTCCAACCTATAATTTTCTACCTACAGCGCTTAATACCCTCGACTGAGGGAGAACTGAGTGGAAAAAACGGGTGGTGCACGTACCATCTGGTTGACGACGTCGATGGCGTCGCCGAGGTGTGACGCCTGGAAGCCGGTGGAGGCGAGCGACCGGAGCATCCCGGCGAGGTCGAGGCCGGCGTCGTTGAAGTCGGGCCCGGCGATCTTGGCCGACTCGTGGAGGGACTCGGACGGTTTCAGCAGGATGGCGCGCACGCCCTCCAACTCCGACGATGGGTCCGTGTTGGAGCCTCCGACGCCGACTCCATTTCCATTGCTGGCCATCTCCGGCGGATCCCTGAAAAAATGGAAGCCAACCAGGTTTCTGCGCGGCTGTGCCCTTCCGATCTTCAAAGCTCCTTGCTGCTTCTGCCTTCCTTTATCCGTTCCAGAAACAGAAAGGCTACTGCTCAAAAACGTGTTTGGTGCGAAAACGTGGGTGGGCGAGCCTGGCCACGTCGTTATCATGATCTCGTGCTCCTGCATGTGCCATGTCGGTCTCCTGCAAAGATTAGTGAACAACTTAGATCCAAAAAGATTTTACGAATGCATCATAATACGGGTGGAGAGATGTATCATATTGAGGTGTTATGGCATCAAGCCACCAAGTAGCGGCTCCTCCCTCTCGTCCTCTCGCTCTCTCCCTCTAGTCTTTGCCCACCTTGAGAGTCTTCGGGGTTCTCCGCGGCCAATCCCGAGCCCTCCCCGGTGGCGCCGCCGTCCGAAGATGGGAACGGAGGGGTGCCGGAGTGCCTGTGCATAGTGTGTTTGCTTTACCCGCAGTGGCGTGTCTCGGCTTCTTTCTCTTGTTACTGCCAAGCGGCACAGGTGGAGTGCAGATTTCCTTCGGCGTCTTCGATCCGTGGTGGATGGTGAGTGGTGACGGTTGGGGTGGGATTTGGCAGAAGCTTCCTCAATAAGCTTGCTTATCGCAGATCTGGAGGCCTAGGTGGAGGTGAGCGTCCCTTCATTCATCCTCGTCGTGGGGACGAGATCAGGAAGTTTCTCTTCGCTTCGATCCGAAGGTGGCCGGATCCGCACTAAGGGAGCGCGGAAGCGGCTCCGGGGAGTTCATCCATGACTCTTTGTTGGCCTCCGTAAAAAATGATCGTCCCCCCCCTCCCTCATCGTCGGACTCAAGATACCGGCGTTTGCAGGCTACGCTTAACCTCTAGGCTGTTGTACCAACAAGGAGGCCTTTCTTGTTCGCCGTAGTAGGCTCCCGGTGCTACGCCCCAAATGGTCTTGTCTCTGATGGTGTGGTGCTCGACTGCGTCGTAGTCAGCGATGGCAGGATTGGAGCTGGACCTGATTGTAAATTTTATTACTTTCTGATCGTACTTGTACTTTGCCACCACTATCAATGCATGCTCCTAGATCCTTCTGGGACCCTCCTGTTAAAAACACAACTCAGATCCTCAGGGAAAATTTTTAAAACAACTCTACTACCCTTGTTGGATTTTTTTTCACCATTTACGTTTCTTCATCCGTTATCGTGAGCACATCGCCCGCACCCCCCCCCCCATTCCCCGTCGACCCGCCCACCAGCAATCCACGCCGTCCACACTCTCCCCTTTATCCATCACATGCGTTGTACAACATTGTAGGTGTGCATCCATTATCCTTACCAAGGATCCTTGTTGGAAGTTTTGTTTTTCCATTTTGAGTTTGCTTGCTGAAAGTTCTAGTTTGTGTATGTGATGGGGGCATCAACCCAATGTGAATTTTCTAGATATGCAAAATTATTCATGAACTTTTTTTGAAGGAAAAATACTTCATGAAATTCATAAAACCCTTACAAACATGAAAACCGATATCCAAATTTTTAAAAGAAATTGAAAATGCATATATTCTCTTCTTCTCAAAATGAATGTCTCGGTTTTAGTTTGAGATGAAGAGAGTGGTGGTGAATTAACGTGTTCTAAATATCAGCAATGCGTCCTTTCATTCTTGTGCTACGAAAAGAAATGTGGGGTCGATCGACGTGGAAATTGATACATGAACATCTATATTGGATTGGACTGATCCGAGTTCGCTTTCGGATGCGTCCGCAGATAGTACCGGTCGAATATTAAATTTTCATTTTCACAATTATATGCCTCAATTGCAAAAACTTAAATCCATACAATTACATGGAACATATAACCTAATCTAATTTTCTGATGTCGGTGCTCCGGCGCCACCATCGTGTCCATGCTTGGCGAGTGGCCGAGCCTCGGGAGTGTCCTTCGGTCATCGAAGAAGTAGAGTAGGACATGCGACACACATCGACTCACGGGACTCGAGTCATTGTCGTCTTCCATGCGCTACTCTTCCTCGTCGAAATTCATGGATTGCACGTCACCGGTCGATGTGAGGTCCATGATGGACCCATCGCAATAGAATCCTGGCACCTCCATCACGGAGCGGTTGCGACTCCCAGGGTAGTCGGTCACATGTACCAGCATCCACCGCGAGGGCCGTCGCGCCTCCCGCGCCCCATGCCTCGCACGCCGCGCCATCAAATCCTACCGGTCAGATAATAGGTGCGAGCTTTCGACTCCGCGTGCCAATGGAGTGGTTGCTTCTTCGCCACGACGTGTGGACGCCAGACGGACCGCACCACCTACTGCGAGGCAACGACGCGCCTCTAATAACCCTCAACTGTAGGGGATCGAGATAGTCTTCGCGGGCAAGATAACCCAATTTATTGATTCGACACTTGGGGACACAAAGAATACGTACAGGCTTTGACAATTGAGTTGTCAATTCAACCGCACCTGAAATAAACACTTGCTTGCACGAAAGTATTAGGAGCAACTGTGATACGGTGGTAGTAGTGGTGGTGATAATAGTGGTGATAGTGGTAGTGGAACAGCAAAAGTAAAACAGCGAAAGTAAACAACTAGTAACCAGCAGAAAGAAAACACTGTAGGCTAGGGAGATGGATGGTTGGGCGTTGCTTGGATGAGAACGAACATGCAACAGATTCTAACTTGGGCAAGGCTCACAGAAAACAAAGGATTATCTAGGCAAATATCAAACATCAGGCATGTATCCCAGGGTAGTTGTACGTGCTTGCAATAAGAACTTTGCACAACATCTTTTGTCCTTCCCTCCCTCTACGAACGGGGCCAAAAGGAACTTAGGGAAATTAAGGTCTCCTACAGCGGAGAACCGGAACAAAGCATTAACACTTCATGGATACACGGAATCCTCAAATTATAGTCCATCCCCTTTGGTGTCCCAGGCTGTCACCACTGGGATCGCCGGTTCCGGACTATAATAGGTGCATACAACTCATGGATAGGATCAAGAACACCACAAACTCAAGAAACAAAAGGGTGATCAGATCTGAAATCATGGCACTCGGGCCCAAAGTGACAAGCAATAAGAGCAACAAGTTGTAACAGAGATGATAAACACCAAGTAGATGATAGGCAACATGCCCACAACAAATCTGATTGAACTATTACATGATCTAACTCATCCAATCCCTACCATCCCCTTTGCCTACAGCAGGGAATTACTCACACATGAAAGGAGAAGTCATGGATGGGTGATGGAGAGGTGATGACGATGACGATGGCGATGATTTCCCCCTCACCGGAGGCCAATTCAGCCTCCAGATTAGCTCTCCGGAGAAGAACAGAGGGTTGCGGCGGCTCCGCAGCGTAGATCAAAAAAACGACTTCTGTTTCGACGTTTCCTCGACGGGAGAATAAATAGGGGCCAAGGTAGGTCACCAGGGGGTGTGGGACCCACCCAGGAGGGCAGGTGGCACGACCAGGGGGTGGGGCCGCGCCAGGCACCCTCCTGGCTGCCCCCTGGCTGCCCTATGGCCCCCCTTTGGCCTGACGGAAGCTTCCGGAACGCTGATTTTTAATATAATTTTTTGGGATTTTTCCAGCGTACCTAAATATCCAGAAACCTGCACAAAAGAAAAACAACACTGGTAGCTCTGCTGAAAACAGCGTCAGTCCGGGTTAGTTTCGTCCAAATTATGCAAGAATGAAGTCAAAACAATAGCAAAAGTGTTTGGAAAAGTAGATACGTTTGAGACGTATCAGCCTCGTGCAGGATCCAATCACCATTTGAGCGGATGCTATGGATTCCTTCTAAGGCGTTCTTCTCCCATGCACGACTGAGCGTAAGGTGACAGACGACTCGGATTCATTACCCGTCATGCCGAAGAAGATCAGAGATCGCCGAAGAAGAGCATGGGACGAAGCAGAGCCAATAGCCGAAGATGAGTGAAATGAAGTGACTATAATTTTGTTCAGAAAATGGAAGAGGTAATATTCATGTGGAGGTCAGAATGAGCCATTATGGATCGGATGCCATAGATCCTAGGTCAAAAGAATTTTGGAAGTTGAAAAGGATGGAGATAATGTACCGAAGAAGAATAAGACTTCAAAATCTTATGATGGGGACCGGTGGTGGTTTTTGAGAAGGTGGTGGTGGTGATGAGGGTGATGGTGGTGTTCAAGCTTCACCAATCGAGGATGATGGTGTTTTACGCAACCTATGATCATGTTGATCTTTGATGATTGTGATTCATTGTGCTTGATTTCTGATGTGAAAACTGTTGCTATTTCTTATACTTCTGGATTCTATTGTGCCATGTCCAGTTTATGCAATTGATCATAAAATACGATATTGTGCTATGTCCATTTTATATGAATTATGTGCAACGATATGAGTTCTAGATATGCAATTGTTGGGTGCAAGAAAAATGTAGTACCGCTAGGGATTCAGTGCGAAATAGATGTTGCATCTCGTATCGTAAAAGAAATCGCCGTTTGATACGTCTAAAATGCATCACTATTTTACATCATAATTTACCTCTATGCATTGATATATTCCATATTACGATGATGTTCTTATAGTTTTTTGGCTTGTTTTATACAGTTTGCAACTTTCCGGTGCCGAAACAGCAGACGCAGGAATCAGCGGGGAAAAGTGCACGTAGAGTGGTCGTATCAGCGCATCTCCAAATATCCTGAAAATCACGGGGAAGGAGTTTCACAAGATATGACGAAGACTGGCCGAAGGGCACCCAAAGGGGGGGGGGCACCAGGGCTCCAGACACCCTGGTGGCGCCCCCCTTAGGCCGCGCCACCTGGGCACCTGGGGGGTGAGCCCCACTCCCGGTGCCCCCCTTTGACCTATATCGCCCCCGTGACCTCAAAATCCCAGAACAAGAAAGAGTTTTCGGAGTTCCGCCGGTGCTCCGTGCCGGAAACCTACAGAGAAGAAAAAACCTTTTTGGCGCGCAGATTCCACCGGGGAGAACTCCTCCTGGAGGGGGATATCGTCCTTATCGTCATCACCATCATCCCCATCACCAGCACCATCTCCATCTTCATCCCATCTCATCTCACCATTGCAATCAAAGTTGTAACTCGCACTATCCATCCCCTCTACTCTACCGGTGTTGATTACTCTTTTGTGGTGAATGCTATTGAGTTTTGTTGGAGAAATATTATTATGATTAGATTGTTTATCATATATTTATCACCTCTGATCATGATCTCCTTTATGTCTTGTGAGAAGTTCCTTCAGTTCTTGAGGACATGGGAGAAGTCTAGTTGTTAGTAGTCATATGATGTTGAAGTAATATGTGTTGTTTGATATTTAAGTTGTGGTGTTATTCTTCTAGTGGTGTTATGTAAACGTCGACTACATAACACTTCGCCTTTTGAAGAACCTAGGGGAATACATTGTGTATAAAGTATGCTTATGGTGGGTTGCCAGATTGACAGAAACTTGAACCCAGTTCACACACTTTTGCACGAGGGAGTGTAGGATCCTAAAGTTTATTGATATGGTTAGGCTTTGCCTTAATTTTTCTCTTGTATTTGCGGATTCTTGCAAGAGGTTTAATCATAAGAGTGTATTTATCTTAGTCTAGAAAGTGCACTTGCATAGGTTCACCCACACAACACTTATCAACACAAAACATAGTACTAGACGAAATATGGCAAAAACACATGACTATCTCTCCCGTATGTCCTCAATAATGTTTTAGCTTTAATAAGTTTGATCCTTCGGCTTATCCTTTGTTCAAAGGGATTGGGCCACTTGTTGCATCTTAGCATAATTTACCTTCCTTGCATTTATTTCCTTGTTGCTTATACCAAAAAACCCATAAAAAGTTACCTTTCAGTACTTGCAGTTATTTCTATCTCAAGATCACTTGTCGATATCTTCTGCTTCTCGTTGGGTTCGACACTCTTACTTATCAAAAAGGCTACGATATATCCCCTACACTTGTGGGTCATCACCGGTGCGAGATGCATTCCGCCTGAGCCCTCTCGATACTACAAAATTATTTACGGACCACTCGTAAACGGGATATGCGGGCCACAAAAATAGCGTGTCTGCAAGAATTGCTCTCTAAAATCACATACTGCAGAAACAATTTGCATCGCACTGCAGAACTTTTTTCACGTCTTTGCAGTATGATTTTTGCAAATAGATACCGTATTTTTTGTATTGCAAAAAAGTCTGACGATGCTCAGTCGACGCTCCGGCGATGGTACGGTTGTCTGCCTACTCCGCCGTCAGCTGCCATGCTCCTCCTACGATACTCCGATGATATTCCAATCGTTCGCCTACTTCGGCGATGCTCTGGCGGTCGCTCCCGAGCTCCTTCGCTTGCCCCGATGACGCTCCGACTGTTTGTCTACTTCGGTGAGACTGCCGCAGCCGCTACCGAGCTCCTCCGCCTGCTTCGACAAGGGCATGTCGATCGTTGCCGAGCTTCAGGCCGCCTGCTTTGATGTTGACTGGTTTGCAGTTTCATTATATGGAGTTTGCAAAACGATCAAAAAACTGCATATTTAAGGTATCAAAGGAAAATATAGAGCGAGCTGCAAGAATTACGGATCAATCATTTTACGGGGTCTATTTTGTACGTTTTATGATATTCATATGCCAAATTTGAAGATTTGCCCAATCACTAGTTAGAGGGTACCTTTTGCGGAAGTCACGCCCGCATTTTGGACATGGCAAGTGTCGCGTTCTAACGTGTTTCGGTGTGTTTTTTGTTCCTCTGCGATCGACACGTGACACGTTTTGGGCGCACAACGCACAACTACATCCACAATACAATTACATTTTCTCGCGCAGCCACAACACAACATAGATTCAGCCACAACGCAGGCACAGATTCAACCACAATTGTCCACGCAGCCACAGCGCAGACACAGATTCAGCCACAACGTAGGCACAGATTCAGCCACAGTTTTTCGCATAGTCACAACGCATACATAGATTCAATCATAGTTTTCGCGCAGTCACAATTTCGCACAACCACAATTTTTCACGCAGTCACGACGCAAGCACAGGTACAACCACAGTTTCGCGTTACCACAGTTTTGCGCGCAGCCACAGTTGTTGCTTCGCTGGAATACGATCGAGCATGACACATGGCAACTTTAAAGTACACCAAAGTGACCTCTACGGAGGCACGTAGGAGGGTGCATGCTAAGAGCATCTTCAATAGGTGTTGTATTTGTATATATAACTAACTTATACAACATTTGGGCCAAAAAACGGTGCTCCAACATGTGTTGTATATGTAAATTTTTGTACAACACCAGCTCCGAGTGTTGTATATTTTTTATGTTGGTGTTGCAAATATACAACACTTTGGCTAGGTGTTGTATATCTTCCAGTCGTGCGCCAACCGCCAACCGTCACTTCCCTCCCTTTCCTTTCCCCTCCGCGCGACCGCCGCCTGCTGGACTTACGCCCGCCGCCTTCTCCGACGAGGCCGAGACCCCTCTCAACTGCCTCACCACGGTCGTCGGCTCCACCGCAGCCACCATCGCGGCCGCAACCACCGCCGACTCCGCCGCTATGCCGCCGCCGCGGCAGCAGGCTGCTAGGCAGTTCTCGGCTCCACGGTCGGCCGTCGTCGCTCCGGGGAGGGGGAAGAAGAAGGCTGCCGGCTCGAAGCCTCGAGGCGGCGGCTCCAAGCGGGCGGCTGGGCGCGGTGGCTCGACAGTCGTGGCCGATGGCCGGCCGGCCAAAGTCGCAAAATCGGCCAATTCAGAGCTGCTGGCAACCGTGTCGTCGTCTAGCAGCCACGCTGATTCTTATCCACTGCCACCCCGAGCCGCCGAATGAAGATGAAGTTTCGACGCCGACGATCGCCTTCAAGGTGTTCGATGGAACGCCCGAGAGGTAAAAAATTTCCAATGTGCATTTTTTTGCATTTTTGTTGTTGCAATTGTAGTTGATTGTGCTTTTTTGCACTTGTAGGCTTTGGCGGCAACATGATGGGTGCCATGGGAGGTGGCTTCGGCGGCAACATGACGGGTGGTGGCAACATGGGAGGTGGCTTCGGTGCTAACATGACGGGTGGTGGCAACATGGGAGGTGGCTTCGGTGCCAACATGACGGGTGGTGGCAACATGGGAGGTGGATTCGGTGCCAACATGACGGGCGGTGGCAACATGTGTAATGGTGGTGCTTCCGATGAAGTTCGCGACAACAAGACTATAACGGATGATGAAAATGTTGACAAAGATGAAGTTGAGAAAGAAAAAAAACACCGATGAACGATCAAAACGTCAATGGAGATGGCCTTGATGAATGATGTCTATATGCATTTTCATTTGTTGGACCTATAATCGATGTTGCACTTTTGTTGGACCTTGATGAGTTCGTTTGACTTTTGCTTGTCACAATTAAACCTACGATTGATGTTGCACTTTTGTTGAAGCTTTAAAAAAAATTGAGTTGAAAATGTGGCCGGCAGCCGACCAACAGTGATTGTGCGGCAGCCGGCCAATTTTTACAACATCTATTGGAGTTGGTGTTTTACAACACGAATATATAACATCCGTTGAAGTTGGCCGTTTTTTGATGTTGTAAAAATCATTTTTTAATGTTGTAAATTATACCACACTTATTTACAACACCAAAATATACAAAATCTATTGGGATGCTCTAAATAGTGATTCCGCTAAATAGAATCCCCGAAGATTTGACCAGTTTAACGAAGGTGCTAGAGTTGCTCTTAGCCGGTGAAAGCCCGTCAGGTTTCCGGTTATGTGGGCTGCGGCAGAAGCAAAATTTCGTGAACACATTTCCTTTCTTTCTTCCAGGTTGAATTTATTTCTGTACCGGACTGGGAAAAAAAAATGCAATCTTCACACCGTCCCTGCAATCTCCTATGCCCGGCGGCGCCGTACGCGGCCACCGCACCCCGTCCTCAACAGCGGCCGCCCCATTTTCTCGGAATCCCGCCGCAGCGGCTCCTCTCCCCTCCGCGCCGCCACTCTGAAGCTCGCCTCCTCGCCGGCATGTCCCCGATGACCACATCCTCCTCCCCCACCGCGACGAACCCGCAGCCTTTCAAGGTTCGCCTCACGGTCAACAAGCCCTTTCGTTTGGTTGACCGCTAGTCCGAATGCGTGACCTGTGATGAATGGATTTGTCGCAGTTAATCCTGGGGTCTTCGTCGGTGGCCAGGAAGAACATCCTCCACGAGATGGGGCTCGAGTTCCAAGTCATGGTGGGTTGGGCTGTCAGTTATAGTTTTTCCCCTTGAAATTTTTCTTGGAGGTATTGCTTGAGTGGATTGGGTTTCTTGGTTTCAGACCGCGGACATCGACGAGAGGAGCATAAGAAGGGAGGATCCGGATGAGCTAGTCCTTGTTCTTGCGGAGGCCAAGGTAGAATCTTGCCCCATTTTTTTCCCCTATTCGTAACAAAATGGTTTCTACAGTTTCCTGTTGCATGACAGCTTTAGTCTTAGCATGGGAGTGGCTTTACATTATATTCTGCTGTGATAGCTTCTAGCCTTCTACAGTTCAGTAGCAATTGCGTTGCTTGTTCTTTAAAAAGATTGCATTGCTGGCTCAAACTTTAGTTCATGCTTCGCTTGCAGGAGAACATGAGGAATTTATGTTACTAATCAATATCTGCATAAGCTTATTGGCCAGAATACTTAACTAAAGAAACCATGGTAGCTTTAATGAGATATGCAGATCATCCTAGAGTGGTATTATTGTCAGTATCAATTTCGTCATACACTTATCATTGGATTATACAATATACATACAAATAAAAATAATTGGTGAATTTCTTCTGGGTTGCACATGTGCACGTGCCTGGGGGTGTATTCATATCCATCTACCTTTCAGGGCCGTCAGACACATATGCCAAGCCCAGGGGGCCCTGTTGACACACAAAAACTTGGAAATATTTTGTATTTCAAAAGCAAAAGTAAATATACAGTACATAGATAGCACAGACCGATGATCTTTGAACTCTAAAACTGACACTCAAACTCTTTATCGGCCAAGAGAACTACATCATGAATTCATGATATTGAGGAAACAAATCGGCCAGCCCTGCTATATTTTAAATCTAAAAAAGAAAAGGAAATGGTGGATTGCTAGTCATAAATATCAAGAGCAAGTGTTGATCTTCTGCTTACATGCTGTTTATGTTCTGACAGTTTCTTTCCTTATGGGAATTAATTATTTTGTACATATTTCAGGCTGATGCTATTGTGTCTAGAATGAACATTTCCGATTACCAGAAGGAAGGCGAACAACCAACACTACTGATCACCTCTGACATAGTATGTGTCAATTACCTATGTGCTACTGTTTTAGACAGAACTTGGATGCCATATCTGTAGTACATAAATATGTTGTAATTATGTCTATGCCACATTGTGTCTTCTCTTTGTTCTTTACATAACTTGAATTTCCATGGGTTCTACTTTAATGTTGGCTACTTCTGGTAGCACGAGGATGGTCATTCCATATGCATGCATATACGCTAATGTGACACCAAATGCAAATGGTGTACTCACTTTTTTTCAGTTTTAGATAAATAATTTTCAGTTCATATTTTTTTAGCTATATAAACATAATCTGGCATCTTTAATGTTATTTAAGGCATAATTTAGTAGGGAAAGGCCCTTCATATAATAATCGCCAGTTTATTGAATTACGATATGTGTTAGATACTTAGATCTGGCGAAATGCAGTTTTCTTCATTGTATTTTTCTCTCCTCCTTCGACCTAGTTCATCATTTTTCTTTCTCTTTTTTGGGGAATGCTACTTGTTGAGCAACACATGTACTTATGTACTTAACGTCAATCAACTTTTGTTGATCTAGATTCGCTGTATTCTAGGTTCGTGATAACATTGACAAGTTCATTTATGCATTAATTGTATTTTTTGTTTGTTTAGAGACTGTTTTGGCTAGATTCATATCTCATTAGTTTGAATTGAAAATTGGTTGCTACTCAAGATTTAATTGGATTTTAAGTTGCCTCTCAATTTTTTAACTCCACTGGGATAAGTTCACAGTTTAGAGGAAGTAATCCAAATAATTTTCTCTTGACTATCCCATAAATGAAGTTAGGCGAGGCATGTTCATGCACAACTCCCACCTCTCTTTTCCAACTTGCTAAAAAAATCTCCAGCAAAAACAACTAATAAAACACAATGCCCCCCCCCCCCCCTCCCCAGATTTACTTAGCCACGTCTTAGGAAAGTTCTAGCGAAAATACATGGGGATTATGCAGAGCATAACCCATATGTGTGTCAGCAGCCTACATGGAATACATATGCGCATACCAAAGAGGTGGAGTGAGCTAAGCTGCCAATAATGTCTCAACATGATCTATTATACTTCTCTATTCATAGTGGAGCATTTAGCTAGGGAAGAAAGTCTATTGATATATGCTAAGTTATTCACCAGTGTAAAGTTTAATATGGTAATGATGCATAATCTAACTAGTTCATGTGTTCACATTCTCCTAGGAATGTCTTCTTTCTTTTACGGACTTTAGGATTGTGTGGTTGAACATATCTACTTCATCTATGGTTTTACTAGATTGTCATTCCTTGCATTATTACATACTGAGCCGTAGTTGACTTTGAGGTGGTCGTCCATGAAGGGATTATTAGAGAAAAGCCAAGCAGCAAGGAAGAAGCACGGCAATTCCTAAAAGGTTTGTCCAATACCCGTTTTGGAGGCATAATTGTATCTGATTGCCCAGTGTGTTTATGTATTTACTAGTTGAACCATTATCTTTACCAGGTTATTCTGGTGGGCATGTATCAACTGTGGGTGGTGTGGTCGTAACTAATCTTACAACTGGCAAGAAGCTTCGCAGTTTAGACAAAGCTGAGGTAGACCGCTTCTAACTTACCCATCAAATTCCTTCCTGTTGGAATATTGGTGATCCCATTTTAATGTGCAATTGAAGTCCAACTGACCAACTTCTTTCGTGCAAGATGAACCATCTAAGCAAGCGAAGGATAAGCTCAGTGTCACAATGCCTATTGATTTGTATCTTTGGAGTTACCTTTTGATTTCAGAGAAAAAAATGCATAATGATCAATATAATTGTAGTTTCTTGGCTTAGTATTGCAAACTTTTGTGTATGTATCTAGCTATAGTTAGCTTAGCTAGCGCAAACTGGAACTTGGTAATCTTTCACTTATATTATGTAGTAAAAAACTTTTCAGTTCTATTTCATTCAGATGCTACCAACAACTCCGCTATAGTCAAAAGCAACCTGATGTTATTTGATACATGTAATATTTGTGGATGGCTGCAGGTTTACTTCCATGACATACCAGATGAGATAATTGAGAACCTGGTATGGTCTCGTAATTCGTTACAAGTCATGTTTTGTAGTATTATTGTTATCTCACCGAGCTACACCCTCTCGCTCCATTTTGTTCCTAGATTGATGAGGGGGTAGTATTTAGGGTTGCGGGCGGCTTGCTGCTAGAACATCCATTGACGTTGCCATTTGTCGAAGCAGTGGTCAGTTTCTTTCTTTCTCTGCTTCTTGTGGTGAGCTAACATTCCATTTTAAACTCATGCAAAAAAAAGAGCTCATTGATCATGTAGGTTGGTTCCAGTGACAGTGTAATGGGGTTATCAAAGGATCTGGCAAACAAACTCATTCACGAGGCATTGTTGGCATAGCCTAGCAGTGTGATCACCATCAATCAAATCCGTACTATACTCCCTGAAGGTGATGTGGTGGCGAAAACCTGTCGAAAGGTGGTGATTTTTATGATTTGAATTGTATGAAAAATTTCAGGAACCATGGCACAAATATTCATTGAGTGTGCAAGAACACTTCAGTACTGATGCCTGCTATTTTGATCACTGATGAGATGTCACCTACAGTCCTCCTGTGGATGTCTCCTGAATCTTGGTTCTCACATAAGGTGAATTTATATGATATGTGACATTGTTATTTTCTCTTCTGGATTACATCGATATACAAATGCAATGACACTGCCTTCTTGTTTGCAATGGCTACATGAAGTGGCTATT
Organism: Bromus sterilis; assembly: GCA_950022295.1. NCBI lineage: Eukaryota > Viridiplantae > Streptophyta > Magnoliopsida > Poales > Poaceae > Bromus > Bromus sterilis. The sequence goes on along the minus strand of OX465595.1, from coordinate 413,340,410 downwards.
GGCATATTCTTCTTGGACAACTTTGAAAGTGACCGATCTGTGGATCTTGTATAGCATTGTATTTTTTTTTCTGGGATATACCTGTATGCTCCCTCCGTTCTTAAATATAAGTTTTTTTTAGAGATTGCTCTGTATGTAGTCACTAGAAAAAATATCTGTGCGTTGGGATATCAAAATTATATGTTGGTCCTTTATCGCAACGACTCCTGGATGTGTATGAACTTTGAATGTCTCGCCATTATCACTGTCTCGAACCTTCTTTGTCCCTTTTCCAACTATCACCATGTTTAAGTACTTCTGGAAGCTATATAATATACTTGTCAAAAACATTTAAAATATGATTCACGATATATTTTCCTCGTGCTCTAGATTGTAGGTTTGTTTCAACTCTAACTTGAAAATCTAACATTTTTAAGAAGTTGATCTCCCTTACTACCTATTCTCTCACCATGTACACTATCCACATCAGTTTTATGCCATATGGCCCACATCATCAAGTCATGCATTTTGTTTGCAATGGTAAGACACGCAACCTTCAAACGCATCGGTACGACATGCAACCTTCCACATCAACTTCGACGAAAGATATAAAATAAATGGATGGTTCTTCATATACCATTATCTCTCCACTATCTCTGGTCTGATGGTAATTCATATCCCCACTGATTCCATGGAAAAAAATCAGACAACAATAAAGAAGGCGTTGAGCAACTATTTTTATCTTTAAATACCTCATTAGACCACAAAGGTTGCATATACTTTTGACCTTTTTCCATGAGTTTTTTTTTCCGTAAGTATCAATGATTCATTGTTGAGGCCAGTTTCTCCATAACAGCCGTAGATGATGATGAAAGAGAGATGAGCGCGAAAGCGAGGCGTTGTATGCATAGAGTTAATTACACTATTCATACATAAACTTACTGCGAGGGTACAGTTTCGTACAAAAACTTGCAAAATGACACAACTTGGCCTCTAAACTTGCTTTGCGGGAACAAATTGATACAAATTAGTCCGAAACTTACCACGTTGTATGATACATCGCCATAGGCAGTTGGGCCCAGGGCCGGCCCTGATATATGAGGGGCCCGGTGCCAGATAATAAAATGGGGCTTTTATACATATACAATTATAAATTTACATTTATTTTTCCATGTCAATTAATATTTTTATGAAAGGTCATTTTGTGTTTCAAATAAATATATTCTCCCCAAAAGAAAACAAAGATGCATTGCAAACTATGTTTTTTTTAACATGGCAAACTATGGCTTGTTTTAAGGACAAACATTTTAACGGAAGATCACACTGCATGCTTACTCAACTCATCATCTTCTATCTCCAACAGAAATTGATTTTTTTGTACGCGTAAACAACTTAATCTTACCAAATTGATTGAAGAAAAATACTCCTCCGGTCCTTTTTACTCCGCATATTAGATATGTGTCAAGTCAAACTTTACAAAGTTTGACCAAATTTATATTAAAAGATATAAACTTGTACAATACTTAATATATATACTATTAAACTATATTTTATAATGAATCTAACCATATAGATTTGGCATTGTGAATGTTGATACTTTTCTCTATTAGTTTGGTCAAAGTAAAGACACTTTGACTTTAAACAGAATATATATGCAGACTAAAAAGGACTGAAGGAAGTAAATAAACACGAGGGATGTAAAGAAGTTTTCTACTAACTTAGCAACGGAAATTAGGAACAGTTTGTTGGGCACTAATGAACCCGAATCTCCATTATGCAAAAGTTGTGCCAATGAATGCCGCAACAGTAATGGAGGGCATGAAGTGGCAGAGTGCTGGTTGGGTTGCATATTCAGTTTCGAATGCATGCTGTATCGTGGCGGCTTTCTAGATAATTATTGATCTACAATATAACTCAATACTCCTCAATCCCCAGTACGGTAATGCACCTGGGCGGGGGCCCTTGACATTCGGGGGCCCTGTGCTTGTGCACCGGTTGCACATGCTCAGGACCGGCATTGGTTGGGCCACGTTCAGAAAAATTTACAAGAGACCCCCCAACATACTTTTAGTTTGAAATAAATATTTTTATGTTTGACATTATATGTTAATCAAGCATTTGCTACATATGTTAAGCAAGTCTATACTGGAAAAACATTGTTCGACTCCTAGGTGGGTTACCGATTTTTTCTTAAAATAACCTGAGCGACAATTCTAAATGTGGTGCAACATTGATAATTAGGAAAATTCAGCATAAACATCACTAACTAAGATACATCACTTAATGAATAATTATAGATGAACAACATAACTTGAGAACATGTGAAGATGATCACCAAATCCATTTTGTGGAACCACTTCACGTCTTCACCATTGTCGTGAGTATGCGACTCCATCATCCGTTAATCTCATAGGAGGCGACCAACCATGCAGTGTCGTCTTAGGGTCGACGAGAAGCAGAAAGGTAAAGAGGTCGACGAGATACAGAAAGATGAAGGGACCGGCGAAGAGGTTTGTGCTGGGTCTGTGGTGTAAACGAAATATTTTGCTTTACCTTAGGGGTTGTTTCTAAATTATCTACTCCCAACTCCTTCTGGGGACTACGGGTTGGCTTATTACTGTACTTGGGGGATTTGTGAATAATACACAAACGATCGATGTATGCCTCTCATCAGAGTGGCAGGTTTTGAGCTACTTTGTATCAATTTGTTCTCGCAAAGCAAGTTTAGGATGGCAGTTGAGTCATTTTATAAGTTTATGCATGAAATTGTACCCGCACTACAAATTTATGTATGAATTGTGTAATTAACTCTATGCATATCATCCACAATACTCGCCCAGTCGGATGGCCGGACTAGAAGACCAAGCCGTCACTTCTAAGGACGCAGAGCTTGGTGAGAGTGCGCAGTGACACCACGAAGCATTTGATCTGGCCATTTCCTCTGTCTTCGACCGAATCATCATGCAGATGCAACACCCAACAGGTCGCTCATGCATGACTCCCTCGTATCTTGCTTTCTTTCCCGTCAAATACAACATGTTTGGCTCCCATCATTTGGATGGTTTTCAGAGGATTTCATTTGCGAATTATGGCACAAACATGTTTGGCTGCTTGGAATTGAGTTTATGGAATTCATTTCCCAAATCCATCAGAGTGGTTTTCCACCTAAAAACCGGTCAGGCCAAATCCTAACTCATGCCCTGTCATTTGCCCTGGACTTGCCTCGTCCCCCCCCCTCGACGCCTCCTATCCATCCCGATGCCCTCCTAGGCGGCGGCGCACAAGTTCCCGGATCTGGATCCTCTAACGTTGTGAAGGGAAGTCAGGTATGCTACAGTGTTAGCTAGTGCAAAGCAAAGAAGTAAAGTCAGTGTACTGTAGCAATTATTGTGTTGATTAAATTATAGTAGACACTGTATATAATTACTGTAGACATAAAAAATAATATAAATTTAATTTTATTGTACCAAAATTTTGTTTGTGTGTAATTACTTTGATAGTATACAATATATTTGCAATTTACGAATTAATACAAATTAATTTAGCCTTAATCATATGGATGTGAAAGAGGGAAGTTAGGGAACTGTAGCTTAGCTGACTTCCCTCCCTAACGTTAGAGGATCCAGCTCCCAAGTTCCCTCCCCCCTCCCCCCCCCGGCCAGCGCGAAGCTCCCTCCCCCTCTCCCCTCACCCTCACCGGCCGACGCGTCCACATCCTCTCGCGCGTCCTCCACCCTCTCGTAGCCGGTCGCGGCGGCATGGCGGAGTGAACGGCCGACCTGCAATGACGACGAGGGGCGAGGACGAAGGGCGACAAAGGTGGCGAGCCGTATCACTGTGTCGTCGACGGATCTCTTCTCCCCTGTCACACACAACCCCAAGGTATGGATGGATTGAACCCTAGATTCTTGCCAAGTTGCATGTTTGGTTCTTGTAGTCATGGTGGTTCTTGTAATCTAGTTCACAAGCTATGGATGGTAGAACCCTAAATCCTAATTGAGATTCATTGATACTTTGTTAACAATTCCATCTCTCACTGTACCTTGTTTGGACATGTATGTGTCTCCAAATATATCTCTATACATGTATGTATCTTGCAGCTGTTCAATGGGGTGAAATTCATGAGTACTAAAATCATTAGCTTAACCTGCCCAACATATAAAATAATTGTGAATTTTGTTAGATTTTAGGCTTAGTTGAGAGGTACCAAAATTATAAAATAATGTGGATCTAAACATGCATGCTATACCCAATATGACTCATTTTCTTTTTTCTCAAATTACTCATTTGCCAACTACTTAATTTTACTCTTCCCTCCTTACTACATTTTTCAATTGTCATTTACTTTTTCTTAATATAGATGTCGGAGTTGAATCTTAACACATTGCATAATGATGAGAGGAGGTGGTAAAGAAAGAGGGCAGCAACTGGATTTTTTGTCTCAGTTGTTGCAATGGTTCAACATATTATTTATTGTCGAAGGAGGATTAGAGAGATTGATGATTTTAGTGGGGATGAGGCAGAGATTAGAATTACAAAGAAAATGGTTAGGTTGATTTATCAAGGTTCTAATAATTATTGTTATGATAGGAAATATTGATGGTGGTTGACACTGAAAGAAAATAAATCAGTAAATGATTTAAGGTGTAAACAGTGGTGGAAATATGGACTAGGGTCCCATGATGTTCATTAGTGATGTCTCTCTCCCAAAAGACGATAATATAGCTAAGTTGGGTGAAAAAATTACAGCTGTGCAATTAACAGAATTCTAAACGCACCGCAATGCTAATTATGCTACAAGAAAGTTAGAGACTCAAAAGTATGGACAGTACGCCAAGACAAGTAGACCGTAATCCAGCTGCATCTACTCACTAATCATCTATCTTGAGATATATATCCAGAACATCTCGCAGGTATTAAGTTGCGAGCCCATCCAAAGTGTAAACCCAAAGCAACAGACAACTTCAATAACAAACTTTGCGTAAGGTAAACAATCCTTGCAACCGCAGTTACAAGCACTGTTGTTTTCTCCCTGGTGGCGACAACATATCCCCTAGTCTCATGTTTCCGTCACTCAAGCTAGACATAGGGGGCATGAACCCACAATCAAGCATAAACGCTCCCTCTTGGAGTTACTATCTACTACTTGGCCAAAGCAATTAAAAGCAACGGAGAACATGCGCGAATTACTCAAGAACAAAAAATAAAATGAGAACCAAATATATAACTCATCATAATCTAAACATAATCTCATAATCCATCGGATCCCAGCAAACTCAGCATAGCAACATCAGGAAAAATTACATAGATGCCTTGATTATGTAGGGCAACTCACAAGGGCTAAGAATTAAAGCATAAGATTGGAGAGAAGACATCACATAGCTACTGGTCATGGACCCATGGTCCAAGGGGGACTACTCACGACACATCCGGGAAGCTCTCATGGTGGTTGAGAAGCTCCCGGAGGTCAATCCTCCCTCCGGCAGAGTGCCGGGAAGAGGTCTTCTGGTGCTCCCGATCTTGGAAGCGAGGCGGCGGCGGAACAAAGGTGAAAATCGCGATGCGGGGTTCCTCTCGAGGGTTTCTGGAACAGGGTGTAAATATAGGCCGAAGGGGGGGGGGCACTAGGGGAGGTGGCCCCCGCCCTGGTGGCGGGGCCGCGCCACCTGGCTGCCTGGGTGGGGTCTGGCCCTCCTTCGGTGCTCTGGAAGCTTTCATCAAGCTGTTTTTTTTATATATTTTTGTTGGACTTTTTTGGGCTCTGTAAATATGGAAAAAACCTGCAATTCACAGACATCAACAAACAGGAACTGGCACTGGGTGTACTGAGTTAGTAGCTTAGCCCAAATATGTGTAAAAAGGTATGAAAGTGTAGCAAAACACATAACAATGTCACCCAAATGAGCATGGTACAAACATAAACTATATATACGTTTGGGACGTATCATGGTGCACTGAGCTAGTAGGTTAGTCCAAATATGTGTAAAAAGGTAGAAAAGTGTAGCAAAACACATATCAATGTCACCCAAATGATAATGGAACAAACATAAATTATAGATACGTTTGGGACGTATCAGATTCCGATCTTGGAATCACGGCGGCGGCGAAACAGTGGTGTAAATTGTGGAACGAAGGGCCTCCCGAGGGTTTACGGAACGGGGACTAAGTATAGGAGGAAGGGGACACCAAGGGAGGTCCCACCCCTCCGGGTGGCCTCCTGGCGCGACCTAGGGTGGGGCCGCGCCACCTGGCCGCCTGGAGGGGGGTGTCCCCCTTCGGGCGTCTGGAGTCTTCTGGAACGCTGATTTTTTTATATAATTTTCATGGAATTTTCCGGGCACTGTAAATATGGGTATAAACCTGCAATGCACAGACTTCAGCAGACAAAAGCTGGCACTGGGTGCACTGAGTAAGTCGGTTAGTCCAAATATGTTGAAAAATGTATGAAAGTGTAGCAAAACACATAGCAATATCATCAAATAAACATAGAGCAACCAGAAATTATAGACACGTTTGAGACGTATCAACATCCCCAAGCTTAATTCCTGCTCGTCCTCGAGTAGATAAATGATAATAAAGATAATTTTTGTGGTGACATGCTACCAACATGTAAGAACTTTAAAGTACAGCAAGAAAGATATACAATTCAAGTCAAGTCAACAACAAGCAAGAGTCTATATCTAGTATTGAAAATAGCAATATAAGAATATAAAGGTGCAAGAGCTCTCGCTGTCCGTGACTCGAATATCTCCAAATGATGTTTGCGTGCAAGAAATGGGAGATGGGTTTAGAGCATGAACATACTATATATCTTAGTTGAGAACTCAATCTACTAAAACTTCACGCTTGGTCTCTTTTGGAATCTTATTAGGATTCGTCCCCAGACCACTAGCCAGGCTCAAGTCAAACCGATCCTCCCCTTTTCGACTTTAAGCATTCATGCAATGAATGAGCGCAAGCAAGATAGTTGGAACTTAAATGGAAAAGAGAATAATGATGGGGAAGAAAGACAAAAAGGTGTGTGAAAGGCTCACATCAATGAGGACAATCATAGGCGAGAGAAAGCCTAATGATAGATATGATGTGAGGAATAGAGATTGACATGCAACGGATGCACATATGAGCTATGGTAAGCTCTCCAATGGAACTAGTGGGGTTTATCCAATTTGCTTGCTCAAGAAGACCTACAACTCATTTGAGGAGGCTCATCATTGGAATATACAAGCCAAGTTCTATAGTGTAAGGATCCCCACATAGTTATGCATGAATGATATGAAAATATCTATGGAGTACAAATACTATAAGGAGTACGAGTGTGGATCTTTCAAAAGGAATACTAGTGCTGCCCCCTTCTCTCTTTTTTATTTCTTTTTTCTTTCTTTTGTTTTTGTATTTTTTGTATTTTTGTGCCTCATTGGCTCTTTCTATTTATCTCTCATTTGTCCTCTTTGGGATCTTTTGTTTGTCCTCTTTTGAGATCATTTGTTTGTGTCCTCTTTGGGATCTTTTCCTCACTTTAAGGAAAACACTATATATTTTACAAAGAGTATAGAAGATCTCACACTTTACAAGAAGTACTCAACATAAAGAAAACTGAAAAACTATCATGATGTATGCAAATGTATGCCTCTGCCAATGTAGCAGGATATGCAATGATACTAGTGTGTCATGTAGCAATTATGAGGGCAAGGCCCAACTAGCATGCGGCTTTATGATCAAGCAAAAGCATGTATGACAATGAAGATCAAGTCATGAGAAGATGGATGTTGCATGGAAATGTATCTCAGAAAGGCTATGGAAATTCCTTGTAGTTAGGTATGGTGACTGTTTTGAGGAAGATATAATGAGGCTTATGATGACAAAGCGTATCATGCCAAGGGTTTGTATGCACTGGCAAAGTTTGCACCAAATCTCGAGGTGAGAAAGGGCAATGCATGGTATCGAAGAGGCTAGCAAAGGTGGTGGAAGTGGCAACAATTGAATACTCGCATAGTCAAAAGAACTCATCCACCTATTATCGGTAACTCTCTATCTAATCAAGAGATTCACAAAGATACAAACCCCGAGGAGGAGTGTATGAGGGTTCGGTTATCCTTGCGCATCCTCGACTCATGGTACGTGAGGGTACTATATATATTACTACCCCTCCAGAGGTTATCGATCCATATAGTAGGTAGAGTTCTCAACTAGTCTTTGTAGTTTTCAAAAATAAACACGGATTACCCAAAATACGACACCTATCACTAATAGGCTAAAGCTCTTGATACCAAAAGTTTAAACATTACTCAAACTAGATGATACCCCGCGCGTTGCTACGAGAACTTTTAACAAATAATTTGATGTTTTAAAATATAAAAAACGTAACCCAGTAAAATTTAATTATTTAATATTATTTAGTGTAAAAATCTAAGAAAAATTGATGAAAAACTAAAAATGTGTGTGATTTTTGTTTATTAATTTATTACCTTTAGAATATACCGGTGAAACGATATGAGACCAAAATAACGTTGAATGAAGACACCCTTAGCTAAACCTAAAAAAAATAGCAACTACATATGTGCATTCATAAAAAATGACGCATAAAATTTTTAAAATGTAAGCTAACTTATAATTTAATTTCTATAGAAAATCTATTTTAAATAGTGAGCTTAGTGCATAAATAAGTTAGTAAGATTTTGTGATAGGTTGCATGTATATGCTGATTTAATGAAGCATGTGCATGAAGAGTTAATGGAAAAGAGGTGGACCTACTTGATGATGTGGATAATTTGCATGTCAAGATAAATAGTTTAGTGGGGTTGAACTATTTAGAGTTTATAGATCAATACCTCAAAACTATTGCAAATTACTACTATATTTAAATAGCAACCTCAATTACTTACTCAAGTCAAGACACACTACTCAGTGCAACAGGCCAACTCTCTAAACAAGATAAGCATGATAACTCAAGAGAGTTTCAGAAGCAACAGCCTAAATAAAAACTCTTAAAAAGATAAGCATGAAAACTAAGAGCTAAGCATGAGAGTAGCTATGAAAAGTTAAAGAACACACATCAAAGATAAACATGAAAACCTATGTTGTGTTCTAGGGTGGAGTGGAGCGTGTTTCTCTCCCAAACAATGTAGGCTGGGGTCTAACTTGTTATGAACAACAAGCAAAAGTGAATAAAAACAAAAAATAAATGCAAGATGCTCCAAGCATAGCACATAACATATGAAGTTATAAAAGTATAGTGTGGAGAAGGACGATCTGATGATCGTTGGGGGCATCCCCAAGCTTAGACGCTTGAGTCTCCTTGAATATTTCTTGGGGGTCCATGGGGGCATCCCCAAGCTTGAGTGCTTTACACTCCCGAATCTTCTTTCATCATCTTCCTTCGCACACTTGAAAACTCCCTTCATACGAAACTCATCATAAGCTGATTAGAGGGGTTAATGTCCATAATAAAATATTTTACCTATACTGAAAATAAAGATTTTCAGGAAGAGCTATTATTTTTCAATATTTTCAAAAAAGTTTTTGCAAAGAAAAATCAAGCTTAAGATTTGCAAAACTAAGAAAACGCAAAACGTGGCAGAATCTGTGAAAAATAGACCAGCACGTAGTAAATAATTTTTTCGGGGCACTTCTGCAACTCAAATAAAAACCTGAGAACATATTGCAGAAATTCAATTGTATAGAGCATATTGTCAAAAACATTTAGATCAAAAGGATGATCTGGTGATTTTTATGAATTTTTGCAATGGGGCAAAAGTTTTTGTTTTCTGGACAACATGTCACAACTTTTTGGTTTTTGTTGCCATCGGAGGCTAAATTTGGCACAAAGCTTGAAAGTAAAGATACAATGATATTTCTACAGTAGTACAAACATCAAGACCACTAAAAACCGAAAGTAAAAACAAATTGGGTTGCCTCCCAATAAGCGCTTTATTTTTCCTTTGAGCTAGGCATGATGCAACAAGATCAAGTTTTATCAATATCAAATGAATAGCTTACCCGTGTAACAGACTCAAATGGCAACTTAATCTTATTTCAAGGGAAGTTTTCCATGACCTTCTTGAGAGGGAATTGGAAACTTATATTCCCCTCTTTCATATCAATGATAGCACCAACGGTGCGGAGAAAAGGACGTCCCGAAATAATTGGACATGAGGGGTCACACTCAATGTCCATGACAAGAAAATCAATGTGAACATAATTATCATAGACAACAATAAGAACATCATCAATCCTCCCTAAAGGTTTCTTTACGGAAGAATCAATGAGATGAACACCAAAAGAACATGGCTCAAAACGTTTTAATTCAAGCATATCATATATTCTTTTGGGTAAAACAGAGACACTAGTTCCAACATCACATAAAGCAAAGCAATAGAAATTATTAAATTTAATTTTGACCATAGGATCCCAACCATCTTCTATCTTTATAGGAATAGAAACTTATAACTTAAGTTTCTCCTCCCTAGCTTTGATGAGAACATTGGTAATATGCTCTGTGAAGGCTATGTTAAGTGAACTAGTGTGGGGGTCTTTGGCCATTCTTTGCAGAAAATTGATCACTTCAGGAAGAGTGCAACTATCAAAATCAAGTCCACTACCATTAATCAAAGTGGTAGTGATGTCATCTAAGCTTATTTTCTTTCTTGCTGCTACTATGGGTTCCACTGAAAACACCAAGTTGTGTGACTTCACTAGTCACAACAACAATGACTTTATTAGGACTCCTATTGCTCCACGTGCCACTTCAACACCTTCATATGAAACCAAACCTGTTTTGCTAAATCTTGTTATGAAAGAACAATTCTCCGGTGCTGGAGATGCTGCTGCTTTGTACTTAAATAATTTTTTTGAGCTTTGTGATATGTAAAAGTACAAAGAAGTAGATGGTGACATTGTTAAACTTAAGCTTTTACCCTTCTCTTTGAGAGGAAGAGCTAAGGAGGGGCTTGAATCCTTGCCTAGGAATAGCATAGATTCTTGGGATAAGTGCAAGGATGCTTTTATTGGAAGTACTACCCACCTGATAAAATTATCCAGTTGAGAAGTGATATTATGAATGTTAGACAACTGGATAATGAACACGTTGCCCAAGCTTGGGGGCGTATGAAATCTCTTATTAAGAATTGCCCTACACATGGTTTGACTACTTGGATGGTTATCCATACTTTCTATGAAGGATTGAACTTCACATCGTGGAATCTGTTGGACTCGGTCGCGGGAGGAACCTTCATGTCAACCACACTTGGTGCTTCCACGAAGCTATTGGACGAGATGATGATAAATTATTCTCATTGGCACACCAAAAGATCTCCAACATTTAGGAAGGTAAACTCTATTGAGGAGATCTCCTCTTTAAATGAAAAGGTTGACTTGATTATGTCTCTACTTACTAAGCAAACTCCTATTGATCCTCATGATATTCCTTTAAATTCTTTGGTTGCTCAAGAAAGAGAGTAAGTAGATGTTAATTTTATTTCTAGGCACAACGTCAATAATAATGCTTATAGGAGTAACTTTGGTAGCAACAATTCTAGACCGTTCTCATCCAACAACGATGGGAACAACAACACTTATCCTAGCACCAAAAACTCCATTTGTGAATTAGAGAGCATGCTTAAGGACTTTATCACTTCTCAAAAATTCTTCAATAAGAGTGTAGAAGAGAAATTAGAGAAATTAGATAGTCTCGCTTTGAAGGTAGACAACATAGCTCATGATGTAGAGATGCTTAAAATTAGAACTTCTCCCCTTGAGGAAAGAAAAACGACACCCATGAATGCTATTTAAGTGCAAATTAATGAGAATATTAGAATGCTAACCAAACTTAAGGATAGATGGGCTAGAAAAAAAAGAGGAATATAGGATTAAGAGCCTTCCTACACACACTACTATTGCTAATATACAAGTTGTTGAGGATCTCAAAAAATTTAGCACCCAACACATCCCTAGTCCACCTAATGGACCTATTAATGGTGATGCTAATACCTCAACTTTAGGATAAGAAGGACTCGTGAATTTAGAGACTACCAAGAGAATGAGCTTAGATGAAATAACTACCACTTTAATTAATGGTAGTGAACTTGATTTTGATAATTGTAGTCTTTCTGAACTTATCACTTTTTTGCAAAGAATGGCCAAAGACCCCCACACTAGTTCACTCAACATTGCCTTCACCGAGCATATTACCAATGCTCTTATCAGAGCTAGGGAGGAGAAACTTAAGTTAGAGGTTTCTATCCCTATAAAACTAGAAGATGGTTGGGATCCTATGGTCAAAATCAAATTGAATAATTTCCCTTGATTTGCTTTATGTGATGTTGGAGCTGGTGCCTCCGTTTTACGCAAAAGAATGTAGGATATGCTTGAATTGAAACCTTTTGATCCTTGTTCTTTTGGTGTTCGTCTTGTTGATTCTTCCGTAAAGAAACCTTTGGGAAGGATTGATTATGTTTTTATTATTGTCAATGATAATTATGTTCCCATTGATTTTCTTGTCATGAACATTCAATGTGATCCCTCATGTCCAATTATTTTGGGACGTCCTTTTCTCCGCATTGTTGGTGCTATCATTGATATGAAATAAGGGGCTATAAGATTCCAATTCCCCCTCAAAAAAGGGCATGGAACACTTCCCTCGAAAGAAGATTAAGTTACCTTATGAGTCCGTTACACGGGCGAGCTATTCATTTGAAGTTGACAAAACTTGATCTTTTTGCATCATGCCTAGCTAAAAGGAATAAAAGAAATCACTTATTGGGAGGCAACCTAAAATGTTTTTACTTTCAGTTTTAGTGGTCTTGATGCTTGTTACTATTGTAGCAACATCATTGTATCTTTATTTTCAAGTTTTGTGCCAAGTTTTAGCCTCCGATTGCAAGAAAGATCAAAAGTTGTGATATGCTGTCCAGAAATAGATTCTGTCTACTTGACGGAAAAATTCACGAAAAATCACCAGATCATCTTTTTGATCTGATTTAAAAAAAAATATGCTCTATACAATTGACTTTCTAGCGTCTGTTATGAGTTTTTTGATTTGAGTTGCAGAAGTACCCCGAAAAAATGATTTACTACCTGCTGATTTGTTTTCCATCTTTAAATTCTCCTCTTTAAATGAAAAGGTTGACTTGATTATGTCTCTACTTACTAAGCAAGCTCCTATTGATCCTCATGATGTTCCTTTAAATTCTTTGGTTGCTCAAGAAAGAGAGGAAGTTGATGTTAATTTTATTTCTAGGAACAAATTTAATAATAATGCTTATAGGAGTAATTTTGGTAGCAACAATCCTAGACCATTCCTGTCGTGGTCATACCAAAGGTATACCCTTAAGTATTAGAAATCAAGGGGTACCCTTAGTATCGTGATCTCCCAAGAATAGCCAAGAAAATAAAAAGAAATCACCAAAACATAAAGAGTCTAACAAAAACAGAGGGACATAGGTCACACCGTCTCCGAGAAATCTGTTACTCGGAAGAATGAGATGATCTCCGAGTAATCGGTTACTCAGAGAGCAGATAATCTCCGAGTAATCAGCTACTCGGAAGAGAGAACCGACGAGCTAGTCACTACTCGGAGGAAGGAAGAGCAACGAGCGTGGAGCATTAAAGCCAGAGGCGTTTCTCCTTCTTAATTAGTAGTAATGAGTAGACCATTTCCTGTAATTAGTATAGACGTTTACTCCTGTAATTATGGCCCATTTACTGGGGCGTTGAAGGGGAAGAGGCACACTCTATATAAGCCTCCCCTCGCCCTAGGTTCGGTTACGCGCATATCATTCCTCAAACTCTGAGAAAGAACACCCCAGTCAGCCTGAGACATGACTAAGGTTTTTATCTCTAAGGAGAGGCCTAACCTGTATAATCCCTTTGCGTCAACCTCTCTGCGTACAGATTCATATAGCTCCAAACATCACCCCTATATCTATTGTCAGGATTATATCCACGACAGTTGCCGCCCACCCTGGAAGGACGATGTCTAGAAGCAGGAAGATTAACCAACCTTGCTGAGCAAGAACGCCTAACTGAGTTGGAAAATACCTTAGAGCGTCAGGCCCGAGAGGTTGCTCGTCTCAAGCAAAGCAGAACCAGTCGGTGATACGTCCCAAACGTATCTATAATTTCTGCTTGCTCCATGCATGTTTTGTGTGATATTGCTATGATCTAGATACACTTTCATACACTTTTGATCATATTTGGAATAACCTATTAATTCAGTGCACCCCAGTGCCAGTTTCTGTTTTCTGCTATTTTTCTATTTCAGTTTTCCTCCATATTAAAAGTACTCCAAAAATTCGGTAAAAATCAGATAAAAAAAATCAGCGTGAAGGAACCTTCCGGAGTCCCGAAGGGGGACCAGGTGGGACCCACCAGGGGCCGAGGCGGCCACCTGGCGGGACCTAGGGCTTGGCCGCGCCAGGGGGGCGCCTGGACCCCTGGTGGCCTCCTGGCTGCCCCCCTTCGCCTATATATCTCCCGTGACGTGAAACTTCCGAGGAGAGAACCCTTTTTCGCGATCTCGCCTCTGTTCTGCCGCCGCCACGCTTCCAAGATCGGGAGCACCTGCAGACTCCTTCCCGGCACCCTACCGGAGGGAGGATCGACCTCTGGGAGCTTCCCCTCCACCATGGACGCTTCCCGGATGTGCCGTGAGTAGTTTCCTTTGGACCATGGGTCCGTGATCAGTAGCTATGTGATGTTCTCCCCCCTCTTTGTTCTTCATGGTTTAGACTTCGTGAGCTGCCCTACATGATCGAGGCACATATGTAATCTTTCTGCTGTTGCTATGCTGAGTTTTATGGGATCTGATGGATTATTAGATTATGTTCAGATTGTGACAGAGTAATATATTTGGTTCTTATCTTTTATATATTTTTCCTAAGTAATTCTTGCATGTTCTCCGTTGCTGTTTATTGCTTTGGCCAAGTAGTAGGTAGTAACTCCAAGAGGGAATGTTATTCTCGATTGTGGGTTGATGCCCCCTGATGACGCGCTTGAGTGACAAACATGATTCTAGGGGATATGCTGTTGCCACAAGGGGAAAACAACGGTGCTTGTAACCGCGGTTGCAAGGATTATTTACGTTACGCAAAATTCTTTTTTATGCAGTTGTCTGTTGCTTTGGGTTTACACTTTGGGTTGGGCTCACAACTTAATACCAGCGAGATGTTATGGATAGATATCTCAAGGTGGATGATTAGTAGTAGATGCAGATTGATTTCGGTCTGCTTATTTTGGCGTACTGCCCATGCTTTTGAGTCTCTTCCTTTCTTTTGTAGCATAGTTAGCATTACGGTGCGTTTATCATCCTGTCAATTGCCCATCTGTAATTTTTTTACCTCGCATAGCAGTTTTATCGTCTTTTGGGAGAGAGACATCACTAGTGAACATCACGGGACCCCGGTCCATATTCTCATCATTATTTACATGCTTATTTACTTTTCTGCTTTTACTTTCAGTTGCTATCATTATCATTATCCCTTGTGTTTGATCCTTTGTAAACAACAAGACCGCAGAGATTGAAAACCTCTCTGAACTTCGTTGGGAGCAAAGTTATTTGTGTCTTTGTGCAGGTCCAGGTCAAGGAAGGAACTTTTGTCTAAAACGGTGCCTTTGTTTCCTTGCCACCTACTTATCATTGTCGGAGTCCTACTGGTCGATACTCAACCTTGGTATCTTCACCAAGGGAAACTTCCGCTACGCTGGATCTCACCTTCCACTTGGGGTAACCAACGAAGGGCGAGAAATAATTATCCTCTCTCGCGTATTGATACACAAGATAATACTCGCCCCTCGTTGGTTACCCCAAGTGGAAGGTGAGATGTAGCGTAGCGGAAAATTTTCCTTAGCGAAGATGCTAAGGTTGAGTATCGGACCAGTAGGACTCCAAGATCGACAAGTAGGTGGTGAAGTGAACAATGACGCCGTTTACAACCTAGGTTGCTAACTTCACCTGGACCTGCAGACACAACAAATAGCTTTGCTCCCAACGAGTACAAAGGAGTTGTCAATTCCTCCAGCCTTGTTGTTTACAAAGGATAAAACACACAGGATAATAATAATAGTGATAGCTACGGAAAAGTAAATACTAAAAGTAAATTGAAGATGTAAACAGTATTGGAAATATGGACCGGGGTCCTATGATGTTCACTAGTGATGTCTCTCTCCCAAAGACGATAAAATAGCCATGCGAGGTAAACAAATTACAGCTGGCAAATTGACATGATTATGTGCGCAAACCAATGCTAATTATGCTATAAAGAAAGGAAGAGGCTCAAAAGCATGGGCAGTACGCCAAGACAAGTAGACCGAAATCCATCTGCATCTACCTACTAATCATCCACCTTGAGATATCTATCCATAACATCTCGCTGGTATTAAGCTGCGAATCCCACCCAAAGTGTAAACTCAAAGCAACAGACAACTCCATTAAAGAACTTTGCGTAAAGTAAACAATACTTATACCCGCAAGTACAGGCACCGTTGTTTTCCCCCTTGTGGAAACAACACATCCCCTAGACTCATGTTTCTGTCACTCAAGCTAGTCATCGGGGGGCATGAACCCACAATCATGCATAACGCTCCCTTTTGGAGTCACTACCTACTACTTGGCCAAAGCAATAAACAGCAACGGAGAACATGCAAGAATTACTCAAGAACATAAATATAAAAGAAGAGAATCAAATATATAACTCAAACACAATCTGAACATAATCTCATAATCCATCGGATCCCAGCAAACTCAGCATAGCAACAACAGAAAGATTACATAAGTGCCTCGATCATGTAGAGCAGCTCACGAGGTCTAATCCATGAAGAACAAAGAGGGGAGGAGAACATCACATAGCTACTGATCATAGACCTTGTCGGGACCCGGAATATGCGTATGTAATTCCAGTCACAACTCAATCACATGGAGAGCCGAGAGCCGTACCCACTTGTCTAAGCGGACAAGGCCAAGAACAGAACACTCTCGGAAAGCATCGTACGTGAGGGGCATCCCATCCAGGTCAGATGATCAACTGAGATGGGTCCTCATCGCCCGCTCACAAGTCTAAATGATTATGGGTGGTGAAATCCCATACTCATAGACAAGTCGCCTCAACCATGTTGTCGATTGAATCATAACCCTTACATAAAAAAACTCCAGCCCGATCACGTAGTCGGGGTCTAGGGCGGGCTCGATCATACAAAAAAGTGTGCACGTGACAGAGTCACGAGCAATCGCATCGCTATGCCCCAAGCTGCGCACATCTAAGGGCCACTTGGTGTATAAAAGACCGCCAGCCAGATCACAACTAAGGTCTCGAAAACCCATACTAAGACATGCATGTTATAAACATACACGCATCACACATTCCTAGTATGAACAACAGGTATCATCACATAACTCTACAAAGTGTATCTTTATTGACTTACACATAGAGCATACAAAGAACACATGTCTGTGATCATTATTACATCATACAACGGAAGCAAATTAGGTCTGAGTATAGACAAGTTTAACAAAGGGCTTAGAGAAGCCTTGTAAACATACATGCCCTTCCACGAGGGACCAGACTGCTGTCTGGAACTATACTACCAAGGTCAACGTCGAGCTTCACGAAGTTGACTCCATCGGGGTCCGGGTTCTCATCTAAAACATAGAATAAGCAAACGTGAGTACAAAGTCGTACTCAGCAAGTCTTACATCAGAACTACACTACTCATGCTCAAGTTTAAAGGTCAACATGAAGAAGTGTCAGCTTTGACTTGGCTAGTCATGTACTACGAGTACCAGACTTGAGGTAAGAAGCGTACACGAGTCCACTACCAAGTCTCCAACCAATACACCACTATGGATACTTCCTCGACTTCCCCACGAGTAAGCACGCAAAAGCACTCACACTTATCTTGCGAGTTTTATAAGTATCCATTCAAGTTGTCTATGATCAAGTAAAGGTCTCCAAGTAGTCCATAACCGCGGACATGGCTATTCGAATAGTTCATTAACCCTGCAGGGGTGTACATCTTCACACGCGTGTCATCACTTATCGCCTCATTCTTTTCACCCTTCAAGCGGGTGTCGGACGTGGATGAAACCAAGGCACTAACCTCACGTCACCTTCTCTAATCCAGGAGTCGACTACCTGAGTTTGTCACCGCTTGAGAGTCCGGCCGGTTCCACGAAACGGACTCAGATAATGCAAGGGACCGAGACACCACCTTTGACAGATGGTTTCACTGCCTCACAGGTCCACCCACATATCTATGGTTAAGTCAAATGAAAAGCCCGAATCTAGTGTGACTCCTGGACCGGATTCAGGAACGTAAAGAGGCCAAACGGGGCTCCCATAAAACCCTACATGTGGTCATACTCTTTGTCTTGCATCACAAAACATGAACTCGGGGCCTAGGGCAGTGTTCAACGAGACAACCCACTGTGTACACCTACACAGCCTCTCATCGTTCACCTTTGCTTAGGGTGGATTCACCAACACGTTATCATCAGCATCACTGTGTTCATTCCATCCCGACTCACAATCATAACATCCTCATTGTATCACTAAGAAGCAAAAAGCACTAACAGTTGCAGGGGCCACATGCTCATCATTCAACTCCTAAATCTGCTAGGATTGTGGTTTGCTTAATACGGTGACAAAATGATAGGTCATGCATCGGAATGGGTTCAACTATGCGAAAGAACGTGTCTCGGTGATCTCCTAAACATGCATAAGCGAGACTGAGAGGGAATTAGGATTTTATAGACATGATCAATGGGGCTTGCTTGCCTTGCTGACGATACATGGGTCTTAACGGTGGTCTTCTTCTTCGGGGGTGATCACCGTCTCGGAACGTCTGTCATCGGAGGCAATCATCAACAAGGGGGGACAACTTGGGAAGTAAAATTCACATACACATGATAAGGTTGTCCATGATGTGAAGGGTACTGGTTTGTGGCAAATTCAGTTTAATTGAAGTGTATTGCAATGGATTTGCAAATTCAAACTCCAAATTCAAATTCAAATTAAGTCATATACATGTTTGCTTCTGTTCACCCATTTTAAAATGGTCACACATAAAAACAAATTGCATATTCTTAATCCTTGCATTTTTCTGATAATTGTTCATATATTATTTATTAAATTTGGAGTTCATATGAATTAGTTATGATTTTCCAAAGTTTAATTGATTTTCTGGATTTTTCTCTGTTTTCTTTAATTCTTTTATTTTCTGGAAATTTGTTTATTGCATCAGCATGATGCAATGCTGACGTCACAAGGGAGCTGATATGTGGGGCCAGGGTGTCAGCCTCAGGGGGGTTAATCCCTCTGTTTAATTAAAATTTGATTTGATTTGGGGGGGGGGGGGCTGGCCCCACCTGTCAGTGAGTGATTAGGGGGGATTAAGCCCTAATCTCTCTGACGTGTGGGCCTCGCCGGAATCCGGCCGACGGCGACCTCTGTAGGCGGCGGCGCCCACTGGAGAGAGGCCCTCCGGCCTCGGCATGGCACGGGAAAGGCGCCAAACTGCCTCCCATGCTCGTGCGCATCACAGGGATGCCAAGGGCAGGCACGGGGGCGTCGGGAGCACGCCGTTTGAGCAACGGGGCGCGGCGGCCTCCCACTGCTCCGGTGGAGCTTGGCGTAGGAGACGCGGGGAGGAGAGGGAAATAGGTGGGGAAGTGCGCCGGCTCACCTAGGATGCAGCAGAGGGGTCGGGGACGCTGGAGCTGCAGCGGGACGGCGGCAATTGCTCGCTGGAGTGAGGGGCCGGGGCGGAAGGAGTTGGAGCTAGCGTCGTCTTCGAAGCCGCTCCGCTTGAATTGGAGGGCCGAGGCGATGTGGAGCTCCACGGCGGACGTCAGGGACACGGTGGCGATGCTTGGGTCGGCCGGTGGCCGCGCAAACCGAAGATGGCGGCGAGGTCAGGCGCTCGGGCGTGTGCGAGATCTCGGAGGAGAGGGAGCCAGAGGAAGAAGAGAGAGGAGGGAAGGGTTGCGGGGCTTCCAGGCGTCGCGGTGGCGTGGAGGTGAGGCACGGGGAGCAGCTGCGTGGCCTTGGCGGCCACGACGGCCACGACATGCCGGGCACGCAGCTGTGTGCTCGTGCCCGGGGAAGATGACAAGGGTGCCGGGGTGGGCTAGGCCTGGCTCCTGCTAGTTGGGCCCAAGCCAGGTAAGGACTCTTTCCTTTTTTTCTTTTTTTCTTTATTTCTGTTATTTGTTTTTCTCTGGTAAAAATACCATAGCATTTTATAAAAAAATGCCCAAATATTTTTAAAAACCCTAGGTGGCCAGTAGCAAGCCACTTGTAGAATTTGAGCATTTTTGAAATTCAAAACATTTGAATTTCAAATCAAATAGGGTCAAATTTAATTTCTAGGGCACATTTTGAATTTTTGAATATTCCATGGGCATGGGAAAGAATCCAAACCACTTTTAAAATGATCACCATCATTTATAGAAATTTTCAAAATATTCAAATGATTTTTGGAAAAAGATTTTTATCTGGCCATTTGAATTAATTTCTCAGGGCTTTCTTTTCCCAATTTTTAATTTCTGTTTGAAATTTTCTTCATGATGCAAAGGAGCAACAAGCCCTAGCACTTACCCTAGTTAGGGTTCTGACAACTCGCCCCCACTCAAAAGAATCTCGTCCCGAGATTCAGAAGTCGTCGGGAGGAAGGTGGGGTACTCGGCACGGA
Organism: Bromus sterilis; assembly: GCA_950022295.1. NCBI lineage: Eukaryota > Viridiplantae > Streptophyta > Magnoliopsida > Poales > Poaceae > Bromus > Bromus sterilis. The sequence continues at coordinate 413,319,752 of OX465595.1, read as the reverse complement.
GGCGGTCTTCTCTTTCCCAGGTTGCTTCTTTCTCGGAGTGATGTGACCATTGCACTTTGAGGAACTTGATCTTCTGACGACGAGTGACACGCTCTGCAGAATCAAGAATACGAACAGGGTACTCTCGATAAGAAAGGTTATCTTGGAGATCAAGCGTTTCATGGTCGACTTCGCGGATGGGGTCCTTGAAGCAACGCCTGAGTTGTGACACATGGAACACGTCATGTACTCAAGAAAGGTGCGGGGGTAGTTCAAGTTGGTAGGAAACTTCTTCACGTTTAGCTAGAATGCGGAAGGGTCCGATGTAACGTGGGGCCAACTTGCCTTTGATACCGAATCGTTGGGTTCCCTTCAGAGGAGTAACCCGAAGGTAAGCCTTCTCATCAATATTGTAGCTCTCCTCTCTATGATGACGATCATAGTAGCTCTTTTGACGAGATTGAGCGGCTTTCAATCGATCACGAACAATGCAAACTTGTTCTTCTGCTTCCTTGATCATATCCGGTCCAAGGAGTTGTCTTTCACTGGTTTCTGACCAGTTTAGGGGTGTTCGACATCGTCGGCCATAGAGGAATTCAAAAGGAGCCATGTTCAGACTAGATTGATAGCTATTGTTATAAGCAAATTCGGCAAATGGAAGAGATTTCTCCCAATTCTTTCCGAAAGAGATAACACAAGCTCTGAGCATGTCTTCCAAGATTTGATTAACCCTTTCAACTTGACCGCTAGATTGAGGATGGAAAGCTGTACTAAAGGAGAGATGAGTTCCCATAGCATTTTGAAAACTTTCCCAGAATCTAGAGGTGAAAAGGCTACCACGATCAGAATTGATTTCCAAAGGAACACCGTGAAGAGACACGATTCTAGAGACATACAAGTCCGCCAACTGACTAGCAGTTAAAGACTCGCGAACTGGAAGGAAGTGAGCAACTTTGGAAAGTCGATCAATGACAACGAAGGCGGCTTTCCTTTCTGGGTTTTTGGAAAGCCGGTGATGAAATCCATACCGACCTTGTCCCATTTCCACTCGGGAATAGACAATGGTTGAAGAGTACCAGCAGGTCTTTGGTGTTCTGCCTTAATGCGACGACAAACATCACATTCGGCAACAAATTGTGCAATGTCTCTCTTCATCCGGGTCCACCAAAATCTCTGGCGTAGATCTTGGTACATTTTTGTGCTACCGGGATGAATGGAGAGGGGAGTGTCATGAGGTTCCTTAAGGATCAGCTTCCTTAGGTCTTCATTTTCAGGAACTACTAAACGATTTTCAAAGAATATCGTTCCTTGATCATTTGCAGAGAAACATTTAGCAACTCCGCCAACAATGTTCTGCTTGATCTCTTGAATACTACTATCTTGTTTCTGGGCGGATATGATTTGATCCTCAAGGGTTAGTTTCGCCACCAAGTTGAAAAGAGATCCACAAGGAACTATCTCAAGATTGAACTTGCGAAATTCCTCATGAAGAAGTGGTTGATACTGTTGTAACATGAGGTTGTTACAATACGACTTACACCTTAGTGCATCAGCCATGACATTGGCCTTGCCTGGGGTGTAAGAAATTCCTAAGTCATAATCTTTTATCAACTCAATCCAGCGTCTTTGCCTGAGATTAAGATCTGGCTGGGTGAAAATATATTTGAGGCTTTGGTGATCAGAATAGATCTCACAACGATTACCAAGGAGGTAATGTCACCAAGTCTTCAGGGCATGAACTACGGCAGCGAGTTCAAGATCATGGGTAGGATAGTTCTCTTCATGTGGACACAACTGGCGTGAAGCATAAGCTACCACATGTTTATCTTGCATAAGTATGCATCCTAACCCTTGCCGTGAAGCATCACAAAAGATCTCGAAATCCTTCTTGGTGTCTGGAGGCGCAAGTACGGGTGCAGAAGTCAATCTTATTTTTAGCTCTTGAAAGCTTTCCTCGCACTTGGGAGTCCATTCGAATTTCTTATCGTTCTTGAGGACTTCAGTCAGAGGCTTTGCAACTTTAGAAAAGTTCTCGACGAAGCGGCGACAATAGCTTGCTAGGCCAAGAAAACTCCTAACTTGCTTAACCGATTCAGGTGGAGTCCAGTCACGGACGGCCTGAACTCTCTCGGGATTGACAGCAATGCCTTTCACAGAAATCACGTGGCCTAAGTAGATCACTTCTGGTAGCCAAAATTCACACTTGGAGAACTTGGCATAAAGGCGATGCTCTCGAAGTTTCATCAATACCAACCTAAGATGTTCTGCGTGCTCTTCTTCGTTCTTCGAGTAGATGAGAATGTCATCAAGATAAACCACAACAAATTTATCTAGGTACTCCATGAAGATCGAATTCATTAAGTGCGAGAATGTGGCGGGGGCATTGGTTAAACCGAAGGACAAGACGGTGTACTCGTAAAGACCATATCGAGTAGTAAAAGCCCGTTTTGGGAATGTCCTCGTTTCGGATTTTGATTTGATGATAGCCTAATCTCAAATCCATCTTGGAGAAGACAGAGGATCCAGCAAGTTGATCATAAAGATCATTGATCCTGGGCAGTGGGTACTTGTTCTTTATCGTCGCTAGATTTAGCGGGCGATAGTCTACGCACATCCTTTATGTTCCATCTTTCTTCGTTACGAACAGAACGGGGCAACCCCATGGCGACGAGCTAGGGCGGATGAAGCCTTTTGCCAACGAAGCATCAAGTTGGGTTTTTAGCTCAGCTAACTCATGTGGGGCCATTCTATATGGACGTCTCTAAATTGGGGCTGTGCCTGGTATAAGATCCACTATGAATTGTACACATCTGTCAGGTGGCATTCCTGGTAGCTCTTCAGGAAAGACATCCGGGAAGTCACGAACCACCGGAACATCTTCAAGGTCTGGAAGGGGAAGCACATTCAAAGTATGCATCTGGATTCTAGAGCTTGGTGATGTGTAGTCAATGATATGGCCTGAAGGATGGGTGAGTTTGACTGACTTGGCTTTACAATCAAGGAAAGCATTCTGCCTTGATAACCAATCCATTCCTAGGATGACATCAATGTACGAAGACTTGAGGGCTATAAGAGAAGCAAGGAATACTAAACCCTCAATTGCAATTTGATTGCCATGGCTTACTCTATTAGTTTGCCATTTGGAACCAGGAGTTTGAATGATCATTGGAGAAAACATTTCTTCAAAAGGAAATTCATGACGAAGTGCATAACTCTCCGACATGAATGAATGAGAAGCTCTTGGATCGAAAAGAACGGAGGCGGGAACATGATTGACTGGGAGTGTGCCAAGAATGACGTCAGAAGTAGCAGTGGTGTCCTCAACTGAGATTTGGTTCACATATCCACTACTTGTGACTGAGAGCTTTGCTGGGATGGTTTTGGTGGTTGATTTCTTTGAAGGCTTATGACTAGGTCTACGTGGTGCCACCAACACTGTAGGGCATTGTCGGAAGTAATGGCCTGTCAGACCACACGTGAAACACATCCTGCCTGAATTGATGGGAGCAGGATTACTTGAGTGCACACTATCATTCCTGGGAGGAACAATGTGTTGAGGTGGATGGTATATATTGGATGGTGGTCTCTGAAGAAAGTTTTGAGGTATGGCACTAGTTGGGATCCATATTCTGCGTTTCTGAGGGGCTGAACTTGAAGAAGGAGCAAGCTCAAGAGCATGCTTGCGAGACTCTTCGAACACTTCATTGCCATGCTCAACTCTGAAGGATCTGTTGAATAAATCCTCAAAGGTGGAAAATTCAAGGAGGTTGAGATCATGGCGAAGGATGGGGCTAAGTCCCTTACGGAACCTTGCCTGCTTTCTGGCATCGGTGGTGATCTCATCTTGGGCTTAACGAGCAAGACGGTTGAACTCCGTCACATACTCATGAATGGACATCTCTCCTTGAGTTAGATTGCAGAACTCTTCCTTCTTGCGCTCCATCAACTCATCCAGAATGTGGTACCCTCGAAAGGCAACACAGAACTCCTGCCAAGTCACTAGGTGACCATCAGGCTGCATCGCAACTGGGGCCATTCTATATGGACGTCTCGAAATTGGGTCTGTGCCTGGTATAAGATCCACTATGAATTCTACACATATGTCAGGTGGCATTCCTGGCAGCTCTTCAGGAAAGACATCCGGGAAGTCACGAACCACCGGAACATCTTCAAGGTATGGAAGGGGAAGCACATTCAAAGTATGCATCTGGATTCTAGAGCTTGGTGATGTGTAGTCAATGATATGGCCTGAAGGATGGGTGAGTTTGACTGACTTGGCTTTACAATCAAGGAAAGCATTCTGCCTTGATAACCAATCCATTCCTAGGATGACATCAATGTCCGAAGACTTGAGGACTATAAGAGAAGCAAGGAATACTAAACCCTCAATAGCAATTTGATTGCCATGGCTTACTCTATTAGTTTGCCATTTGGAACCAGGAGTTTGAATGATCATTGGAGAAAACATTTCTTCAAAAGGAAATTCATGACGAAGTGCATAACTCTCCGACATGAATGAATGAGAAGCTCTTGGATCGAAAAGAACGGAGGCGGGAACATGATTGACTGGGAGTGTGCCAAGAATGACGTCAGAAGTAGCAGTGGTGTCCTCAACTGAGATTTGGTTCACATATCCACTACTTGTGACTGAGAGCTTTGCTGGGATGGTTTTGGTGGTTGATTTCTTTGAAGGCTTATGACTAGGTCTACGTGGTGCCACCAACACTGTAGGGCATTGTCGGAAGTAATGGTCTGTCAGACCACACGTGAAACACATCCTGCCTGAATTGCTGGGAGCAGGATTACTTGATTGCACACTATCATTCCTGGGAGGAACAATGTGTTGAGGTGGATGGTATATATTGGATGGTGGTCTCTGAAGAAAGTTTTGAGGTATGGCACTAGTTGGGATCCATATTCTGCGTTTCCGAGGGGCTGAACTTGAAGAAGGAGCAAGCTCAAGAGCATGCTTGCGAGACTCTTCTAACACTTCATTGCCATGCTCAGCTCTGAAGGATCTGTTGACTTAATCCTCAAAGGTGGCAAATTCAAGGAGGTTGAGATCATGGCGAAGGATGGGGCTAAGTCCCTTACGGAACCTTGCCTGCTTTCTGGCATCGGTGGTGATCTCATCTTGGGCATAACGAGCAAGACGGTTGAACTCCGTCACATACTCATGAATGGACATCTCTCCTTGAGTCAGATTGCAGAACTCTTCCTTCTTGCGCTCCATCAACTCATCCAGAATGTGGTACCCTCGAAAGGCAACACAGAACTCCTGCCAAGTCACTAGGTGACCATCAGGCTGCATTGCAACATAGTTCTCCCACCATTCAGCAGCAGCATCTTCCAGAAAGTATGCCGCGAATATAACTCGATCATTGGGAGCAACATGTGCCGTGTCAAGCTTATGCTCGATGAAACGGAGCCAATCATCAGCTTCAAGGGGCTCAGAAGTCCTGAATGCTCACAACCACATTGCAATGACGTGAGGAAATATGCTCGATGAGCTCCATAAGGCGTGTTTGATCACGTCGATTCTTCTCAGCTTCCATCATGATTTTCGTCGCAGAAGGCGGTGGTGGAGGTGCATCATCATTTCGATTCCGATCACGGTCTCGATTGCGACGAACAACACTACGAGTTCCACCTAACATCCTGTGTGATAAAGATCAACAATCAGAACATGTTGTATGATGGAATCAAAGACAAGAAGGACATGACGAAGACGGAAAAGATTTTAATGCAAAGGCAAAGATTCATTGAAAACGGGATAAATCAGGCAGCATAACGGCTACACCGGGATGGAAAACAAGACAACCTCGAGGATATTGGACAGAACTTTCTCAAGGAACTCAAAACACGGAGACTCTGGATGACCACAACAATCCTACGGCTACAAGGAAGCACTCAACGAGATGTTCTAGGAAGACATAGATGAGCCTAGTCCTATCATCTCGTAGAAAAGATAAGGGTGACTCAGAACTCAGATCGATGGGGGTAAGGAGAAAAAGAAGCCTTACGTTGTTCCCTTATATACCCAATTAACTATATAACTATAGAATGCTAGACTCGGCTTCGACCAAGGGTTGAATAATCCTATAGACAGTCCTGCTCTGATACCAAGTCTGTCGGGACCCGAAATATGCGTATGTAATTCCAGTCACAACTCAATCACAAGGAGAGCCGAGAGCCGTACCCACTTGTCTAAGCAGACAAGGCTAAGCACAGAACACTCTCGGAAAGCATCGTACGTGAGGGGCATCCCATCCATGCCGGATGATCAACTGAGATGGGTCCTCATCGCCCGCTCACAAGTCTAATTATGGGTGGTGAAATCCCATACTCATAGACAAGTCGCCTCAACCATGTTGTCGATTGAATCATAACCCTTACATAAACAAACTCCAGCCCGATCACTTAGTCGGGGTCTAGGGCGGGCTCGATCATACAACAAAGTGTGCACGTGACAGAGTCACGAGCAATCGCATCGCTATGCCCCAAGCTGCGCACATCTAAGGGCCACTTGGTGTATAAAAGACCGCCAGCCAGATCACAACTAAGGTCTCGAAAACCCATACTAAGACATGCATGTTATAAACATACACGCAGCACACATGCCTAGTATGAACATCATGTATCATCACATAACTCTACAAAGTGTATCTTTATTGACTTACACATAGAGCATACAAAGATCACATGTCTGTGATCATCATTACATCATACAACGGAAGCAAATTAGGTCTGAGTACAGACAAGTTTAACAAAGGGCTTAGAGAAGCCTTGTAAACATACATGCCCTTCCACGAGGGACCAGACTGCTGTCTGGAAATATACTACCAAGGTCAACGTTGAGCTTCACGAAGGTGACTCCATCGGGGTCCGGGTTCTCATCTAAAACATAGAATAAGAAAACGTGAGTACAAAGTCGTACTCAGCAAGACTTACATCAGAACTACACTACTCATGCTCAAGTTTCAAGGTAAAGGAGGTGGGGTTCAACATGAAGAAGTGCCAGCTTTGACTTGGCTAGTCATGTACTACGAGTACCAGACTTGAGGTAAGAAGCGTACACGAGTCCACTACCAAGTCTCCAACCAATACACCACTATGGATACTTCCTCGACTTCCCCACGAGGAAGCACACCATAGCACTCACACTTATCTTGCGAGTTTTATAAGTATCCATTCAAGTTGTCTATGATCAAGTAAAGGTCTCCAAGTAGTCCATAACCGCGGACACGGCTATTCGAATAGTTCATTAACCCTGCAGGGGTGTACATCTTCACACGCGTGTCATCACTTATCGCCTCATTCTTGTCACCCTTCAAGCGGGTGTCGGACGTGGATGAAACCAAGGCACTACCCTCACGTCACCTTCTCTAATCCAGGAGTCGACTACCTGAGTTTGTCACCGCTCGAGAGTCCGGCCGGTTCCACGAAACAGACTCAGATAATGCAAGGGATCGAGACGCCACCTTTGACAGATGGTTTCGCTGCCTCACAGGTCCACCCACATATCTATGGTTAAGTCAAATGAAAAGCCCGAATCTAGTGTGACTCCTGGACCGGATCGGGTACGTAAAGAGGCCAAACGGGGCTCCCATAAAACCCTACATGTGGTCATACTCTTTGTCTTGGATCACAAAACATGAAATCGGTGCCTAGGGCAATGTTCAACGAGACAACCCACTGTGTACTCCTACACAGCCTCTCATCATTCACCTTTGCTTAGGATGGATTCACCAACACGTTATCATCAGCATCACTGTGTTCATTCCATCCCGACTCACAATCATAACATCCTCATTGTATCACTAAGCAGCAAAAAGCAGTAACAGTTGCAGGGGCCACATGCTCATAAATCAACTCCTAAATCTGCTAGGATTGTGATTTGCTTAATACGGTGACAGAATGATAGGTCATGCATCGGAATGGGTTCAACTATGCGAAAGAATGTGTCTCGGTGATCTCCTAAACATGCATAAGCGAGACTAAGAGGGAAGTAGGATTTTATAGACATGATCAATGGGGTTTGCTTGCCTTGCTGACGATACATGGGTCTTAACGGTGGTCTTCTTCTTCGGGGGTGATCACCGTCTCGGAACGTCTGTCATCGGAGGCAATCATCAACACGGGGGGACAACTTCGGAAGTAAAATGCACATACACATGATAAGGTTGTCCATGATGTGAAGGCTACTAGTTTGCGGCAAATTCAATTTAATTGAAGTGTATTGCAATGGATTTGCAAATTCAAACTCCAAATTGAAATTCAAATTAAGTCATATACACGTTTTCTTCTGTTCACCCATTTTAAAATGGTCAAACATAAAAACAAATTGCATATTCTTAATCCTTGCATTTTTTTGATAATTTTTTATATATTATTTATTAAATTTGTAGTTCATATGAATTAGTAATGATTTTCCAAAGTTTAAATTGATTTTCTGGATTTTTCTGTGTTTTCTTTAATTCTTTTATTTTCTGGAAATTTGTTTATTGCATCAGCATGATGCAATGCTGACGTCACAAGGGAGCTGACATGTGGGGCCAGGGTGTCAGCCTCAGGGGGGTTAATCCCTCTGTTTAATTAAAATTTGATTTGATTTGGGGGGGGGGCTGGCCCCACCTGTCAGTGAGTGATTAGGGGGGGGGGGATTAAGCCCCTAATCTCTCTGACGTGTGGGCCTCGCCGGAATCCGGCCGGCGGCGACCTCTGTAGGCGGCGGCACCCACTGGAGAGAGGCCCTTCGGCCTCGTCTTGGCACGAGAGAGGCGCCAAACTGCCTCCCATGCTCGTGCGCATCACAGGGATGCCAAGGGCATGCATGGGGGCGTCGGGAGCACACCGTTTGAGCAATGGGGCGCGGCGGCCTTCCACTGCTCCGGTGGAGCTTGGCGTAGGAGACGCGGGGAGGAGAGGGAAATAGGTGGGTAAGTGTGCCGGCTCACCTAGGATGCAGTAGAGGGGTCGGGGACGCTGGAGCTGCAGCGGGACGACGGCAATCGCTCGCCGGAGTGATGGGGCCGGGGCGGAAGGAGTTGGAGCTAGCGTCATCTTCGAAGCCGCTCCGCTCGAATTGGAGGGCCGAGGCGATGTGGAGCTCCACGGCGGACGCCAGGGACACAGTGGCGATGCTTGGGTCGGCCGGTGGCCGCGCAAACCGAAGACGGCGGCGAGGTCAGGCGCTCGGGCGTGTGCGAGATCTCGGAGGAGAGGGAGCCAGAGGAAGAAGAGAGAGGAGGGAAGCGATGCGGGGCTTCCAGGCGTCGCGGTGGCGTGGAGGTGAGGCACGGGGAGCAGCTGTGTGGCCTTGGCGGCCACGACGGCCACGGCATGCCGGGCACGCAGCTGTGTGCTCGTGCCCGGGGAAGATGACAAGGATGCCGGGGTGGGCTGGGCCTGGCTTCTGCTAGTTGGCCCCAAGTCAGGTAAGGACTCTTTCCTTTTTTTCTTCTTTTCTTTATTTCTGTTATTTTTTTTGGTCTGGTAAAAATACCATAGCATTTTATAAAAAAAATGCCCAAATATTTTCAAAAACCCTTGGTGGCCAGTAGCAAGCCACTTGTAGAATTTGAGCATTTTGAAATTCAAAACATTTGAATTTCAAATCAAATAGGGTCAAATTTAATTTCCAGGGCACATTTTGAATTTTTGAATACTCCATGGGCATGGGAAAGAATCCAAACCACTTTTAAAATGATCACCATCATTTATAGGAATTTTCCAAATATTCAAATGATTTTTTGAAAAATATTTTTATCTGGCCATTTGAATTAATTTCTCAGGGCTTTCTTTTCCCAATTTTGAATTTTTGTTTGAAATTTTCTTCATGATGAAAAGGAGCAACAAGCCCTAGCACTTACCGTAGTTGGGGTTCTGACAGACCCATGGTCCAAGGTGGACTACTCACGGTTCATCCGGGAAGCATCCATGGTGGTGGAGAAGCTTCTGGAGGTGGTTCCTCCCTCTGGTAGGGTGCCGGGAAGAGGTCTTCTGGTGCTCCCGATCTTGGAAGCGCGGCGACGGCGGAACAGAGGAGAGATCGCGAACAAGGGTTCCGTCCCCGAGGGTTTCTCGTCACGGGGAATAAATAGGCGAAGGAGGGCAGCCAGAGGTGGGCCAGGGGCTCCACGCGCCCCCTGGCGCGGCCAGGGGTGGGGCCGCACCCTTTGGCCACCTGGGCCCCCCTGGCCCCCCTCGGCTCCCACTTTGGCTCTTCTGGAAGGTTCCCGTATGCTGATTTTTCCTATAGTTTTCCCGGAATTTTTCTGGTACTTTAAATAAGGGGGAAACCTGAAATAGAAAAACAACAGAAAACAGGAACTGGCACTGGAGTGCACTGAGTTAATAGGTTAGTCCAAATATGACCAAAAGTGTATGGAAGTTCATCAATATCATAGCAATATCACACAAAAGAGGCATGGAGCAAGCAGAAATTATAGATACGTTTTGGACGTATCAACATCCCCAAGCTTAATTCCTGCTCGTCCTCGAGTAGGTAAATGATAACAAGCATAATTTATATGGTGACATGCTAACAACCATAAAAGAACTTTTAAGTAAAGCAATCAAGGCATGTAATTCAATTCAAGTCGTAACAGGCAAGAGTCTATATTTAGCATTGAAACAAGCAACATAAGAACATAAAGGTGCAAGAGCTCTCGCTGTCCGTGACTCGAATGTCTCCAAATAGTGTTTGCGTGCAAGAAAGGGGATAGGGATATACAAGAAAAAGTATTTTTATGTTGAGAACTCAATCTACTAAAGTTTCACACTTGGTCTTCTTTGGAATCTTATCTCGACTCATCCCCAGACCACTAGCCAAGTACAAGTCAAAATGATCCACTCCTTTTCGACATTTTGAGCACTCATGCAATGGATGAGCGTAAGCAAGAGAGTTGACACTTAGGATGGCAAATAGAGAATAAGGTGGAGGAGTTAGACAAAAAGGTGTGAAAGGCTCACATCAATGAGGACAATCATAGGCGAGAGAAAGCCAAATGATAGATATGATGTGAGGAGTAGGGATTGCCATGCAACGGATGCACATATGAGCTAAAAGCTCTCCAATGAAACTAGTGGGGGTTCATCCAACTTGCTTGCTCAAGAAGACCTAGAGCTCATTTGAGGAGGCTCATCATTGGAATATACAAGCCAAGTTCTATAGTGTGAAGGTCCCCACATAGCTATGTGCATGAATGATAATCTTTATGGAGTACAAGATAAAAGAGGGAGTATGAGTGTGGATCTCTCAAAAGGAATAGTAGTGTGCCCCCTTCTCTCTTTTTATTTCTTTATCTCCTTTTTTCTATTTTTTTGTATTTTTTGGTGGCCTCAATGGCTCTTTCTATTTCTCTCATTTGTCCTCTTTGGGTACTTTTAATCTGTCTTCTTTGGGATCTTTTGATTTTGTCCACTTTGGGATATTTTCCTCACTTTAGGGGCAACACTCTATATATTACAAAAAGTATAGAAGATCTTTCACACTTTACAAAGTACTCAAATCATAAAGAAGATGTGACTATCATGATGTATGCAAATATATGCCTCTACCAGTGTAGCAGGATATGCAATGATACTAGCGCGTCATGTAGCAATGATTAGGGCAAGGCCCAACTAGCATGCGGCTCCTCGATCAAGAAAGTAGCATGTATGACATGAAGATCAAGTCATGAGAAGATGGATGTTGCATGGCAATATATCTCGGAAAGGTTATGGAAATGCCTTGATAGGTAGGTATGGTGGCTATTTTGAGGAAGGATATAAGGAGGTTTATGATGACAGAGCGTATCATGCCAAGGGTTTGGATGTACCAGCGAAGGTGGACGCCAACTCTTGGAGTGAGAAGAAAGCAATGCACGGCACATGAGAGGCTAGAAAAATATGGGAAGGTGGAAGTGTCAACTTTCGAATACTCACATAGTCCGAAGAACTCATGCACTTATTATCGGTAACTATCAATCTAATAAGGAGGTTTCACAAAGAGACAAGTACCCCGAGGAGGAGTGTATGGGGGTTTGGTTATCCTTGCGCATCCTCGACTCATGGTACGTGAGTGTACTCTAATATTCGACCCCTCAGAAGAGCAGTGATCCATCTAGTAGCTAGAGTTCTCAACTAATTTGTAGGTTTTGAAAATAAACACGGATTTCACAAAATACGACATCTATCACTAATAGGCTAAAGCTCTTGACACCAAAAGTCCAAACATTACTCAAAACAACACCTCAAAACTATTGCAAGTCCAAGAATAGCAACCTCAATTACCTACTTCAAGTCAAGACACAAAACTCAGTGCAACAGGCAAACTCTCTAAACAAGATAAACATGAAAACTCAAGAGATTTCTAGAAACAAACTAAACAAAAGCTCTTTGAAAAGATAAGCATGAAAGCTAAGAGCAAAGCATGGCAGCAGCTACGAAAAAGATAAAGAAGAAACACAACAAATATAAGCATGAAAAGTCCTATGTTGTGTTCTAGATTTTGGAAGTGGAGCGTGTTTCTCTACCACACAAAGAAAGCTGGGTTCTAACTTTTTATGAACAGCAAGCAAAGCTAAAGAAAACTAAAAATTAAACCTAAGAGCGAGACGCTCCAAGAATAGCACATAATGCATGAAGTGATAAAAATATAGTGAAACGAGAGACGAACTGATAATTGTTGATGGAGAAGGGGATGCACTGGGGCATCCCCAAGCTTAGACGCTTGAGTCTCCTTGAATATTTCTTGGGGATGCATGGGGGCATCCCCAAGCTTGAGCGCTTGACACTTCTGAATCTTCTTTCATCATCTTCCCTCGCACACTTGAAAACTCCCTTCATACATAACTCATCATAATCTGATTAGCTAGGTTAGTACCCATAATAAAATAATTTTTCTCTAGTGGAAATAAAGATAATCTTGAAGGGCTACTGTTTCTCAAGATTTCCAAAAAGTTTTTGCAAAGAAAAAGCAAGCTTAAGGTTTGCAAAACGAAGAAAAGGCAAAACATGACAGAATCTGTGAAAAACAGACCAGCAGGTAGTAAAGAATTTTTTAGGGATACTTATGCAACTCAAATAAAAAAACTCAGAACATACGAAAGTTCCGTAATTTTATAGAGCACGCTGTGTAAAACATTCAGATCAAAAATATGAACTGGGATTTTTCTCTAATTTTTCTAGTCACGAGGACATAATCTGTTTTCTGGACAGCATGTCACAACTTTCACTTCCCTTGTCGTATGAGGCTATAAAAGGCACAAAACTTGAGAAGTAAAGATACAATGATGTTGCTACAGTAGTAACAACCATCAAGACCACTAAAAATATAAGGAAAACAAAAGGGAAATCCTAAATTCGTTGCGGGCTGCCTCCCGAAAGCGCTTCTTTAAAGCCATTAGCAAGGCTTAATGCAAAATAGATCAAGTCTTTTCAAGAAAATAACTAGCCCGTGTGACGGACTCAAAAGACAACTTAATCTTTTTCCTAGGTAAGTGTTCCATCCCTTTCTTGATTTGGAATTGTAATTTTATAATCCCTTCTTTTATATCAATAACAGCACCCACGGTGCGAAGAAAAGGACGTCCCAAAATAATTGGACAAGAAGGTTCACATTCAATGTCCATGATAGTAAAATCAGCGGGAACATAATTTTCATTGATAATGATAAGAACATCATCTATCTTCCCCAAAGGTTTCTTTACGGAAGAATCGACGAGACGAACACCAAAAGAACAAGGATCAAAAGGCTTCAATTCAAATATATCATACATTCTTTTGGGCATAACAGAGGTACTAGCTCCAACATCACATAAAGCATAGCAAGAAAAGTTATTCAACTTAATTTTAATCATATGATCCCAACCATCTTCTAGCTTTCTAGGTATGGAGGCTTCTACCCTAAGCTTCTCCTCCCTAGCTTTGATGAGAGCATTAGTGATATGCTCCGTGAAGGCAAGATTAAGTGTGCTAGTGTGGGGGTCTCTAGACATCTTGTGAAGGAAACGAATAACTTCAGAAAGAGTGAAATTATCAAAATCAAGGTCACTACTATCAAGTAGAGTAGTAGTGGTGTCCTTTAGGCTCACTTGTTTGGTAGCTTCTATAGTCATAGGAGTTTCTTCTTCTACGGTTGAAGTCATAGCATCACCATTAATAGGTCCAATGGGACTAGGGGTGCATTGGGTGCTAAGAGTTTGGATATCCTCAACCACTTGGATAGTAGCAACAGTATGGTGTGTAGCAAGGCTCTTAATTCTATCTTCTTCCTCCTTTTCTCTAGCCCATCTCTCTTAAAGTTTAGCCATCATCCTAATGTTTTCATTAATTTGCAATTGGATAGCATTCATAGGAGTGACCTTCCTCTCCTCAAGGGGAGAAGTTCTAATTTTAAGCAATTCTACTTCGTGGGCTAAATTGTCTACCTTTGACGAGAGGTTATCTAGTTTGTCTAGTTTTTCCTCTACCCTCTTGTTGAAGGATTTTTGGGTAGTGATAAAGTCTTTAAGCATACTCTCTAATTCAGAAGTGGAGTTTTTGGTGCTAGGATAAGTGTTGTTGTTCCCATAGTTGTTGGAGGGGAATGGTCTAGGATTGCTACCAAAGTTACTCCTATAACCATTATTGCTGAAGTTGTTCCTAGAGATAAAGTTCACATCTACCTGATCTTGAGCAATCAAAGAATTTAAAGGAACATCTTGAGGATAATAGGAGATTGCTTGGTAAGTAGAGACATAATCAAGTCAATTTTTTCATTTAGGGAGGAGATCTCCTCGACAGAGTTTACCTTCCTACCTGTTGGAGCTCTTTCGATGTGCCATTGGGAATAGTTGGTCATCATCTCATCGAGAAGTTTCGTGGCAGCACCAAGTGTAGTTGACATAAAGGTTCCTCCCACGGCCGAATCTAGCAAGTTCCGCAAGGTAAAGTTCAAGCCTACATAAAAAGTTTGGATAACCATCCAAGTAGTCAAACCATGCGTAGGGCAATTCTTAACAAGAGATTTCATGCATTCCCAAGCTTGGGAAACATGTTCATTATCCAATTGCTTAAAATTCATAATAAAGCTCCTCAATTGGATAATCTTAGCCGGGGGATAGTACTTCCCGATAAAAGTGTCCTTGCACTTATCCCAAGAATCTATGCTATTCTTAGGCAAGGATTGAAACCAGATTTTAGCTTCATCCCTCAAAGAGAAAGGAAAAAGCTTAAGCTTAACAATATCACCATCTACTTGTTTGTACGTTTGCATATCACAAAGATCAATAAAATTATTTAAGTGTGAAGCAGCATCATGTCTAGCACCAGAGAATTGATCTTTCATAACAAGGTTCAGCAAAGCAGGTTTAATCTCATAAGAAGGTGCTGAAGTAGCAGGTGTAGCAATAGGAGTGCAGATAAAGTCACTGTTGTTGTGACTAGTGAAGTCACATAACTTTGTGTTCTCCGAGGAACCCATAGTAGCAGCAAGCAAGATAACTATTCTTTTTTTTATTTTTGATAAAAGACACTAAAGCAAAAACTGAAAGGTAAAATAACAAGACTAAAAAACAAAGATAAAAGATAGTGTGCAACTCCCCTATATTGTAGAGTGGAGTCCCCGGCAACGGCGCCAGAAATTTGCTTGATACACGAGATAATACTCGCCCCTCGTTGGTTACCCCAAGTGGAAGGTGAGATGTAGCGTAGTGGCAAATTTTCCTTAGCGAAGATGCTAAGGTTGATTATCGGACTAGTAGGACTCCAAGATCGACAAGTAGGTGGTGAAGTGAACAATGACGCCGTTTACAACCTAGGTTGCTAACTTCACCTGGACATGCACACACAACATATAGCTTTGCTCCCAACGAGTACAGAGGAGTTTTCAATTCCTCAAGCCTTGTTGTTTACAAAGGGTAAAACACACGGGATAATAATGACAGTGATAGCTATGGTAAAGTAAATAATGAAAGTAAATTGAAGATGTAAACAGTATTGGAAATATGGACCGGGGTCCTATGATGTTCACTAGTGATGTCTCCCTCCCAAAAGACGATAAAATAGCCATGCGAGGTAAACAAATTACAGCTGGGCAATTGACAGGATTATGTGCGCAAACCAATGCTAATTATTCTATAAAGAAAGGAAGAGGCTCAAAAGCATGGGCAGTACGCCAAGACAAGTAGACCGAAATCCATCTGCATCTACCTACTAATCATCCACCTTGAGATATCTATCCAGAACATCGCGTTGGTATTAAGCTGCGAATCCCACCCAAAGTGTAAACTCAAAGCAACAGACAACTGCATTAAAGAACTTTGCGTAAAGTAAACAATCCTTGCACCTGCAAGTACAAGCACCGTTGTTTTCCTCCTTGTGGCAACAACGCATCCCCTAGACTCATGTTTCTGTTACTCAAGCTAGTCATCGGGGGGCATGAACCCACAATCATGCATAACGCTCCCTCTTGGAGTCACTACCTACTACTTGGCCAAAGCAATAAACAGCAACGGAGAACATGCAAGAATTACTCAAGAACATAAATATAAAAGAAGAGAATCAAATATATAACTCAAACACAATCTGAACATAATCTCATAATCCATCAGATCCCAGCAAGCTCAACATAGCAACAACAGAAAGCTTACATAAGTGCCTCGATCATGTAGAGCAGCTCACGAGGTCTAATCCATGAAGAACAAAGAGGGGACGAGAACATCACATAGCTACTGATCATAGACCCATGGTCAAAGGTGGACTACTCACGGTTCATCCGGGAAGCATCCATGGTGGTGGAGAAGCTCCCGGAGGTGGTTCCTCCCTCTGGCAGGGTGCCGGGAAGAGGTCTTCTGGTGCTCCCGATCTTGGAAGCGCGGCGGCGGCGGAACAGAGGAGAGATCGTGAAAAAGGGGTCTGTCCCTGAGGGTTTCTCGTCACGGGGAATAAATAGGCGAAGGGGGGCAGCCACAGGTGGGCCAGGGGCTCCAGGCGCCCCCCTGGCGCGGCCAGGGGTGGGGCCGCTCCCTCTGGCCACCTGGCCCCCCTCGGCTCTCACTTTGGCTCCTCTAGAAGGTTCCCGTACGCTGATTTTTCCTATATTTTTCCCGGAATTTTTCTGGTACTTTAAATAAGGGGGAAACCTGAAATAGAAAAACAGCAGAAAACAGGAACTGGCACTGGGATTCACTGAGTTAATAGGTTAGTCCAAATATGATCAAAAGTGTATGGAAGTTCATCAATATCATAGAAATATCACACAAAAGAGGCATGGAGCAAGCAGAAATTATAGATACGTTTTGGACGTATCACGTATCAAGCAAATTTCTGGCGCCGTTGCCGGGGACTCCGAGTGATAAGATAGGGGAGTTTCCCACTATCTTTTACCTTTACTTATTAGTCTTGTTAGTTTACCTTTCAGTTTTTATCTTTGTGTCTTATATCAAAAATTACAAAAAAAATCTGCCACACTTGCTGCTACTATGGGTTCCACTGAAAACACCAAGTTGTGTGACCAACAACAAAGACTTTATCTGCAATCCTATTGCCACACCTGCCACTTCGGCTACCTCTTATGAAATTAAACCTGCTTTGCTAAACCTTGTTATGAGAGATCAATTCTCTCGTGCTGGAGATTATGCTGCTTTACACTTAAATAATTTTGTTGAGTTATGTGATATGCAAAAGTATAAAGAAGTAGAAGGTGATGTTGTTAAGCTCAAGCTTTTTTCCTTTCTCCTTAAGGGAAGGAGCTAAAATCTGGTTTCAATATTTTCCTAGGAATAGCATAGATACTTGGGATAAGTGCAAAGATGCTTTGATTGGGAAGTATTACCCACCTGCTAAAATTATCTAATTGAGGAGTAATATTATGAATTTTAAGCAACTGGATAATGAACACGTTGCCCAAGCTTGGGAACGTATGAAATATCTTGTTAAGAAATGCCCTACACATGGTTTGACTACCTGGATGGTTATCCAGACTTTTTATGCAGGCTTGAACTTTACCTCGCGGAACCTGTTAGATTCGGCCGCGGGAGGAACCTTTATGTCAACTACACTTGGTGCTGCCACAAAACTTCTCGATGAGATGATGACCAATTATTCCCAATGGCACACCGAACACTCTCCAACAGGTAGGAAGGTAAATTATGTCTCAACTTACCAAGCAACCCTCTATTGATCCTCATGATGTTCCTTTAAATTCTTTGGTCGCTCAAGAACAAGTAGATGTGAACTTCATTGCTAGAAAAAACTTTAACGATAATGCTTATAGGAGCAATTTATCTAGTAATCCTAGACCGTTTCCATCCAACTATGGGAACAACAACACCTACCCTAGCAACAAGAACCCCACTTCTGAATTAGAAAGCATGCTTAGAGACTTTATCACTACCCAAAAAGCCTTCAACAAGAATGCAGAAGAAAAGTTAGCTAAATTAGATAATCTTTGTTTGAGGGTAGACATCTTAGCCCTTGATGTTGAGATGTTAAAAATTAGAACCTCTCCCCTTGAGGATAGGAAGTCCACTCCTATTAATGCTATCCAATTACAAATCAATGAAAATATTAGGATGATGGCTAAATTTAAAGCAAGATGGGCTAGAGAAAAAGAGGAAGATGATAGAATTAAGAGCCTTCCTACACACCACACAGTTGCCACTATCCAAATTGTTAAGGATACCGAAACTATTAGCACCCAATGCACTCCTGGTCCCATTGGACCTATTAATGGTGATGCTAATTCCTCAACCGTAGAAGAAGAAAATCCTATGAACATAGAGGGTTTCAAATAAGTGAGCCTAGATGACACTACTACCACCTTTGATAGTAGTGATATTGATTTTGATAGTTGCACCCTCCCAGAAGTTATTAGCTTATTACACAAAATGTCTAGAGACCCTCACACTAGCACACTTAATCTTGCCTTCACGGAGCATATCACAAATTCTCTCATCAAAGCTAGGGAGGAGAAGCTTAGGATATAAGCCTCCATACCTAGGAAGCTAGATAATGATGGGACCCTATGATCAAAATTAAATTAAATAACTTCTCTTGCTATGCTTTATGTGACGTTGGAGCTAGTACCTCCGTCATGCCCAAAAGAATGTATGATATGTTTGAATTGAAACATTTTGATTCTTGTTCTTTTGGTGTTCGTCTTGTTGATTCTTCCGTAAAGAAACCTTTGGGGAAGATCGACGATGTTCTTGTCATTGTCAATGACAACTATGTTCCCGTTGATTTTATTATTATGGATATAGAGTGTGAACCTTTATGTCCAATTATTTTGGGATGTCCTTTTCTTTGCACCGTTGGTGCTATCATTGACATGAAAGAGGGGAATATAAAATTTGAATCTCCTCTCAAAAAGGGAATGGAACACTTCCCTAGAAATAAAGTCAAGTTACCTTTTGAGTCCGTCACACGGGCTAGCTATTCTCTTTCTCTTGATAAAACTTGATTCTATTTTTGCCTTATGCCTAGCTTAAAGGCGTAAAAGAAAGCGCTTGTTGGAGGCAACCCAAGATGTTTTTACTTCTGTTTTAGTGGTCTTGATGATTGTTACTACTGTAGCAACATCATTGTATCTTTATTTTCAAGCTTTGTGCCAAGTTATAGCCTCATATGACAGGGGAAGCGAAAGTTGTGACATGCTGTCCAGAAAACAGATTCTGTCTTCGTGACGGGGAAAGTCGGATCAAATCACCAATTCATCTTTTTGAGCTGAATTTTTACACAACGTTCTCTATACAATCACGGAACTTTCGTATGTTCTGAGTTTTTTGATTTGAGTTGCAGAAGTACCCCTAAAAAATTCTTTACTACCTGTTGTTCTGTTTTTCACAGATTCTGCCACGTTTTGTCTCTCCTTACTTTTGCCAACCTTAAGCTTGCTTTTTCTTTGCAAAAAACTTTTGGAAATCTTGAGAAACAATAGCTATTCAAGAATATCTTTATATCCAGTGGGGAAATATTATTTTATTAAGGGTACTAACCTCTCTAATCAGCTTATGATGAGTTATGTAGGAAGGGAGTTTTCAAGTGTGCGATGGAAGATGATGAAAGAAAATCCAGGAGTGTCAAGCGCTCAAGCTTGGGGATGTCCCCATGCATCCCCAATAAATATCCAAGGAGACTCAAGCGTCTAAGCTTGTGGATGCCCCCGTGCATCCCCTTCTCCATCAACAATCATCAGTTCGTCCTTCATCTCACTATCTTTTATCACTTCATGCATTATGTGCGATGCTTGGAGCGTCTCCCTCTTAGTTTTCTTTTTAGTTTTCTTTAGCTTTGCTTGCTGTTCATAACAAGTTAGACCCCGTCTTACTTTGTGTGGGAGAGAAACACGCTCCACTTTCAAAATCTAGAACACATCATAGGATTTCTCATGCCTATCTTTTTGCTGTTGTGTGTTCTTTATCTTTTCGTAGCTACTGCCATGTTTTGTTTTAGTTTTAGTTTGTCTTTAGCAAGAGCCTTGGATTTTGTTTAGTTTGTTGCTGGAAATCTCTTTGGTTTTCATGTTTATCTTGTTAAGAGAGTTGGTTGTTGCACTGAGTTGTGTCTTGTCTTGAAAGTAGGTAATTGAGGTTTCTATTTAATTTTAGTAGTAACTTGCAATAGTTTTGAGGTATTGATGTGAGTAATGTTTGAACTTTTTGTGTCAATAGCTCTAGACTATTAGTGATAGGTGTCGTATTTTGGGAAATCCGTGTTTATTTTCAAAACCTAAAAAAACTAGTTGAGAACTCTAGCTACTAGATGGATCGCTAATCTTTGGAGAGATCGAATATTAGAGTACACTCATGTTCAATGCTAAATATAGACTCTTGCCTGTTATGAATTGAATTGAATTACATGCCTTGATTGCTTTACTTAAAAAGTTCTTATATGGTTGTTAGCATGTCACCAAAGAAATTATGCTTGTTATCATTTACCTACTCGGGGACGAGCAGGAATTAAGCTTGGGGATGTTGATACGTCCAAAACGTATCTATAATTTCTGCTTGTTCCATGCCTCTTTTGTGTGATATTGCTATGA
Organism: Bromus sterilis; assembly: GCA_950022295.1. NCBI lineage: Eukaryota > Viridiplantae > Streptophyta > Magnoliopsida > Poales > Poaceae > Bromus > Bromus sterilis. The sequence continues at coordinate 413,298,763 of OX465595.1, read as the reverse complement.
TATTGATGAACTTCCATACACTTTTGATCATATTTGGACTAACCTATTAACTCAGTGCACCCCAGTGCCAGTTCCTGTTTTCTGCTGTTTTTCTATTTCAGGTTTCCCCCTTATTAAAAGTACGAGAAAAATTCCGGGAAAAATATAGGAAAAATCAGCGTACCGGAAGCTTCGCGAAGAGCCCAAGAGGGGACAGAGGGGAGCCAGGGGGCCCAGGCGGCCAGAGGGCGCGGCCAGGCCCCTGGCCGCGCCAGGGGGGCGCCTGGAGCCCCTGGCCCACCTCTGGCTGCCCCCTTTCGCCTATTTATTCCCCGTGACGAGAAACCCTCGGGGACGGAACCCTTTTTCGCGTCTCTCCTCTATTCCGCCGCCGCCGCGCTTCCAAGATCGGGAGCACCAAAAGACCTCTTCCCGGCACCCTGCCGGAGGGTGAAATCACCTCCGGGAGCTTCTCCACCACCATGGATGCTTCCCGGATGAACCGTGAGTAGTCCACCTTGGACCATGGGTCCATGATAAGTAGCTATGTGATGTTCTCCTCCCCTCTTTGTGCTTCATGGATTAGACCTCGTGAGCTGCTCTACATGATTGAGGCCCATATGTAATCTTTCTGCTGTTGCTATGTTGAGTTTGCTGGGATCCGATGGATTATGAGATTATGTTCAGATTGTGATTGAGTTATATATTTGATTCTCTTCTTTTATATTTATGTTCTTGAGTAACTCTTGCACGTTCTCTGTTGCTGTTTATTGCTTTGCCAAGTAGTAGGTAGTGACTCCAAGAGGGAGCGTTATGCATGATTGTGGGTTCATGCCCCCCGATGACTAGCTTGAGTGACAGAAACATGAGTCTAGGGGATGTGCTGTTGCCACAAGGGGGAAAACAACGGTGCTTGTAATTGCGGGTGAAAGGATTGTTTACTTTACGCAAAGTTCTTTAATGCAGTTGTCCGTTGCTTTGAGTTTACACTTTGGGTGGGATTCGCAACTTAATACCAGCGAGATGTTCTGGATAGATATCTCAAGGTGGATGATTAGTGGGTAGATGCAGATGGATTTCGGTCTACTTGTCTTGGCATACCACCTGTGCTTTTGAGCCTCTTCCTTTCTGTATTGCATAATTAGCATTGGTTTGCGCACATAATCCTGTCAATTGCCCAGCTGTAATTTGTTTACCTCGCATGGCTATTTTATCGTCTTTTGGGAGAGAGACATCACTAGTGAACATCATGAGATCCCGGTCCATACTTCCACCACTGTTTACACTATCAAATTACTTTTAGTATTTACTTTTCAGTTGCTATCACTATCATTATTATCCCGTGCGTTTTATCATTTGTAAACAACAAGGCCGGAGGAATTGACAACTCCTTTGTACTCGTTGGGAGCAAAGCTATCTGTTGTGTGTGCAGGTCCAGGCAAAGCAAGTGATTATCATAAAACGGCGCCTCACTTGCCGAACCACGTACTTGTCGACCTTGGAGTCCTACGGGAGACAATCTTAAAACCTCGGTGTCTTCACGAAGGGAAACTTGCCGTTACGCTACATCTCACCTTCCACTTGGGGTAACCAACGGGGGCGAGAAGTTATCTCGTGTATCAGGTGCTAGCATATCACAACAGAAATTATGCTTGTTATCTTTTACCTACTCGAGGACGAGCAGGAATTAAGCTTGGGGATGTTGATACGTCCCAAACGTATCTATAATTTCTGCTTGCTCCATGCATGTTTTCTGTGATATTGCTATGATCTAGATACACTTTCATACACTTTTGATCATATTTGGACTAACCTATTAACTCAGTGCACCCTAGTGCGAGTTTCTATTTTCTGCTGTTTTTCTATTTCAGTTTTCCCCCATATTAAAAGTACTCCAAAAATTCAGGAAAAATCAGATAAAAAATCAGCGTGAAGGAACCTTCCGGAGTCCCGATGGTGCACCAGGTGGGACCCACTAGGGCCCGAGGTAGCCACCTGGCGCGGCCTAGGGCTTGGCCACGCCAGGGAGGGGCCCTGGACCTCTGGTGGCCCCCTGGCTGCCCCCTTCGCCTATATATCTCCCACGACGTGAAACTTCCGAGGAGAGAACCCTTTTTCGCGATCTCTCCTCTGTTCCGCCGCCGACGCGCTTCCAAGATCGGGAGCACCTGCAGACTCCTTCTCGGCACCTCGACGGAGGGAGGATCGACCTCCGGGAGCTTCCCCTCCACCATGGACGCTTCCTGGATGTGCTGTGAGTAGTTTCCTTTGGACCATGGGTCCGTGATCAGTAGCTATGTGATGTTCTCCTCCCCTCTTTGTTCTTCATGGTTTAGACCTCGTGAGCTTCCCTACATTATCGAGGCACATATGTAATTTTCTACTGTTGCTATGCTGAGTTTTCTGGGATCTGATGGATTATGAGACTATGTTCAGATTGTGATAGAGTAATATATTTGGTTCTTATCTTTTATATTTTTGTTCCTAATTAATTCTTGCATGTTCTCCGTTGCTGTTTATTGCTTTGGCCAATTAGTAGGTAGTAACTCCAAGAGGGAACGGTATGCTCGATTGTGGGTTCAGGCCCCCTGATGACACGCTTGAGTGACAGAAACGTGAGTCTAGGGCTTGTGTTGTTGCCACAAGGGGGAAAACAACGGTGCTTGTAACCGCAGTTGCAAGGATTGTTTACTTTACGCAAAGTGCTTTTAAATGCAGTTGTCTATTGCTTTGGGTTTACACTTCGGGTGGGGCTCGCAACTTAATACCAGCGAGATGTTCTGGATAGATATCTCAAGGTGCATGATTAGTAGTAGATGCAGTTGGATTTCGGTCTACTTATTTTGGCGTACCACCCATGCTTTTGAGCCTCTTCCTTTCTTTGTAGCATAGTTAGTATTGCGGTGTATTTTTAATCTTGTCAATTGCCCAGCTGTGATTTGTTTACCTCGCATAGCAGTTTCATCGTCTTTTGGGAGAGAGACATCAGTAATGAACATCACGGGACCCCGGTCCATATTCTCATCAATGTTTACACACTCTTTTATTTTCCTTCTTTTACTTTCTAGCTGTTACTAATATCTCTTGCGTTTGATCCTTTGTGAACAACAAGGCCAGAGATTGACAACCTCTATGTACTTGTTGGGAAGCAAAGTTATTTGTATTGTGTGCAGGTCCACGTCAATTGCGCCATTGGCACCTATTTATCATTTACGGAGTCCTACGGGAGACAAACCCTATCCTCTACATAGGGGATTTTTTTGAATGTTTACTGTGAGGCAACAACCCCACAGTCTTTTATTTCCAGAAATTCTAGACCTTTTTAAATTCGCTCCCACAAGGAGTCGAACCCGGAACCTGGCGTGCTACTAGATTTGCTGCAACCACTAGGCAACATGCCCGTTCGCCACTGGGGAAATTTTCCGCTACACTACATCTCAACCTTCCACTTGGGGTAACCAACGAGGTTAGAGTATCAAGCAAATTTCTGGCCCCGTTGCCGGGGACTCCGAGTGCTAAGATAGGGGAGTTGCACACTATCTTTTACCTTTGCTTTTTAGTCTTGTTAGTTTACTTTTCAGTTTTTATCTGTGTGTCCTATATCGAAAATCACAAAAAAAATCTGCCACACTTGCTGCTGCTATGGGTTCCACTGAAAACACCAAGTTGTCTGACTTCACTAGTTACAACAACAAAGACTTTATCTGCACTCCTATTGCCACATCTGCCACTTCAGCTACCTCTTATGAAATTAAACCTGCTTTGCTAAACCTTGTTATGAGAGATCAATTCTTTGGTGCTGGAGATGCTGCTGCTTTACACTTGAATTATTTTGTTGAGCTATGTGATATGCAGAAGTATAAAGAAGTAGAAGGTGATGTTGTTAAGCTTAAACTTTTTCCTTTCTCCTTGAGGGAAGGATCTCAAATCTGGTTTCAATCTTTGCCTATGAATAGTATAGATTCTTGGAATAAGTGCAAAGATTCTTTTATTGGGAAGTACTACCCACCTACTAAAATTATCCAATTGAGAAGTAGCATTATGAATTTTAAGCAATTGGATAATGAACACGTTGCCCAAGCTTGGGAATGAATGAAATCTCTTGTTAAGAAATGACCTACACATGGTTTGACTACTTGGATGGTTATCCAGACTTTTTATGCAGGCCTGAACTTTACCTCGCGGAACCTGTTAGATTCGGCCGCGGGAGGAACCTTTATGTCAACTACACTTGGTGCTGCCACAAAGCTTCTAGATGAGATGATGACCAACTATTCCCAATGGCACACCGAACACGCTCCAATAGGTAGGAAGGTAAACTCCGTCGAGGAGATTACCTCCCTAAATGAAAAAGTTGACTTAATAATGTCTCTACATACCAAGTAACCCTCTATTGATCCTCATGATGTTCCTTTAAATTCTTTGGTTGTTCAGGAACAAGAGATGTGAACTTTATTGCTAGAAACAAATTTCAACAATAATGCTTATAGGGGTAATTTTCCTAGCAATCCTAGACCGTTTCCATCCAACTATGGGAACAACAACACTTATCCTAGCAAAAACTCCTATAATCCAACTTACAAGGAAAGAGACCTACCTAGCTATGAGAAATTGGTAGAAATAAAGAAGGCTACTAAGAATTATATGCACACCCAGTTTGAACAAAACAAAGCCTTCTCTATGCAATTAGGTGAGCACACTGCCATTCTGCAAAACATTAATAAACAAATTGAGAGCCTGAACAGTGAGATTTCCAATCTCCAAACTAGACTTACTGCCACTGAAATCTATGTTTCAAATATGTCCCATACCCAATCTACCTTGATAAATCAAATGGCGGCTAAATCAGAAGTTATCCTTATGGAAGAAGATAAAATTAAGAGCCTTCCTACACACCACATAGTTGCTACTATCCAAATTGTTGAGGACACCCAAACTATTAGCACCCAACACACTCCTAGTCCCATTGGACCTATTAATGGTGATGCTAATCCTCAACCGTAGAAGAAGAAACTCCTATGAACATAGAGGGTTTCAAACAAGTGAGCCTAGATGAAACTACTACCACCTTTGATAGTAGTGATATTGATTTTGATAGTTGTACCCTCTCAGAAGTTATTGGATTGTTACACAAAATGTCTAGAGACCCCCACACTATCACACTAAATCTTGCCTTCACGGAGCATATCACTAATGCTCTCATCAAAGCTAGGGAGGAGAAGCTTAGAAAAGAAGCCTCCATACCTAGGAAGCTAGATGATGGTTGGGATCCTATGATAAAAAAATAAATTGAATAAATTCTCTTGCTATGCTTTATGTGACGTTGGAGCTAGTACCTTCGTCATGCCCAAAAGAATGTATGACATGTTTGAATTGAAGCCCTTTGAGCCTTGTTCTTTTGGTGTTCGTCTCGTTGATTCTTTCGTAAAGAAACCTTTGGGGAAGATCCACGATGTTCTTATCATTGTCAATGACAATTATGTTCCCGTTGATTTTACTATTATGGATATAGAGTGTGAACCTTTATGTCCAATTATTTTGGGACGTCCTTTTCTTCGCACTATTGGTGCTGTTATTGACATGAAGGAGGGGAATATAAATTTTCAATTCCCTCTCAAAAATGGGATGGAACACTTCCCTAGAAAGAAAATCAAGTTACCTTTTGAGTCCATTACATGGCTAGAGATTCTCTCTCTCTCTTGATAAAACTTGATTCTTCTTTTGCTTTATGCCTAACTTAAAGGCGTAAAAGAAAACGCTTGCTGGGAGGCAACCCAAGATGTTTTTTCTTCTATTTTTAGTGGTCTTGATGATTGTTACTACTGTAGCAACATCATTGTATCTTTAATTTCAATCTTTGTGCCAAGTTATAGCCTCTTATGATAAGGGAATCAAAAGTTCTGACATGCTGTCCAGAAAACAGATTCTGTCTGCCTGACGGAAAAAATCAAAACTAATCACCAGTTCATCTTTTTGAGCTGAATTTTTCACACAACATGCTCTATACAATTTTGAAACTTTCGTATGTTCTGAGTTTTTTTTATTTGAGTTGCAGAAGTGCCCCGAAAAAATTCTCTACTACCTGTTGTTCTGTTTTCACAAATTCAGCCACGTTTTGCCTCTCTTCACTTTTGCAAACCTTAAGCTTGCTTTTTCTTTGCAAAATTCTTTTGGCAATATTTAGAAACAGTAGCTCTTCAAGAATATCTTTATATCCAGTGGGTAAAAAATATTTTATTAAGGGTACTAACCTCTCTAATCAGCTTATGATGAGTTATGTATGAAGGGAGTTTTCAAGTGTGCGAGGGAAGATGATGAAAGAAGATCCGGGAGTGTCAAACGCTCAAGCTTGGGGATGCCCCCATGCATCCCCAATAAATATTCAAGGATACTCAAGCGTCTAAGTTTGGGTATGCCCCCGTGCATTCCCTTCTCCATCGACAATCATCACTTCGTCCTTCGTCTCACTATATTTTTATCACTTCATGCGTTATGTGCTATGCTTGGAGCGTCTCTCTCTTAGGTTTCCTTTTTAGTTTTCTTTAGCTTTGCTTGCTGTTCATAACAAGTTAGACCCCTGCTTACTTTGTGTGGGAGAGAAACACGCTCCACTCCAATCTAGAACACATCATAGGATTTTCATGCTTATCTTTTCTTTGTTATGTGTTCTTTATCTTTTCGTAGGTGCTGCCATATTTAGGATTAGTTTTAGTCTTTGTCTTTAGCAAGAGCCTTGGATTTCGTTTATTTTGTTTCTGGAACTCTCTTTTTTTTCATGTTTATCTTTTTAAGAGAGTTGGTTGTTGCACTGAGTTGTGGCTTGTCTTGAAGTAGGTAATTTAGGTTGCTATTCAATTGTAGTAGTAACTCGCAATAGTTTTGAAGTATTGATGTGAGTAATGTTTGAACTTTTGGTGTCAAGAGCTCTAGCCCATTAGTGATAGGTCTCGTATTTTGGGCAATCCGTGCTTGTTATCAAAACGTACAAAAACTAGTTGAGAACTCTAGCTACTAGATGGATCACTAATCTTTGCAGGGATCAGATATTAGAGTAATCTCACGTACCATGAGTTGAGGATGCGCAAGGATAACCAAACCCCCATACACTCCTCCTCGGGGTACTTGTCTCTTTTTGAACCTCCTTATTAGATTGAGAGTTACCAATAATAATTGCATGAGTTCTTCGGACAAATGTAGATATTTGCTAGCCTCTTCCGTACTGTGCATTGCCCTCTTCTCACTCTGAGAGTTGGCGTTCACCTTCTCTGGTGCATCCAAACCCTTGGCATGATATCATAAACCTCCTTATATCTTTCCTCAAAATAGCCACCATGCCTACCTATCAAGGCATTTCCATAGCCTTTCTGAGATATATTGCCATGCAACATCCACCTTCTCATGACATGATCTTCATGTCATACATGTTCCTGCTACACTAGCAGCGACATACATTTGCATACATCATGATAGCTACATCTTCTTTATGTTGAGTACCTTGTAAAGTGTGAAGATCTTCTATACCTTCTTGTAAAATAGAGTGTTTCCCTTAAGTGAGGAAAAGCTCCCAAAGTGGAAAAAATTAAAAGATCCCAAAGAGGAAAAATGAGAGTTGAATAGAAAGAGCCATTGAGGCCACCAAAAAAATAAAAAAATGGAAAAAGGAGAAAAAGAAATAAAAAGAGAGAAAGGGGCAACACTACTATTCCTTTTGAAAGGTGCACACAAGTACTCCCTCTTATCCTTGTACTCCATAGAGATGATCATACATGCATATAGCTATGTGGGGACCTTCACACTATAGAACTTGGCTTGCATATTCCAAGGATGAGCCTCCTCAAACGAGCTCTAGGTCTTCATGAGCGAGCAAGTTAGATGCACCCCCACTAGTTCCATTGGAGAGATTTTCTTAACTCATATGTGCATCTGTTACATGGCAATCCCTACTCCTCACATCATATCTATCATTTGGCATTTCCTTGCCTTTGATTGTCCTCATTGATGTGAGCTTTTCTCACCCTTTTTTGTCTTCCTTCTCCACCATATTTATCTCTTTGCCATCCTAAGTGTCAACTCTCGTGCTTACGCTCATCCATTGCATGAGTGCTCAAAATATCGAAAAGGAGTGGATCAAATTGACTTGTACCTGGCTAGTGGTCTGGGGACGAGTCAAGATAAGATTCCAAAGAAGACCAAGTGTGAAACTTTAGTAGATTGAGTTCTCAACAAATATATTTTTCTCTTGTATTCCCATCTCCCCCTTCTGGCACGCAAACACCATCTGGAGACATTCGAGTCACGGACAGCGAGAGCTCTTGCACCTAATGTTCTTTCGTTACTTGTTTCAATGCTAATATAAACTCTTGCCTGTTATGACTTGAATTGAATCACATACCTTGATTGTTGTACTTTCAAAGTTCTTATATGGTTGCTAGCATGTCACCATAGAAATTATGCTTGTTATCATTTACCTACTCGAGGACGAGCAGTAATTAAGCTTGGGGATGTTGATACGTTCCAAACGTATCTATAATTTCTGCTTGCTCCATGCATGTTTTGTGTGATGTTGCTATGATCTAGATACACTTTCATACACATATGATCATATTTGGACTAACTTATTAACTCAGTGCACCACAGTGTCAGTTCATGTTTTCTGTTGTTTTTCTATTTCAGGTTTCCCCCATATTAAAAATGCTCCAAAATTCGGGAAAAATCAGATAAAAAATCAGCACAACGGAAGCTTCTGGAATCACGAAAGTGGGGCGAGAGGGCCACCACCAGGGACCCAGGTGGCCACCTGGCGCGGCCTAGGGCTTGGCCGCGCCACCAGGGCACCTGGACCCCTGGTGCCCCCCCTGGCTGCCCCCCTTCACGTATATATTCTCCGTGACGCGAAACCTCTGAGAAGAGAACCCATTTTTGCGATCTCGCCTCTGTTCCGCCGCCGCCGCGCTTTGAAGATCGGGAGTGCCAGCAGACCTCTTCCCGGCACCCTACCGGAGGGAGGATTGACCTCCCGGAGCTTCCCGTCCACCATGGACGCTTCCCGGATGACCTGTGAGTAGTCTCCCTTGGACCATGGGTCCGTGATCAGTAGCTATGTGATGTTCTCCTCCCCTATTTGTTCTTCATGGTTTAGACCTCGTGAGATGCCCTACATGATCGAGGCACATATGTAATTTTCTGATGTTGCTATGCTGAGTTTGCTGGGATCTGATGGATTATGAGACTATGTTCAGATTGTGATTTAGTAATATATTTGGTTCTTATCTTTTATATTTTTGTTCCTAAGTAATTCTTGAATGTTCTCCGTTGCTGTTTATTGCTTTGGCCAAGTAGTAGGTAGTGACTCCAAGAGGGAACGTTATGCTCGATTGTGGGTTCATGCACCCTGATGACACGCTTGAGTGACAAAAACATGAGTCTAGGGGATGTGTTGTTGCCACAAGGGGGAGAACAATGGTGCTTGTAACCGCGGTTGCAAGGATTGTTTACTTTACGCAAAGTGCTTTTTAATGCAGTTGTCTGTTTCTTTGGGTTTACACTTTGGGTGGGGCTCGCAACTTAATACCAGCGAGATGTTCTGGATAGATATCTCAAGGTGGATGATTACTAGTAGATGCAGTTGGATTTCGGTCTACTTATTTTGGCGTACCGCCCATGCTTTTGAGCCTCTTTCTTTCTTTTTAGCATAGTTAGCATTGCAGTGCGTTTTTAATCTTGTCAATTGCCCAGCTGTGATTTGTTTACATCGCATAGCAGTTTTATCGTCTTTTGGGAGAGAGACATCACTAATGAACATCACGGGACCCCGGTCCATATTCTCATCACTGTTTAAACGCTCTTTTATTTTCCTGTTTTTACTTTCTAGTTGTTATCATTATCCTTTTGAATGATCCAAACTAGTACTCCCTCTTATCCTTGTACTCCATAGAGGTGATCATTCATGCATATAGCTATGTGGGGACCTTCACACTATAGAACTTGGCTTGCATATTCCAAGGATGAGCCTCCTCAAACGAGCTCTAGGTCTTCATGAGCGAGCAAGTTAGATACACCCCAACTAGTTCCATTGGAGAGCTTCTTAGCTCATATATGCATCCGTTGCATGGCAGTTGATACACGAGATAACTTCAACCCCCGTTGGTAACCCCAAGTGGAAGGTGAGATGTAGCGTAATGGAAAGTTTCCCTCGGTGAAGATACCGAGGTTTTAAGATTGTCTCCCGTAGGACTCCAAGGTCGACAAGTTGGTGGTTCGGCAAGTGAGGCGCTGTTTTATGATAATCACTTGCTTTGCCTGGACCTGCACACAAAACAGATAGCTTTGCTCCCAACGAGTACATAGGAGTTGTCAATTCCTCCGGCCTTGTTGTTTACAAAGGATAAAACGCACGGGATAATAATGATAGTGATAGCAACTGAAAAGTAAATACTGAAAGTAAATTGATAGTGTAAACAGTGGTGGAAGTATGGACCGGGATCTCATGATGTTCACTAGTGATCTCTCTCTCCCAAAAGACGATAAAATAGCCATGCGAGGTAAACAAATTATAGCTGGGCAATTGACAGGATTATGTGCGCAAACCAATGCTAATTATGCAAAACAGAAAGGAAGAGGCTCAAAAGCACGGGCGGTACGCCAAGACAAGTAGACCTAAATCCATCTGCATCTACCCTCTAATCATCCACCTTGAGATATCTATCCAGAACATCTCGCTGGTATTAAGTTGCGAATCCCACCCAAAGTTTAAACTCAAAGCAACAGACAACTGGATTAAAGAACTTTGTGTAAAGTAAACAATCCTTGCACCCGCAAGTACAAGCACCGTTGTTTTCCTCCTTGTGGCAACAACACATCCCCTAGACTCGTGTTTGTGTCACTCAAGCTAGTCATCGGGGGGCATGAACCCACAATCATGCATAACACTCCCTCTTGGAGTCACTACCTACTACTTGTCCAAAGCAATAAGCAGCAACGGAGAACATGCAAGAGTTACTCAAAACATAAATATAAAAGAAGAGAATCAAATATATAACTCAATCACAATCTGAACATAATCTCATAATCCATCGGATCCTAGCAAACTCAGCATAGCAACAGCAGAAAGATTACATATGTGCCTCGATCATGTAGGGCAGCTCACGAGGTCTAATCCATGAAGGACAAAGAGGGGAGGAGAACATCACATAGCTAATGATCATGGACCCATGGTCCAAGGTGGACTACTCACGGTTCGTCCGGGAAGCATCCATGGTGGTGGAGAAGCTCCCGGAGGTGATTCCTCCCTCCGGCAGGGTGCCGGGAAGAGGTCTTCTGGTGCTCCCGATCTTGAAAGCGCGGCGGCGTCGGAATAGAGGAGAGATCGCGAAAAAGGGTTCCGTCCCCGAGGGTTTCTCGTCACGGGGAATAAATAGGCGAAAGGGGGAAGCCAGAGGTGGGCCAGGTGCTCCAGGCGCCCCCCTGGCGCGGCTAGGGGCCTGGCCGCGCCCTCTGGCCGCCTGGCCCCCCGTGTATCCCCTCTGGCCCCTCCTAGGCTCTTCGTGAAGCTTCCGGTACGCTGATTTTCCTATATTTTTCCCGGAATTTTTCTGGTACTTTTAATAAGAGGGAAACCTGAAATAGAAAAACAGCAGAAAACAGGAACTGGCACTGGGGTGCACTGAGTTAATAGGTTAGTCCAAATATGATCAAAAGTGTATGGAAGTTCATCAATATCATCGAAATATCACACAAAAGAGGCATGGAACAAGCATAAATTATAGATACGTTTTGGACGTATCAACAGTACCTACTCCTCACATCTTATCTATCATTTGGCCTTCTCGCCTATGATTGTCCTCATTGATGTGAGCCTTTCTCACCTTTTTTGTCTTCCTCCTCCATGATATTTCTCTCTTTGCCATCCTAAGTGTCAACTCTCGTGCTGACACTCATCCATTGCATGAGTGCTCAAAATATCGAAAAGGAGTGGATCAAATTGACTTGTACCTGGCTAGTGGTCAGGGGACGAGTCAAGATAAGATTCCAAAGAAGACCAAGTGTGAAACTTTAGTAGATTGAGTTCTCAACAAAAATACCTTTTCTCGTATTCCCTATCCCCCTTCTTGCACGCAAACACCAGTTGGAGACATTTTATTCACGGACAGCGAGAGCTCTTGCACCTAATGTTCTTTTGTTGCTTGTTTCAATGCTAATATATACTCTTGCATGTTATGAGTTGAATTGAATCACATACCTGCTTTACTTTTCAAAGTTTATATATGGTTGCTAGCATGTCACCAAATAAATTATGCTTGTTATCATTTACCTACTCGAGGACGAGAAGGAATTAAGCGTGGGGATGTTGATACGTCCCGAACGTATCTATAATTTCTGCTTGCTCCATGTATGTTTTGTGTGATATTGCTATGATCTAGATACACTTTCATACACTTTTGATCATATTTGGCCTAACCTATTAACTCAGTGCACCCCAGTGTCAGTTTCTGTTTTCTGTTGTTTTCTATCAGTTTTCCCCTATATTAAAAGTGCTCCAAAAATTCGGGAAAATCAAATAAAAAATCAGCGCAACAGAAGCTTCCGGTGTCCCGAAGTGGGGCCAGGGGACCACCACCAGGTGCCCAGGCGGCCACCTGGCGCGGCCTAGGGCTTGGACGCACCGGGGGGGGGGGGCCTGGACTCCTGGTGCCCCCCTGGCTGCCCCCCTTCGCCTATTTATTCCCCGTGATGCGAAACCCCTGAAGAGAGAACCCTTTTTCGCGATCTCGCCTCTGTTCCGCCGCCACCGCGCTTCCAAGATCGGGAGCGCCAGCAGACTTTTCCCGGCACCTTGCCGGAGGGAGGATCGACCTCCGGGAACTTCTCCTCCATCATGGACGCTTCCCAGATGTGCCATGAGTAGTTTCCTTTGGACCATGGGTCCGTGATCAGTAGGTATGTGATGTTCTCCTCCCCTCTTTGTTCTTCATGGGTTAGACCTCGTGAGCTTCCCTACTTGATCGAGGCACATATGTAATCTTTCTATTTTTGCAATGCTGAGTTGATGGGATCTGATGGATTATGAGATTATGTTCAGATTGTGATAGAATAATATATTTGATTCTTATCTTTTATATGTTTGTTCCTAAGTAATTCTTGCATGTTCTCCGTTGCTGTTTATTGCTTTGACCAAGTGTCAGAACCCTCTGTTAGGTAATGTGCTAGGGTTAGTAAGTCTCTTGCATCATGTTAAAATTTCAAAAGAAATCTTTGAAATCCAAAATCAAAAGCAAAATGGGAGAGGGAACCCCCCCAGATGAATTAATTCAAAAGGCCAGATAAAATTCTTCTCCAAAAATTCATGTTAGATTTTTGAAAAGTCTTATAAATGAGTGTGATCACATATCAAGTGATGTGGGACCCACCCCATGCTCATGGATTTTTCAAATATTCAAACAGTGCCTTGGAATTAATTAAAAACCGCTATTTGAGTTAAGATTCAAATTATTTGAATTTTAAAAATGTTGAAACTTTATAAGTGGCTAGTCTATATTATTATGAGGCCATATAAAAAATTTCAGCATTTAATAAAATGCCTAGCTATTTATTTTAGCACAGCAAGACAAATGTCAGAAAAGAAAAACAGAAAAAGAAGAAGAAAAGCTTACCTGGCGCCCAGGCGAGAGCAGCCCATCCGGCCCACCCGGCCCAGAGGGGCAGCAGGGTCTTCTTCCCAACCCCGCGCCTCCAAGCTGCTCGGTGGAATGCTACCGAGCCAGCCGTGGATGACACGTCGCCGCCGAGCACCTTCCAGGCCTCCTCGTGCCCCCTTCTCGCGCCTGGAGACGTCTCTCTCCCGTCCCGATCCATTCCCCCCCTCCAGAGCTTCCTCCTCCTCCTCCCGTGCTCGATTCCGTCGCCGCTCGAGGACCGCCGTGGAGCACGCCGCCGAGTCCATGCAGCCACCGTCGTCCCCGAGCCGTGCCACCGTGTCCAGAAGAACCGCAGCAGGCGTCTTCGTCGTTCCCCTCAATCAATCGAGCCCGAGCGCCTCAGCAGACGACGCCAGCTTCATCGAGGAGTCGTCGGACCCGCAAGTCGCCGTCGTCGAATTCGCCGCCACCATGACCTCCCCGACCTCCCTGACTCCTCTGCTAGCTTCAGGGTGAGCTTCTTCATCCTCCCCGACCAACCCCGGAGTTTTTCTCATTCTCCTTTGCGATTTGCCATGAGAGCCGAGCACGGCCTCCGCCATGGATGAGCCCGAGGTCGCCCCTGTGCTCCTCCGTCTCATCCAGAGCGCACGTAGTGTTCCCCTCCACCCCAGTGTTTCATCGCACTGCTTTCCGTCCGTTTTGATGCACGGAGTCGACGACTTCTTCTAAACCAAGCCACGGCCTCCGCCAAAGGTCGTCGCCGGCGCAGCTCCGGTGCCTCCCAAGGTGCCCCGTGTTCACCACGAGACGCAGACGAGCTCGAGGAGCCGTCCCGTGCTCTCCCCGTGCCAAATGGTGGCCGGGACCACCCTCCCCGTGCAGCGCCGCCGCGTCTGTGACGCCGGCGTTTAGCCGCCGGCAGGCCCGCCGACGTGGCCATGGTTAGGGCTTAACCCCACCTGGGTTAAGTGACCCTAGGTCACTGACACTGGGACCCAGTGGCTTAATTAAGCCACTGGTTAAATTAAACAGCCGGGTTAATTAACCCAGAGACTGACAACCCTGGCCCACACGTCAGTCCCCCCCCTGACGCCAGCATGAGGTCATGCTGACGCAGTAAACCTTTTTCCAGAATTAAATTGAATTAAATAAATTCCAGAAAATCCAGAAAATAGCCCAAACTTTGGAAATTCATAGAAAATTCATATTAACTCCAAATTGGACAAATAATATATGAAAAATGATCAGGAGAAAATAAGCTATCCAAAAATCGAACTTTCAACTATGTTTGAGTTGATTTTAAAATGGGACCAGTAGCATATGTCATTTGATTTATTTGGAATTTATTCAAATTCAATTCAAATGATTTTGCAACTTGGACCATGGAATTATGCTACTTTTCAACCACACTTCAGAGGCATATCATACACATTTCAAAATGATTCAAATTGATCAATCAATGTCACATGTAACTTGACTAAGTTTGAATTCAAATTGGAGTTTGAATTTGCAATTCAAATTGCAATATACTCCATTTAAATGGAATTGCTTCACACATCAAAACATATACATCAAGTTTCAACCTTCCATCATGTGATTGTGCATTGTATTTACTTTGCTACCTTGTTTATTGTTTGTCGAGTAGAGGTGGCACCGGAACAGGAGGCTGCCCCCTTCGTTGAAGACCCCGAATCCGAACCTCGTCAGCAAGGCAAGCAAACCCCCATTGATCATGTCGATAAAATCCCACTTCCCTCTCATGTCTCGCTTATGCATTGTTTAGGATGATTACCATGATGCGTTTGTACCGCATAGATGAACCCATTCCTTTGCATGACCTATCATTTGTCACAGTAGTAGGAAAAACCACAATCCTAGCAAATGTAGGAGTTGATTGATATCATGTGGCCCCTGCAATTGTTACTGCTTATTGCATGCTTAGAGTGATACCATGATGATACTGTTATGTGAGTCGGGATGGTAGTGATCATGATGATGATGGTAGAAAAGTGTTGGTGAATCTACCCTAATACAAGGTGAACGATGAGAGGCTATGTAGGAGTACATGGTGGGTTGTCTCGTTGAACACCGCCCTAAGTCCGAGTTCTTGTGTGATGATCCAAGATGAAGAGTACAACCACACATTGGGCTCACTGACCCCTCTCATCTTACTAACTCATCCCTTTCGATGTCCAGATGTCGCAATAGTTCGGAGTTCTGGTAGGTCTGTGGCCTGGATGCTAAGTGAGAGAACGGCTCATCCGAGACCGGCTTATGCACCACGCACACATCACTTGGGTCCACTTCGGTAAACCGGCCGGGTTCACGATAGTGGTAGCCAACCCAAGTAGGCGGATTTCTCGGACTAGATCGGCTATGAGGTAACAGTTGTGGTGAGCATCCTCGGTGGCACCCCTTGAATGGTGTCGAGATCAAAGGCAGTAAATGATGATCATGTGTGTGTAGCGGTACACCCCTGCAGGGTTAACAAAACTATTCGAATAGCCGTGTCCGCGGTTATGGACTGCTTGGAAAGCTTAGCTTGATTATTAGACAACTTGAACTGGATACTTCTAAAACACACCAAGATAAGTGTGAGTGCTATGGCGTGCTTTCTCGTGGGGAAGTCGAGGAAGGCACCATAGTGGTGTAATTGGTTGGAGAAAGTAGTGGACTCGTGTACGCTTCTTACCTCAAGTCTGGTACTCATAGTTCAGGACTAGCCAAGTCAAAGTTGGCACTTCTGCAAGTGAAACCCCACCTCCCTTTACCTTGATACATATGCATGAGTAGTATAGCTCCTATGTAAGTCTTGCTGAGTACGACTTTGTACTCACGTTTGCTTAATCTATGTTTTAGATGAAACCACTGACCCCGAAGGTGGCTTCTTCATCGAGCTGGACGACTGAAGATCAAGCTAGTCTAGTCCCAGTCAGACGACTGGTTCCCTCGTGGAGGGCATGTGTTTAAATAAGGATTCTTAAGCCATTTGTTAAACTTGTCTGTACTCAGACATACTTTGCTTCCGCTTGTGTTGTAATGTTGGATCACATGTTTGTGATCTCTGTGTGCACTCTATAAGAGTTATCAATAAAATTGTGTACTTTGTAGAGAATTGCAATGATACCTACTGTTCATACAAGGCATGTGTGCTGCGTGTATGTTTATAACATGCATGTCTTTGTATGGGTTTTCGAGACCTTAGTTGTGATCTGGCTGGCGGTCTTTCTTACACCAAGTGGCCCTTAGATGTGCTCAGCTTGGGGCATCGCGATGCGATTGTTCGAGACTCCGTCTCGTGCACACTTTGTGGTATGATCGAGCCCGCCCTAGACCCCGACTAAGTGATCGGGCTGGAGTAAGTCTATGTAAGAGTTATGAGATAGTCGATAGTATGGTTGAGGCGACTTGTCTTTGAATATGGGAGCTCATCACCCATATCATTAGACTTGTGTGCGGACGATGAGGACCCATCTCAGTTGATCATCCGGCCTGGATGGGATGCCCCTCACGTACGATGCTCTCCGAGAACGTTCTGTGCTTGGCCTTGTCTGCTTAGACAAGTGGGTACGGTTCTCGGCTCTCCATATGACTATGTCTTAACTGGACTTGCATACGCTAACCCCGGGTCCCGACAGACTTGGTATCAGAGCAGGACTGACTGTAGGACTAGCAGCCTTGGCCGAAGTCGAGTCTAGCCTTCTATAGTTATATAGTTACTCTGGGTATATAAGGGAACAACGTAAGGCTTCTTTTTTCTCCTTACCCCCTTCGTTCTGAGTTCTAAGTCACCCTCATCTTACTCTACGGGAAGATAGGACTAGGCTCTCCTCTGTCTGATTAGAACATCTTGTTGTTTGCTTCCTTGCAGCCGTAGGAAAGTTGTGATCGGTTTGTTAGAGTGGTTATACTCCCTGATTTATTACATCGTATGTAAGTGTTGTTTCCATGTTGTAAGAAATTGTCTTTTTCTTGCAATTACAGCCGTTATGTTGTCCGAGTCATTCCAGGTTTATCTCATAATCTGATGCATTTGCAAACTCCTTCTTTCTGTTTCAGATGGCAGATCTTCCCCCTCGGCTGATTGTCTCTCCTAACTTTTGCAAACCTTAAGCTTGCTTTTTCTTTGAAAAAACTTTTTGGCACTCTTGAGAAACAGTATATCTTCAAGAATATCTTTATATCCAGTGGGAAAAATTATTTATTAAGGGTACTAACCTCTCTAATCAGCTTATGATGAGTTATGTATGAAGGGAGTTTTCAAGTGTGTGATGGAAGATGATGCAAGAAGATCCAGGAGTGTCAAGCGCTCAAGCTTGGGGATGACCCCATGCATCCCCAACAAATATTCAAGGAGACTCAAGCGTCTAAGCTTCGGGATGCCCCCGTGCATCCCCTTCTCCATCAACAAATCACCAGTTCGTCCTTCGTCTCACTATATTTTTATCACTTCATGCGTTATGTGCTATGCTTGGAGCGTCCCGCTCTTAGGTTTTGTTTTTAGTTTTCTTTAGCTTTTCTTTCTGTTCATAACAATTTAGATCCCGTCTTACTTTGTGTGGGAGAGAAACACGCTCCACTTTCAAAATTTAGAACACATCATAGGATTTTCCTACTTATCTTTCTGCTGTTGTGTGTTCTTTATCTTTTCGTAGCTACTGCCATGTTTAGTTTTAGTCTTAGTTTGTCTTTAGCAAGAGCCTTGGCTTTTGTTTAGTCTGTTGCTGGAACTCTTTTTAAGTTTTCATGTTTATCTTGTTAAAGAGAGTTGGTTGTTGCACTGAGTTGTGTCTTGTCTTGAAAGTAGGTAATTGAGGTTGCTATTTAATTCTAGTAGTAACTTGCAATAGTTTTGAGGTATTGTTGTGAGTAATGTTTGAACTTTTGGTGTCAAGAGCTCTTGCCAATTAGTGTAGGTGTCGTATTTTGGGCAATCCGTGTGTATTTTCAAAACCTACAAAACTAGTTGAGAACTCTAGCAACTAGATGGATCACTACTCTTCTGAGGGGTCGAATATCAGAGAACACTCACTTACCATGAGTCGAGGATGCGCAAGGATAACCAAACCCCCATACACTCCTCCTCGGGGTACTTGTCTCTTTGTGAACTTCCTTATTAGATTGAGAGTTACTGATAATAAGTGCATGAGTTCTTCGGACTAATCTAATTATTGAAAGTTCACACTTCCACCTCCTCATATTTTCTAGCCTTTCCCGTGCCGTGCACTGCCTTCTTCTCACTCCGAGAGTTGGCGTCCACCTTCGCCGGTACGTCCAAACCCTTGGCATGATACGCTCTGTCATCATAAACCTCCTTATATCTTTCCTCAAAACAGCCACCATACCTACCTATCAAGGCATTTCCATAGCCTTTCCCAAATATATTGTCATGCAAGATCCACCTCTTCATGACTTGATCTTCATGTCATACATGTTCCTGCTACACTAGCAGAGGCATACCTTGCATACATCATGATAGCTACATCTTCTTTATGATTTGAGTACCTTGTAAAGTGTGAAAGATCTTCTATACCCTCTTGTAAATTAGAGTGTTTCCCTTAAGTGAGGAAAAGATCCCAAAGTGGACAAAATAAAAGATCCCAAAGAGAACAAATGAGAGTTAAATAGAAAGAGCCATTGAGGCCACCAAAAAAGAAAAAAAAGAGAAAAAATAAAAAGAGAGAAAGGGGCAACACTACTATCATTTTGAAAGATCCACACTAGTACTCCCTCTTATCCTTGTACTCCATAGAGATGATCATTCATGCATATAGCTATGTGGGGACCTTCACACTATAGAACTTGGCTTGCATATTTCAAGGATGAGCCTCCTCAAACGAGCTCTAGGTCTTCATGAGCGAGCAAGTTAGATGCACCCCCACTAGTTCCATTGGAGGGCTTCTTAGCTCATATGTGCATCCGTTGCATGGCAATCCCTACTCCTCACATCATATCTATCATTTGGCCTTATCGCCTATGATTGTCCTCATTGATGTGAGCCTTTGTCACCCTTTTTTCTCTTCCTCCTCCACCATATTTCTCTCTTTGCCATCCTAAGTGTCAACTCTCGTGCTTACGCTCATCCATTGCATGAGTGCTCAAAATATCAAAAAAGAGTGGATCAAATTGACTTGTACCTGGCTAGTGGTCTGGGGACGAGTCAAGATAAGATTCCAAAGAAGACCAAGTGTGAAACTTTAGTAGATTGAGTTCTCAACAAGAAAAAATATACATTTTTCTCGTATTCGCTATCCCTCTTCTTGCATGCAAACACCATTTGGAGACATTCGAGTCACGGACAGCGAGAGCTCTTACCTAATGTTCCTTTGTTGCTTGTTTCAATGCTAATATAGACTCTTGCCTGTTATGAATTGAATTGAATCACATACCTGCTTTACTTTTGAAAGTTCTTATATGGTTGCTAGCATGTCACCACATAAATTTCTCCTTGCTCGAGGGCGAGCAGGAATTAAGCTTGGGGATGTTGATACGCCCCAAACGTATCTATAATTTCTCCTTGCTCCATGCATGTTTTGTGTGATATTGCTATGATCTATATACACTTTCATACACTTTCGATCATATTTGGACTAACCTATTAACTCAGTGCACCCCAATGCTAGTTTATGTTTTATGCTGTTTTTCTATTTCAGTTTTCCCCCATATTAAAAGTGCTCCTAAAATTCGGGAAAAATCAGATAAAATTCAGCGCAACAGAAGCTTCCAGAGTCCCGAAGTGGGGCCAGGGGGCCACCACCAGGTGCCCATGCGGCCACCTGGCGCGGCCTAGGGTTTGGCTGTGCCAGGGGGGCGCCTGGACTCCGGTGGCCCCCCTAGCTGCCCCCATTCGCCTGTTTATTCCCCATGACGCGAAACCCCTGAAGAGAGAACCCTTTTTCGTGATCTCGCCTCTAGTTTGCCGCCGCCGCGCTTCCAAGATTGGGAGCGCCAGCAGATTTCTTCCCGGCACCCTGCCGAAGGGAGGATCGACCTTGGGGAGCTTCCTCTCCATCATGGACGCTTCTCGGATGTGTCGTGAGTAGTTTCCTTTGGACCATGGGTCCGTGATTAGTAGCTATGTGATGTTATCCTCCCCTCTTTGTTCTTCATGGTTTAGACCTCGTGAGCTACCCTACATGATCGAGGCACATATGTAATCTTTCTGCTGTTGCTATGCTGAGTTTGATGGGATCTGATGGATTATGAGATTATGTTCAGATTGTGATGGAGTAATATATTTGGTTCTTATCTTTTATATTTTTGTTCCTAAGTAATTCTTGCATGTTCTCCGTTGCTGTTTATTGCTTTGACCAAGTAGTAGGTAGTTACTCCAAGAGTTAACGTTATGCTCAATTGTGGGTTCATGCCGCCTGATGACACGCTTGAGTGACAAAAACATGAGTCTAGGGGATGTGTTGTTGCCACAAGGGGGAAAACAACAGTGCTTGTAACTGCGGTTGCAAGGATTGTTTACTTTACGCAAAGTGCTTTTAATGCAGTTGTCCGTTGCTTTGGGTTTACACTCTGGGTGGGGCTCGCAACTTAATACCAGCGAGATGTTCTGGATAGATATCTCAAGGTTGATGATTAGTTGTAGATGCCGTTGAATTTAGGTCTACTTATTTTGGCGTACTGCCCATGCTTTTGAGCCTCTTCCTTTCTTTTGTAGCATAGTTAGCATTGCGGTGCGTTTATAATCCTGTCAATTGCCCATCTATAATTTGTTTACCTCGCATAGAAGTTTTATCGTCTTTTGGGAGAGAGACATCACTAGTGAACATCACGGGACCCCGGTCCATATTATCATCACTGTTTACACGCTCATTTACTTTTCTGCTTTTACTTTCAGTTGCTATCATTATCATTATCCCTTGTGTTTTTATCCTTTGTAAACAACAAGACCGGGGAGATTGAAAGCCTCTTTGAACTTCGTTAGGAGAAAAGTTATTTGTGTCTGTGTGCAGGTCCAGGTCAAGGAAGAAACTTTAGTCTAAAATGGTGTCATTGTTTCCTTGCCACCTACTTATCATTACCGGAGTCCTACGGGAGACAAACCCTATCCTCTACATAGGGGAAATTTGCTGCTATCCTACATCTCACCTTCCACTTGGGGTAACCAACGAAGGGCGAGAAACCATTATCATCATCTCGCATATCAGCCCTCTGATATGCCTGGAATTCCAAGGGAGTTGGGTGAGCACAAGTTACATGTTGATCCAAAAGCAAGACCAGTTAAAGAGTCACTTCGGCGTTTCTCTTCTGAAAAAAGAAAAGCTATCGGAAAAGAATGTGATGCAACTTTGACCTTGCTTAGGATCAACCCCGCCAACCCTATCAAGGTTGTGAACCCTATCGGGGAAATGTGCTTTCGTCAGGGCCAAGGCATAGGTAGCACCACTCTGAGCAGAGGACCGTTTCCAGCATGCAAACTATTGAGGAGCCGACTGAAGAAAGGGAACAACTGGATCAAGATTGACACGACTGCTTTCCCCAAATGACATACTGTTCTTCAACGTCAAGGTCGCACTCATCGCCTCCTCTGCAAATTGGGCAACTTTAGCACATCGCATGGTCAACAGGCCCCGAGCCAGAGCGAATTCCGTCATGATAGGAGTATAGTTGTCCCTTTTCACAATTTTTGCAAACTCAACCATTCGAGCTTGCTCCGCTTCTGGGTCGGTGGTATATACTGCAAGATGACAAGTCAGTACCAATTTAAAATTGCAAGAAAACACAAGTTCATCTCTTGGCAATCGATTGATGCTTACCAGCCAGAGTTTCGCTGAAGACAGCAAACCTCCCGGCGCAGTACTCTTCAGCAGTTTTTACGACCTCCCGAGTTGTCTCAAGTTCCGTCGTGTGCGCCTCCTCTTCTTTGGAGCGCAGCTCGGGAAACTTCTCCAAGTCAGACTAAAGCTTCGCAATGGAGGCTTCACTCTCCTTTACAGCCTCTTGAAGATAATGCACTTGTTTCTCCAAAGATTTCTTCTCCTTGGCACGCTTCTCGGCTTGGTCAATCTCCTTCTTCATTTTCTTCACAAAGTCCTCATTTTACTTGACCTTGGAATCAAAAGATTTCTTGGCCGCCTCTGCATAAGGACAGGAAATGGATTTTTTTAAAAGTCAAGGAATTCTCTCCTCTTAAACAATTAGGGACAGAATAGCTTACCACTATCCTCAGCATGTTGTTTCTTCAGCCTATTATGCTCTTCGAGCAGCATCTCGTATGTTTTCTTCATGGCCACATTCTCCTGTTGTAAATTTACAAAGGAAGAACCCATCTTGCAAGCCTCCTAAGACAGGAGAAGAATCAAAATTAACCAAAGTCTCCTATCAAAAGACTCCGAGTAACTTCAAGAAGTTACTCGGAGCCTTGGGGGCTACACCCAGTGGGTGCACTAAGAAGTGCTCCCACTGGAAGTTTACAAATTAACGTCTCCTATCAAAAGACAAGAAGTTACTTGGAGCCTTGGGGGCTACACCTACTGGGTGCACTAAGTAGTGCTCCCACTGGAAGTTTACAAATTAACGTATCCTATCAAAAGACTCCGAGTAACTTCAAGAAGTAACTCGGAGCCTTAGGGGCTACACACAGTGGGTGCACTAAGAAGTGCTCCCACTGGAAGTTTACAAATCAAAAGTATCCTATCTAAAGACTCCGAGTACCTTGTAACAGCCCAGATTTCACAAAAATTAAAAATTTTGTTTTCGGTGTGAATTGTTTGATTGTCTGATTTGTTTGCGGTGTTTGCATCCCCGATTTATCGATCGGCGATTATTTTCCCCCCCTCTTATATTGTATCGGACGGAGACCGACCCTTGCCACCCTGACACTCGACCTTTGCGACACCGGGTTTCGCCCGATCACTATCGCAAAACTGCACGAGACCAGCCGCAGCCAACGGAATGAAAAACTCCGTTTAATAATTAAACAAGTTATTTTTATAGCGCGCCAGAAAGTGTTCTCGGAACAGTTCCAGCGCGAGGTGAACGCTGCCGGCTCGACGCGCTGATCGCGCAGTTTGAAGTTTTACCCGAATCGGAGGTCCTGCGGACCCCCGTCGGTCAGAAACATAAACACCGCGCGCGCGATAGAAAATCGGGGATGTTTTTGCAAACTGCCAGCCACCTGGGCTATATAAAGACCACCACACTCCCGCCCCTTTCTAGGGTTTCCCTAGCCACAAAATTGCAGCCAGCCCCTCTATTTTGCCCAGTTTTGTCCAAAAAAGCCCCCAGATCCGAAATCTCAACAAGAGGCAATCTCAGCCGTTGGATCTGACCATCCAACGGTTCAGATCCGTCCCCAGGCTCCACCAACCTCCTGTCCGTGGAGGAAGCGTGCCACCGCCAGCCCGTGGACGCCGGCTGCCTCATCTGCTGTGCCGCCCGCGTCTCCGGCGAGCACCGCACCGCCGCTCCGGTGACCCTCTTCCTCGGCGCCCCCGTTTTTTTTTATTTTTCTTTTTTTTCTGCTGCGCTGCATAGTTGGGTCGGCCCAGTAGCCTAGTTTCGGCCCGAGTAGTTTTTTTCCTTTTCTGGTTTTAATTATTTTGCAGATTGTCTTATTTTCTTGCGATAGCTATATCTTTTTAACGGTAGCTCCGATCGCGACGCGTAAAACATGAAAGTTGCTTAGTTTTTTGTTTAGAATAATAAAATGTTGCTCTTTGGCATGTTTGACTTGTTTACATGCTGTTTACCTGCTAATTACAACCTTTCCACTGTAAACTGTAATTGCAATCACTTTTTAACTGTTGCTCCGTTTAAAATGTTCTTTATATGTAACTTGACTAGAATTGTGTGTAGATTGTGTTTATGCTGCTCTTGCTTGCTAATAAAAATGATAAAATTATGTTTAGAAAAGAACAGTACCAAATGCAATATTTATCGTGGGGTCCGTAATAGTTGGCATGTATAGGTTTTAACCCCCCACTTAAAGTGACTAGATTAGATAGTTTACCTTATGCTTCACCCCTTGTCATGTTTGTGTGCTATGCCATGCTTGAGTGAGATGCCATGTTAACAACCTTTGTTGATCACCTGTAGCTAAACAACTTAAACCTTTCTAAATGTGCGGTGTCGTCGTGTGTGACGAATACTCCACTTAACCTGTTAGTAACCGCTCTCGACGGTAGGTGCGATGTCTCGTGTTGCCGCCTTGTTGATGTTTGCTCGTGTTTGATCCGTAGTAATAGATGCTTTCTCGTCGATTGTCTTTTCCAGTGTTTCCTTCTTGTGTGCTTCCGCGGATACCCTCTCGGAGACGATGCGAGCTTGCGATCAACTACACCTTCGTAACCCGACTTATCAACAAGCAATGCATTACTTATGATCCATTCTATTTCAACCAGCGGTTTGCATGCTAGTCTATGATAGGTTCGATGTTTGATCCTACCACATGCTTACAGCCTCTTTCAAACCGATACAACCATGTCCCCTCCCAGCAAACAATGTACTGCTATGTTAGTATTGCTCGTTGCTCAGCCCCTGCTTAGTATGCATGCATAGGATGCTACGATGTTACCCTGTTACTCCTTGGTTTGGGATATCACATTATCATTATTATATTGTTGTTGATGATATGATTATTATAATGTTGACTATATTCGACGAAGGATGGAAGGTCTAGGCTATCTGATGGCTTCTCGCCCCTCGTTGGTTACCCGAAGTGGAAGGTTTGAGATGCAGTGCAGCATCAAGTTTCCCTCGGTGAAGATACCAAGGTTATCGAACAAGTAGGACTCAGGAGATACAAGTAGGTGGCAACGTCGCCAGAAATTGCTTCCTGACTAGGGTGTTGTCGTGGACCTGCACACAGCAACAAATAACTTTGCTCCCAACGAGTACTGAGGAGTTGTCAATTCCTCCGGCCTTGTCGTTTACAAAGGATCAACGCAAGAGATAAAAGGTGAAAAGTAAAGTAAAAGCTGAAAGTAAATTGAGGGTGTGAACAATAATGTGAAGATGAACCAGGGTCCCGTGATTTTCACTAGTGATGTCTCTCTCCCAAAAGACGATAAAACTGCTAGCATAGTAAACAAATCACAGTTGGGAAATTGACAGGATTATGAAGGCACCGCAATGCTAACTATGCTGCAAAGAAAGGAAGGGCTCAAAACCAATGTGCAGTACGCCAAGGTAACTAACCGAAATCCATCTGCATCTACTACAAATCATCCACCTTGAGATATCTATCCAGAACATCTCGCTGGTATTAAGTTGCGAATCCCACCCAAAGTGTAAACTCAAAGCAACAAACAACTTCATTAAAAGAACTTTGCGTAAAGTAAACAATCCTTGCACCCGCAGGTACAAGCACCGTTGTTTTATCCCTGGTGGCAACAGCACATCCCCTAGTCTCATGTTTCTCTCACTCAAGCTAGACATCAAGGGGATGAACCCACAATCGAGCATAACGCTCTCTCTTGGAGTTGCAAATAAAATACTTGGCCAAAGCAAATACCGCAACGGAGAACATGCAAGAATTTACTCAAGAACAAAATATAAAAGAGAAGAACCAAATATATTACTCATCACAATCTGAACATAGTCTCATAATCCATCAGATCCCAAGGGAAACTACTCACGGTACATACGGCAGGCGTCCATGGCTATGGAGGGTCTCCCGGAGGGGGTAGCTTCTCCCGGCAGGGTGCCGGAGCAGCTTCTCCAAACAGCCCCGATCTTGAAACGGCGGCGGCGGCGGAACAGAGGCGAGATCACGAAAGAGGAATCTGTATTAGGGGTTTCCACCACGAGGGGTAAATATAGGCGAAGGGGGGCATCGAGGGGACCCACGAGGCAGTCAGGAGGGTCCCTGGCGCGGCCCAGGGTGGGGCCGCGCCACCTGCCCTCCTGGCTGCCTGGTGGTGGCCCCCCTTCCCTCTCTTGGTGATTCCGGAAGCTTCTGTTGCGTTGATTTTTTATGTATTTTTCCCGGAATTTTTGGAGCACTTTTAATGGCCGGGAAACCTGAAATAAAAAAAACAGCAGAAAACAGAAACTGGCAACTGGGTGCACTGAGTAAATAGGTTAGTCCAAATAGGTTCAAAAGTGTATGAAAGTTCAAGCAAAACATGGCAAATTCACACAAAACATGCATGGAGCAAGCAAAAATTATAGATACGTGTGGGACGTATTAACATCCCCAAGCTTAATTCCTGCTCGTCCTCTAGTAGGTAAATGATAACAAGCATAATTTCTGTGGTGACATGCCACACAACCATAAAAGGACTTTTAAGTAAAGCAATCAAAGCATGCAATTCAATTCAAGTCTTAACAAGCAAGAGTCTATATTAGCATTGACACAAGCAACAAAAGAACAAAAGGTGAAAGAGCTCTCGCTATCCGTGACTCGAATGTCTCCAGATGGTGTTTGCGTGCAAGCAAGGGATAGAGAAATACGAGAGAAAAAAAATAAGGTTGTTGAAAA
Source organism: Bromus sterilis (assembly GCA_950022295.1). Taxonomy (NCBI): domain Eukaryota; kingdom Viridiplantae; phylum Streptophyta; class Magnoliopsida; order Poales; family Poaceae; genus Bromus; species Bromus sterilis. Next base: position 413,271,712 of record OX465595.1, on the reverse strand, counting down.
CAACTATCTACTAAAGTTTCACACTTGGTCTCCTTTGGATTCTTATCTGGACTCGTCCCCAGACCACTAGCCAGGTACAAGTCAAACTGATCCACTCCCTTTCGATATTTTGAGCACTCATGCAATGGATGAGCGTGAGAAAGAAAGTTGACACCTAAAAGGAGAAACAGAAAGAAGGTGGAGGAGGAAGACAAAAAGGTGTGAAAGGCTCACATCAATGAGGACAATCATAGGCGAGAGAAGGCCATATGATAAATATGATGTGAGGAGTAGGAATTGCCATACAACGGATGCACATGTGAGCTAAAAGCTCTCCAAGGGAACTAGTGGGGGTGCATCTAACTTGCTTGCTCAAGAAGACCTAGAGCTCGTTTGAGGAGGCTCATCATTGGAATATACAAGCCAAGTTCTATAGTGTGAAGGGTCTCCACATAGCTATATGCATGATGATGATCTCTATGGAGTACAAGGGATAGGAGATGAAGTACTAGTGTGGATCTCTCAAAAGGACTAGTAGTATGCCCCCTTCTCTCTTTTTATTTTTTTCTCTTTTTTTATTTTTTTGGTGGCCTCAATGGCTCTTTCTATTTAATTCTCATTTGTCCTCTTTGGGATCTTTTGATTTTTTTCTCTTTGGGATCTTTTCCTCACTTTAGGGGCAATACTCTATATTTTACAAGAATATAGGAGATCTTTCACACTTTACAAAGGTACTCACATAAAGAAAATGTAACTATCATGATGAAAATGTATGCTTCTGCCAGGATAGCAGGATATGCAATGATACTAGCGCGTCATGTAGCAATGATTAGGGCAAGGCCCAACTAGCATGCGGCTCATCGATCAAGAAAGTAGCATGTATGAAATGAAGATCAAGTCATGAGAAGGTGGATGTTGCATGGCAATGTATCTCGGAAAGGCTATGGAAATGCCTTGTAGGTAGGTATGGTGGATGTTTTGAGGAAAGATATAAGGAGGCTTATGATGGCAGAGCGTATCGTGCCAAGGGTTTGGATGCACCGGCGTAGTATGCGCCAACTCTTGCGGTGACAAAGGGCAATGCACGGTACCGAAGAGGCTAGAAAAAGTAAAGGTGGGTGGAAGTGTCAACTTTCGAATACTCACATTAGTCCGAAGAACACATGCACTTATTATCGGTAACTCTCAACCTAATCAGGAGGTTCACAAAGAGACAGGTACCCCGAGGAGGAGTGTATGGGGGTTTGGTTATCCTTGCGCATCCTTGACTCATGGTACGTGAGTGTACTCTAATATTCGAACCCTCCAGAGGTTAGTGATCCATCTAGTAGCTAGAGTTCTCAACAGGGGTTTTTAGTTTTCGAAAAACACACGGATTGCCCAAAATACGACATCTATCACTAATAAGCAAGAGCTCTTGACACCATAAGTTCAAACATTACTCTAGTCAATACCTCAAAACTATTGCAAGTTACTACTACAAAGAGAACAACAACTTTAACTACCTACTTTTAGTCAAGAAACAGAACTCAGTGCAACAGACAAACTCTCTAACAAGATAAAACATGCAACCTATAGAAAGTTCAACCTAAGACAAAAGAAAAGCTCTAGAAAAACGAAAGCACTAAAACTATACAGAACAGCAGCTAAGAAAAGAAAAAGAACAACTCACAGCTAAAAGAATAAGTATGCAAATCCTATGATGAGTTCTACTTCAAGCGGAGCGTGAATCTCTCCCACACAAAAGAGTAAGTTGGAGTCTAACTTGTTACTACAGCAAACAAAGCAAAATAAAACTAAAAACAAAAACTAAGAGCGAGACGCTCCAAGAATAGCACATAATGCATGAAGTGATAAAAATATAGTGCAACGAGAGACGAAATGATAATTGTTGATGAAGAAGGGGATGCACGGGGGCATCCCCAAGCTTAGACGCTTGAGTCTCCTTGAATATTTATTGGGGGTGCACATGGGCATCCCCAAGCTTGAGCGTTTGACCCTCCTGAATCTTCTTTCATCATCCTCCATCGCGCACTTGAAAACTCCCTTCATACATAACTCATTTTAGGCTGATTAGAGAGGTTAGTACCCTAATAGAATAATTTTCCTCTACTGCAAATAAAGGAAGAGCTACTGTTTCCCAAGATTGCCAAAAGATTTTTGCAAAGAAAAAGCAAGCTTAAGGTTTTCAAAAGTGAAGAGAGACAAAACGTGGCAGAATCTGTGAAAAACAGAACAGCAGATAGAAACGAATTTTTTTAGGGGTACTTCTGCAACTCAAATCAAAAAACTCAGAACATACGGAAGTTTCATAATTGTATAGAGCATGCTGTGTAAAAAATTCAGCTCAAAAAGATGAACTGGTATTTTTCTCTGATTTTTCTAGTCACGAGGACAGAATCTGTTTTCTGAACAGCATGTCACAACTTTCACTCACCTCGTCGTATGAGGCTAAACTTGGCACAAAGCTTGAAAAGTAAAGATACAGTGATGTTTCTACAGTAGTAACAATCATCAAGACCACTAAAAACATAACAAAAGCCAAAAAGAAAATCTAAATTCGTTGCGGGCTGCCTCCCAAAAGCGCTTCTTTAGAGCCATTAGCTAGGCTTAAAGCAGAAGATCAAAGTTCTCTAAAATCATCGGAAGGTTCACCAAGGATTTCAAAAGGGTTTTCAATAAGATCATCCTTGTTCTTCCGAGGGAAGAGGTACGTACTTTTGCCTTAGCACGCAAACGTATTTGTCCTTTACCTATATCAATGAAGCCTTTCATGGCTCGGAGGAAGTCCCTTCTGAGCACTATATTTCCTTTGTTGGCCTTCATGATGGCAAAGTCAATCTCTACACTCCTTTTAAGAATCATGACCTGGACGTCTTTTAATCTTCCATGGATCTCAGAAATATCACCATTAGAATGTTCATGGAAAGATGGAAATTTCTCCATGCTTGCAAGGTACAAAGAATCATAAATAAAGCTTGGCATTATAGAAACTGTAGATCCAATGTCACAAAAAGCAAGGAAGTTTTGATTAGAGATAACAACCCTAAAAAAAGGCTCCCAGTCATTTTCTATTTCCAAAATCTCCTCTCTAGGGGGATTTAACTTCTCTACTTCTTTTAAGTCTAGAGTATCAAGTCTCTTTTCAATAGTAGAAATTCTGTCTACAACAGTGTTAAGACCATCATACACAAAATAACCAGATAAACCATGTATGATTTCAAGAGCTCTAGCTTCATCACACTGTAAAAATTCTCCTTCAGCTATAAGATCAAGAGAGTGCTTACACCACTTAAAAAGGCCAAAGTAAAAATTTCTAAGCACAATTCTTATAGGTAACCAAGGCATATTTGCCTTATGTGCTTCGGAAATTTTGTCCCATGCCTTCTTCATATTCTCCCCGTTCCTTTGATGGAAATCCATGACTTCGGATTCCCTCATAGTACCAACTCCTACATACTTAACCACACAACAAGGGTAACAGGTATTTTTGGTATTTTTGATAAAGGACACAAAAGTAAAAACTGAAAGGTAAACTAACAAGACTAAAAAGCAATGGTAAAACATAGTGTGCAACTCCCCTATCTTGTAGACTTGAGTCCCCGGCAACGACGCCAGAAATTTGCTTGATGGCTTCTCGTCCCTCGTTGGTTACCCCAAGTGGAAGGTTTGAGATGCAGTGCAGCAGCAAGTTTCCCTCGGTGAAGATACCAAGGTTATCGAACCAGTAGGACTCAAGAGATACAAGTAGGTGGCAACGTCGCCAGAAATTGCTTCCTGACTAGGGTGTTGTCGTGGACCTGCACACAACAACAAATAACTTTGCTCCCAACGAGTACAGAGGAGTTGTCAATTCCTCCGGCCTTGTCGTTTACAAAGGATCAACCCAAGAGATAAAAGGTGCAAAGGAAAGTAAAAGCTGAAAGTAAATTGAGGGTGTGAACAATAATGTGAAGATGGACCAGGCTCCCGTGATTTTCACTAGTGATGTCTCTCTCCCAAAAGACGATAAAAGTGCTAGTGAGGTAAACAAATCACAGTTGGGAAATTGACAGGATTATGAAGGCACCGCAATGCTAACTATGCTGCAAAGAAAGGAAGGGCTCAAAAGCAATGTGCAGTACGCCAAGGTAAGTAACCGAAATCCATCTGCATCTACTACAAATCATCCACCTTGAGATATCTATCCAGAACATCTCGCTAGTATTAAGTTGCGAATCCCACCCAAAGTGTAAACTCAAAGCAACAGACAACTTCATTAAAAGAACTTTGCGTAAAGTAAACAATCCTTGCACCTTCAGGTACAAGCACCGTTGTTTTATCCCTGGTGGCAACAGCACATCCCCTAGTCTCATGTTTCTCTCACTCAAGCTAGACATCAAGGGGATGAACCCACAATCGAGCATAACGCTCTCTCTTGGAGTTGCAAATAAAATACTTGGCCAAAGAAAATACCGCAACGGAGAACATGCAAGAATTTACTCAAGAACAAAATATAAAAGAGAAGAACCAAATATATTACTCATCACAATCTGAACATAGTCTCATAATCCATCAGATCCAAACAAACTCAGCATAGCAACAGCAGAAATTACATAGATGCCTCGATCATGTGAGGAAGCTCATGAAGACTCGAAAGTGGAAGCACAAAAGGGGGAGAGATAGATCACATAGCTACTGGTCACGGACCCATGGTCCAAGGGAAACTACTCACGGTACATACGGGAGGCGTCCATGGCTATGGAGGGTCTCCCGGAGGGGGTAGCTTCTCCCGGCAGGGTTCCAGAGCAGCTTCTCCAGGCAGCCCCGATCTTGAAACGGCGGCGGCGGCGGAACAGATGCGAGATCGCGAAAGAGGAGTCCGTATTAGGGGTTTCCACCCCGAGGGGTAAATATAGGCGAAGGGGGGCATCGAGGGGACCCACGAGGCAGTCAGGAGGGTCCCTGGTGCGGCCCAGGGTGGGGTCGCGCCACCTGCCCTCCTGGCTTCCTGGTGGTGGCCCCCCTTCCCTCTCTTGGTGATTCCGGAAGCTTCTGTTGCGCTGATTTTTTATATATTTTTCCCGGAATTTTTGGAGAACTTTTAATGGCCGGAAAACCTGAAATACAAAAACAGCAGAAAACAGAAACTGGCAACTGGGTGCACTGTGTTAATAGGTTAGTCCAAATAGGTTCAAAAGTGTATGAAAGTTCAAGCAAAACATGGCAAAGTCACACAAAACATGCATGGAGCAAGCAGAAATTATAGATACGTTTGGGACGTATCACTATCCCGCCTCGACGCTTTGTTCCATTCGAGTCACCTAGGATCCGAGTTTCGGGTATTGGCTTTAAGACTGAGCGTGCCTAACCGCTTGTGGGATTTTATGGGGTCCCCTTTTCTTACCTGCCTGGCTTCAAACATTTCTAGTGGTGGCCCAAGCTGATTTACCATTTGAAACCGTGTGTGTGCTGGTCGGCCGCCAGTTGTTTACAAACCACCCCGGGCCAGGAGGACTTGTTCCTTGGCTGGCCCACCTTGTTCGGCTGAGGACCCGATTTCCCATGTGTGATCAACCGGCTATCCAAACCTGCGACAGACGGTAGAGACCGATTCGAGAGCGCGGCCGGCTTTTGAGTTGGGAGTCGACTCACCGGGGGCCACCCGGATTTTTTTGTTGTTAGTTAGAGGGACCTGTCGTCTCAGATCTCTTGGAACTAAATCATAAAATGGTTGTCTGTGATGGGTAGCAACTGAGAGAGATGGGTGTGCGTGCGGAGCCTTGTAATGGGCAGTTGGTACACCCCTGCAGGGTTAAATCTTTTTGAGAAGCCGTGTTCACGGTTATGGACGACTTGGAACCTACGTCTTGTTCATAGATAACGTCAACTGAATCATAATTATAACTTGATCAACGTGTGTGTGTGCCTTGACTGCTTCTTCTTCGTCGGGATGCGAAGAGGAGTACAAGGATAGGATAGGTGTTATGTTTGCGTAAGTAGTTGATAGCAAGACTTGTTGGATGCGATTCCTCATCGAATGCTTGGCTTCTTATCTTACTCTCTAGATCGTTAGCCACTTCATAAATGGTAGTGCAGAAGAAACCTCGCCACTTACCCCATCCTTACCGTAAACTACTAGTTGTCCTAGAATGACGAGTGATGAAGTCCTTGCTGGGTCAGTTGACCACTACAGTTGGATGCTGAGTACTTCTGTACTCATGATACTACCCCCAAACTCTTTTCAGGGTTCTTGATCGACAACAGGTACGGTGATCAACGTTTCACGTGGATACTCGACGACGACTAGTTAGGCGGATCGCAGCGGAGGGCCTGGACCCGTGTGGTTATGGGGATCGATGTTTTCTCTTTGCCAGTAGGCATTTGCTTGTAGTCTGTACCCAGACATGTCTCTTCCGCTGTTGTATTATATTTAAGGCTGTTGTATGCCGATTGTATGAGATGTTGTATCCTTGTATCTGTAATGTTGTGATATCATGTTGGAAATCCGGGGCATATGACCTTTTCATATGTCGCGGTGGGACCGATATGTGCTTTGTCCCTGGACCTGGATGGAAACATCTAGATCTGGAACAGTACCGCATATCGGGCCTTACAACTTGGTATCAGAGCCTTACCGACCGTAGGATCCCTTTTCTGGCCGAAGTCGAGTCTAGACAAAAACTATTTTGTAGTTATTAAGATAGTTATAGGAGAGTAGGATTATTTTTACTCCTTACCTTTGCTCTGGTCAGGACAAGTGTCGTAAGTGTTTTAATTCGTGTCTTATCCCTTTCAAACTTTAGAATCTCGAGTGTGTGGAGTATCGGAACCGTTACAATGCCTTGCTTGCAGCGTATTGTCTCGATTCCGATCTCAGGTTTGGGAATTCCTGTAGTACATTTATCTTCTCCGATTTTGGGTATCATCTGGGTCATCCATTGCCATCCCTCCTTTTACCGGTGTTTTTACGACTTGCGTCGAAGATCACTATCCCTTGATCTGGTTTTCGCGATCGCTCTTCCTCGTGACACCTGATGGTTTCGTTTTTCGGCGTCGCCATCTCTCTGCGGAAAGTTTTCTCGACGGAGTTCGTCGTTTGACATGGAGCAGAGTCCCTTGTTGGTGGTGTTGAAGATCGTCGACTCTCTTCTTTCCCCCTTCCCCCTCTCCCCCGGATCGTCCAGGATCTCGGGACGAGATCCCTTGTTGGTGGTGTTGTATTGTAACAGCCCAGATTTCACAAAAATTAAAATTTTTGTTTTCGGTGTGAATTGTTTAATTGTCTGATTTGTTTGCGGTGTTTGCATCCCCGATTTATCGATCGACGATTATTTTCCCCCCTCTTATCTCGTATCGGACGGCGACCGACCCTTGCCAACCTGGCACTCGACCTTTGCGACACCGGGTTTCGCCCGATCACTATCGCGAAACCGCACGAGACCAGCCGCAGCCAACAGAATGAAAAACCCCGTTTAATAATTAAACGGGTTATTTTTATAGCGAGCCGGAAAGTGTTCTCGGAACGGTTCCAGCGCAAGGTGAACGCTGCCGGCTCGACGCGCTGTTCAAAGTTTTACCCGAATCGAAGGTCCTGCGGACCCCCGGCGGTCAGAAACGTAAACACCGTGCGCGCGATAGAAAAACCGGGGATGTTTTTGAAAACTGCCAGCCACCTGGGCTATATAAAGACCACCACACTCCCACCCCTTTCTAGGGTTTCCCTAGCCACAAAATTGGAGCCGCCCCTCTATTTTGCCCAGTTTTGTCCAAAAAAGGCCCCAGATCCGAAATCCCAGCCAGAGGCAATCTCAGCCGTTGGATCTGACCATCCAACGGTTCAGATCCGTCCCCAGGCTCCACCAACCTCCTGTCCGTGGAGGACGCGTGCCGCCGCCAGCCCGTGGATGCCGGCTGCCTAAGCTGCCGTGCCGCCCGCGTCTCCGGCGAGCACCGCGCCGCCGCTCCGGTGACCCTCTTCCTCGGCGCCCCCGTTTTTTTTTCTTTTTCTTTTTTTTCTTCTGCGCTGCATAGTTGGGCCGGCCCAGTAGCCTAGTTTCGGCCCGAGTAGTTTTTTTTTCCTTTTCTGGTTTTAATTATTTTGCAGATTGTGTTATTTTCTTGTGGTAGCTATATCTTTTTAACGGTAGCTCGGATCGCGACACGTAAAACATGAAAGTTGCTTAGTTTTTTGTGTAGAATAATAAAATGTTGCTCTTTGTCATGTTTGACTTGTTTACATGCTGTTTACCTGCTAATTACAACCTTGCCACTGTAAACTGTAATTGCAATAACTTTTTAACTGTTGCTCCGTTTAAAATGTTCTTTATATGTAACTTGACTAGAATTGTGTGTAGATTGTGTTTAGGTTGCTCTTTCTTGCTAATAAAAATAATAAAATTATGTTTAGAGAAGAACAGTACCAAATGCAATATTTATCGTGGGGTCCGTAATAGTTGGCATGTATAGGTTTTAACCCCCCACTTAAAGTGACTAGATTAGATAGTTTACCTTATGCTTCACCTCTTGTCATGTTTGTGTGCTATGCCATGCTTGAGTGAGATGCCATGTTAACAACCTTTGTTGATCACCTGTAGCTAAACAACTTAAACCTTTCTAAATGTGCGGTGTCGTCGTGTGTGACGAGTACTCCACTTAACCTATTAGTAACCGCTCTCGACGGTAGGTGCGATGTCTCGTGTTGCCGCCTTGTTGATGCTTGCTCGTGTTTGCTCCGTAGTAATAGATGCTTGCTCGTCGATTGTCTTTTCCAGTGTTTCCTTCTTGTGTGCTTCCGCGGGTACCCTCTCGGAGACGATGCGAGCTTGCGATCAACTACACCTTCAGAACCCGACTTATCAACATGCAAGGACTATGCATTACTTATGATCCATTATATTTCAACCAACGGTTTGCATGCTAGTCTAGGATAGGTTCGATGTTTGATCCTACCACATGCTTACAGCCTCTGTCAAACCGATACAGCCATGTCCCCTCCCAGAAAACCATGTACTGCTATGTTACTATTGCTCGTTGCTCAGCCCCTGCTTAGTATCCATGCTTAGGATGCTACGATGTTACCCTGTTACTCCTTGGTTTGGGATATCACATTATCATTATTATATTGTTGTTGATGATATGATTATTATAATGTTGACTATATTTGAAGAAGGATGGAAGGTCTAGGCTATCCCGCCCCGACGCTTTGTTCCATTCGAGTCACCTAGGATCCGAGTTTTGGGTATTGGTTTTAAGACTGAGCGTGCCTAACCGCGTGTGGGAATTTATGGGTTCCCCTTTTCTTACCTACCTAGTTTCAAACGGCCTGGTAGCAAGACTTGTTGGAGGCGATTCCTCATCGAATGCTTGGCTTCTTATCTTACTCTCTAGATCGTTAGCCACTTCATAAATGCTAGTGCGGCAGCAACCTCACCACTTACCCCATCCTTACCGTAAACTACTAGTTGTCCTAGAATGACGAGTGATGAAGTCCTTGCTGGGTCAGTTGACCACTACAGTTGGATGCTGAGTACTTCTGTACTCATGATACTACCCCCAAACTCTTTTCAGGGTTCTTGATCGACAACGGGTACGGTGATCAATGTTTCACGTGGAGACTCGACGACGACTAGTTAGGCGGATCCCAGCGGAGGGCCTAGACCCGTGTGGTTATGGGGATCGATGTTTTCTCTTTGCCAGTAGGCATTTGCTTGTAGTCTGTACCAAGACATGTATCTTCCGATGTTGTATTGTATTTAAGACAGTTGTATGCCGATTGTATGAGATGTTGTATCCTTGTATCTGTAATGTTGTGATATCATGTTGGAAATCCGGAGCATATGACCTTGTCATATGTCGCGGTGGGACCGATATGTGCTTCGTCCACGGACCTGGATGGAAACATCTAGATCTGGAACAGTACCGCATATCGGGCCTTACATACCTTAAACAAAGTCACTCAGAGCCTTGGGGGCTACACCTAGTAGGTGCACTAAGAAGTGCCCCCACTGGACGTTCAGAAATTAAAATTACCAAAGCTTCCAATAAACTCAGACAGAAAAGTCATTCGGACACCCAGTAGGTGGAAAACTTACATAAGTACTTACGTGCATGTTCGCCTTTATAGACTCCGCTTCAGAGGCCAGCTCACGCAAGTGCGATTCAAACTGGGAGGCCTTTAGCAAAGAAGCCTTCAATCCACTAACTAGCATTCTCAATCGGAGTAACAACTAGAATTGGAGAAGAAGAAGCTGGAGCAGTCTCATGAACGGTTGTCGAGGCATGAACTTCTGGTGGAATAGGAGGAGAAGCCAAATTATCAACAACAACAGTAGGTGTGGGAATAACCGGCTCAGAGGCAGCTTGGATAGGATTGGCTTCAGCACTATCGACATGGGCATCCACATCCACGTCCACTAAAGAAAACGACCAAAAAGAATTATAAGAAAAATGCAAGTGGCACTGCCCCATCCAACTAATTGGAAGCAAGGAAAACATTACATACTTTCAGCAGTGGTTTGCTCACGGATGGTATCCATCATAGGAAAATCACTCACCCCGCAGGTGCTGACATCTTCAAAAGTTTCTGGGTCTCGTCCCTCAACTCCAGGAAGGGACTTAGAACCACTCGGACGAATGCTACAAAAGAAAAGCTCATGAAGAAATAAATATAAGCAAGGAATAGGAATTCAAGGTGAAAAGATAGAAAATTACTTGCGGACAGTTTTCAGAGCGCGCCGGGGAGGAGCAACAACACCAGCGGCAGTTTTTGGTTTGATAGCATCAGCAGCATCCCCTGCAGGGGTAACCTTCCGACCTCCAAGCGTAGTTAAAGATTTCTTGGCTTTCATAGGGGCAACCTTCCCGTGACTCGCAGACAAAGCGGGTAGCTTGCTACTTCTCTCCCCACTACTCGGAGGAAGAGAACGTTTGCGACTCCGCGCAAGTCCCTCCCGAGCCGAGTCATGGTCTTGGTTATTTTTGGAGCGTATCTCAGAGGTTACCTGCGGGAGAGCCGCACCGGACTCCATTTCATCTCCAGCCTCAACTTCAACCCCAGCTCCCGTGTTACTATCTTCGTCCTCTTCAATAGGATGCCGAGGATCCAAGGGAATAGGCGAATGAAATCGGGTAACATCCTGACACAGAAAGATAAAAGGCCCGAGTAAGATCAAACAGACAAAAAGAAGACTAGCACAAGAATGCATACAAAATGAATGAACCTACCAAAGTAGGGGGATGCTGGCTATCAAGGGGTCTGACTCGGCCCACCATCTGCAGACCATGAGTCACGCTGGTGATAACCTTCATATGATGCTCGAATTCATCTACCGACATCTCAACATTACTATATCGAGTGTCATACCCAAGCCTAGTGTATGACCACATCCCTCGAGCTCTAGCTTGGAGAGGTTGGATTCTCTGAATAACAAAAGTGTCAATCAGATCCATCGTATCTAAGCCATTCTTCAGCTTCACAAATTCGCGCATCAAAGGGAGCACCTGTTCTTTCTCACGTTGGTCTGGCAAGGATTCCAACCTTGAGAATCGGTCAACCTCACATCCGAGTAAGGGGGCAATGTTCAAACTCCAGGCTCTTCCGCCACCTTGCAATAAAACCAACTGTTCTGCCAGTTCTTCACGGAATTCGGCAAACTAGAAGGGAAATATTGGGTTCCCTGCTTCCTAGCCAGGAATAAAAGCCCGCACAGATGGTTGAGTTCCACACCACTACTAGAAAAAGGCCTTATAGTGGCGTCCTTTTTTGGCCTTTACTGGCGCATTTCAAATGCGCCACTAAGGACAAGCCACTAATAAGGCCTTAATAGTGGCGCATTTCAAATGCGCCACCCCTAAAATTCTTATGCGTGGCGCATTTCGAAATGCGCCACCTATAAGAGTCTTAGGGGTGGCGCATTCTGAAAATGCGCCACTATTAAAAAAATTAAATTTTGAATTTTGAATCTGGAAAACAATTTTTTTTAATTATTTTCTTAATCTCAGGTTAGTATGCTTAATGCTCAGTTACTATGCTTAATCTCAGGTCAAACTTCCCCGAGGGTCACCCATCCTAGCACTACTCCAAAGTAGGGGGATGCTGGCTATCAAGGGGTCTGACTCGGCCCGCCATCTGCAGACCATGAGTCACGCTGGTGATAACCTTCATATGATGCTCGAATTCATCTACCGGCATCTCAACATTACTATATCGAGTGTCATACCCAAGCCTAGTGTATGACCACATCCCCCGAGCTCTAGCTTGGAGAGGTTGGATTCTCTGAATAACAAAAGTGTCAATCAGATCCATCGTGTCTAAGCCATTCTTCAGCTTCACAAATTCGCGCATCAAAGGGACCACCTGTTCTTTCTCAGCGTTGGTCTGGCAAGGATTCCAACCTTGAGAATCGGTCAACCTCACATCCGAGTAAGGGGGCAACGTTCGAACTCCAGGCTCTTCCGCCACCTTGCAATAAAACCAACTGTTCTGCCAGTTCTTCACGGAATTCGGCAAACTAGAAGGGAAATATTGGGTTCCCTGCTTCCTAGCCAGGAATAAAACCCCGCACAGATGGTTGAGTTCCACACCACTACTAGAAAAAGGCCTTATAGTGGCGTCCTTTTTTAGCCTTTAGTGGCGCATTTCAAATGCGCCACTAAGGACAAGCCACTAATAAGGCCTTAATAGTGGCGCATTTCAAATGCGCCACCCCTAAAATTCTTATGCGTGGCGCATTTCGAAATGCGCCACCTATAAGCCCAAATGCGCCACCCATAAGAGTCTTAGGGGTGGCGCATTCTGAAAATGCGCCACTATTAAAAAAATTTAAATTTGAATTTTGAATCTGGAAAACAATTTTTTTTAATTATTTTCTTAATCTCAGGTTAGTATGCTTAATGCTCAGTTACTATGCTTAATCTCAGGTCAAACTTCCCCGAGGGTCACCCAACCTAGCACTACTCCAAAGTAGGGGGATGCTGGCTATCAAGGGGTCTGACTCGGCCCGCCATCTGCAGACCATGAGTCACGCTGGTGATAACCTTCATATGATGCTCGAATTCATCTACCGGCATCTCAACATTACTATATCGAGTGTCATACCCAAGCCTAGTGTATGACCACATCCCTCGAGCTCTAGCTTGGAGAGGTTGGATTCACTGAATAACAAAAGTGTCAATCAGATCCATCGTATCTAAGCCATTCTTCAGCTTCACAAATTCGCGCATCAAAGGGAGCACCTGTTCTTTCTCAGCGTTGGTCTGGCAAGGATTCCAACCTTGAGAATCGGTCAACCTCACATCCGAGTAAGGGGGCAACGTTCGAACTCCAGGCTCTTCCGCCACCTTGCAATAAAACCAACTGTTCTGCCAGTTCTTCACGGAATTCGGCAAACTAGAAGGGAAATATTGGGTTCCCTGCTTCCTAGCCAGGAATAAAACCCCGCACAGATGGTTGAGTTCCACACCACTACTAGAAAAAGGCCTTATAGTGGCGTCCTTTTTTGGCCTTTAGTGGCGCATTTCAAATGCGCCACTAAGGACAAGCCACTAATAAGGCCTTAATAGTGGCGCATTTCAAATGCGCCACCCCTAAAATTCTTATGCGTGGCGCATTTCGAAATGCGCCACCCATAAGAGTCTTAGGGGTGGCGCATTCTGAAAATGCGCCACTATTAAAAAAATTTAAATTTTGAATTTTGAATCTGGAAAACAATTTTTTTTAATTATTTTCTTAATCTCAGGTTAGTATGCTTAATGCTCAGTTACTATGCTTAATCTCAGGTCAAACTTCCCCGAGGGTCACCCAACCTAGCACTACTCCAAAGTAGGGGGATGCTGGCTATCAAGGCGTCTGACTCGGCCCGCCATCTGCAGACCATGAGTCACGCTGGTGATAACCTTCATATGATGCTCGAATTCATCTACCGGCATCTCAACATTACTATATCGAGTGTCATACCCAAGCCTAGTGTATGACCACATCCCTCGAGCTCTAGCTTGGAGAGGTTGGATTCTCTGAATAACAAAAGTGTCAATCAGATCCATCGTATCTAAGCCATTCTTCAGCTTCACAAATTCGCGCATCAAAGGGAGCACCTGTTCTTTCTCAGCGTTGGTTTGGCAAGGATTCCAACCTTGAGAATCGGTCAACCTCACATCCGAGTAAGGGGGCAACGTTCGAACTCCAGGCTCTTCCGCCACCTTGCAATAAAACCAACTGTTCTGCCAGTTCTTCACGGAATTCGGCAAACTAGAAGGGAAATATTGGGTTCCCTGCTTCCTAGCCAGGAATAAAACCCCGCACAGATGGTTGAGTTCCACACCACTACTAGAAAAAGGCCTTATAGTGGCGTCCTTTTTTGGCCTTTAGTGGCGCATTTCAAATGCGCCACTAAGGACAAGCCACTAATAAGGCCTTAATAGTGGCGCATTTCAAATGCGCCACCCCTAAAATTCTTATGCGTGGCGCATTTCGAAATGCGCCACCCATAAGAGTCTTAGGGTGGCGCATTCTGAAAATGCGCCACTATTAAAAACATTAAATTTTGAATTTTGTATCTGGAAAACAATTTTTTTTTTCTTAATCTCAGGTTAGTATGCTTAATGCTCAGTTACTATGCTTAATCTCAGGTCAAACTTCCGCGAGGGTCACCATCCTAGCACTACTCCAACCCCAGCACGCTTAACTTCTCGGTTCTATTCAACTCCCACTCCAGCTCACCTAGCAGGCACTTGTTGATATATCTATCATATAAATCCTATTGAACCATGTTGATGTTCATGGGTGTGCTACAATTTTCAATATTTTTTTGAAACTTTCACGATGGGACCATTAGCATATTTTGAACTTTTTTCAAAAAAATTGAAAATAAAAATAATTTTTTTTATTTTTTTTAAATTTTTTAATGTTACTAGCTAATTTTTTTTAACCTTTTTTTGAAACTTCCCGATCGGTCCTCTAGCCTATTTTGAGTTTTTCAAAAAAAAATTAAATTTTTTTTAAAAAAATTCTCTTACTAGTGGCGCATTTCATACAAAATGCTCCACTGCTAAGTTCAATTTTTATTTCAAATTTTTGCCCTCTAGATCTTCAAACGCCCGTAACTTTTTTCTGTTAGGTTTTTGAGGATTCTAAAAATGTTCAATCGGTTTCACCCAGTTGAATTTGCATATAACTTTTCGAGTAGATGATTTTTCATATAAAAAACTTTTTCATCGGAGGTCGTATGCAAAAGTTAAGCCCATTTTACAAAATTCTCGGGAGATTTTGCAAAAAAAAGTCGAAATTCATATTTGTAAATTTTCCTAATAACTAGACCACATATCATTTGGGAAACTTATTTTCTTTTATTTTTTTGACATTTCTATCATTTTCTTTTATTTTTTTCAAATTGAAACGGCGGTCCACAGGGGGAGGTGTATTTGGGAATTTTCCCGCACATTTTTTTCTTAGTAGTGGCGCATATGGGAAATGCGCCACCCCTAAGAGCTTATGGGTGGCGCATTCTGGATGCGCCACTAATAATTTCTTAGGGGTGGCGCATTTCCAGAATGCGCCACCCATAAGCTCTTTGGGGTGGCGCATTTCCAAAATGCGCCACCTATAAGGTTCTTAGGGGTGGAGCATTTCTCCAAATGCGCCACGTATAAGGGGATCCAGGGCTGGCCCACTCTTAGAGTGGCGCATTTTGGAAAATGCGCCACTAATAAGATTTCCATGTATAGCTATTTCTCTAGTAGTGCCACCACCTTCCCCAGACTTCTTCGCCTTCTGAGGCTTGATGGTATAAATGGTGCGGAAGAGATGCCAATGGGGTTCTACGCCCAAGAAACCCTCGGATAGGGTAAAAAAGCTAGAATGCAGAGTAATGGCATTTGGGACAAGATGGTGAAGCTGATAACCAGTGAAGGCCACAAAATCCAACAAGAACGGATGTGGGGGAAGAGAAAACCGGCGGTCAACATGAGAAAGAAGCAAAACCCACTCACCCTCTTGAGGAAGGGGTTCTTCTTCCCCAAGAGATGGAATACGAAAGCCATGACAAGGAAGCATACCGGAGTATTGGTACCCTCGGAGCATCTCCGCCGTGACGATCGACGGCAACCACTCACCGGCAGACATGGCCCTAACAGGTCACCACGGCCGGAGCACCGAAGGCTGGAGAAGCACGCCTGAGGTCGACAAGGGAAGAAGGCCAAGAACGATATGCGCCTGGAAAGTACGGGCGGAGGAGGAAGAAGAACGGCGGTTAGGATGAGAGTGGATGAACCCAGATATGTTTTGACCATGGGGAGGGGCTTATATACTAGTAGAAGACCAACTGCCACGCGTCAGATCCGCTAGTCATAATCAGGATGTTGTTTCGGTTCCCCATAATCCGCCCTATTTAATAGGAAACAGTTAATGATTTTTATAAGAGACCGGCGCGGGAATCAAGGCAACCGATCTGACAGAACATCCCTCTTCCCCTGACAAGAAGATTCTTTGACAAGGCAAGATTTGCCTCGCTCAGGGCGCAATAGATTTAATGCGAAGCCTGAGACTGCTTTGCCTACTCGGAAAGCACTCAGCTCCACGACACGGAGAGAAGTTATTCGGAAACTTCTCCGCTCACATCTCGGCCGAGTAAACCATTACTCGGACAAGAACAACATAAACCAAGTAAGACATCACTCAGAAATCTTTTCCTGAGTAAGCTACCACTCCGAGAAAGTCCATGTCGAAACAACCAAGCAAGTTACTACTTGGAGCATCAAAGAAGGCAGATAGTACTCAAAAACTCGAAGCAGTGACAGGATGGGATACCACCTGAAGCTAAGTGACGAGTTAGAAAGGAATTGCGTTCTACAATGAACAACAAACGGAAAATCTTGTAGTCATTAATTGCTCGATGAAAATTCCGAGTAATTAACTCGCCAATTGTCCGTCTCTGACGTAGATCGCCAGACTACTAGTAAGATAAGCCGCAGGGGGTAAAGATTTGATATCCCATGTGGTATGATCTAAAGCTCATTTTACGATGCTTTAGAATATCAAACTTTACAAATCTGGGTCATATGGAGTTTAAGGCCTTTTACTCCGAGACACGCCCTCCGGGGCCTTAGTCCACCTCTTCCGAGAGACGCTTGAGTGTCGCCAGATTTTTCCATTCACTTGCCCGACCTATATTCGAGGGAAAAGTTCAAATTTTAGTAAAGTCCTTCCAGGCCTCTTATTTAGTTTAATCTTCACATACCTCATGAACCCGTCATCAGTAGAAAAGGATGCGCTTCTCTGATGACGTTAATTACCTCGATTACGAGTGCCTGAAAGCACTTGGGGATACTGTCGTGGTCATAACAAAGGTATACCCTTAAGTATTAGAAATCAAGGGGTACCCTTAGTATCGTGATCTCCCAAGAATACCCAAGAAAATGAAAATAAATCACCAAAACATAAAGAGTCTAACAAAAACACAGGGACATAGGTCACGACGTCTCCGAGTAATCCATTACTCGGAAGAATGAGATGATCTCTGAGTAACCTGTTACTCGGAAGAGGCGAGAGTAGATAAGCTCCGAGTAATCAGCTACTCGGAAGAGAGAACCGGCGAGCTAGTCACTACTCGGAGGAAGGAAGAGCAACGGGTGTGGATAATTAAAGCCAGAGGCATTTCTCCTTCTTAATTAGCATTAATGAGTAGACCGTTTCCTATAATTAGTATAGACGTTTACTCCTGTAATTATGGCCCATTTACTGGTGCGTTGAAGGGGTAGAGGCGCACTCTATATAATCCTCCCCCCTCGCCCTAGGATGGTTTACACGCATATCATTCCTCAAACTAGAGAAAGAACACCCCAGTCAGCCTGGGACAGGACTAAGGTTTTTATCTCTAAGGAGAAGCCTAACCTGTATAATCCCTTTGCGTCAATCTCTTTGCGTACAGATTCATATAGCTCCAAACATCACCCCTATAGCTATTGTCAGGATTATATCCACGACAGTTCCCATCCAACAACTATGGGAACAACAACACATATCCTAGCACCAAAAACTCTACTTCTGAATTAGAGAGCATGCTTAAGGACTTTGTCACTTCTCAAAAAGCCTTCAATAAGAGTGTAGAAGAGAAATTAGAAAAATTAGATAGTCTCTCTTTGAAGGTAGATAACATTGCTCATGATGTAGAGATGCTTAAAATTAGAACTTCTCCCCCTGCAGTTACAATCTACTACTTGGCCAAAACAATAAAGAGCAACAGGGAACATGCAAGAATACTCAAGAAAAAATATATAAAAGAAGAACCAAATATATAACTCATCACAATCTGAACATAATCTCATAATCTATCAGATCACAGCAAACACAACATATCAACAATAAAAAGATTACATAGATGCCTTGATCATGTAGGGCAGTTCACAAGGACTAAGAATTGAAGCACAAGATCGGAGAGAAGACATCACATAGCTACTGATCATGGACCCATGGTCCAAGGTGGACCACTCACGGCTCATTCGGGAAGCGCTCATGGTGGTGAAGAAGCTCCCGGAGATCAATCCTCTCTCCGGCAGGGTGCCGGGAAGGGTTTGTCAGGCGATCCCGAGATCAGAATCGCGGTGGCGGCGGAACAGTGGTGAAAATCGCGTAACGAGGCTCCTCCCGAGGGTTTTCGGTGCACGAGTAATATATAGGCGAAAGGACGTCACCATGGCCCCCCACCTGACCAGGCGGACATGTTGATCGGCCCCACCCTAGGCCGCGCCAGGAGGCCGCCTGGCCATAAGGGAACCCCCCTCTGGCCCCCTCCGGACTTTTGGAGTCTTCCGGTCTGCTGATTTTTAATATGAATTTTCTGGATTTTTTCGAGCACTTTAATATTTGACATTTTCTGCAACGCATGGACAACAACAAACATATACTGGCACCGGGCACTGAGTTAGTAGGTTAGTCGAGATATTTTGTAAAAGGTATGAAAGTGTAGCAAAACATATAACAAAATCACCAATATAATCATGGAACAAGCATAAATTATAGATACGTTTGGGACGTATCAACTACTCATGCAATACCTCTGGGTAGAACGATCTCGCCGGAGCCTCCACTGTAATCAACTTCACTATATAATACATCGAGCAGGAAGTAGGGCTTTTAGCCGACGACATCGCCAACCTTGCACTCCTTCTTCTACGATCAGACCCAGGGTTCTTAACCATGGGATTTGACGAGGCTAATCCTCGTCACTCGCTCATCCAATGCTCCCAAGAAGTGGCAGTGCAACCGTTGGCGATACTGCAATGCTTGGTGGCACAATTTTCAGTGAAATATCTCGTGCTTCTGCTTACCTTTTTTCGTCTCTCCAAAGTTGGTTTGCAACCGTACATTGACAAAGTGGCCAATCACCTTCCCTCGTGGAAGACTGGGCTACTTAGACGCTCAGGTCACTTGGTTCTTGTCAAGTCCACACTCACAACCACTACAATTTACCCAATGCTTGCTCTTGCTCTCCCGAAGTGGTTCCTGTCACGCATTGACAAAACCTGTTGAGGTTTCCTTTGGCGAGGGCATGGTGAGGCCAAGGGTGGACACTGCCTCGTTAATTGGAATATTATCTGCTCTACGACGGAATTTGGTGGCCTGGAAGTTAAAAATTTGTGATTCCTTAATGAAGCGATGATGATGAAATGGCGTTGGCTTGAGCTTACAACTTCCGATAAACCTTGGAGTGGAGCTTCCATAGAGATTCCTGCCAGTGCCGTGGCAATGTGCAAAGCCACAATTGAGTGCAGGCTAGGCAATGGTGAGAAGCTTCGTTTCTGGATCGACAATTAGCTAGATGGTGCCGACATGCAACAAGTGGCGCCCAACCTGCTGCTCCTTGTTAAATCTACGGCGAAACGCCACCTCATCGCGGACATTCTACCTGATGATAAATGGATGCAAGATATCACTGGGAAGCTTTCAAGTCCATTGCTGAGGCTATTCAACTATATGGTCGCCTGTGTAACAATCCAGACTACTTCCGCTGGCGCTTGGAAGCCAATGGCTCATTGTCCGCTGCCTCGGCCTATTTGGCCTTCTTCTATGGCCAATGCCTCGCCCCTGGGGCTACACAAAACTGGAATATCTAGGCTCCCAGCGAAATTAAGCTCTTCGTTTGGTTGGCGCTACATGATCGTCTATGGATAGTCGACCGGCTTGCTGCGAGAAGGGACTCGGACCACCCGGACTGTTGTGTCCTGTGTTGCCAGGAGGACGAGAACATGGATCATCACACTAGCGCAGAACAAGCCTTTAGCACATGTTCGTGAGGGGCTTTAGTATCGGTTATGTGAACCGGTACTAAAGAATCGGTACTAAAGGTCCAGACCTTTAGTACCGGTTCGCCTAGAACCGGTGCTAAAGTGTCTGCCTGTCTGCCACGTGGTGGCAAGGGCTGGGGGGTCTTTAGTACCGGTTTGTGATACAAATCAGTACTAAAAGTTTAGTGGTTTAAGGGTTTATTTATTCTTTGCTTTTGGGGTTTAATGGTTTATTGATTAATTGGGTTTAAGATTTACTAGTTTGTTTTACGCTATTACATATTATACAATGCATATACATAGTAGAATTTCTCGTACCACCAGCATATATATATAGCATGCATACAGTACACATGTGTATACAATTTAGTATATTACACAGTTTCACCTATACAATTGCATATCATATACGATCTACCCGCGGCAGTATCGGATGTACGGGAATTCTCCGTCGGTAGGTATGACTTGCTGAAGAAGAAATCCCGCTAATTCCTCTTGAAGTGCTTGAATTTTTTCCTCTATTTGGAGTTGATCCCACTTCTCCCTTATCTTATTTAAAGAAGAAGATCAATATATTAGCGAATGTTAATTCTAAATAGTGCATCATGGTAAGAACAAACTCTATATAGTATTTACGTACCATCAATGATTTACTAGTAAGCCTTTCGGTCATATATCGAATGTTCTGCATCACTATGTAAGCACATGGTTCAACCCCCTCTTTCTGCCTCATACACTTCAGAAGAATAGAATTCAATCAGATAATAATTAAGCACATGATAATGGTATATTGAAACTAGAATTAAAGAGAATGTTTTCGCACAAATTTATCGTAGCACCACGTCAGCTTCTCCTTCCATAAACCGGGCTCGTCTTTTTTGAACTTTGCCCAAACTCTATCGTCAAAGAAAATGAATAAAGGAGTTATTAATTACTTGATATATAACAGGAAGTGAACACTAAAGAAGCCTACATGGTGTGATAATGATTAAAATTACCTGTCGAACATATCCTTCACGGATTAGTACTCGCTAATATCATTACGTAGTGAGTCCATTACTATAACTTTTCCTTCGTCAACTTGAATATCTATCAGGATGAAGTGATAGCTGCGCACACATGCACATATGTAAAAGCGGGTATGAAACTCATCACTTATAACAATGCAACATCGAGTAAGCAAAACTATAATTTATAGTACAAAATAATGACACTCACTTGAAGTTGTAAGGAAGTAGTATATGTGCGTTGGTATGGAGTTCCTTCAAATACTTTAGCACGATCATGTCTGTGTATTTTTGGTTCCATTCTATTGACCTTTCATGTACGGTATTTGGGTCAATGAACCCAATGCCATAGTATCCATCTCTTTTCATTTCAAAAATCTTCATTCTGCGTTACCACACGAAAGAATATTAGCCAGAATAGTTAACTACAATCAATGACGAACGAGCTGAGCTAGAGACTTAAAATACAGAGAAAGAAATCACTTACAGACAATAGCAACTGACGAGGGATTTGTCGAGTGCTTTTTGATGGAATAACTGAAATAATTCTTCATTTGCAATCCACATATCAATTCCATGGTGGAAATATTCTTGCTTGACTCGGAACATGATGCCCTCCAGATCGAACGGGATAATTTCTCTCTTGTACCACTCATGCAAATTGTGCATTTGCGTTTGTATAAGCTTCTCCTCTTCTTTATTGACCAGAGGCTCCCCTTTTCATATATACTTGCTTCTATATCTGGCATAGTGGACAACACCGGCGCATCGCCTATCTGAATGGCTAGATATTGTTCAACACTGATACCTGCCGCTCTATGATGGCTTCTCGCCCTTCGTTGGTTACCACAAGTGGAAGGTTGAGATGTAGTGCAGCAGCAGTTTTCCCTCGGTGAAGATACCAAGGTTTGTCTCCAGTAGGACTCCAGAGATGATAAGTAGGTGTCAGCGGCGCAACTGACGCGGACCTGCACACAGACACAGATAACTTTGTTCCCAACGAAGTTCAGAGAGGTTGTCAATCTCTCCGGTCTTGTTGTTCACAAAGGATAAAACGCAAGGGATAATGATAGAAAGTAAAAGCAGTAAAGTAAATATAGCTTGGAAATAATAATGAAGATATGGACCGGGATACGTGATGTTCACTAGTGATGTCTCTCTCCCAAAAGACGATAAAACTGCTATGCGAGGTAAAAAATTTACAGAAGGGCAATTGACAGGATTATGAACGCACCGCAATGCTAACTATGCTACAAAAGAAAGGAAGAGGCTCAAAAGCACAGGCAGTACGCCAAAATAAGTAGACCGAAATCCATCTGCACCTACTACTAATCATCCACCTTGAGATATCTATCCAGAACATCTCGCTGGTATTAAGTTGCGAGCCCCACCCAAAGTGTAAACCCAAAGCAACAGACAACTGCATTAAAAAGAACTTTGCGTAAAGTAAACAATCATTGTAACCGTGGTTACAAGCACCGTTGTTTTCCCCCTTGTGGCAACAGCACATCCCCTAGACTTATGTTTCTGTCACTCAAGCGTGTCATCGGGGGGCATGAACCCACAATCTAGCACAACGTTCCCTCTTGGAGTCACTGCCTACTACTTGGCCAAAGCAATAAACAGCAACGGAGAACATGCAAGAATTACTTAGGAACAAAAATATAAGAGATGAAAACCAAATATATTACTCTATCACAATCAGAACATAATCTCATAATCCATCAGATCCCTCCAAACTCAGCATAGCAACAGCAGAAATATTACAAAGGTGCCTCGATCATGTAGGGCAGCTCACAAGGTCTAAACAATGAAGATCAAAGAGGGGAGGAGAACATCACAGAGCTACTGATCACGGACCCATGGTCCAAGGAAAACTACTCACGAGACATCCGGGGAGCATCCATGGTGGAGAGGAGACTCCCGGAGGTCAATCCTCCCTCCGGCAGGGTGCCGGGAAGAGGTCTCCTGGTGCTCCCGATCTCGGAAGCGCGGCGGCGGCGGAATAGAGGCGAGTTCGCGGAATAGGGTTCCTCTTCTGGAGTTTTCCCGTGACGGAGAATAAATAGGCGAAGGGGGGGGGGGCAGCCAGAGGTGGACCAGGGGGCCCAGGCGCCCCCCTGGCGTGGCCAGGGTTGGGGCCACGCCGGGTGGCCGCCTGGCCCCCCCTGGATCCCCTCTGGCCCCTCCCGGGCTCT